>OY728150.1:423522263-426040597 GCA_963277665.1 Viscum album
TCTACCTGAGAGGCCCCCATAAAGGCAAATAAAGATCTTAATAGTAGATTCTGGAGGATATCCAGTGGTAGTTGGGGGGGGGGGGGTAAAACATCAAGGATGAGCAGTGACCAATAGTCAGACTAGTTGGATTCATTTAAACACTCATCTATGGATGCATGATACTGGTGAGTGATGCTCATATGGGACCATGACCAAGCACATTTACTATGGCAGCGATGCTGGCCACTGGGTAGTGCATCAATCTATGGATCCCTGTGCTAGTGAAGTTGTATAAAGTACTCCGATATATTAGTGAGGGGAAGAATCCACTGCGCGTGTGTGGTCCATTTCACTTTTTTTAAATCTAGACAATGGAACACATGGGAGGTTATGAATATCTCAATCCCATATCCCCCCTCAAAAAAACTTTTGACCAGTGATTTTGAACATCATGGGGAGTTTTCCGCTCAAGCTAGGCCCGGTGGTAGTGCTGAGCAAGATTAGGCGAGCAGATCAGTTCATCTTTCACTCGTTCCCTATTATTATGGGGGTAAATCACTAATTATGGTACAAAAAACTATAGATAATTATTCAAATCATCTATCCTTTTGAGGTGGAGTGCTGGTGGAATGGATGGACTATGAGTTGATATGCAAACTATACACCCTACACCAATTTGTGAGGTAGTTTAGGTATCTGTATAGGCTGACCCCAAGGGTGTACCTGGGAGTACTTCATGAAGACCACTCATGTGTGATGAGGTAGCTTTGGATAATGTTCACACGTGAATATGGAAATATAAAGAATAATATGCTACCATATAATGCTACATTCAGGCTACTCCATGCATATGCACAAAGCTAGGAAGCTGCCCATCAATGAGAAATGTTGAAGCAACGGACAATCTGGGGAAATGAAGGAGTGGACCCTCCACCTAAAGGATGACGTCAAGTGGTAGCAAGGGTGAATCATAGGGGTGGTTCTAACACACATCATTGTGGAAAGGATATAGTATAAAGGGTGGAGGTCCATGGACCAGTACCGAACTAAGATGAAGGGAGAGGATCAGTAGTACAAGATCTAGCGGTCCCAGGCGAGGGGACCCTGGAGGAAGGGGAGCCATTGAGAGGGTTCCAAATGATGTTCACTCAATCTCTTGGGAATAAATTTGACCATTTGGTGGTTCCTTGAGATGCTGTATATCCCAAGGCTTTGAAGACCTGGGATACTTGCAGACAGTTCCTCAACACAGATAACTTGTGGGATTATCTGAACATGTATGGGATGTAGCTGGAAGGGACCATATTTTCTAATGTTGGATTCAATACATCCCATGTAGAGGGGGATAATTTTTTGGTGGATTTAGTTCATTCCTAAGGCACTAAATTTCCAATGAAAGATCGAGTGAGGGTGATACTAGACATGAATTCTCCCTCGATGTTGTCAGCGGATCAACTAGCGGAACCCTTCCCTTGTCTGACGACTTGGATGGATCTCAGGGGAAATAAGTAAATGAAGAATACCCTCCTGAGGATAATGAGGTATTATCATCAAAGGAATCCTATTTATATTAAGGCAAGGTAGTAGCCTCATAGGAAGCCTCGTTGGAGTAAGGTGAAATAGTATCCTCAGAGGACACTTCCTTGGAAAGGTTTGCTAAAACCCTCGAAGTAAGTGTTAAATCACTTAACTGTGCTATATCTATAATGATTTATCTACATTCTCAACTAACATCTATTCCATATAGGAGAATCTTGTACCAGTGAGACCCTATCCTAGGGATGAGGATGTGACCAATACGAAGAGACATGTTGCAAGGTTTGTGCCTAAAGTTCGAGAAGCTAGTAGGATGGTTGGAGCTAAAGAAGTTTGAACTTCTAACTCATATTCCTTAGAGACCTCAAATATATATGGGGAACCATGGCTTAGTATCCCAAAAATGATAACCCGAGAGCATGATAAACCATATCTTGACCTTTGTAAGTTTCCTACTTCACAAAGTCATACTTATTTGTTATCTAACCTGATTGGATGATATGATTCCTTTATGAATAGTTTTGGGATTAGTGAGTGCTCTACTAGTAAGAATAGTTGGAGGACCTAGGGCTCCTTTCCTGATAGGGTTATTGGTATGTACAGGGCTAGGTATATGAGTCAACCAGGCCATGGTTTTTAGTGAATTATCAATTGTGATTGTGGGTGGTGTCACCGGTAGGGCGGATCCTAGAGATGAACAAGGAAACCTTATCGAGCTAGGGTCAAGTGATGAGGATCAACCTAATTACATAGAGATCGACCCATCACACATGATGATAGAGGATGATCGTACAACTGAACTTTTGGCCGCATTTCTAGAGTATGAACCTACTGATCCGGTGGAGTTGGATGAGTCTGATTCTGATGCGGTAAAGGAAATTCAGGCTACCCGATTCCAAGAATGGAAGTTAATCAAACACTTCATCAATAAAACTCCAAAATCACAGCGGATAATATGAATGGTTTCACTTCTATATTTGATGCGTGATATGTGTGTTAGAGGTGCAGATGTGTGAGGTCCGCATATTCTGATTTAGGACTACATCATTAAGAAAATTTAGGAAAATAGTCACCTTATGGATGTCTCATAGAATCCAGAGAAGTTCATTATCAATCGAAAGCTTCAAGAGGCTGAATAATAGATTTGATGCCTAGAAGAATGGTCAAATGATCATTGATCCTTCATTGCTACTCAAAAAAGGCTTATCGCATAACTAAGGTCTTAACTAGAGAAAAACCAAGAGCAGATGAGGAAAGCATCGCACTAGGTTGATGATCTATAGGCTGAGAGGGATCAGGCACAAAGTAGTGTGGATGAGATTTTTTATGAGGCCATTGATGAAGTAAGGGATCTTAGAAGGTGACAGCAGGACTTAGAGGCCACATACCAGAAGGTGGTGAATTCAAAGTGCTCCATAGAAGGGGAAGATCCTTAAGGGCCATGTTTTTACAAACTTCTAAAACATACTTTCTTGCTTATTTTCTTTTTTATTTCATGAATGGACACATTTCTTGCTTATTTCAATTATCACACTTTAACATGCATGTGAAACTATACCAATGACCAATCCCTAAGATCACTTGGGTCATGCCCGATGTGAGAAACAAGGGATAAACACATAATCATTCACTTTTTATGAGAGTGTTGGATAATCATCAAATACTCTGGGTCTGTTATTGTTGACTGACCATCCAGAGTATTTAGGCTGAGTGAGGCTACAACTGGAGAATGGAGTGTTGTAACCCATACTATTCTTTTCTGGAAATAGAGTATGGTTTGTGTTTGTTTTCAATACACATTAGGTTGAGTGAGGAGTTTGCAATACATGTGATATTATAGTAAATTCCAAATAAGGTGTTTAAGGTGGTTCCTTTTTCTATTACTTTTCAAATTTTTGGGCCTCAAAATCAAGAGTTCGTTTTTGGAAAAGGTAGGTTTTCCAATGTAACACCCCAAGGTGTTTTTTAAAATAAATAGAAATGCATGAATTTTTTTTGAAGTAGATATTTATAACTATACTTTAATAATAATTTTTCCACTTATATGTTTTGAATTTCAAAAAATGGTCATCTACAATTGTGTTTAGTAAGTTATTTAGAGCCTAATGGAACCAAATTGTTCTTTTGGTGAATAATAACATACCCTTATGAATATTAATATGAATAGTAATATGACCCTAATGAATAGTAAATTTTAATATTATTTTATTTTCTTAAGTATTGAATATAATGACATTTTGGTTAATTTTTCAATGTTATATAAAAGCAGTTATAGTTTTAAAATTATTAATTTTTGAATTAAGTATGATTTTATTTAAAAATTAAATTAATAATATTTAGAAAATTATTTTCAAAAAATGGAATTAATTTTTGAATTCTAAATGTCAAGAAATGGTAAGGGTGAATTTTTGGTATTTTTCTGAAATTCATGAATTTTTAATGAATAATGAAATACAGTAAAATACCGTCTATTCAAATTATCAGTAAAATACACTATTTATGATATCATAAGTGATTTAAGGACACTTGGTTCAAACTAACATTCCATTATTACTATTTGGGGTCACATGAATTAAGATTATTCATAGTCTTGAGAAAACAATATAATAATAATGATTAAAATAATGAAAAATACCCCCTCTCTTCCACTATAAATACCACCCTCATTCCCCTCTTCCTCACACACCTCTCAAGCCTTGAAACTTACCTAGGTTATTCCCAATACTCCTCCCAAGGCTCTTACCCACGTCCTATAGCTTCTGGTCTCACCAAAATGCCATAACCAAAGGCCTTAAGAGGGATCTCAAGGAGAAGAGATCAAGAGGTAAACATCCTCTTTCATTTTCTTTCTTTCCTTTCATTTTATGTTACTCATTTTCATTCCATCTGGCTTATGTTGGAATATTTAATTCCATATCCCCCTTTAATTACCATATTTTTTAATAATGATGATAGACCCATTTTCTATCATCAAATTATTTTATGAAAATTTAAACGACTCTGTTAGGCTGCCGAATTCTCTTAAGGAATTTCTCTAATTTACTTTTATTTTGAGTTCATTTATTTTATTGTTCTTTCCTCACACCCTCTAATAAAAGAGGAATAAAATCTCTAGAATATTTTATATTCTAGATGTTCTCATGTTCATGGAAAATTCATTATCAATCTTCTCCTCCTCCCCCACTTATTCAAGGAATTAAAAACATTGTTTGTGATGTGTTGAATTACCGACATCGTGGATGATGTGATTTCAATTTGCTTTAATTACTTCAAGTATGGTCATGAAACCATTTTTTACGGTTGAAACAAGTTATAGTATATGTATTATGTCTCATACATGGTTTTGGAATTATTTTTTAGACATGGTTTTAAATTATAAAACAAAATGAGGTCATTATTATCAAAGAACCACTAAAATGATCTAAACAAACATCATTAATGTTTTAACTTATGAATCATCATCATGTAAGAATTAAAAATAATAAATGGTATAATTTATGGATTCTATAAAAATTTAAATACCACTCCATTCCAATTTTGGAGTCTCACTCCCAATCGACATGAACATCCATCATGAACCAATCATGGAAATCATGTAAAGAACTCACCCACAAACAGTGTAAGGAACAAAATACTAACAATTAAAGGGTGAAATTATGTAATGAAATGATCATATAAGGTATTATAAATATGTAAATTTTTCTGTAAGATATTAATAACACTCTTTTAACAATTATACATGATGTTTAAACAAGTTTTAAGTAAGAGAAACCCGAGGTAAGAGAATTATTAACCCGATTTCCATTCTTTGGGTTAACCTTCTACATTGTTATTTATGTGGTATTAAAATTGTTTTTGTGATGGGTTTTGTTTATATTATGTTTAATTATGTTTATATATAGAGTATATACATATTACATCCACTCAATTCATTCTCACTTGAATTATATGATATTTATAAGGAGATTTTCTTTTAAAATCCTCTTTTAAAATTCTATTTTACAAAATTCAAAAGAAATATTTTTATGAAATTATTCATGTTGTATGATTATGTTATGGTTCTTGGGAATTTTTTATGATTAAGGGTGGGACATATATTTCCTGCCAATTCATTGGGTATGTGTAAGTTGGAGGTCGGCCGTATGGTTACTCCAACTGTAACTGCGATGGTTACACAAATTGCAAGGTAGTCGTGAGGGTTACAAATTATAAGGTATCCAAGAGGGTTACAAGATTATGTAATTAATTCCAAAAGATAACTTTATGATTATATTTATGTTCTCATGTTTTTTTGGATCTTGTTTAAATCTCATGTTTCACAAAGTATGTATATATGGGTGACAAACATGTCTTTTGGAAATGATTTCATATGTTACAAGTGTTCATGGACTAATGTGTTCTTTCCTTCTGTTTATATCTCTTACTAAGATTTTTGTGCTTAGCCCAAGTTTTTAAATGATTTTCACAAGTTATAAGGATGTGTAGGACAATAAAGGAATCCATATTAAATGTTTGAATAATTTTCAAAGAAATCATGTATTATTTGAAAATTTTTTATTTTGGAAGAATTGAGTATTGTTTTTATGGTATCCACTCTGTAATAGTGTTTAATTTTATGAATGTGTTATGTCCCAATTATCTAAATCCCTAAACATGAAAACATCCTCTATTCGAGATACGATTTATTTGGATCATCTTTCTCGACTATACCTTAGAGAGATTGTCAGGATACATAGAGTTCCTCTTTCCATTATATCTGACCGGGATCACAGGTTCACTTCTAACTTTTGAAAGGGACTTCAGAAGTAATTGGACACAAAATTAAATTTCAGTACAACTTTTCATCCTCAATGAGATGGGCTGTCACAATGAAAGATTAAGACTTTGGAGGATATGATTCGAGCTTGTTCAATGGACTACCAAGGAAGTTGGGATCAACATATTCCTTTATTTGAGTTTTATTATAATAACGGTTTTCATTCTAGTATATAGATGGCACCTTTCGAGGCACTGTATGGGAAGCGGTGTTGAAATCCAGTGTTTTGGGATGAAGTCGGTGAAATAAAGTTGATGGGGACAAAATTATTAGAGTAAGTAGATGAGAAAGTGAAGATGATCCAGAAGCACATGAGGACACCTCAGATCAGGAAAAAAAGTTATGCAGATAACAGAAGGAAATAATTCTCTTTCGACGTAGGTGACCATGTTTTCCTTAAAATCTCTCATTGGAAAAGTGTGAAGCGTTTTGGTAAGAAAGGGAAGCTAAGTCCATAGTTCATCGGTCCTTTTGAAATACTAGATAATGTTAGACCAGTTGCATACTGAGTAGCTTTGCCTTTGAGTTTGTCTCAGGTACACAATGTTTTTCATGTTTCGATGTTGAGGAAATATGTGTCAGATTCGACTAAAGTTTTGAGCCCATAAGCATTTCAGCTAGAAGAGAACCTTTCTTATGAAGAGAAACCAACTCAGATCCTTGATCGAAGGGAACATGTATTGTGGAATAAGGAAATCCACCAGGTAATGGTTTTTTTGGAGAAACCACATGGTAGAATAAGAATCACGGGAGTCTGAAAATTCTATGAGATAAAGGTACCCTCACTTGTATAATAAGTAAATAAAATTGTGAGGATGCAATTTTTAGAATGTGGGAATAATGTAACACCCCAAGGTTTTTTTAAAAAAATAAATGGAAATTCATGAACCGTTGTTTTATATAGATATTTATAACTAGCCTTTAAAAATAATTTTTCCACTTCTATGTTTTGAATTTTGAAAAACGGCCATCTACAATCATGTTCAGTAAGTTATTTAGAGCCTAATGGAACCAACTTGTTCTTTTGGTGAATAGTAACATACCCTTATGAATAGTAACATGAATAGTAATATAACCCTAATGAATAGTAAATTGTAATATTATTTTATTTTCTTAAGTCTTGAAGATAATTTCATTTTGGTTAATTTTTCAATGTGATATAGAAGCAGTTATAGTTTTAAAATTGTTAATTTTTGAATTAAGTATGATTTTAATTAAAAATTAAATTAATAATATTTAGAAAATTATTTTCAAAAAATGGACATCATTTTTGAATTCTAAACGTTGATAAATAGTAAGGGTGAATTTTTGGTATTTTTCTAAAATTATTGAATTTTTGATGAATAGTGAAATACGGTAAAATACCGTATATTCAAATTATCAGTAAAATACAATATTTATGAAATCATAAGAAATACACTATTTATGACATAATAAGTGATATAAGGCCACTTGGTTCAAAATCACATGCAATTATTACTATTTTGGGTCACATGAATTAAGATTATTCATAGTCTTGAGCAAAAATATAATAATAATGATTAAAATAATGAAAAATACCCCCTCTCCTCCACTATAAATACAACCCTCATTCCCCTATTCCTCCCACACCTCTTAAGCCTTGATACTTACCTAAGTTCTTCCCAATAATCCTCCTAATTCTCTTACCCATGTCCTAGAGCTGTTGGTCTCACCAAAAGGCCAAAACCAAAGGCCTTAAGAGGGATCTCAAGGAGAAGAGATCAAGAGGTAAACATCCTCTTTCATTTTCTTTCTTTCCTTTCATTTTATGTTATTATTTTTCATTAACTTTGTCTTATTTTGGGATATTTAATTCCATATCCCTCTTTACTTCCCATATTATATAATAATTATGATAGAACCATTTTCTCTCATCAAATTATTTTATGAAAATTTAAACAATGCCGTTAGGCTGCTGAATTTTCATAACGAATTTCTCAAATTTTCTATTATTTTGAGTTCTTTTATTTACTTATTCATTCCTCACCTCCTCTTATCCAAGAGGAATGAAAGATATAGAATATTTTATATTCTGTATGTTCTCATGTTCATGTAAAATTCATCATCAATCTTCTTCTCCCCCCAACTTATTCAAGGAATTAAAAACATTGTCCGTGACGTGTCAAATTACTGACATCGTGGACGATGTGATTTAAATTTGCTTTAATTCCTTCAAGTATGGCCATGAAACCATTTTTATGGTTGAACCAGGTTATAATATATTTATTATGTCTTATCCAGGGTTTTGGAATTATTTTTTACACATGGTTTTAAATTATAAAAAAACGAGGTCATTATTATCAAAGAACCACAAGAATGATCTAAACGAATATCATTAATGTTTTAACTTATGAATCATCCTACTGTAAGAATTAAAAATTATTAATGGTATAATTTATGGATTTCGGAAATATTTAAATACCACTACATTCCAATTATGGAGTCTCACTCCCAATCGACAAGAACATCCATCATGAACCAATCATGGAAATCATGTAAAGAACTCACCCAAAAACAGTGAAAGGAACAAAATACAAACAATTAAAGGGTGAAATGATGTAATGAAATGATCATATAAGGTATTATAAATATGTATATATTTCTCTAAGATATTAATAACACTCTTTTAACCATTATACATTAGGTTTAAACAAGTTTTAATTAAGACAAACCCGAGGTAAGGGAATTCTTAACCCGATTTCCATTCTTTGGGTTAACCTTATACTTCGTTATTTATGTGGTATTAAAATTTTTTGTGTGATGAGTTTTGTTTATATTATGTTGAATTATGTTTATTTATAGAGTATATACATATTACATCCACTCAATTCATTCTCACTTGAATTATATGATATTTATAAGGGGATTTTCTTTTAAAATCCTCTTTTAAAATTCTATTTTACAAAATTCAAAAGCAAAGTTTTTATGAAATTATTCATGTTTTATGATTATGTTATCTTTATTGGGAATTGTTTATGATTAAGGGTGGGACATATATTTCCATCCAATTCATTGGGTTTTTGTAAGTTAGAGGTCGGCCGTATGGTTATTCCAAGTGTAACTGCGATGGTTACACAAATTGCAAGGTAGCTGTGAGGGTTACAAAATTTAAGGTAGCCAAGAGGGTTACAAGATTATGTAACTAATTCCACAAGATACCTTTATGATTATATTTATTTTCTAATGTTTTGTGTGGATCTTGTTTAAATCTCATGTTTCACAAAGTAAGTAGATATGGGTGACAAGCATGTCTTTTGAAAATGATTTCATACGTTACAAGTGTTCATGGACTAATGTGTACTTTCCTTCTTTTTATATCCCTTACTGAGATTTTTGTGCTCATCCCAAGTTTTAAATGATTTTCATAGTTTATAAGGATATGTCGGAAAATTATGTAATCCATGATAAATGTGTGAAGAATTGTCAAAGAAATCATGCTTTATTTGAAATGTTTTTATTTTGGAATAATTGAGTATTGTTTTTATGGTATCCACTCTATAATAATGTGTAATTTTATGAATGTGTTGTGTCCTAATTATATAAATCTATAAACATAAAAAAAATACTCAATGTGAAAGGAAGATAATTATTGACTAAATTCAAGATTATGTAATGTAATAAGGCCCGATCTTTATATCTAGTATGCAGAATGGGTTTTCCAGGAATAATTTATAGATCATGAATTATGGTATGCAGAATGGAGAACTGCTAACCACATAGCGGGCATGATTTGTGGAATGGGAAATTGTACATGAACCATGTAGGAGGAACAATTTTCAGAGAGAAGGAGGTTCATAGGAAGTCTTGTGGTCTGTGGAAGGAAAATAGTTCATGGGATGGTGTTTCATTCGTGAAAACGAGGTGGAGTTTTGAGAAGTCACGAAGGGTGTCATTTGCAGAAATGAGGAGGTGGTTTGTGTTGTTTCATAAGTAGAATGGCTATACGAAGACCACATATAGGTTATGGTTTGCATTAAATTCATGGTATTCAATGAAGGATGTGTCATTTCAAATATTTGGAAAATCTTGGATTGGCGGATTTTGCAGATCTATTTACATATATAAGGAGCACTAATCAATTCATTAAAACAGGGGGGAATAATATTAAAAATCCAGTAGGAATTCAGTGGAGTCTAATTTTTCATGGGAAGACAACCCTGCAAGGGAGAAGAGGTTCACAAGGAGGACTCTACAAGAGGAGAAGTGGTCTGTAGAGGAGAAATAGTTCAAGGAAGAAGAAGAAGTGTACATAAGGAAGTGGTATGCATAGGATAGTCTGTACATGGAAGAAGAACTCAGTATTTGGTTCTCTTGAAGTATGTAGATAAAGTGATGCAGCATACAAAGAAAGAAAATATTCCAAGGAAGGTAATATGCAAAAGAAGGTTCGCATAGGAGAAGTTGGTCTATGGGGAAGAAGCGGTACACGAGAGAAAAAGTGAATAAAGTTTGCAAACACGGTTTGAAAAGGAGGTATGCAGTTGCAGTTTGTAGAGGTGGTACATAGAGAACTTTAGTACGTGGAATAAGAAGGCCAATTTGCAGAGGACAAGTTTGAAAATGAATAGTATGTGGAAAAGTATATTACATCTGTAGGGGAAAAAATGACTGTAATAGAGCATTTATCTATAGTAAAGGATGCATGATTTAATTCAAACCCATTGAAGTGACCTTCATGTCGATAAAATGAGTTCATATTCTTCCCAACATAGTGAGAAAGGGGGAGTCAACGGAAGTGATCTGAGGGACATAATGTGCAATCCCTAAAACCATTTAAAGGCAGTGTGCCTGGAATAGAGTGACTGTGCTAATATTTTGTACTCCACAACTAGTGAAGATCATGGGAATTTTTTATGATAGAAAACTTTTCAGTGTATTCTCCTTGAATGTAGACCTTAGTGGTGAAATAATTAAAATTTCTGAGTCTTTGCTTTGCATGTGATTGTTTGTTTTCTTCACTTTCTCATTAGATAGGCTGATAGGTTCCTACCAATGTGAGAACAAGATCAATTAGTTTAAAAGAAAAAGTTGACACCCTGATTCACCCATCCCCTCTCAGGGTATTCCGAGGTCCTTCATGGAGCTCTCGGGACATCCAATTCACTTTACCCAACATGTGATAGTGCACAAGCAGGATAACACCAAGGGTGATGGAATCAATACGAACAAAGGGAAATGAAAATTGTGAATCACGATATCTAGAATTCAAAACACAATGATGATGTAATGCTAGTATGGGATAGCTATTGACCATGTTTGAAACATAGTATTCATACCACTTGCCTGAAATTGGGACAAACAAATGAGGTTGGATCACTGACCATGTTTGAAACGTGGGGACCTAACTTGAAATGTCATCTGATGTCTTTTATAATGGTTTCCCATGATGGTAGGTGAGCCGAAGAAAATGGTAACATGCCGTTAGGGGGTCCCGTTAGACATGAAAGTGGATGTGGATCTAAATAAAGAGGCATGTGAATCATGGAGTGGAGTGATGGAATGATCAAAATGATTCCAACACTCTTTAAGTTACACCACCACAGATAAGAGCACACTAGTGTTGGAGCGTCAATATGAATAAATATCAAACCTATTTTCCACAAAGGACCTCTCTAGATAGGCCTAGGATTCATTGTGGTGTTACATAATGTAGGTGAAGGAGATGCATGGAACAATTTAACATCATGTGACCAGGATGCATCCCACATTTTAACGTCATGTGATGGGAACTTTTCACATAGTTCAGATTCATACTGAATTTATCATAGAAAATTTTTTAGAGTTCTATCGTATGGACTATGTAAATGTCTGTCCCTAGAATATTTGCATGGAACAGAGTAAATAAACCCAACATGAATGATCCAAAGGAGGATTTTTCACCATATAAGTATCAAGGAAGATAAGGGAATGAATCACATGTGATACGAAAAGGGGTGAAATCACAATGAAGCTTTTAGTTTAAGGTCATAAAGTTTGCACCATGAATATGAATAATCGATTAAAAGACTAATGATACTATGGATGGTCCTAAAGAAAAAATGTTCGGGCATCACAATGTATCCCATAAGGATGGGAATCAAGTCATACATAGTTTTTGAAACAAAACATAGTAGGAGACCAACACTGGTGGGGGAAATCCTTTCTGGTGAGGAAGCTAAAACATCCCATAATTATCTTGGTACATCCTAATCATTTCTAGGGGAGGATAGAAGTTTAATGTTTTATGTTATTGACATCAACACTTAGTTTAAATTCATAGATATTGGACCTTGTTCAAGGCCAATGGGTCAAAGGTTTGAAGGAGTTTGTGGCTGGGCCCAAAGGAGATGTGTTTGGGATTCACTACAGATCCCATAAATATTAGAAGCAATCCACACATAGTTCTATAAATACATGCAGTTTAACGTCATGTAGTAAGGATGAAGAGAATAGATGTGAAAAGGGGTATAAATATTACATATGGACCCAATATTGGTGATCTAGGCATCACTACATATCCCATAAGGATGGAAATCAAGACACACGCAGTTATTGAAATACAATTTCCCTATGAAAGTCTGACCATACACATAGAGAGGGAGCATTAGATATTTCTAATTTATGCATTTCATTGTTTTTTTGAGTTGTGGGACCATGATATAAAGTATTAGTGTCGCTATAGGAATCAAGCCTTATGAAGGTCTTAACAGGTGGGATGGTAGACAACTACTGTGAAGGGTGATTTCTTCTTAAGTGAGAACACAAAAATTCTATGATGTTTTTCATCGTGTAGCCAGGATGATGATATCATAGTTTAAGTTCTTATGAAAAGACCATTCCATACATTTTAATGTCATGTGGTAAGGACACTATATGATGTGTTTAAATAGGGATGTGCATGGTGTGGATACTATAAACCCGATGTGAATGGGGAAAAAGAGGTCCACACCACACCACACACTTTTGAGAAAACTACGGGGAGGATCTTTATTTAAGGTCATAGAGTTTGGACTATAGGGATCTTAGTTTAAGGTCATAGAGTTTGAACCATAGGTTTTTGTACATTCTCTATGTAGGTAAAAACCCTACCAAAACACCTAAGCCCACATATTACATGCTCGATGTGGGAAATAAGGAGTGATGTCAGTCTTTCCCTCTCACATATAGAAGTGTGCAACAAGGGATCTTCTCACTTATTGTGTGAAGGTGCAATGAGGAGAAATACCAAGGGTTTTAGAGCTATACTATAATGTAGGTAATAAGAAGGATGTAAATTGAAACTTCCAGGGTTCAGGTCATTGAACCTGAAATTGATGGGTAGGATCACTGTTGACCATTCTCAAAAAATGGGATCCACAACATCACCAGTCAATGGGGGGAAAACAAACCCAAAATTTACTACTGACAAAATTTAAAACATAGAATCCACTATTTGTTACCAAAAATATATTAGAGTGTTGGCTCAGGATGAGAGTTGATATAAAGATTCATGATACCATCACCGCTAGGGGGTCCTTCTAGATGTGAAATATTGTGGAAATCCAAACCCGAAAAGACTCAAGTGCGGAGATGGGCTGGGGAGATATCCACATGGAACTCGACACTTTTGGTCTCACGCCCCAGCATATTAGGGCATGTCATTGGTAAGGACCAACTAAACCCAAGATTAAATTCCCTAGCATTAAAAATAGTTTAAGGTCATATTTCATGGACCATAGGTGCCTAGTTTAATGTTGTGTGCATGGGATGTATCTGTGCAGTTTAACATCACACGGTAAGGATAAGATGCTATACAATTTAGAGTCATATATCTTGGACTATAGAGTTCTTAGTTTGGGTCATAGAATTCTTACCACAGTTCTCCTAGTTTAAGGTCATAGAGTTTAGACCATAGGGTTTTAAAACTTCTCTATACGGGTATAAACCCTACCAAGACTCCTAATCCCACATGATCCATTCTCGGTATGGGAAAAAAGGAGTGATGTTAGGATTTCCCCACCATATGTGAGAAAAAACAATGGAAAGGAAATAATTGGAGGTAAAGTCCTAATAATACTAACATTCCAACTCAATGTGTAAATATGCATGTAGGGACAAAACCAAGAGTGTTGGGGATCCACCAAAACATAAGGAGGTGGATAGTGTGAGTAAATACACCCGATATCTTGAACACAATGAGGATAACATGATGATGGAGAATAACTGTTGGCATTATTCAACACACAAAATCCATATCATGTTACTTGGGAAGGGGATAGACAAATGAGGGTCAACTTCTAACCATGTTCAAAACACAATACTTTTCTCAAAATGTCATCCAAAGTCTTTCGAGGTGTTTGTCCAGAATGACATATGAGATGATGCAACATAACTAGGCCCTTATGGGGCCCCTTCAGATATAGAAGAGGATGGGAATCTAGGTAATGGGATACATGAAGCGTGGATATAGATTATAGTAATGTACTAGTGGAATCCAACACTCCCAATCTCATACTACAACACATTAAAACATACAGGTGTGGAACATCCATAGGTGGGATCAAATCAGTCCTCAAGGATTGGGTTCCCAAGGGGGACGAAGGCCAAGATGGAACTCAGGGTAAAGGTCCCCAGTGTTGCGAATAGTTTAAGGTCATATTGCTCAGAACAAAAGCATTGTATATTTTAGAGTCATATAGGTTGGACAATAGGTGCCCAATTTAATGCCGTGTGCATGGGACATATCTGTACAATTTAATGTCATGCACTGAGGATGAAGATGTCATACAATTTACTATCATTCAAATAGGACATTATGCAAGAGAGATGAATCCCAAATGAGAAGTGCATGGTGTCGCCAAAACAATCTCAATTTAGAGGGGGACCAAGGAATTACACATCACATTACACACTCTCAAAGGGAAAATCAGGCCAAATGCCAGAAAGGTTTTCAATTGTGTGTCTAGGCTTGAAGAAAAAATGTATGATCATCACTACGTATCACATAAGGATGAGAATAAAAAACATATTTCTTGAAGACTCATGCAGTTTAACATCATGATATAAGGATGAAGAGTGGGTGGGGATCTTTGAAAATAACATGTGTGGTGTGGATACCATAACCCAACGTGAATGAAGACCAAAGGGATCCCCACCACACCAAAATTTTTTGAGGAGGAAAACCAGAAAAAAGGGCTAAAAATGTTTGTGATTATACAGTTGGGTATGGAGACAAAATGTCTAGGAATCACTACATATCCCATAAGGATGAGAATCAAGACACACATAATTCTTGAAGATGGCATGGCAGATGACTAGTTACAAATGGAGGATTGATATCCACTCAAACAAAAATATCATAGTTGTTATATATTTTATTTTCATGAAATTAGGACACTGAAAATATTAGTTTAAGGTCATAGAGTTTGGACCATGGATATGAGGCATCTAAAGTGAAGATGTGCAGTGTGTCAACATGAGACAAACTGACATGAATAAGGGCTGAGAAAGCCCACAAGACACACCATGTACCCCTAAATGAAACTCTCACGTAGTTTAACGTAATGGGGGATGAGGAAAAAGTTTTGGGAGATTTTGTGTCTTAACCCAAAGACGAAGTATCTGGGAATCCTTACATATCATATAAGGATGGAAATCAATCCATATATAGTTCTATATTTCTGTGCAGTTTAACGTCATGCGGAAAAGATGTGGAAAACTTACCTTTTTAAGATCATGAAGAAAAGACCATCAATGTTGTGCAGCTTAACATCTTGTAGGTAGGATACAATAGTTTAGTGTCATGCATGGTGATAGAGATTTTAGTTTAAGGTCATAGATCTCAGACCATGGGGGAATTGTGCAGTTTATTTTCATGAAACCAGAACATTGCTTCATTTCATAGTTTAACATTACGCAATGATAATGAAATAATTGTATAACATCATTCAAGATGAGGCAACATAATTTAAAATCATGTTTCTTAGATGACATACTCATTCATTCATAGTACTGTTTGAGGAATTTGGAATTGGTGGGAGGATTAATTCTCTCTCTATCCATGTTGAACAAAGAGTACACACCATTGGGATAGACCTTGTGGATGATGTAAGGTCCTTCCCATTTGGGCTCTAAATTTTTCATTTTCCTACCCAATATCATTTACATCATTAGATCTAATTCCATGTCACCTTGAAGGAAGGATAAGATACAAAATATCTTTTTGAAAACTCTACATATCTTGTTTTGGTTCTACTCTAGATTATGAAAGGCCCGAATCTTGTTCTCATAGAGAGATTCTAGTTCGGCTAGATGGACTTCTTCTAGTCTGTCAGATGTTTTCTAATAATAGATAGCTGTATGGAGTGATGGAAACTGAATCTTTATGGGAAGGACTAACCTTGTTCCATACACATGGGAATATGGAGTCACCTAGGTGGAATTATGAGCCATAATCCGATAAACCTAGATAGAATTAGGAATATTGTCAAGCCAACTTATCATATTCTAACCCACCATATTCTACAAAATCTGGGAGAGGGTCTTGTTGATTTCCTAAAGCTTTTCATTTTCTTATGTGTAGTAGCAAGAAGTGTGGTTGGACCAGATGTTGTACTTAGCGTACAATTTATTTAGCTCAGCTGCTTGGAAATTAGTTTTGTTATCGGTGAGAATAGTGCGAGGGACCACAAATCAATGGATAATGTTAGAGCTCAAAAATTAAATAATAGACCATGCCTTGACTTACTTGAGAGTAACCACTTCTACGCACTAGGAAAATAAATCCCTCGTGATCAGGATGAAATGAAACTAGAAATCGGTTGTTGGTGGATATGGTCCCATGATGTCAAGTCCCCAAACTGAAGAGGTATAGGAGTAGTTTGTATTGTAGAGGGAATTTGGAAGTCTATGCATGAAGTTATCATGGATATATCACATGTGGAACCTCTTGGAGAACTCGATATAGTCATGGACCCTGGTGGGTTAGAAGTAGCCCAACCTACGAATCTGGCGGGAGAGTTCTATCCCTACCTGCTGAGCAACATAATACCCAACATGTAATTCCTGTATAACCTAGGGAATATCATCTCTTTGATTTAAATGGAGTAGGATTTCATCAAACCCATGTATATAGAGAGTTTTCTTCAATATAGGATTGCTTTGGAGGGTTAACTGAACTACACTATGAAAGATTCACTCATGTTCGGCTCTGTTCGATTGGAGATTATGGTGCTGGTGATACTCAATTAAAGGAGATGTCCAATCAGAGGTTTCTTCATCTGTAGGTGGATTTGGAGGTCTTGATGTTGAAGCACTGGCAGTAAGGTGGTTTAATTACTGGTTTTCATCATCGTCTGAATTGGCAGAGGTGATGAATCTTCAATGTGCCAAACGAATGAACATATCTTCCTAGTTAGGATCTATGAGAGAATTGGATATACCAGCCAAGGAATCATCTCGAGCATTATGTGATTGGGGAACATGAGTCACCTCTAGCTGAGAAGGGAACTAGGCCATCAAATGGTGAGCATTCTTGAGAAAGGGTATGAGCTCAGGCTTCCTGATGATGTATTAACCATTGATCTTATTGATGACTATCTCAGAGTTCCCCTTCACATGTAGGTGGGGAACATCAATCTTGAGAGCCGACTCAAGAAAAATTATGAGATCTTGATACTCTACCTCATTGTTAGTGAAACTCTATAATATCAAAAATAAATAAGGTAGAATAACATGTGTGGACATGATAAAAACAATCCCTAGGACTAATCTGTTGAGCCTAGGACTATTGATCCTTCTACCATTTAGACACTGGGAAGTGACATCGAAATTCATATTCCAAAATGAAATGACCTGATCTACTAAGAGGATATCCTAATCTGAAAAATCAAGATCCAGAGACATATCTACAGGGTCCAGATGATCGGACATAAAGTATTCCATCACTTGAACCTTTATGAACATATATAGAGTGAATATGATGTCAAAATACATAATAATCACCACCCAACATTCCATAAATCATGTCAATATTGGATGGTTTAGAATGTACTTTAGAAAGTCCACATGGGAAAACAGCTGTATCTTGTGATACTGTAAGTAGTGTCGCAACATCTACATTGTGAAAACTAGCACAATACATCTTTTCTTAATGGTATAATATCTAGAATTTGTATTGAGGAGCATGATACTGAGATAGTACAAACTATTATCTATCCCTTAATTGTTATTCTGGGCGAGCAAGGTGCCTAGGTATTATTCCAGTGTATTCACATAAAGGACAAAAAAATTTATGAAAATGGGTGGCATTAGAACCAGAGGCTATAATAGATACTTATTTATCTCCTCAAAAGTGGTCTATCACTCCCCATCCCATAGGTAGAATACACCTTTCTTCATGATCCTAGAAAAAGGATTACACTTTCTGTCTAGATTCGTGATGAATCGGCCTATGTAGGCCAAGTGTCCTTGAAAAACTCAAAGCTCTTGGATGTTGATCGAAGGTGGAATCTAACTAATAGCCTTGATATTTTATGGGTTGATCTAGATGCCTCTGTATCTAACAATGAAACCAATGAACATTCCAAAGGTAACCCTGAAAGAGCATTTCAAAGTGTTCATATTAAGATAGTGGGAGCAGAGGAAGCCAAATACTTTCTAAATATATCTAAAATGGTCCTGAAGTGGGTAGTATTTAACCACCAAATCATCCACATAACATTCCAATAAAATCATGAGGATCATTTTGAAGATGTGGTGCATGGAAATATGATAGGTGTTTCTTGAATTCTTTAGACTTAAAGGCATTACCTAATAACATAAGGTACCCTGTGTAACTCTGAAGGTAGTAGATTCATCATCTTCAGGGGCCATCTAGATCTAGTTATACCTGGAATACCCACCCATGGATGAGAGATCCTAAAACCCAACAGTGGAATCAATCAACAATTCTATCACCAAAAGGGGAAATCCATCCATTGGGCAGTGGTGGTTGAGATCCCTGAAGTCGATACAGACTTTGATATGTCTATTCTTCTTTATGATGGGAATAATGTTGGCCAACCATATGGGGTATCAAATTTCCTTGATGAAGTTTGCCTTAATAAGATTATCAAATTCAGACTCAAGCATAGAACTGTGAGATGAGTGCATCTTTCTAGAAGGCTACTTGAACCCATGATGACTTACTTGGAGGCCAAGATGATGGATGATGGATGGATGGTCTATCCCTGACATCTCATCATATCTCTAAGAAAATACATCATAATGTTTCTTTTGTTTATCAACATACTGCTTTTATTTCTGTATAAGAATATATGCACTGATTATCATTGGACTCAAATCCATTTTGGTACTAAGATTCACCTATAACAACTCAAAGATAGTGGTAGAGACACCCTCTTCAAATGCATGAGGAGCATCTTCAAAATCCACTTCATCATCCAAGGAGGGAGGATCATTGGAATAAGGCAATTATTATGAGTTACCTGACCTCAAAGAAACACTGCTGTCAACTTGGGTGGTGGTGGAATCTTCATTATAAGACTACTTTACTATTGAAACCATGGAAATAAATGATTTTGACTCGATTCCATCAGGACTTTGATTGAGGGGTCCACGCTCGATAATGTCAAATTAGTGGTGGTGGGTTGGTCTGTGTCAAATCAACTTTTCTCAGCAGAACAAAAATATATGGTGTACTACTATAGCCATGAGGCGAACATAACGATACCTTACGGGGGTAAGAGACTCTGGTATCACTCTAGCCTAACCTGTGTAAGAGTATGAGGTAGTATTCTGATGTTCCTTGTACCTGGGAATGTGCTTTATGCTCATCTCAAAAATAATGAAACAGTGTCCTAGGTCTGGAATTGTGGCCTCCAACTGGTGAATTGGGAGGATGAAAGCATCGTCCAAGTATGTCCATGGGTCAACTACAATGGTAGTGTGATCAAAATCAATGAGATGAGCATTATTATCCTTGGTCTAGTAATAATCCTCATCCATATAGCGATATTCACAAAATAAAAGGGAGAATAACCACCTTAGAGAATTCCTACTCAACTATTGAAGGAGTACTTAAGAAACTAGTGATATGAGGAGGGAACTGCTGTGTGTAGATGGAGCCAGGGTCTACCTATCAACACATTGTCGATGGTATCCTATGAGATATCCATGAAATTGATTTTAGTAATAAGACCATTGAAATATGTCTTCAAGAGGACTTTTCCACATGGCCTCTACATTGTCATGTCATATCCCTAGATATTTAGGCTAAAGGAACTTAGATCTTCTTCAGTCAGTCCTAGATTGCAGAGTGTCTAGGTTGGAGTGAGATTGATCCTAGAACCTATGTTGACGAGAAAATGGTGTAATTACATGAAATTTAACTATCTGATGATGTATATTGGGCATATGTTCCCCTACATTAGTAAACTCTCATCTTCTCTGGAGAATGAGATGATAGCCTAACATTATGACTGCTCAATATATTCTGTGTGCAAAGTATCAACTTCCGAAAACTATCTCTCAAAATGGAGGGTCCTATTCAAGTATTCTATGAGGGATTCTCACATATCTTATGATAAAAATAGGGCATCTTGAATCAAGATCTTTATAAGAATGCTAACACGGTGCTTAAACTCATTAAAACTTCTATGCTAGATGCACATTTCTACCAACAAGATGTTACTTTATGGTAAGAGGTATGATGTTCACTTCTAGTCAAACCAGTGGATTCTAGGTTGTGTTAAGTATGTCTTGTTTCTCATTAACCAAACCTAAGAAAATTATTACTAGCTAATTTTCAGATGAACGAGGTCTGGCTATAACTAAGTGCACCTACGACAACTCTACTTGTCCGAGTAGAAAAAACAACGGTGGTAGTGAATTTGATAAGAGGGGTTGATAGGTTTTTTCCTACCAGGATCTATGTTGAGCCTGCTATCTGGTCTCAATATCATATATGGATTTTCATTAATCACTAGCTTGGGAATTCTGATTATTCACATATCCATGACCCCGTTGACGATGGAATCCACCGATATCATTAGGAGGACCTACCTAGAACTCTCTGTCATCAGGAATCATGTATGGATCCACCAAATTGATAGTATTCATGGAGGTGTTATCTTGGTCATTATTAGGGGACTCTTGAAATACTGGTCAGATTTTGGGGCTAATTCCTATCTATGGGGGCATAAAATCACCAAGAGTGTGAGATGGATTCAACACTAATGGGGGAATTTGTCTTCCCTTGCACCGATGGTGCTTTACCTTGTGAGAGGTAGGAGGTAGAGATGTAGATGTATATTCAATAGTTATAGGAGGTGCAACCACTTCATGAGGATTGGGATAACTAATATGGGCATGGATGACACAATGGGCATGGTCAACTACCCTTTAATCCAACCAATCTTCATACTTTTGAGATCCGCGGATGGAGACATTCTACCATTCACTTTCACTATCACTTTAAGGAACAACTGAAACACATGCTACCTATGATGGGTTATGACCCAATATGACTAAATTATTATCAAAATAGTCTTGGATCCAATCCTTGAACACATAACATTCCATGATGGTATGTCCATGGAACCTCTGATAAGGGAATTAGTTGGGGAAATCAATGAGATATGCCTCCAAGGGTTTTCAACATTTTGAAACCTTTAGAATACCCATATCAAAGGAACTATGGAAATAATCAGAGACCTGATCCTCATTGAATGAGTAGGTCCTTTTTCTCCTATCCGAAAATGGATCTTATAGAGCTTTATCCTAGAGAGGGGCTGAAGCCTGATGGTGGGATGAAACCTGATTGTCCCTCTTAGGAGGTAGTGTTACATTACATGGTATCACCTTCCGATTCTGTGTCGAGTGATGATAAGAATTACAATGGACTTGAGGATATTTCCCTCAATGAGGTTGTGGGTGAACCTCTTCTGGTAACAAATCTAGCGGCCTGAGGGCCTCTATCTGTGTGACAATAGATATCTCAACATTTGTGGATTTTCTTGCAAGAGATTGAGGTGGAAATGGGTGTTCCTTCTTAGCCTACTATAAGGATTCCTCTAGGAACTAAACTTTTTTAGAAAAAAATTGAATTCCACTCGATAAATTCTGAGTAATGAAGGAGGGGACCAATTCAGTGTTGAAGTTCTTTATGCACATCATCAGGAGCTGATCTTGAGTTAGTAAAATGTTGAGTGAATACGTGAGGCCTTTACACCTAGAGGAAAATTATATGACTCGTTTATCTAGATGTTTATTACACTTGAAGATGTTATAAATACTTGTATTATGGGTGGTGGAGCTGAACTGATAAAGAAAATTCTAATGAATATTTTTCTAACCAGCAATAGACCCAATGAGTAGATGAATGTACCAGAAAAATGCATGACCTTCCAATGTTTGTAAAAAACATCAGATCTTGAAAGCCTCTTACTACTTTGGGGTCCCCAACATGGATCCACACCTTGATATGAATTGGGCCAGGTGTTTCAGTTTTTCTCCCATCCCATTTAAGGGGGATAAGGTGGGATTCTCAAAATCTGGGGGCGCTCCCATGTTGCCCACCCATGCCGAATATAGATTTTTATCAGGTGGGATTCCACCTGTTGTGTTCCTAAGGATTCAAGTTAGGAAATGATAGAATCCACCAGATATTCTTGATAGGTGTTCCAATCTGTATGAGGATCCTTGACCACCAGTGCATTGATGGGATCATCAACACAATAGGAAGGATGAACGACTCATGGAGTGACTGGGGGAATAGTTGGTGGAATGAACTATATAATGACTCTATCTGCATCCCGAGGAGGGTTATCATGCAACTCAGGTGGGTTTGGAAACATATACCATGGAAATGTTCCACATACTCTGACATATACCCTATCAGGATGCTCGAGATTTTCCATATTGATCGGGGGAAGCTGGATGAGAAAGAATTGTGGCTGACCCTACTTCCCTAGTGGAGGAGGGGTAAGATTTTGTCGAGGATCACCATTTTATGGATAATTTTATAAAAGGTTCTTGAAAAGGATCTCATCAATTAACATCCTTTTCTCTTCTAACTGCTGGAATAAGGAATCCATAGAGAGTTCAACTTCTTTCTCTTGCGTAGTATCAGTCGTGTCAGATGATTTAGAGGAACTCATCTGATCCTTACCTTTATTTTAATTATTACTAACAAGCAATGAGATAAAAGATTCTATGAGGATACTTACCTACCTCTGTAAGATATTTATGATAACTGTGTAGGTGTTCACCTGATGTTGCACTACCCTAGGGGGGCAGGTCCTTTTCCTTATAAACTAAATCAATGTCTCTCTCCTTGAGTGTTTTGTAGGATGGGATTGAAGTGAAGATCAACATATTATGCCCAACCATGGATCTGTATATGTGGGTATTCTTCCTAAAAAATTCTATGAAGAATACTAATTATATGAATGCATTGTTTCTTAAGGGTATAGTGGTAGCTGAGTGATGCAGGGTGCTATTCCACTAGGATCACTTCCAAATCAACCATGCAACACTATTGGCCGATGTCATCAAAATACTCCCAACTATCCGGGTAAACCAACCGATGGTTTTAGAGGTGGAAATGCATCAACCATATGGTTTTTCGAAATCAAAAAACCTTCTCTTGGGTGAGTGACTATGGTATGTTGAGGTTGAGAGAGGCGATTTAATAGAACATATTTGGAAACTGATTAGGGGTGAGGATATTCCAAAAAATACTCTATTCGGATGCAGGGTATGGCTCCTTGTTTCCCCACACTTCAATCAGGTCCAGATGAGGAACTAGCAACAAAAATGAGGTGGACCATTGTGGTGGTGGACTAGACAATGGAGAAAATAGTGCATGAGATAACTAAACACCGCTTAATGGGTCATCTCTCAGAGGTGGTACCAATATCATCATCATGTCCCTATATGATGGGGTACTGACCACTGCCTTGTGTGAGAAGGTAACAACTATTGGTGATGGATCAAGCAGGTGATCATCATCTATCATTCCCTATAATAAATCTCCATGATCTCATTTTTAGGATGAGAATGAATCTGGGAATGATATGGAGGAATTCATGATAAGACCCTGGAAGGGATCCAAATCTTCTTCCACCTACATGTACTTGTAAAGGGATTTAGGGATATGGTGCATCTCATCTTATATAATAAAGAAACTCACACACAAGGATCCTGTCCTAGACTCTGATGTAGAAGACTTGGGGGAAGGCTCCATCAATGGGTCTCATTTGGATTCTAAATCAGAGAAGAGAATTGGATCCACCATGGCTTGGAAATTTTTTGAGTTATTCTTTAAGTGGTGATGGATCACCCTTCTACCCCGGGAAAATTTTTCAGGGAAATTAAATTTTTCTACACAAGGAGTAAATTTGTGCTACTGGTTGATTATGCCGGGAGGACCTCCACTTTGATTTTTTGGGATATGGGGAGGACCTCCATTCCTATTGTCATCAAAGAGGGTATGAACTTCGCTTGGATATACGTGAGAGTGGGGAGGACCTCCACTCTAATGAGCTACAGTGTGAGGAGCACCTAGACATATATAGAGTAGGATATGGTTAGGACCTTAATATTGGCTACCAGATGCATGGGGAGGACCTCCTCAGTGATAAAAACTAGAGTGGGGAGGACCTTCGCTTGAGCTGGTGAGGACATGGGGAGGACCTCTGTGTTGGCTTCTTGTGGCACATGAAGGACCACCATACTAGTTGGAAATGATCGTATAAGGATAGACTTCATACTTATCATGAATTAAGTGGGGTGGGCCTCCACTTGAGCTGAAAATGATGCTAGGACCTTCATGTTGGAAGTCCATGAAATGGGGAAGACCTCTATATTGGGAACCATAGGCATAGGGCAGACATCTAGGTCGAATTTCAATAAGGCGGGGAGGGCCTCTACTTGGATAGATGCTGGGAACATGGGGAGGGACCCCATGTTGAGTGTGAGAGTAGGGAGGGCCTCAAATATGACTAGAAATAGTTTGTATAGGGCCTCTATATTGGATATCATCAATGCGAGTCGACCTACAATGGCTGTTGGTGGTACCAGTGATAGAAAGAGTCAAACCAGCTTTCCATTGTGGTGGCTGAGGACTTTATCCCAATCAAACCCTAGTAAATCAATTCTCTATAGTGTAAAATATATGATGGAATACACTGGGGGTGGGGGGGGGGGGAATGGGCCACTGGAGCTATTGAATATGACCCCCCTAAAGGGAATCTTCCTAAGCTTGAGCTTGACGCTGGAGTCGCATTATCCGGACTAGGACTGGTAGAGTGGGAATACAAACCACCTACTCATTGGACTAAGGGACTATTTGGTGGCACATATGGGGCCTCATGGGAGCCCTCCTTGGTGGTTCTTGGGACATTTTCATGGCCGGGTTGACTCAGATATCCCTTACCTCATTGGCGCGGGGGATTCAATCATTTAAATGCTTCGGGGAGAGGCTCTTGAAGTGGTTCATCATAGGATTGGGGAGTAGTGGCTCCCTATATGACCCTTGGGGGCTGCGGTGATGACAAGTCACATAAGTCCCCATATAATAGAGGGCCATGTAACTTGTGGGAATGAATTCTTCTGCTTGTATCGATGAATGAGGGTGTATATCACCCTCCTATACATGATTTCCGAGGGTGAGATAGGGTATGGGTGCTCAATATACATGGTTGTGGCTAAAGTCATGGAAGTGGTGAAGTTGTGTGGGATTACCGTATTGAAATTCCTTCCACCCCTTCCTCTGCGGGTGTGGGGTGATCAGTTTCCTATAGTTAGGGTCTTACAAAGCAAGAATATTCATACATCAATATGGATATAAGGAAATAAATTCCCAATGTCCTAGTGCCATCCAATATTCCATAACTGGAGATATATCCACACTAATGATTTCATAGACTAGAATGCTTAATGATTAACTTTCCCATATTTTGGTGAGTTTCACAATAGGCCCACTATTTTCTTGGTAGGACCTAGAACCGAATAGCTAGATCTAGTGACACACTCATCATCTAATGTATAAAATGATTTTAATCCTATATTGAGGAGGAGGAATCAATTTGGGTTACCATTTTGTTTCCAAATCTTTCCATCAGGGAACGTTTGCTCACTACGCATCACTTGTTCACTGATGGGATGCATTGTACTCAACATTCATGATTTCCAAAGTCCAGTAACATTCATAAATTCTCTAGAGATGTTTTCTAATTGATTCAAATGGGATGATGGTATGTTGGTTTCTTCTTCTGAGGATTCATCCTCTGAATTGATCACCTAGTCTGGGTCTCCCTCATAGATTAAGTGGTTGTTCATGAAACTCATTCATGGTGCCATCTATTTGTGGAAATTGGTTAATTATGCCACTTATGTCTAGAAATTACAAGGGGTATAGTTAAGGAAATAAACTTTGGTCAGAGAAGAATTCATATTGGGGATCAGTGAAATGTCTTGATGCTAGAACATTGGTCACCTCTATTCTTTCTCATAAGAGTGCATCTCATGGGCGTGAAAACCAAAGACATCCTATGAAGATCACAAGATATATTAGGTCTGAGGCATGTATTCAGAGGTTTTACTCAGGCATCCCATGTTTAACATGAGGAAAACCATGAGTTTAACATCTTGCGAAGACAGAGGGTGGTTGATTAGGATTCTTAGTGGAGGCAGATTAGAGAGGTACATCCCTAGGAGGGATAACCTAAAAGGTTTACTGGATGGATGGATAAAAATTCCCAGTGAGGGTAGACCTGAGATGGTACATCTCATAAAGAGAAGATTTAAAACCATAAAGGGCAATCTAGACACCACTGAGGGAAGATCAGGGAGTTGAAATTGATGGAGGGGGACACCAAAGTTTACCATTGGCTGAGATTGAACATCAAGGAGGCTTCCTATGTAGCTTTTTTAGGGACATGGATCAAAACCCATATTGTTCTATAGGGTGATATGGGGATTACACATGGGTAGATTCCCTTGACAAGTGGATCTCTCTTGGTTGGATAAATATGGATTGTGTTGGGCTTATGCATGGTTAGCTTCCTAGGTTCTACTAAGAGAAACGATGATGTGCACGACATGATCTCACTGAGGTGTCGTGGCCTGGGTAAAAATCATGATGGATATGAAGAAAGTGTTGACAGAATGGATTGATTGTAGAGGGTGATGGGATTGAACCTCAAGGAAGATTCCTACATATCCAAGTGGCTAGGAATAAAATTCCACATAGATCATGAGTGGGGATATGAGACACCTAAGGACACGACTCGTAAGAATGAAACACATGGATAGGGACTCGAAGGAAGTGTAACCTCTGGGTTGAGGTATGATCCTTATGAGACATAATGACTTGAGGGAAATAATAGGATGAGAATTAATGTTGGTATTTGACCTCAAGGATGCATCATAAGTACCTTATTTAGAATATAGGGATCAAATTACACATACTTTAGGATGGAATCAGGGCTTACACATGGCTATCTGCCCTTTGAAATGTTGAGGATTAAGCATGGTTAGATTCCTGAATGGATGTAGATTGGGAATGGGTCACTTAAGGAGGTGGACCAGATAAAATATGGAGGATGTAGTTGAATATCAAGATCTTACAATAATTTTGTGGCCCATGGTAAAATTAGGGTGGATGATAAATGAAATGGGTGATGGCAGATGGATCAGAACACCTTGTAGGGGTGGACATGGAGGGATGTGTCCCATAAAGGGAATATGTAACATCATGAGGGTATATCCCTATGAAGGAGAACCATAGTTTACTAATGGATAGACCAGAATTCTGTATGAGAGAAGACCTAGGATGGTGTGTCCTATAAAGGGATATTATGCACCGTGAAAGATGATATGGACATTGATCGTGGTGGATTAAAGAAGGAGAACCCCTTGGAGGGGCACCAATGTTTATCGGGTGGATGGATCAGAATTCCCTATGAGAGAAGATCTAGGTGTTGTGTCCCATAAAGTGAAAATGTCACACTATGAGGGTGCGTCTCTAGGAGGGAGTGCATGGGTTTACTATTGGTTGGAGTTGAACCTCATAGTGGCATCCTACATACCCTTTTTAGGTGATATGGATTAAAACGCATGTAGTTTGGCCTAGGGGCATGAGGATTATGCACTGAGGTGGCCCAAATGAAGTCACAGTCACTGTTAATATCTAAGACTGCACGAGTCATGATTGATGTGAGAAAGAAGAGGTAGTAGAAAACCTGACAATCATGACATGATAGGTGTGTCCATGAGAGGTGATGTGGGGATTACACATTGAGGCAAACCAGGGAGATAGAGATTGGGTATTACTCCATGAGGGATTCCCAAAGAGGATGTCATTACTTGTAAGGAGGATCTCATTCCCTGTGAGAAGGGTAAGGAAGATATTACTCCTATAGAGACGAGTGATCGTGGTAAATTCTTGAGGTGGATGACCCCATGTGAATTGCATTGGGTGATGCTACAGTTTAATGTCATGCACTGAGGATGATGGGGCTTGGAATTTTAACATCCTACTGCTCGGACGGAGAGGACTTGCTCCTCACCCCTTGGACTTACATAACAGATACCCACCCACACTTGTGGAAGGAATTATCAATACCCTAAGGGAGTGGGGAATATGAGTGGTCACTTGTGGGGTCCATGTTGGCATGGATATGACAAAAATAAAGAGACATTTTCGTACCTATTCCAAAAAGAAATAGGTTGGACATTGAAACAAGGGATGCCACATATGGGACTAGGAAAAAACTATATGCAAGCCTGTAGGGCCTCATGTAAGAGGATCTCATGAAGTAAGGAGCCTCGCTAAGAGGAGCCTCATGAATCTTGGGTACTTTATGAAGGAAATGGGCTTCACGAAGGGGTGGTTTGAATCAAGGAATAAAACCACTAAAGATGAAAAATATGGTGTAAGGGATATCAAATTTAATTCATAAAAATTTAATTAATTAATTTTAAAATAAGAAGGTGACACATGAAAATTCTAGTTCATGGAATCATTACGCATGATATAGACATCAAGAATTTTAGGGAAAAGTTTTAGATCACCTACCTTATAAGAGTATATGATTCCTCAAATGATATCTACTCCAGATTCAGGACAGAATAGGAGAAATTGTGAAACTAGATGAATGACCTATATTTTGGGTAAATTAGGTTACAAAAATATAACATTGAAGATGGTGAGGGAAACTAAGAAAATAATATAGATGAATGATAGAATTACCGAGGGAGATCCAGCATAACTGAAAATATTTAATTTTGAGTCCAGATAAAGGAGATAGATCGAAACCTAGAGGAAGGTAAGTGGGAGATATCCCATGGATGGATGAGCTACTATACATGATTGTGAGAGGAAAAAGGAGGAATAAAGGTTAAAGGTATTATGGGGAAAATGTAGTTTCACAAAATTTTAAGGGGTTCATAGTTTGGCTACATGGTTGGCCAAACCGTGCACACCCACTACCTAAGGTGGAATCCCTCTCACATAGCTAGGAACATAGTTAGATGAAACGTGTGCAACCCATACATGCTCACTGTCTAATTTCCCACCCCCTCACAAAATTTGGTTCATGGTTAGGATAAACTATATTACAACCTTGATACACACACCTATAATTTTTTGTAGATTTTTTATGGCCATGTAGACTCCCTTTCATGATTAAACTAACAACAAACCTCCTATTTATTCTAAAACGTTGAGTTTCATGGTTATCACTAACCATGTGACAACCATGCGCCTCACTCTAGTTCTACAAAAAACTTGAGCACCGAGCTTTGAACAAGCCCCAGACACTCCCAACCCATTATTTAGTACCATAGTCACTATTAAAAGGTTTGATATAATTGGATTGAAAATAATTGAAAAAATACATAGCTATATAAAAATACATGATCTTATAAACTCCCCTCCATAAAATTACTCTACCTTAAATTACCCTAAGGGTGGTTAATCTGCATTGAATAATAACTTCAGCCACTGAGTACTTATAATGGCGTCTCGCTTACAAGTCTCATCCTATACATTAACATTATACTATAAATCTTGAAATAAGGGAACACATGTACCTAGAATATCCTTTGTGCTACAATAAATGATATGAATACAATACTACTTAAAATAATAAATTATTCACAACTAGACCTTAGGATCTAAAAATTATGAAAGATTATAATGATAATGGTGTAGCTGAGAAACATGGAAGACATCATGCATGGGATGGTACCTCTAAGGAGGAGCTAACAAATAGGATTCCAGCTTGAATCTCTTCAAAATATCAAAGGTTCCAATAAACATAAGTGCCAAATTCCCTTGTCTCCAAATCCATTGATAAACCAATCTAGTTAAAGCACATATGAATGGTTGATCCATGACCTCAAACTCTAGATATTGAGGATGATGATCAATATAATACTTATACATGGATTTATCTATAACCATACACTTTTTGACCAATTAAACCGGATTTTATTTCTCCTATAAAAGAAAAGGTTCTCATAGTACCACCTCTCTTTCCTCTAACCAACATAGGGGTAAATTACATGAACTACCATATAGGCATCATATGGAACCATATATATAGCCACTTAAAATATGTTATTATAAGAGAACCCAATAATAGTTAAATTTTTCTCCCAATAACCTCCAAAATCAATGATGAATTCCCTAATATTTTTCTCTAATATCTTTATAGTACGCTTGAACTGACCATCACCTACAGGTGGTATCCCTTACTTAGAAGTACCTGTGAACCCAAATCCTTCTACAACCCCTGCAAAAACCCTAAAGTGAACCAAGAATCCCTATATGATATGGTAGTACTAAAATTACCATAGAGGCATAAAATAGCTTGGATGTAAAGTCACCCATGTTTATGCATTAAAAAAGTCTCCTTGATAGGCAATAAATAGACTACCTTTATCAGTTTATCCATGATCACCCATATGACATCACTGCCCTGATATGTTTTTGGTAATCCTATCACAAAATCCATAGTGATTTCATCACATTTTCACTCCAGAATAGGTAATGGTTATAAAATAACACCAGGACATTAATTTTCTACCTTAACATATAGATAGGTGGAACACTAAGAAATAAATCCTGATATCTATTTCATTATACCAGGCCACCAATACTGGTGGCATAATTTACAATGCATCTTAGTATGTAAAGGATGTAATAACCATTTATAGGCATTATATTTTCACATAAATTCATCTCACACATATTTAGAAACCCAAAATCATCCATGAATGTGAAATATATCTACCCCATCAATGAACCAACCAGGTGATGGGTCACCACTAGAAATGCTTCCTCTTAAGATTAAGCCTTCAGGGTTTGAAAGCTATCTCATCTTAACTCGGTATATATGTGTTGAGGTAACTTCTAAAGATGTAAGAATAGGCTTATCATGACACTCTTAAATATAAATATAAATATAAAAATTGAAATCCGTCTACTACTATTTTCTATTATCATCCTGAATAGCTGGTTTCTGAGCCTTCCTACTAAGATCATCAACCACTACATTGAATTTCTTAGGTGTATAAATAAGCTCAAAATAAAAATACTAAATGAGTTAGACCGATATTAATTGTTCAATTTTCAAATCACAATATGTGAAGATATATTTGAGACTTTTATGTCCTTTTTATTCAAAAAAAAAACTACTCCCCAATAGATAATGCCTCAAAAAATGCAAGACTTGAACAAATGCAACTACCTAAAGATCGTGCATCTGGTAATCATGCTCATGAAGCCTTAATTGGAAAGAACCATAAGCCATGAATTTTCCTCCTTGAATCAAAACACCTCCCATACCGATACCTAATTCATCATAATAAACTATATAAACTCTTTTAGGATTAGGTAAAATCAAGATCTACAATGATGTTAACCTTCCTTATAACTCCCGAAATTCCTTCTCATAAGCTTCAAACCAAGTAAAACTAGAACTATTATTTTTCAAGTCCATAAGAGGAGATTCAAGGTGTGAGAAATAATGAATAAAATTCCAATAATATCAATATATCCCCAATAAAATCTGAATATCAAAGATATTTTTAGGCTTCTCCTAGGAAACTCTAGCTCTCACTATCTCTGGATCCATAAATACCCTTGATTTTGATATTATGTGACCTAAAAGTATACCTTATAAATCTAGAAGTGAAATTTTGAGAGCATAGTATATATCCTTTGATATCTTAGTGTACTCAATATGATTTGAAGGTATTTTTCATGATTGTGTCTAGTTTGAGAATACACTAAGACTTCATCCATAAAACTACCACAAAGGATTCTATGTATGGGTGGGATACCCCATTCATCAAGGCTATAAACACTGCTGGTTCATTCATGAGACCGAATGACATTAAAAAACACTCATACATGCCATATATATTTCTAAAATTTGTACATGTTATATACAAGATCCTATTTCATAGCTGATGATATCCTAGAATCAAATCAATTTTCATGAAAACTCATGCTCCTTAGAGATTGGAAAATAGATTGTCTATACAGGGTAGTGGGTACTATTTTTATGATAAATTAATTCAACCACCAGTAATCCACACAAATCTTGAAGTTTCCATCCACCTTCTTGTTGAAAATCATAGGTGAACCCCAAGGTGAAGTATTGGGTCATATAAACCCTTTATCTTCCAGGTTATGTAACTCTCTTTTGAGTTATTGAAGATTAGTAGGAGCCATCCTGTAAGGAGGAATATATAACTATGATACTCCTAGAACAAGATCAATAGTTAACTCTAACTCTCTCTCAGAAGATATTCCATAAGATTAATTAGGGAAGACATCCTTGAAATGATCTACCACTAGATGGAAATCTATCTATCATATTCTAAGATTTTTTAGAAAAAAAGGCATTTTGGACTGACAATCAACCCAACCCAATAAGTTCAAGTCCATCCCGGGTTTCCTGGACATCCCATTCATCTTTTTGAATATAGGTACCATCCCATATGGATATAAAAGGCACCCTATGATATTAATAGTCAATATGGGTGTGATAAGGAACAAACCATTATATCCCAATAATGATGGAAAATTCTATTATCTCAAGGATGAAGAGGTTCCATATGAAATTATAACCACAAATATCAAGAGGAAACTCCTTAAATTGGAATGAATTTTCTTCCAATGAGGTATTTAGAGTCATCACTCCACATAAGTACTAAATTTTACCCCCAATACTTCCCATGATATCCAAAAATATAATAGTATGTGAAGTTATGATATCAAATAAATTTGATAAAAATGTCATGGATACTAAAATCATACCTTGTACAGTATATAAATCAACAAATTTCTCCTAAGGTGTAGGTTGTACTGAATATATTTGGCCTGATCCATGGCCTTGAGTTACAACCTGACTAACCTGAGTAGGTACACTCTACTAGTACTATACCTTAGAAGTTTGGATCCTTGACATCATTTATTTCCTCATCCTAAATGACCTGTAGTACTCTATCTCCCTTCTTGATGTGAAGTTACTGATCCCACTTTAGAACCTAGATCTGGTGTAGAACCCCTCTCAATAATCACTTGAAGAATGAAATTTCAAAACTACTAAAGGCAACCCATTTTACCAAAATACCAACACTCCTTTAGGTCCTTGATTCTTTGGGTTTTTGTGTGTCCTGTCCTACCACATTGATGACATACAACATGGATACATGTTCATACACTATAAAAACTATTTCCCCCCATGATAAATCTCAAAGAAATTAATTCTACCACTGTAAGAACTATTTCCCTATCTAGAAACTAAACCACCATGCCCCACATCTTCCATTTCACTCAGGTCACAATCAGAGATGAGGGTATGGTTTACTATTTTAGAAATTTTTTTCAATCAGAAAACATTCACCTTGGATCATATGGTTTTCTTTATTCCATCCTAAAATCACATTCATTTAGAAAATTCATCACCAAAAAGAGTATTAATGAAAAATTGTATCTCTATGAATTTACCTAATTATTACATAAAAATAGATTACCCTACTATAGAAACATAAATTCCATATATCATTCAGCTATGAATAATTCTATATATAAGTAATCATAAAAGGTAGTTCGAAAATCCCTTCAAATCATGTCCTGATGATGATATACCTAGTAAATAACATCCCAAAAATTATTGGAAGAATAAAAAATAATATAAACCAAAATATTGACCCTCATATATTGATATGTATTTAGATTCCTAGGAATTGAAAATATATCCTCTAGCCATAACTCACCAGGGGTCACTGTCCCTTCATAAAGTAGATGGGTGCTACTTCTGGAACTCTCATGTGAAATCATACATAGTAGGGGAAGGTCATGGGGATCCCTGTATGGTCTACATGAACTATAGAAAACCCTATTGAAACTAAACATTGGTTCCCAGATCTGGTATAATAAGAGGTTCCATAGGTGGAACTATAGGAGGGAATACTTGTGGTGTAGGTCCCATCACCTCTTGTTCATGGTCATCATTGCCTTCCTGACGTTCGAACCGAGTCCATCATGGATGAATATATCTACAATTCCAAGAACATGAATCAGACAGTATTCAACACTTAAGAATTGATAATAATCTATAAGAAGACCCAAATACTCTCTACACAATTTCCCAATTAAACATATTCACTTATGATAACATGATATGCATAATGGATCACGACGCAAGAAACACTAACTCAAATACCTTCTACTAAAGAATGAGTATTAGTAATATTTCAAGTTTTAATCACATGGGTTATCTTATATAGATTTTAAATTACAAGTTATATATAAAAATTCACTTTAAGTTGTAATCGGAATCCCCATTTTAATGGAAACCGATTTATTTAAGAGTCATAAATTTATAATTTTTATGATATTATAATGATTTAGTCATATGATTTTCCATTCCAAAATTATAAATACCTAATCTTTAAAGATTACAATTGAAACTTCATGTAACTAAAAACATAATTTTACATCCAATATCAGAATTTAACAAGCCATGTTTTTGGTAAGATTATATGGATTACCATTCCTAATATATAGAGGCACAACCTTTATAAATTACAATTAAAATACATTTAATCAAAAACAAGTAACATTTCATCCCATGTATCTAAATTTCCATGGATTAATCATATCCTAATTGGTTAGTTATGGTTACACCATTAAGATATATGGTAAAACTCATTTTTTTATATAGAAACTTTAAATAACCAATTTCTTCTTCCCTAAAAGACACGTTAATTCATTTATAAGTATAATAATCAAGGAATGATAACATTATATAAGAAATGCAAGTAGTAAAGTAAAAATGGCATGGCATATGCATGATATATACTTCATCGGGTTCTTATAATGATACTTAAGAAAATAATTTCTATATAGTGCCAAGGGTAAAAATCCATAATCATAAAAAAATTTCAGAAATAATGTGCATCACCTAATGATGAAATAGTACAACTGTATCTAGATAAATACATAATAATAGGTCCAATCCTTGATAACATGCATTTTTTACTATTAATGGGTTATTTAATCCCAAAAAAATCTTATTACCAAATTATGACACGTCTTAATCTCATGTATGTCAAACCAAAAATTAAGGTAAGGAAAATAAATCCTATGACACCACTTTGTGATGTCCAAGACCCAGTTCACTCATAAATAACCAAACACGGTTGGCCACATGGCCTTAAGAGAACCTCCTTGTATGCAAGAGGCTACCAACTAGCAGTGAGGGTATATAATGGTACGATGGGGAGACTATATACCTTTTATCAAAGTATAGAACAACAGTGAATAATAGATAAATAATCGATAACAATAAAATGAAATAAGAGTTTCATAAGTAGATAATCCATATAAATATAATAAACAAATCAATATCCGGTGACATATACAAAATGATGATATCATGGAGTTATATAAAAATGTGGAGTAAGTAGAATAGAGAAATAGACATAAAACAATACATACTATAAAAAATATAAAAAAATAAAAAAATAAAAACTCCATGACATCATAAGCACTAGATCACACCTCTAATACCATTCTCTATCCTAACACATAAAATCAAGAATACATAGTAGGACACATTCCATTATCTCTACATTTATCCATGAAGTTTTTCTGGGTACCAATTGGTGGCATGAATATGGAATGAGAATAACTTAGTAGGACACCACCATTGGTGTCTAACACTATCTAGTTTGTGAAAAATAAAATGAATAGTCTGTATGTATGATAGTAAATAAAAGATGTAAAATAAACCGAACCTATTTGGATTGGGTTCCTTGGGGATACCTATTCAATTATACTATCTTTGGTCTAAACTAGAATTTATCTGGTCATTTATTATTTTATAAAATAAATTCAGGACCCAAGGCACATACCCAAGGCATAACTTCATTATTATGATCGTATAAGGGATCAACTGCCCAATGAAATTTATAACTTAGTGGTCGGGTTAAATAAATATGTTAAAGTATTTAAGACATTGAATGACTCCAAGTGTGTTCTTTAACTCAGAAGATGCATTATTGAATCCTTTAGTGGCCTGAACCTATCCAAGTAATTCTGTATATGGTATCCACGTATCTCTCAAGGAATAATATAATTTCATTATCATAGTGATCCCATCCATGGTGTTCTATATTAGAACCCATGTATCACTCTTGACATAATATAATACCAACTGTCCTATGATCCCATCCATGGAATTCCATATAAGGAATCTAGGTATCACCTATAGCATAAAATAATATCATCTTCTCAATGATCTTGTCCATGTAATTCCACATAAGTAATCTAGGTATCACCCATGGAATATCATAATCCCATTTTTAATAAATTTTATTCAATATCTATGATTAGTATGTCCAAGGCATTCCAAATCATAGCCCATGTGTTTCCCATGAAATAATAAAAGTGGTTAAAAGGCCATGTTAGTGTCCATTCCATTCATCAATTCATTTAATTTTTAATTGAAAATTTCATTTATGGGATATAAACTAAACCCACATCAAGAGGTTTAGTTATATGACCAAAAAATAGGGTTAATATATTTAATAAACTCACCAAAGGGGTGTTTTATCCTTATAACATGGGGTAAAGATCACGTCATACGAACCACACACTCTAAGGGGTGGTTTGAATCAAGGTAGACAACATCTAAATATTAAAACTATGTTGAAAGGGATATCTAATTTAATGCATATCAATTTATTTAACTAATTTAAAATTTATAAGGAAACACATGTAAAGTCCAGTTTGTGGCACACCGATGCATCATATAGACATCAATACTTTTAAGGAAAAGTACTAGACCACATAACTTAGACCAGCAGAAAAATCTTCATCTGATATCCACTTTAGATTTATGATAAAATGTGAGAAATCCTGAAACTAGATGAAAGACCTAAATTTTGGGTAAATTAGGTCAGCTGGAGATAATTCCAAATATTGAGGGTGAAACTAAGAAAATAATCAAGAGGAATAATAGACTTATTGAGGGTAATCCAATGTAATTGGAAACATTTTATTCCAAGTCTTGATGAAGAAGATAGATTGAAACCTATAATAAGGAATTGGGAGAGATCCCATGGATAGAGGGGCTATTTTGTATGAATGATAGAGGAAAATTAAGGAATAAATAATAAAAGTTTTAGGGTAAAAAATTCAATTTCACCACTTTTTAAGGGGTATATGGTTTGACCACATGGTTGGCCAAACCATGCACTAATTGTGTGGACCCACTACCTAATATGTGTCCCCTCTCGCATAACTAGGAACATGATTAGAAAAACATTGTGCAACCCATATGTGTTCACTATCTACATTTTTCACCCCTTGCATGACTAGGTGCACAGTTAGGAGAAACCATGTTCCAACCAGGCGACATATACCTATAATTTTTTTTCAGGATTTTCATGGTCATGAGACCTCCCATGCATTGTTAAACTAACTTTGTACCTCCTCTTTGGTCCACATGGTTGAGCCGAACAGTTATCTCTAACTATATTCCAACCATGCGCCTCACTTTGGTTCTCTAAAAACTAGAGTTCTAGGATCCAAACAAGACTGGAATACTCCCATACCCTTCCTTAATCTTATAGGAACTATTACAAGGTTAAAAATAATAATATTTACAATATTTGAAAGAATCAGAACCTCTATAAAAAGATAATAACATACATCATAGATAAAGGTATGAGCCAATATGGTAACATCAATATTACATCCTTTTAAAAAATAAAGGTGATATAAATGTCAGGTGTAACATACATACAACTGATCCCTTATGCATGGATCATATATATCAATTACCCAAATAGAAAAAACTAGGAGAGATCGCAAAACTAGTCTCAATGCATGGTCCGGTCCCAAATCCTAGGATCCATCCCATCCTACCAATAAATCATTGATTATAAGGGCCATTCCCTTGTCATATCTAACAACCATAAAGTCTACACAAGTACCAACGAAGGCCCAATAAGGGTGTTAGTAAAACTCAATGAGCCACCACCAATAGTGTCTATAACCATATATAGTCAAATAATAGTGTACATTTAAGTGAAAAAATGAATTACTAAAGCATAAATATTTAATAAATACACAATATCATCGATCCTAGAGTTCTAAAGTGACACTCAGGATCGAACATACCTAATTATTTTAGTATCAGATGTCTTTGAACCATATTAACCACCTAGGGGAAAAATAACCATCCTTTGGAACATAAGAGAATTACTTGGAGGAATCCACCCTGTCCGAAACATGAGAAAAAACCTAGGTGAACACCTCCCCCCCCAAAAAAAAATTGAGAACCACCTAGGGAAACACATCACTCCCTATAATGTGAGAGTAATACTTGGGGGAACACCACTCTACTTAGAACCTAGGATCCACCCATCCCTACAATATATGAGAAACTCCTAGAGAAATACACCCATCCCTAGAACATATTAGAACTATTCAAATTTACCCTTTAACAAAGTCTAGACATTAATAATTCATTATACATCTTCTATCATTCCACCAAAATATCATTATACATTTATTTAAAAATTATCATTACCATTTAAAATGGGAATAATTATCCATTCAATATTTCCCATTTATAACCCAACTCTACATTTCCAATTTTATCACTTAGTTTATTTCATTTATGATCCAAAATAATTTCTAAGGAATCCTATTAGGTTACCTTTTATTTATATTTCATTATCATATCAATAGAATCATTATTCAGTTTAAATTCCACTAAATAAGATATGTAATTTAATTCTAGTGTAAACACATGGCTGGTCAGTGTAACTGCACACCATACACACTTAGAACTGAAGAAATACCCGAGGGATAGTTTAGGGACCACCAACCTTAGTGTTTTAGAAACCACTTCATCCAATATCATCAATTGATCTAATATAAAATGGTGGTAAATGGAAAATAACATGAATACCCTATAATCGGAAATAAATAGAAATAAATGGGATGAGATCACCCGATAGCAGAAGATACTAAGAAAATATAGATATAAAAGGATAACCTTACATCTAGTTTTCTACCATAATGAATGGAAACTTATTCCATCAAGTAATGAATAATAATCCACTATGATGAGGAGGAAACTCAAGGGGAATATGAAGGGTGACTCACATACACTGTAGAAGGATTAACATCCTTTAATTATTACCCCCATTAATTAATTAATCAAAAATAAAAAACCATCCAAGAATTATTTTTTGCATGACTATATAGATTATGACATGACATAGCCCATATAGATATCCCCCTTACTGGTCGAGTGTGTCATGGAATGAGCTTGTAGATCATGAAATGAACCAATCTAGGAAGATCCCCTCTCCTTTTTCTGAGTCTATCCCACCATAATAGGAAAATAAACTAGATTCAAAAAAATTAAAATAGATTCAAACCTTGAAAATTTTTGGGGTACAACCTTCCCACCATATAATAGATCATCACTATGAATCATCAATGAACAAATCTGGACACTGAGCCTGTATATTAGAATCATGAAACCATGTATCCTATTGGATACACTCATGTTACAAGTACACTTGAACTAAAATAATCGTCTAACCTTATAGAGCCTTCTCACTTAAATCCACCATGTGAACTTGAAACTCCTCAAAAGAAGCATTATCCTCAAGATCAATGTCATTAGTATCGAACACATGATAAATATCAGGTTAATACATATAAATATATAATACATGGAATACATCATTCATAGATCTAAAATTATAAGGGAGAGTCAGTCAGTATTCCATAAGACCAATCCCCACTAGGATCACAAATAACCTGTTATACCTGGGCACTAATTTCCCTTGCCTCCAAACATGATAATGTACCAACCTCAGAGATACCTGAAATAGTTCCCAGTAACCTAAATCAAGCTCTATATTATGGTTCCTTTGGTCACCATATCACCTATACTTACTCTGATAGGTTTCCAATAGCTTCTAGATCAAATGAATATTCTCTAAAATCTCTTGTATGAGAATTAGTCTCACAATAATTGACTCTATGAATTCAAGGTAACATAAAAGAGAATGAAAAGTCCTATCATGTTATCCTAAAGTGTGGAAATATATATAGATATATAATAATTTTTTTAGGATAACTCTATTAAATCCGAGTGGTTATATGAGGAACCACTAAAATATAGGACACTTTCTCTCAAAATGTCCTCTAGAATTTGGATGGTATGTATAGAATACCCAATGGTATATGGGTTATAAGAAGTTATTAAATACAATTTCATACTAATAAATATTTACCAAACCTACAATAAATGAAATTTGAAGTGGGGATCTCAATCGATAACAATACCACGAGGAACCTAGTGTAAGATAACTAACTCAGAACATAAATATTCCTCAACTCTTCAATAGAAAAGGTCTTCCAGATTAGTAGTAAGTGTGATACCGTTGTCAATTAATCCATGATCACCTACAATACATCACTACAACTAGGTTTACTTGACAAACCCATCACAAAATCCATGGTAACTTTGTCCCATTTCCACTCAAGAATGGGTAATGGCTATATAAGACCCTCAGTCCAATGATTCTCGATCTTCACCTATGGATAGGTAGATCAATGTGTGAAAAAACCTTGTATGTTATTTTTCATCTCATTTCAATAGTATTTTATAATTATATTTTGATACATCTTAGTCAACCCATGATGTACCTCCCACTTTTAGGTGTGAGTAACCCTCACCATCTCTACACGTATGCTCATGGGTACCATAACATGACCCCAAACATGGAAAATATCATCTGTATCGAGGGTCCATCCTGGTGGTGGATCTGCACTATATATATCATCCCTCATCACCAAGAAACCAAAATTTTTAAATTTACTCCAATTTACCTTGTTAATAAGTGAAGAGGTGATAAATATGGATTATAGGGTTTCTCGAACTTGACACTCCTATACATATAACCACATCTCAAAAAAGGTATCCATCATATACCACTCATTAATAGACTCCCAAACCACCTAAGCTTGCATCTTTTGGATAAGTTCATCTGTAACAACATTACCCCTTTAAGGGTATATGACATCTCAAAATCAAATGACTATAAATACTCGACCCACCTTCACTACCAAAGGTTTATGCCCCACCATAATAAAATATACTTCAAAATTGTACGATTTTCATAAAACATGAATGTATCAGCTAAAATATAATTCCACAAACATATGAATGCATAGACCATTGAATCTACCTCTAAATCATGGGTTGATTAATTCTTCTCATACACCCTCAACCACCTAGATCCATACAAAAACACATGACTATCCTCTATTAACACCACTCCCAACTTGATTCTTAATGAATTATATTACAATGCATACTACATTTTTGGAATAGGAAAGATCAATAATGGTGTTTTAGTCAACCTTAAATTTATATATTTAAAGGAACTATCATATTAATCCAACCAATTGAAATTTAATCCTTTTTAGGCTAGTTATATCTCTATTACTGTTAAACGGGATAAGTTTTGAATAAATCTCTTATAATAACTGCATAAACCTAGAAAGCTAAAGATCATAAAAAAATTCTTAGGACTCCCAAGAAACCACTAATTTGAATTTATTAAGGCCTAATTACACTATATATTTATATATTATATAACCCAAGAAGTCAATCTGATTAATATAGAAGTAACACTTTGAGATCTTGGAATATAACCAATGCTCCCTAAGTGTAGTAAAAAAAGTCTCTATGTTCCACACATGTTCATAACTTGACATGAAGTATATGAGAATATCATAAAAAAAACCACAAAAGAATAAAAATATAAATGGAAGACCTAATTTATGAGGTTTATCAATATCACCAGTGCATTTTTCAGATTGAACAATATCTTCAAATACTCATACAAACATTAACTACTCCTAAAGGAAGTGCAAGGTACCTCTGATGGAATCAATCTTACCTAGTGATAATATGACATCAAATTGATCTGAGAGAAAACCCTAATTCCTCTAATACAGTAAAAAAAGTCATAAAAATGTGGAAGTGGATACCAATTCTTAATCATCACTTGGTTAAACTTATGATAGTTGACACACTACCTCAAGGAACCATCCATTATCTTGTTGAATCATACTGGATAACCCTAAGGATATGTACTTATCAATATGAATCCCTTGGATTCTAAGTCCTATAACTAAGACTTAATCTCCTGAAGCTCTATAGAATCCATATTATAAGGTTGAATGGAAACTGGTTTTTTACCCAATGTGGGATTGATAGAAAATTCAACCTCTCTCTTAAGTGGAAATACTAGGAATTTATTAGAGAATACATCCTAGAACTAATCCCTCATGGAAGGAAAAAACTATGTTGTGCCTCTTCATCATACAAAATAAGTATAGAAACCTAGATGGAAATTATAACCAGCTACCAATGATCATGTATTATGTGACCTACATGAATTTACAACTCTATAATATGAACATAACTACCACCCTTTAAAAATGTATAAGACACTCACTGAATATAATAGTTGATGAGAGTTTGTATGGTACTAACTATCCCATACAAAAAAATAAGATAAAAACCAATCATCTCTAACATGAATAGGTCCCAAAAAAACTAGTATCCACTAATCTTAAGGGTGAATTCCTTACAAAGGATAATTCCATCAGACCTCACCCTAAAAATGTTTTAATTAACATCACTCTATATAAGAACTATATGGAAAAGTTTAATCCATCCATAAACTAAGTTGATATTAATGAATGAGATGATCTTTCATCAAATAAATTACAAGATAGAGTAAAAATGATTATTATTATACCTATGATAGTCAAAGGTCTAATATCCTAAATAGTAAGACCAAGATGAATTGTATATAACTACTCCACACCTCTGCTCTGGACCTCCACCCATGTCCCCTGTGAAGCACCACTTTGTTAGCATTGATTCTCCTATCCCGGGACACCACAACCTCTACCTCATCTTGATATTACAATATAAATTCATCCACTTTCCTATCATGGCTTAGCTAGTCCAACTACCAATCCCTATACTAACCTAAACACCCCACCACTCAATGGCCCCTAATATCTATTATAAAACTGATATAGGTGTCCCATCCTTCCACAAAATCAACACTCAAGAGGTGGTTAGATGCATTAGATACATGTATAAAATCATCTCCCACACCAATAACACTCTATATAATTCCCCCTATGAAGGAGAATACAAACCACTCCCCTATATTCTTCAATCACTACCATATGGGTGTGACTCCTCAAAATGGTTATTCATGCTACTTAAAGATATGATATTGAATCCCTTAGTAGAATATGACTATCCTAAGCCTCTTCCATTTCCCATGTTCCTTTCTGTGATAAAGTATTGATTCACTATCGTTGAAAAAAATGAATGGAAAAATACATTCACCTATAGATGTATATTATACCTTAGTCTATTTTCAAAACACTTAGACCTAAATATCTCATATCCTACTGAAATAAATGAAAAACATTTTAGATAAGTAAAACTAGCATCATAGTCTAATACCAACATCCATCTCTCTATCAAATGCATGAAATCCTAGGCCCTATCTTCCCACAATGTTTCTGGATAAAAGTGAATGAATAAACTCATATATAAATCCTTAAAAGACATCCATATATGATATTACACCTTAATTAATATGTCTTATCAATGCTTCATAGGTCCTTGAAGCATGTACACAGTGGGATTAACCCATATCTTTAAGTGTTGTATCTAGATGATAAAACATTACCAGAATTGACTCAACCTAGAACTAAGATACTTGGGGATTTCTCTCCCTAGTAAATAATTATGGTTGATATAGAGGAAATTCCTTATTCATCCTAAACATCATATGTGTTTCTCATGGATCCTATCTCTCTATCAACTATATGACTCTCAAAATTATCGCCAATAGCTGATCATACACTGCCTTTTTTTGGAACCACAGGAGGCTTTAGTTATACTTCCAATGGGTTATCACCCTCACCCACCCAGAACTGTATATGTGGTCTCTGAGGTGACATACATATATAATTTCAAACACACATATCCATACATTTTCCATCATAATTCCCATCACCAAACTTTTTTGAAAAACAGAAATATTCATAAGATTCTTCTCCCCTTCCCACCCCGTAACACAAGGATCTTACAACTTAAGCACTCTCTATATCACTAGTCAACCCATTCCTATGGTCAATAATCATACCTATATTATTCACATTTAATACTTCTAATTTTAATTTTTACATGAGTCTCCATAACAAAGGCTCATCTAGGTGTTAAATCAATTACACATTATACAATAAAATGCTTTATAAGTTATCTTTGGTATTTCATTTAGCTATTTCTACATAATCATCAAGGAACATGATAATATAATATGTTTTTAGCTATTTAAAGGACTTATTATGTAATATTACACTATAAATTCTTATGGGGAAACACCATATAATTTATTACTTACATTTTAAATAACCAACCTTCATTTTAAAGTATAGTACTAAATCACAGGAAAACATGAAAATGACATGTGAATGTTATGTGCCTAATATAATTAATGAACACACACCCTCCTTCCATTTTGGTCCAATAGCGAAAATCCTATAAACCATAAAACAAAACCACATACATCACTCCAATTGAATTAGAATAACTATAATGGAAAACACACGAAAAATTATCCCATCCCCAAAAACTTATTTTTACCTCTAACATGAGTTAACTACTCCCAGACACATATTCCATTCAAAAAATCGACACGTCCTATCTAATTCCTACCCTACCAACTAGAATGATAAAAAAAGACACTCTGATACCACTTTTTAATTTCCTCTACCTTGGTTCAATCTATAGTAATTAGACCAGGGTGTTACACAAACTCAAGTGAACCTACCCATATGCTAGAGGCAATCAATTAATGGTGAGGGTCTATGGAAATACCTTGGGGAGATAATACACTCGCTTCAGGGTGAAAATAAAATCATAAAAAATGATAATAACATATTTTCAACCCAATAAATATCACATATAAAGGAAAGTTCCAATAAGATAACATCAACATCACATGCTATAGAAAATAAGGGTAATATAAATGTTAACCATGTAATATATATAATTGAACCCAATGGGCTTATAATATACATTAATAATCCAAAAGAACAAAACTAGCAGTGATTGAGAAACCAGTCTTGAGCCCTAGCTTAGTCCCAACTCCCAAGATTCATCCCAACTATCCAATCAACCATTGATCATAGGATTGTTTCCCTTATCATGTCCTACAACCATGATGTTTTCTCAGGAACCAATGGTCATGGTGTGAATACAACTCATAATACACTATCAATGGTGTCTATTAACATATAAAATAGAAAAAAGTGCATGATGAAGTAACATGATTTATAAATTATCCATAAATAATAAATAAACAAACTACATTATTAATCCTTAGGATCCACAATGAAACCTAAGATTGACCATATGTGATGAACCAACCTAGTTTGACCTTACACCTCACCTGAGACAACTCAACACAAGTATTAAAGCTCATTTTAGATCACCATGGGATGGTGAAAGGCAATTGGGTATCAATATAGGGAAGAAAGGGGATGATTTAACCCTGAACATCTCCAATAAATGTCTCATGTGTCAAAATAATGTTTCTATGAAAATACAATCAAAATAGATTAAAAATTGGAATTATAAAACAAACATGAGACCTAACATTTGAAAAACCTAATGGTTCATAATACATGAAAAAACATGAGCCCAGAGTCAATATCCATGTGACCATCAGTCACCACTATCCTAGATAACCTGAAGAAGACGTTGATTGATAAGAGCTTCCAAGCTACATTACTCACTACCCTTTCCCCATGTCATGAAAAACCAAGTATATATATTCCCTAAGGCATATTTATGGTGTGAGAAAATTCCTATTAGGATACCTCCATGAATATATAAAAATTATTTCACCATATAGCCATTAATTTTAGCTTTAAAACAAAAATAGTTTCAAAAATTAGTCCATATGAAAACACATTTTCATAAAACATCCATTTTATTTTAGTTAAAAAACATATCCCAATCTATAAGAAAATGGAATAAAAACATGTTTGATTAAATGAAGTGAAATATCCAAAAAATACATCCATAATAAAACAAGTGGGAAATTAAAACACAAGAATCCATGTAATGTCAAAAAAATGAAAAATTGGGATGCAAGATAAAGACTATTATATTGGGATATCCAAGGAACTATAGTCATCATAGTGAATCCTAGTTCCCTACCAAGATAAATTTCACAAAGTCTTCCCCAATCTCAAAAGTCTACCATTACCTGAAAAATAATCCAAGTCCCACATTTCCAAATTATCTTTTTGGAATTTCATATAACACTTAATGTTTTTAAAAATATTTTTAAAGAAAAAAAACTTTAAAAAATTTCCAATAATAAAAAAATATCAATTAAGAATCATGTATTTTAATTTAAAATATAAAAATATAAAAAAATAATTTTCATATGAAAAAATCAAATGATTTTACCAGAAAATTCAAATATTCCATGGGAAAGAATCCATCGGATAAACACACTTACCTTTCCAATGAAGGAAACACTAATGACTTCAAATTATGCAATGGTAAATAAAGAGATATAGTCCTCATAAGAAAATATAAATAAAAAAATCCTTAATTACACATAAAAATATCTAGATTAGGCAATCATATCCCATTAGGTTTCCAAATAATTAAGGGAAAGAGATATTGAAGATAGATCTAGAGAAAAGTGGAGGAATCAATTGGAATTCTGAACACACCTTGAAGAGATACACCCAAATCAATAAAAGGTCACTAAGGAATCAAGGAGAGAGTCCTATAGATTTTTAAAGAGGTGTTGGTTCGAGACAATTAGAGATTATGAGTGGACTAGACTTAAAAATTATTAATGGAATCATGATAATTTTCTATTTTAAGAAGTTTAGATCAGGATACATGGTTAGGCCACACAATTAGAAAAACCATGTGCTAACCATCTGGTAGCTATTTTCCATTGAAAAATAAATAGAATAGTTTACATTAATATATTAATGGTTAAAAAACCATGTTCAAACCATAAAAAACACCACTGGATTTAACATAGCCATACGACATAGTTATCCATAATCGTGTGACTAAATTGTGCACCTGACCATATTACCACCATTCTCTGAATTTCTACCCAAGACTCCCAGAAACTCCATGAAACAAATAAAGAATATAAAAAGGTTCTAAAGGAATAATTACCTATAATATATAGGGTATAAAAACTCTCCCTACCATCACATTATCTACCCTTATAAAGTACTCAAGATTCTAGACTCATGAGAAGATAAGGCCACTATTTCCTCATAAATGCTTCCCACTCCCACATCCCTTGGATATATCATCATCTCTACCATAAAACATAGACCAAATGGAATTTTTTACTGTAAAACATCTTATCTTGATGATCCGTAATCTAATCTGGCTGTTTAATTACTGAGGTGTCTTAGTCTAGATCAACATCCTCCCATTCAATCACATGGTAAGGGTCTAGCTGATACTTATTTAGATAAGAAACATGGAAAAAATTATGAAGCGATGTTAGGAAAGATATTCATTTCAACTGATATATCAAAATTACAAGTCACCCAAGAATCTATAAAGTTCAAAAATAACACAGGGCTAACTTACCCTACAATCCCAAGTAATGATTCCCCAACTGAGGAAAAACTCTAAGAAAAACATGATTAATAACATAAAATTCCAATGAATGGTGAATTTGATAAACATATGATTTATAGAAACTCTAATATATTAATAATATCTTTCAGATAAATAACACATTATACATTGTCTCATGAACAAGACTCACTCCCATAAGTAACTGCTCACCATAGTCTTCCCAACAACAGGGAGGTCTACATGGATTCCCATACAATAATTCAAAGAGTTCCATTTTAATTGAATCCTAAAAACAATTGTTATAATAAAATATAGTCTAGGGAAAATACTTATTTTATAAACCAAAAAATTCAAGAATGCATATTCAAAGCATATATTCTAGAATCGATATGGCTTAATTAGTCTGACCATTTGTCTAAGGATGAGAATCCATGTTAAACTTCATTTGAGTACCCATAAAATCCTATAATCCCCTATAAAACTAGTATGTAAATAGTGAGTCTCTATTTGAAATAATTACATAAGGCACTCCATATAACAATATGATATATCAGAAATACAAGTTCCTAAGCTATTCTACCTTCATCAACTCCTTAATAGGAAGGAAATGATCTGATTAATTGATCTGATCAATGATAAACCAAATAGTATCATTTACACTAGGTGTTCAAGGTATTAAAATCATAAATTCCATGGATATGTCATCCCATTCCCAAAAGGGAATGGGTAAGGGTTTTAATAAACTGGATGGTATTTGGTGCTCTACCTTAATATTCTGGAAAGTAAGGATTCGTGACACAGAGTATGAAATCATCCATGATATCCTTGGCCACCAATATCTACATCTAAAATCATGATACATATTAGAATTAATAGGGTAAAAATACTAAATAGGATGATTTCCATTATCCATAAACTATTTCCTCAAAGATATCATAATGACCAATATCCTTTAGAAAAACAAAGCACCATTGGGAGACTGAGACTAATCACCTGAGGTCTCCCCACCATATAGTATTTCACTAAAATGTTGAAAATAATTGTCAATTTCTTATCTATGATGAATCCAATAATAAAATTATTAATAGGATTTAACACAAGAAAATAAAACATACCCATCATCATCTTCAACTTCCTAGATCATTACAATAAATCAAATCATCAATAACCACACCTTCACTGATTCTTTTAAGGTTTGAGCCAATAAATTCCTTCTCAATGCATCAAAGTCCACATTCCATTTTCTTGGTGTATAGGAAATATAAAAATCTAAAGTATAAATATATTCAACCCAGTGTCTTTGTTGTAAGTTCAAGTTTCTCTAGGTGAAAATATAACTCAATCTCTTATAATATTAATACATAGTGGATGACTAACCAAAGAGATAATGACACTAAATCTTGAGAGAATAAATTAATATAGACAACTGGAGATCATGGGTATGATAATTCTTCTCATGAAGACATGGTTGGTGAGAACCATAGGCCACCACTTACTTCCCTTACATCAGAATGAATCCTAATCCCATACTAGAGGCATCACAGAGAACATCATAGCCAAAAACTAGTTTTAAAATAATAAGAACTAACCCTATGTCAACGTGACCATTAGTTCCAAAAATGATCTTTAACACTTAATATTCCATTTTAACTTAACACCCTTTTGGTTCAACTATATCATAAGAGATAAATTTTTTGGAGATTTATTGGACAAAAGTACTTTAATAACCCCCTATAACCAATAATATTAGGATTTTAAACATAATTTGGGATTATTTACAAGTAATAAAATCCTTAATATTATAGGGATCCACCGAGATAACCCTCTCAGATATCACATACCCTAGAAAATTTATTTCTCAATTATAAAACTAACACTTTGTTAGATTTTCATACAGTTGATGTTGTTTCAAGATTCTATAAAAGATATCCAAATGATCCCTATGTTAATCCTCTGAAGTAGAGTACACCAAAATATCATCCAAAAATATAACTATGAATGATTTTAAGAACAAATGAAAAAATCAGTTCATTAATTCCATAAATATCATAGGATAATTACCAGTACTGAATAACATAAATAAGAACTCAAAATTCCCATATTGGATCATAAATGATCTCATAGGCATATCCTTCTCTTGGAATTATATATCATGGTATCCCAATTATACATCAACCTTAGAAAATCATCAATCTACCATGAGTTGATAAAATAGATTGTTAATCCTAGGAAAAGACTATTTTTTTTATTAATATTCACTTCAATAAGATTTTAGTAATAAACAAAAATATGTAGGATTATGTATGCCTTATTTGAAAATATAACTTACGAATCCCATTCTGACATTCTAGGATGAATAAATCCCTGATCTAGGATCCCAACCACCTTGAAATTCATGAGAGACTCCATCATGTGAAATAAATTCAACTAAGTGATGATAATCATCGATCTGGGAATTCAAATTTATCACCAATACTTATCAATTATAAGGAGAAAGATATAAATTTCCAGAACCATGAAATCACCAATGAATTCAATGTAAACAATCATCAACTGAAACTTTAGGAATTTAAAACCTTTCCTATTATTATTTACCATGGGATTATAAAGATCCATCATCATTGGAATAAGATTCAAACACAAAACCAACATATCAATCAACATAGATGATATGAAGGAATGCAATCTAATGGTATCAAAAAATTCCAAAGCCATAGAATAAAAAGTAAAAAATATACCTCTTATGATAGTAGAACCTACTTTGGAATCCTCAAATATAGAATCCACCATGTAAATATGACCATCCTCCAATCCTCCTTGCATTTTATTTGCTTCCTAATTATCCCATTTATCATAAGAGTGAGATCCAAATCATTTCGGTACATTAGAATAGAAGTTATTTCCTTTGGTAATCATGGATCCAACCCTGCTTTCTTGAGGAAACTTCCCATAGAAGTGTTGGATATGACAAGATTGTCCACATATATTTCATTCTATGGGTTCTATCCTACAACTAGGTTTGGTGTGGCCATACCTCCCACACTATTTGGAGACCAAAAATCTCTCTCCTAATTTCTTCTTTTCACCACCCACTACACTAGTTTCGATTGCCTCACTTACATTTTTGGATAGAAGACATATCTTTGATTCCCCCCTATGGTTACAAAAACTCCATTGAGACTAGTATTCCTAGATTTATCTAGCTCAACTATAGTTTCTTTTTCAACCACCTTTGTATAAGTTGGAAATCAGATAAGAATAATACTCAACCAAATATGAAACTTTATTCCCATACAAAACCACTTAACCTTAAGGTATCTATTATAAATAATATCTGGAGAAAATGGATCAACTTAGTGAAATAAGTTGAGTACGCCATCACATATCGATATCCTTTCTCTAGGGTCAAAAACTCCCAATATTTATCCACACACAACATTTAATGGTATAAATTATGATTTAAGACCTTCTTGATGGTGTTATATGTGAGGTCCTCATGTTGATTAGCATTTATGATATATCACACCACTTAATTTTGGGTCCTTAAATCATATAAGTGGAAAATCCCACCATATATTGCTTATGAGTTTTCAAAAAGTGGAATATTATTTCTATCATATTAATCCATTACTCATGTTTTTGGCTTCCTTTATCACTATAAAAGATAGGTTGATTTTTCTTTGTAAACTCCTAATAATGATCTTCCATTCATCCTTGGTTTTCACCAAACTCCTGACCCATATATTGGATAATATAAAACACTGTTTATACCAGTTTAGGAACAATCATAGGATTTTATTATAGAAATTTACTCATAGATTCCTCCCCAGAATTAAAAGTGATTATTCTAAGAGGAATTATATACTAAACACCAAATATAACATCTAATTAGGATATAAATATACTTCTGAATGCATTGGTTGAAACACTTATAATCTTCTTAAAATCTCTCAAATAATAAGAATTATCAACACTAGAAGGTTCATATGATAGTGGAGTAAAAACACAATAAATTTATTTTTTTCTCATTGTGCATAGTTTGGAAAATTATGTGAAAACCATTAATGTGATACTGTAAGGTTAAAAAATGGTTCACATGGTTTCTTAGGAATGGAAACATAGTTTATCAAACCATTTTTTCAAATATCATGGCTATGTTTTTCTCTATCTCAACTCGAAACTGAGTATCTTTCTCTATGAAAACCTATAGTTACCCTAGAGACTCAGAGCCAAAATATAATCATGTTGAGATTCAAAAAAAAATGATTAAAATGATTCTTATTAACTTGATTAAAATTCATAAACATCCAAGGTAACTCAATGTTATATATGAAAGTGAGCTGGCCAGACATCCTTTTACACACACTTCACAAGACTCATTAATCAAAATCCTATCTATAAACAACCTCTAAAACAACCAATCTCCTCTGACACCAATTTTTAATGAACTAACTAGGGTAAGACTTATATTTCACCAGAGATAGTCCACCAAAAGTCCTAAAGTATGTTCAAAATTTCAATAGTTTGGCAACGAGAAATTGGATATCCATGTAGGAAATAAAGGGAACAATTTAACCCTGAACATCACCAAAACATATCTCATGTATTAAAAGAAATATTTTATGAAAATAAACTAAAAATAGAGTAAAAAAGATGATTTATAAAACAAAACCGATACACAATAGATAAAAATCAGAATAGTTTAGAATATATGAAAAAAACACAATATGTGAATCTATCTCTGTATGACTATTGATCAACACCATCCCAAACCACTCGAAGATAATGTCAACTAGGAGGAGATACCAAGATACATGACACCCTTCCCTTTACCTACATAATAAAAAACCAAGTCTAAATTGACCCAAGGAATATTTATAATTTGAGGCAATGCATGATAGGATAAAAACATGAATCTATTCAAATGCTTTCACCATGAGGCCATTGGATATAGCTTTAAAACCAAATCAGTTTCATAAATAAGTTCACATGAAAACAAAATTTCATAAAACATATATTTTATTTTTATTTTAAAAACAATCCATACCTGAAGACTTAAGTAAATAGAATATAAAAAAATTTAATTAAATAATGGAAAATAACAAAGCAACCATACATAATAAAAAAATGTGAAATTAAATCACACACATCAATGAAATTTCCATTAACAATGTGCAAGTGGGACACAAGATGAAGTCTTAGACACCTAGACATCTAAGGAACTCTAGTTTCCATAGTGAGTCCTAGGTCCTTACCAATAAATTTATCTTAAGGTCTTACTAAAGAACCAAATTTTACCATTATATGAAATATAATACAATCCCAATATTTCTGAATTATATTTATAGAATTTCATATGAAACTTATAGTTTATAATTTTTTAAATAAAACCCACTTTAAAACAATTATCATCTCCACAAAAGATAAATTAATATTCATAATTTACCTCTTACCAATATCAAACTAATCATTTTCATATTCCAAAACCAACAGAATTCATATTAATATTCAATTATTTCATGGGAAAGAATCCATTGGATAGATACAACTACCATTAAAATGAAGAAAATATCGATCCCTTTAGTTTCAATGATGGTAAATTAAGAGATACAATCTAATAAGCCTAGATCTATAAATAAAATCACCAATTACCCATCAAACCATCCAAATATTAAAATTAAATCCCATTAGAATTCCAAAATATTAAAGTGAAGAGATATAAATGATATATCTAGAAAAAGAGGAGAAATTAGGATTAAATATGAATATACCTTAAAATAATCCACCAAAATTGATTTATAATCACCAAAGTGTCAATGATAGAGTCCTCTAGAGCATCAAGAAGTGGTTAGTTTGAGCTAATGAGGGATTAGAAGGAGATTAGACTTAAAAATGACCCTAGGAATCAAGATAATTTTTCATTTTAATAGGTTTGGACCTAGATGCATGGTTATGCTACATGATTAAAAAAATTATGTGGCATCTACTATCTATTGAATTTAGAAGTGAATGGTTTCTAGTAATATTCATATGGTTAGAAAAAACACTGATCAAACCATGAAAAAAAATCCACTGGAGTTAATAGAGACATACCTTGCAGTTACTACATAGTTGTCCCTAACTGTGTGCCTAAATAGTAAACCTGGACATATTACTCCCATTATTTGAATTTTAACCCTTGACTATAAGAAACTCCCCAAACCAAATAATGTATAAGGAAATGATCTAATATAATACATACCTATGACTTGGAGGGACTTACACCATACTTTTATCCACCAGTGCCAAATCTATCTAAATAATATTAACCTCCCAGTGGAAATATACCTATCCCCATAATAGAAGAGCATCAACCATGAGAATCCACTATCTAAAAAACATGTGAAACCACATAGGGAAACAACAAACTCCCTAGAACTTGAGAACCACCCAAGGGAAAATCACCCTCCCAAAAACATGAGAGTAACCCTCAAGGGAACACCACCCACCTCAGAACATGAAAAAACTTGGGGCAATCCACCCATCCTCTAAGTGTATGATAAACTCCCAAATGAATGAATAATTCCCCATAAAATATGAAAACCATTCACATTTACCCTTCAACAAAGGTCACATCTTAACAATTCATTATCCATCATCCACCATTCCACTAAACAATTATTACCAAATTCTTTACCAATTATTATTACCATTTAAAAATGGAATCATTAACCATTCACCATTTCCCATTTATAATTAAAGAAAACCATTTTTAGTTTCATCACTTAGTTAGTTAAATTTATGATCCAAAACCATTTTCAATTAATCATCATAGGTTTCCTTTTATTTAATGGAAATTATCATCTTGAGGTAAATATTATTCAATTTTAATTTCATTAATTAATACATATAATTAATTTCTAGGTTGAATGCATGTTTGGTTAGCATGACTATACAACAGAAACACTTAAAAAAAATTAGGACTACAGGGATATTTTATGGAAAACCTACCTTAGGTTTGTATAAGTCTATTCACAAAATATATTCCATTGATTCAAGTTTAAATGTAATAAAATTAAAAATAATATTAAAACGCCAGAATAGGTAATAAATAAAAAAGATTCTGTGAGATTTCTGGATATTGGAAGAAACTAGAAAAAGTTCGAGATAAAAAAATAACCTTACCTTTATCTTAACATCGCATTAAATGATAATCAATTATTCCAAGGAATGAAGGAGAAACCATTAAAAACATGATTCCAATAAAATGGGAACACAGAGGGTGAGTGAAAAAAATTGTAGGAGGAGAACCCTCCTTTAATTATAACCTCTATCAATTAATTAATTAATCATACAAAAAACCACCTAGAAATAGGTTGTGGTGTGACCATGTAGGTCACAACATGACCCAGTCTAGACAGAGAGACCCCTACATGTCGAGTTCATCATAGAGTAACCTTGTAGGTCACGACACAAACCACTTATGGTGAGAGCCTCTTTTCTTCCTAAGTTTATCATACTATGATTCCTAGATATCATTATGTGACCATATGTAGTTAGTTGTTTACAACTACTAGACTGGTCTATTTCTCTTAAACCACTCTTGATCCATTTACATTACCTAGAACACTTATAATAAGGGAAAATATACTAGATTAAGAAAACATTCAGTGTATTTACACCTTGAAAAATATCCAGGTTTTATAGTCCTTACCACTCCAGGGTAACTTACACTAACAAATCACTTGAACAGGGTATAATTGGAAATTATTCAACTAAGATATGTGGAAAAAATCAAGAACTATACTGAATCTTAGGGTTAAAGCTATAAAATAATCTACATCACTAATATTCCTGATAATCTCTAGTGTCCCAACATACCAAGTAATTAATTTCCATAATTTACCCAAACAATAATGCATCAAACTCAAATATACTCCAAATAATAAAATATTGTACACTTCAAAAGATAGAGGAAAATTATAATGATCTACATCATATTTCCAATGGAACTATCCCATCACCATATATTTGGTGATCAACTAAATTTTCTTAGTAGTCTCATATATGATACTTGGTGTAATCAATGAAGATTACCTAGCCTATACCAAAAAATTTGGACAATTAAATAGATGACCATGAAATACTTAAAAAAGATACATATATAAAATTTGTCAAGATCTATTGTTATATGAAAACTCCACCAATGAAAAATGGTCTTCCCATGAACCAAAAAATCCCATCACACAAGTTTTGAGTATGTTTTATAGAGTCCGGATTATATACTCTTACTGCACATCCATTTAAGGATGGAATACCATTCTCATAGTCAAATGAGTGCTTAGATATTTTTTCAAGGACTTCCAAAACCATTTCATAAATCATAGATCACAATCAGAGAAAATAAAAACTAGTACCCCATAAAACTTCACTACTTCCAAGATATATAAATTTTAAAAATCCTTACCCAAATATGTTTCCATAATTGGAATGAAGTGAGATGACTTGGTAATTTTTCATCAATAACCCCAATGGAATCATGATTATAAATCGTTATCGATATAATGATGAAAAATTATATAGGAATCTACTCATATTTTTATTTAGGCATGGGTAATGATCTCAATAGACTAGCTTTTTATTGGTGTTCGATATTCACTTGTTGATAGGTGAGTCATTTACCAACAAACTCTACTACATTTATCTTCATACCCAACCATGAAAAATAGTCCTTCATATCCTTATACATTTTCTAAATTCTTAGATAAATAACCCACTTTGAATAGTGATAAGAATGAAGGAGTTGCTCATAAAAAATGAAAAACTAAAATATGTTCTCAAAATCACAACAAATAATTTGATTCCTCTATCCATCCATCAATATTCTCCCCATAATTGAGGTTTTATCAAGTAGTGGGAAAATAATGGTCTAACTATTGAACTATTTTGACTTATTAAACCAAGTTAGGAATAAGAGTAATAGAAAAGAAAACCATAATATTAGTTTTCTCAATACAATTCAGATTCATGATAGTGATTATTCCCAATAGTTTCCATTGATGTTTGTCTTCTTTGAACACTTGATTATAAGTATTTCAACTTAATCCATCATCCATTGAATTTCATTTTTATACATATAAACTAATTCAATTCTAAATATTTAGAGATAATCCATCAAATTTCATTACCTAAGGTTCAATTTTGTCTATGAAAATATATATTTCAATATTTTATGATTTATGTACATAGTAAACCTCTCAAAAAATAGATAGCGATTCTATGTTTTTAACATATGAACCACCATAGATAATTCCAGATCATGTTTTGGATATTTCCTTTCATGTGTTCATAATTTTCTTGATCTATAATGTTTGACATGTTCTCCCTGCATGAGGAAACATACCAATCTAGATCTAAACACATCAGAATAGACAATGTATCCCTCACTTGGTTTTAGAAAAATATGGATAAGTGATGAAGTAATATGAACCTAATGATCCAAGAAGGTTTACTGAAAACTATTTCTTGAATGTAATGGAATTCCCTTATGTATTAATGCATTCATAGAGGAAGATAAACATAATAAATAATTTAAAAAGTGACTATAATAACTAATCAATCCCATACATCTTATTAACTTGAAGAAATTCCTAAGAGGATCTTAAGAAATAATAGTGTCATTCTTTTGTGAATCGACTGATATAAATTTTTTTATAAATGACATTCCTAAAGAATAATACTTCTAATATGCTTAATTCACACTTTGAAAAACTTTCATAGAGTTTATTGTCTCACAATTTTCCAAATATGATTTCCTAGTGTTTTTCATGACCATCCATAATGTGAGATTATACCAAGATCTCGTCAATGGTTCCTACAAAAAAGGGTGAAAGTACCTATGAATGTTATATTACATCAATTCCATGAATAATTCTAGTGCATTTATAAAAACTAATGGAATAAAAAATAATTTGGAATGGATATAATGACTTCTAAAGGATATTTTTGGAATATCCTCCCTCCCGACTCAAAGTAGATGATTAGAGAACCACTTGGATCCCTTTAGTTGATCAAATGGTTCAATAATTCAAGGAATAAGATTTGTATTTTTAATAATAACATTATTTTTCTAGTGATAATTGAAAAAAATTCAAAGAGTATCGTCCACCTTCTATACAAATGAAACTGTAGTGGCTGAAGGTGATGTACTTAGTATAATAAATCCCATGATTTTAAACTCTTCTAATAGGAAATTCATTTCATGTAATTTTATTAGTTCTATTATATATGATTGAAGAAAATTAGGACTTGTTACTAGGATTAAATATATATAAATACTACTTCCTTCTTATGTAATAGTCTACAGAAATTATTCAAAAATACTGAAGGGTATCAATCTACTATGTTAGGATAATCCTTACTTTCAGTTTCATCAATAGCCCTAAGGTCACTATTGATGAATTACATAATATGGTTCCAACAACCTTCATTAAAGGCCCCACCATTTCAATATTAATGTCGCATTACATATTAAATAGATGAACAATCCCTACATGAAATATAAAATTAACCCACTAAGTATAGCAGTCAATATGGGATTTTGAATGTTACCAATTAGCCTATCCCCAAAAAAAGATCTAAAATATTAACCTCTAAGATAATAAAATCCCAAAAAAAAAAACGAAAAAACATCATTGTAAATAGAATATGTTGAAAACATTAATCCTTTACACTCCTGTTTCCTAAGTAGTGTCTTGATTCTCAAAACATGAGGCATTATTTACATATTTAGCCAATTGTTTTCCACATGAGAATAAGTAAAAGAGTGAGACACACCAGTGTTAAAAAAATATGCAGTAAATTTGAATCAATAAAAATAGTACCTTACACTATCTAGGGACCTCGTTCTTTATTGTCCATAACCTACTTAGACCAAAAATATTATCGTCCATCCCATCCAAAATTATTCCAACCCCCTTCATGAGATGGTTCATTTTGTGATATTGGGGTATTCTAGGAATCACCTTCATAGAATCGATTATAAGAATGAAAACAACTCTAGAAGGAATGTTTGTGTTGGTTCTTAAAGGATCAAATCATATTATAACCATTTCCACTATTTGAATTTAGAGGATGGGTGAACAATGTTTGATATATCCCCTTCAACCATAATTGTGACACTCCTGAGGTGATTTCATACATTTCTTATTAAATTGGTCCAAAGAGCTGCATTAAAAGTAACCCGCTTAGTTTTTACCACATGACTGAAAATAAATCAACCCCATAGATTGTATTTCTAGTGATTCTCAAATTTGTAATAATTTTCCCTTCCATGTATACCCCCACCCCTAGAGTTTACACCCATGCCCGAGTAAAAAATGGTGCACCCTCTGCTAAAATCCCAAAAAATGTCCTTTTCTACTACAATTACCTCATTCAAAAAGTTATTTTAATTATAAATATAGAACATAACCACTCTAGAGTGAATGTTCTATCATAGACCTAACTCAAACATGTGTTATTTGGGATATTCACTAACTATCACTTATATTTAAAAGTAATAAAGGTAAGTAAACTGTTATCCATATTCGATAATTGAAAGATATCCATGATTGATATAAAAGAAATATATTATACTTGATATACAGAAGGTATGTAAATATAATTTTTATTGAATAATTACTCAAGTACCACCCAAATAAGTTCTTTATCAATCTTATATTAGACAGCTAAATCCACCAATTTTCATGCCAATTCATCAAGAATATACACTGCTAAATTCAATTTAATATCAGTATGAGTACTAAGGAAATTAAATATGTTATTTATCATACTAAGACATGACTCATAAAATTTGGGTCCCAATTCTTCTTTAACGATTAATTGGTTTTGTATTTAAAATTCTAATGAGTGATCCACACAGCATGGTTCCTCCATCTAATTTCCTTTTTAAAAAATTTTAAAATATTCTATAATGCTTCTAACTAGATGTTGATTCACCTATTGTTTGGGTGGAACCATATTCTTATCTACCCCATCTTTATTGTTTCTAGTTCTCATGACTATTGGAATTTTTCTATATCCATAGAAAAAATTACCACTTACTCATTTCAAAACACCAAGCAGGATCATAATAGAAAAATTACAAAATCATGAGTTATGAAATATCATATGTGTAACACCCCAAGGTTTTAAAAATAAATATAGAATTTTATAATCTAACCATTAAACACAACTTTGTCTCTTCTATGTTTTGAATTTCATGAAATGGTCATCTAGAGTTGTGTTCAGTAAGTCATTTGAAGTCTGATAGAACAAACTTGATTTTTGGTGAATAGTAATATACCCTTATGAATAGTAATATGAATAGTCATATGAATAGTAATATGACCCTTGAATAGTAAATAATGATATTATTTTATTTTATTAAGGCAATATGATAATGGGATCTTAATTAATTTTTCAATGTCACATAAAACTAATTTCACTTCAAGATTGTTATTTTTCGAATTAACTATGACCTTATTTAAAAATGAAATTAATAATATTTAGAAAATTATTTTTGAAAAATGGATTTAACTTTTTAATTATAAACTTCAAAAAATAGTAGGGGTGAATTTTTGGGATTTTTCTAAAATACATGAATTTTTCACGAATAGTAAAAATACAGTTTTGAGTTTTTGGTAGATTAATGACATCATAATGATGTAATAATTAAATATAAAAGTATGGTCGACTTTTGTATATTAACGTATGACATGAGGTGTCCCAGGTGGCTTAAACCATGGGAACATACCATGGGAAAGCCCATGGTTTGGAAAAAACCACTAATGAGGTGTCCCTTTGAAATTATTAAAAAATTACCTCTCTTTTTCTATAAATACCCACTCATCCATTCGTTTTCTTTCATTCAAAATCCCTAATCCTCAAAGATCTGGTATATTTACCTCTCTAGGAGTCCTCCAAAGGTTTCCTTAAGCCCCCAAGGTCCCATCCTTCAAGATCTAGGAGTTATTCTACAAGGTAAGGGAATCCTTCATTCTCTTCTTTAAGTCGACACTTCTTTTATGTTAGCTATTTGAAATTCCTTTATCATATGTTGGGGTTTTATTTTATTTATTATTCTTACTTTACTTTTTATTTAAATATGATGAGATAACCTTTTTGTTCTCATTATTTGATTTTATGAAATTTTAAGTGACGCCGTTAGGCTGCCGAATTTTTATAATGGATCTCTTAACTTTTCTTTATTTTCAAGTTCATCTCTTTTATTTTTCTCTCCTCAACTCCTCTATCCAAATGATCATGAGAAATCCAGTAACATATATATACTGGATTTATATCATGTTAATGGAAGAACCATAATAAATATTCTTATTCCCTCCCTTTTATTTTTATAAACGAAATCGACGTCCATGAGGTTCCGATTTATAACCTTCATGGATGATGAAGTTTTGTTCTTCAATTTCTTATTCATTACTATTCATGAAACCATATTAATGGTTGAAGAAGACTATAATATATGTGTTATAACCTAAATAATATTCAGGAACCAGAATATGTACATATAATTAAGTTATATGACCAAACTAGTTCATAATATTCCAAATACCGCCAAATAATCGAAGTGGTTGTCATCTAATGATTCATCCTCATTCCATGTAAAAAAATGATAAAAATTACCATTATAAATTCCTTATGTTCATTAATAATATATAATTCCAATCCTGGATATTTATAACCATTCCACATGAACTTCATTACTTAAAAACAAGTGAACCGAATATGAAAATAGAGGAAATGAACACTCCAGAACGACAAAATTCACTACAATAACTTATCAATAAAGACATAAATGAACTAACCATAATTATGGTAAATTAAATACATGTCTAATAGTTTCTGAAATAAGTTATTAACAATTATAATTGCATATTTCAGGAGCTTAAGTACAAGATAGGAACACATTTGGAGTTAAGGTAAGGGTTTTTTCCACCCGAACATCCATTTTCATTCGGGATACTTTCATTGTCTAATTACCTCAATGAAATTATTATGTATTGTTATGTACTCATCATATATTCTGTGTGAGTATCATATATATGTTTAGAAACCAGAAACCTTCCTTATTTTATGGATAGTTACACATTTTTAAAGGAACTTACAGAGTTGTTTCCAAAATACAAGCCCGATCCAATGGAATTTCTCAAATTCTTTCTTATTTTCAAGGGCACTCTATGATCTGTTTTTGGAAACCTTTATTTTTATAAAATTACTCATTTTATTATGAAAATACTATCTTACCTCACTTCTGGTTTTATACAAATATTTTTCCAAAAGAACTCTTCTTTTCAAAATAAAATAATATTTATCTCAAGAATTGCTTAATGATTTTATAAGAGTGTTTTCGTCTAATTCAACACACTTTTTGATTACATGGTATTATTGGGTTTAATAATTTATGAAGTCATCTACCATATTTTATTTAATTTTTTATGACTAACTCTATTGTGGATGATCTATCCTAAAACCATTCACCATATTATTCCGAAAGGTTAGTGTTTATGTTCAATAATTGGGGAAAGTTAGTTACATTTCATATGATAGTTTCAATATGAATGTATATGTTGTTTATGTTTATCGCCACTCATATGAGGAATGCATTGGACTTATTATGTGACGGGTGTGGCCTTCTATATCCCCTCGATGAATCGGTAGGTCTCATGAGACAAATAGACGTGGAATTGGCCGAGGCCTTTCCCAATGTGATATGGATTTTGGTTGAGGACTTAATCTCTAGATGTCTCGGCCTAGTCTATGAAAAAATGATTCAAAATGTTTGGCATATGCACTTACCTCTTTATGAATCTAGTAATTGAAAGTTCATGTGGTTATTTTACTAGTATAATACCCATGATTATGTTTTATTATGGCATTATTTACTCATCTCTTATTCCTGCCATAATGTGTTTCAAGTCTATTATTAAAGGCATGTGTTTTCAATTATTAACCATGTATAATGTTTATATTATCTTCCACTGTATTTATTACTCTTACTGAGCGTTTGAGATCACCCTTTCATATGTCTCATTTTTATCAGGATATGAATAAGTAAATTATGAATGACATGAAAACATAATCTAGGAGACATGATGTTGCTAGTGGGATAAATTAGTGTTGTTTTTTCCCTTTATATTGTAATGATCAACTTATGAATGTAACTTATTTCCAATAATACTAAACTACTCGGTCCTTCAGGATTTGTATTCCTTATATGTATGCCAACTTAATCAAATAAGGCACCGACTCCAGGCAACTGGGGTCGGGTCCTTACAGTTGGTATCAGAGGAAGTTTAGTAGAATACTTGGAAACTAGATTTAGAAAAAGAAGAATTATGGAAGAGTCCCTAAGATAGTATTTGTGGATAAACATACAAGAACGTCCTGGTATTTTGGGAAGGAATAGATTATGTGGATCTTTCAGGCAATACATCCCTATCTGGATACGAGTAGGTAGAGGCGGCTCTGGCATATATGTATCTAGGGGTAAAACCCGAAAACAACACTTTGAGCTAGACTCGAATGGGAACTGGTGCACGAAAATAGGCCTTGCTGCACTCTTGGTTACGACACTCCTGAGGGATATGCTTAGGATAATTCACATTTTCTTTACAAGCCATTATGAAGGAGTTTAATGGAAATATTCCTTAAAGAAACCATTTTTGTGAATATGGGATTATCCATGCATAGGATCTCAATTTTTATGAGTATTTTTAAGTTAAGATTATAAATTATGATTCATAACCTAATATAGTGTATACCATTATCTAGATATGACACCTAGTGGAAGGAATGTAAATCGCACAAATGCACATGTCCCCTGTAGGGATTTTCCTTTGACGCAAGATAATGATGTTGGCTCTGGTGCTGTAACTGGTGCTGAGCAACTCATAACTATACTGGGATAACTTAATCAGGTTATGAATAATAACCTTACCTGTATGGAGCATCCAGATCCACCATGTGGAGAAGCCATGCTAGATCTCTTTATGCGACAACAGCCTCCATCATTCAACAGGACTACAAACCCGTTTGTAGCAGAGTAGTTGATATGTTCCCTTGAGAAGATATTTCTCTCTTTGGGATGTAATGAAATAAAGAAGGTTGTCATGGCAGTATATCGTCTATCGGGGGATTCAGATCAGTTGTGGTCATTAATCCAAAACACAAAGGAGGAGGAAGAGGTAGAAGAGATGGAATGGAGGAATTTTAAGGAAATATTATTAGAAAAATATTTCCCTCATGAGAAGTGAGAAGATATGGAGAGACAATTATTGAATCTGAGGCAGAAGGAGGATGAAAATGTTTCCAAGTATTAATCCAACTTCACAAGGTTATAAAGACATGATGCGGACTATATACGAAATCCAAGGAGCAAAATTGATTGATTCTTTGATGGCCTAAATCCATTCCTCCAGTGGGCGCTGGTCTCCCAAAGTTTTTCATCATATGAGGATATAGTTTCGTGTGCCATCAAGACAGAAAAAGAATTCTCTAAGTCTTAAGACTTTAAGGGAAATCAAGAAAAGAAGAGGGCTGTTGAAAACCATAGGAAAGGAAATAAGGAAATGGGGAAGAAGGGAAGAGTTGAATTTCCACCATTTGATAATTGTGGAAGGAAACACCCTGGTGCATGCTTAAAAGGAAAAGGAGTATGTTACAAATGTGGTCAGAAAGGCCATCTTGCTGGTGATTGAAAAGGGAATAAGGAAACCAATTATGTTCAATGATATAATTGTCGGGAGATGGGACACTATGATAATGATTGTCCAAAACGTCAAGGAAATATGAAACAGAAAAGGCCAAGGGATCAGGGACAAGCTTATGCAATCACAACTGCAGAGGTTGAAGTTATTAATGACATGGTGGCAGGTACTTTAATTGTTTCCTCAAGTTTAGCCAATGATTTATTTGATTCTGGATCATCTCATTGTTTCATATCTTCCCAGTTTTCTAAGAAAATTAGATATTTACAATTTTATTTAACAAGGGAGATGTCAGTCAAGACTCCTAAGGGAAGTATCATTGCTACAAAGTTATATGAATCAGTTCCCATTAGGGCATACAAATGTTCTTTATCTACTGATCTCATTGTCATACCCATGATTGAATTTGATATAATCCTCGGTATGGATTGGATTTCAGACCATGATGCAAACATTTATTGTAAGAAGAAGGAGGTTACGATTTTTGATGACGATGATAGAGAACACCTTATCTTTAGAGAAGAATTGTCACCACCTGATTCTTATCTAGATCCACCCCTAGTAGCTCAACTAAATTCAATTTTTGGGGAGGAATAGAATGAAATAACTATGGGTGAGGAAAGGAATGTTCAAATAGAGGATTTACCTATTGTGAGAGAATATTTTGATGTGTTTCCAGAAGATTTACCTGGACATCCTCCAGAATGAGAAATTGAGTTTTCCATTGATTTAATTCCTGGTTCAAGGCCCATATCGAAGAACCCTTATAGAATGGACACTTTGGAACTAGTGGAACTAAAGAAATAACTAGAGGAATTGAGTAATAATGGATTTATCCTCCATAGTCTTTCTCCATGGGGAGCCCCTATCCTTTTTGTTAAGAAGAAAGATGGATTTGTGAGGTTATGTATCGACTACAGGGATATCGATGCTATAACAATAAAGAAAAAGTATCCCCTACCTCGATTTAATGATTTATTTGACCAAATTCATGGAGCTCAATACATTTCAAAGATTGACTTTCGATCTGGATATCATCAGTTGAGTGTGAAGAAGGAAGACATTCCGAAAACAGCATTTCAAACCAGGTACGGGCATTACGAGTTTATAGTAATGCCTTTTGGATTGACTAATTCACCCTCTGTCTTCATGGATCTAATGAATATAGTTTTCAAGGAATATCTCGATGATTTTGTAGTGGTATTCATTGATGATATATTGGTATACAATAAAAGATGTGAAGAACATGAAAATCACTTGTGCATTATCCTGAAGACTCTTAGAAGACATGAATTATATGGGAAGTTTAGAAAGTGTGAATTCTGGCTTTAGGAGATTTCTTTTCTTGGACATATTGTTTCTAAGGATGGAATCCTAGTATATCCTACAAAGATAAAGACAATGCAAGAATGGACCATGCCAACAAACATAACTGAGGTATGCAGTTTTATTGGATTAGCAGGTTATTAACGGCGTTTCGTACAGAATTTTTCCCGACTGGCTAACCCACTAACGAAGATCACACATAAAGGGGTTAAATTTGTTTAGACAAAATATTATGAATAATGTTTCGAAGAACTGAAGAGAAGATTAGTCAATGCTCCTATATTGAATCTACCATCGGGAAATGACAGGTTTGTTATTTATAGTGATGCTTCAAAGAAAGGACATAGTTGTGTCCTTATGAAAAATGATAGGGTTATTGCTTATGCATCACGACAGCTAAAAATTCATGAGTAAAACTATCCTACTCATGATCTTGAGTTAGCTGCTGCAATCTTTTCTTTGAAGATATGGAGACATTATCTCTATTGTGAAAAATGTGAGATTTATAGTGATCAAAAGAGTTTGAAGTATATTTTCACACAGAAATAAATCAACATGAGGAAAAAAAGATGGATTGAACTACTCAAAGATTTTTATTGCACGATACAATACCACTCAGGGAAGGAAAATAAGGTGGAAAATGCCTTGAGCAGAAAGGATCATGGAGTTTTGAGCAAGATGATAGTTGAAAGGGATCCTATTTTCATGGATCAAGTAAATATGGATATGGGAATAACCATGGAAGGTGAAACATCAATGCCTTTTAAAGTGGTTGCCAAACCATCTTTACTAGAAAGGATAAAAAATTTTCAGGCTGATGATGGGGAGTTTCAAAAGAAGATTAAAGCTGTGAATGATGGGAGATTGAGTGACTTTGTATATGAAGATGGAATCCTGAAATCTGGGAAGAGACTTTGTGTTCCTGATATACCTGATCTAAAAATGGAATTGTTGGATGATGCTCATAGTTCTAATTTCTCTAAACACCCTAGAAGCACTAAGATGTATAGATATTTGAAGGAACATTTTTGGTGGGACAACATGAAGAGGGAGATTGCTAATTTTGTGTCAAGATGTATGGTTTGTCAACAAGTGAAAGCTGGAAGGAAACAACCTAGAGGAGTATTGCAACCTCTTCCCATACCTGAGTGGAAATGGGATAATATCACGATGGACTTTGTCATGGGACTACCAAAGACTCCTAGAAGGAACAATGAAATATGTGTCATTTTTGAACGTCTTACCGAGTCAGCACATTTTCTTTCTATAAGAGAAGATCTACCACTTGAACGTCTAACAAGACTATATGTTAATGAAGTTGTGAGACTTCATGGAGTACCCCTATCGATTGTTTCTGATCGTGATCCATGTTTTACATCAAGATTCTGGAAAATTCTTCAGAAGGCCCTAGATACTGATCTTCATTTGAGCACTGCCTACCACCCACAAACCGATGGACAATCAGAACAGACAATTCAAACATTGGAAGACATATTGAGGTCTTGTTCACTTGATTTTCAAGGCATGTGGGATCAGTATTTACCTCTCATAGAATTTTCCTACAATAATAACTTCCATTCAAGTATACAGATGGCACCCTATGAAGCATTATATGGGAGGCTATGTCTTACACCAACTTTCTGGGATGATATTGGTGAAATAAAGCTCATGGGCCCAAAACGTGTTGAAGAAACAATGGAAAAGGTGAAAATTATCCAGAACCATATCAAAATAGCTCAAAGTAGAAAAAAGAGCTATGCTGATAACCGAAGGAAGGATTTGGAATTTCAAGAAGGCGATCATGTTTTCTTAAAGGTATCTCTATAGAAGGGTATTATACGATTTGGTAAGAAGGGAAAATTAAGTCCCATGTATATCGGACCTTTTGAAATTATGGATCGAATTGGAGCCGTAGCTTACCGTTTGGAATTTCCGCCAAGTCTCTCCAAGGTTCACAATGTGTTCCATGTGTAAATGTTAAGAAAGTACATGCTAGACCCAACACATGTACACACTTATGAAGAAGTGGAACTTGACCCTGATCTATATTACTGTGAAGAGCCTATCAAGATTCTTGATACTAGAGAACACGTATTGAGAAATCAGACGAATTTTCTGGTGAAGGTTCTATGGAGGAACTATAAGATGGAGGAAGAAACATGGGAGATTGAGGAGCTTATGTTAAAGACATACCCGAATATTTTTAGGTAATATTCTGGGAATTTTGAGGACGAAATTTTTTTAAGGAGGGGAGAATGTAACACCCCAAGGTTTTTAAAATAAATATATAATTTTATAATCTAACCATTAAACACAACTTGTCTCTTCTATATATTGAATTTCAAGAAATGGTCATCTAGAGTTGTGTTCAGTAAGTCATTTGGAGTCTAATAGAACAAACTTGATTTTTAGTGAATAGTAACATACCCTTATGAATAGTAATATGAATAGTAATATGAATATTAATATGACCCTTGAATAGTAAATAATGATATTATTTTATTTTCTTAAGGAAATATGATAATGGGATCTTAATTAATTTTTCAATGTCACATAAAACTAATTGCACTTCAAGATTTTTATTTTTAGAATTAACTATAAACTTATTTAAAAATTAAATTAACAATATTTAGAAAATTATTTTGAAAAATGGATTTCACTTTTTAATTCCACATGTCGAAAAATAGGAGGGGAGAATTTTTGGGATTTTTCTAAAATACATGAATTTTTCATGAATAGTAAAAATACAGTTTTGAGTTTTCGGTAGATTAATGACATCATAATGATGTAATAATTAAATATAAAATTATGGTCGACTTTTGTATAGTAACATATGACATGATTTGTCCCAAGTGGCTTAAACCATGGGCAAATACCATGGGAAAGCCCATGGTTTGGCAAAAACCACTAATGAGGTGTTCCTTTGAAATTATTAAAAAATTACCTCTCTTTTTCTATAAATACCCACTCATCCATTCATTTTATTTCATTCAAAATCCCTCATCCTCGAATCTATGGTGGATTTACCTCTCCAGGAGTCCTCCCAAGGTGTCCCTAAGCCCCCAAGGTCCCATCCTTCAAGATCTAGGAGTTATTCAACAAGGTAAGGGAATCGTTCATTCTCTTCTTTAAGTCGACACATCTTTTATGTTAGCTATTTGAAATTCCTTTCTAATTTGTTGGGGTTTGATTTTATTTATTCTTATTAATGTCATTTTGATTTTAATATGATGAGATATCCTTTTTTTTCTCATCATTTGATTTTATGAAATTTTATGTGACACTGTTAGGCTGCCAGATTTTTATAAGGGATCTTTTGACTTTTCTTTATTTTCAAGTTCATCTCTTTTATTTTTCTCTCCTCACCTTCTCTGTCCAAATGATCATGATAAATCCAGTAACATCTATATACTGGGTTTATATCATGTGAATGGAATATCCATCATAAATATTCTTATTCCCTCCCTTTTATTTTTATAAACGAAATCGACGTCCATGAGGTTCTGATTTATAACCTTCGTGGACGATGAAGTTTTTTTCTTCAATTTATTCTTAATTACTGGTCATGAAACCATATTCATGGTTGAAAAATACTATAATATATGTTTTATAACCTAATTAATATTAATTAACCATAATATGTACATATAATTAAGTTATATGACCAAACTAGTTCATAATATTCCAAATAGTGCCGAATAATCGAAGTGGTTGTCATCTAATGATTCATCCTAATTCCATGTAACCAAATGATAAAAATTACCATGATAAATTATTTATGTTAATTAATAATATATAATTCCAATCCTGGAGATTTATAACCATTCCACATGAACTTCATTACTTAAAAACAAGTGAACCGAATATGAAAATAAAGGAAACAAACACTCCAGAACGACGAAATTCACTACAATAACTTATCAATAAAGACATAAATAAACTAACTAGAATTATGGTAAACTAAATACATGTCTAATAGGTTCTGAAATAATTTATTACCAAGTATAATTTCATATTCTATGAGCTTATGTACATGAGAGGAACACATTTGGAGTTAAGGTAAGGGTTTTTTCCACCCGAACTTCCATTTTCATTCGGGATACTTTCATTGTCTAATTACCTCAATGAAATTATTATGTATTGTTGTGTAATCATCATATATTCTGTTTTAGTATCATATATATGTGTAAAAATCAGAATAATTCCTTATTTTATGTATAGTTACACATTTTTAAAAGAACTTACAAAGTTGTTTCCAAAATACAAGCCCGATCCAAGGGAATTTCTCAAATTCTTTTTTATTTTCAAGGGCACTCTATGATCTGTTTTTGGAAACCTTTATCTTTAAAAAATCACTCATTTTATTATGAAAATACTATCTTACCTCAATTCTGGTTTTATACAAATATTTTTCCAAAATAACTCTTCTTTTCAAAATAAAAGAGTATTTATCTCAAGAATTGCTTAATGAATTTGTATGAGTCTTTTCGTATAATTCAACACTCTTGTTGATTCCATGGTATTAATGGGTTTAATAATTTATAAAGTCATATAAAATATTTTCTTTAATGGTTTATGATGAACTCTATTGTGGAAGATCTGTCCTAAAACCATTCACCATATTATTCCGAATGGTTAGTGTTTATGTTTAATAATTTGGGGAAGTTAGTTACATTTCATATGATAGTTTCAATATGAATGTATATGTTGTTTATGTTTATCCCCACTCATATGGGGAATTCATTGGACTTATTATGTGATGTGTGGGGCCTTATATACCCCCTTGATGCATCGGTAGGTCTCATGAGACAAATAGACGTGGAATTGGCTGATGCCTTTCCCAATGTGATATGGATTTTGGCCAAGGCCTTAATCTCTAGATTTCTTGGCTGAGTCCATGAAAAAATGATTAAGAATGTCTGGAATATGCACTTACCTCTTTATGAATCTAGTAATTGAATGTTCATGTGGTTATTTTTCTAATAGAATACCCATGATTATGTTTTATTATGTAATTATTTACTCAGATCTTATTCCTGCCATAACGTGTTTCAAGTTTATTATTAAAGGCATGTGTTTTCAATTTTTCACCATGTATAATGTTTATATTATATTCTGCTATATTTCTTACTCATACTGAGTGTTTGAGCTCACCCTTTCTTATGTCTCATTTTTCTATGGATATGAAGAAGTAAATTATGAATGACATGCAAGCATAATCTAGGAGACATGATGTTGCTAGTGTAATAAATTAGTGTTGTTTTTTCCCTTCATGTTGTAATGATCAACTTATGTATGTAACTTGTTTTCAATAAGACTAAACTACTCGGTCCTTCGGGATTTTTATTCCTTGTATGTATGCCAACTTAATCAAATAAGGCACCGACTCCAGGTAACTGGGGTCGGGTCCTTACAATATGAATGAAAATTTTTAGTGGAATGTATCTTTACTATTACATTATACCCAACTCTCATCATCTAAACCCACGATGATGAGAAAATTACACACCTATAAGTGTTTGACAACACTTTTCATACCAGGACTACCCTGGTAACTTGAAGTTCAGTATAAAGAGGTATGAAATACTTTTTTATACAATATATTTCAAGTATTTACACATAAAATATATATTAAAACTATCATGAATGAAAAATCATAACAAAATGATACCAATTTCAATATATCAACCCAACCCCATCATATTGGATAAGATTGGAATTCCACTAAATTTAGGCACTTCCCCCAGATTACAAAGGTAGGAAATAAATGCCAAGGTATTTTCCAAATCATTGGGGGATGATTATAGAGTTGATAAATAAAACCTTTAATATATTAAATACAATAGAATAATATAAATATGATTCCTAATAAGCCCAAAAAAATTAAATACATGATATAATAATAACTGGAGTGGTAATAGTTGGAAATAATACTCAATAAGACTATGAGACCAAAAAATAAAAAGGGAATTGTGGTTTTGAACATAGAAATACAACAATATCCCCCTTAAAACCAAATTTATACTCTAGACTCTATCGACCATGGCCCCAACATCATGGTTCTTGATCATGTTGCAATTTACTATTCATTTCACACTAATAACACTATGTTAAACTAATTTTGTATTGTAAATTATAAATATAACAAAAAATTAAAATTCACACTTAATATAATTATATATTTTTTATCACTATTAAATAGTTCAATTTTACTTTTTATTATGATTTTATTACAGGAGGAGGTGACTTCGAGTGCGTATGGTGAAATTCAATCAAAACAGGCCAAACCGTGCAAGATCCGAAGCACACATGTGGACTGAAATATACAATTTATATAATACATACATCCAATTGGGATAAAATTGGCGAATTAATGTAAAAATTTGTTCTATATAAGTATATATAATAATAGGGATCCCAATTTATCCATTTTGAGGCCCAAAGAGTTCAATCATTTTATAGAATATTCACTATTCATAGTCTCCAGACCACCTATATAATTTAGCCATATCTTGGGATGTAGGACACCAAATAATGAATTTTGTATTGATATAGTAAATAGGTGTTGAAAGACTTTTTTTAGTTTTGTTAAAGTGAGATAAGGCTTTATTATATCCTAAATCTTTGATCCAAGTGGTTTTCAACATTCAAGGTTCCCAAAAAAAAACCGTCCACAATGCTTATAAATTGACACATTGGGAACCCCATTTGAAATTATCATCATGGAGATATGTTATTACAATTTAAAGATTATAAGGGTTATGTTAACCCCTTTTGAGGTTTTTAAGGCCCCTATTCTCATATAAAGATCAATGATAAATATGAAGTTCCACCTGGGCATCCTCTTCCTCTCGATGGTGAGCTTAACGAAGGGCGATCATTTAAAGGGAGATAAAAATACTTAAGGAGGTTGTTATATAAAATTTTATTATATTGTTTTGTTTTAATTCATGTGTGAAAAATTTAATTTAAGTTTCATATTAACATTATTCTCTATTTACTTCATTATTTTTCATGATCAAGTGAAACGATTTTCATTTTAATTCTGATTGTGTTGAGATTTCAAGCGAGAATCTTAGGTTGTAATGATTGGACAACAAAAGAATCCTTTTTTATTGACACATAATGAGATATAAGTATGTTTTTATATACTCACTCTATTATTGAGGTCCAGACCTTAACAACGTGATTTTTGGGTTAAGGGTTGGTTCTTTTTGAATCATTTTAAAAGGAAAGAGGGAATTCAAGATATTGAATAACCTGAACCAAATGATTTTATTAAACCATGTTTAATTATTAGTAAAATTAACTAATAAATATGTTTAGCAAACATGAAATGACCTACTTCTCTCATAATTTTAAAAACCCACTTGTATTTCAAATAATTAAACTCATTAATTAATATTTTTTACTTAAAAATATTTTCAAAACCACCGACTCTTATAGTCATTTTTATTAAAGATACACATTTTAATCCTCCAAATATCCATGATATATGACCTATGGTGTTCCCTATGCTACAAATAAACTTTTAAAAATTTAATAAATTTTATGTCTCATGATAACATGGACAAATTTTGGATTTTTTTGGGGAGCACTTTCGTTTTTAGTGTATTTTTCGATAAGATATTTTTGAATTTTGTGATTATTTGTTTTGTTTTACCTTCTACCTTGAAATATATTTTTTATGTTCTAATTTATTTCTTATGTATGTTCTATTAATAATTAATTATTATATGGTTGATCTACCTCTTTTTAAAAATAAATTAGAGAGGATAATACAACAAGGACAATGAGACAAATAGATCATTCCATTGAATGAGAAAACACAACCCACCAACAATACACTTATAAACCCCCCTTATTATTCTAAAAAAAGACCAAAAATAAAATTAACATGCATAATATGGATTATAATAATGGTACATCAAATGAACTAACCTCATAATATGTATATATACAACTCATTTACATTCAAATAAAAGGTGAATCACCTAATTTTGAACTAAAATCTAGACTCATTAATTTATTTCAAAAATTTTAGGGACTAGTTATAGAAGACTCAAATAATAATTTAAAGTAATTTAAAATTGTGTGTTCATAATTAAAACATATAAATGTTGTTTAAAACAATTAAAACTTAGATATTTTTAATTTTATTTAGTAGAAACAACAAAATATTGGTTATATTATGTTAAATCCTTAATCAGAGGCTGGGAATACATGAAATGTATTTTAATTGAAAAATACTCCCAACATCTCAAACTACACAAATAATAAAATAAATTTCAATAATAATACAATCACACGGGGAAACACTTTATGAATTCTGAGAACAATTTAAAAGGTTATATTCAAACTATCAAGACCACCAAATAAGCGATCAGCTATTAATACAATACTTTTATAAAGGTTTAATTCTAATTGAACATAATATGATTGATTCTACTGCAGATGGTGATTTAGTGGAAAACACCACAATTTATAGAAGGAATATCATTGAAAATATAGCACAAAACACTCAATAGTTTGGTATAAGGTCTAGTATAACAATCATAGGAGTCCATCAGGTGAAAATTTTAGACTTTGAGAATAAGGTAAATATGATGTTTGAAGAGGTAAGTACCTTAGCCTATAAAATTTATCTTTCTCAAGGGAAATAAAATCCTCCTACTCCACTTAATTGTGGTATCTATGGAGATGAAACCCAATTATTTAACCAATTCCCCCAATCATGAAAACATTTTAAGAGTTGCTATGAAATATTACTAGGACATCTATATAAATAACCAATTAGTAAAGAACCATACTATACATCCAATTTTGGGTGGAAAGAGAAACAATCCTATTGGAAAGGGGGTATTAAAACCAACATCAACAATCTTGGAACCACCTAGGGTATATTAGTCATCCTCCACCACCACCCAAAAACCCCAAACTACTGCAAAGGCCTTTCCAATAATCCCCTTCAAAACCTAATCCTATCTTTGAGTAAATGATCAAAAAAATGGCTATAAATAATATCTAATTATAAAAAACCACCCAAGAAACCATACAAGACCAAAAAACTAAATTGGGATTACTCTAAAACATTGTGGGTGAAATCAAAAATCAAGTCTAGGGTAACCATAATTCTTAATCATTGGTCAACCCTAGGGACAAGAGAAATTTTAATTCCATCACCCTTTAGTGTGGAACACAACTTAAAATCCAAATGAACACTCTATTAGAGTCAAAACCACTATTCTAACTATCAAACATGATCCAAATGTGAAAAAACATTATCATGAGATAAAAAACAAAGGAAAGAGGGTATATTTTGAGGATCCATATATCCCAATCATTCCTATTACATTTCTCTAAAGTCCACCCATCTAAGGAAATCAAAAGAAACAAAAATTTATAAGTAAATCTTGGAAATATTTAAAAAATTGTAGGTTAAAATTAACTTTATTGATGTCGTGAAGTAAATTACGTGATACACCAAGTTTTTAAAGAATATTTGTACAGAATAATGGAATAATTAAGGTAATTAAAAGGTAAGATTTTGGATTAATATATCATCATTGATAGAGATATCAATTTATACAAAATTCAATGATCCTATAAAATTCTCAATTTTGTGCACAATAGGGGAGTGTTTCATTACTGTTGCTATTCTTGATTTGAGTGCTTCTATAAATGTGACACATCAATCCATTTTCTATTTATCATAGGTTGGGGAATTAAATCACATAAGAATAATAATTAAATTGTAAAAATGGAGTACTACACACCTCATTGATGTGTTAGAGGATGTTCTTATGAGGGTTAAAAATTTAATTTTTCCTATTGATTTTAATGTGCTTAAAATGAAGATGATTTGATGAATATACATGACATGAATATATTAGGGATAAATTTCTTGAAAACCACCAAAACCATAATTAATATCCATAATGGTACATTATATATGGATTTTGGTGGTGACATTTTCCACTTCAACATCCTTAATTCCATGAAGCACCCCTTAGAAGAGAATTCATCTCCTTTAGTTAATTCTATTGATGTACATCCTCTCCCTAAATAAAATTAACTTATTTACCCTTAATAGAATTATTTTTTATTGATTAACCTTTGTATGGATTATAAACAATATTTTTTCTTGAAATATACTGAAATTATTTGTATTATCCCATCAATTTTCATGCATTGGGTATTGTTAAATGATGAGGCTAAATCGGCGGGGAAAGAAAAAAAAAGATTGAAACCAAAAGTCCTTGATGTTGCTAAAAATTAGGTAACCAAATTATTGTATATTGGAATCATTTACCCCATATTTGGTAGACTATGGGACAATATAGTATAGGTATTTCCTAATAAAATTGGTCTTACAGTAATTAAAAATGAAAACAATGAGACAGTTCCAACCCGTTTAAAGAATAATTGGCATATTTGTATAGATTATTTATAACTAAACAAACACACTAGGAAGGACCATTTCCCATTTCTATTCATTGGCCATATAATGGAGAAGCTATCAGGGAAGTCCCATTAATATTTCCCAAATGGGAATTATGGATACTTTTATATCCATATTTCCCTAGAGCATTTGGAAAAGGAAACATTCACTTTCCCCATTGGAACATTTTCATGTAGGATAATTCCATTTCGTATATGGAATACTCCAAGTACTATCCAACAATACATGGTTAATATTTTTTCAAATTACCTAGATAATTTCTTGGGATTTTCATGGATGATTTCAATATATATGGTTCATCTTTTTATGAGTGTTTGATTAGTATTTGTGATGTCCTTTGTTGTTTTTCTGAAAATAATCATGTATTAAATTACCAGAAATGCTATTTTATAGTGAGACAAGGTATAATACTTGGACATGTATTTTTTGTGGATGGTATATAAGTCGATAAGTCAAGAGTATATATCATTTATCCCCTACCATTCCCCAATGTGTTTCGGGATGTTTGGACTTTATTAGGTAATTCTAAATTTTATCACCATTTCATTATTGACTTTATTAAGATTTCACTCCCCCTATACCAATTACTACAAAAGGATAAATAATTTGGATGTGATAACAATAGTGTGGAATATTTTAACAAATAAAAATGGAGTCTCACATCACCCTTACCTTGGTGGGATTTACCATTTGAGAGCATGTATGATGCTGCTAACTATGTAGTTGGGGTAGTATTATCACAACAGATTGATCAAGCTCAACATGTCATTGATTATGATTCATGAAAACATGAAACTTCCTAATAAAATTACACCACAACCAAAAAAAAATTACTTTCCATTATGTTTACCTTGGATAAAATCTAGTCATATATTTTAGGGTCCAAAGTAATTATGTTCTTTGACTATACAACCCTACAACACCTCTTTAAGAATATAGAAGCTAAACCACATCTCATTCATTGGATACTCCTCCTTTAGGAATTTAATTTTGTAATTAGGTGTAAAATAGGATTAGATAATGTGGTGGATGACAATATCAGTAGAACCTATCCATCCTTATACATTGACTCATCCCCCTATATTCCCATAAATCACATTATTCTTGATGATAAATTTTATCGAGTACAAGACGATATTCCTTGGCATACTGAAATTTTAAATTATTTTTCATCATCTTGCATTACTAATAATTTCAATAAGAACCAAGATGATTGTCACAAACATGAGTCTTATTATTACATTTGGGATGAAAACTACCTTCATTGCACATATAGTGATCAGTTTCCTATATGTTGTGTTCCTGATAATGAGTTTTAGTATGTCCTTAAGTTCTATCACACTCTTGTATGTGGGGGAAACTTTGTTCCCCAACATACAACTCACAGGGACTATGATTGTGGTCTGTTTTTTCCAACACCATTTTTGTATGCCCATGGGTTTTAGAGCTAGTCATCACTATTAAAGGATGGTTAATGTATCTAAAACAAATGAAATTCCACAAACACTTTCTATTTCATGACATTTTCGATGTTTAAGGAATTGAATTTATGGTTCCATTTCTGAATTAATTTTTAAACATATACATTACCCTAACAGAGATTATTTGTCAAAATGGGTAGAGGAATGATTTATAAAGACTGATGATTCAATGATATTTTTAGATTTTTTAATAATCTAAATTTTCTATTGGTTTTTATTGCATAGGTTCATCATCAGTGACAAGGGTTATCATTTCTAAAAAAAACAAAACAATACATTTTTCATGGTTATGAGGTTTATAATTTATTTTCTACTATATATCACCCCAAACCAATGGTCTAGTTGATATTTCAAATCTATCATTCAAACATATTCTTGAAAAAATGTTTCAACATAATATAAAAGATCAGAGTCTTGGACTCGATGATGCTTTTTTGATTAACCACACTACTTTAAAAAATTACATTAGCATAACTCCTTATAGACTAGTTTTTGGAAAGAGTTTTCATCTCCCTATTGATGTAGAGTATCGATCCTACTGGGCCGATAAACAATGAAATTCTAATCTTTTTAGTGCATGTTCTCAAACAAAGTTTCAGATTTAGGAGTTGGAGGAAGTATAGAGAGACTCATTTGATAACTCCAAAATATTTAAGGAGAGAACCAAGGATTCCCATGATATCCTCATCCTTCATCATCCATTCGATATCTGGTTGATGGTACTCCTTTACAATTTATTGATGAAGATACATCCAAGTATGCTCTATTTATTCTAGTTTGGCTCATACATTTTTACTAATTTCTATCCATTTACTGTTATACAGTTTCAAAATGAAGTAAAAAAACAAACATTTATTATCAATGGGAAGTGATTGAAGCACTTATACGAAACCATTCTGGAGTCCCTAGTGGAGGAACTCCACCTTCAAGAAGAAACCTACCAGTGACACCCACCAAGTTTTATCCTTCCTTCCCACATTATATTTTTTTACAGTGAGGACACTACAAACTCTAGGAGTGGGGGTGGGTGAGTAAATTCCTATATTATTTAGTACTTTAATCATCATCTTGTTTTCTATTTTCACTTTCTACATGTTATTTTTACTTTTCACCACTCCCTTGAGTTCATTAGAAATTATTGTCATTTTTTACTTTTTTATCTTTTTTCATTTAATGTATAGTTATTTTACTCTCCCTATTTTTGTTTTATCTTTTTTTCCAAGATACTCATTTTTATTCCCACCTATTCATGGAAATTATTGATTTTGTTTTACATTTAAAGTTTTTTTTTCACTAGTTTCAGGTGAGTTTGGAAATTAAATTAATAATATGGTGCTGATTTTAAGTAAAAGTGGATATTTTCAATGATATAAATTATTATGTATTTATAAAACCTTTGAGATATTGGTACCTTCTATGTGATTTTTTATGGGTTAATTATTTCATTTAACACATCGATAAACCATTCCACTCAACCATAAACTGTGAATATCTATTACTTAATTGATGTTAAGGATAAGTTAGGTTAAAGTTTCAAACCTTTATAAAATTATTTTCCATACATTATTTCCTTATCTAATTTGTTTGATTACTATAACATATTCACTTATGCATGTATACCAGTTATTTGACTATTGAATTCCATCAAAAGAAAAAGAAAAAAAATGAAAATAAATAAAAAGGGGTGTGATGAAATGTAAAAAATAAAGGGATATCTTGATCAAGAGATTGAGGTTTGGCTTTATATAATGCTTAAGTGAGTGGGTGTTTAAAATTTTATTGGAAAGGTTATAGGGTAGGTTCAATGGAAATAATCACATATTTTTTTTAAATAACCTATATTTATTGGATATAAAATGGAAATAATAGCATTAAATTGTTATCACACACACATACATGTGGAGATTTAGTAACATAGTCTATGTGTGAATTCCTTAATAAGAGTAGTATCATATATCTCTTTGACTTTTGTTCTAATAAAATTTTTGATACACTCATTTTAATTATTACTGAGATCAACTATTTGGTGTGATTATTCTTTGTCTCACTATGATATGATGAAATGAATTTAATATAAATGTTAAGAATTCAAAATTAAGGAAATACCTTCATGCATAATTTAATGAAATATTACTTTTCCTGGGAGTAAAAATGTTTAGGTGTGGGGGTGTTACCATTTAGTGATTCAATATTCATTTACATCTTTATACCAATATGTTAAATTGATTTTTTACTTTAAATTCCAAATATAGAAAAAAAATTGAACTTAAAATTTGATTCAATTAGTTAATGTTTGTCATTGTTAACAATTGTAATTTTACTTTTTTACGATTACACATATGGACTTAAATAAACATCGAAGATAATCTATGTAATCAATTGAGTTACAAATTTTTAGTTGAATGGAATATCTCATGGGATACAAGTATCTAGAATACCATCATTGTATAAAATCTTCACTGTTCACAGTCTCAATTTCACTTTTTTAATTTGGACATATATCGGGTTGTAGGCCTCCAAATGATTATTTTTTATGGAGAAACATATTTTTAGTTTTTTACAATGTGATATAAGGCTATATTCTCTCCCAAATATTTGATCCAAGTGGTTTTCTAAATCCAGGGTTCTAAAAAACACCTTCCACATTGCTTATAAATTGGGACCTTGCACACCCTATTTGTAAGTTAAACTAAAGGGAAAGGTTCTACCAATTTTGGAGATTATAAGGGTTATTATCACTCATGTTTTGGTTCTAGAGTCCCCTATCCTCATAGGGATATCAATGATTAGGGAAAGGATCCATCCGAGCCTCCTCCCACTTTAGATGGATATCTGAATGGTGAGATATCATTTCGTGGGAGCTATATACACTTGAAATGGGAGTTTAAACACTTTTTATTCTACTAGTTTGGTATAATTGTTTCATGAAAAATTTCATTTATGTTTTATCTTAACATTATTATCCTTTTAAGGAATTTTTTGGAATGATTTAGTGAAACAATTTTTATTTGAATACCAATTGGGTTGAGATTTCAAGTGGGAATCTTGGTTTGTTTAGATAAAACAACACAATCATTTTTTACTCAAACATACTGAAATATCAGTATGATTTAATATCCTTCACTCTATGATTTATGTCTAAAACATGACCACATGGTTATTGTATCAAGGGTTAGTTTTTTTGTGCATTATTTTAAAATTCAATAGGGCAATCAAGATCATGATTACCCTCAACCATGTGATTTCATTAAACCATGTGTAATTTTCATAACAATGAATTAATAGATATGTGTAGTGAAATTTAAATGAAATTTTCTCTCATAATTATAAAAACCCATCTCCATTATAAATAATATTACTATTTAATTAATTTTTTTACTTAAAACTATTTTCAAAACCACCCATATATTTCAATCCTTTTTATTAAAGATACACACTTTATATCTCCAATGTTCCTTGAGAGATGACATAGAGTTTTAAATATTTTAGAAATAAACTATAGAAACATAATAAATTTGACATGTCATGAAAATTAGGTCTTTGATCCAAAATAAATTTAATTGGTCTTACCCTTATAGATATCATGAAAAACAACATATTAATATGTATCAAGATTCATATGCATGGGGTGAGTAAAAACCCTCATTAGGAATCCTTTAATGACTTCCCACACACACCACTAAGACAAGAACCAGTTAACTCACATTTTATATAAATAGTAGATAGTCATAAAACTAATGCACACGATATATATACAAAGTAGTGTAACTAATCCATGCCACACCACACACCCACACTATAAACATACCCACCCATGAAATTCACAAAACCCTTCTCTCTAGGTGCCATGTTGTGAACCTAATGTCTCCACCACAAAGTATCCAAACCAAATAGACCAAACTCACATAACCTCATTCTCCCTAACCCAAGTACTCACATGGAAGTGAAATACTACACACACCAAAATTTGGAACTAGTATCCTCATATGAACTCGTAGGGACCTATATATATATATATATATATCATAAATGTAAACTAATACATACAAATTGCAAGTTTAAATATACCAAAAACCATTTATTTTGAAACCAAAACACCAATTTTGAATTTTATCAAATGCATTATGGGTGTCCCCCACAACCTTTATTTCCAAAACCAAAACCAACAAGATAATGCACTCAAAGAGGATTTACCAGAGTTTCCACAAATAAAAATATGTATTTAATTTTAAAAACCACAAGCCTTGAAGTTATTAGAAAAGGGAGAGTGAAAGAGAATACACTTACCTCAACTGAGATCATCCAAAATAACCATACCACAACCTTTATATCTAGACTTTTTTAGCCTCCCTATGAAATATTACCACCAAATAAACATAAAAAACAAACACAAACCACAATATTTGGATATTAAAACCCCTAACTATTGTTCCTTTGAATAAAAAATATGAAGATAATAGAATAGAAACAGTTTCTAGATCATTTCCATCAATACCTAGTCCGAACACTACAAGAATAAAACAAAAATAGAATCTTAAGGAAGAGAAGATTCAAAATTCTCTAAAATAACCCTTTGGTTAAAGAACCTTGCCATGGAGGAAAAAACAAGTGTTCCTAGGGAGGTTTTGAGTTAAAAATATATTTTTAGAGACATTTAAAATTGCGCATGGTTGGCATGCATGGTTTGGTAAACTATACAGAAACTATGTGAATGCCACCGATTGAAAAATTATAGGGTAACAAGGTTTGGCTAGATGGTTTATGAAACCATGTGACCTAACCATGTGGCTACCCATTAGAGAAAACAAAATCTACATGGTTTATTGAAAAATTTACTTAAATTGTGAGCCAACTTAGTGATTTTCCCTAGATCCCCATTTCACCCCACACAATTTATTTGGAGGCCCATATAGTTTCACCTAATTTTGAATGAAACTAATTAATAACTTTAAAATGATTATTAAAATATAAAAATACCTCAAGATGCAGGTGTTGCACCTATGATACCATATATATATTCAATGACACTCCATGTGGTATACTTCATGGTTCATCTAGTGCAAAAACCCATTTTGTGCCTCATGAGGATATTTTCTATCCTGATACAAGAATTCTACACATTCTAACCTTAAAAATTCATTATATCCTATAATAGAACATAATGAATGTAAGTCATGGATAAATCTTGGTTATAATTTGGGAGGTTAATTATCCTTAAACTTTATGAAATTTTTATCAATATATATATATATGAAACTAAAGTTATAGAATGATAAAGTGGAAATGAATTTTAGTATATCATGATACATTTAATATTTTTAAACTTATTTAATAATTTTTGAAAAACTATATGAAAGAACATTTCTAGAATATCATATTTGATTGACTAATAGACCAACCTCATGTTTGTCTCACCTTCAAGGGTTTTGTTAATCTCATTACATGTCTATGTAATTACTCTCACATTTCTACATGACTATCTGGATAAACTCTCCCACCAAACCCTTTAGTGAGTAAGATATATTAAGTAATCTAGATTTAATAATGGTGAAACATTGGAATCATAATCATAGTATTCAACAACTTGATTATATTGAAACTTATTAACCCCACAAAATAAAATGTTATTATGTTAATAACTTCTATTGTCTACTTAAAACTATTTATAAGTACATCATTATCGTTATTGAAACCCCTAAAATCAAATTTTTTCCCTGCAAGTGATATTTCACTTTAAGTTTTGATTTTTATAATCCTTTATTTTTTAAATTTAAACTTCTCAAAGTCTAAACATACTCCCTCTAACCTCTTAGACACTATAGTCTCTTCCAAATATCTTTCTAATATGTAAAATATTTGTTAATGGAATAAATATTATTTTCTATTAGTATGTATATTTAACAAATAAACTATTGTATCAATATAATATATGGAATTATATTTGTTTGTATCGTTTTCTTGAAAAGAATATTGTTCTCTAAAATATACCACTAAAGGTGGTGGGGTAAAATTATTCATATTTTAACAAACATCTAGATAATTATTTTATCTAGGATATTTTTTATATTTATTTTCCTCTACTTTTTTATAGAAACTATTGAAACGTAATCCATGTGTATTAAATATATTATCTTATATTATATAAAACAATTTTTTAAGAAAAAACTTCTCTTATCATATAAGAGAAATAAGATAAATATAAAAATCATTTACTTAGATATATCTGATCTTGATATATTCACTTTCATTCAAATATTTGATATAATAACTCTTCACTTTATCACTTTAATATAAACTATAATATTTATCAAACCTTACACTTTATTTTTAACTCTTGTATATTTAAAACATTTTTAAAGTATACAATTGGTATGATGTACCATTTAAAACCAAGTAATTTATTTTTATGATACTGGTACCTACCATGGAAATTTTATAGTGTTTATTAACCTCTTCAACTACTCTAGAAAATCCCATGTTATAGAAAGCATGTCTATCCTTCTTGATACATTTAGGTTTTAATGACCTTAGCAGGATACTCAAAGAAATTTTTTTGACACTACAAATAAATTTTTACCTTTTGTTATGAACTATAACTGACATGTATTTTCATCATAAGACCTAAACTGGGACATCATATTCCCTAATTATTCTATTCTCAACACTTTGGGTATAATCAGGTAAAAAGTTATTAATCACATTCAACTTGTTAGAGAATTTAAAACAAAATGAATTCCATAACTAGAAAAATAATGAATGGAAACCTTTAGTGAATCATTATATTACACTCATTGGTATATATATTCACAAGTTAAATAAATTCAATAGTTCATTTATTTATGTAGGTTTTTCATTAACTCATAGAATTTTTCTTACTTAAGAATAGTTCTAAATTATTTGTACCATTCAAAGAAGTTTCTTACGTTAATATTATCCTTTTTATAAGATTAATTTCAAAGTCAATTTTTATTATGATGATTCTATTATCTATAAGATAAGATTTTATCAGATGAATATAATGTTTTAAAAACACTGAATAAGGAATTTTTAAAATTTTTACCCACTAAAATGATGACCCATTTGAATTCATCATATCCATTAGTGGGAGAAGATCCAAATTTCACTAAGTATTGATGCTGAATTACCATTCCTCTAAACACTCAATTATTTAGGTAGACCATGATTTCAATCATATCATATATGACTGTTGATTTGTTGATTTAATTACTCTTTTCCCTATCTATATATGGATAGACACTACATCATTCCTCTAATATTCTAACTCTTAGAGTTTACCACCAAATCATAACCAAAATTTGACAGTGGTATTTAGTTACCTAACTATCTAGGGTTATCTATTTTCAACATTCCTTGCATAAGATAATCTAGGGGAAGCCTTATTTAGAAGAACCCACCTGGTTGAATGATTTAGGTCTTTACGTGTTCTTTCTTTTGAAGGAAATAATACTTAGTATTTTTAAAGGGTATTTAATCTATCCATATTATCACTTGTATTCCATTTACATGTATGCATGATTCTAATGATTTGGTTTGGAATACTATTAATTCCCCCAAATCAATTTTTTAAACCAAATTAGTGTGAAACTCTTTACACAACTCATGGACCAACCAAATTTATGGTAGAAGAAAACTCATCCAAGAAAGTTCTTTATTTTTAATAAAAACCAGTTTTATAGATTATGGGTACCTCACATACTACTTATTAGAGATAAAAAATCCAACCAACCTTAACAAAGAACTATAGGATCAAAATTGAAAAAAAGTATATTCCAAAATTCAATTTCAAAAAATAAAACCAAAACCCAAGGATGTGATAGCAATATAGTTGCCCAATGTGACCCATGACCAAGCATCAAAAACTAAATCCATCACCATACCTTACATATATCTCATTATATGTATGTATGAAAATTTATAGATGTAGTCTAAAATTAAAGCATTTATTAATTCATAATATAAAAATTATATTCATGAATAATGAATAATTTAATAATTAAATAAATAAAAAATTCATATCTTTAAACATGAGATAAAATATTTATGAACAATTAATAAATAAATATTTATAAACACTTTATAATTTAAAAATTCATCACAAAAAGTACATAATTAAATTAATATAATCAATTTATTTTTATTACCATTATGAACCCCATATTCTTCATTATACGGTATTTAATTTAAATATATGATATAAAAAGAAATATAAACATTTTATATTCCAAATTTCTTATTTAAGAAATTTCTATAATATAAATATCACACATTTAACAATTATTTAAACCTTAATTAAATTAATTATAAAAAATAATCTTTATATGGTTTATATAATTTATCAAATAAGGCTATTAATTTAAAAAATTAAAATTAAATAATTATGAATAATTCATAATATTTAATATAAACTCTTAAATTTTAGCCTTACTTTTTAATTTATAAACATTTTATAAACTATCCTTATAATTTATATATAAAAAATTTATACATAATTTATAAGTGATGACATATAATTTGAAAAGTTTTTTTAATATTTATAATTAATATAATGAGGCAATTATTTATTAAATGTTTCAAAAAAAAATTGATTAATTTTAAACAATTTTATTATGAATTAATTTATAAATACCTTTATAAATCAATAATTACCTATAAATAGATTTTGATATGATTTATAACCAATTTGTAAACCATATATTCAATTCATAATTAAAATCATGAAAAAATATAATTTTTACTATCATATCATTTTTAATCATATGTAATGTATTGATTGGAGTGACTCAGTATGTATGAAAGCCATCTATCATATATCATGATTGATAAAGTGATTATCACAAGATAAAAAATGGAATAGGGTGGATATGAAGGATTAACTCAATGCATAGAGGTGTATAAGAATAATACCGTGCACTAGTAACCTATTTCTTATAATGTGAAGATCATGTAAGATTAATTCCACATGGTATGGATTTTATAGTATTAACCAATATATCTCATATGTGTGTGTTGTGTCTTATGATATAGGGACATACATAGGAATAACCAATTTCATAAAGCATATCACTTATAACATTAATCCCACATGATAATGGTCTATGAAAGAGTAACAAAATGCAGTCAATGATCGTGAATTATGATATTAATCATACATAAGATTAATCCATGCTATCCTATATTAGATTTACAAGAATTCCTTGATGTTAGCATAGAGAGTGAAACCCATTGTAGGATTAACTTCACACAATGAAGACAGTTATGACAAATGATATGACACTATATAATATAAATTGAACACTTTCTAGTTATGACTTGCGACAAGACACTACATAGGAGTCCAATTCATGGAAATTCTATTTATTAATTAGCATTAATATTGCTTTATGAGATACAATTCTCTATTTTATGTCATTTATTTAGTGTCATCGTAAGCTACGAATATACCATATCATGCACTAAGATACAAAAAAAAGTAACTATGTCATGACCGATGATACACTATATCCTATGTTGTGACACAAAATCCATAAAATAAATAATTATTCATTTTAAATGAAAACCATTATGATATCAATTAATCTTTCTCTCTCAATATTATTTTGAGAATCAAAGGTCATGGTCATGACCTGATACCAATTTTTGGTTTCTTAAGATCAAATGAGACTTATTTATCATAGAGAAATTGATTAGAACCTATAAAACCAATAACACATTGAATGGAAACCAAAACCACAAAAAATTATTAATGAAGAAAACTATTGTGTATCTTTATCTATAGACCCCTGCTATTGCTATATTGGATCGATTCTTGATGAAGATGAATAATTGGTTTCCAAAATACATATATCCTCCCTGGTGTATCCATGAGCCAACAAGAATCACCCATCATCTTGGTAGGGCCCTCCTTTATCTGATGTCATGCTAGTGCCCCATAATGAAAAGGGAAAATGGAAGCGATATTCTAGTTGGGGTGGGATTTGGCAGGGAGTTTGGAAAAATAAAAAACTCACCATCCAAATAGAAGTTGTTGGTATATATAGTTCTAGAGGTATTCTTGATCATTGTATAAATTTTACTCAAACAATGTGTAAATTTTGAGTAAATCCTTTGAATTATGAACATTATTTAACCTACAAACAAATAAATTCCCAACTATTTCATCACATGAAATAATTAACATAATAATATCTTATGTTGATGATTTATTGAAAATTAATATTTAACATTCCACTACCTATATAACAATCCCATATCATACAATATGATAGTATTAAGTAATTAGAATATAATCTTTATGACATGCCTTACGATATTCCAAATATAAGGAAAATAATATGCCTTATAATCACACATGACATATGATATGAAACAAACATGTATTTCACTATGATATATCACACATGCATGAGCGATTGGGGCATATCACTATCATGTATCATATATTATTTACATAAATATGTGACACTAATGATATTACTTTAATATATTTATTATATTGTTTCATTGGAGGAAAACTAGGCTATACCAACACCCCTATACCCATGGTTTTCTAAAACCATTGGTATAGGGTCCTATATGCCCATAGTTTTTAGAAAAATGTGGGTATAGGGGTGTTGCTATATCTTGGTTTTCTACCAATTAAATAACATAATAAATGTCTCTATGTAATATTAAGGGTGTCATATAATTACTATCTTTGATCGATTCTTGATAAAGAAGAATAAGTGGAGGCCTAAAAATATACCACCTCCATTGTATTTCTATGGGCCAACAAGAATCACTCATCATCTATATAGGAACCTCCTTTATCCCGTGATATTCTAGTGCATTTCAATGTAAGGGGTAAGGGGAGCTTCTAGGTGGGGTGAGATTTAACATGGAGTTAGGAAAACTCAAAAACACACCATATTAATGGCAGTAGTTGATATATATAGTCCTTGAGGAATTATCGATCTTTTCATGGATTTTAATCAATAAATATTTATTTTTCATGTAAATTATTTTAGTTATGAACAATTTATAACCTATAAAAAAATCATTTCACACTCATTTAATCACATGAAATTCTTAACATAATGATAGATTACATGGATGATTTATTGAATGTTAATATTTAATAATCCACTACCTATAGAATAAGACCATATCATATGATATGATGGGGTCAAGAAATTGGCATAGAATATTTATTCCATTCCTTAGAATATCCTCAATACAAGGTATATAATATGACTTATAATCACAAATTCTATACTATATAACACACACATATTGTATAGTAAGTTATAGTGCAAATGCATGAGGGTTTGGGGAAAATATCTATCATATATCATATCCTATTCATATAACTATATAAAAGCTAAAATATTAATTGAATACATTTATTATTATATTTAATTAGTATGAATAAGAACTATAAAAGTATCCTTATACCCACGGTTCATTGAAAAAGTGTGAAAAAATAACCATATACCCACTGTTTCAGCCAACCATGGGTATATGGGTGTTGGTATAGTCCAAATTTCCACTAATGAAATAAAATAATAAATGTATTCATGTTATATTTTGGGTTTCTCATAGTTAATATCTTCAATCGATTCATGATTCTAAAGATTAATTAGTAGCCAAAATACATACCTACTCCTTGGGGTATACAAGGTCCAACAAGAATCACCCATCATTTAGATAGGACCCTCCTTCATCCCACAACATGCTTTTTCCTGTCGAGGAAAATGGTATTGGGGAGAGAGATTCTAGGTGGGGTGGAATTTGTATGGGATTTATGCACACTTAAAAACTCACAATATCAATATAAGTGTTAATTATATATAGGCCTTGAGGAATTCCTAACTCTTTTATAGATTTCACTCAAATAATATGTAATTTTTGAGTAAATCCTTTCAATTATGAACATTTTATAACCTATAACCAAATAAATTCCCACTCATTTCATAATAAAAAAAATTCTCAACATAATAATATATTATGAGGAGGATTTATTGAATATTAACATTTAAAATTCAAATACAAATATAACAATCCCATATCATTTGATATGACTAGATCAATGTATCGGAATGGAATCTTTATGATATGGGTTATGATATCCCAAATACAAGTAACATAATATTACATGTAATAATTCATGTCATACTATATGAAATTCGCATATAGTACAATATGATGAATAATTTTTTATAGAATATATATATCATATATCACATCATATTCACACAACTATGTGACATCCGCAATATTAATTTAAGGAATTTATTATGTTATTTCACTAGTGGAGAGCTCAGATATACCAAGACCCATATACCTAAGGTTTTATAAAGCCATGGGTATAAAGGACCCTATACCAATTATGTAAACAAACCATTGGAATAGGGTTAGAATTGAAAGCCCATACCAATAATTTTCCTAATCCACTTGTATAAGGATGGCTATACCACTGGTTTTTTAAAACAGTTTGTATGGTTTTCCACCAAATGTTGCACACAACCTCCCCCCATGACCCCTAATTATCTCCTTACCTCTGTGAGGACTCCCCTTGGTTATCCATATTTATCTCCCATCATTCATCTATTTCTTGATTATATTCTTTTTCAAAATTAACTTGGTGAGTTATGGGTCTATAATCTAATATATAGAGCATCATTTTTATTTTTATTTTGGTATTAAACACCAACCAAGATCCTATTTTTTCATAATTCTTTTTGAATCGTTGAACCAAGGTTTATTTAAATTATATTAATTTTAGTATCTCATAATCAATTTGATCATAGTTGATATATTTTTTAAAATTTATTTACTCACTACCTAAATCCAATATAATTTATTTTTTATATAATATATATCATGGGATTCAGAAATTAATCATTGTTGTAAATTTTTATTTTGTTAATGTATTAGGGTGCTATGAAATTATTTATTTAATATATTTATTTTAATTAATATATTATCATTTTTTTATAATTTATTTTAATCTAAGGTTATGTGAGGTTTTTGAATAATCATGTGGGAAATTAATGAAAGTTCATTTAATAGTCACTCACCGCCTCTACCTAATATAATAATATGTATTACTTGTGGTCTATTCAATGTCTTATGCTTTGTTTGGTTAACTAATAGTATGAATTGACAATGTATTATTCTAGGTATTATTCTTCATTTATCTTGTAACTAGTATGCTTTGATTATAGGAGGTTAAGAAATGACACTTCCCCATGGTTGATTTCTAAGGCTAGTCATGTGTTTTAATTCTAATTATAAGGGTATGGGGGTTTCTATTATATCATAATTTATGAATTTATTTTAACCTTTCCCAAACACTCACTTGGTATTGAATCATCCTCCTTATGACTTTTTATATCAAGGCATCCAAGTGTTCTTATAGTTTAGAAATCTAGAAATGCAGTTCTTTGTAAATAGTGGTACTATAGATCTTAACCTTCATTCCTTTGTTTTCCTTTACATCCTGCAAAGTTATAAATAATTATTACTACTTTAAGAATAACCATTTCCTTTCTTCACCCTTTAACCAAGAATGGAATCATCTCATATAATTATACTTATCCTTTAACCCCTTAAAAGTTAATTAATGGGCTACCATCATGAAATCCTTAATAATTGTGTTGGAATATTCTTATTGTATGTAACATCCCAAACTCAGTACTCCATCATGTAACTAAGACAGGCGGGTTATGTAACCATAGGCATGCCAACTCATATACCATAGGGTGTTGACTAATAGTGAGGGTCTAAATAATATAGTGGAGAGACTACACCCTCTAGTACAAAGTTTCACTAAAAACTAAATAATAGAAGTAAAGTATTGGAAAATAGTAGAAACAATATAAATAATCATGAAGAAATAAAAGAATAAAAAGGGAAAAACAAAATAAACCAATAATAATAGAATCTTGTAATATCACGCTACAATGTAACTAAATAACATTATGTATTTCATACAAAAAATACTAAAAGACTCTATAAACATACCAAACACCCAAATCCCAAACCCCATGTTAGCCCCATCACCAAGATCCAACCCATAAATAAGTAGGAAATCAATTTAGGGCCCCTTTCCATTATCCAAACACGAATTCATGATTTTTTTCAGGTACCAAACGAAGGCTCGAATAGGGTGTGAGTATAAATCATTAGGTCAAAACCACCATGTCTAAACAATCTAGTCTAGATATATAGTGCATGTAATAAAGTGATCGATATGGGTATTAATTTAATAAATTAATACTATGGATAAATAAATCCACTAAACCCTAAACTCTGGTTTGATACTCGGGGTTAGCCAAACCTACTTTGGATCAATTCCAGATATCTCTATCTAGGGGAAGATCCTCCTATAATAGGATGTATAATGCAAGTCCTTAGAAGATTCTCCTACCGAGGATGAATCACAGATAAACTATCATGAACAAGTGGTTCCTACCCTCAAGCTAAGAAGAATCTCATCCTCATGAATCTAGTGACTGTGCAACTTACCCTTAAGTGGTTCATATTCCATTCATCATACCCTTTGGTGGTATTATATCCATGAATCTTACCCTGTGGCGGTATCGAATACCAAGCATCATACCCTCAGGCATAAATTTATACCATTTATCTTTCCCTTAGGGTGGGGGGATTGTAGCCATTCAATTTACCCTCAAGAATCACATAGGGTGATCTTAAGCACAAACATAAGAAGAAACCATATCAAACAACATCTTAAAAATCCATGTAACATCCAACCCTCAAGCATTAATCATATCAAGTCACATCAGGAAAAAATTTAGAAATCAATTCACAAGACCAAGGATTTAGCATAACAACATATCCCTATAATCCACAATGGTCAATCATGAAATTACCATTTATCCATCCATTTACATTTCATTATGTTAGGATCCTGATTATTATATTAATTGCACCCAATTCCATTCTATTTATCAAATCATATCAAAATAAATACAAACAATAGGTTATCCATTTTAGTATATGATTCTATTTCATGAAATCATGATAAATCACATTTTATTCCAAATTATAATAATAATACAATTTAAACAATTCAAATTGTTAATAAAAAATATGAATTATCAAAACAAATAGTTATTTATGTTTCCAAGGGTAGGCTCACCTTTCTGGTGTTTGAAATTCCAATCTCTATATTAATGGAATGAACATGATCCAAAGGGAGGTGTAATAATATAATTATCATCAAATAGGGATTTATCTAATTAATTTTTCAGGATCACTATTTTTTTATGTGATCATTTTTATTTCACATATTAGAATAAATAAAAACTAAAAAAACAGAGTTTTTATAGACAACCTATCTTAAAAGAAAAGAATACATGAACAAACTACCAATGTACAAGGTTGTGTTTGTTATGTTATTATTTCCTTTAAAACTATTGTCCAAGGAAACCAAGATCAAACAGATATTTATTCTAGTTCAAAGAGAGTGCTCAGAGGTCACCACTCGAACCACAGTGACACACAAAGTAGGAAAAAGATCATACACTAAAGGGTCCCATGGTTGATCATTTTTGAAATACGTTAGAAAGTCCAGTTTATAAAGGAGGATAGAATTCTTCTATAAATTTAGGGGTCTCGATGACATAAGAATGAGGTAGTAGTGTGGAGGTGGTGTGGGATAAAAAACTACATCCTGGAAAGATGACCTCCATAACAAAATGAGGAATATTGCAGTGTAGAACTAGGTTAGGGTGTGCACTACTACAGTATAAGGGAAAACACTATGTCATGGAATTATATCTACAACCCTTAAAATTTATTAATGATTCAAGAATAGTGGAGAGGAAGGGAGATTTATAGGGGAGATTTTCAAGAATTTGGTCTGTATGAGAAACCCCACTTAATTTTTTCCCATAAATCTGAAATGATTTCCCCAATTGAAGACTTCAATAGCCTATTAAAGGCCATAACCCCATCTAAAAAATAGTAATTTTCCTCAATTTAAGGTAGTAAAATGATTAAAACCCAAATACCCATAGATGTACATGATATACATGGAAAGAGGAACTAAAACATGGTGAAAGGAACTTTGGAACAACCTTCACCAGCTTCTACCACTATGATGAAGGCTATGGTGTAAAACTAGGGGACCCGCATCCCAGGGTGTAGTCTCCCCTTTTGCGGCACAACCCTACAACAAGAAAACCCTGGACATTATAGTGAAACATCTATCCCATGGCATGGTAACCTAGGATACTATGAAACTAACCTTTGAATAGCACACCTAAAGTGCATCCCCAATCTACGGTGTGGCCCTGTCTTAATGGTAGCACTATAGATTAACCATTTAGGCCATGACATTGTGCCCATGTTTTTTTGAAGAAATATTTCTAAAAACATATTTTAAGACTCCTTAATCTTCTCAAATGATTTTTGGCCTTTACTCAAACATGTATAAACTTAAAAAAAATGAGGATAAGAAGTAATATAATGATTTTAATAGGGAAGAAAAATATTCCGGGTTTTACAAATGTTTATTCCTCTGATAACAAAATTGTCTAGTCTAAGACTCAATAACCAAAGTCAAAAAAAAACAATGAGTTTAAAGAAGTTTATTAAAACCTAAAATAGATAAAAACTTAGAAAAATTTGATATCTTATATAGTTTAAAATTGAAATTTGATAATAACTATACTTGATTGTGTTTGAGCATAATTATATTTCTTTTGGTAATACCCATATTCTTTATTTCCAACCCAATAATCTGGGTATCTCAAGATCCATTAATCTTAGTGAACTTGGATTCCAAACCATACTAAATAAAACCCGATAAATGAAAACAAACATAAAAAATGAAATAAACTATATTAAAACCCAACAAACCATTAAGTAAATAAAATAAACCAATTATAACTAAATAAATTTGAATTGAACTAAAACAAATTATTCTAAATAGGATCAAGAAATTAAAAAAAAACAAAAAAATTGAATTGAACCAAACTAAATAAAATCAATCCAATATAAATTGAATAAAATAAAACCAACCTGAATAAAACTAGACTAATCCAAACTAAACTTACCAAACCCAAATCAACACAATCCAATCCAAACTAAACTAAATTTAATCAATATGATTAAATCTTAATAAAATTGAATGAGAAATAATTGAAATTATTTTAATATTATAAAACTAAATCAAAACCCAATAATTTATATAATTTTAGTTATAATATAAATAAATATAATATTATCATATTTGAGGTATATTGAATTTAACAAGATAGAATCAAAATGAATTGAGACATGATCAAAATATATGTATTTAGTTTTGGAATTATTTTATTGTCATAATATGTATTTAAAAGAATCATGGAATTCACGAGTTATCAAAATATATACTAATATGTTGATATTAATAATTTTTTTTCAATAGAATAGATAAAAGTTGGATGTATGATACTGATCATATCTCAACTGAATTTCATAAGAAGTTAGATTATTTTTTATATTTGTTTATTTAACCATGATTTATATAGAGGTATTATAAACTACCATTTTTTTTATTTTGTTGGGATACCCTGGTTAAGTCATAAATAATTTAGATACCATATAAAAAATTTGGTTTTCAAACAAACTATAATTTATGGTCTCATAATAAAGATACGATTCAATCTCAGACTGTTCATGATCGAAATGAATAGAGTGGGACAAATAATTTAGTATTTGATCTGTTTCCATTTATTCATAATCATGAGAAAAAAGTAATTCCAATGAAAGAAGAAAATGATATGATTGTTCATGATATAATTAATGAAAATTATAATTTTGAGAGGGTGGAAAAATTTATGTATGATTCCATGACTTCTATATATTGAGCATTTTGTAAAATGAAAAAGATAGAATTTTTAATGTGGATGTATCATGGGAAAACCATGTATGAAATTTATAACATGACATTAATTATACTATTAAATTTTTGGAGGAATTAATTCATGATGATATAGATATTACCTCAAATCAATATATGGTATGAAAGTTAATTGAGGATCATGAGTTCTCTACAAATAAAATTCACGCTTTCACAGAATATTGAAACTTATTATAGGAGGATACAATGGGACTAAATGATTATAAAGAATATGGTAAATACTGTTGGAATAAAAATGTATATGGAACACCATATCATGGGTCAAAAAAAGTAATATGTAACTTTCCATTGATTTATAGGCTCCAATATATTTTCATTTTTGATGAAATATTAAAAAACAGGAAATGGACTAATTCCATGAGAATTAGGAAAATGAATAGTTGGTAAATCCTACAGATGTATTATTATGTAGAACATTTTATGCATAAAATACTTATTTTTTATCCATGTGGCACAATTTTAGGTTGGGTCAATCATGTGATGATTTTAATTAGTATGGTTAGATCTTTACTTTTCACAATATGTGGACAACTTTTATTCACATTTATAACCTTACTATATGGATGTGCAAGAAACAATATTATATTTATTGAGAATAATCATATCTAGACCATCTGATTATGGAAACGAAATATATGTGTACATGCTAACTTTATTAAACTAGTTTAATTAGCTTTGGAATGTGGGTGTACACACATATGATTCTTCTTTTAAAGAGATATTTTAGATGCATTTTGTGCTCATGTGGATGATAAATGATTTTACTACGTACAAAATAATGTTTATCTAGAGAATGATGGGAAAACTATCATGTCCAATTTATATGAAGGATATATGATCTAAAATAATTAAATATCATCATAGTTTTAGTTTCATGAGAGATCACATATTCTCACCAATGGATCATCCATACAAGAATAATCATTGAAATTTTGATAATATCATTGATACAAAGATTCCATCTCATGATATGTATATAATTTATGTTCTTATGATTTAAAATATGATTTTTTTAATTTATGAATGGTTATAAAAATTCTAAAAAGTTGAAAAATGTTTCCATTTAATCCAAGTATAATTGTAAGAAGAAAAATATCCACTTGGATTATCCTTACTGGTCCAAAAATTTATTATGTCATTATTTTGATATAATGCACATTGAAAAACATATTTGATGTATTGATTTCAATTATTATAAATCTCAATTGGAAGAACAAAAATTAATTGTGATCTTGGCGTGAGTTGGAGGATTGGTGTATCAGACCAGAACTCCATCCTATGCATATTAGTGAAAATAAATGGAAGGTTCCCCATGATTAATTTTTGATTAAACCTTTAGAGAAAAATCAATTTCTTGAATTACTAGAGAATTTCATGGTTTCTATTGTCTATACACAAAATACTTCAAAATGGTTCAACAAAATATATTTGAAACTAAAATCTATGAAAACTCATGAAAACCACATCCTTCTACATGAATTGGTTCCCATAAAAATACACCGTTTATTATCTAATAATATAAGGGAGGAATTGATTTAGTTGTTCCATTTTTATATAGATCAATATTATAAAATTTTACTCTATAATTTATTAAAAAATTTAGTAAGGGGTTTCGTTAAATTATGAGAGTTAGATAAAATTTTTCTTACATCTTTTTTCACTTTCATGCTGCATCTAACTATCCATATTCCAACTAAAATACTTCTTAGAGGACCCTTTTCTTTTCATTGTATTTATCCAAAAAATTTAATATGTTCATAATGAATTATTATGTATATAAAAAGAATCATCTTAAAGATTATATTCTGAAAGGTTACTTGGATTAAGAAATTATAGATTTTTGTTCAATGTTTTAGGGTAATGTGAGTGGGAGATGTAACTAACCAATGAGAAAAGAATACGATTAGTATTATAAAATTGAACGCCATTTTCCATCACTTTAATAGATATGGGAAACTTCTAGATTATATACATTGGCTATATTTGGCCTTGAAGAGTGGGGGATGGTACATCACACAATCGTGTTTAACCATGATTTCTTCAATGACTATATCAAGTAAGTAATTTAAATATATATGTTATGTCATATTAATTAGTTTCAAATATTTCTTAACATTTTATTACATTTTTATGAAGGTAACATAAAAAAATTATAAGTATAATTAATCATTTTTTATCTTTGATAAGGAAAGATACTTTCTAATGCAAAGAGTTTTTTGTTGGGTTGAAATTTAAGGCACAAACACTAGTTTAAGAAAAAAGAAAAAATATATATTCATATATTTTAATATTAATTTGTATTTTAGTTATTGATTTTACCTATTTACTTTTTCTCTGAAGAAATAAGAGTATGGATTCTAGTCCCAATTATTGGGTCTTTGTGTATAAATCATTGACCATCAATGGTTATTTTTTTATAACTGATCGAGCAGTGGATATGAGAGCATAACATGATGGAATATTAATAACTATAATGAAAAAATATTTTTTAATGCATTATATTATAAGCCCTGATATGAAAATTTGTCTTATTATGGATTTTATTAGGAAATAATTATATTGGATTATTATTCTTGCGGTCCAGACACTATAATGAAATGAAAGTGGTATGATTCAATGATTGGACATGAAACATTTATTTATGATTATGGATTTACAGTTATTGAAATGATTTTCTTCTTAGATATTGATGTGAAAAATATTTTGGTATCAATGATGAAATAAGTATTTTTTGTGAAAGATAACCTGAGACCTGAATTCAGTGTCATTAGTGATGTAACACGATGACATATCTTTGATGATAGTGGGGATGATGTTGAAAGTATAATTCCCCCCACTGGTCTTGATTAATATATTGTTCATGATTAATCAATTAATATAATTGAAATTGTTTTTTTTAACCTTAAGTAGTGGAGAAAATGAGAAAAAAAATTAGATACTAGTGGTGGTTATATATAACCATCTACAACTAAATGAAATTTAATTTTCATCAATTTTTTTATCGGTGGTATAGATTAAACCATCACTAATTTTTTATTAGTAAAATATTGTTAAAAATGATTCTAATTTTTTTCCTTTAATAGCAACACGACACCTTTCTTCCTCCTCTCTTTGTTGAATCCCTAATTTGAACTCACCTCATGAACTCCCTTGCCATTATATCCTCATGATGTATCCTCCCCTCATTGTATGTCCTCCCCTCCCAGCCTTCGATGCATCCCCCCTCATGATGAACCTCAAATGTAATCCTCCCTTGATATCCTCTCATCACTAAATTCACCATCATCACATACAATTCCTGGAGGCACTAAGGCACTAGGTATAATATCCCAAGTTTTTAATAACACTTTGTTTGATAGTGTATACAACATGCAACACCAAGCCTAAATGAACCATAAAATATTATTATTTAAATATGAACATTATAACATATCCTCTGAATTGGAGAGTATGAATATGAATAACCAAATTATGAAATATATATTAAGTTAAAACTCAATAAAAATTTATTGATTAATTCTTAGGAAATAGACAATCATTTTTTATTAAAATCATTTTATTTTTCAAAAATATGTTTTATTCAAAAATTATTTTTCCACCATTCTAGTGAGAAAATGATATAATTATTTTTTAAACTATTATAAAATGTATTTTATTAAATGAAATTAATTTTTTTTATTCTGCATACAAAAATTAGTGTAGTGTGTATTTTTTTTATTAAAAAGTTATATTTTTAATGATCAATGAAAAATTATGTGTTTTATTGAAAACTGTGTTTTTATTTCAAGAATTTTAAAAGTTAAACATCATATTAAAATGGATTATAATAAAAATTAATTCAATTATATTTTTTATAATCCAATCATGTCATTTTTAATTAATTTTATCCATTAATTTTCTAGAAAACATTTTATACTTAAAAGGCATTTTTCTAAAAAGCTGTTTTTCATTGTGTTTTGCAATTTTATCAGAAATTAATTTCTACCACTTCTAAGAATTGAATCATAAAAAATGGGTATCATAATTTTAATCATGAGGTTCAAATTTGGTAAATAATTCCCTTTTATTTCTGGTTATTATGAATATTAACCATATTAAATAATTATCATCGCAATAAGGGTAAATTGGGTAATTTAGGTTAAAAATATTATGAAAAGGACTAAAAAATGACCCTAAAACGTCCCTTAATTTTATTAAATGAGTATATATCATACATAAAAAATACAAATATCGTATATATGATCTTTTATTTCCATTTGGCCTTGATTTTTTCCTTTATAATATTTAAGTTAGAGATAAAGACAAAAAAGACAATTTTCTTCTTTTAATACCTATAATATTTTATTATAAGGATAAATACTACATTTATTTGGTTGTAAATAGTAATTATAAATAATTTTTTACAATTTTAATTTGTTAATATTTTTAGTGATTAAATAATTACATTAAATGTTCGTGCAACATAGACACAATGTTTATTTAATTAATAAAAAAAATAAAATAAATGATTTTAAAAATATAGAAGTGATATAATTTGAATGAGTTAGTATGTACCAAGAATTTTATTGATCTATATGAAATTTCAGATAATTTTTAAAGGATTATATATTAATTCCCACATTTTTTGATGTATTTAAAGTCATATTAAATGAATAGTGTAAAACATGATATTAATATTATTTTATAATAAATAATATTTTATTAAATGATTTAAAATTCATAAAAATATTAGGCTCATCCAAATGAATTGTATATGGTTTAAAAAAATCATACATTGTCCATTTATGGGTTTTTCTTTATATGGTAACATTCTTGACCCTTGAAGGGTTGATATTTTTAATATTACAGTAATTATCAAAAGGGTTAATAAGGGGTTAAAAATAAAAGATAATGGTGTAAAAATAATTAAAAATTATAAAAAATTTATCCTATGAGATGTTTTAGACTCATAAACATCCTATATTTTAATTAAATAAATTTCAATCCATTTGGACATGAAATACAATTTATAGTAATTTAATATTTTAAGAAATTCCAAGAGTTCCCCTTCCATATCTTATAAATAAACACCCCTTATCCCAATTATTGACACCACTCTAAGCCATATAACTCATAAATATTCTGAGAATTTATCTTATTAACACGCTTATAAAATTTATAGAGGCTCCAGTCAATCCAAAATACCTACCCTAGTGTCACTATGATGAGATCTAAAGGAGGTTTCTCTAAGAGAAGGTAACCATCTTAACTAAGCTATTTAGTTTTACTTCTTATTTCACTACATTAAATTATATACAAAAAATATAATATAATAATACCAATATATTCCACACACTTAGATTTTATTATGTTGGTTACATAATATTAATCCATATCCATCTCCATCAAATGGGAAACAAAACCATCACTCGTGTGTATAGTGGGCTACCACCTCATAAACCGATTTAAATTGTTTTCCATCACCGCCTCACATGGATAGTAATAATGATGAAAATAATGAATGAATACGATGTTTTATATTTAATTATTCTTATGAAATTATAATATCATATCTATATTCTTACCTTTTCATCTGCTGGAAAACAATAACATCACTCGGGTGTATGTGTGGACTACCACTTCCACGAAGCGATGCGATCCGTTTTTCATTTAAGAATTTTATGGATGGTTATAAGGATATATTTTATGAATATATAGGATATATTTGATATTATAATAATAATAATATAATATTTATTTATAATTCACCTTTTTTCATTCCATCTATCAAAAAGTGAAAATAATTTTCATCCATACGTACGACCTACCGTCTCCATGAATTGTGTAATTATTTTTTCTGTATCTATATTTTAAGGATGAATCTAAATATCTATATATTTAATATATATGATATTTATATCAAGAATAATATTATATAGATAATTTAACCATAATCAAAGTACAAGGAGTGGAAATACTGAATCAAAACATATATGAAAAAACAAAGTAGTTAATACCTGGAAAAATAATAATAATAAAATATTATAAACTAGTGGAAGATAAAATGTTATAAATAGATTATATATTAAATTAAATTTATTTATATGATACTAGTATTTAATTATAATAAATATAAATTAATTATATATGAAGTTAAAAAATGTTCAACTAATAAGAAATCCAAGGTAATGGATTCTATCTCAATTTCCTTTCATTGAGGCATATTTTAATATTGTGAATATAATTTCTTTATTATTTTGTTTTTACTTCACATTGATGTATTTAGGATAATTATTCATTATAAATAAAATTCAACTTAAATATACACAATATTTATATCATGGATATCCTTATTTCCTAAACTGTGTACCATTTCAACATACAATGTTTTACTTTGAATGTTATTTGATTAAATGTGGAATTATTGATAATCTGCATTCATTACTCGATATAGAAATTTATTAATAAGGATTATTTTTTATTAATTTATGTTGATAATTCAATATATGAGTAATACATTGGACATGCAGGGATAGGTGGGTCATGGAATCATATAGTCCCTCGATGCATTGATAGGTCTCACGAGACAAATCCATTAGCCAAATTACATGGGTTTTGCCCATAGTTTTAAACTATCTTTTCACATGGTATTGATGGTAGAGATATCATGAGGTCTGAGAACATGAAGTTTAATTGTATAAACTTTGTTCATTTATAATTTATTTATTTCCATTATCCATGAGACTATTGAATTGATATTATCCATAGATTCAGTTTTTTCTCAAGTTATTGACTAAATGGAATGTGTTTCCTATTATTTACCTTGACATATTTATTATGAGTTATTTAATCAAGATATATTATGTTGTATGAAATAATTACTAATAATATTGTCTTACCCTTTTATTTGTTTTCTTTTCCCCAGGATATGAAGAAGTATATTATGAAAAATATCAAGGATTCAAGAATATATTTTTATTATATGTACTTTACATTTCCAATATAATACAGGAATCATGTATGTATGTATTTCTTCAATAATACTAAAATAATCAGTACTTTATGTTTATATCTCTTGTATAAATGATAATGTAATAAATTATACACCATATTGTGGTTACTAGAGTTGAGATTGTTATAGTTGGCATCATAGTAAGTTTTATAGAAATATTGGGAACTAGATTTTTTTTAAAAATATAGATAACATGAGAGTTATGACAATCCATTATAGTATTTGATAACTTTTTAGTGGGATTATTATTTTATGGCTTAATATTAATGATGATTATGATATAACTCATTTTTTTCTATTATTTAGTGATGGTTCCTAGTGGAAGAAAGAGAATCCATACCCATAGTCAATGTAGGGATTGACTCACTAAGAAAGCCAGTATAGTTGGTGTTGGAGCTAAGTAGATCAAAACCATATTAGTAATGCTTACATAGGTTATATCTAATAGACTCGCATATATGGAACAACATGATGTCCAATGACATTAAAAAACTATATTGGCTTGTTTTATGTGATAAAAACCTCTATATTTTAGTGAAACTACTAATCTAGTGGTAGTTGAGAAATTGATCAAGTATCTTGAAAGGATATTTCTCACCTTAGGATGAAATAAAAGGGAAAAGGTGATATTGTTAGTGTATTTTCTTAGAGGAAAATATGATCAATGGTGGTTGTTAATTCAAAATACTAAAGGGGAAGAACAAATAGAACATATGGAGTGGATATATTTTAATGTAATATTATTTGATAAATATTTTACACATGAGAAATGAATTGAAATGAAGAAAAATTTCTTCATATTAAATAAAAAGGATGAAGAAGTGCTACGATGTATATGGATACCTTTATAATACTATACAACCATGATAAGGATTATAAACGTAATCCATAGAGGAAAATTTACTATTTATTCGAATAACTTAAGCCCAACATTTGAAGGAAACTGGTTTCTGAAACTTTTTCATCATATGATGAAATTATATTATGTTCCATCACAATAAAAAAGTAATTTTATAGATCATAATTTTTTAAGTGAAATAATTTTAAGAATAGGATGGTTTAGAATCATGAAAAAGATAAAGCATCAAATAAGAATAAGAGAACAAATAATTTCCCATCATGTCAAAATTGTGGAAGGAAATATCCTAGGAAATTATTGAAGGGTATGTGATTTTGTTTTAATTAAAAATATAAGGGTTATATAGATAATGAATGCAAGGTAAAGAAAACAATAAATTATTTACAATGATTAAAATATAGAGAAATGTGGAATTATTCATACAAATTCCCCAAGAATTAAGGGAATATGCAACAAAATGGGATGAGGGGAGAAGGACAAGCTTATGTGATCACTACAGTTGAAGTAGGAGTTTCCAATGATATGGTGGAAGGCAATTTAATCATATAATGAAATTTTGAAATTTTTTATTCGATTATAGATTTTTGAACTTTTTCATATATACCCTATTTTCTATGAAAGTTGGATGTTTCCCTACTACCTTAAGAAGGGAGTTTTTTTGTCAAAAGTTCGAGTGGAAGTCTCACTAGAATATGGATGTGTTAGTCAGTTACCATTATAATAAATAAATGTGCACTGTTTACAGACTTGATTATTATACCAATGTTTAATTTTGATTTAATACTTTTTATGGATTATCTTTCAAAATACAATTGAATTATTTATTTAAATGAGAATTAAATTATAATTCATAATGAAGATGTAGAACTACTTATATTTAAAGGGAATATATAATCATAAAAATAATGTCTAGATCCACCCCAATAGAACTTCTAAATGATATTATTAGATAATAATAGAAGAAACTATCTATTGATGGAAAGGATAATCTTAAAATTGAGGATTCCCCTATTTTATAGGAATACATTGATCTCTTTCCTTAAGAATTACCTAGACATCCACCAGAACATGAAGTTGAGTTTTCCATTGATTTAATACTTGATGCAATAAATATATCAAAGACTCCATATAGAATGAACACCATGGAATTAGTGGATTTAAATAACAAACAAGAATATTTGTGTGGTAAGGGATTTATATGCCCTAGTGTTTCACCTTGGAGAGCCCCTATTCTTTTCATTAAGTAGAAAGATGGATCTATGAGGCTCTATATTCATTATAAGGAAAGTAGTTCTATTATAATAGAGAAAATGTATCACCTACATTGAATTTATTAATTATTCAAATAACTTCAAGGAGCACAATATTTTTTAAAGTTTTACCTTCATTATGGGTATCATTAATTTCAAATAAAGAAGTAATAAATTCTAAAGAAAACATTCTAAATGAGGTATGTACATTATGATTTTATGATAATTCCATTTGGATTGACTAATTCACCTTATGTTTTTATGGATATAATGAATTGAATATTCAAGAAATATTTTTTTAATTTTTTTGTGGTATTCATTGACTATTAGGCAAAAATCACTCAAGGTATCATCAAATCATTTTTGAGGTGATTGTGTTTGTTGACAAAGTATACCTCTGTGTTTTGTTTGTTCACAAAGCAGACCAAAATGTATAATCTTTTACAAAACGGGGTTTACATGGTGATTTGTCGGGTTCAAGAGATGTTGTTGGCTATTCATGTTTTATTGAAGAACCTTGACAAAGGAATGGATGAATTGGAGGTGGCACAAAAAGAACAGATACAAGGTGGTTCCGTTTTCCAGTGTTTTCCAAATTTTTGGGCCTCAAAATTAGAAAATTGAGAGATGTATTTTTTGGAAAAGGGAGGTGCGTGAAAAATTTTAGTGGTGGGAAAAAATTAAAGTGTTGCGTGAAATATCAGCGTGCTGTGCGAAAAACTAAGTGATGGACGAAATATCAGCATGGTGCGCGAAAATGGAAATTGGTGCACGAAAAAGAAAATGGTGCACAGAATATTAGCGGGTGCGTGAAATAGAGAATTGGTTTTTTCGCGTAAGAGGTGTTTCAAGATCAGAAGCTCGAAAATTGGAAAAGGAATTAGGTGCGTGAAATATTGGAGTAGTGCGCGAAAAATGATGTTGCGCGGAAGATGTGTTTTTCACACTCAAAGGGGATTGAACGTGACAGAAGGGTTTTTCGTGTTGGCATCAATTTTACCTATAAATATGAAGTGACCCATCCCATTCGGTGTAGATGAAGACTTAGAGAGCATCCAAGCTCCAACATGCAAAATTGGAGTGCACAAGCAATTTGTGTGAAAATAATAAGTTGGCGCGTAAAAGGCTGTTGTGTGAAAAGAAGAGGTTGCGTAAAAATAAGAGGTTTCACGAAAAAGAAGACTGTTGTGTGAAAAGTGGATTTCATGAAAAAGAAAAAAACTACATTCAAGACAGTGTTGAAGTTGCGCAAAAAAGAAGAGGCTATGCGTAAAAGAATAGGTTGCACGAAAAATAAGTGGCTGTGCGAAAAATATTTGTTGCACGAAAATTGTATTTCACGCAAGGAAAAGGAATTATGTGCAAGGTGAAATAAGGGCTGTGCGTAAAAATTGCAGTTGCCCGGTACATCCGGTGCAAAGTGAGATTCATCTGCAGGTGAAATTTGGACGTTAACAGAGTAACTATTAATAGTTAATGATGCATATTTCATTAGAGATAATGAATAGAACTACAGGTCTATAAACTGTGAGTGGATCTTCTGAAGAAGTAGTGAGCTCACTTAAGTTGAGAGAGCAGTGAGTTCTCAAATTGTGAGTGGTTGTAAACTAGGAGGGACAATGAGTCTGCTCGAAACTTGTAATCAGTAGTGCACTTATAGAGGAATTGGTACATCGGCACACCACCGGTGTATGCTCCTTAGAAGTATCCCTGTTAAAGTGAAATAAGTAAAAATTTTTGTGTCATGTGCATGCTTTAAGGTTTATTAATACTCTACAATGTAAAGGATAGAGAAGAGGGTTTTTTATAATAGAAAAACAAGATCAAAAGGGGCTGTTGTTTTAATCTGTAATACCCTAATTCACCCCCCTCTCAGGGTATCTAGCCTAGTGGACCTAACATTGATGATATCTTGTTATATTCCAAAAATTAGTAGGATCATGATAATCACATTCGGATCATTCTTGAGACTCTTAAAAGAAATGTTTTATATGATAAATTTAATAAGTGTGAATTATGGATTTAGAAGGTTTCTTTTCTTGAAAATAGTTTCTCTAAATATGGAATATTTGTGGATCCTGCTAAGGAAAAAAGTAGTAAAAGAATATTCTATACCAACAAACATAACCGAGGTATGTAGTTTCATTGTTTTGGTAGGTCACTATCATTGATATGTTCCAAAAATTTCCCAATTTGATAACCTGTAAACCAAGATTATTCGTAAAGGGGTCAAGTTTACATGGAGAAAGGAATGTGAATAATTTTTTTAAAGAATTTTATAAGAGATTGGTAAATGATTTTATTTTGAATCTATGATTAGGAAATTATGGATTTGTGATATATAGTGATGCATCAAAAAATATATTTTTTTCTTTATAAAAAATGATAAAGTTATTACCTATGCATCAAGGTAGTTAAAGACTCAAGAAAAAACCTAACTAACACATGATCTTGAGTTAGAAACCATAAAATTTTCTTTGAAGATATGGATACATATCTCTATGGTGAAACATGTGAGATATATACAGACCTTAAGTTCCAAAAATACATAGTTTCATAAAAAGAGCTAAATATGTCAAAAATTCAATAGATTGAGAAACCTAAGGAATATGTTTAATAAATACACTACCTCTAGAAAAGAAAAATAATTTAGCAGATGCATTGATTAGGAAATATTAGGGAGTCCTATCCAAGATGAGGATTGAGAGAGATCCTATGTTCATGGACATGATGAAAATTGATATAGGAATTATCAAGGAAAGAGAAACATAACTCCCTTTAAAATGATTTCTAAACCATCTTTATTAGAAAATAAAAAAAATTCTTAGTTGGATGATGATAATTTTCAAAAGAAAATTAAAGATGTGAATGATGAGAAATTGGAAGACTTTGTATATGTTCTATCTATACTTGAGCTAAAAAGGGAATTATTGAATGAATATGATAGCTCTAATTTCTATATACACCTAGGTAGCACAAAAAATTATATAGATTTGAAGGAAAGTTTTTTAGGATTATATGAAGTGGGAAATTGATGATTATGTGTTAGATTTTTGGTTTTTCAATAGGTTAAGTCTAAAATATATCATCCTTGAGGAGTCTTGAAACCTCAACCTATTCATATGTGAAAATGGTATGACATTAATATGTAATTTGTCACTAGAATACCAAATACCCCTAGAAAGAATAATATAATATGGGTTATTGTTTTTCACCTTACCAAATATACACACTTCATCTATATATGATAACATTTAGATCTTCAATTCCTCACAAGTTTGTGTATTGATAAATTTATAAGACTTCATAGTGCACTACTTTCAATTATGTCTGACCGGGATCCAAGATTTACATGGAAATTCTATAAAATTCTTTAAAAGGTTATAGATACTAAGCTTCATTTTATAACTACCTATCACCCTCAAATTGATGGAATGTTTAAAAGGAATATTCAAACATTGTAAGACATGTTGGGGTTATTCTCACTTGAATTTCATGTTATGTGAGATCATTACTATTGGTGGATTTTTCCAATAATAATAATTTATATTGAACTATTAAAATGGTGTTATATGAGGCATTATAAGGTAAGAAATGTCATAATATAAATTGTTTAGAAGAATTTGGTGAAAGAAAACTTGTGGGTCTAGATCTTATTGAGGAGAAAATAGAAAAGGTAAATCATACCTAGACTCATATTAAAGCAACTCAAAGAAGGAATTTTTTTTGATAATTGAAGGAAATATTTGATGTTTCAAGTGGAAGATAACATTTTATTGAAGGTATCTCCATGAAAGGATGTTATAAGCTTTGATAAGAAGAGAAAACTTATCCCTAGGTACATCAGACCTTTTGAAATTCTAGAAATAATTGGAAATGTGGATTACTGATTGACAATTCCACCAAGCCTTTATAAAGTACATGATGTGTTCCATCACTACAACAAAATAGGGCAAGGGAAGCACAGCCTTTTATCAGTGCTAAATAGAAAGCGCTGATAATGGGGTGGGATTTTATCAATGTTATCTAAAAGTTCTGATAAAAGTTTTTATTATTAATTTATATAAAATTGTTATATTTATATTCAAGAATAATTTTTATTTGTATACATTGAATAAAAAAATATTTATAATTAATATATATTTTTTTAATAATTCAAATATATATATAATTTTTCAATTGAAAAAGTATTTTTAAGATTATAAATAAATAAATAAATAAATAAATAAATATATATATAATTAAATAATTATAAGATTATAATAAATTACATTAAATAATAAATATATTTATTATATTTATTAGAGATTTATTAGATTTATTGGATTTATTAGATTAATTCATTGTATTTATTATATTTGTTATATTTAATATATTTATTTTATTTATAAATATATAATACCTTTTAATATATATATATATATTTATTTATAATTAAAATTATTGAATATATATGTGTTTTCCAATAAATTTGGTTAACGAATATATTGATCATGCATATATGTTATGTATCATATCCATGAATTGATTTATACATTACATCTTGTTGTCCATTGATGTTGTATATTAATTAATTCATTATTTTAGCCATTTGAACTATATATGTTCTAACTTATAAAATTACATTAAATATATTTAAATAATAAATATATTTTATTATATTTTTAATGATATATATAAATACTTTTCAAATACATTTTTAATTACAATTTTATTAATATATATATATATATATTAAAAATTATATAGCAATATTTATAAATATATACTATTTATAGTTATAATTATTAATAAATAAATATTTATTTATCCTATATATCATTTAAAATAAATATATTAGAATATAAATAAATTAAGGAAATTATACTTTTATCAGCGCTTTTTTAGCACTGATAATGGATTATATTTATCAGCGCTAAAAAAGCTATGATAAAATAAGTCTTTATTAGTGCTATATTTTTAGCGCTGATAAATAGGTATTTTATCAGCGCTTTTTATTTTAGCGCTGATAAAACATACCTTTATCATCACTTTTAACTAGTGCTGATAAAAGTTCCAACGATTTTTATAAAAGAACCCTAAGAGGCTCCTCCTCCCTCGGACCCTTTCAAGACTTCATGGAAGCTGAACCCTACACCATCGAACCCTCCTCCCCCGTGACCCCCACCCTCCTCCTCCTCCTCCGTTGTCGCTGCCTTCTCCTCCTTCACTGTCGCGACCCCTCCTCCTTCGTGACCCTTCTACTCATCCTCCTCCGTCGCCACTGCCTCCTCCGCCTCATCCTCCTCCTCCGACCATTGCATCATCCTCCTCCACCACTGCTGCCACTGCCTCCTCCTCCTCCTCTGCCTCCTTCTCCTCCTCTTCATTGCAGGGTCCCCTTATCCACATGACCTTCTATGGCGTTACCACTTTGTCTGACAACCATCCCGAAAGCCTCCTCTATAGCACACAAATTCCCCCTGGTGAGTCTATTATGTAATGATTTTTTACTCTTCTGTATTAGAAAGGCATTTGGTGTTCAGAGCTAGTCTTTGGGTCACTATGGTCGGAATGTCCTGAAGGCCTTCATTTTTTATTATTTTTGATAATACACCTTTCAAGGTATGAGGTGGAACACTTACAAGGCCTGAAGGCTCAGAGACAATTACATGACCCATAGGTCTTATAGGGAATCACCCAGACAAGGCAACTTGTAACTGCTCCTCCCCAGCACGTGTCATGATATAAGCACTCCACCTTCGCAGGGCTGGTCAACTAGCTGTCCTATGCAAAGCTTCACAGGCCTGATACCGATAAAAAAGCCATACCCTCTCATTCTTCCAATTCCTGTTAGCTCTACTCCAGTGAATGCGCCTGCCTTGAATCCTCCTCTGAAGCCTTGTCCCTTGTAGTCTGTCTGGTAAATCAGCATTCAAGTGGTCCAAAGGCCTTGGGGTGGCCCAAAGGCCTTGGGGTGGCCCGAAGTCCTTGAGAATCAACTAGCCCGAAGGCCTTGGGTGGTTCGAAAGCCTTGCAGGACCCGAGGACCAAACTGGTGGCCCAAAGGCCCAGATGGATGAATAGTTCCAACTGCTACAGTACCAAACAATGCCTGCTACAGTACCCACTACAGTACCAAACATCATCTGCTACAGTACCTTCTACAGTACTACTACAGTACTACTACAATACTTGGAAATAATCCTCCACCTGGATTTGATCTCGGGTCTCTTGGATGCACCTACCGATTCCTAGATACTGGTGCGTATGTGGATTTTATGAAATCTTGATGCCTTTTGGAATCCCATAGGTTGTTTTTATTTGGTGATGATTAGAGTCTGAGAGGATATTTTGAGCTGGAGATATATGACATGGTATAGAAAGGATTCTATTGGTTACATGCTGGTTCTTAGGTGATAGCACAATGGCTAGTTTAATTGGGCCAGTGTTTGATTATGGTATTACATCAAGGATCAGATTAGACCATGATATATTACGATGAGCATGGTATTCCCCCTACAAGCAAGGAATCATGCTCTAGTACTTAATAGAATATTGGTGGTGGAAGTCGAGAATTATTTAGTTTGGTTATATGGGGTTTTAATTGTAAAATGACATAAGATGTTTGGTTCAGACTATGATGTGTATTATTGGTAGGTTTTTCAATTCCTTTATAGTTAGTAATTGAGATTAGAAAGTGAAATAACATGTTATTAGTTGCCAACCCTTTTTGAGGTATTTTAGGTAGAGGGTGTTCAAATTATGCTATCATGTGATGTTATATGTAATGTTTTGACACATGCATTGATTATTTAATATTGTTTGTGATTGGAAGTTTTTAGAGCTATTTAAGGATTTATAAGGAAAATATTTGTGTTTAGGTTGTACTTGGATGGTGGAGGTGTATCTGTGAAGTTCCAAAATTTGGGAAGGAAGGAGAAGACCAATATTGTACTAAAATTCTCATGTGGGGTTGGTTAATTTTCATTGTAAGTGGAACTAGGTGTGTCATTAAGAACTTGAAAATGGATTTTGGAAAGAAATTTTGTAGGTGGGAGGCACCATGGATCGAAATTGGCTTTCATGAGTTAAGTATTATGGTGGGGAGTGTCTTAGACCAGATGATTGAATAAACATTAACATGATATTTTCTCAAGATGGGAAAGATTAAGTAAGTACCATCTTATCATCTCAGTGATGGCTATGAGATTTGGATTAGGATCATGTGGCATTATATCATCTGTTGGGCGCTATGATTTGAAAGCATGTTGGGAGTTTAGGAATATAATGTGTTTGTTTGACTCCTAATATATAACTTATAGTGGTGATTCAATAGTATTACCACTAAGACATATCGAGTATGATAAGAACAACGGTGGAGAGTTTTTAATGCCTCATAAATATTGGAATTTTAATTTTTAAGAGGAGATGGAATTTTTTTCAATTAGTGGACAAACCATTTTAAAAAATGAGGGTTTGATATAGAACCTAGAAGTTGGGAAATCTTAAAGGAGTTTTTTATATATTTTTAGGCTCAAGATGTGTTTTAGGTTCTTAAACAAGTTACATAAGATTTTGGAGTTAAAATTATGGTTTTGGGGGTAGCAGCCTCGGGAGCATGGCTTGGACATGATAAGTGATAACCATGCACCAAAATAGTGATGCTTGGTTTTCATAGACACACGAGTTGTTTAAATCTTGTGAGGGGCCTTAGAAAACCATAAAAATTTAATTAATAAATTTTAAATGAATTTCTCATGGTTTTCACACTATTTGTTAAACCATGCACATTAACCATGTGAAATTATGTGTCTATGAAGACTATATAGTTTTCACATGGTTTTGAAAATCATATGGACAAACCTTGAACCCCTTTAAAAAGTGAAGTTTTTTAAAAATTCCCCACTGAACCTTGTATGTTTTACTAGATTTTCTCCTTTTCTTGTCCAGAACCCCTTCATGCTATACCACCCCCTCCTCTCCTCTTGGGTGGTTCTCCCTTACCTAGTGTATGTTTCATCTTTCATTAACTTTATTAGAGAGCCTAGGATAATTTTACCTCTCTTATTCCTTATATTTTAGTTTTATTTCATTAGCATACAGTGTTCTACTTGGTTATGCTAATATGCCCAATTTTTTTCCCGTTTTTTGGTTTCTCATTTTCACCCATTTTAGGATGAATCGGAGGACGATATTTGGTGTGTGACGGATTAGAGTTTATGGTGTTGTGATGACTAATGCATCATAGTCCCTTTCCCCTAGATTATATGATCTCGTTTTCAACCATGCACATGGATTCTAGATGTGTTTTTACTAGGAACCATTGTGGTGTGGACATCTCCTTTATGTCGTAGTTCTTTCTCATTTGGGAACCATTATGGCATGGTCCTATGTGTTGTGTTGTGATGCATGTTTTCCAAGATTTCCTATGTGTTGTTTTTTAATTCATGTCTTGTTCTCCCTTATATTTAGGTCCTTTCCGAAAAAGTCCAACATCTGCACATCATTCAGCCCCCAAACTTATCATTTACACATTCCACATCACTTGTAACTATATGATGAATGAAACCAAACCTATTAAGATTTAATGAGAATTTTAAGATATTTCCTATATATTTCTCCATAGGATATAAAGTCATTACATAAGTTTTAATCAATTATTAGTTTTTGATGTCGACTTCACACACTAGGTTCAACAAACATTACTACCATACAAATGATAAAATCCTTACCAATGACTACTCTAATGTATAATCTATAAAAGATTTATCAGATATGATACTACGAGGACCCAAAGCCATAATAACTCAATTAGATTTGGTTATATATTAGTGTCTGACCCCCCAAATACTATATTTAAATGGACATGGGTCAGTTATAATTGGAAATGTAATGATATAGCCCAATTTTATATCATAACCAACAACTGACACAACTTTCCACTAAACTAAGTGGCGTTCATGATCCCTATGGGATAACAATGATCCGATGGTACAAAGATACAATTAATTTGGAATATTGTAACCCTAAATTAGAGTGAATTTAAAATGATCTTTCTCTTGAATACCAGACATGTCCCATTCATAAGTTGAACATCTTGGAAAATAGTATATACACAAAAAATAATTAAATAGGAAAGAGATATCATAGATGGAAAATAAAATCCTACTATTGAACAATAAAATTATTTAACCAGACATGTCCCATTCCTAAATATCATTGGAAAATTTTTGGATAGGTATAACATATGAGTTCTCATTTTATTTTTTCTTTTTAGTTGGAAATAACCTCTACCACGCACCTCTCCTTTGCCAAGAACACACCTCTGTCGTGTGCTGAGTGACACCTTTGTAGTGAGTTTTATCATCTTAATCATGAGTTTTCTCTTGTTATCATATTATTACTATTTGATATTGATGGTTATGTTGTGAAATGTATGGGCTAAATGCCCCGCTGATAATCTTGGTCATTGGTGGTCCTTGTTTGTGTACTAAATGGATTGCATGTGTGTTTGGTTCCTGTTGAACATTTGAATATAAAAATGGTAATTTATGTATACTTGGATAATGAATGAATGCCTCAGGATGATACAAGTTCTGTGATAACCCCTGAATTAACAAACAGAATTGAATAAGGGATGCTTTGTAAAATCTGAAATTGTGTTTGTTTAGTTTGTATGATGTTGTGATTGTGATCATGATTGTGTGTTTGAATGGTGTTGCAGTTGTTGGCATGATTGGTATGCCATTTTTTTCCTTGTTGTAGTTCCTCCACCATTGAATATCAATCCAACCATTACCCATTTCAATGGCACCAACACTTTGGTACTAGTGCAATTCCACTAAATCTTAGAAAACCACTTCACTAGAGGACTCTATGGGACACTTTATGGACACCCTAGTCAAATAACCATAAAAAAACATGTAATGAATCCTTCCACCTATAAGAACTCTATTGAAAATCATACCATCTATTAGTTTAGTACCATAGTTCTTGACTCGAGACATTATGTTTCTAGAGAAACACTAAAAAAATGGTTTACAACAATACATATAGATCACATGTGGGGTAATAAAATAATATAGGTCAAGGGATTCTCATAGTTAGTTTCATTGATCAGGTGGTTGGGATAATGGGTGTGATCTACTTTGGTCCTGAGTAATTCATGTAGAGGTAAGTGTATTGTTTACCTTATCTAGTTCCATTTATTATAGTTATATGATGAACCTAGTTGAACATATTCAATGTAATTATTTTGTTAAATATTAATATTTATGAATCAAATAGGATGAATATGAACAAAGAATGTATGAATTCCAATCGGTTGACAAAAGTGTATGAATTTGGCATGAAAGAGTTTATCAAGTTTTCAAACGATCATGCATATGACCCTTCTCAAATCATTTATCTTTGTTTATGTTGTTGTTATTCAAGAAAAATTAGTCCAAAGGAGTTGGAAGAACACCTGATCTGTCATCCATACAAATGCTGTATAATTTGAAAGCAGGCAATAAGTGGGGTGATGCCAGTTTTATGTAACTACTTTCTCTCCTGAATGACATGATCCCATAATATAATGAGCTCCCGAGCCAAACATACGATGCCAAACGAATGCTATGATCGATGGGTATGATCTATAAAAGAATACATGCCTACCAGAATTACTATATACTTTTTCACAAGGACCACAAATCACTTAAAGAATACCCAAAGTTTGGTGATTCTTGATACAAGAAAGATATATCCAGTTTTATGAAAGTTGTATGGTACATTCCAATCATTCCAAAGATTAGACACCTATATGGAAGTGAGGATACTGCATGACTATTGACATGGAATGCGGATACAATAATTAAATATGGGAAACTACATCGCCCGATAGACTCTCCTCAACGAAAGAGAATTGATCATGAGTATCCAGAATTTGGAAACAAGCTGAGAAACCTTCATCTAGCATTATCTTCAGATGGAGTAAATCCTTTTGGTTTCCAAAGCAGAATTCATAGTACATGGTTGGTTTTGTTGGTGAATTATAACTTACCACTGTGGTTATGCATTAAATGAAAATACATCATGTAATCTATGATTATATCAGGACCAAAAACAACTGGTTAACGATATTGATGTTTATTTTGCTCCATTGATCGAATATTTGAAATTATTGTGGGATTCGGGTGTGACATTGTATGAAGATTAAAAAAATGAAGATTTCACTTTGAGAGCCATATTGTACGGGATGATAAATGACTTTCTTGCTTATGGAAAATTTTCAGGATATAACATTAAAGGAACTCAAGGGTGTCTTGTTTAAAAACAAGGTACATAATCAATTAGGTTGAAACATAAATCGAAAACTATGTTTCTAGGACATCACAGATTTCTACCCCTATGTAATAAGTACTGACCTTGAACGACATCATTCGATGGATGTTTAGAAGAACATACAAAACTGTCTTCACTAACATTTGATCAATTGTTAGGGAAAGTAAAAGATGTGGAAACTACTTTTGGTAGACCATTTTTGAAAAACCATACGAAAACCGGTTGAAAAAAGAGATTAGTTTTTTTTGAATTACTATCCTTGAATTCTCTGTATGTGAGAAATTTTATTGATGTTATTCATGTTGAAAAAAATGAATGTGATAGTGTCATCGGAATGTTTCTAAATGCATCCAGAAAAACAATGGATGGAATTAAGGCTAGGTTGGACATGGTTGAGATGGGAATATGAGAAAAGTTGGCACTAGTGAAGGGTGAAAAATGAACATTTCTTCTTCCTGCTGCTTATAATATTTCCAGAAAGGAGAGATATCAGTTTTGAAACTTCTTGAATGACATCAAGGTTCCAGAGGGGTATTCATCAAATATAAAGAAAATTGTGTCAATGAGAGATTTAAAGTTAAAGGGTATAAAATGTCATGACTTACATGTTTTGATGAAAAATATAATTCCTATAGATTTATGTTGAATTTTTACCAAGAATTTATACCATACATTAACAAAGCTCTGTTTCTTCTTCAATGATACATGCAACAAAGTTATAGACCCGACGAAATTAAAAACTATAGAAAGAGAAATTTCTGTCCTATTATGTGAATTATAAATGTTCATCCCTCTGAAATTATTTGATATGATGGTTCATTTGATGGTTCATTTGGTGAGATAGATTCGACTATGTGGTCTTATACGTTATAGATGGATGTGCCCCATTTAACGGTATATGAATATTTTGAAAGGGTATGTCAAAAATTGAAGTCGGCTAGATTGTTGTATCGCAGAGTGATATATTATTGAGTAAGCCTTTGAATTCTGTAAAAAATACCTATTTGGTGTAGAAAACATTGGCTTATTGAAATCTCGTTACACTAGGTGGCTTGAGGGCAATGGAATTTTGGGAAGAGAGGTTATCACAATCAATATTACAGATCTAGAGTAGGACCACATTTATGTTTTTCATAACAGTTTCGACATTGAACCATATGTTCAAACCCACAAAGAAATTATTAGGCATTTGAATCCATCTAGGGCTAAAAATGGACATCAGATACAAATAATCGATAGTTTATAGGATGGTTTCAGGACCATATTCTTAAGAAGTTTGATGAAAATCTGGACTCAATTTCAAAATGAATTCGATGCCTAGCCATAGGACCAAGTGTGTATGTATTATCTTACAATTCTTATGCAGTTAATGGTTATAAAATCTATACTAATTAACATGATGAAGATAATACCATGAAGAATAGTGGAGTTACACTTGTGGATAAAGTGATGCATGTTTCTGGTTCTAAGGACATAAATCCAATTTATGCAAAAACGTCATAATTTGGAATCATGAAAAAAATATGGGAGTTGGATAATACAAAATTCCAATTGCCAATTTTTCAATGTAAGTGGGCTAATAATAGGAGTGCAATTAAAATAGATGAATTGGGATTCATAAAAGTTGATTTTAGTAAGGAAGGAGAGATAGATGAACTGTTTATAATGGAATCCCAGGATGTACAAGTATTTTATGTTCTAGATCCCGCAAACCGAAACTGGTCAATTATTTTGTTATCGACCAAAAAAATTGAAGGGTCAGATGAAAGTTCAATAGAGGATAACCCTTTCATTGGGACTTCACAATCATTTCGTAGTGGTCCCAATGTAGATGGTGTTTTGTATTTTATAGGAGACCATAATGAAGGGATTTTCATTGTCTATAGAGGGGTCAAATATCTTCAGCCTTTAAGAAAAATAGGTTTCAATAATTAGGTTATTTTTTTATTGTAATATACATTGTGTTATGCTATGTTATTATATAATCACTGCTACTTTTATGTAATGTAAATTAAATGTTAAACCACTTCTGCAGATAATGACTTCTGTACCTACTAATGTACCCAATCCTGAGGCACTATAGATCTCCAAACCTACTACTGTTGGTTCCAATGTAAACAACAACAGATTTCTCAACATGTTGCTACTGGTCCTAGTGTCAATTCTAGTGCTCTGGAAGAACATGACGATGATGCTAAAACTGATGAAATGGTAGGTAATGAAACCCTGACGACACAAAAAAAACAAGAGCACTGTAGTTTGACAATGTTATCCAAAATCCTTAAGGAAAAAACAAAAAGACATAAAATTTGGGGTGGGATGGAATAAATGAGGCCATCATGTTAACCCCAAAACCCATGTTTAGTAGCTACATTGGAATCACCACTTAACAATGCGTACCGATTGATATACAGTCATGGAACCATGTTGTCACTAGGATAAAGACACAAATGTGGGTAGATATTATGGTAACATTATGATATCATTTCTTTAATTTATTAAAATAAAATAAAATACAAAAAAATAGACTTACTCTTCATCATCCCTTACATAGTTCATTTATAGAAGATTCCTTGCACAAGGAATAAGTATTAAGAGTTGCAGGAAGGATTCATAGAGGCTTCCACACAATTTGAATGAAATATCATCTTAAATATACTAAAGGGAAAATCAAGCTACACCCACCTCCTCTTTATGCACACTTTATATCCCAAGGAGCATGGGATGTGTTTACCATCCGTCATGTAGAGTAGACTTTTTAGGTACATTGTGTCTAGTAATACATTGTTTGACATTTCTTGTATTCATCACTTTTAATTACAATTTTTTATTTATGAAACAACAACCGATTGCTAAAAATAAATAATAATAAACAAAACAAGTGTAACCCTACCGTAAAGTAACGATGGGGCACACTTCACTTGAGAAAAAATTGGAATGTATTTTAAATCTATCATAATACTTTTTTGTGACATAAAACAACACCATAACCATGTTCCTCTGTTTATATGAATATTTATGAATCGAAATTGAAATCCATATCCATCCCACACCATGTACTGTGGAAGGAGAATCATGTAAATAAAGAGGGGATGTTGATAGATGAAAACATAGAAAATGTGTGGGAAACATGTGTAAGTATGACATAATATAAATTTGCGTTTCTTTAAATCAATATTACATAACAATGACTAATTTTTTCCTATATTTTTTATCTGACATAGTCACATGAATCAACAACACCCGCACCATATGCAGACATACTTTCACTGGCCTTGAAGTAGCCAAAGACGTATGGCCGCATCAGAGGTGTGGGTTTTTGGGTGACACCCCGAACATATTTTCAGAACGAAAAAAAATCAGAGGATCAAACTGAGGAAATTAAAAATATGAGTGAAACAATAGCTATTTTTGAAGAATAATTACAATACTAGAGAGATATGATAGAAAGCTTGATGGGGGGGGGGGGGAGAAAAAGAGAAGAAACAACTCAACAACAACCCATGCATGAAGATCCTGCCCCACCCCCACCATCTTTAAGGTGAGACATTCCCCTCAAAAACCTGACTTAACTGAGTTAATAAAGGTTATAATAATTTTTTTGTGAAATGTGAATCACATAGACACTAATACCTTTCATGTACTGATATTATATAGGGTGAAAATTATTGTGATTTATATTTATCAACTCACACCTATCGCCTTGTTGTGAGGGATACAATGTTCAATATGCAGAAAAAAATGCTACACAACAAACCACTTCCAACAAGTCATGTTAGAGCATCAATTAATGTAGCTAATGAGACAAGAACCGAGCTTCCTGTTCAAAATGATGATGAAGACATTCAGACAAGCTATTGGAACATTCATTTCATGGACATCAATTCTTGTAAAAAATCATGTTGACAAGGAGTTATTCATTTCGAATTTATTTTTCAAGATAAACCTTTCAAATTTAATAAAAAAAGGTCTGAACTGAGGAATATTATTACAAAACGACAAAGGAAAGGGGTGAAACGAAACATCAACTCCAAACCATCTCAAGGATCAACCAACCAATTGAAGGGATCTAATAAGAGCACCTTCAACCCACCCATTCTATATCCATATTTAATATCATTACAGGCTCATTTGGATACAATTTTGATAAATAACAATAATCACATTGTTGATTTTGAAAACAATATGTACAGAGAGGAGGAATCATAATTTATTAGTGCTAAAAATGTAGATGAAATTCTCAAGTATGAATGGCTAGGCTCCTTAGTTGTAAATATATACATGAGGTATTTTTTCAGGATTTTATTTTATAAAAGATGATATACTATGATAATTATGAATAAATACATTTTATATTTTTCACAGGTGTAAATATGAAAAAAAATTGAAGGGATTTCTATTTGAACAAAAATTTGGATTCGTTAGTCCTTACATCACCTCTTTAAAAAATAAATAAATGATGATAAAGAGAGTGAAATAATGTCATCCCGTCTCAAATCATTTGAAAAGAAATTATAGATGATAGACTCTTTTTAACACCAAAAATTAAGGGTTAAAACTATACAATTTAATCATATCAACTATATTATCATTTCTTTCATTAATTATTCCTTTTTGTGTTTTTAGGAAGCATTAGATTCTCATTACAGTAAATTTGGATACTCCAAAGATTTATTTTCTGGATTCAATGCATGGATATCTAACAAACTTACCATTTATGATGGAATTTGTCAAATTTTAATACACTAGATCCAATATTTTAGATAAAACATCTAGTTATATAATTTATATTATCTTTTAATGAGGATTCTATTATGATAGGGTGATGCATCAATATCATCTACATCATGGAATGAATCCAGTTTTTAAGGGCAAGAATACCCATGAGATCTACAATTGGACAAATATCCTAGTTTATATAATAATATTGCACTATCCAAAAACATATAAAAAAAATTACTTATTTTTATCAATATTTCTATAATGTAAAAAAATAAATGGAAAGGACTGCGGTTATTAGGTTTGTAAATTTATGAAAGAGATCATATTTCATCAACAAACTAGCATCCCTGAAGAGGTATTTTCAAAAATAATTACTAGTTCATTTAAAATATTTATTAATCTTTTGTGTATTTATATTTTCTCAGTACCACCACGACTGTTGCAAAAACTCGTATTCACAAGATGATATAGATGTGTTTAGAAACGAATGGGCTTTATACCTGATGGAATATTGTACACAAATAGGATTAAGGTGAATTCCTACTACTTATGCTATCCTTATATGATCATTGATATCTCCCTTTTTTACAGTAATTGAGCCTCTATGATCAACCTTTCTTATGTTTCATATCATTAGGTTATGAAGAATGGTTTTAGGAATTATTTGTCTTTCTAGTAAAGAATAACATAATGAGAGACTCTTATGAACTAGTTATTTATGTTTCCATGTTTCTAAAAGTAGTATACCTAAACTATTATATCATGGATCATTCATATTCTATATTTTTGAAATTTATGCTGCTGTTTATACTAATGTAGTGTGTTGGAAGAAAATTGGTTGTGCATCACTCACGAATTTAATAACAAAACTAATGATTATTTGTGCACTTTACTACTGTTGGTTAGCTACCTCTTAGCATAGCATCTGATATGAACTTCTAATCTGGTGTCCCCATATTCCACTCATCCCACACCATCTATAGGATATCATCATTCAAGATTCACTTTTCCTTCTCTTCGTGCACCCATTTACTAGGTAAATGGGTGCAGGAAGAGAAGTAAAAGTAAATCATGAATGATGAAATCGTAAATATGGTGTTGGATGAGAGAATCATGGGGACACTGGATTAGAAGTTCAGATCAGATATTATGCTAAGTGGTAGGTAACCAATAGTAGTAAAGTGCCCAAAGAATCAATAGGTTTGTTATTAGATTATATCTGGACCAAATAAACCTTCTAGAAATATTTAATGGTAATGTTAAGATATAATATCTCTATTTTAACAGAAAATTATATACTAAAACATTAATTTGATTTTAATTATTCCTTACAGGGTTCATTTATGTTAGATGATTTCTGTCCATGTGACATGACTTTGCAGGAAGAGCAACAACACTGTGTCTGCTCAATCACATAGGTAATCTTGATGTTTGCACAGTAAAAGCATTGCCCATAGAATTAATTAATATTTTCATATTTATATTTAATTTATTTCTTTCACGTAAGGAATATTAATATACTCATATGTGATATCAATGTATGAAATGTTTAGGTCATTATAGTTGGTATCAGAGTAAATGGCATATTCAAAATCAAGAAAACACATTCAGTTCTTTTGATACTTTAGGGAGATGATCCATAAGTCCTATCTATGTGAACATGACTCCAATAATGAATCGAACAAAAAATGATGAGCAGAAATCAATAAAAAACCTAATCCACATAATCCAACACCTCATTCCACTATGACCATCAGTGTCTCTGGATAACGTGCTCGAAGAATATGGCCTCAAAATCCATTTGAGATAGTCCCTTGTGTCTGCCTACCTATACCTATACATCCCAAAAGAATTATGATAAAGACCTCACACCAATAAAGTAGAAAAATGACTTGTATTAATGAAAAAAACTATGTGTACCTTGATTTATAGCTTCTAAGAGAGAGGGAAGAAGGTAGAAGACGATACCGAGGAACCCTCAGGAGGCCCCTTGGCTCACCCGCCAAACCATGGAAGCCATCTCACCAAAAAAAATATCCCTACCCCCTATACACATCCTTCCCCTCTTAATAATCCCTCTCCCCATTCTAACCATTCTCACCAGCCCAACAACTCTAACAAACCCAAAAACCCTCACTCCAAGAGAGTTACAATATTACCCCTGGCCACTAATACCCTATACCCACTTTTGTACAACTCCTTCCTACTAGAATTAGTACCCAAACCCACCACCTAAATACATATTAATTCTTCCATATTAAAAATCACCTTTTCATTAAGGTGAGAAAAATGATGAATCGCTAGAGGAGTCACCACGGATACAGATTGCATTCCTTGATCATCTAACCATATGCTATGTTGTTTTCTTTCTTGCTCTCCCCTTCTTGAATTTTTTTCATCGTAAAAATATTGTTTGATAGCTTGGACCTGCCCATGGTCATGAACTTCTTAGAATTAGGCATTACCCTGATCAAAACACCATTGTTTTTGCGGATACTATCCTTCAGCATCTGTGTAGTGATGTTACTTGACTCAGCTCAGTACTTGTCACACTCCTCCCATCGGCGAATGAAAACCTTGTCTAGTTGTCATGTGATTGGCCCTATACTTAACTATTTTAATAGAACTTCTCATAAAGCATAAAATCCCTCTTCATATACTAAGTTTTTTTATTGTAATTGAGGGAATCTACACCCTTTCAGAACAAGCTCATTTTGATCTTACCATTATTTTTCCTCTTAGAGAATTCTATTATATAAGTAGCTAGGCCACCAATTTGATGGGAACACACATCATCCAAACTTGGTTAAAAATTCATTAGAGTAGTAGCCGTGTTTCTCTTTGATTGAACTCTAGGCAGAACAAACAATCCCTCCACAAGCTGTTGGTGATCTAGAACTCCATTTTGGGCAACATATTCCTGACCTGACTATAGAGCGTGTCAGCTGAGTTTGTCATTAATCGTGTCCCACATGATCAAATAATCCAACACCATAGTTGTCTCCTCAACTTACTTTCCATTATAGCGTATCTTTTCAGACGTGTGTAAGTTTCCCAAGTCTTTAAACATATTAGTCGCCACACTTATGGCTTCACAACTTCTCTTTGTCAACCCCCTATTCCCTTTCTAATGTTTCAACACTTGGAACTTCTTTATTATTTCTTCCTTCAGTTTGATACAACACTGCTAAATGGCAGACATAATAGCAGAAACAAACCCACCTATATTATCACTGGTGTACTCTATTCCAACCTCTTTAAAAGTAATTTTGAGGTTCCTTATCTCAAATGTTTGATCAATCAACCTTTTCTCTTTGTTTATTTATAAAACCTCCTAAAGAATGTGAAAAAATCAACAAAGTACATATCCAAAATCCAAACTCTGATAAAATCACGTCATGAAATGGTCTCATTATGATATAGACTCCCATTTTCCACCCATAACTCACTGTTGTCACCTTCAGTCAGAAAACCCCCCAAGGAAATCATCTTTGGTAGCTTCCAATCTATTGGGGAAAGACTGTAACTCATTGTTCCTATGAAAATGAGTTATGAATCTGTTTTAATGTCAACATATAAACTATTTTTCCAAGAATCCAAGTGCATATACCGCTGGTAAGAACTATAGAGTAAATCAACAACTACAAAACATGACTCTTTTTGTGAACATATAGAACTATTTGAAGCATCCTCATCGATTTTGATACTCATGTCTTCTTACCCACATGGTAAAATTTTGGAAAATGCATGATAAATATCACCATGCAATTTCTAGATACATGATAAATTTACAAATAAATGGGAGATATCCTTTTCAACCTCAGAGGCCTCCTCTAGCAGTGAATCAAACCACCAAAATGCCCCCAGAATGATGCACTCCCATGTCAGTTCCAAAAAAGCCACAGAAAAGTCTAAGGTGGAAGTAATGATTTGAGGATAGAGATTTAAAACACAATTTCTACATGTATTTAATACATATCCCACTTGTAGTTTGTACATTCCAAGTATCTTTATTCTGTTAATTCCAATTCTATATCATTCCTTCCTAAAAATTTTCCTGTACTGGTTACTCCGTGGCTATTGTGGTTGAGTCGATAATCAAGATGACATCCCTTGAAATGACAACCCTCCCCCATAGAATTGGGAACTTAGAAATTACTCTATATTGTGAATCCTATAACCGTTGAAATGCGGCTTGATACCAGAAGCCCCAAAATCAAGATCAAATTCATTTCCCTCAGACATCAAGTCTGCAGCTTGCTTCATACTAATGCTTAACTCACTCTTTGACTATTATATACCTGCACCTCCCCTTTTAATTCATTCTGGGTTTGTGTCCATCTGTTATATCTCCTTTTTAGTCAGTAACATTGAGTCCATGAAATTGTTTTGCTAACATATCTCAGTCCCCTTGTAGTCGTCTTCATCTCGACACATGCCAATATCCTCCCTCATCTGGTCACCTTTTTGTAGAAGGTCTAAAGTAGAAGGTTCACCTTGTGTAATTCCAGAATTTTTTTCCATTAAGTATGTTATCTTCCCCTAAACCAGAATGATCCATTTCGCTTCATCACACCTAGATTTATTTGTTACACTATTCCCCTTTGACTGGTGCTTCCTTTAAAGGCGTTCCACCAGTAATGTGATAATGTGCAGGTCGCGTTCCCACTCCATTCAACTCACACAGCTTTTTCAGAGAATGTCGTCTATATCCTTGAGTTGTTGTTCCACCAGGTTAAGATTAGTCATCTTCTCTTCTCCCCCATAAAGAATTTTCCGGCAGGTCAGACCAAATGATAAAGACCTTATGCCGATCAAGCAGCAAAATGACTTGTATTAATGAAAAAAACCATCTGTACCTAGAATTACAGCTTATGAGATAGAGTAAAGAAGGTAAAGAAGATACTGAGAAACCATCAAGAGTCCCCTTTTCTCACCCACCCAAGCTTGGAAGTCGTCTCACCAAAACAAAATATCCCTGCCCCCTTATCCACGTCCCTGCCCCTCTTAAAAATATTTCTCCCCACACAAACCACTATCACCATCCCAACAACTATAACCAACCCAACAACCCTCCCTCCAAGAGAGTTACAATATTACCCCTAGCCATTAATACCCCATACCCACTTCTGTAAAAACCCCTCCCTACCAGCATTACTACCCAACCCCACCACCTAAATACCTATTACGTTATGTATTTCCTATGAGCATGTATATCACCAGCCTCACCCTCCGACCTCGGGTGTCTCGAGCTCATCAAATATAGTTTGTACCAACCCTATCAAGTTCTCTATTGTTTGCAGTCCACATTCACTCTGAAATAGTAATGGGTGCTGATACTGGAACTCTTGAGTCAATTATGCCATTGATGGATCATCTCCCTAGGATCCCCTATCCTTGCCCTATATGAAATGAACCAGGGTCACCCATAGTTTCTCATCAATACATGCCCAAAAGTTTCTATCTGCAACTTTTCCATATGAAAGTTTCTCACCTGTACCGAATCATGTACATGAAGATCATGATCATCCCGACCCTTTAGGGCCTCATCTCATGAACACTTAAGCAGCACCGTATCGCCACCCTCCTGTCACTCCACTGAATCCTGTCTAGGTGGCATCCCACTGAATACTAATCATGATGGTAAAACATCCATATCATTATATATATACAAATATCACTAATAGAAAAGGTTGTAACAGGTAACACATCTCACCACCCTTACACTCCCTTACCATACCATGTCACACAAGATCTGGTCTCAAGCCACTTAGCTACCCATATCAAGGTTAAGTATCATGTATCATCTAGTCTTATAACCCCCTACCTACCCACATTAGGGTCATGCATCACATATAATCTAGTCGCATGGACCCTTTCCTACCCATGATTAGTCCACACATCTAATATCATGTATCAATTCAGGTTAGCTGAGTATAATTCCACTGAAGTGTCTATACAGAAAAAACACTATTTAGTTTCTTTTTTGAGACTTTAAATAACTAACTACCAATCATCATCTATGTCTACCCTTATCAAGATAAGACCATATATCAGATGCATATAAAGACATATAAAAATCGAATTTAAACAACATGTTTGGGTTGGCTGAGTAGAATTCCACCAAAAGAGGCTAAGTATGAAAACACTATTTATCTTCTTTGTTGAAACTTTAAACAGTCCAACCCCTATTATCTCAATCAAGGTCCCTAATGAAAATCATAAGAAATCATACATCATATGAGATTAAGTGCCTATCATGATGCATGATCAAACCTCCCTTTCCATACTGGGCTAAGAGTCAAAATCCACATAATAGATAAATATAAAACCAAAGTGTGCCACCTAAGGTCAAAATCAAATCAATTGTAAAAGAGAAAAGTAAAACATCAATTTACTATTATTATAAACTTAGTTTGTCCTTTTTTCATGGGGATGAAATCACCCAAACCTAAGATCTGTACCTAGTCCTGAAATACTAAAAATAATAAGTGACATACTCAAAACAGAGAAAAACCATTCTAATTGTTTTAATATTTTAAAACAACGATCTGTGGCTCATTTGTGACGTGTAAGAATCAACCCCACCTCAATACAATGCACAGTGTGACCATTATAACTCTAACTATGACTTTTTTTAAACAATGACATTTTTTAATGAATTATTTAATATTAATGTTTAATTTTTTTCATTATTATATTAATAACATAATATTTTTTTTCTTATATAGGTGGAATTTTTTTCTTGAGTTCAGATGCTTTGTTCATAAACTAATACCATGGATGACAATTTTTGAGAGGGGATCACAGATGAAAAAAGGATGAAACGTTAAGGTTTTTAACTGCATGTTGGATAGTTGTAATTGTAACAATATAAAACATTATTTTAAATGTATATAGTAGTGTATTTGTTTTATTCATGATGTCCAGTAAATGTATATAGCATTGTTTTTGAAACCCTTGTGTGCACTGTTTCATTCTTCTGTGCTTTGTTTGTGTGTAGGTGCTATTTTGTGTAGCTGTTTTGTGTGCAGGTGACCGTTTTGATCTATTTGTGTGTAGGTGTAGGTTTTTTTTGTGTGCAGGTGACCGTTTTGAGCTATTTGTGTGTAGGTGTAGGTGTTGTTTGTGTGCAGGTGTAGGTTCTAGGTGTGCTATTAAATAAACAACACATCATAGGTAAGTCGTCCATTATCAATGCTAAAAAAACACTGATGGGGGGATTTATTATCACTTTTTTTAGCACGGATAAAGGTCCCCCTTTATCAGCGCTTTTTTATCATTGTTAAAGGGGACCCCTTTATCTTCTCCTTGATTAGAAGTGCTTTTCTACTACTTTTAAAGGCGGTTTATAGTACTGATAAAAGCCTTATTTTTAGTAGTGCATATATCTTTTTTATGAAGGTATACAACCAATGTAATGTATGAGGACATAGATGAAGAAATAAAACTTGAACTTGATATATCAAACTATTATGATCCGATCCATATTCTTGTCACTAGAGAGAAAGTGTTGAGAAATTAGATGACACAACTAGTAAATGTACTTTGATGAAATCATAATATAAAGGAAACAATATGGGAACATAAGGATGTTATAAAGAATAGCCACCCAATATGTTTATAAGTTATTATTAATGAAACTTTCATGGTTGAATTTTTTTTAGGGAATAACGTAATATCCCTTGTTTTTGACAATAGAATGTTTGATTTTGTATACAACACGCAACACCGATCCTAAATGAACCATGAAATATTATTATTTAAATATGACCACTACAACCTAGAAATTTAATTGGAGGGTTGAAATAGGAATAACTACATTATGAAATATATATGAATTTTAGACTCAATAAAAATTTATTGATTAATTCTTAATAAATAAACACTCAATTTTTTAGCAAAGGTAGTTTATTCATTAAAAATATATTCTCTTAATTTTTTTTATTAATTTATGTGAGAAAATAATATATATTTTTACAATATTATAAAATTTATTTGATGAAACAAACTTTATTTTTAATCAAATTTTAAAAAATATCTTAGGTATATTTTTTGGGATTTTGCTAAAAAGTTTCATTTTTCATGGAAAAGTGAAAAACACTGTTTTTATTGAAAAATATATTTTTGTTTCAAGATTTTACTAATTTTTTTTTAATATTTTAAATAAAAAATTAGTTTAATTATATTATTAATAATCCAATTATGTCCTTTGGAATGAATTTTATACTTAAAAGTCATTTTTCTAAAAAAAACGATTTTCATTACATTTTGTGATTTTATCTTAAATTCATTTTTTCCACTTATAAGAATTGAATCTTAAAAAATGGGTATAATATTTAGAATCAAGAGATTAAAATTTGATAAATAGATCCCTCTTATTTATAGTCATTATTAATAGTAACCATAGTAAATAATTGTTACCCTAGTGAGGATAAATCAGGCTATTTAGGTTAAAAATAATACGATATAGACTAAAAAAGGACCATAATACCTGACTTAATTTTATTTCATGAGTATATATCATCCAAAAAAATCCAAATATTTAATATATCTCTTTTTCTTTCCAATTTTTTATTATTTTTACCTTTATATTATTTAAGTGAGAAATAAAGAAAAAATGTCACTTTTCTTCATTTAATATATATAATATTTTATTATTGGGATAAATCCAACTTATTTTAGATTATAAATATTAATTTGAATGATAAATTATTATTTTTATCATGGTAATTTATTTATAATTTTTAGTGATGAAATAATTACCTTAAATTCTTGCGCAATTGTGACATAACATTAATTTAATTAATAAAATAAATGATTTTGAAAATATTAAAAGTTAACTAATTTTAAAGAGTTATTATGCATAATGAATTATATAGATCTATATGAAATTTTATGAATTTTTGAGATATTTATATTCAAATTACCTATTTTTATTGATGAATTTGAAGTCATATTAAATAAATAGTCTGAAAAATGACATTAATAATATTTTATAATAAATAATATTTTATTATATGAATTAGAAATCATAAAAATCTCAGGTTCAAAAAAATGAATTTTATATGGTTTAAAATACCCAACATGTTATACTTATGTGATATTTTTACTCATATAGAAACATTTTTAACCCTTAAAGTTTTGAAAAATTTAATATTGTAGTAATTGTCAAAAGGGTTAATGAGGGGTTAAAACAAAATGATAAGGGTGGAAACACAACTAAAATTTTTTAAAATTTTATTTTATGATATTATTCATTCTAATATTAATCCTATATTATAATTATATAAATTTAAATATGTTTGGACATGAAATATAATTTATATTAATTTAATACTTTAATAAATTCCAAGAATGCCCATCCAATATTTTATAAAAAGACACCCCTTATATCAATTATTCACACCACTTAGAGCCATATGTATTGATATTCCCCTAAAAATTTCTATTCTAAATAAACTTATCAATGTTCTATAGGTTCTTTTCATTCCAAAATACCTACCCTAGTTTCCCTAAGAAGAGATCCAACAGAGGTTTCTTTTAGAGAAGGTAATTGTCTTAACCAAGTTCTTTATTTTTTACTTCTTCTTTCAATATAATAAATTATATCCTAAAAATTAAGTTATAATAACACCATAAACTTCCATATAATTAAATATTATTATGTTTATGGAATAATATTTATCGATCTACATCTTCATGAAATGGGAAATAAAATCATCACTCGTGTGTTTGGCAGACTACCACCTCATGAATCAATGTAATTTGTTTTCCATCACAAAATTACATGTATAGTTGGAAGTAAAGAATATATATAATATTTGTGACATAATTATTATTATGAAATTATATTATTATATTTACCTTCTTACCTTCCAATCCTTTGGAAAATGAAAACATCATTCGTACGTACGAGTGGACTACCACCTCTACGAAGCGATGTGATCCATTTTTCATTACACTTTACATGGATGGTAATATGAATAGATTTAATTAATATGTATGATATATTTTATACAATAAATATTCTTTAAATTCTATTTATTATTCACCTTTCTTTCATTCCATCCATCAGAAAGTGAAAACATTGTTCATGCATACATATCATCTTCATTAACGGTGTAATTCATTTTTCTATCTCTATATTTTACAGATTACTATATATATATATATATTGAATATATATTACATTTATATCATGAAGAAAATTTTGGTGATTATGGAACAATAATGAAAGTATAAGGACTTAAACTACCGAATCAAAACATACATGAAAAAAGAATGTAGTTAATACCTAAAATAATAATAATAATTAAATATTGTTAAAACGTTGGTGAAAAAATGTTATAAATGGATCATATATGATATTATAGATATGTATATGGTTTTTAATGTATGTATAATAAATATAAATTCATTATATATGAATTTAAAGCATGTTCAACTAAGAGGAAATATGAGTTAAGGGATTCTGTCTCAATTTCTTTTCCTTGAGGCATATTTTAATATAATTCAAATAATTTATTTTATATGATTTATATACATACCTTTTATGTATTTATGATCATTATTATTTTTTACATCATATTTATCTTAAATATCTATATTATTTTTATCATGGATATGCTTATTTCCTATGTTGTATACCATTTCCAAATAGGGTGTTTTACTTTGAAAGTAATTAGATTATATGTGGAATTATTGATAATCCATATTCATTACTTAATTCAATTTTTTTAATTAATGAATATTTTTTATTAATTTAATTTTATCATTAAAAATATGATGATTTTATTGGACATGATGTACTGGGTGGATCCTATAATTATATAGAACCTTAATGCATCGATAGGTCTCATGAGATAAATGAGTTGACCAAATGAATTGGTATTTACCTATAGTTTTAAACCATCTTAGTGCAAGGTCTTGTAAATAAAGATATCATGGTGTCTATGATAATAACAACTAATATTATGAACTTACTTCATTGAGAATTCAGTTTTTATTATAATCCGTGAGATTATTGCATTGATATTATCCATTGATTCTGTTTGTGATCAAGTTGTTGATTAAATAGATTTTTTATAGTTATTTACCTTTTCATATTTATTATTACTTATTTACTAATGGTATATTATGTTATATGTAACCCTTTATGAGAATCTAAGATCACCCTTTTATTTAATTTATTTTCCCTAGGATATGAAGAAGGATATTATGAATAATTTCAAGGGTGCATGAACTTTTTTATGTTATGTAATTAAAATTTCTAATGTAATATAGAATAATGTATTCATATGATTCTTCGAGACTAATAAAATGATTGTCCATTTGTGATTAGATCCATTGTATCTATTCCAATAAAATGAATTAGACACCTTCAATAGGTTACTAGATTTGGGGTTTTTACACCAGACACCATAAAGGCATTCCTAGGTCCATCTGTGATCCCTACAACCCATATTTCCTCTTTATTTATTAATTTTTATTTAATTAGTCATTTTTTTCACTTGTAGTGATCATTTTTTATTTTTGTGATATTTTTTTTATTTTTCCAATGGAAATATTATTTTATCTAATTAGTCTAATTTTTTATCCAATTTCATATGCCATTTTGAGTCTTTTTTTAGTTTTGTGTTAGTTGAGTCATTTTGTGCCATTTTTTATCCATTTTTTTCAAATAGTAAAATAAAAACATTATTTTTATGTGAAAAATAAGTGCATGACATAAAATTAAAGCTATAATCATATTATCTTGTTTTTAATTTGTGAAGATGAAGGTGATGTTTGAAATTTGTATTACTAATTATATTACTTATATGACCTGTATCATTTTAAATTTCAAATAATTGTTTAATATTATAATAATAATACTATGTTTTATTTCTTTTTATGTTATATATGGATATATATAATATATATAGTGTACTAAAATATTATTGAAAACCATGTAAATTTAATTATGTAATTGGATATTGTGATGCCCCAAATCCACAATCCTTGATATGATACTCAAAAATACCTTTTATACATACCAGATTTTAATTGAACCGATGTGACCTAATTTTAGCCATAAATAATTATAATATCACAAAAAATATTGAATGACATACATTCAAAGGACCTTTTAGGTTTATAATTTTATAGAGTTTTGAAAAAACATTTAACTAACAAAGACCATGTATTTCTCATAAAATGATTTTTACATCATATAAGAAACTACTTAATCCATATTATGTCTTAAATATATCTCACAAAATTCTCAAAACATGTTATTATTATATATTTAACATTTGTGATACTTTTCATCAAATATTACGAAAATGAAAACATAAGAAGGCATGAGATCAAATTCTCAGTAAGGGTAAACATAAGTGATAACAAATAAAGATCATAAGTGAGTATTAGATGAGTATAAATAGTATTCTAGGAATAAATAACCAAAAATAATTCCATAATAGAATAAAAATAAAAACATAATATACCCATGGATAACAATAAAAATGAAAAGATCACATATATAACAATAGATGGTTCCTTAGTGATGAAATTTATATTGTCGAACAACAAATTCCATGAAATAATCCAATACATCATAATCTTAAACATCATGATCTTACCGTTAAGGCCCCATGTCTAGGAAATATTTATTCTAGGTAGGAATAAACAAAAATACACCAGCTATTTTGTCTCATGAGACATATAGATTCATCAAGGGGATATCTATATTAGGACCCTCACATTTCTAATTAAGTCAAATGAATTTATTATATGAAGGAATTTATAAAATATACAATACATATCAAATATTCTATATTGAAAAATAAATTTCCACTTTGAAATAAAAGTATACATATTTTAAATATTTATCCAATCAATATATAGAGTTTCTTTCTATGTAATCATCCCTCAATATAACACTGCATGAAGTAATGGAATACGTTTAACTAAAAAATTTACAAAGTCAATATATGTATGATATCCAGGTGAACAACCTTCAATCAAAGGAAGTAAAAGTAGAGTGATTATATATGAAAGGCATTGGAAGAATATTATGCCTATAACAAAAGATGATTTTGAAAAGACCAAGTTAGTTATGGATTTACATGATTTTAATTCCCCAAAATAATATAGTATGATAGTATTTATATGGTAATATAGGACTAGTATTTACATTATAAAATGTAAACAATTTGTGAATATGAATCATATCTCAATGAAAAAATTAGGATGAAAAAACACTTATGATAGTAGGAATGTAGGAATAAAAATAAAAAGAGGGGGATACCATGAAATTATAATATAATGAAATTAGTGATATTAATTATAATTAGAGTAAATAGGGAAGTGAATACACTATATGAAATAAAATATGGTGTTTAATATCAAACATGTCTCATGGAATTTAAACCCTTATGAAATTTAAAAATTTCAAATCAAAACCCCATGAAGGATAAAATTTCAAATGGAATATTAAATAAAATGAATAATGGGAGAATCATGATATAAAATATAAAAGGGGTTATAAAGTACATGATACAATAAAAAAATGGTGTGTAACAAAAACATGTCTCAAGGAATTAAAATATGATATAAATAACCCCTTACAGGTAACATAATATTTGAGGTAAGAATCATTTGACAATGAGGTTATCAAGAATAATATTAGAACCCAAATAAATAATTAAGAAATAAATTATTATTATTTCATTAGGTATAATAAATAAAAATTGGAATAATAGAGTTCAATAATAAAGTTAGTAACCCACGGGAATAAAATTGAGTTAACACAAACCCTAACCTTAATTCCTAACTTCCACCAAAGCACTTGAATATAGTATACAACGAAAATAAATTTCTTAATAACCTATTTATGAAAATTTTTAATATCTGTAAAATTTTATAAACTTAATTATATTTTATTATTTACATTTATATTAGTAAGTTATCATCTATTTTCATTATCGATTGTGAGTAATCTTGATCGGTTTAAACTAGTTTTGTAATAGATGTATTATTATTCATTATTATCCCCATGTTCATTAATAAATATCATAAAATTTACTTGAATTTATGTTTTAAAACTATTTATAATGTTATAATTTTATTCTATGTGAGTTTTATGACCCTTAAAGATGAAATCAATGATAAACATATTTCAGTTATTTTAACAAATGAATATTTGCATCTTAATTAACGAGTTCAATATTACTGTTAACATTCCATAACCGAATTAAAATATTTATTTGAATATTTATGTCATATATTATCATTAGTTATGATCTTTTATTCATCCATGATACTATTTGATATAATTATTAAAGTATATGGACAAACCAAGCCAAACATGAATGTACCATAATTAATGGATGATTATAGTTATGAAAGTGGTTTATTTTAGTATAATATAATTATTATAGAATAATGATGATATTATTTAGATAATTTTAGGTGTTTAATCATATTTAAAATGTTTTTATAAATAATAAATAAATTAGATGAAAAAAAGATATATTAAATCATTGAGGTGGTAGTCTACACAACACAGAATTAACGTTTTAATTTCTCAAAGGATGAGAGGGAAAGAAGGTGGATTATAATTTATCCCTTAAAAATAATAATTATATTATATATTTCACATTTATTACTAAATTTTACCCTCATAATTGGTAAATATAGTAGGTGGTAAAAAAATATAACTCATTACTTTATAGAGGTGGTAGTCTGCATAATGAATGTATGATGATTTAATTTTTCTTAATTGTAAAGGGAAAATGTGGTTAATAGTTATTCCATTAGAATAATAAAATTTATTAGAAAACCAATAATTATGTCATTATATATAAATTATAAAATTATATTTGACTAAGTAATAATGAATGAAAAAGAATTTAAGAAAAAAAGTACTCATATTGAGAACTTGAGATTTACCTTGGATGAATCCTTAGAAATAGAGGTATTAGGAAACTATATTGGGAATATCGGCTCAATAAAAAGGAATATAATTCTATAGGAATTAAAAGTTATAAATTTTTAAGAGTAACTATAATTTTTGCAGTGATATTGAAGGTATGGTGAGAGTTCCCTTTTATAAGTGGTGAGAATAACATTTTTTTAAATATTTCAACTTAATATAAATATCACATGTAAATCACATGTAAAACAGACTAAAAATGCACAATAATAGATATTTGGATGATATATGGTCACTAATACCTCAATAATATATCTTCACACATGTTTTATGCATGTTTTTAGGTTATTTACTCTTAGAGTTTTCACTTTTATGATTTTTAGTTTTACTGTGGTAACTAGTTTTTTACCTAATTAATTCAATTATTATTAAAAAAAATAAAATGTATATTATTATATAATTTTTACCCAATTATTCAAAATATTAAATCTATTTTATCATATTAAATTTCTATGTGTAAAAAAAATCAACTTTAACATTAGTGAATATAATACATAGAAACCTTTTTTTAGAAAAAGTGTATTTTTATGCTTAAAATTTATATATAGGGTAAAATTATCAATGTATTTTTTTCTCTATAAATTGGTTTATTATAAATAAAATCAAATTTATTTAGCTTTAAAATCAATACAAAACCAAATTTTACAAAAATATGATACAATTAAAAGAAAAAACAAGATTTTTTTTTTTGGAATATATTACTTAGGTTCATTAAATGTTAAACATAGGTTTTATAAATCCATAATAATATTTTCATATGTATTTTTTAATACTAAATAAATTTTTAATAGGTAAAATGTTTTATAAAATTTATATTATTTTTTATAACGATAAATTCATGAAATATACAATTTTAGTAAAAACTATATTTTTCGTTATTCACCTAAAAAACAACTATTTGAAAAAAATTCAATAAATTAATTATAATATGTTTTATACTCTAAATAAAAAATAATTTCTATTTTTTCAAATTATAATTCTAAAATTTTATAATTTGAAATTTAAATGGAAACATAAATATATAATGAAAACCATTTTCATCATAAAATCACTTTTAAAATATATTAAGTATTCATATTCTTAGTTCATATAAATTACTAAAAAAATTTAGTGTTAAAATATTATACATATTAATAATAAATTTTATCTATAATATTTTTCGTATCCTAAAATAAAGTGAATAAAATATAAATTTTGAAGGGTTACATTTTAATGAATAAATAAATATTGTTAATTATTTAGCTACACTAATTGATTTTTTATCAATTAATTATCATTAATAATTAGAATTTTTATTTATACTTATATTTAATAATGTATTTAGATAATTTTTTACCCAAAAAATCAATGACTATGTATTAATGGTTATATAATGTTCTATGATTCATTTTGGTTTGGGTTGCATGTTAAAGAAGGTCTTAAACATATTAAGTTTAATAAGGAAATTTATAATTTAAATTCTCAGGGTGTTATATTCTCCCCCATAAATAAATTTCATTATCAAAATTTTAATGAGAACTCAGTAATAAAATTATTTAATGGTTTGTAAAAGATATATCTAACTCAATATATTATTTCAAATGAGGTGTCTACCTTAATATCTTAGGTATGACTTGGGTGCAAATATTTTCCCTCCACCATGTTAATATATTTTTTTATTTTAATTTAAAAATTGTTTCTTTATTCCTTCCTTTTACATAGATAAAATATATACTAGTTTCTTTGAAACATTTCCATGGGTACCTCTTCTTACATTCTTGACACAAAGGAAATTTAATCTTTTTTCCTTTATCATATTTATCACCTGAACTTACATGATACTCAATCTTTCTCTTCTTTGGTGTGTTTAGGAACTCAATTATGTTCATGTTGTTAATAAAAATTTAAGACATCTAGTTTGAAATAATCACAAGGTTTATAACTTAAGGTATTATCATGTTAGTTTTTTTATGGAATTATCTTCACATTATCCATGAAATATATTTTTAACTTTATTCATTCAAGATTCAACAATTACTCAAATCAAATGGAGTTAACTTGAGTTATGGAAACCAATAGAGAATTATTGTAAGATAATTTCATGACTAATTCAAATTTAAAAGTCCTTATTCTTAGAAATTATTACTTTATATTTTAGTTAAACCTAAATTACTGTTGTTTTAATCATTATAACTTTAGGTTGGGTTATTTAATCCTCCCACTCTTAAAAATTAATAGTCTTAAATTACCATAGACTTTAAATAAAATATTCTAAACCTGGAAATCATTAAAATATATTCTCCCATAATTCAAATAATCCATTATCAAAAAAATAATATATCAATTAATATAGCCCTTACCTTATTAATCTTTACATTTTAATTTATGTTATCCATATCCATTCTCCTATTAGGTTCTCTAACCAGTATATTTAAATCCTTTATAATGGTTTATAAGATATGTGAAAATAGTCCAAAATAAATCAACTAGGACTATCTAGTGAGATGTACAGTCTTAGGCCCACTCATCGTGCACTAGAGTAACGATTTATTTGATACTCAACCATCCTTTTTAAGGGTGATCAACCCTTGGGGAATCTATGCCATTTCTATATCCACATTCAGGTATACATACAAGGATATAATTGGAAAGAGAATAAAAACTATACAATTTTCTAAAATTTAGTATTTTTCTATATAATTAGACTCATCCCTAGGGTTCTGTCTAAATTTATATCTTCCTTTTCCTGAAAAAAATATTAAGAATTCAATATTACATAAATCAAACTAAATGGTCATCTATTTTTTTAACAGTATGATCAAACTTAATTTATCACCCTTGATGAAATTTATATTGCTTAAATTATCTTAAATTGATGAAATACTAATATATAAAGTTATATCTACCATCATTTGATACCTAATATGATGCCCCAGTCCAACACTCTTGGATTTAGTGCTCATAAATACCTTCTTCATATATAATCTTTGAAATTAACCGAAGAAAACCAATTTTAACCATCAATAATTACAATATCACTAACATGTTTTGATTGACTTAAATTTCAATGGTAATTTAAATTTTGAGTTTAGAGAGCTATAAAAAATGTTTAACTAATAAATCCTCTGGATTTATCATGAAAAGAACATTTTTTCCAATATATAAAAAAATACTTAATCTATATCAAGTCTTCAACCTCTCCCATAAAAGTATTTACACATGTGACTCTTCAAGACATATCATGTGTAATATTTTTCTTCATAACAAAGGGAAATGGAAACATAAGAAGGAGAAAGATAAAATTATTAGTAATGTTAAACATAATGGACAATAATAAAATATTATAAGTGAGTATATGATGAGAATAAATAGTATCACATGAATCGATAAAAATAATAATTCCATAATATAATAAAACTAAAATCATAATATACCCATGGATAAAAATGGAAATGAAAAGGTCACAAAAATAACAATAATTGGTTCCTTATCAATAAAATGAACAATAAAATACATCAAATTATATACATGAAGATAAGACATCATGGTATTACCATCAAGGCCCCGTGTCTCAACAATATTTGTTCTGGGAAGACATACACCAAAATATTCAAGCTAGTTTGTCTCATGAGACCTATCAATGCATCAAGAAGATATTTATACCACGACCCACTCATTGATAATTAAGTACAATTACTTAATTATATAAAAAATGAATAAACCTTACAATAAATAACCAACATTTCTTAGTAATAAATAAAACTTAATATTAAAATAAAAACTATATAGATTGAAAATATTTCCCCAGTCAATAGAAAGAATAACTTTCTATATAAGAATAACTCAAGATAATGTAGTATAGAGTAATGGTATACATTTAATTCAATAATTTACCTAATCAATTGATGTATGGGATCTGGGCGAACACCCTTCAATCAAAGGAATGAAATATAGAGTGTTCATAGAGGAAATACATTAGATGAAAATTGTGACTATAATAAAATATGATTTAGAAATAAAAATGAAATGATGGATTTCCTCGAGTTTAATCCCTCCAAAAAATAGAATGAAAGTATTTAAAAATTAATTCATGGTGGATATATAAACAATAAAAGGGGAAAAAGGGATGAATATTCATCACATCTCAATAAATAATAATTGAGATGAAAAAACCCTTATGGTAGTGGCTATGTAAGAATCAAAAGGACACAAGGGGGATAACATGAAATTCAAATATAATGAAATAAAATATATTCATTATACTTAGAGTAAATATGTATGTGAACATACAATATAAAATAAAATATGGTTTTCAATATCGAACATGTCTTATGTAATTGAAAATAGAGACTAAAAACATTTACGACTTTAGAATCATTCAAATAAAGATCCCTTAAAGGATACAATTAAAAACCAAATATTAAATACCATGAATAATTAGTTAATAATTATAAATAATATTAAATTGGTATTATATAAACCATTATAAGGAAAAAATGGTGAATAATAATAAATATTCCATAAGGAGTGAAAATATAAGACAAGAAACCCTTATGACATTAGAAGCATTCGAATAAAAAACCCTTAAAGGGCAATTTTTCAAATTGAATTTAAATACCATGATTAATGAGATGATCATGATATAAAATATACAATTTGTATAAAGTAGAAAATACAATATAAAACAAGGTTTATAACATAAATATGTCTCAAGGAATTGAAAATTGAGACAAAGAACCACTTACAACTAACATAATCTTTTAGGTAATAATCCTTTGATAATGAGGTTAAAAGGAAGATTTTAGAAGTATAAAAAATAGTAATGAAATATAATAAAAATTATTCTTTAGGTAGAATAAATAAAATATGAAACAATAGAGTTCAATAAGAATGTTTATAACTTAAAGGAAGAAAATTGAGTTAATATAAACCCTTACCTTAATCCCAACTTCCTCTAAAGTGCTTGAATATCCTATATAAAAATGAATATGTTAATAAAATATTTAGGAAATATTTCATATCCATATCCTTTTATAAACATAATTTATAATTATTGTCTATATGTATATTAGTTACTTATTATATATTTTCAATATTAGGTGTGAGTATGATTGACCAGTTTTAAATAGTTCCATAATAGAGGTATTGTTCTTCATTATTCTAAAAAATTTCATCCTTAAAAGGTTATAAAAGTTACTATAATTGATTTATTATATTTTATTATAATTTTATTATTTAATTATATTTTTTTATGATCATTAAAGATAAAATCATCGATGTGAATGTTTTAGATATTATAACAAATGAATTGTTGTATATTAATAAAGGAGTTTAATATTAATGTTACCATTATAAAACCCAAAAAATATTTATTTTATTATTATTTTAATATATTATCAATAATTAATTTCTCATGGTCAAATATTATATCATTTTATATCAATGTTTGAATAGGTGGTTAGACCGACCCAAGCATGGACATACCATAATTAACAGATGATTATGGTTATAAAATTGATTTCTTTTGGAATAATATAATTATTACAAAATAAAATGATATTATTTAGATAATTTTAATGTGATTATTTTTATTTGAATAGGTTTTAATAAATAAGAAAACAATTATATGAATAGTGAGATATGTTACTTCTTAGAAGTGGTAGTCTGCACAATACATGATTAATGTTTTAATTTCCCAAGGAACGATGGGAAAATAAGTTGGATTATTATTTACCTCTTAATTATCATAATTATATTATATATTTATAATTTATTCTTCATTTTCAAACTTATAATCAGAAAATAGAGGTAGTGGTGAAAAACAAAAGTCATTAATTTTTGGAGTTGATAGTCCACACAATACACGAATGACAGTTTCATTTTTCTTAATAGAAAAGGGAAAACGTTGTTAATAGTTTTCCCTCAACATAATAAAAATATGTATAAAAATAATACCAATTTAATTATATATCAATTTTAAGATTATATTTTGGAAATTAAGAAGGAAATAAAAGAAGTTAAAAAATAGAGTTCCCACTTTCAAGACTTGATCTTTCCCTCAAAAGAATCATAGGAAATAGAGGTCTTTAGCCAATATCTTGTGAGCATAGGGTATATTAAAAGGAATATAATTTTATAAAAATTTAAAAGGGTATATTTTCAATAAGACATTGAATTTTGGGATTTTTATTAAGGTGTGGTGAGGGGATCTTTTTATAAGTGGTGAGAATGACATTTTTGTAAATATTTTAACTTAATATAACGAGAACAGATGTTTCACATGTCAATAAGATCGAAAAATTAAAACTAATGGACTGGGGGTGATATAATGTTAGAATAAAACAAAAAATTAATTTTCACGCATGTTTAAAACATGTTTTTTAGTCCCTTACTCTTTTAATTTTAACTTTTACCATTTTTGGTTTTACCAAGATAACTAGTTTTTTACCTCACTAAATCATTTTTTATTACTAAAAATAAAGATAAAATTATGAGATAATTTATATATAATCATTAAAAATGAAAAATAAATTTTATTTTATTAAAAATATATGTTTAATAAAAATCAACTTTAACATTAGTGCATGTAACACATAAAACCCATTTTTAGAAAAAGTGTATTTTCAAGCTTACAATTTTTGTTTCAAAACAAATTATTAATGTATTTAATTTCCAGGATATAAATTAGTTTATTATAAAACAAATAAAAGTTATGTGGATTTAAAATTAATCTGAAAATTTGAATTTTACCCAAATAATATTTCATTAAAATAAAAGACAAAAACCGTTGCTTTTATTGGAATATATTTCTCATGTTCATAAAATGTTAAACATAGGTTTTAAAAATCCATAATTTCATTTTAAAATGAGTGTTTTTATTCCTTAAATACATATTTTATCAATTAAAAGGTTTTATAAACTTTTAGGTCTTGATTATATAATGATAAAGTCATAAACTTTACAGTCTTGGTTAAAACTGTATTTTTCACTATTTACCTAAAAATCAACTATTTTAAAGAAATTAATTAAATTAATACTAATATAATTTTTTATTGTAAATAAAAAAATAATCCAATTTTCTGGAATTAAAATTATATAATTTTATAATTGAACATTTAAATAAAAACATAAATATATATTGAAAACTATTTTTTTTGGAAAATAACTCATTTTAAAATATTAATTATCCTTACTATTATTTCCCATCAAATACTAATGGAATTTAGTGGTAACATATTATTTATATCAATAATATCTATTATCTATAATATATTTAGTATATTAAAATAAATTACACAAAATATAATTTTATAAGGGTTACATTTTGAAGAATAAATTAGTCTTGTTAGTTATTTAGCTACACTAATTGAATTTTTATCAATGCCTTAATATCAATAATGACTATTTTTTTTATTTATACATATATTTAATAATTTTGTTAGCTCTATTTTTACCCACCGACTATATCTTAATGGTTATATAATGTTACACGGTTCGTTTTAGTTTACCGATGAGTGTGAATCAAACTATTGAACACATTAGATTTTAAAGAGAAATATATCATTTAAATTATTAGGGTATTAAAGATGCACTTTATTTTTGAGAGGTGTGCGCCTCAAGCCAGATCCCCAAGAAAAATATGTGAATTATTTCACTATATACATTTGTCAACCATGTATTCAATATTCATGGATATAACTAAAATTTTAAATGAAATAGTTTTAAAATGAAAAACTAAAGTACAAAAGAAAAAAGTGAGAAAATAAAAATTGATGTGTATTTACGATTAACTTAAACTATAATATTTTATTTTTACAATTTTTTTTATTTTCATGATGTGTTAATTTTTTAAATATGTTATATGATATATTTATATCATAAAATATGATATCATAATTTAAATTTGTTATAATACATCACATTTGATGATTTTTCCCAATAAAATTTTATAATTGCTAATATTTTTTCTAATATTAATGTTTTGTTATTATATAAATATTATGTTTTATTTTTAACATGATTTTATTTAATTAATTAGTGTTTTATAATTTATTTGGATATTTATCAATAACATACAAATAGAATTTTTTTGATTAATTAACCCTAAAATTAACCTCGATATGTTATGAGTTTGGAGGCATTATTAGATTTTTTACCTGCAAATCAATCCTTAGTTGGAAGAATAAAATTTCAATGTATTTATTATAATTTTAGATGATAGTTAAAAAGACATGAATTTTATGAGCACTTGATATTGAAATAATTTTTTTTCAAGATATTTCAGATGGATTTTTCATGAGGAATTAAACATTGTGGAATGTCTAATGTGTGACTAACATCAGAAGAAATAAACTCCTACCCCAATTGTGAAGAATGAAATTAATAACCTAATTTACATTATATTCCACACCATATAGAATGATAAAGATTTTAACATATCATTAGTGTCACTTTATAATTTTCTAGAGAGTAATAAAAGAGATAAGGTAATTAAGTAATCAAATGAGTTTTATGATTTTGTGGATGATAAAAATTAGGAGTTGCATGAAGGATGTATCAAATATAAAAATTTACTTTTTAATGATGGTATAACATATAAAGTGATTATATATAATTAAAGATAAAGTAATGTCGATGATATTAGAGTTTCTAAATGATTCATTTGGTTAAGCTATGATCTCTCAATCATTTTATGATATGATTAAAGTTGTTAAAAAACTCAATATCAATTATATAAAGATACCTTCTCTAAGGACCCGACATTATTACATTACATAATCTCGAATTTTAGTAAAGAAATAATTTTATTTAAAATTGAGGATCTTTTCAAGTTTATATATTTAGATAACCTTTTCATAATAAATTCATAACATATCACATTTATATAGAGCGGATACTATAAAAATGGTATTCATTTCTTCCAAAATATAAAACTTTTCAAATAAAACATGAATTTTTAAAAAATCTTCCTAAAATTGAACTTGGGCTCCTTATTTGTCTTTAAAAACCTTATAACCTGTGAAAATCATTTAAAAACTTGGTATGAGAAAAAAATATCAGTCAAGATATAAAAATAAGGAAAAGAAACATTAGTCCATCAATACTTGTAATGTATGAAATTATTTTAAAAAAGACATACATGTCACCCATATAAAATTACTTTTCAATATATGAGAATTCCAAGTGATTACCATAAAACATATAGAAAATAAGTAGTAACATAAAGTTATCTTGGAGAATTACATATATAATCTTGTAACCCTCTCAACTACCTTATAATTTGTAACCCTCATGGCTACCTTGCAATTTATGTGACCATCGCAGTTACACTTGGAGTAACCATACGACTGACCTCCAACTTACGCATACCCAATAAAATTGAGGGATATATAGGTCCCAAAATTCATTATAAATAATTCCCAATAACCATAACATAATCATAAAATATGAATAATTTTATAAAAACATTACTTTTGAATTTTTTAAAACAGAATTTTAAGAGGATTTTAAAAGAAAAATCCCTTACAAATATTATATAATTGAACCGAGACTTAATATAATGGATGGAATATGTATATAAACTATAAATAAACACAATTAAACATAGTATAAAAAAATACATCACAAAAACACTTTTAATACCACATAAATAATGATGTAGAAGATTAACCCAAAGAATTGAAATTGGATTAAGAATTCCCTTACCTCAGGTTTTTATTAGTTAAAACTTGTTTAAAAATCAAGTATAATGGTTAGAAGAGTTTTATTAATATATTAGAGAAAAATATTCATGTTTATAACACCTTATATGATCATTTAATTACATTATTTCACCCTTTAATTATTAGTATTTTGTTTCTTCCATTGTTTTGGGTGCATTCTTTACATGATTTCCATGATCGGTTCATGATGGATATTCTTGTCTATTGGATGCGAAACTCCAGAATTGGAATGGAATGTTATTTAAATATTTAAATAAACATTAATTATACAATTTATAAATTTTAATTATTACATGAGGATGATTCATAAGTTAAAACATTATTGATATTTTCTTAGGTCATTTTGGCGATTCTTCGATCCTTAAAAACTCATTTTGTATTATAAATTAACAACATGTGTAAAAAATGATTACAAAAAAGTATATAATATATAATAAATAAATTATAATATGGTATAAACATAAAAATGGTTTCCTGACTAGTATTTAAGGAATTAAAAGAAATTGAAATCACATCATCGACGATGTTAGTAAATCGACACATCACATACCGTGTTTTAATTTCCCGAATAAGTGGGAGAGGAGAAGAAGTATAATGGTGAATCTTCAATAAAAATTAAGAAATCCATAATATCTAAGATATTGGATCATTAATTCCTCTTGGATATTGGGGGATTAGGTAATAAGAATAATAGAGAATAAAATGAAAATAAAAGAAAGAAAACAAGAGGATGGTTTCTTCTGTATCTCTTCTCCTCAAGATCCTTATTAAGGCCTTTGGTTTTGGCCTTTTGGTGAGAAAATCAGATCTAAGATGTGGGGAATATCCTTGGGAGAATTATTGGGTATAACTTAGGTAAGTCTCAAGGCTTGAGAGGTGTGGAAGGAAGAGGGGAATTAGGGTGGTATTTATAATGGAGGAAAAGAGGTATTTTACATTATTTTAATCATAATTATAATACATTTTCTCAAGACTATGAATAGTCTTAATTCCTGTAAACCCAAATAGTAGTAATGGAATGTGAGTTAGACCAAGTGATATTACATCACCTATGATGTCATAAATAGTGTATTCAACTGATTATTTGAATATACAGTATTTTACGACATTTCACTATTCATCCAAAATTCAAGAATTTTGGAAAAATCAAAAAATTCACCTTAACCATTTTTGGACATGTAGAATTCAAAAATAAACTCAATTTTTTGAAAATAATTTCCTGAATATTATTAATTTAATTTTTAAATAAAATCACAATTTATTCAAAAATAAAAATTTTAAATCTATAACTCATTTGTTAAAACCGTGAAAAATTAACGAACATCTCATAATATTATATCCTTAATAAAATAAAATAATTATAAAATTTACTATTCATTAGGTTCATATTACTATTCATAAGGGTATGTTACTATTAACCAAAAATCAAGTTGGTTCTATTAGGCTCCAAATAACTTACTGGTCACAATTGTAGATGACCATTATTCAAAATTCAAAACATAGAAGCTGAAAAATTATGTTTGAAGTCTAGTTATAAATATCTACATAAAACAAACATTAATTCATTTCAATTTATTTTTAAAACATTGGGGTGTTACATTATCCCCACCTTCAAAAAATTGTGTCCTCATAATTTTATTTACTTATTAAAAAAGTTAGGGTACCTTTCACTCACATCATTTTCAGATTCCCATGATTCTTCTTTAACCATGTGGTTTCTCTACAAAACATTTACCTGGTGGATTAATTTATTTCGAAATAATTGTTCTCTTTGATCAATAATTTGAACCGGTTTCTCTTCATAAGAAAGGATCTCATCTAGCTAAACTGCTTTTGGGATCAAGACACAAGATAAACCTAGAACATACTTTCTCAACATCGAAACATGTAAAACATTTTGTACCTGAGATAAATTCAGAGGAAAATATACTCGGTAAAAAACTGGTCCAACTTTCTTCAAAATTTTGTAAGGTCTAATGAACCATGGAATTAGGTTTCCTTTCCTACCAAATGAATAACAATTTTCCATGGCGAGATTCTATGAAAAACATGATCACCTACCTAAAAAGAAAAGAATTTCCTCCTATTGTCTGTATAACGTTTCTATCCTCTCTGAGTTATCCTCATGTGTTTCTAGATCATCTTCACTTTCTTAGCCACTTCCTCTACTAATTATGTTCCCATCAAATTCCTTTCCCTGACACCATCCCAAAAATATAGAGTTCTATACCACTCCCTATACAATTCCTCAAAAGGTTCCATCTATATACTGAAATGAAAACTATTATTTTAAGAAAACTCAACTAAAGTAAGATGTTGATCCCAAATTCCCTGTCAGTCCATTGAAGAAGCTCAAAGCATATCCTCCAATGTATGAATCATTCATTCTAACTACCCATCTGATTGAGGATGAAAAGTTGTACTAAAATTTAATTATGATCCCAATGACTTCTAAAGGCCCTTCCAAAATTTAGAATTCAACCTAGGATCCTGATAAGATAAAATGGAAATAGAAACTCTATGTAACCTGAAAATCACTTTGAGGTACAATCGAGAAAGCTGATCCAAAGACATTGTATCTTGAATAGAAGTAAAATGTGCAGATTTTTTCACCCGATCAATAATAACCCATATCACATTATTACCTAGAGAAGTCTTAGGTAGTCCCACAATGAAGTCCATAGATACATTCTCCCATTTCCACTCTGGAACTGGATATGTATGAAGTATCCCCTTCGAAAACATCCACTCTTCTTTAACCTGTTGACATGTCAAACATTTCATGGTAATATCAACAATATGTCTTTTCATTCCATCCCACCAACAATACTCTCGAAGGCCTTTTTAAATATTATTACTGAAAGGATGAACTGAAAATAGAGAACTATGAGATTCCCACAACAAATATTTCTTCAATTGGGAATCAAAGGGAACACACAACCTTTTTCAAAATCATAAAACACAATCTTTATCAATGTTAAATTCTGTAAACTTACCCATTTTAACTAATTATAAATTTTTCTATAGATCATAGTCTTCCTTCTTTTCTTGCTTAATTATATCAGATAACAATGAATTCACTGAAACCTAAAACAAAAAATGGTATTTCTTGCACCAAAAACTTCTAATCCAAAATTCATCAAATCATTAATCAAGGGATCATGTTTCAAATGTAACATGGTTAATGATGCTTGATATTTTCGACTCAAGGAATCTGCCACTTTGTTTTATTTTCCCGGATAGTAATTGATCATGTAATAATAATACTTTATCGGTTTAAGACATCTTCTATACCTCATATTTAATTCCTTATGAGTGAATATATACTTCAGACATTTATGGTCAATATATATTTGAAACATTTCTCTATATAAATGATGCCTCCAAAATTTCAAAGAAAAAACCACAGTTTCCAACTCCATATCACGTGGGGGCTAATTTAACTCATTAGGTTTTAGTTGTCTCGAAGAAAAAAACAATTACCTGATCATTCTGCATAAAAAAACAACGAAGTCCCTTCAATGAAGCATTACTGTAGATTAAAAATGCACCATTTTAGGAATGCAAGTCCAAAACTGTAGAATTCACCAATATATTCTTCAGTTCCTAAAAAACATCACATTATTCTGTATAAATAAATTTAAACCCTCTTCACATTAACTTAGTTAGTAGGCTAGATAATCATGGAAAGTATTTAACAAGCCGTTGGTAATAACTTCCTAATCAAATAAAACTACGAATATATGTAACATTTGTAGGTCTTGGACATTCATCAACCACTTTTGTTTTGGGTGGATCAAATGTTATTCCATTAATATTTACAATGTTCCCAATAAAAAAATCTTTTGCAACCAAAAATATCAATTGATGAATTTTCCACAATGTTTCCTTTTCTTTAATGTTTTCAAAACAACCATTAGATGTTTTTCATGTTCCTATTTACTCATAGAAAATACCAGAATTTCATCAATAAACCAAACCCCAAACTTATCCAATAACTCATGAAATATTATATTCATAAGATTCCTGAATACAAAAAGTGAATTAGTTAACTCAAATGGCATAAAAAATTCACAATTCCCATATCTAGTACGAAAATCAGTTTTCAGGATGTCAGCCACCTTCACCTTCAGCTGATTGTATCCAGATCTCAAGTTAATATTGGAAGAAATACTGAGCTCTCTAGAGATAATCAAACAAGTCATCAGTATGAGGCTATAAATACTTGTTTTTAACAGTGATGTTATTCAAGTCTCTATAATCAATGAAAATCCTCTTTGAACCATCTTTCTTTTTAATAAAAAAAGGATAAACCCATGGTGAATTGCTAGGATGAATGGAAACTTTATCAAGAAAATCCTGAAATTGATTTTTCAGTTCAAGAAGTTCTATTTGAGCCATTCGATATGGGTGTTTTAAAATTGGCTTAGCATCAGGAACTAAGTCAATGGTGAATTAGACTTCCCAATCAGGTATAACATTGAGGAACTCATTAATAAAAACATAAAGGTATTCATTTACCACTGACACATTATTAATCTAAACAACTCCTTTATTTTCCACAATATGAGAAAGATAAATTTCATTTCCATCTTTTAACAGTTTCTCAGGTTCATGAAATGTTATAAATTTTAAGTGTTCATTCTTGAATACAAACTAAAACACTTTCTGAAAAACAACTTCTTTAGCTCTATAATCAATCTTAGCATGATAAACAGAAATCCAATCCATTCCTAGAATGACATCAAACTATACTAAGGAAAAAAACAATGTTTTCAGGTAAATTATTTCCACATAACATAATATAAATATTCTTATAATTCCTTTTTACTATGATATTTTCCCATGGTGTTTTTAGAATAAGTTATGATCTCATTTGTTGAGGTGATGTTTCTAATTTATTAGAAAATTCCTTAGAAATAAAGGAATGCGTCGACCCTATATCAAATAAAACTTTAGAAAAATCTGCATAAAAAAATAAGTAGCTGGTACAACTTCATTGGATGGCCCGACGTCTGCTGACTTAGTCTCAAATGATGTCACTACACCTTTCTACTTATATTCTGGATTCTTTGCATCATTCAGAACTCTATTTGGGTAGGCATTTTCATAATGACCATCTCAACACATTTAAAACAATTTACATTTTTCTTATCATGATTAGTCTTAGTATCATCATCATTACAATATGAGTCCATATGTTCAAACTAACCACATCAAAACACTTCCCAGTTTTGGTAAGTCATTCTTCAAGGTGCTTTTTGCCACAATTTTCACAAACTGTAAACTAAAATTTCTTACCATATGATTTCTTTGGTTGATTCTTACCCATCTCTTTCCATCTGGGTCTCTTCTTCTACTTGTTTTCATAATTCAAGTGATCATCAGAGAACTCCATCTCTACCCTCTTATCATATCAGAAATGTTTCTCATATCTTTTGAATTCACAGGAGGATAAGTCCCATTGATACCTTGGATTCAATCCTAAGTAAAAGTGGTTGATTTTGATATCAAGATCCAAAATATGATTTGGAGCATACCTCACTAGTTGGGTGGAGATTGATTCATACACAACCACTGAATCTTCCTCTTTTTCATTCCATTAATGGAATTTATTCTCTATAGTAATTCACACTAGCATAGGAAAATATTTTTCAAGGAAAATACTTTTAAATTCACCCCACTCTAAGGCATCAATATCCTCTCTATTCTTGATATTATTTAGAATTGACCACCACTGATCAGATTCACCATCAAAATGATAAATGGAAATAATTACCTTTTGATTATCTAAACATCTCATTACATCAAATATCTTTTCAATGTCTTTAATCCATCATTTTACTGATATTGGTTTAGAAAATCCATTAAAAGAATGAGGCTATTGTCTTATAAAATGTTCCACTATAATCATGTTCCTTTGTTGTACCTATGTTTGTTCTCTTTCATAGATAGAACCACTATTTATTTCCCACTTTATCTAATCCATTACTACCACAAACTATTCAGTTTGAAACCCTACCATTCCAGGCTACAGATTCGGAGGGATGTCGTTCTTTCGGTGCCTCTACTCTTCAGTTTCCCTATTTCTTCTATGAAAATCCATTCTGAACAAACATATCTTAGTCAAAGCAACATGGTAATATTTGAATTCTATATCATTTCAAATTAACCATAAAGTAAAAATCATTTAAGGTATTCTATTAACATCATTGTAACCCCTAAAGTAATTTAAACCATCCTCTAATACTAACTCTAAGGACCCAACATTATTATATTACATAATATTGAATTTTAGTCAAGAAATAATATCCTTTAAAATTTATGATCTTTTAAAGTTTATAGATTCATAGAATTTTTACATAATACATTCATAGCATTCCACATTATTACAGAGTGGATACAATAAAAGCAGTAATCATTTCTTCCAAAATAAAAAACTTTTCAAATAAAACATTATTTCTTGGAAAAATCTCCACAACATTTAACATGGATTTATTATATGTCTTACACAACCTTATAATCTAGGAAAATAATTTAAAAAATTTGGACGAGCACATAAATCTCAGTAAGGGATATAAAAATAAGGAAATGAATCATTAGTCTACTAATACTTGTAATGTATGAAAACATTTGCAAACAGACATACTTGTCACCCATATAAGATTACTTTGTAAAACATGATAATTATATGAGATTACCATAAAACATATAGAACATAAATATAACCATAAATGTATCTTGGGTCATTACTTACATAATCTTGTAACCCTCTAGACTACCTTATATTTTTTAACCCTCACACCTACCTTACAATTTGTGTAACCATTGTAGTTACACTTGGAGTAACCATACGGTCGGCCTCTAAATTACACATACCCAATGCAATGGATGGAGATATAGGTCCCACCATTTATAAAAAATAATGCCCAAAAACCAGAACATAATCATATAATATGAATAATTTCATAAAAATATTGCTTTTGAATTTTCTAATACGAAATTTTAAAAGATAATTTGAAAAGAAAAACCCCTTTCAAATATCATATAATTGAAGTGATAATTAATAGAGTGGATGTAATATGTATAAAAATTATAAATACACACAATTCAATATAATAGGAAAAAAAATTAATCACACAAACAATTTTAATACCACATAAATAATGATGTAGAAGGTTAACCCAATGAATGAAAATTGGGTTAAGAATTCCATTACCTCAGGGTTGTCTTACTTAAAACCTTTTTAAACCTCATATATAGTGGTTAAAAGGGTGTTATTAATATATTAAAGAAACATATTCATGTTTATAATACCTTATATGATCTTTTCATTAAATCATTTAACCCTTTAATTATTATTATTTTGTTCCTTCCATTGTTTTGGGTGCGTTCTTTACATGATTTTCATGATCGGTTCATGATAGATATTCTTGTCGATTAAAAGTGAAACTCCAAAATTGGAATTTAATGGTATTTACATATTTATAGAACCATAAATTATACCATTTATCATTTTTAATTCTGAAATGAGGATGATTCATAAGTTAAAACATTATTGATATATTGTTTAGGTCATTTTGGCGATTCTTCGATCCTAAAGAAATCATTTTGTTTTATAAATTAATCACATGTGTAAAAAATGATTCCAGAAACTTATATAATATATAATACATAAATTATAATTTGGATCCACCATTAAAATGGTTTCATGACCATTCTTAAAGGAATTAATGTAAATTGAAATCACATCATCCATGATGTTAGTAAATCGACACATCATAGACGATGTTTTAATTTCTTGAATAAGTGGGAGAGGAGAAGAAGTATAAAGGTGAATCTAACATAAACATTATGAAATAAAGAATATGTAAGATACTGTATCATTAATTCCTCTTGGATAAGTGTAGGTTAGGAAAGAATTAGAATATAAAATAAAATGAAAAGAAAAGCAGGAAAACAAAAGAGGATGTTTACCTCTTGATCTCTTCTCCTTGAGATCCTTCTAAAGGCCTTTGGTTTTTGAATTTTAGTGAGACCATAAGATCTAGTACGTGGGGAAGATAGTTTTAAGGATTATTGGGTAGAACTTAGGTAAGGATCCAGAATTTAGAGGAGTGAGAGAAAGAGGGGAATTAGGGTGGTATTTATAACAGAGGAGAAGAGATATTTTATAACATTTTAATCATTATTATAAATGTTTTGCACAAGACTATGAATAGTCTTAATTAATGAAACCCCAAATAGTAATAATGGCATGTGATTTTGATCAAAGTGGGATTATATCACTTATGATCTCACAAATAGTGTATTTAACTCATAAGTTGAACAAACAGTATTTTACCGTATTTCACTATTCATAAAAAATTTTTGAATTTCAGAAAAATCCCAAAAATTCACCCTAGACATTTTTTGACATGTAGAATCGAAAAATGAACTCAATTTTTCGAAAATAATTTCCTAAATATTATTAATATAATTTTTAAATAAAATCATAATTTATTCAAAAATAACAATTTTAAATATATAACTCATTTTTTAACACCTTGAAAAATTAATGAACATCTCATTATCTTATATCCTTAAGAAAATAAAATAATAATAAAATTTAATATTAATTAGGGTTATATTAATATTACTAAGGGTATATTACTATTCACCAAAAATAAAGTTGGTTCTATTAGACTCCAAATAACTTACTCGTCACAATTGTAGATGACCATTTTTCAAAATTCAAAACATAGAAGCATAAAAAATATTTTTAAAGTATACTTATAAATATATAATTAAAAAAATTTCAATCATTTAAATTTATTTTTAAAACCTTGGGGTGTTACACATGAATTTTCTAATTGCAGTTTGTCTTATCAGGGAGAATATTGAAGAAGATAATAGTATAAGAGACATCATACTTTTAGTTGGAAATCGATGAATCGAGATGAAAGTATGAATGTGCATACTAATAATAAGAAGTTTAATAAAATTTCTTTTATGGTTTTATGTTAATTTCCATTAAAATCAATATTGAAAAATTTCTCATGAATTCTAAAATGTTAATGAAAATGAAGTTTCATACTATGGAAAACAGAAATGATGGGTTTATATGACATCTAAGAGATTTAAAATCATAGAAATACTCTGATTATTTATATCCAAATTTCTATTCATACCCCAGGAATGTGAGTTTGGGATTATAAACTAATGGATTCCACACATTCTAGACTCCAATTAAAAATTATACCATATTGATAGTTATTTTTATCCCTTATAATATATCTCCATAGATGTGTATGAAACAAACTTGTTTCATTATTTTGATTATCATTCTAGGAATGAAAATTAATGGAAGTGACTTCTATATATACCTATAACATCTTATAGAATAATTTAATGATTTATGGTACAATGGTGCAGATACATATTATGGAATGAAAAATAAAATATTGAAAATGCATGTTCTTTAATGTGGATGATTAGTAACTTCCCTGGATCATGAAATGTGTCTGGATAGAGCAGTCACATTGGCTAGACATGTCCATTTAGTAACTTTGACTTTGAGCTTAGAAGACTACCATATATCATAAAGTTTTGTTTCATATGTCATTGTTTATTATTATATGAATCTCATAAATATTGGTTTAACAAGTCACTAATTAATGGAAAAAATTACTTGAGGCAACCAACAAAATTTTTATTAGGTTCAAAATTAACTTCATTATTAAAAACTATTTCTGATTTTTTTGGAAAGAGTATCAATTGAGGGTCTCTGGGAAAAGAGTTCAAAGATCATTAGAAATAGTTGGTACCAAACAATGACATATGTGTAGAATTTTTTTCAAATTATCTTATTAATAATTTAAACCATCAATTCATAATCTTAATGTTATGCACATTGAGAAGAATGAATGTAACAATTTGGTTTTTACAATATTAAATGAGTAGAGAAAATAAAAATATCATCTTAATGATCGTAAGGACTTTGATGAAATAAATATAAAGTTTCATATACCAAAAAATGATAATGGATTGTATCATTCTATATTTTTTCATTGTAAAATAAATAAAATTATGTTTTACTTTATATATTGAAAAATATGAAAGTACCTGATAGATATTCAAGTAAAATTCCAAGACTATTTTTACTTAAAAAATCATAAGTTCCAAGGACTTAAAATCCATGAATAACATATTTTTATTAAGGAACTAATACCTTTGGAATTTTATATACTGTTACCTAATAAAATTACAACAGTTTTAATTGATATTCACACATTCTTTAACAATTTTCTTTTAGAGATGTTATTTTCCCCATAATTTTTCACTGTAATGATTCATAAAACTATGCATTTAACTGAGGAAGTAAAATTTGGAGGGTCCATACATTATCATGGGATTTATCCCATAGATAAGTATTTCCATATTAAATTTTTATTATTAATGCATTAAAATTTTCAGAATCATTACATATGTGGTTTATTATATGATGTTACATTTTTTTTCACTAGGCATCCCGGTCATTTAAATTTTCTAATAAGAACAAAGCTCAACCATAAGGGTCTATCACTAAAGGCTACATAGCGGAAGATCATGTCACCTTTTATTCAACGTATTTAGATAATATTGATTCGTAATTTAATCAAGTTGGATATGTTGATGATAACAAAAATCAATTTCAGTCCTATTGTAAATCATCAAACTTTACAACATTAGGTCATCAAGTTGGGAAAATATCATTGGTTTCATTGAAACAAAAAAAATTCATACAATCAAATAGATATGTTCTACATAATATAAATATCTTACATCTTTCAATAAATAATTAATGACACAAAAAATAGATGGCTTCAAATCCAAATACAAAATGAGAGAGAGATAAAAAGTCATTAACCAAGACATTATTTATTGGTTTTTACATCATGTAAGATCATAATAAATTTAAAATTCTTAAAATTTTTATATAATTATCTTATATAACTAATAATATATTATATTTTTACATTTAGATCATGAATATTGATAACCGAGCTGGAGTGTCTAATGATTTGAAATATTTTACTCGAGGATCATTGAAGAAATTTTGGAGAATTTATTTTTATAATTTTAATAGATTTAAGTTTCATGAAACATTTCATGAATAAGGGTTGAATAGACAAAATAGGTTTAACTTCACATAATTATTATACTTAGGATAGTTGGGAAGTTTATTGAAATTATGGAAATAGATTTCCATGGAAATTTTATAGTTATATTATTAAAATTCAAATGTTACCATATATGTAGGGGTATAAGGAATGATTTTTCATTATTTACCTATGTAAAATTTTCTCTTTTGATTGATACTGGTGAGTGCAAAGAACATGATCCATATATTTTGGATTCACATGCTAAAATGGTATTTTCTTATTGACATATTTGATGAAGGGTGGAGTGTTGTAATCAATGTCAAACTAATAGAGTTATATGATATGGGAAATAAAGTTGAAGAATCATATTATGACATAAAACACCATCAAGATAAGAGAGCAGTTTTTCTATCCATGATGATATTGAAATAGTTGGTCTTGAAAAGGTGGGTAAATAGATTGAATTCATGATAATAATGGAGGAGGATAATAATATGGCCAATAAAGTATTAAATTATTTCATGTTATGTCATCCTTTAACTTATATTTTTTTTGTATACATGAATTAAATTAATTTATGTAAAACATTTTGAAAAAATTTATTTATTTTATATCATATATCGTGTTCTATCTTGTTTTATATTCTTATTTTATATAGTAATATCAAGAATAAAATAATTTAAATATACGAGGTAATCTTCCACAACTTCAATGATGTTGGATGTCCTGTCTAATATTTTCCCACTTTCATCAAGTATAATTAATACTTTTACTGTTCTCTCATTTCTATCATTTTATGCCATATGTTATTCTTCCATATTCATCATTGAGACTCCGTACTTATAGTGATCTGCCTTATACTATAGGGGTGTTGGAGTGATCTGATGGAGCAGTTGAGGAGATATCATCCACTGGGAATATGGTTCTATAATTACCATCATGAGGGTAATGGTGGGTGACCATTATTTTTATATAATTATTAATGCAGAAAATAATTTATTAAACTTGTCTACTAATTATTGTATATTCTTATTGAACAGGTTTAGATAATAACATGATAAAAACAAACATGAATACATCACATGTTTAGAGGTTGAGAAAATTTAAAATAGATGTGTCATTTGAAATTATTGGGGTGACTAAAGATGATTTAAAGGGCTTATAGGGCTATATTTTGTGTTATTTAGCATTTGATCTATCATCCCTTCCCATCATGTATCCTGACTAGAGGTATATTCCCATTAATTAGAAAAATAAAATTTTAGATAAAATGAATTTATGTGAAAATAAATATATATAAATAATGTATATGATATTCCTATCAAATGTAGGATTAATTATTGGGTATTCTATTTTAGGGCATGAAATGGATCAATCCTGAGAACATTGTTTCCTTGGTATAATAAAATTTAGTTGTAAAAAAATTGTTGCATTTATTTTTATATGTTTTTATTATTATGATAATTTTTGTAAATATATCTTGAAAGAACTTCCTAATTAAAATTAATTTAAACTCTAAATTCCTTTTAATGTAGACCAAAGATGAAATAGAAGTTGGTGGCTAATAATAAAATTAAGAACATGGATTATTGAGGGGTATCCAACAAAACATAGGGAAGAAGGGTTGATGCTAGATTTTCCTTTGTTTTATAATAAAAATTTATATATGTTATTTACCAAAATCTTAGAAAAAATATATTTTATGTTTGAAAAATATTATAATATGATGTAGATAAATATTGTTTTTTCTATATTTTTTTGTCTATCATTGGATATTTTAAATTATAAGGATAATGTAACATGCTGATTTTTTTGCAATTAGTGCTGATTTAAACTACCATTAAATAAATAAACCCCCTGTATAAAAAACGTAGTGGTTTTAATCATTTAAAATCATGAAAAAACAACTACAATATGCCTCTATATTTTAAAAAACTTATAGTAGTGTAGAAAAAAATAAAAAAATGAATTAAACCACCATAAATTTTTGAGAGGTGGTTTTGGATGCCGATATGTTAAACCGAATTATTGAGAAAATAATCCACCACATTAATTTTAGTGGTGGTTATGAAACTAATTATAACAATGGTTTTTTAACGGGTTTAAAGAACCTTATGAATAGAAAAAAGAACAAATAATTAATGGTAAATTCAATAAAATGTGACGGTTTACCAAACCATAAAAAATAAATGGGTAGAAGTTAAAAAAAAACATTACATTAGAAAAAAACTACTGCTAATACCCATGTTTATTATAGTATGTGTAATATATAGAAGAAACCATATATGTTCTTTATTAATTAAGTTTAGATCAACATGGATCTTTTAGGTTAGTTATTTTTACAATTTCTCTGTTTTTGTTTCATTTTATAAATTGTAAAATGATTCTAAAAAATAGTTTACCTAAAAACTATAAAAATAGTTTATATATAAACTTATTTTACACTTTAAATGTAAATTTTTAATTCATTTCACATGTAAAGTAGATACATTTTATATGTAAACTATAAAAACAATTTACATATAAACTAGTTTTAAAAATAGCATACAGGTAAATATATTATAATGGTTCCCTAGGGTTCTAAATATAATTAATTTAATTGTATTATTATTTTTAAATTTTGTAAACAATATGAAAATGAACATTCATTATTTCCCTTAGTGGAGTAACAGTTTTTACCAATTTTCAACATTTCATTTCAATAATGATGAATGGTTAAATAAATTTTGATATGTTTTTTGTAGAGATTAAATGATCATGTTAATTTTGGTATTATTTATGAATTATAATTTTATATTTAACAATATTTTTTCTTGGATATTAAATGAGAATGTTCATTTTGTTATTATTTATAAATTATAATTTTATAATGATGAATTACAATTTCACATTTATACACTTTTTCCCATGTTCGTTTTTTATTTAACTTTATTTTTGTGGGTTGATTCAATTTGAATTATTAAAATCACAAAATTATTATTACTTTATTTTTTATATTTATTTCCCATTTTAAAATACAATATCTCTCTTCATTTTTAATTATTTTTCAATTAAATATTTTAAAATAAGAGAGGAATGAAAATTTGAAATTTTTTTAATATTGTAGATAAAATATGTAACCTATACGTTTGAGGTATAGTTTTCATAATGTTAAACGTGTTTACCTTTATGCAACACTAGATTTGGATGACCTTGACACAACCGAGGTTCAAACCTTACAATGTATTAAAAAAAACCTTTAACCTAATGTATGAGAGGTAAATACCATAATGTAAGGGAATTTTGGATTACCTCTACATGATAACTTTTCGCAACACTAACTTTGTATGAACTTGACCCAGATGTGAGTCTACCCTTACAAAGTATTAAAATAATAGGATTTAACCTGATGTGAGAGAGAGAACTACCCTGATGTGAGGATAGAATGGATTCCCCTAATATGAGTTAACCTAACATGAGGGATATACCTTTATGTGAACAGGATAAAATCCTACTTGCCTATATACAGAACATAGTATTCAAATTACCCTTATGTGATATTAGGAAATTTAGTGTAACCTTCATGGAGGGATGTGGTCTTAAGTTAGGGTAAAAAAAATTATTTTAAAAAAATAGTTTTTGTTAAATAAACTCATAAATAATAAAGGATGGGATTTATTATAATTTCTAAAATTTAAAATTACATAATTAATTAATTAAATCACTTCAAACATCCTGATAAATTCCAAAATCAAATTTTAAAAACATCAAGATTATACTTATTAAATTATAAAAATAAATCTAAAATAACTTTTTAAAATATTAAAACTCTCCCAAGAAAATGTCATAATACAAAAAATAACCGGATGAAATTCCCCTTATCTAACCCAAAATGATTCAAATGAACTAACACAAAAAAACCTAATAATATAACTAAATGACCAAATGAAAAAATAACATAAAAAAATAACCAAATGAAAAATAACTTGAATAAACTAAAAATCACATAAACTGAACTGACCCATCTCAAACACAACTAACCTATACCAAACCAAACTCAAGGATAAATATAGGAGAAATGAACAATATTGAAATAAAAAAAAATCGAATCAAACTAACCCAAACTAAATTGGACCGAATTTAACATACAAGAATAAAAACATATCAAACCCATTTTTAACATGCTAATTAGTATGTATTGATTATGTTATGGTATCAGTAATATTTTTCTAATTAAATTTATATTTATTTTCCAATAAAGGAAATGATAAATATTAAACCGATATGAAGGAATAGAATGTATGCAAATGATCATCGCCTAAGAGAGATGGGAATTCATCCTCTAGTTCCCATTTTGAGTATACTATTTCACACACACACACACACACATATATACATTAATTACAAAATATATAATTCCATGTCATTAAATTTTTTGAAATTTTAGTCAGGTTTCACCATCTAGGATACAACCATTCTCCCTCTAGAGTGGTAACACCAGTGACTAGACTATCAGTTCAAGGGGTGAAGTTACTAGATCTACCTGAAGCGCTCACTATACCTGATCACATATAAAACCTTCACTAGATATACCATCTACCATAGCTTCTTATCATAGAGTTCCCTTATAATAATAATAGATATATTGATTGTTTATACTATTGCCACCATTTTTGTTTGATCCCCCTCCTCATTTGTCATTTTCTTTTCTGATGATGCATCCTGATTTCCATCCATATTATCATTTTACAAGGCCTTCTATGTCATCACATCTATTTGTTTACTTCTCCATTATCTCAAGGATTGTATGTTCATTCTCCTTAGACTTATAATATAGTGCCTTGATACCTTATCCAATATACATTGGAACCCCTATTTCTATACAAGTTACTGATCCCTCATATCCTAGGAATCCATTAGATCCAACTAATTATCTTAGATTAGGTATACGCATAAAACCCATTTAAATTATGTAATAATATTTTATTTTCATTATAACATGTATTAATTTAATATTTTTATTTTATTTTTTCACTATTAGATCTACCACTATTAGGTGAAATAGGCATACTAACCTGAGTGAAGTTTGGAACCAAAAAACATAGGTGATGGTTATGTATAAAGAAGATAATCAAATGACTGGTAAAACGGGGATAAAATTTAGGATTTTTATGGAGATTATTTACAAATATCATGGCATCATTCCCATAAAACTATTTTCCAGGTGACACCATTAAAATGAAATAATGGTTACTGCATGGGATCAAATATGGGAAAGAAAATTTATTATATTAAATTAAATATTACTTCTATATTTATATAAATTAGTATTTTGGTAGAATCCTTAATATCAATTTCCTGACGGTGAAGTTGGAGGGGCTGCATAACTGATTGAATTAGGTGATCTTTGGAGAGAATACAAGAATGATCTATATCATGGAATGACTGGTATTGTTGGAAAAGATTTAGAGGGTATAAAAACCCTCTAAGAGAGTCTAGTAAAATAGTAATAGGAAATGATCTCTTATTGGAAGAGTGATGAGTTTATGATATTATTCAAATTTAGTGTTTTTAATTCAAAATAAGTATGATTTTTATTAATAATTAATTTTTCATTATTGAATTTTATTTTTCAATAATATCCATAATTAAGTAAAAAAGAGAAGGATTATATGAAGTATTTCCACACTTTGGGGTGAACTACTGTACCAAAAAATGTGAGATAATCAGCATTTTTCATAGAAAAATGAGTTTAATTATGTACCAACCCAAAAAAAAAAACAAAACTAAATCAAACCTAAAACACATAAAATGAATCAATAAGAATAAAAAAATTGAATTAAATTGAGTTTAATTTAAAATAAACAAAGCAAAATGAACTAGAATGAATCGGTCGTATCAAGGAATAATTGACCCATACCAAATCAAAATGATATGCCCCATACCTAATCAAACTGATACGACCCATCCCAAATCATACTAAATTAACATGACATGATCTAAATAGATATAAACTAGTTAAAACCTACTTGAAATTAATTAAAACCATTTAAATGAATTGAACTCAAATGACATGGGTGAATCAAATAAAAATGAACTAAACTGATCCATACATAATATAATGAAACAGAATTGAATTGAAATGAATTAAATGAATTAAATGAATATAAAATTACCTGAACATAATTTCATAGAATGGAAACAAAAAATTAAAAAATAAACATAAAACATTTTAGGTTTATATGTAAACTATAAATAGTTATAGTTTGTAAATTTTTTAAAGTTTGAAAATAGTTTGTAAACTACATGTAAACTTTTAAAAAATAGTTCACAAAACTGCATGTAAATAGATTTTAAAGCATTTGTAAATTTTTTTAAAAATATTTATATTGGTTTTTTTAAAATATATAAAATAAGTTTAGAAACCATTTACAAGAATTCATGTAAATAATTTTTAAATTAATTTTAACTGATATTCAAACTGCTTATAAATATTTTTAAAATATTCACACAAAACTGAAATCAAGTAGTTAAAAAACTATTTATAGTTCTACCAAGAAGTAACAAGTGCACCTCAATATTTACCAATATATATATATATATATATATTTATATAATAATGAGTTTAAAATTTTTAAACTCAAAATGAATTATGGTTTAATGATTTTCCTCACAAAACCTCAACATCTCTTAAATTTCCAAAAAAACTCAACAACCTTAATAAACAGAACCCCAATTCACATCCTAAGATTAACAAATAACAACTTAATCATCTATTATTTATCAAATAACATGGTTAAATCCTAAATTATCGTACTTAAATTAATATAACCATAAAAGTAGTCATCTATTAAAGGAACTACGTCCTCTTTTTGTTTATATACCAAACATCCACAAAAAAGGACTAAAATGAAAAATAAACTCCCAAACCAAACTATTACTACCTAATTCCATCCAAGGAAACAATATATAATGGTTTCATCATGAGAAAAATATTACAATTTTCATTTAACATATAAGACCCAAAATAAGCACTATCATTCCACTCAACATAAAATTACCAAATTCTATCTTCAAACCAAATGAAATTTAGCAGCTCAATCATTCATCAAATCAAGAAAATACAATATAATCAAAATTAAAAGAAACCACAGAAACAAAAATAAATTAATTCAAAACATCCTAATGGGGAAATATAACAACCATGGTTGCAACAACAAAAATATCAACATCTCACATAATCTATGTTAATTGAACCAAAAAAGTCATAACCAACATGATAAAATAAATTTTAAAATATATATCAAGTGAAAAACTTTATTTTAATTCAAAATTATAGTTTTTAAGTACAAAAATCATTTAAAATTCAATTTTTTTTTAAATTCCACCATTTAAATTGAAAACCAAATATTCCAAATATTAAATAAAAAACATTTTATTTATCCCAAATAGACCACATAACACTAATTAATGTGTATTAACATTAAAAATGGATTATCATTTCCCAATTTAAGCATATTCAAGTTATTAATTAATAAAATTACTAAAATTTAAAATCATTTACTGAAATTATTTCAAGTAATTTTAAAATAATAATATTATTAAGAAACCACACCATCTTTATACACCTTACTCAAATAAAATTAAACCACCAACTCATTTTGAAAAAATTTTAACCAAAAAAATCCCTTTTCATCACCCAATACCCAAAAGATTAAACTATTTATAAGTATTTTTCCCAAGTAAATTAAATTATCAATAAAATATTATTTAATAATATTTTATTATATTCAATGTCATTTTCAACTGGTAGTACTAAACATTGAAGGTCATGTGCCTACGGTGAAATTGTTTTTCTTAGAAAAAAATAAGAATGAAAAGAGTTTTATAAATGAACATATATAAGAAAATATTTTAATTTTTATTGTGTTGATTTCAAATTTTTATATCTACTAATTATCTCATTTATATTGTAAATAATCTTCTTAAGTGTCCCATAATGAGAATAAGTATGAAAACCATAGGTTTGATGATCATATGCAATATATATTTAGTGATGATCACCATAGAAGTGTTTTGTATCAAACTAGGAAGAGTATAATCCCTATTAGGTATTGATCCACTTGAAATAATTTTAATAGATATGGTATAATTAAGTTACAAGAGGACCATGTAGAGGCAGTAGAGGCTAATAAATATGTAGTATAGGAAAAAAAATATCTATCAATGAGCATAAAGGAATTAAAAATGATAATTAGTAGTTTCTGGAATCTATGGGATCCTTATGTCCACCGCTTCCACTAGAAACAATTTAGGTTTTTGAAATATTCACATCAATGATGTGCTCCTTATAAGATAAAGTTGGTGATAATGATAATAATCCTAGTGGGGGATTGGGTGGTGAATTTATTATCGGTGATGATGATAAATATTTAGGTGGAAATGATTCTAGTGAGGATGATCATAATGATGATGATGATGAAGGTGAGGGCCATGATAGAAGTGGTGGTCATGATGATGATATTGACCCCCAAAATTTTCAACTTGATATTTATGACACAATAATGTGGTCAGTTTTTTATGACTAAAACTGATACATATATGTGTTATGATTTGTTTTTGATCTTATTAATTAATTAAATGTGAAATATATAATAATTGTTCTGAATTGAATGTATATTGTGAGTCTCAAGTGTGATTGAGAGTGTTTGAAGACTACTAATGAGTGTTTTTGGTTACAAGTAGAGGGGAACTATACCATATGTTTTTTGTAACCATTGGTATCAAGCGCTCTAGACCCCCCCTATTTAAGAAAACCATTGGTATATATATATATTGCAACAAAAAACTACCTAAATATTGTGGGAACAATTAGTATACCATATAACAATGGTTCCAATCCCTATAAAAATGATTTTAAACTCTTATTATATTATAGTTTCCTTATAATGTTTTATTCTTTTGTTGGGATCCTGAACTTAAAAAATGAAATTCGATATTTCTTCCTAAAATGTATGGTATAACTTCACAAATTAAGTGATCATGCAAGACAACCATGATTGCATTGAAATTTGGATAAGTGGAATCAATAAAGTTTGAGTGACCTTATAATTGGGTCATAGATTTATGTAAAACTGGGTTATTTTATTATTTTAAAATCAAATTTTAGTGCTTTTACCCTCACCCCCTCTCATCATTCGAGATATTTTATAGGATACATCCCCCAATGGAATCTTAACTTAATCTTTTCTTCTTGGATGATTCTTTATCATGTTTTAGAGATCTTCTTTGGTATGAGTCCTTAATATTCCCTAATCCTTATTCTCTCTTCTTTTTCCACCATTATTATTCCATATATTTAAAGTTAAATCAAATATTAGCTTCTTGAATAGATTTAAATTGGGGGTTTTTATTTGTTAGGGTTTCAAATAATCATATATTGATGATCTATTATCTATATTAGTGGATTCACACCATTCATATTTTATTTAATCAAGTGTCAATAAGTGATTCCATACCCCGCCATTTTATTTATATAACCTTGAGTGCATGAATATTTAAATTACGTTTTCATCAATATAAATAATATATATTGTATTTATGATGATTTATATAAATTTTCCTTTATTTTATTATGTTTTACATATGATATCAAAAAGGTACTTCTATTAAATATGTTTAAATTCTATTTTAAGGATGTTTTTTCACAACTTATTTGATAAAAATTTCATATAACCTATTTAGGAAATTAATTAATTTTTATTGGTAGTTTTGTTTTTCATTGAATTTTTAAAAGGAAAATTTCATGGTTTAATTTAATTTTTAATTATAAAGTCTATTTTAACTTTATATAAAGATATTATTATTTTATTCACACTCTATTTTATTCCCCTTGATGTATATAAAATAATGTGAAGGTATTTTATATGTGTTAATAGATGTTAGTATGAAGGGTTTGTTTCTTGGAGGGTATTTTATATGATTACATAAATTAATTACCTAATAATTATATCATTTTTGAGATTATAATATATAATATTACACTTCCCAAAATTGATAGGATTAGTGTCTTGGAAAATGAAGTTTATACAACATTAATGTACATAAAACTTTTAACTTTATTTAAGGCCTTCATCATAGTTATACCATAGAACATTATTATATTCTTAATATATATTATCCAATAGGGACATACCTCAAAGAAACAAAAATCTAAAAATCTTAGTGAAGTAGAAAATAATATGAATCAAAAGGACACATGAACCATTATGAGTGTATGGGAGATAATAATAATTACTAGCACATCATAAGAATGAGACCATAATCATAAGAATAATATGAATGAGAAATGGAATATAGACCACTCATAATAATGAAATATCATAAATTTATGTTGAGGGTTACTTACAAGTAATCATATCAAAACAGAAAAAGTTAATTGCATCATGTCCAAGCATAATATTGTGAAAAAATCTAAATACCTCATTTGAACACACAATCATCTCATGAGATATAAAACTTCACCTAATGCTTTGGAGGGATGTATAATTTTGAACCACTCATCCCCTTATAATATGTTCAAAGATAATATATGTGATATAGATAATAAAGTATAATAATCATATATGAATTCATATGCATACCATGGGAAACCCATGATGAAATGAGAGCATATTTTATAAGAAACTCATATATCAGGAAATATAATCATCTTTGAAGTAATCATTAGAAATAGAAGCATGAAATCATGAAATAAAACATAAATGTATTAAAAAATATTTAATATAGAGAAATATTCATTTAGAATAATATATAGGATTGATTTCATTGATAAAAAATTAAAGGTAGAAATAGGATGGAGTCAAGAGGATAATTAAAATGAGTCCCTTAAAAAAAATTTATCCCATGAAAAAGAAGATGAAATATATTGAAAAAATAAGAGTGACATGTAAATCAATAGTGTTGTAATTGTGGGTGCCCTAGAACCAACTTGAACAATAATTTTGATTACCATGTCTTGCATACGGTGAGTTATGAAAGATGTTTACTTACCATTATAGTGAAGATATTTCTGCCTCCACTATTTTATTGTAATTTTTATAGATTATTTATTATATCAAAAGGTTATATTAGATCCCATGATTTAATGATAACTTCTATATAATATCAAATTAATCTTAAAAAAGTCCTTATGGTCTAGATACATCATACTGACTAGATATAGTTAATGTTTGACTATCAGGTGTTAGAGGCTCATAAGAATTGAGACTTCTTCTCATGAAGTTTTCAATTGGTGATCTATAGTAGTGAGATAATAAGTATATACTCACCAATAGAAATGTCATTTGTTTTAGGTGTCATTTGTTGTTCTTATCTATAGACATGTGTATTGGTATCCTAACTTGAGATCATTATCAACGTGTTTCATTTGATCACATACTTTGATGAAAGGAGAATCTATGGTAACGAAATCATGGTGAGGTAGGTTGTGTTGGGTGCATCATTTTTTATATTCTATTGGTTGAATGGTCAAGAATGGATTCGCCAGTTCTGGGTAAAGGAAGTAATATATCTCGAGGCTTATTGACTATTATAGTAGTGCCTTTCTAAATCATTATCCTAGGTAGTCGAAAGGTAAACCCTTTCAGTTAGATCAACAATAAGAAATTAAGAAAATATTTATGAAATAAGGGAGCTTCCTGCTTTATGAGATATAATAGAAAAAGATATTATATTACATAGTGTGTGTTTATAGGTTAGTTGTCATTTCTATGACAATAATTATCTCTTTAGGGGTCTTGATGGGTTTCCAGACTCCAAACTTGGTCTATGTATACTATTCAATGACATCAAGATAAGGGCCTAGAGGTTCACACACAACAGCATATTCAAGAATCCGCCCTATTCAGTTGAAAAGGTATATCAGACATAGTGCACCCCACCATGGGGTCTGATTGTTTTGTAAGTTATCAATCGTCTATAAATAATTAAATTAATTATTATTCAAGTAAATAATAATTGTATTTAAGATATTAAAATTATACACAAGTAAAGTAAATATGAGGAATAATATTAATCGAATGAATATTATTTTAATATTCTTTTTTGAATTAATATTAATCTAGAATCATGAGTCGAGTTAAATGACTCAGATTTATCATATAATATATTTAATATATATTACAGGTATGTGATAAAATGTAACTAATATTTTTTATTTAGTTTAGTTTTTAATAATTAGTATTCATTTCTTATTTAGTGGTCGTTGTTTTTATGGGAGTCAGGGAACCCAATCCGAGTTTTTTCTACACCCACAATATAGGGATGAAGAGAGTATCATTCTATATTATTATTAATTATTCAGGAATGAGATCCTCTATCTCTTACCACTTTTGAGAGAGAGAGAGAGAGAGGTATTCTCTCTCTAGATGATCGATCCAAGGTGCCTTCAACAGATTGATTTTAGGGGATCAAGGTGATCGATGAGACACTGAATGATTTTTCATAATTCCAAACTAGCACCCAAAGTATGATTAAATTTGAGAGAACATATTCTTGGAGCATTTTTGGAAGATATAGAGGGGTTCTACTTCGGTTCATTTGAGCAACAATCACCGAGGATGAGCTATAGTTTTGCACATTTCAGTTTCTAAAAATGTATGTGTTTGTTTTAATTTTTGTTCTTTGTTTAAATAACATGAGATCTTCAGACCATACTGGGGATCAGATTGTCGGATATGAAAAGTATCATCCCCTCAAAAATGAAAATTTTAAATTTTTTTTCCCATCGAATTACACTGTGGCCCGATTACCCTCAATAGGTATGAGAGGGAGCGCGTAATTTATTTCACCCAAGAAAAATGAAATTTCATTAAATTTAAATAGAGGGTTTAAAAATAGTCCGAACAGATCAGACCATGATTCAATACGAGGTTAGATGACCATGTTACAACCATATAAATAATTATTTATTGATTGAAAACAGTTATTTAATGGATATTAAAATTTAAAACAATCAAATTTGTTTTCCGGTAAAGCGGTGTGTTATGACCAATGATGGTTAGAATAGTAAGTTCCAACTGGTGATCAAAATGAAATTATAATATTTTTTTGATAATATATTTCCTTAGCTTTTGAAATTTGAAAATAATGTTGGTTATTTTTCAAAAAACAAACAAATGAGGATTAAGAAATTGGATGTACTTTATTTGTTAAAAAAGGGTTAACAAACAACAAGCTTTCCAACCGCATGGACCCCCTTTATTGGCCACCTTGGGAAGTAGAGAGAGTACACCCAGTGCTTCTCCTCTCCGATGCACGAACCCGACAGCCACCTCTACCTTATCTACGGACGATCCCCACCGTCCTCCATTTGGAGCTGCCTCTTAGTACAGTCTTACAGACCACCCTTTATAGTGGCTCGTTCTCCTCCAGAGTCATGGTCTTATCATCATGATAGATCAGAGCTATCCATACTGAGCGTTGATACTTCTTCTCTTTCACCAGACACTAGACACGCCCATCCCCTCATCCCACCTTGAAGACACCTCCATAGTAGGATCTCTTGGCCGCTGCGCCTCCTAGACTAGAGATCCTACCTGACCAGTCACACCACCCCACAACCCTGTCCCCTTTCATATCAACCGAGTTTCCAGCCACCCCCAAGAGCAGTGCTGGCTAGACATCCACTACCATCCTACTTGCCTAGCCTGGAATAACATGGCTCTCGTCACCTAGCCTGAATCACTCTGAAATTGGCCAAGATGGGTCTTCTCGACCCATAATGGGTCTTCTCAACCCATAATGGGTCTGGACGGTCATGTATACCACATAATAGGCATGCAGATGATTTCCATGGCCTAGAATTCACTGGCGTGGGTTCAACCTGAACAGCGCAGGCTTTGCGCCAAATTTTGGCACCCCAATTAAATTAAATTAATATAATTAATTTATGGTTCAAAATAGTATTTTAACACCCGTGGAAAATTAATTTAATATATGTATTAAAGAAATTTATTAATTAATTTAATTTGTGGTAATAAAATTAACTAAATTAAGGGACCGAATGTGAACTAAATAAATTATTTGAATACTTAATTCATTAACTTTATGTAATACCCCTTGTATATTAATTTATTAAAATTTAATTTTTATCACACATTAGTTTTTCTTGCTTACTGGTCTTGAAAAATTGACCTGACCTATGTATGTCTTTTTTTTAATTAATTAGTTATTTAACTGTGTGTGATGATTGTAGTTAAACAAGATAGTCTATGCATTGTATTTTATTTTTTGGTCAAAATGTGTAATTCTATGCATATCCAATTATCTAATTTATATTGAACCCCTAGTTTCCTTCATCAGTGCTCGAGTATAATTGTACTTTTTATGGAGAAGTTATAAAATGTGGACCCCACCAGGATGAGGCAGTTCTCTATGACGAGGATGGTGTAAGATGCAGACAATTCCATGTCGAGGTAGTACTTATAATGAAAAGCATATATACTTGATGGGGGATGAGCTGCATCAAGAGTCATGCTACGACTAAGGTATGATACCCCTAGGTTGTGATTGATCCATTAAATAGAAATGGATCAACCAATATTAGATGCTCAATACCAGTTAGGTTGTTTATTTCTTTTATGAATTTATTTATTATTTAATTCATTTTATTACAATGGGAAGAATACATAAAATAATTTAAAATGAAATTCATAATGAAGAAATGAATGTTTTTATAATAATGTTCAGTTGTGAGTGCGACAACATAGATAGAACAAGATTAATATAATTGGATTAAATTCATCAATAAAAATAAAAAAATACTCAAAGAAATATTAAGTCATTAAATGTCTTCCATCATTAGAATTTGAACATAACCAGGTGTTCAAGGTGCTCTGTTGGACATAACTGAGGGTGCCTCTTACTACTGGGGTGTTCTTTTGAGAATGATGAGTTGAATAAAATTAAATGGTATTAAGGGTTATCTATAGATAACATAATATCAATTTATAGGAAAGCATTGATAAAATAATTTTTATGATTCTGAGAAGATGGGACTTCACTCAAAAGATCAAGGAGCCGTGAGTTAATGCGGTTGGCCAGTCAAAAACCTACCTTGTACTCTTTGAGTAGTGGTGTAACCATTACTTATAGACTATGAGGGTATGTTTAAGGATCCTTTACACTATAATACCCAAGAAATAAATCATTCTAATTCTAGTACAGAGGGTTCAGAGAATTCAATAAAATAATGTGATACATTTAATGATTAATCAATACTGTCTAAATTGGTAATCAATATAGAAGTACTAATCTGCAAGAATTTAATTGGTAGAAAATAGAAACTAATTCCAACATAAAAAATGTGATAAATATTTGAAAAATAATTTCCCCAAAAAGCACAAATTTCCAATTGTAGTACAGGTTATTGTGCAAAATACTACTATACTAAAAATTCAAGGTGCTGGTGTCCATATACTTGTTAAGCCACCTTAGGGAGCGTGGGTGTAAAAGATGTTTACAAGAGACTCATGTATGAAGCATATGATGGTTATGTCATTATTCTATAATAAATTTAAAATCCCAGTTGTAGTTATAACATTGGTACATGGATACTTACACATGTTGTCTCATATCTGAGAAAATTACAAGGAGAAAGTGAAGTGAGATATGAATGGGTAATAATTACACTAGATTTGTGTAAATATGAAAGGCAGACCATGACCATTAAATACATCCTTTTCTTACATATTTGTTTACCCAATTAATCCTATTTTGTTTAAAGATTACAAAATGAATGGGATAGAGTAAAGGATTTATTACCTTTTGGGTAAGGTTCTATAAGTAAATAAATAACTTAAAGAAAGATTAATCTTTAGTTATTATGGAAAATAATTTGAAAGGTAAGGGGAAAAGGTCAAATACAAGTTTAAATCCCATGGAACATTCAAAACATCCTTCAATAAAATTAAGTTGGATATTAAATAAGAGGATATTCTCATCTCATAACATGAAATACAATCTATTAAAGTTAAATGCAATGAAATGAATTAAATAAGAAACCATACTCTTCTTCTTGAGTGGATATTCATCACTTGAATATATTTTTTCTAAAATACTTATTGGGTATTAAATACAATATTCCTTTCACATATGTGTATTTAAATATATTAATTGAGTAAGTAATAGAAACATTACAATATGTTAGGGGTATTCCCCAAGCAGCTGATAAGGTGATTCCTATATCAGCGGTAAGAAACACATAACTTCTAACTTCCATGTTAATGATTCAAGTCAAATTATTATTAAGTATAACCAAAAAATTATCTCATGTGTCCATTGGACACAAAAGACATTATTCCATGTTTAAGAATGAATGTTGTTTGTGGTGTTTCATACTCAACAAATAGTTTAGCGATACTTGAATCATAGGCAATATGTGATGAATATAAAATTTAGCACTTATTTACCCAGTTTTGGAAACATAATTCTTTGTCAAGTAAAAGTAAAAGTGTAAATCTAGGATATACCTAGTTTGTTATTTAGATTAATTTGAGATAAAAACCTTATGTATTATCGATGTGTACACTTATTTATTTTGTACAAAGAAATGTTTAAAAATAAAGGTATGGCACAAAATTTTCAGAATTCATTCATAAAGAGTGTGTGATCTATTTTAAGTGTAATCTAGTGGTAAATATACTTCATCAGATTACTTTAGTATTTAATGAATGATAAATTTACGTATGCATGTTTAGAAGATATGAGTTTCTTCGAGATGGCATGCCGAAGAATATCTTAACCAAGCATTTATCAATCAATATAATGTAGTGTGGAGTAATTCCTAACCACACATTGGCTTATCCCCATCACTTAATTGATGTTAAAATGGTGGATCGATCATAAGTCTTGTATGTTAACATTGATGATCAAAATGCAACATGGATAAATTCCAAAACACACATTTTATACATCAGATTCATGATGTAAGTAGTATCAATGTTGAAAGAACTTCCATTATAGTTCAAGATGTTCTTTAAAAAAAATGAAAATATCCCATAACCACATGCCAACTATAATGATAAATGGATATCATATGAGTCATATAATGAGTTAAATCCATTATGCCATAAGAACATGTGTGTTGATGCAAAGAGTTTTTAAGATATAATCAAACATGCATCAAGCTAAACACATTGTGCATCTAAGTAATTTTCCTAATGTTTTCTTAGGATATTTCATAAATCCCTAAGATATAAAAGTGGTAGTGAAGTGATATACTAAATTTATATAAAAATATTCAAATCTATACTTCAGATAGTGGGAGAAATATTGACTTGGTTTTTGTCAATGATAGAGATGCACATATAGTTGGAATAGGAACAAGTTCCATAATAGCCATGGAAGAGGAATGTTCTAGAGACACATACTTTGTAGGAAGGATAAAACCATAGTGATTGTTTTATATTCACTATGGCCGGTGATACATTACTCCCTGGGAATAATAATTCCTACAAGTAGGATTTATATGGAAACAAGCTAAAATTGAAAAGTTCAATTAAAATTTATTAGTGCATTCCATGTATCAAAGTGATAAGGCGGTTATAAATTGAACATTGTGGTGGGTATTTAAGTGAGATGATACGTGGGTGGTACAAGAAGAGTACCAATGAGGATCAATTGGTTATATTCATTCTTTATGACTAAATCCATTAGAATTTTTCCTATCATAGCTTAATTTTTATGATCTTATTAATTGTCCATTAGATGTCAAGACCAAATTTAATGGAAGGTGTTTATATGATGCAACCAGAAAGGGATGGTGAAATCATAGAATGCCAATAAGGGTTTAAGTTACTTAAATAAATTTTATGATTACATTAAGCATCTCGATCATATAATATTCACCGAAAATTAATGTTTTCCATGTGTCTACCAAAGGTTAGTGGGATCACCATTGTTTTCTAGTTAAAATATATTTAGTAAAATATGAAAAATAACACTTGGTCTTATAGTTAGTTAAGTCCAAAATAAAATGAATACTCTAGTGATTAACTTAAAGTAGAAAGATAAGTTTTAGGGAATAGAATCTACTAAGATAGTTCTAATAATTTCTTTAACCTAGTCAATTTTACATATTATGACAAGGCATTGAAAAATGATATCTCAAATAATTCTAGAGATAATTGTTACCAAAGTCACATGGAATAAACCTCTCCAAGTATAAATTCAAGGGAATAGTAAGAGATTAAGTGAAAAGTTGAGTTCCATATGCTTTAGTGAAGAATCAATCATGTATTCTATGATATGTACAAGAAATGATATTGCCAATATATAAATTTTGGTAGGAAAATATCAGTGAAATCTAAGAGAACTAAAAGTAAATTATTCAGTACTATATAAATGTACTAGGACAAGTACAAAATATATGTGCCTGGTATGTGGAGAGGAAGGGTTACTAGTTTTTATGGGACTCAAAATAGTCTTCCTTAGATAAATTTGATCTAGTATTGTAGATATGATAAGGTGTTGAGTGATTAAAATTCATAAAATATATTGGTACCCATACCTAAAAATGCAGAGTATATTATAGCTTCTAAGGCATCTAAGAAGAAGTTATTAAATGAAAGTATTTGTTTAAGTTCTTATAATTGTACATAGTAAGTAAATTTTTAACATTATAATAATTCTATTACTGGTACTGGCTATGATGTCAAGTTTTGATAGTAGAAAAAATGGATATACTTTGGGATTCCATCGCTTGAGATGTTTTACTTAAGGTGGTAGGGTTTCATATAGTAGAATTTCCATATGGAGGAAACGTGGAAGACCCAGCAATTAAAGCAGTGACTCAGTAGAGGCATGATCTTTATCATGTGATAGATAACAAGGTTTCTTAGTAAGTTGGCTCTAGTTAAAGTGGGAGTGTTGTAATACTGGGTTCCCTAGACCCAACTTGAACAATACTTTTGATTACCATATCATGTATACAGTGAGTTATGCATGATGTTTACTTACCATTATAGTGTATGTATTTATCCATCCACTATTTAATGGTAATTTCCATAGATTAATTGTAATATCAAAAGGTTATATGATCCCAGTATATAATGAGAACATTGAGATACCATGGCATTAATCTTAAATAAAGGTCAAATGGTTTAGATACATCATACTGATTGGAAACAGTTGATGTTTGAATATCATGTGATGGGGGTTCATATTTATTGGGACTTATTCTCATGGAGTTTGAACATGGTGATCTCTAATATTGAGATCATGAGAATATACCCTCCAATAGGAACACCACATGTTTTAAGTGTCATTGGTTGTTCCTATATACAGACATGTGTATTGGTTACTTGAATTGAGAAAATTATCAATGTGTTTTATTTGATAATGAACTTTAATTTAATAAAAATCCATGATAATGAAATTAGGGTGAGGTAGCTTGTGTTGGGTGCGTCATTGGTGGTATGATGTTGGTTTAATATTCAAGAAAGGATTTGTTTCTACTAGGTAAAGGAATTAATATATCCCAGACCTTGTTTATTTGGATGGTAGTACCATTATAAATCCTTGGACAAGGTAGTTACAAGGTAAATCCATATGGATATATTAACAAACAACAATGCATGAAAAGGGAGGTGACATAATTGTGAATCCTTCCTTTTGGTATATGAAACAAAGAGATTATATTACACATTGCATGTTCATAGGTTGGTTTTCAATGCTATGAATATCCTTATCCCTTTAGGGGACTTTATGGGTTGCTAGAATATTTTCTTGTTCTATGGATACAATTCACTGCTATCAAGATAAAGACATAAAGGGTCACACACAATAGCATATTCATAAATCCTCCATATTCAGTTGAATAGGTATATCAGACATGGTGGGCCCCACCATAGGGTCCGAGTGTTACCCATGTTATGGATCACCAATAAATAAATAAATAAATTATTATTAAAGTAAATAATTATTGGGTGTAATTTATTAATAGTATTTACAAGTTAATTAAATATGAAGAATAATGTTAATCAAATGAATATTATTTTAATATTCTAGGTTCTTTTAATATTAAGCGGGAATTACGAGTTGAGTTAAATGACTTGGGCTTATCATGTAATATATTTAATATATATTATAGGTATTTGATAAAATATAAATAATATTTATGATGAAGTTAGTTCATCATAATTATTATTTATTTAATATTTAGTGGGTGTTGATTTTTTGGGGATTGGTAAACCCGATCTGGGTATTTTCTACACCCAATATATATGGCTGGAGAGAGGCTCATTTTGTATTATTATTCATTCATCAAGAATGAGGGCCTCTATCTCCTACCACTTTCTAGAGAGAGAGATAGAGTATCTTAGGATGATCGATTCGTGGTGGCTTCGACGAACTGAAGGGACACAATCGAGGTAATCAACGTGACACCGAAAGATCCGCCAAAACTCTACACTAGCACCTTGATTATGATAAATAGCGAGTATGTGGGTTCTTGAAGTGTGTGTGGATTATAAAAAGGGGTTAAACTTTATATCCATTAAGCAACGATCACATATGATGAGTAGCAGTCATGCACACTTCAGTTTTGAACAAGATATGGGTTCATTTTAATTTTTCTGCTATGTTTAATTTATGCAAGACCCTCAGACCGTATTGGGGTTTAGATCATCAGATAGTATAAGTCTCATCATCTCTAAGATGAGAAGTTTAAATTACCAAGCCTACCAGCTTCTACTGCAATCCAAATACCTCACATAGAAAATAAAAATTATAAAATAAAATGAGAATTCGAATATAAATTATTAAAAAACTTTTGAAAAAATATAAAAAAGAGTGGGTTTTAAAGATAATATTCATAAGTTTTGTATAAAATTTTAATAAAATTTAACGAGATATTGTGAAGATATACATCCCAAAAGTTATGGGAAATGTAGTGATATACATAAATGGGGAGTAAAAATATCATTTATAAAAAAAGGGTAAGAAGTAAAAATTCAAACAAAAGATAAATAAAATCAACGTAAAATCCACTTATAAACATTATAAGACATAATATGAGCATAATGTTTGATATTAAAATTGATTGGTATGTATATCCCTATAAAAAGGAAAATAAGAAAATAAATTTTATTATTATGGTATAAAATACATAAAATGATTTTGAAATAATATTATATAAAGAGAGAGTATCCAGAAGAGAAAGATCAAGAGAGATTATCAATACATTAGGTCCCATTTTTATTATGCTTACACCTCCATTATAACCAATTATATTTATTAAAAATATTCTAAAGATATTTTAAATATATTTCAATTATTTTTGATCATTTATTACCATTTTAAATTATATATTAATGTTTCATTAATGATCAAAGGTATGATACCAGGTTTATTTGAACTATTAAATGTTGGTTTCAATATTGTGGCTTGGATTATTTTTTTATCCATTAATTATATTACCAATAAATTCTTAAGAATATATGAATGTATATATATATATATATAAGTTACAAGAACTAGTTATCATAAATTAATTTTTATTATTTATTAGTTTTTAATAGTATTTTATTTTGATCATAATTGTTGAAATCAAAATATGTTTTGAATTTAATTGATTATTTTATGTTTTGATAATTTATCTTTAAGTATAATAATTTTAATTTTTTTGGTGTTAAATTATGTAGGCAATATGGTTGTGGGTGTTCAAATGTGGAAACGAACATGATTCATATGAATAAAACTAGATTGATAAAGACAATGCTAAAGGCCAACATAATGTGCACCAAATCTCAAGGGAGAAATATATTACCAATCCTCTCTCAATATTAGAAGGAATTAAAATTACAGTGGATCCTTTATCATCCCTTGATATTTTTTCTAGTTCCAACATTGTCACATTTCTTAATTTAAGAATAAATTTCATAGCCAACATAACTAGTTGACCTAACATATACTATCAATACTCTTGGATGTGTTGATAATTTTGATGCTTTGTTTATGGGGAATTTTAACCATCATAGTGATATAGTCTAAGGAGTGTAAAACATAATCTTAAAGGCTAATGAAAAAATACACCACTCCATATAATATGAATTCCCAAAACCATTGGAAGAAAAATTTCAATAATATCTAAATCTTATGCTTATTACTACAATATGCATGAAATATAGTCTTCATTTCTAAAGAAACTACCTAAAAATAAAAAATTATTAATAGATGCATCTTCACCTATCTATGGAAATTATTAAAGGGAGAAAAATAGTTCAGAAGATGAATATGATCCAAGGAAGAAGAAATATCCCTAGATCCATTGACGAGAAATAAGGTTCGCATGGATTGTATGTTCAAGTTGTGGGGACTATAATAATATTCTATATAAATTTATTAATCAAATAAGACATGTATTTAAATAGAAATCCTAATATTAATTGATCTAGAGAGAGGGATAACTAAAAATATTAGGGTTCCAGGTGAAAAAATTAATGAAAGAGAAATTCCATTATCTATATAAGATGTTATTCAATAACAAAATAAATGTAGAAATGATCCATAATCCCCAAGAGATAATTATTAATAGATATCCCTATTTAATGAATAATAAGAAAAAATAATAATCAATTTAATTAGAGACCATGAGAATACTAGCTTGAAAAATATTCAGTCCAAACCATGAGGTCATTTCTAAGAGAGTTCCAAAGATACATGATCCCACCATTAGTTAGGGGGAATTTTTTTTCTTCACATGTCATATTGTGCTTTCTTCCCCTTTATTCTTTATTTCTCTATTTGGTTATGTGTGTCTTGGGATGATCATTCATGTGAATGTGGTATTTAGTTTTTAATTTATTTTCCATGTATTAATCTATCATTAGTATTTCATGAATTATTTTATTTAACATAATAATTCCTATTTAGATTGAATGTTCATGGGTACCCTGTTAATGTAAGTGAGGTTACAAAATTGGAATCTCACACACTCACATGAGTATTTTTACAACTATTTCTAGGTAGAGTATCATGAATGTGGGTATTGAAATGAAATTTGTAGCTATATTGAACCAATTAGGTAGATCACTATTGAACTCAATGGGGGTAGTGAAAATGAGTGACACTTCAAATAAGTGTGATTGACAAACACACTAGTAAGGGTCTAAAAAACCCAATATAAACACCCAATATGAGACAAATAGTGGTAAAATATCATCATGGAACTAAAAACTCATTGATCTTATTGAGGAATGTGAGGAATCCTTTTAGGGAAAAAAACTTTATTAAGATTGATTGTAAATTTTATATTAAGATAATTTATATGTAAAATAGTGGGGGTTTCTCTAGACATTTAATGAATAGTTGGTAACTTGGGTAATTTTTGTTGATTATTGACTTACCTTATATGTGATACTACTTATGTGGAAGTTAATCTCCTTGGATAGTAACTCTATACTAAGATTACTTTCTTTCAACATGTATACGTTTCTCAAAAAAAATTACCCTAATCACTAATTTATTATTTTTTGTTTTAAAACATAAAACCAAGATCACTAGTCAATTATCCTGTCCCAATAAGGATAAATGGCTAGGTGGAAATTGAAATTTTCTATGATGTAATTGTACACCTTCAATAGAATATGTCTTATAATGAAACGTTTACATTACACATTTTGGAATAATTTCTATGGACATATTTAGGTTTTCCAATGTATTTAGTGGAAAAAATATAAAAAAATAAAATCTATAAAAATCATGAAAAAAACACAGAAAAAAACAAGACACATTTTCTATCTTTCGAACTCCCCTATTGGTAATATTAATTGATTATATATTTTTTCATTTGACTTCACCCAACATAAAACCCTTCGTGTGATTTTTATATACATTAAAATGAATAGGATTGAGTGAAGTGATCAATATGAGGTTCTTTATGACATTTATGGAGGATTTGGACACCCATTATGGATCTTCAATAGATTAACGATGAGGAAACCCCAAATAGTGGAAGATGAGAATAATAAGGCATTGTCCCAAACATAATAGTTTACTCATGAAAGACCTAATGAAATCATTTAGGACTAATATAATAAGAAATATTTGTTTTTGGAACTTTATATATTCACATAATATAAGATAGAATAATGTATCATCACATTGGTGGAGTAATAGAAAAAGGATTTAAGAGCTTTAAAATTAAAATTTTATTGTTTTAGAAAAATGGAAGGGCATAAATAATAAATGATCAATCATGTAGAGTATGAGAAAAAACTAGTTGAGGGTGTCCGTAAAGAAGTAGATAAGGAGGAATCCATATAATAAATGTAATAAGTTTTTCCACATCTTGAGATACCATAGGAGAAAATTACCAAAAGTACACGACTCTTCATATATTTAACCCACACTATGTATATAAGGAAAGAAGGGAACCTATTTTTGTATTATTATAAAAATGGGAAACTATAACGGTTATTCATAACAAGAAGGATGAATTTTTATTCCATATAGTCTTTATAAAACAAGTTTAAACTTTCATCATGAAGTGTAGAGGAGCAACCCAAATACAGTGAAACTTACGGAAGAATTTACACCCCCAACTGATTGTGGATAGTTCTTCAAAGAGACAATGGATAAAAGAATTTAAACCCAAGTTATTGTTAGAATAAAAAATAATAAATAAAAATCTTCTAATTCTTCTTTATATATTTTTTTATTTTCAATAATTTAGATTTATACCCACTATATGACAGGTTGATTCTGTAGGATAGTAAGATAATGAAGGAAGCAAGAATAAATGAAAACAATAACATGGTATAAAAGGTCCTATATGGAAGGATATTATTATAATATTACATTTACTTAAATTGAATATAATTTATATATCATTCACTAAATATCCTTGCATATGATCATTTTGTTTTTAAATTATGAACCATGTGTGGAGAGGAGTGAGTATACAAAGTGTTATCTGTGAGTAATCCAACTTAAGTAATTCTACCATTCATTGTCTCAGATATAAACTTATCCTAGAAACATGGTAACACTTATCTATAGAATTGGTGCAATGAATTTTAATTGAATATATTTTGGGTGAATTGAAATCAACACATAATTACATTGGATTTTTTTTAACTTAAACTTAGGTGAATTCTTTTTTGTGAAAAAGTAACAAGCCATGGAGCCATATTAAATCAAAATTTCATAAGTAATTTGATATGGAATAAAATAATAATTTGGGAATTTACTATAAGTTTACTCATATATATTTCTACTATGTGTGTGTGAAAAATTATATCCATAAATAAGATTCCAAATGTACCTAAGAGATGAATGAACTTATGTTTCTTCCATTCCATAGTTAACCAAAATAACATTAGGGGAAGACTAATAAGTGATAGACTAGTTTTATATTAGTCAAACTCAATAAATAAGATGAATGGACATGAAGTGTCTTAAATATAAATAAACAATAGTGTGTTTACCTTATTATTAAATGAAATATAAATTAAGGGGAATACTTAACTAAAAAGAATAAAGAGAAGGAAACTTTCATATTATTCCATAAGTTGAATTATGGAAGTATGAAGGAGAATAATGGACGAGTAATATGAGAGATGAGGATTTATAAAAGTTTTAATATAAAAATCATGATTTAATTATTCTCTTGTAAGTTAACCTTCATTTACTAGAGACTCAAGTATCAAGTAAATGGAAAAAGTTTTGAGGATTTTTTTGAGAGTAATAAATTTAAGGCAAGTAATATACCAAGTGTGAGAGAATGCAATTCACAAAAAAAATTCATTGTTTTTAGTTTTAAATAACGCATGGATGTTTTCCCTGAAAAATTAAAAGAAAAAATAAACAGGGTTCATATGAATAATACTAGTGTTATTAAGATAATACAAGTGGCCACTATAATGACTATTACCACTAGAAAACTTGTTACCTTAAAAACTCTATCATAAGAATAGAATACAATAATGTGTTACCACACCAATGTAACCTGTGTCATCTCCTAAGAATGTGTCTAGTGGTAATTCTATCTTGTAACCTAGAATAAGACTATAGGAAAAAAAACAACATAGCCTGATGAACCAATAGATACTATAAAGTCTCTTAAATACAATGACTATTAATACACCATATCTATGGGGAATTATGATAATTAAAGTAACATATTACAGGGATTTTACAACAATTACCTAAGGGTTATTATCAGTAATACCCACCAAAAAATATAATCCTAAGTACCAAATTTTATTGAAGAAAATTAACAAATTTATTTGAATCTCATTATTAAAACTACATCAATAATGGAACATAGTTTATATTTATCAATAAATTACCAGTATATCTCAATGTATTAGAAGATGCCTCTTGATATGTTCATGAACATTCTAAATTGGATATGAATATTGGAGAAGATGAATCCAATCCATGGAAGGGGGAAAATATCCAAATCCATTGAAGAAAAATGATCTTCAAATGGATCGTATACATAAGATATGATGACTAAAATCATATTAATTCTAAGAAATATAACCAAATTATACAAATATTCAAATAGAATGTATTATAGAAAAACATCTTATATAGAGGGAAAATAAAAAAGTTTGTAGATCCAAGTGCTGAAATTAATGAATGAGAATGTCCACTGTCCACATATAATGATATTACACACCAAATTCTATATAGAAGTAATACCTAATCCCCAATAGAGAATTACCAATAAATATTCTTAATTTATGAATAAGAATAAAAAAATAAATAGATAAGTTACATTATAGGCCGTAGGTATATGATATTGAGGGAAATTTTTTCCAAACCAGGATGATATTTACCTGAAATAGATGAAGATACATGAAAACATAATTAGTTGATGAGTTAGATAAATTATTTACCTCCCCCAAGAATTATTCTCCTTTGTTATTCATTTCTAAATTTTACTATGTATGTATAGGGTTGATGGTTCATTCACATATGGAATTTTTGATTGATTTTCCTCTTATTAATCTACCATGAGTGTTTATTTCATGATTATGTTTAATCTTGTACTGCCTATGGGTACCTAGTGAATGTGAGTGAAGTATAAAATGCATAATATCACACACTCACATGATTTTCTATAAAATTGTTGATAGTTATAATATTTTGAATATGGGGGTTGAAATGAATGTTGAACTTATGTTACAGACATTAGGAGGATTATTGTTTAACTTGATAAGAGTATTACAAAAGTGTGACACCCTGTAAAAGTGTGATTGAAAACCACATCAATAAGATCCTCAAAAAGCCAATATAAACACCAAATTTGAGAGAAGCATTAACGACACAACACTATAGAAGTGTAAACTCATTTATATTAGTGAGGAGAGTAAAAAAACTTTTAGGGACATACAACTTCATAATTAAGTCTTAGATATAGACTAGAATAATTACCTCTAGGTGAAAAAATGGTGGTTACTCTAGGTAGTTTCATGGATAGTAGGTAACCTGGGTAAATTTTGTTTATTTCAAACTTCCCCTGCTTGTACTTCATTGCCAATGACAGTGAATATAATTTATTATCAAATCGTGTATATGATTAATTTCTGTTTAATTGTCCACTTATCTCTCACATGTTACCACCATCCCTCATTTAATGTTTTATTAAAACACCCAACCAAGATGACATTGTAATAACTGGTTTTGATAAGATAACCTTTTGAAATTGCAAGGTAATGTGTATTATAAAAAATAATTTACATCAATCACTAAAAACAATGAAATTGATGTAAAATAACGTATTGGAAACATCCACATAGGTTTAAAAAATAACAATTAATAGGACATATCAAAAGAGGAAGAGAGATGATATATATATATATAATAAGAAGTTTTTAGAAATTATATAGAAATATAATAATATTTAAATCATTTTAACTTATTAATTAATTAGTTTAAGAATATTGAAAATTAAATGATAATATTATAGTTGAAGAAGAAAAATTAAATGAAGTGAATGGTGGAGTTACATCTTCTTAGGTTATAATTACTTTTATAAGGAACTAATTCAAAATATTCATTGAGTGATGTGAGACCAAAACATATCCAAGAAACCTTGGAGGCATAAGATGTGGGATTTTTTCAAATCATTGACAATATGAAAAATTGTGGAAGTTATTTTTCATAGGGGTGAGAGGGAGTATTTATACTAGAAGGGGAAAAGTATTTTGGATTAAAATAATGAATAAAACATTATTTGAAGACCAAGACATGTAATAATGGTCTTGTTTGAGACTATGAATTTTATTTCATAAAAAAATATATTTTTTATGGATTTTTAACCCTTGAAACATTGATTTTTATTTTTTTAAATGAGAAATAAAGAAAAAAAATGAAAAATATTTTTTAAAAGAATAAATTATCTCTCTAGATCTTGGAAATTAATTTCTTATCATGGAAGTTGATTTTATTATTTTTAAACTGAAAGTTATCTTATTATACTCAAATATTTTGAGAAAAACATTATATAATTGATTAGGTCATTAATATATCAATATTATTTCATAAAATATACCTTGTTTGAAAATAATAATTCAGCTGTTCACCCAAAATTCATGTTTTTCAAAAAATTACCAAAAAACTAATATTGTATAATTTCAATATGGTAATTGAAAATATAAAATTTAGTTTACCAAAATATTTTTTCAAACTTAGGTAATTATAATATTGAAATATTAAAATTAAAAATTATGTTTTTACAAAATAATTTAATATATATCCTAATAAAAATATAAACGTGGACATTCTTTGTGTTACCTAAATAAAATAATTATTTAACGACAGTATAATTTTAAAATTTACTTATTTTATTCTTAGTAAATATTCTATATTAGTCTTTTTACTATTTTAATGGTTAAATTACTATTCTTATTACTAGGTTACTATTCAAATGATCAAAATACTACTTTAGTGTCCATATAACACTTATAATTCCTAAAAAAACTACTAATTTCTATCAATAGTCATTCAATTAGTTTTATTTATGGTTTTATATAAATCCTTTATAAAAATAAAAACTTAATTCTAATGTTTTATTTTATTTTTTTGAATATTGTTTGCGACTATGATAATTTTCGTAGACCATGAATTTATGAATTTTCTAATTATACTCATGTTATTTTTTTACTATACTATTATATAGTTTTTTAATTTATGGAATATATTTATCCTTATTATGTAATTTTATATATTTGATCAATAATACAATGTTTATTTTGTGATCTGGTAAATACTATATCACACATTTATTATAAGAATGAAAATTTTATATTGAAAAGTTAGTGTCCTTACATTCTCATCCCCTTTATAAATCTTCGCTAAAAATTTCAATTCATAACCTCAATTTAGAATAAAGGGGGTGGGTAAATTATATTTCATTACATCATCAGGTTCCCATGTTTCTTTATCTCAGTAAATTTTTACCCATTAACAAGGTGTGTTTCCATGATGTGAAGAACGTTTCTTCTATAATGAAGGATCATCACTTAAAACTCCTGAAATGAGAGATCATGCTCCAATTATACCACCTTCTAATTTATTATATATGAGGGATTCAATATGTACTTCCTTATAAGAGACACATAGAAAAAATTATTCACTTGATCCTGGTTTGGTGGAAGTTAGTGTCGATAGACCCTAAGTCGTATGTGATCAAGAATCTTAAATGAACCAATGTATCTCAGGATAAAATTTCCATTCTTTCCAAGCCTGAAAACTATATTCTAGGGATATATTTAAAGGAACAATTTACCTCTAACATCAAACTCCAATTTTTTTGATGATTTACTACATATCTCTTCTATCAACTCTACACTTATTTAAAGTGTTGTTGAATGAATTTAACCTTTTCTATTATTTCATTCACAAGTTTGAGTCCTATTTGAATTAAATCACTTAATTTGTCACAATATATTTGAGTTTTGTATAACTTACAATATAAAGATTAATTTAAGGCCTTATATATACTAGAGTGGAGACTATTTTTTTTGAGTACTCAACAAATAGAAGATGTTAATCCCAAAATCCTTTGAAATACATTGAAAAATATCTAATAATGTATTAAAGGGTATGAGTGGTTCTTTTAGATTGATCATTTTTCCAAGGATGATATGATATAATAAAGTATTAGACCATACAAGATATATATAAAGAGATTGAGGATTTCTCACCCTAACCTTAACACCACGAGTATTGTATTTATTTCAAGATTTTTTTAACATTATTTTCCTCATTTATATATATATTTTAAGAGTTTAAAAGGTCTTAGTAAAAATTTATTTTAGGCTATAGTAGTTTCCACTATGAAAAAGTTCTTCATTACATGACCTGGTTCTTTCTAGGGTCTCATGTTCGGGACTTCGGGAATTGATGACATGACAAAATAAATCATAGTTTAAACATACCATCTTAGAAAGCATTCACGCCATGATATAAGGATTCATGCCATGACTGACCCTAGGAAGAATTTTAGTTTCCCAAAATTATTACCTTATTATTTTTATTTTAAACCCCTAATGGGATTCTTTCCTTACTATTTCATTTGAGACATTTGAATGTATCTCAAGGTGCACCTCTCCCTTAACCCTCTTTTAATTTTGAGCCTCTTAACTAAAATTTTTATATGATTCTTCATGGTTGGACCCTTTTTCTGTTATCTTACCCTTATTTTATTATTATTATCTTATTCCCTAGACCTATAATGGTCCAAAAACCTAGTGTTCATTTATGATTAGATTTTAATTTGTGGTTTTAATATACTAGTGTTTGGTTTGAATCTTTAAGTGTTCTACTTGCCTCTTTTAAGTAGACTATAACCTTGTTTATTAAAAGTAATTTATTTTGGTAGGTTTATCTATGTATGTATATTTATATTTAAGAACAGGATTTCATGGAATTTTAACATAAGTTTTAAATTCATTATAACATTTTTAAGTATATTTAAGAGTTTTTTGATAAATAAAAATATTTTACCTTTGGTTTCATAGAATACAAAAATATTTTTTTTATATATGAAAAAAAACAAATTATCATATTTTATATATCTTATGATCAATTAAATGAATTATTGTCCTTATGGATTCATCTATTATCATGTAACATGAGTTTTATCTCCCAAAATGTTATAAATGGGTGGTTTTTTAAATATTTATTTTTTTGGATTAATTCAAGATTGTTTTTATGATTATTAGGTGTTATGAATCTTGGATTTAAAATTAATTTTTATCATTTGAGTTTTAAAAGTTTATTGAGTTTCAAATGAAATAAAAAAAATATGTTCATGATATAATTGAGTTTCATTTTAGTTTAAAAATTAATTATTTCAAATATTTGAACCAAGACTGGTTTAGAAAATAGATGTATTGATTTGAATCTTTCAAGAGGTATCATGGTTGGGTTGGAGCTTTATGAAATTTATTTCTCAAAGAGTAGGTAAATATGGTGATTATATGTTTTTTAATATCATGTGACTAAATATTTACTTTAATTAGTTACTTCTACTTAGTGTTATTTGGGGAACCTAGACACTTGGGTAAGAGAACCTAGATTAATATAAAGCCTTTTACACTAGTCATGAGTGTTATCCTAGAAATTGAAGTAATTTATGTGCTACCCCCACTAGCTAGTGAAGTTCATAAATATATACCACTTATTGAGGGAACTATCCTAACCTGTGAATTCATTTAACTAGGTAAGACTATACATAGTTTTCCTAGTGACATTCCCATAAATAAATTACTATTAGTTCTTCTATTTTTGTATTATATATTAATTTTGTTTATTACCTTTCCTCTATTGTGACGCTACAATTGCCTCTTATTTTTTATTACCTCACTTTTATATTGTGGATGATACTACTATTTTTAACTTGTTCTCTATTTATTATGGATTTTTTTGCTGGTAATATGTATTTACAAACCATAATTTCAACAATTTTTTAAATTTTTTGAGACAAGTTACAATTTGTTTGGAAATTAAATAGTAAAAATAGGATTTAAAATCATTATGTTTGTCATCTACATTTTTAATAGATATTATATTTTATTTAAAAAGTGAAAAAGTTGATATTGTTTTATAAAATATGTGTTTTCTCAAAGAAAGTAGTTTAATTTTAAAAATGGAAAGTTGGGATATAATTATTTGATTTTGATTTAATTTAAAGTAGAAAATGGTTCGATCTTCATAAAATGTATTTCAAACTAACGTGAAAGGGTTATTATTTTAATGATTATGCGTGGGGTTTGGGGACAATAACTATTGAAAATTTTAATACTCAAGAATTTAAAAATATATGGGTTCTACTTAGGTTTTATAGGAGTTCTCTATTACATAATCATTTCTACTAGATGCTTCAACATAGAGTTTGGTGTTGATATAGGATAATGAACATGGGTTATGTGGAGATCAGTGGTTTGGTGTTTTGGAAGTTATTTTATTATGAAATTCTATATTTTTCAATCCTTATAACCATATTTTATATAGAGATATTTTATATATTTTTTATTCTGTTTAACGTTGTAGAAATATCTTAGATGTTTTTGTCTCATTGTGACTTTTTGGATGTTTTTATTATTTTGAAACTATTTATTTGGGTGAATATATATCTATGTAATAGTTGGTCCATAATGGATTATTTATAAGTTTATGCTACATAATTAAATTGTATTTATTTTCATAAACCGTTACCATAGTCATATCTTCGATGAAGTGTTTCTTGTATCCATCACAAGGTGATCAAGAACCAACCTTAGGTAATGTCACGAGATTTATAAGGTTCCCAAATCAAGGAAGGCACACATTAGTTAGTGATAAAGTTACATTAGATCACAATTTTTTATTTGGTTGATTTTGGTATAATAGATATAAGTATGTTAGATCATTGTTGGTAGGTGAGAGGATATTCTATCTTACTCACATAAAACATTGAGTTACAATGGGAATTTTGGTTAGAGTCATGAATATTAAGCCTTTTCTTTATTATATATGATATAATTTGATTTTTATAGAAGGTATTTTGAATGATATTGAGGTTATATGGGGTTTTTATAGATTATAATATTTTGGGGAGAAAAAGGGAGAAGAACTAGAGTCACATGGTTAGATCGTATCGTCTATAAAACCATATATTTCCCATGCACATTGGTTTTATCTCAGGTGCCCAATAGAAGTTGAAAAATTGAAATCTAGTTCATCAAATCATGTGTCCAAACCATTTATTAAAACTAAACACACCATAATCATTGTTTTGGATCTTTTTTGAGTCAAGAGTGATTTTGGTTATGATTTATTTTTATTTGAGGTTAATAAAATGGTTCTTTGAAGAAATTTTGATGCAATTTGATTGCAACTAAATAATGAATTATGTTAAAAAATAGTTTTAATGGGAAAAATAAATTTTTAAAAGTGATAAATGGGCCTTTATAAAATGATTTTTAATTCTTAAAATTCTTTGAAATTTTAAAATAGTTTCTAAAATGGATATATGAAGTGAAAAATATATTTTAAGTGAAATTTGAAATTAATGAAGAGGCTTCCCAAGATGGATTGAAATGGTCTTTATACATTCCTTAAAAAAACTAAAACATAATATTGTGAAAGTGAAAGATAACTTTCAAATAAAAATGTATTACATTGAAACAAGTGTGAGTCATTTTTAACTTCCATTTATAAAATAATTTTGAATCAAAACTCGGTTGATTTGAGGTCTTATGAATAAAAATCAGTTTAAAATGGTAAAATTTCATGTTTGAAATTTATAAAGGAATATTCTAATATGAATTGAAATAAATTTAATGTAGTATGATGTGTTATTGATTTTAATGATGAACGTGAGGATTTAAAACACTGTATTGGGGGAAATATAATGGTTTTGGAATAATTATAAAATGAGATTTTTATTTTGTGTGGTATTTCAATTATTTATGTGGTGTTAAAGATTTTTATTTCATTATTTATTTTTTTCCTTATGGTTTAGTTTTCTTTATATGAGTTGAATTCTAGTGTTTTATTGATTTAGTTTTATATTGATTTCTTATCTTAAATTCCTCATATATATGTGTTGGTGGGTTGTGGGATGTTCATTTTTTGTGATATTACTTAATTTTTGTTTCCTATTGTTTGGTAAGTGTGATCCTTTCAATCGATGTCCTTTCTTAACTAAAAATTATTTTTTATTATCAAAACACTTTTAAGGAAAAGTGAGAAACCACCAGATCCAAATTCCAAATTATTGAAACCATAAAACCCGGAACCAAACTATATGGACCACCCCTCCCCTGCCTCTACATAGAGATGGTAAACCTTCACCATTTCCTCACCACTTAGCAAGTATTCTTGTGCAATAATGAACGGGCCTGAAACCAATGGCATATCTATTACCTCTCAAAAAAATAATTCCAAATTGCATGAACTAGTGAAGGTTTTTTGCTTTTATCCCCTTCTGGAGAAGTCATGTATAGAATTATTTTTGAGTATCATCATGGTACACTTCAAACTCAAGAAAAAGATACTCCAAAATCCAACACAACGCAATCCAAAATATTTCCCAACCGCTCAACAGATTTCACCCATTTAAACAGTAAAATTGAATTATAATTTAAGATTACCAGAGACCAATTCCTTATACAACTTCCAAGAGATAAAAGTTACTTGGAAGTTTGGAACAGTCGACATCAAATTTTTAAACTCATAAACCAGCTAATCCTAGGCCTATATGTACTTGTCCAGGCTGATATTCCCTCTATTCAAACCCCCATAAGAATTAGGTCCTGTTTATTAACCCATGGGTATTTTTCCTCATTGAGGGTCACCCTTAGAGGCCTCCCCATCATATTAGATACCTTATATTTTGATGAATTAATCAATAAAACATGGTCAACCACATCTTCTTCATAACTAAACATTGATTCCAGGGTTTTATTACCCACAACCTCTAATTCTGTTTTCTTGGCATTTATATTTTTAGCAGATCAAGTCTCTATAAGAGGGGGTAATGAGGAGTAATACTTATTAATTTTCCTCCTCCTATTACTTATGGTACTCCTAGAGCTTACATATTTACCAACCGAAATACTAGGATCAGTTCCATTGGGTTCTATCATATGTTCCCCATCTGCATCAATTGGAATACTAAGATCAGAACCCAAACTAACCTCTATAATACCATTAAAACTATTTCTGAACTGAATTTGCTTAGGGGTCCTTTAAATAGACCCCCCTAACCACCCAGATCTATATTGACTATCTGGTTCCTGCCCCCCTTACTTGAATCATCCTTTCCTGACCACAACACCTCCGCATAAGAAGCCGCAATATCCACCTCACCACCTGCCCTTTGTTTCATAGCTGGTGAACCCCCATCCATAGGACTTAACTCAAGAACAACCTCAGTCTAGACTATAAAAACACTCACCCTAACACCCTCATAATGGATTAGATCATTTCAAAATGAAGGATTGAAAAGATCTTGCTTCAACCTATTAAATACAACAGAATCCTTCTGATTAACCACCGAATCCATTACCTTCTTCCTTAAAGCCGCACTAGGACTAATATCCAGTGACACATTGGGGATCCCCAAGATATAGTTGTACCACTTCTCCTCCATTGGTAGTGAAAAATGAGGCATATATAACCAATTCCACAAGATTTTGGTGTTGACACCCCACCCTATACCTTCCATAACCCTAGAAAAATGCTTTGACGAGCCAGACTCATCATGGTCTGAAACCTTTCCATTGTCTCTACCCACATTATTAATAGAAACATGATCTCCCTAATGATCATTATCCATAGGATGACCCAATAAATTATAGATAGATCAAAAATCCACCCAAGACTCTTAGACAACCCATTTCTTTCACCTTTACTCCTCACCAACTGTTACCTAGATATACTCGAAAGGAATCCTTGAAATATTCATTTCCACACAAACCCGTGGGTTGAAGGGATGAAAAAAAGATGTTGTATGACTATCAAAATAGAGTAATATACCAACGAGATTTCCAATCATCCTAATGATCAAAGGATTTTGAAATAACGAAGGTAAAATTGGAAAGATAACCCAGATCGTAGCTGTAGGAGTGTCGCGATTCATATGGAAGTTGAAGGACCAATGGAAAAGGAAGAATCAATATACATTGAAGTTGCATGGAGTACTCCACCAGAAAATTATGGGAAGGATGAATGTTTGATTCTTTAATGAGACCATTATTCAGACCTAAATTTGGATGTGTCCTTATATATCTAGGATTTTATTGCTGATATTTCTATTGGGTCTATGTTGGCGAAGTTAGTATCTAGTGGCCTTCCAATTAAGAGTCGTGACCCTCCTCTTATTTGTTTTGTTCAAGGTTCATTATCTTATGAGAATAAATTCTTATTATGATTCAATTTATTTGGATCGATCACTATATGATATTTTCATCCATAGTAAGACATCCAACCATCATGGATAACTATCATGTTATTTTGGAATCTTAGTAATTTTGGTTGTCATAGTCTAGGTTGGGTGGTAGTCTGAGGGAGCCTATTTGGGATGTTCATATTTCATCTAACCCTCAATCATTTATCATTATCCTATTATCCCCTATTCTCATAATTCTATAAGACTATAATGGTAGATATGTGAGTTTAGTGAGTTTATTATTTTTATTTTTATTTTCTATTTTCTTGATTACTGGTTTGTAATTTTGGATACTTTTTAATAAATGATTTTTTGGATACATAAATGACTAGTTTGATGAAATTATGAGTGTTCCATTCATTGGAAATTCTAGTCTATCTTCATTGATTTATTGTTTTATTATGGTCACAATTATCTCCTTATAGTATCTAGTAGTTTCGTTAACCTATCATATTAGTGAAACCCTTATATAGTGGGGAGACAGGTCATTGGTCTTAGATCCCCTTTTTATTATCACTTTTAACTCCTATGATAATTTTATAGTTTTAATTATGTTTTTTATTATGGATTTATGTATTTTTTAAGATGTATCATTTGGTTTTGAGCTTGTCGCTTCTTCTATTTTATGTCTAGTTAACCATATCTTGCACTAATTTAGTGACTTTGTAGGGGTGGAGTGTGGTATGGTCTGGAGATTTGTCACACCAAGGCCATTACTCTCTGAGAATTGTATTTATTTTTGAGTTTTTATTTTTATTTCCCTCTTTATTATCATTTTTTAAGAGTTTTGAGGGTATCAGAAGAATCTTTCATAAAATGCAGCGAGCTACACTATGAAAGGATGTTTCACATAGTGACCCAATTATTTCTAGGCCCTGAAGATCTTGAATACAAGTGTTCATTTTCTAATGAAATATTTCGTGGAATGAACATGGAATATATGAATGAATTCATTCTATGAAACAAGTCTTCACATTGTGATCTATCCCAGGTAGACTCTAAATTTTCCAATATTATAGCCTTTCCCTTTTTATTTTAAACCCCCATTGTGGTTATTTCCTCCTCATTTTGTGAGATGTACAAAGGGATCCCATGGTGAACCTCCCCATTTATACTCTATTTATTTTGAGTATCCTCCATTTGATTTTATGTATATTATTTAATGTTTTTCCCCCATTCCTTTATCCTCTCATCATTTACTTTTTCTTCTCTTCTCCTCTAGCCCTAAGATGGTCCTAGTGACCAAGGGTTCACTAATGCTCAAAATTTAATTATATTTATTCGTATAATAATTTATGGATTGACCCTTTAAGGGTTACACTTTCCTCTTCATAGTGGATTAAAACCCAAGTTATTGGTTAAACTTATTGAGGTAGTTTTACTTCGTATATATATCTTTACATTTAAATCCTTGATTTCATGGTATTTATAATATAATACTTAATTATTTATTACCTTTATCGAGTAAGTTTAATATTTTTTGATAAAATAAGATAGTTTACATTAGGTTTCATAGAAGGATAAAGGGTTTCCTTTTGATTGGGTCCAAATATAGTTTTCAAAGTTCACATATGTAGTATGTTTGATTAAATGCACAAATAGATTTTTAAACTTATCTCTTAACTCGTAATGGTTATTTTAGCTTCCAAAAAGTTCTAAAGGGTTGTTTTCAAAACTATGTGTAAGTTTGGATTAATTGTATACTTTTTTGATGCATGAGTGTTTATGAAATTTTAATTTGAAATTAGTTTTTATCATTTTTCATTTAAACATATATTGAGTTTCACATTAAATATACATAATGAGTTCATCAAATAATTGAGTTTCATTTTAGTTTTAAAAATTATTGTTTAAAATCATTGAATGATTTTTGGTTTTGAAAATATATTTCTTGATCTGAATCATTCAAGAGGTATCTAGGCCAAGTTGTTTCTTTTTGAAAGGGATATCTCAATGAGGATGTAAATAGGGTGACTATATGTTTTGGCATATCATGTAATATATTTTATGATTTAATTACACACTGATTCTTAGTGTGTTCATCGGAACACAAGAACATGAGTAAGGGAACCTAGATTAAGATGAGTTCCCTTACACTAGTCACAAGTGTTTTCCTATCAAGTGAAATATTTTATGTGCATCCCCCACTAGCTAGTGATGTTATTATATCTTTCACACTTTCTGAGGGAGTTTCCCTAAACATAAAGTAATTTCACAAGGAAACTATATCATTAGTTTATTAGGGATACACCCATTAATTATTTACTACCGGTTATTCCTTTTTTATTGTATATTATTATTATAGGTTAACTTTCCTATACTATGATGCTTTTGATACTTCTTATCTTTGAGTGCCTCACTTTTATCTTGTAGATGCATATAATGTTTATTTTCTATAATTTATTACTTATTTATTATGAATACTATTAATAGTAATATATATTTCCATACCTTAGTTTCACTACATTTTTTATATTTTGCGAAAATTTTCAAAAAATATTTTGGAAATTAAACTAGTAAAAATATTCTTTAAAATATTTTTTTTATCTTTTATGATTTTAAAATGAACATCCATTTTTTCTTTAAAAAGTAAACAGGGAGAAATTTTCTATAAAATTAGTCAATTTTATTAAAGAAAGTAGATTAATTTTTAAAGGGGAAATATTTCATATAATTATGTAATTTTTTAATTATAATATGATAGAGTTTATATCTTCATAAAAGTATTTCAAAATATCATAAAGGGGTTTTACATTTAAATTTTAATCTTGGGGTGTGGGGATGATACCTACAGTCATTTTTATACTCACAAAAATATAAATTTTCTTGTTATGATCATGTTTTAGAGGAGTTCTATGTTATATAATCGTTTCTTTTATATTCTTCTAAATCAAGTTTGGTGTTGAGGTAGGACAATGACCATGGGTCCTGGAGAGATTAGCGATTCAATGTTTTAGTCATTTTTTCTTTTGGTATCAAGTATGTATTAACCCTTTTGACCTTATTGGATTTTGTGTTCCATTATTTGTTTTTTTATTCTATTCTATGTTATGTCAATTTCTAAGTTGTTTAAGTTTCTTTATGCCTTATTTTGATGCTTTATTATTTTGGAACTATTTATTTAGTTTTCATGTATTTCCAACTTATTGATAGTTCATGCTAGATTCTGGATAATTTTTTAGAGTATATTTAAATTATGTTTATTAGGTGAAATAATTATTATATTATTACATTTGATAAAATTATTCTTGTCACCAGCTCGAAGTGATCAGGAATATTCCATAGGTCATGTCTTGGGCCATCTCAAATGTCTAGATTAGGGGTGGTTGAGACTGTTTCATGAGAGTTAGTGAATTTTGTATTTTAAATCAATTAGATCAATTTAAAAATTAATATGAAATTTGAAAGAATTAAAGATAAAACAATTAAATCTAAAATAATAGTGCAATGAGTGTTCAGAGTGTATATAGAATTTAATGAAAAAGAGAGAATAAGGAATTTATAGTTGTTCACATAGAAATGATCCTACATCTACTCTTCACATTATTAACCCAAGAATATGGATATCCATTAAATTAACCTTACTTGTCATGAATAGTGAAAAATATTTAAAACATTATTTCTTTACACTTGGAGGAGAAAAAAAACATTTCCTTTAACCAAACCAAGGAACACCCATAATCTTCCTTTTGAAAAGTTGGAATAACAAACCTTGCATTTTATGGGAATAAGAAGAACCTTGTCTCTTGCATTGTGGTAAGGAAAACATAACCAGACATATACCTTTTAATGGCGGTATAAATCATTTGTGAGATGTTTTATAACTCGATAAAAACTTATTAGTATAATAAAATTACAATATAATGAAATTAATAAAATAATTAAACTTAGGAATGTAACTAACAATGGATGCATGTGTACAAAAAATTATCTCTGGCCTTGAAAAGTAAATGTATGACAATATAGATTTCAAAAATCTAGCACAAAATCATGTAAAAAATTTAGATTCACCACTTTATAGGACCTATTTATTATATATGGATCATATGTATTATCACTACCTTTAGTTTCAACCTTTATTTAAATAATAAAACAATGGCTAATTCCCAACAGTTTAAAACTCCTCAATATTTCTCTTAATTATCAATGATTTCATCACAAGTGTGTCTCAATAAATATCTCAATGACTTGTAAAGAAATGGTTATAATAATTACAAATAATATGGAAATAATATAGTTACCCATAATTCCCACAATGATCATAACATTTATTAGTCATAAGTTTCAATTATAATTCTACATTTTTCTATTAAAATCATCATTTAAATAATCACTAAATTCTCTTATAAAATTAAATCCTGAATACTCATTCAAAATAGTCCTTTAATATTAAAATAATTCTTATAAATATATTTGCATGAATACACACCACATTCCAAATTATGAATTACAATATATGATAGATAATCAAATATAGACAATGATAAATTATTCATCATCAACAAATTCATAAATAAAGGTAATACTCGAATATGTAATTTTTAATACTTGATATTTTAGGGCCCAAAACACCACAATTCTTGATACATAAGAATCAATCCTGACTTCTTTCAAAATATGTAAAAAAAAATCCAAATTTTTTAACTCCTCTATCTTACATAAGGGTCCTCCCATAAATAAGAGTAATTTACCAAAAATTAATATGTAAGAGTTATATTCAATTCATTTTTAATGTTTTATAGTTTAGAAAATTTCAACCAATGTCATCATACATAAGATTGACTTTATACATAAGAGAAAATTATGGTAATACTATATATATAAGGGTTTGGACATTATTAAAATTTATAATTTTTTAATATAAAATGATTTTCACAAAATATAAGGATTTTTACTTTTCTAAAATTCAAGAATGTAAGGTTTTTTAAATTTCATATATAATATCCTACACTTTCTACATAATTTCACTTTATTAAAATGTAATATATTCTCTTTGTGAAAATTCTAGTACATAAGGAGTACTTTAGGCATAAGATCCGACTCTCATAAAAATAATTTCAACAAAAAATATGAGAAAATAATAATAAGGAATAATAAAAAATAAAAAATAATATAAATAATATTATAAAAAATAATAAATAAATGTGAGGGTTATGTAATTATGAAAACATAATAAATAAAGGTATGGAGCCACTCAACATTATCCACCTTTTTATAATTACAAAATCTAAACATGTCCTCTTTTTTGTAATATGAAAAAGTAAAAAAACGAAGAGAATATCAACAAAAGAAAAAGTAAATAGTAGATAAAAAATAAAAAACAACAAGGCCATAGAATATAACTAATAAATATCTAACCATATGTTTAAAAAATAAATAATATTAAAAAATGAAAATTCAAGGAGTAAAATAGAATGCATCGATAGTAAGGAAACAATTATATGAAGAATATACAGAATAACCATTAAAAATTGTGATAAAAACAACCAACTCCTCCTAAACTAATGTATAATTAAAAAGATATACCAACTATTAGGGAATTAAACAAATATTAAAAATATTAGAATCATCCCCTTAATCCAAGATTTATATGTTGAATAAATATGATAGTGAATGATCATCATGTGAAGTCCTCCTATAAAATATAATACTAAAAAAGATACAAACTATTTAATAATATTAAATTAATTATAAAATATTTTCAAATAATTTAAGATAGTAATGAATAATTAGCTCATGTCATTCAAAAATTATAAATAGGGTAAACCAGTACATAACTAAAAAGAAAATATTAAATAATTTTCTAATACATCATAAAATAAAACTATAAATTTCAGGAATAATTGGTAAAATATTTACTCAAATATTCGCTCATAGAAATATACTAGAAAATAAACCATAATAGGTATACATTCTGAAAAAACCGAATATTTTTATCTGGGAATGTAAAATAGTTTTGGTATACTTGAATTTGAATAAGATCCTTCAGGACCCCTTTCTATAGAAGGGTTTGACAATTTAACATTGAATGCAGATTTAGATAGAAAAAAACTCTTGTGACAAAGATTTTAAACAAACTATGAAGAGAAATCAGATTCGCAATGGATAAAATATCAACAATTTAAATAGTTGTTATTGGAAATATCTTTATTTTTACCATTAATAATTTATTTTCTTTATAACTTTGATTATTTTATAGTATATCCAATATAATATGTTTCCATATTTGTTCTAGTAATCCTTTGTAACCTCATAAACTCTACCTGACACTGTATTATAATAGTGAATTTAGACAAATTTTCCCTAAAATTTTTTATTTCATCTTTATTCTTTCCATTCTATTTCTATGCAGTGTTCAAATCATCACACACCATTTAATTAGATTTGGAGAAGTGTTGTTTATCTTCATATTCTCTTCCTAGGCATTATCATTTATTTCTCTATGCTTCAAAACTTAATAACCAAAATTCCCTTCCCCTTTATCAAACCATTGCGATCTTTCCTTAATTTCATATAAGAATCTCAAATAGTGACTATACTATTATATATATCATCAAACTTCTCTTCCAAGTCCTTTATACTAGGATTATTATATCCATAATCATGGCCAGAATCATATTAAGAATCATAACTAGAATTACTGACCTCATCTATGTTAGTCATAATATATATATTTTCATCTTTCCTAGCCAATTAAACCAAGTCAATTAAAGAATATGAGTAGTAAGGTTAAAATGATACCTTAACATATTTATCTATAAAAAAAATATTACCATTTTCTTTATCACTTACAAACTTGTTAGTTAAATCTAAATCATCAGTATATCTATAGGAAACCATTTATCATTTCTCTTTCTTCTTGAACATCTTATATTTTATTTGATTATTTTATCACAAGAAATTTGGTATGAGGTATCATTTTTTCAAATATTCATAATAAATAAGACTAAAATTAATCAAATAAATATTTTAAATACCTTTATTGTTTTTATAACCATCCTTTATAGACTCCATTATATTTCTTCTCGACTGAATCTTCTACTTAATCTTTTTGTATACTCCTTTCAAGAAATTATTTATCCTCTCTTTTTACTCAATATAGTAAGTTGAATATTCAATATAGTAACTAGAAGAAGTAACATTTTTTTTAATTATATACCTTTCTTCTAGTCATTATCTTATTTCTCCATGTTTTTCATCTCAAACAAATATTTTAATATTAAACTAGTAATCTCATCTCAAGTTTATTCCTTATAGTTCTTACATTCATCAATTATTACTTCCTTAACATACCAAATATTTTTTAAAAATATGATAACTCTTTCAACCATGAAAATATTATCCAATGTTTATATTAGAATTACCATTCCAATCAAATAGATTGGAACATATGGAAAATTTTATTTATAGTATCATTTTATCCTATCTTTAAATCTTGATACTCTGACTGCAACATCCCAAGAGTTATTATTATCAAATTTTTATATCTATAATTAGTGGCTTGAAAAATTATCTATATATCTTTATAATACTTACAAACATATACATGACTAAAAAAATTAATCTAATATTAAAATATAAAATATTGAAGATCTTACAATTAAAAACATACTTAGCTCTATCATTAATAGAAATTGAATCATGTACAACCTAAGACAATTTATAATGATTTACCATTAATGTCAATTAATCAATGATTACTTGGTTATGATATGATTCCATCCAATATTTATAGTAACCATAGTCATTCCCATAAAGGGTTACTTCTATAGAATACATCTATCATTATATCATTCATATTCCATCTAAAATTATATTTCACTTAGACTTATAATTCAAGATATGGTTTGTAACAAATAAAATATCCAGAAGAGCTAATTCTCTGATAGAAATTATTTCAAACAAGGAAGAACTGAATAGTATAACTACCCTTGTAAAGGAAGAGTTATTTTTTCTTAAAAAAATTAGATTAATTTAAAAAATACTCTAGAATTAAATGGAATAAAAGTTATAAACATTATATCATAAAAAGTCATTGTAGTGAGTATTTAGAGTATATACAGAATATAATGAACAAGAGAGCACAGAGAATTTACAGTGGTTAATATCCAAAAAATCATACATGCAATATTCATGATCTCACCCCAAGAATATTTATATACACTAAATCATCCTCACTTTTGAAGGAGAGTGAAAAATATTTACAACAAAACTTTTTCACACATGTAGGTATAAACCTAAAATCTATATTTTACTAGAAAGAAGAACCACCCACAACCATGCTTTTGGTGGGAAGTAATAAACAACTTTTAATTTTACAAAAACAAGCAGAACCTTGTGTCTTGATTTTTGGTTATATAATCATAACTAGGAACATAAATTTTAATGGTGGTATAACCAGTGTTTGAGCTATGTTACAAATTAATAACAAATTATCAATATAAAAAGATTATTGTACAATGACATTAATATGATAATTAAAATAGTGAATGTAAATGTAAGTGGATGTTGGTGTATAAGAAATTAGCTTCTACCCTCCAAAGTAAATGTGGAATGATATAGATTTAGGAAATTTAGTATATTATAGTGAAAAAATAGTTTCATCACAACCTTGACACATTTCTATATTATATGTGGATTATGTGTCTTAAAAATCCTTATAAATTTATTATTTTTATAAACAATACAATAAAGGATAAATTCATCACATTTAAAACTCCTTGAACTTATCAATGATTTCATCATGTGGGTGTTTTATTAAATCTACCAAAAACCTAAAAAATAATTGTTAAAATAATTATAAATAATATAGAAATAATATAGTTACATAGAATTTTTATAATGATGATATTATATATTATTCATAGACTCCAATAATAATTTTACACCCCTTTATACAAATTTTCATTAAAATCATCATTAAATTTTCTCTTGAAAATCAAACATGAATAATCATTAAAAAAAACCCATATCATTTGAATAATAATGATAAGAAAATTCATGTAAATACCCAACATTTCCCAAAAATATCTTTCAGAGTGTTTTATTGAGAATAAATTATATATAATGATAGATAATTCATCATCATTAACTTCATACATAGAGGTAATACTTGAATATATAATAGTTCATACTTGATACGTAATGGTAATATAATTTTCTAAATTCTCAATACATAAGAGTCAATATTCCTTTATATTAATATAAATAAATTTTCAAGGATTTGTTGAAATTTCTAAAATCTTCTATTTTATATATGGGTCCTTCCAAACATAAGAGTACCTTACTTTTCCAAAAACCGATATGTAAAAGTAAATTTCAATTCATATATAAAGTTTTATACCAAATTTTTTTTAAAATATACCATCATAGATAATATTTACACTATTCACAACATTAAATTATGGGAATATATCCTTTGTAATGGTTATGACTTTTCTGAAGTTTCTAAACTTCCAATAAGTAAATGTTTTCTATTGCAATAAGGAGGATATGTGTTAGATTTGTTGACAATAACTATTGGAGTTTTTAAAAAGTTCCTGAATGATGGTATTAGTAGACAAGGTGACATGAATGAAGAGGATGATATTTTCCATACACATGAGAACTATATTTATATTGTTGAGAATGTATAGAAATGACATACATAACATTTTATTTATTTTAGAAGTTATGATATTTTTAAATAACTAGAAAAATGTTTGGAAATTGATTTTCTGAATTTCTAGAAGTTGAATCTAGTTGTGTATGTGATTTTTTATTAAGTATTTTCATGTTTTATAAATATATAACCAAGAATATATGATAATAATTTATTAAAAATTTAAATTATATAAGTTATTTTTTAGAATTATTCTTTATGTGGAAGTTAGAAAGTTGATCTAGACTTGAAATATGGAAACTATAATACTCTCACTAGAATATATAAGGATAGTTTAATGGAAAATTACCATATATAAAATTAACCAGGATAATATGTGAAGTTAATTTTTTATAATAATATTTCAATGTCTTGATATATGAATGTTACCAAGGTGATATATAAATGTAATTATCTGATACATAATGTTCATTAGCATGATACACAAGGGACAATTATAAATTTGTAAGGGTTACCATGAATTTGATTATATTTTTATGTAATAGATGTTTCTAAGACATAAAATTAATCTTGGATGATATGTAATTATAATTTGAAATATTGAAGTGATATGTAAATGAAATCCAGATAGATGCATAAAGATTCTCTGTAAGAAATTCAACAAATCATTAACATGTAAAGTTTATCGGGATAATTAATAAATGTTCTTAGGATGATACATAAGGGTAACCTAGATGGTGAATAAGAGTCATTAGATATTTAGAAGACTATGTTTTAGAAAATGGAAATATTGAATTGCATTATGATGTGTAATTGTAAGTAGAAAAATACATAAAAGTAATCATGCCAGCACATATGTGTTACTATCAATCATATAATAAAATTAATTATATAAATAATCATAGTGTATGTTATAAAACATATAATAATATATTATTCATAATGTGGATATTTAGGTATGATGTTATGCCACGATGGAGAAGATCATGTCATGATTAAAGGAGGATCACACTATGATACTTCAGTGATTTAAATATGATATTTTTGTAGATTTTTTGGATATAATTATTGACTGAGAAAAAAATATATAGTTTGATTTCAAATTATGATTAGGTTGAGGATGTATAAGTTTTCACTATAGTAACAAAGTCATGCTATGAATAAGGTAATAATAGTTTAATATAGATTTGATTAATTTTGAAAAGAGATATTTGGATCAAGATTTTAGAAGGTTGAATTAGATATGAATCTATGTTCATGGACATGAAAATTATATAGTTAAATTGGTATGGTTGTGTAAAACTATAAGAATAAGCATTGATACAAACCATTGGATCAAAATTTTGTTTCATGTAAGTCTTTATAAAATTTCTCGCAATTGTTATGAGAAAGTGGTGTGAACATATAGACATATCTAGTTTAGAGAAAAAGAAGTGAGGTGATCCAAACAATAATTATGTTAACCTACATATTTTTATAAGGAATAAGCATAAAAGAGTAATTGATATAAATTTATATACATGGTTGTTGAAAAATGAGCGTGACAAGATAATTTCAGTGTAGAATTATCTTCATATAGAGGAATAAGTACTATTGCAATGTTAGAAGATAACTGAATGAAACTCACATTGAGATATCATTATCATTAAGACTTTTATTATTAGAAAATCCATAAACATAGACTATAACTATTCAGAAAATATGGAGTTATGATGCGATAATACTCACACATTAAACATGGAGAAACTATAATATTTATAAACTAATTTTTTCCTTCACCAAATTAGTACATGGAGGAGGAGAATAAAGAGTGGACATTGGATTGATAATGAGTCCTTATATAACATTTCATGGTTAGTGATACTTGGCATCAAGTTACTATATCCTAAAAACATGAATCCAATTAAATAAATCATAGTGGATCAGATACACTGACACATCGTAATGTGCATTCTCCTTGGACTAGCCCTTAGAATAGAACCAACTAAAATCCTTATTTGTTATGATTTAATTTATATATTAGTTTTTAATATTAATTTAGATCAATTTCAATTAAAATAAATAGATTTAACATATTACCTCTATCAAGGTAACAAGATATAAATATCCCAAGGGCCAAAAGAAAATAAATTTTTTAATTCGGCATGCACTCTGATTCAGACCCTCTTAGGGGGGAAACATTGAGCTCAGTCCCAATATTTTACCAATACTTAAGGATTTATTGCTTACCAAATTCTAGAATGTAAGTTTTTATTATTGTAAAACCCAAAAAATTTTGTTAAAAATGGTAATAAGCTCGATATATTACATAGCACAGAACACTAAGCTCTATGTGAATTGAGCTATATTATAAAAATATTATTATTTATTTGTGACCTAGCTATTGAATTATTAGGTATTAATAGGAATAAAATAGTATAAAAAATATGTATAAATTTTTTATAATGTATTGACCAATGATAATTAATTTCTAAATTTTCAATTAAGTCATTTATACTTCAAAAATATGTTTTCTTAAAAAAAGTATTTTATTACCTTTTTTGCGTAAAAATTATAATTTATTTTCAATATTTATCTTAAGTCATTTTGTGCTTAAAAAGTATGTTTTCTTCAAAAAATAGATTTTATTACCTTTTGTGTGTAAAAATTATAAATTTATTTCTGATATTTTTATAAATTTTATTTTATGAAGTTAATATCATTTTTGAAATCATTATTTTAATATTATCTTAGGGTAAATTTTTTGTTTTTTTGAGAAGATTGATTTTTCAAAGAATAGTAAAAAATACTAATTTTTATAAAACTATCATTTATTTTCATTGAAAAATAGACATAATATTTTTAATTTTATCCTAAATTAATATAAGTATAATTTATTTATGAATAATTTAATTAATTACATAGGAATACAAATTATATATAATCTTGGAATAAAAATACATTTAGACTTAAAAATGATTTTTTTCTTTCAAAAAACGTTTTTTATCATGCTTTACAAGATAATTATAATATGAACATATACCAAATTTATATATTGAGTTTATTAAAATGGATTCCATAATTGAAAAAAAAATTAATATTATTTATAATGTCAACATAAGTTTTGGGCACATGGAATAATAAATACAATAAAATTTAACACCATGGTAAAGGGGTATATTGGGTTAATATAGGTTAAAACTAAGTTATAAGACAAAACTTTTTCATATTAATTCTTATTGGATGAATTTATTTCAAACTGTGTTAACATAGGCTCAATTTTTAATTTTTATGGTACACATTTCCATGAAAATGATATATATAATATTTTATGTAAAGAATTTTTTTTTCACTCTCTTGGTTTTAAATTTATCTTATATGTTCACATAGTGATAAAAATTAGATGTGAATAAATATTAATTGTTATTTTTAGAATAATAAAATTATTTTTATGATTTTAATTTATTTATATTTTTCAGTTGTTATATAATTATGCTAAATTCTTATATGATGTTGACATAGTTCCTATACGAGCAGTGAAAAAATCAGTTTAAATGATTTTAAAAACATGAAAAGTAATATTTTTTGGATGAATTATGATGTCACATGAATTTTACGATTAATAATAATGTATATTTTATGGTTAAATATTTTATATTTTAATTTATTTTCTATCCTTAAGTATTTAAACTCAAATTAAAAGAATAGGGTCAAAAATGACATTAATGACATTTTATGAGAAATAATTTTTTATTAAATTATTTAAAAATTATAAAAATATTTAAAGAGTATAATTAGGATGGGAAATGGTCTAAAATTCCATCCCTTTTCCATTTATCAGACAATAGACTTCTTATATTGTTTCGTTCTGGTCTTCGGCCACGAAACGCCCAATGGATCCGTATCCAATGATTGATGGATCTACATTCCAAAGGCAGACGTTCACCGGATGGTCTGACCAGCGACTCTTAAGAACTCACATTGGTCGAGAGGATGGGAAGTCAGGCTGATCACACCCTTTTTGGGGGGAATTATTGCATGTTCCGGGACTCTCTTATAGGTTTAAGAATTATTCATATGTTCGCGAATCTTTGGTTTATACCCAAACATAGTATCCACGGATTTAAACTTGGTGGGCAACGGTCAACTGGACCCAGGGGTTCAGAATCATTTATGCCCGAGGTTTACCATCCCTCGTTGGATTAATGACCCCGAAGGGTTGGAACTCGCTTGAGGCGACAATAGGAGTGGCATAGTGAACCGATGTGGAGATGATTGGATCGACCGGTTGTTGGACTTGAACCTCAGGGAGACTTCCTACGTACCCTGCTTAGGAAGCAGGGATCAAAGTCCACGTAGTTTGGACATACAGTTTAACGTCATGCTAGATGATGGTGGAACTCGACGTGAAGAAATGACCGAGTGGTGGGCTTGAACCTCGTGTAGGCTTCCTACGTACCATGCATTGGCATGGATCAAAGTCCCCATAGTTCGCTAAGTGGGGCTTACACTCTAAGGAGGCCCAGAATATCGATGTCATGGTCGATGCTTACTTTAATCCCACATGATTCATGCTCGGTGTGAGAAACAAGAGGCAGCAGGGACCAGAGGATCATGTCGCGAAAGGTGCGTCCATGAGAAGTGGAGTGGGGCTTAAGCGTGGAGTGGCCCTGGGGGATGAATCGGGGCTTACACTCTAGGGAGGCCCAGAAGATCGGGGCTTACTCCGAGATGGATGCCCTGGGCGACAAAGCCTAGTGGGAGAGGGAAAGGGGGTGCTCCTGCGGCCATCTCCTCCCTTGTAGTGAATGAAGGCTTCCTTCTGATGCCTATTTTACAATCTTCGAGGAACCCCCAACCAGTGGAGGGGAAAAAAGGGGATTCCCAAGCTCAGAATCCACATTACTGTGGGAATGTGAACCCAGGAATGCTTTGGGAATCTTCTCAAGGGTCGGGGAAACCCTGTTGCCCTTATTTACCGTGGGTATGTGAAATCAAAATGGTGCACTGATGTGCCTGAAATTTACACCACGTGAGCCCGGTGGCTCTGGCGGAGGCCTTGGCTCGGGGCCGACGAATGGGCCAATGAGGGAGTCGTGGAGGACTTGGCTGGATCAGAAGGATTTTACCTGGATCTGGAAATGAGAACGCCGAAGTATTTGGCAAGCCACTAAGAGGTATGGATGGTGGCGCCCTTTGCGTGGGGAAGTGCCACGCGGTTGGAGGGGTTGTCCATGAACCAGGGTGGTCCACAGACCGATTGGCATCCCGCGAACCAGGGTGGTTTGCGGCTTTGGGCTCAATCCGTGAACTAGGGTGGTTCGCGGCTTTAGGTTTAATCCGCGAACCAGGGTGGTTCACGGAGAGTTCCCGACGGCCAGTGGCAGCCAAGGGCGGCGCTGATCAGAGGCTCGTCGGTCGGGGCTTCTCCCGCGTAGGAAAGTGCTACGCGGTACGATGGATGAGAAAAGAGGCATGAACTCTCTGGTCCGTGGGGAAGTCATCCGCGGAGGGGGTTTGGTTTGCGGTTCTCCTTTTTCATTATTTTAGGTTCGCGGTTGACTAAATTATTATGCATTTTCCAATTCCCTTTTAATTCATATACCTGTTGTGGTTCGCGGATGGGAATTTCACTGTTTGCAAAATCCAAAGCCTTCCTTCAACCGATCTCCTTCCGAATCTCCAATCCCTCTGAATCTGATTCCAGTTCTCCGATCTCTCCCTTCTTTCCCCCTTGGTCTCCTTTTATAGAGTGGAGAAAGGAATGCATCTGTGGCCACGTGGCCCCTTTTGAGGAGGCCCATAACCAAATACCTGGTTCACAGCCGACTTGGTCAATCCGCAATTCACGGTGGGTATTGAACGCTCCCCCCCTCCGCGAGGCGAACTCAGGGAGTGCTCCGCGGCTGCGGAGGGTTCCACCTCTATTCCGCGAACGAAAGTGGGCGTGGCTTTAACCGGTCGACGCGGTCCACGGTTAGGGCATCTCATGACGGTGAAACAGACTAGGTCCCATCCTGACTCGTGACCGCGGAGTCTCTCCTTCTCCATTTCGCGAACGAAAATGGTTTGCGAAGGGTGTGCCTCGCGGTGCCTGGCCACGTTGCGCTTCCATGGACCGATTCGAGGGATGGTCCTTTTTATGTCTCTTATTTGATTATTTGCTCCAATTATTTGGGAGATTTGGGTAAAATTTCTTTTGCGGATTTTTCAAGACCCTACAAATGCCCTCCATCGGAATGGGGTCCGATCAGAATGAAGAGGAGGCCATTCCGATGTAGAGTGGTCCTGAAAATTGATGAGTGATTGGACAATGCTCTAAATTTTGCCTTAGCCAATGGACTCCGCGAGCACAATTCGACTATTGCTAAGATTTTATAGGAAAACCCTAAAACCTCTTTTTCATTTTCTTCTTTTAATGCCCTGATTTTTCCTGGGCCCATTTGGTATGGACCCAGCGGGTATAACCCAAATTTTTCTTAGGCCGCCCTTTTTGGGTTTTCGTCCTAACAGGCTTTGTGCCTCTTTCTTTTGTGAGCGGTTTAAAGTCCCACCGTTAAGACTATCACTACAGATGTTTTTGGTCGAACAGATTTGACCAAATAGGGTGGGGCGGAGGCCCCAATGGGGTTCAACTTATTAAAATATGTCTAAATACCCTTCAGATGCACGTCGAGGGAAACATGTTTGAATTTGAGCATCATGCAGGGCATGTCTCAAGGCATGGGAGCCGTGTCGGCGTACAGAGGTAGGAAGAGAATTTCCTAAGAAAAACTTGCCTTTGGTAGACGGGCCAAGGGCGATCAGTATGCATAGCCGCTGAGGGCATGGTATGCATAATCATACAAAGGTGTCCTTAAGTCAAAGACTTATCCATTTCTGATGGCCAGGGGTCTTCATGGAAGTCCAACTTATGGAAACCACCATGGGTATCCTGGAAAATTATGAAAACCACCAGGGGTGGCTTAGAAGGGGGGTGTGACATCTGAAAGGGTTTTGGGAACATCCGTACTAATCAGGAGCGTGGTCCGGAGACCACCTCCCTACACATTTAGTTAGCGTAAGGGATTGTTGAGGCTGTACGTAGTTTGAAGTCATGCAGCTGGGACATCATGGAACGACTTCTCCTGGTTCCTAGTAATCTTGTCAAAGACGTCCCACCACATTCAGGTAGGGTTGTGAAAGAGGTTGTTAAACTGTAGCTCAGATGGTTTCTGAATCTCGGGATGGACATGGGGGCTCAGAGGCCAAGAGGCGTATGGAGGGAAGCATTGACTATGAAAAACTTGTCTTTGGTAGACGGGCCAGGGGCAGTCAATATGTAGAGCCGCTGAGGGCATGGTATGAATAGTCATAGAAATGTGTCCTTAAGTCAAAGACTATCCACTTCCGATAGCCAAGAAACTTCAGGGAAGTTGAGATTTGGAACCACCAGGGGTGGCTTATGAGAGTTCGGCTTTTTTCTGAGTATAGAGTATGGTTTATGATGAGAGGGTGCCTGAATACGAGGGAAATATCTAGACTAAACATCCTGAGAAGGGGTGAAGTAATTATTTCTCACAGTGGTGTGAGGCGGTGGTTCGTGCAGGTCTAACCCGTGCACTGAAAGATGAAGAAAAGCTTCTATTTCTCATTGAACCCCTGAAAAGTATGATCATGTAGTTTTATCGTCATGTGGTTGGGACATACTCCGTGAAGTTTGGCGTCATTCGGCAAGGACGAGAGGCATTTTTAAAGGTTTCTGTGCAGTTTAATGTCATGCAGCGAGGACAGATTCCGTGCATTTTAACGTCATGCGGTAAAGACGAGGATATCTTTAAAGGTTGCTGTGCAATTTAATGTCAAGCAGCGAGGACATGGGCATCTTTGCGAAGGATGTTCTTTATCAGAATATAACTGGGTTTGAATACCTCAACATGCCCCAAACGTGGAAGGGGGGTTGATTGGTGTAAATCATGGTTCCGTGGCTTCTTGGATCCGGAAAGGTGATATGGGGGCTCTGAGGCCGGTAAGCATACGGGGCTAGGAAGAGCATCGCCTGTGGAAATCTTGCCTTTGATGGATGAGCCAGGGGCTATCATTATGCAGAGCCACTGAGGGCATGGTATGCATAGTCGTATGAAGGTGTCCACGGGTCGATTAATTTTTACTTCCGATGGCCATGAATAGTTATGAGGATCCGAAATTATTCGATCCACGAAGTCTGTCATTTGGCAGGGGAATGTCTGGACATGTTGGGGATATTCGTACCTCGTTGCTTGTTGAGTTTCAAAGAGCCCCCTACGCTGATCTTTTCTCTCTTTTTTTCGTGGGGGTGTGCCTTCATTCCATGCAGGTTAACATCATGCAGTAAGGATGAAATACTCATAGTTTATCAATCATAGAGCTCAGACCATTGGGTGACTATTGCTGCAGTCACTCGAAGGATAACTGAGTCAACATGTTCTGATATACTTAGAACAGGGCGGGGGATGAAGGTCATAAACTGCAACTTTGAGCTTTCTCGGATCAGGAGGTATGGTGTGGGGGCTTTGAGGCCGGTATGCATACGAAGCTAGGAGAAGTACCGCTCGAAGAAATATTGCCTTTGATGGTTGAGCCAGGGGCTATCATTATGCAGATCCACTGAGGTCATGGTATTCATAGTCGTACAAATGTGTTCTTGGGTCGATAACATTACACTTTCGATGGCCATGACTGATTATGAAAATCCGTGATTGCTCATAGTACAGAGTTCAGCATGTGGGGATAATGGTGTTCGGGTATACAGGAAACATCTTCACCGCAATTGTCCGTTGAGTCAAAGTAGCCTAGTCCTGGCTTGATGTTTGTTGATGCAGGTCGCTATGTGAACCACTGACAGACACATAGGCTAGCCACATAGAGATACCCTGGAAACGACTGGATGTGAAAAGGGGAATGAACTTGTAAACCACTTTGCCATAAACTTCTGTATTAGGAGGTATGGTATGGGGCCTTTGAGGCTGGAAAGCGTACGTAGAAAGGAAGAGTGTTTCCTGTGGAAATATTGCCTTTGGTAGACGAGCCAGGGGCTATCATTATGTAGAGACACTGGGGGAATGGTATGCAAAGTCTTGAAAAGGTGTCCACTGGTCGATGACTTTCCACTTCTGATGGCCATGAGTGGTTATGAAGATCCATAATTATCCGGGCCATGGAGTCTGATGTATGGAAAGGATGTATCCAAATGTGCAAGGAGTATCTCTATATCGTATCGCCATGTGTCCTGGGTGGGTTGCGACGAAGTCCGTGCAGTTTAACATCATGCGATGAGGACAAACTCTATGCAGTTTAACATCTTGCGGTAAGGATTATGGTGACCCGACGTTAAGGAAAAAGGGGGTCTGCGTAGTTTAAAGTCGTGCGGTGGGGAAAAATTCCATGCAGTTTAACGTCATGCGGTAAGGATGACTTTTGTGCAGTTTAACGTCATACGGTAAGGACAATGATATAAACCCCAAGCAGGTTTGGTCCGGATGCTGGGGGAAGGGGGCATTTTTAACATCATTGTCTGTGCAGTTTAACGTCGTGCGGTAAGGACGAGAATTACACCCCGTTCCGGTCTGGTTCGCACATGGGGGAAAGGTAATCTTATATATATTTATTTTTGTTCAGGAGGCTGGGCCAGGACTAGCGATCCTGGCATCGCTACGTATCCTGTGGGGGCAGGAATCAAGCCGTACGTAGTTCTCTGGAAGAAATACACCCTGTGCAGGTCTGGTCCGTACGCGGTGGAAAAAAGGAATTTTTATTTCTTTTATTCAGGGGATGGGCCAGAACTGGGGATCCTGGCGTCGCGACGTATCCTGTGAGGGTAGGAATCAAGCCATACATAGTTCTCTGGAATCCGTGCAGTTTAACGTCATGCGGTGAGGACAGAGTCCATATAGTTTAAAGTCATGTGGTTAGGACGAGGGGTACACCCCATGCAGGTCTGGTCAATACACGGGGGAGGGGTATTCTTAACTCTTGTTATTCATGTAATTTAACATCGTGCGTTGAGGATGTGAACACACCCCGTGCAAGTCTGGTCCGTACACGGGGGAATGGGAATTTTTTTTGTTTTTCTTTTTGAGGTGGCTGGGCCAGGACTAGGGATCCTAGAATCACTACGTATCCTATGAGGGCAGGAATCAAGCCTCACGTAGTTCTCTGAAAGACGATACACCTCGTGCAGGTCTGGTCCGTACATTGGGGAAAGGGCATTTTTAAATCACTTTGTCTGTATAGTTTAACGTCATATGGTGAGGACGTAATACTCTTAATTTAAGGTCATAGAGTTTGGACCATTGGGTTCTTGGAAGTTTAACATCATGCAGCTTAGATGATGAGTACATCTCATTTTTTCTTCATATGTGCAGTTTATCGTCTTGCGGTAAGGACGAACTCCATGCAGTTTAACGTCATGCGGTGAGGAAGTGGGCTATACAGTTTAACATCATGTGGTCAGGACGTGGTCCGTATAGTTTAACGTCATGTGGTTAGGATGAGGGCCATACAGTTTAACATCATGTGGTCAGGATGAGGGCCATACAGTTTCTACGCGAAATACTTCTTTAAGAATCTCACATTCATAAAAGCGGTTGTAAATTGTCTGTCTATGGAGATCATGGTATATGCTCCGTTGGAGTAGACCTTGTGTACAACATATGGTCCTTCACACTTGGGATCCAGCTTTGGAGGCTTCTTTCCAGGTATCATTGGGGTCCGGAGGACCATCACTAATTCTCCTTCCATGAAAGACCAGAGGCGGACCTTTTTGTTGAAGGCTCGTGCGATCCGGTTCTGGTACACTTCCAGGTGGTGCAGAGTGTGCAACCGCCTCTCGTCTAGATGCTCCAATTCACCTAGCTGTTTTTCAGACTGCTCATCATCGGATAATTGATCACAAATGAAAACACAATGTGAGGGAAGTTGGAGTTCAATGGGCAGGACCGCCTCTGTGACGTACACCAATGAGTACGGGGTAGATCGAGTAGCGGTGCAGATTGTGGTTCGATAATCCCACAATTAATGGAGGAGTTTATCTGGCCATGAATTCTTGTCTTTTTCCACCATCATCTGGAGAATGCTGGACATGGTCTTGTTGAAAGACTTTATCTGTCCTTTGGCCGCTGCAAGGTAGCAGGATGAGTGATTAGCCTTGATACCATACTCGTGGTATAGCTTTTCCGATTCAGCTGAGTAGAAGTTGGTGCCATTGTCCGTCAGTATGGTATAAGTGACACCAAATCTGGTGATGATATTGGTCTTCACGAAGCTGACAATATTTCTTTCCCCAACTTCCTTGAGGGGTATGGCTTCTACCTATTTGGAAAAGAAGTCGGTTGCGGTGAGGATATACTTCAACTGTTTGGCCGTGGCGGGAGGATATGGTCCCACGACAACCATCCCCCAGACGGAAAATGGCCAGGAGTACTTATATTGATGAAGTAACTCTGGGGGATGGTGTATGAAGTTGGAATGAATTTGGCATGAGTGGCATTTCACAGAAAAATGCTCGCAGTCTCATGCCACTATGGGCCAGTAATACCCAAGCCTTCGAACCTGATGGGAAAGCTTGGTCCCTGGTTGATGTGATCCACACGCTCTTGCATGTACATCAGTCATGACGGCAACAGTTTCTTCTCCATGAATGCATCTGAGGAGCACTCCATCGAGGCCTCATCTGTAGAGGACCTCTTGCTGACCCGCACCGACATATAGGACAAAATTGATTTCCCTTCTTCTGTACTTTCTCTCATTCAGCCCTGTCTGATGGAAGCTATCCCTGTTGAAGGTAGTTTGCTATGGGGATCATCTAGCCAGGGGCACGAGCACATGGCTCGGGGACAGGACTGACTTCGTTTATCTATTCCTTCTTAGCTTGAACAAATGGTAATTCCATTCAACGGTGAGCAATGCCGATGACTGTTTCATCCCAGTCTGGGTCGGCTAGGGCTGTGGCCGCGTTGGCTAATGCATCAGCCTGAGCGTTCTGGGATCGGGGAATATAAGTCAATGTCGGTTCTGTGGAGAACTCGACCATTAGCCCTCAGATATGGTCAAACAAGGGGATCAGCTCCTCCTTTTTAATAGCATAATCATCGTTGACTTGCTTGATGACCAGCTCCGAGCCACCTTTTACCTTAAGGTGTTGTACTTGTGTCTGGAGTGAGAGTTCCAGGCCTGCAATGAGGGCTTGATATTCTGCTTCATTGTTCGTACATCCCTCTAATAGGAGGAAGGAATATGGCAAAACTGCCTTTTCTGGGGACATGAGTATTATCCCCAGACCCACTTTGTCGAATCTGGGATCCTCCATCCTCCTCCCGGTGGGGCTTCAGGACATGCCGTCAAAGTACATTTTCCATGCTGGGAACTCCTCTAGAACCGAGAAGATATCTTCATCAGGTAGTTCAGCGTCCGGTGCAGTGGTCCCTGTTGAAGGGTGCTCTACCATAAAGTCTGCTAATGCCTAGCCCTTGATGGATTTTTGAGGCACGAACCGGATATCAAATTGTTATAGGATGACCGCCCATCAGGATAGGCGTCCGATTATCATCGAGCGACTGAGGATATACTTGAGCGGGTTACTCCGCAAGATCAAATGGGCCTCATGATGCAACAGATAATGTTGCAGCTTTTGAACCACAAAGACCAAGGCTAGACAACTCTTCTTGATTTTTGATTATCGAGTCTCAGCATCAATCATGGTTCGACTGAGGTAATAGAGACTGTTTTCACTACCGGCGTCATTCTTCTGTGTGAGGAAGGCTCCCAATGACCATTCTAGGGCCGTCACATATAGAATGAGAGGCCTTCCTTTGACCAGGGGCATGAGCACCGATGGGCTTAAGAGTTACTTCTTCAAGTTGTCGAACGACTCTTGGCAGTCATTTCTCCACTGGTACGTGACCCCCTTCTTCATCAACCTGGTGAAGGGAAAACATTTGCCTGCCAGGTTGGATATGAACCACCTAATATAGGCTAGGTTTCCTTGGAATCCCCTCAGCTAAGTGAGATTTTGAGGAGGTGGCAGGCTCAGGATAGCCTTCGTCTTCTCAGGGTCGACTTCGATGCCACGATGGCGTACAATGAAGCCAAGGAATTTCCCTGAGGTAACCCCAAAGGTGCATTTCAAGGGGTTAATATTGAAGCTATGCTGTCGAAGCTTGTTGAAGACAGTCTCAAGGTCTGACAGGTGATCCGAGCGTTGTCTGGACTTGACCACTAGGTCATCCACGTAACATTCAAAGAATTTCCCCAAGAACGTCTTAAAGATACGATGCATGGCACGCTGATACGTGGTGCTAGAATTATTGAGACCAAAGGGCATGACCCTGTTACCGAATACCCCTTGAGGGGCCCTGAAGGCAGTAGATTCTTCATCTTCTCCAGCCATCCTGATTTTATTGTATCCGGAATAGCCATCCATGAAGGATAGAGCTTCATACCCGGCCGTCACATCGATTAACAACTCGGTGATTGGAACTGGGAAACCATATTTTGGGCAATACCGATTGAGATCTCTGAAGTCAATGCAGATGCAGATTTGTCAGTTATTTTTCTTTATAGGGATGATGTTGTCCAACCAAATGGGGTACTGGACCTCCCTAATGAAGCCTGCTTTAATGAGCTTATCAACTTCAGCCTCTATCTTGGCAGCATGGGAGGGGTGTGTCCTTCTAGCGGCCTGTTTGTAGCCTTATTTGTCTTCTGGAAGACCCAGGTGATGCATCGATACCTCGGGATTGAGTCCTAGAATTTCCGTGTAATTCCAGGCGAAGACGTCCGAGTGTTGCCTTAGGAAGGAGGTATATACCTCGTATTCCTCGGGAGACATGGCCGTGCTAATGAGTGTGGGCCTCGGTTCTTCTTCGGTACCCAGGTTTATTTCCCTGAGCTCGTCCATAGTGGTGGAGATAACCTCCTCAAATGTGGGAGGTGAATCTCTGAGATCTCCCCTCTCTTCTTCTCCCAAGTCCTCATCTTCTTGATTTGAAGAGAAGAGAATTTCCGATTTGAGCCTTCGAGTGTTTGAGGGAGAGGCATCGTGGGCATCCTTGCTTGAGTATTCGTCCCCAAATCAAGGGTTGGTAGACATTCCCGCATTGTCGTGATCATCCATCATGGATGAAGTCATGAGGACATCCGAATGCGTGTCCGTACTTGAAGTCCTACTCTCAACACGGTTTATGGGAGGGACATAATCTCTACCAAGCTGCCTGAGGGGGTCATCATGGACCATTTCCAGGCCATTTGGAGCGGGGATCCAGTCGATGCCGTCGACCAAAGGCTTCTTATTATTTTGCTCATAGAACCCAACATCAATGTAATGTGACTCGGAGTGCTCGAAAGGGGCCTTATCAGCGTGAAACCTCCCACTTTTTCCATTGACGCAGTACTTGATACACTGATGGTAGGATGAAGGAAGGGCCATGTGCTTATGGAGCCATGGACTTCCCAGCAGGGAATTGAATGTTCTGCTCTACCAGACCACCAGGAATTCTGTGTAGGCTACCAGGTCACCAAAATGGGTCTTTTGCTTAATCTGTCCCATTAGTTTCTGCTCACTCTTGTTGTAACCTAACAAAGTTGTGGCTGAGGGAATTAGATCGTCCTCACTGTAGCCCAACTTACGGAGTGTCCGTAGGGGAAGGAGGTTAACTCCATAGCCATTGTCTATAAATACATTTTGGATCTCAATACCATTTAGCGTGCCAGACACATATAGCGGTCTGATGTGTCCTTGCATGATGGTATCTTCATTCTGATCAGTGAAGGAAATCACCGCATTGCATTCAGTCAGGCCAGTCTCCGTCCGGTAAATCTCGGCGGCAACTACCTCGGCTTAGAATTTTTGGGGACTGATCAAAGCTTTGATAAGAGCCTCCTTAAGGTCAGCAGACAAACTCAGGGCATCCAAGATTTACAACAAGGCTGGTACTGACGCCAGCTGCTTAAGGATGTCATATTTTTGCTCCAGCGGTCGACGCTTCTCCATTGGCGGGAGAGTCGTAGCGGGTGCTTTGGGAGCTGGAGTATTTTACGAGGAGGGAACGGTCGCTGGGATGGATGTCGATGGTGTTCCTGCGTTTTGAGTACTTGGCCTGGCCAGTCTATTTGTGTGCACTAGGTGACAAGACACTTGCTCCTCCTCTGGTGGGTATCGCAGAACAACTGGGCCAGAGTGGCTGCTTGTGGAGGTGGAGGGGAATTCCCTCTCCTACTGAGTCTGCTAAAGGGCTCTCCCATGAGTTTCCGTGGTATTGACGGTCTGGGCCATGGTCCAACCATAGGGTTGGTTTTGGACGCGGTTGTGCCTCCCCTGGTATCCTCTGCCTCTGCGATTCCTCCTCCCAGCTCCTCGTGCATGGAACTCCGGTTCGTAATCATACCCTTCATCAGGGAATGATTCCATTAGATAGATGACGTTGATAGAACCAAAAATTGGCTCTTCATCCTCTAATAGGTCAACCTGGTCAGTTGTCTCTGATGGTGCCATTTGGTGGGTAAGTGCCCATGGTTCCAAATTCGAGGGCATGAAATCCACTAGGGTTGGGACTAACTTTGGCCCCGTCATGGACTGCTCCTTTTGTGATTTCTTCCTCCTTCGATTATGCCTGGATGACCGGCTTGTGGAGGGTTGTGAGGCTGATGCTATCGGCTCTGTGGCTTCAGGGGATATTGGTGGCAACACCGGCTACTGTAGCTGAGCTCGGAGTATACCCTGGGCTCAGTAGATAGTCTTCCGAGTCATCCAGTTGTCAAATTTCTGCCCCTGCTTACTGGTGACTTTCTTCCACCCCTCCTCTTTGTCGGAGTCGGTGGTAGAGATACATGCCACATGTGTTGGGGGTGGTCCCAGCTCGACTTGTCCGGAATCTACCATCCTCTGCAGAAGGTCTTTGAAGATGAATCATTCTCAGATACTGTTCCCCAACATCCGGTGGTAGGGGAAATAATCTGGACTATCATCGCGAATGACCTCTTCAGGTCTCCACGGTTCTGGAAGCTGGAGCAAGTTGTAATTCATAGCGGCAATGAAGTATCCGCAGACTTGATTGTCTCAGAACGAGTATTCTTTTTGTCTTCATTCCTCAAACTGGTTTCACTTCAGTCCTCTCTGATCGTCCCGTTTAGGCAGGGGTGACCGCTGATATGCAGGGGGCCCTTGAAGATTTGGTGGAGGAATGAGCGGTGTAGCGAGCACAGGGGCCGGATTGAGTGGGATAGCGGATGCTTCAACTCTAGCGGATCTTTTCACAGGAGCCTGCGAGGCTATTCGGGACTTTGAATTAGTCCACTGCAGGGAGTCCTCAATTCTCTAGGTGATGGCTGAGAGATGGTGGAAGCCAGTGGTGCACTCCACCAGTATGAGTGGTGTTCTTAGCTCATCTCTAAGATTATCGATGAATATGGCTAGCATCTCATCTTGAGGCATTGGCCTATTCAGAGAATAGGTAAGACCTTTCCATCTGGCGATGAAATCTGAGACCCTCTCATTCTCCCTCTTCTTGCAGTTCATGAGATTGCTGATCGTTGTTTTAGAGAGCATTGAGATGAAGTGGAATAGGAACTACTATCGGAGGTCCTCCCATCTCTTTATCGACTGGGCCGACCGACTTGTATACCAGAAGAAGGAGGATCCTTGCAAGGTCCACATGAAGCATCTGAGTTTCACTTCTTCTTGCTGTTCCGGAGTCCCCATCATAGGGTCGCAATATGACGCGTAGTGCATCAAATGCTGCTTTGGATCGCCTGATCCATTGAATATGGGGAATACAGGGCTCCCAAAATTGGGTGGAGGTGGTGTGTTGGTTACCCAATCTGGGTAGGTATTCCGCTCCGGCTCCATCGGAGCACGTCGACCTTCCATCGCTTCCAATCGAGCTGTTAGTGCCTCAATGGTGTTTGTGAGTCCCTGGTTTACATCCTGTTGGGCCCAGTCCTGGGTAGGCATAGACCAAAGCATTTCCCGAGGATCCGGATTGGCCGGTACCAAGGGTGCATATTCCATTCAAGGTTCCCTCGGAGGGTTCAGGCGTACTTTATCTGGTTGCCTCCTAAGTGGAGGGAAATCTTGTTATTCATCATCCACATTTAGGTAGTTGGACGGACCAGTCGCCTTATTGGGCATGAGCCTTATCCATGCTTCACTTACCGGGGCAAGCCTTATCCTTTGAGGTGCACTTGTTGGGAGTTCATGATGTGGCTCTTCTTGGGACGCACTTTCAATAAGGCGGTTCCTCTGGAGCAGCTCCGCATTAAGCCGCCTCAATTCGTTCATCTCTTCTTCCTGTCGAGCGAACCTCTCCTCGAGCGTGAGTGGCTCGTTTTTATTGAGGGGAGGGGCCGAGTTAAGGGTAACTGTTCCATTGTTCTTGTATTTGTTGGAAGCTCTCTGGGTGGGTGGAGGAAGGTTAGCTGAAGGGGAGACCATATTTAAAGAGGCCCTTTGGTTCCGGGTGTGCACCCCTTGGGGTTTGTTGTGAGTCACAGCCTGACTGGAACCGTCATCTCCCAATTTGTTCGGATTTGTATTTTCCCCAGTGTCACCCATGAGGTCACCCTCTATGACATTGATGAATGCATATTGTGGGGTGGAGGGGACGTTATCTTCCAAATAGGAAGATGATCTCCTGCGTCTTCGGCCGGCCATCCCCTTCATGACATGGGATTTCCCTCAGACTTCTTGCTGAAGGGTGATGCAAAGAGTTCTTTGATACAACCTTATGGTGAGCCTTCCTATCAGAGGGGATGATGATTCATATAACAGGATAGGATGAGAACCTCCTCTTCTGACCATCCTCCCTAGATTAGAGAACACCGATTCTCGTTGGGGAGGTTGTTGTTGAGGGGGTAATAATGCCCCAAGCCCTGAGGGCTGGGGTTGGCTTTGTTCCCTGGAAGTTGATTCTCTTCCCAGATTTATTGGTCTTATAGGGGAATTTTTTGTTAAAAATGCCCCCAGCCCTGCAGGCTGGGGTTGACCTTGGATTTCAGCAGTGGTTGTGGCTATCGTGACCTGCTTGATCTCACGTGCCCCCATCTGGGGGTGAACTGGATCTGGTACCGAATTCACCTATGGATAAGTCCCTTCTAGGGAAGTAAGTAGAGATCATTGATTGGACTCTCTTAGGTGAGAGGCTTGCTAAATGCTCTCGGTGGGACTTACTCAAGGCCCAAATCTGTTGGGTGTGTTGCCTTTCCTAAACAGGGGTACCACCCGATTGCCATCTCGATGTGACGATGTTACATGATACCATGTCGAACGGGTTTTTCTGGGCAGGGGGCGAAGTGAAATTAAGAGGTCCGTGTTCCCCCCATCCCCGGATATGGACTCCCGTCGTAGCGTCACCGATGAGGTGGCGCAGTTCGTGCAGTGCACGGAGGAAAGATGCCTCCATATTCCTTTTTGCACCTCTCGGGGCGTTGTCGTCGCGTCGAGGAAAGGGTCTCCAGGTCGATGTGACATAGGAGGTCCCCTATTGTCTTAATGTGGCCTACATACCCGTCATAGCGAAGGAAGCTCAATTTCAGCTGGCAGAGGGTCGTCTATATATTATGTCGGATGCAGTGCATGCATTCTTCAGACAACTATCTGGGTATGTCGTACTGAGAGGTGGCCAGGGGCCAAAACATAACTGGTATATCATCCCTAGCCAGTCATTTCCTCAGGTGAAGCATATCGGCATACTCCCCTGCCAGTGATTCCTTTTCTTGGTCATCCCAACTAAGGATCTCACTGTAGTCGGAGGCAGTGGGATCGGTAGGTATTAAATTGTCTTTTGGGTGATTCTGGGGTGGTTCAGAAGATGAACGCGGCCCTGGAACGGATCCTAATCGAAGAAGGGCGTCGTTAGCGATAAGATGGTAATCAGACAAGCTTGATTCCATCCTTCTGAGTGCCTCGGCATACGAGGACTTTTCAGTGCTTGACTTGGAAGGAGGAGGACCTTCCTGTCGAAATAGTATGTCATCGTGGGGAGGACCTTCACAATGACAGCCATAATGGCGAGGACTACCATTACTGCTTGATGCTTCACTACATAGAGGACTTTTGCAGTGTACACCCTGGGGAGGACCTCCAAGGCATGTTGCAGCAAGGGGAGGACCTTCTGGCTGTGTGGCATTATTACGGGGAGGACCTTCGCAACAAATGCCATCATGGTGAGGATGACCATCATGGCTTGACGTTCAAAGCGCATCCTGGGGAGGACCTTCAGGACATTCCGCGACAAGGGGAGGACCTTCATGTTTCTTAGGGCCATTGCGGGGAAGACCTTCGCAATGGAGGCCATGGTGGCGAGGATTACCATCACAGTTGCGACAATGGTGAGGACTACCATTATTGCTGCCGCAGGGAGAATATCTGCGGGATACATCCTAGGGAGTGCCTCCAGAATGTACCGCAATGAGGGGAGGGCCTTCTCGTTGCTCGATGTCTCTATAGAGAGGACCTCCATTATCAGGGTGGTGAGGACTACCACCGTGACCTGATGCCTAGTTGTGTGGAGTTCCATTACACCGTAACCCCTGGGGAGGACATTCAGAGCAGGCCACGACAAGGGGAGTTCCTTCTTGTCTTGATGAGATGTCACTATGGGGAGGACCTTTGTAGTTGCTACTATGATAGCGAGGACTACCATCATAATCTGTGGTCCCACTTCATGGAGAGTGATTGCAGTGTATACCCCTGGGAGGGCCTTCAGGGTGGACCGCAGAAAGTGGAGGACCTTCTTGTTACTCGATCTTCTGGTCACATGGGGGGTTTCCGTGACTCGCATCAAGAGAGAATCTCCCGTGACCAATCGTTATATATTCGCGGGGGTGGCCCCCACGAGAGCTCTGGGGAGGACCTTTAGAGATTCTGGTAGCGACATTGTGAGGAGGACCTTCGCAACTGCTACTGCCATTCCCATAATATGGTAATGGGTGGGCAGGGTTTCGAGCCTTTGATGGGTGCTTAGCGGTGTCAGAAACTCCAGCTTCTAGCAGAGCAGAGTCATGAACCGGCTCTTTATTTTCCTACTGCCTTCGGCACGTTCGGAGCACTCTTTTATGGGTAGCAGGGACCGTCTGTTGTTGAAAACGACCTTCACATTTGGGTCCCTGTGTAATTGGGTCCCGTGATGTTGCCGGGTTACGCCGACGAACATCTTGACTTTTATCAGGGATATATGCCTGCTCTGGAGCATCCACCATGATGGACGGGTGTCCCCCAATTGGAACAAGTGAAGCTGCTCGATACGGTTGCCCTTGCATCATGGAATATAGCCGGTGACCCTCCAGGGCTGAAGTAGGGATGCAGATATGCTCCGAGGCGGCTATCTCGTCTCTTAGATGAGTCGCCTCAATTGGGGAGACAGGCTCACGGGCCTGAGTCCTTGTTGTTGCCGCCGATGCAATTACATTCTGGAAAGTCTGCAAGATATGATCTGGGATCTATACCTGCTCCTCCATCATTGCGAGGATATGTAGAGGGACATATTTGGTTCGAACGGGTATCAAGGCCCATTATGGTATCGGAGTAGGAATATCCTACTCTGTTCCTCCAGTGGCCAGTGGGTACTGACAATTATCTTGTGTCGGGACAGGTGAACGAGTCTGCCCCTGTACCAGGATATGCCAGTTTCTCTCTCCATTTTCCGCCACATAGAGGTGATAAACCATACTTGCATCTGCAGGGAGCTGGACATGCATATATTGGTTTCCCACCGTATCGAGTCAGTGGCCTTTGTTGGTGGGGAGAAATGACCGCCTATGATTTTCCGCCACATCTGGGTGGCAGGATTTGTTGATCGCCACCATATCAGGATGGAAGGCGTCTGAAGAAACTTCCAGGAGCTGGTCCTGCAGGTGTCGGGTCGCCACCACGTCATGCTGGTGGGCTTCAAGACCCTGGGTAGGGAGAAGTGCATGCCTGGTAAGTGCCGTCCTGCGTGAGCGACGAGCTTTATGGAGCACGGTGGGGATTCATGTCGGCTCGTATGATGCCGCCATGTCTGGATGGCGAGCTTGAGAGGGGCGAACAGGCGTAGGTGCCTATTAGTGGTACGTCTCCATGGCTGGGCAGCGGAGCTCCTCCTTAGGGACCAGGGTGATGACCGGTCCCCGATTGTACATCTTTCGCCCTCGTCGGGCGGTCCGAGGGGCCGGAGCTCGGGGAGCGTGATCCTGAATCCTCTGGGAGACATCCTCCTCGGCGCGAGGATGTTGGGTCGCTGCGTGACCGCGATGGCATCTTCCAGTGGGGGCCTTGGAGCGGATCCCCCGTTCGATAGGGATGAAGTCCTCAAGGTCGAACTCATCTGCCTCCCTGAGATAAGGGAGGTATGCATTGTCCCGTTCTGAGGATAGACTCCCGAAAGAGTTGCAGACAGCGATAGGGGATGTCTGGATCCGTCTTTGCGGCCGCTGCTGGGCAGGCGACCAGCGAGCACTAGTGGATTGGAGGGCATGCATAGCCGCCTCCACCATTGGGAGAGTACCATTCACTTGCTACTCTCAGATCAGTGCATCCGAAACCCAGCATTGAAGACGTTGGGTGGGTGATGGGGTCCTCCGTTATTGAGGAAGTCTCGTCCTTGCATTGTTGGAAACACGCATTTGTGAGTTCCTTTGCGATGCCACTGGATCGAAGGGAGTTCTAAAAGTAATGCCTGTGAAATATTTTAGCAAATACAAGCAGAAAACCCTTCAAAGCAGCATCTAATAATCCCATGCATAGTTAATGACCTTGCTTGGCCCTCCTTTAGAGCATGTGGGGGGAACTGGGTGATATTAGGTTAAATACGTCTTGTTTGGTTAAATATTCACGTCGGGTTCACCATTTTTTGTTTCGTTCTGGTCTTCAGCCACGAAACGCCCAATGGCTTCGTATCCAATGATTGATGGACCTGCTTTCCAAATGTAGGCGTTTGTCGGATGGTCTGACCAGCGACTCTTAAAAACTCACATTGGTCAAGAGGATGGGAAGTCAGGCTCATCACACCCTTTTTGGGGGAAATTATTTCCTGTTCCGGGACTCTCTTATAGATTTAAGATGTATTCATATGTTTGTGAATCTTTGGTTTATACCCAAACATAGTATCCACAGATTTAACCTTGGTGGGAAACAGTCAACTTGGCGCAGGGGTTCAGAATCATTTATGCTCGAGGTTTACCATCCCTCGTTGGATTAATGACCCCAAAGGGTTGGAACTCTCTTGAGGTGGCACTAGGAGTGGAGCGGTGAACCGATGTGGAGATGATCGGATCGACCAGTTGTTGGGGTTGAACCTCAGGGAGGCTTCCTACGTACCCTGCTTAGGAAGGAGGGATCAAAGTCCACGTAGTTCGGACATACAGTTTAACGTCATGCTGGACGAGGGTAGAACTCGACGTGAAGAAACGACCTAGTGGTGGGCTTGAACCTCGTGGAGGCTTCCAAGGTACCATGCTTTGGCATGGATCAAAGTCCCCGTAGTTCTCTAAGTAGGGCTTACACTCTAAGGAGGCCCAGAAGATCGATTCCATGGTCGATTCTTACTCTAAGTCCATGTGAGTCATGCTCGGTGTGAGAAACATGAGGCAGCAGGGAACAGAGGATCATGCCGCGAAAGGTGCGTCCATGAGAAGCGAAGTGGGGCTTACACGTGGAGCGGCCCAGGGTGATGAATCAGGTCTTACACTCTAGGGAGGCCCAGAAGATCGGGGCTTACACCGAGATGGATGCCTGGGGCGACAAAGCCCAGCGGGAGAGGGAAAGGGGGTGCTCTTGCGCCCATCTCCTCTCTTGCAGTGCATGAAGGCTTCCTTATGATGGCTATTTTACTATCTCTGAGAAACCCTCAACAAGTGGAGGGGCAGAAAGGGGATTCCCACGCTCAGACTCCACATTACCATGGGAATGTGAACACATGAATGCTTTGGGAATCTGCTCAAGGGTCGGGGAAACCCCTTTTCCCTTGTTTACCATGGGTATGTGAACTCAAAATGGCACGCTGATGCGCCTAAAAGTTACACCACGCGGGTCCGGTGGCTCTGGAAGAGGTCTCAGCTCGGGGACGACGAATGGGCCAATGAGGGAGTCGCAGAGGACTTGGCTGGATCAGAAGGATTTTACCTGGATCTATAAATGAGAACACCGAAGTATTTGGAGAGACACTGAGAGGTATGGGTGGTGGAGCCCTTCGCATGGGGAAGTGCCACGTGGCTGGAGTGGCCGTCTACGAACCAGGGTGGTCCGTAGACCGATTGGCATCCCGTGAAACAGGGTGGTTTGTGGCTTCGGGCTCAATCTGCGAAACAGGGTGGTTCGCGGCTTTGGGTTCAATCCGCGAACTAGGGTGGTTCGTGGAGGGTTCCAGGCGGGCAACGACGGCCAAGGGCTACACCGATCGGAGGATTATTGGTCGGGGCTTCACCCACGTAGGAAAGTGCTACGTGGTACGACAGATGGGAAAAGAGGCATAAACTCCCTGGTCTGCAGAGAATTCATTCGCAGAGGGGGTTTGGTTTGCGGTTCTCCCTTTTCTTTATTTTAGGTTCGCAGTTCACCAAATTATTATACGTTTTGCAATTCCTTCTTAATTCATATACCTACTGTGGTTCACGGATGGGAATTTCGCTGTTTGTGAAATCTGAATCCTTCCTTCAACTGATCTCCTTCCGAATCTCCAATCCCTCCGAATCCGATTTCAGTTCTCCGATCTCTCCCTTATTTCCCCCTTGGTATCCTTTTATAGAGTGGGGAAAGGAATGTATCTGTGTCCACGCGGACCCTTTTGCGGAGGCCCATAACCAAATACCCAGTTCACAGCCTACTTGATCAATCTGTGATTCACGGTGGGTATTGAACACTCCTCCCCTCCGCGAGGCGAACTCAAGGAGTGCTCTGTGGCTGCAGAGGGTTCCGCCTCTATTTCGTGAATGACAGCGGGCATGACTTGAACCGGTCGATGCGGTCCGCGGTTGGGGCGGTTCGTGACGGTGAACCGGACTGGCACCCATCTTGCCTCGCAAATGTGTAGGCTCTCCGCCTCTATTTCGCGAACGACAATGGTTCGAGGAGGGGGTGCCTTGCTGTGCCTGGTCACGTTGCGCTACCATGGACCGGTTCGCGGGCCGGTCCTTTTTGTGTCTCTTCTTTGATTATTTTCCCCAATTATTTGGGGGATTTGGGTAAAATTTCCTTTGCGGATTTTTCAGGACCCTACATATATGTAAAATTATAACCCTTTAATATTAAAAATTTTGTTACCCTGGTTACGGAAAAAATGAGTTACTAGGGGTTAATCTGAAATGATAAAGGTTAAAATGACCCAATTTTTTTTAAAACATAATTTTTTTGGTTGTATTTATACCCTAAAATTATGATATTAAAACACGAGTCATTTTAAATCCATTTTTAAACGAATGAGGCTGAATATTATTTTAAAAACATGAAAACTTACAAGTGTTCCACTTACCTAAATTATAAAAGGTCACCTTCTTCTCCTAAATTATTCACACCTATTGAGCTATTTATATCAACAAAAAAATACAAAATTATTTACCCAAAATTATTATACATGTTATATAGGATATCTAATTCCAAAAATACCAACCATGGGGTCTTTATGAATGGATCTAAAGGAGGTTTATCGAAGAAGAGGTAATCATTTTTATCACTCTTTCAAATTTATTTCTTCTTATACAACCTTTAAATTCGTTTTATCCCGACTAAAATGATAAAAATAGTATCATAAATATACTATGATGTTATTATTATTATGGTAAAAATATTTTCTATCTCTTTTAGTTTCCACAAGAAGCGAAAATATCACTCATGCTTACGTACAACATACTGTATCCATGTAGCGGTGTAATTTTTTTCGTCACCACTTTACATGGACATATATAAATATGAAAATAATAATTATATATGATATTTAAGACACAATTATGATTTTTAAATATATGATATCATTAACTTTTTATCCTTCTACTCATTAAAAAATGATAACATCGCTCATGCGTACGTATGGATTACCACCTCCACAAATCAACATGATTCATTTTCTATATATGCCTATAAATGATAATTATAAATATTTTTATAATGAATAAATATTATATTTAAAATATAATTGAGGGTTTTGATATAATTTAACCATGATCAAGATGCAAGGACCGGAACTGCCAAATCGAAAAATGAAGCAGTTTGCACTCACAGAAAATGATTTTAATAAAGAATTATTAATAAATGTGTACTAAAATGTTATAAGTAGATAATATATGATACTATTAGTATATATATGGTTATATTATATAATTATATTAAATTTTAATTTATTATACAGGATGCTAAAATATTTTACAAAGCAATCCAAACCTATCGTAAGGGTTTATTTCAAAATTTCATCCTTATTTGGGATTGTTTATCTTTAAATTTACCTAAGAATTATTATATGATATTTATGTATTAAATATAATAAAGTTTAATATACTTTATTTATTTCTATGGTTTTGAAGTATTATTTCAATTTTTACCTTTCGGTTTACTCAAAAATAATAAAATAATGCTCTTAAGGTAAACAATCTTTATTTTTTCAATTTGGCCGAGAATATTTTTATTCCATATCCATATTTTAACTAAAATATTTTCAAGAATTTTTTTAATATTATAAAATGATTTATTATTTTTTAAAACCTTTATTACTTTATATAATTTTTTTTAAAATGAATCTTCTTATCATTTTCCAAACGAGGAACTTTTCACTAATGGGGTGAAAAAAATATTTGTTTTTATGTACACCACATGAACAACTTTTATTTCCATCATGAATAATCTTTAATTTGATGATTTATTTACATGTATACATATTTATTTTCAAGGAAAATGTTTTTATTAATATTCTATAATTTTTAATATTTCAATAAATTTATTTCAAAATTAAAAAGGTATTATCCTAATGAAATCTTATAGGGATATTTTAAAAGTATTTCCATCTATTTAAACCTTATTTGTTAAATATTTTTCTTTAATGGGATATAATTTTTTTATACCAACCTCCATATTACTTTAGTTTAATTTTGATCAATTTATATTTATTTAATAGGGAAAGTATTAATATTTTTATGCTATTTTTTAATATAAATATCTATGTTGATTATGTATTGAATTTTTATTCACCCATTTCGTATGATGAATACATTAAAATTATTAAGTGATGGATGGATACCATTATATTCCCTTGATTCATTGGTAGGTCTCATGAAACAAACCATATTTTGTATTTTTTATATGCCTACATATTTACGTATGTTGTCTTGGAACGAGGACTTGATAGTAAGATTATGATGCATGAAATTATGTATTCTACCATTATAAAATTATTTATTATTATCCATTTTATTATTCATTTTGTTATGTTATCCATATATTTATTCCACTTTTTATGATATTAGTTATATATATTTTGTTTATATGAATCATATTATTCATGTTTTTTTAAAGATTATGTTGTATGCCTTCCCTTATCAAGAAATTTTTATCATACTTTATTATGTTTTAATTTTATAAATATACCCAGATGGGATGTACGATTGAATTTAGGGATTCACTAGAAGAAATAAGCGAGTCCACAGAAGAATTATTATAATATATTTCACATTTCTAGATGTAATGAAAGAATCTTGTATATATCTAATCTCCCAATACTACTAACCTATTCAACCCTTTAGGATACAATCTTCTATATTTTGTACTAGTGTAGTAAATTTATCACCAAATTTTGGATATTAGATTCATGGTGGAATTGTAGGTATCAAATCATGTTTAGTAAAAACCTTGATAACTATATTTAGAAAAACATAAATTAGGGAACATGTTCGTATGAAAGAATTCGAGGATTAATATAATTGTAAGAAAATATCAAACAAGTTTTGGTATGGTAGATATTTTTTTTGGTTTACCGAGAAACTCTTACTTGTAGGTATACTACAAGTGGGATTTTTTAGCACAAATATATATAGGGGTAATAAACCCAAAAGTGTTGGTTAAATATATATCAACTGTCATTTTGGTGCATGGTGAGTATACCCTTACTATGAATCTAGTTTAACACTTCTAGGGGATATTCTTGGGGTAGATAATATTTTCTGTATGTACTATTATGATTGAGTTGAATAGATTATGACAATGAGTGACCAAGGTTAAACCAAATGTGTACAGACTGAAAAAGGTTTCATTATTTAGACATCCGATAAATGATTTTATTGATTATGTGATTTCATAATAATAATATTATTGGTAATTCTATGATTTTTGGTTTTAATGAATGGGAGGAACTAGAATTAATTATGTTAATTCTAAATGGGACAGACAATGGAATGATTTTCCTAATGAGAAACCAAATGAAATGGGAGTTGGAAGGAAAAACATGTGATTATTCCCAATCCGCTATCTCATTATATGATTAGCAATCTCAAATGGTGTGAGTTTCCAAAAACACATGATAAGATGAAAATAAAGTTTCATGAAGACTATGGGTGGAGAAGATTTAGTTTCCTATATGCCAAGTATGTGGGAATAAGTAGTTAGAGAAATAACTTAGAGGAAAATGAAGATGTTTTATACATGAACAAGAATAGCAGAATGAAAATAATTTCCAAGGAAAAATAAAAATTTCTATAGAGGGATATAAATTTCATCCTAATGTACTATTAATATTAAAATGGGTTATTTATGGGTAATATGAGAATTATCTAAGTCAATTCCCTAATCCACGTGTTAAATCATTGAGCCAGGATAAACCTATGACAAACAAATCATTAAAGTGAATGTATTAGAGAGTTTAAGTACTAAGATTCAATAATTATCTTATATAAGTTTCATACCAATTTTATTCAAGTAATAAACTCATGAAACATCTAAGTATTGTTTTTCAGTAGTTTTTCTTTATGTATTTTAAAACACATATTGAATTATACCAACAACCAAAAAATTAATTTAGTGGTAAGGTGATATTTTTATAGAAAAAATGATTAAGGGAAAGAGAACCCTCAATAGTTTCTTGATATAGAGTTAATAATTTTAATTTTGGATGAAAATATTATTAATATGGATTATGTAAACTGGATAGTATAGGTAACCCTAAAATTTGTTAATGATTTTATGAAAATGCAATTTATGATGGAGTTTAATGCATTTTTCGATTGATGGAATATTTTTTATAATATAGTATTTTATTTAAGGAATATGAATAGAGTTATGTTTTCAAGTTAAGTATCATTTCATTGAGGTTTTAAATTGATTTATGTTATTAATGTGTTTTTGGAGAATATATGATCAATGTATCCAAATGTTTAGTATGAGATGTTATTAGATACTCTGTGTTGTATAGGGATAATGTTTTGATCATATATTTCATATTTTTGGGGTTTTAAATTGATCATAAATATTTTGGAGGGTTTTAAAGGTTAACTATTTATGAAATGGATTAAGTTGAACAATGGGGGGTTATTTTTATTGCTTTAGAGATTAATATATTATATTTTTAAATATTGGATAACTTATGCTCACCATTTTGGTTTTGTTAATTTATTTGAGATAAATGGAATGAAATTTCAATCTTTTATAGATATTATGATTCATTAAAATTTAATTTTTGTGCTTCAAGAATGAAAAATGCATCTTAAACATTCATTTCTTGGAATAAGAGATGACGTAAAAATTCATCAAAGTATAACCAAATGATGAAATTGTGATTGTGAAATAGGAAGAAATCAAGTATTTACATTTTATCATGTTCTTTATCTAGATACTAAAATAATCCATAAAATTTATGAAATGTATCTCGAAATAAAAATGTTATGTTTTTACCTTCATTTTTGATGAATTGATGGTCTTTTCACCCATTAAAAATTTACATTTTCTAGTCATTAAAATTCTCATGAACTTGTTATATATTAATATATATTAGTCCATGGATGGAATTTTTATCCCCCGGGTCTAAATTTTAACTTAAAAAAAATGTTATCTTTATATGGGAACCCAATTGGGTGTTATTTCAAGTAGTCTTTATCCTTCCCACTTCCCATTTTTAAAAGATTTTTTTAATCCATTTTTATGATATGGGTTATAGAAAAGCTATATTTAATTATTAAGCCTATAATGATTACTATAAAATTGAGAGGGAATAGATTATTTAAGGGGAAAAATATAACACCCTAAAAATTTTGTTTAAATAAATAATAAGCTTGATAGCTTTCTTAACATGCATCACTGAGTTTTAAGTGAATCAAGATATATTAAAAAAGTATTGCTATTCAAATAAGAAAAATCCATTGAATTAGATAGTATTAAGAGGAAAAACACATTATTTAAAATATGTATAATGTTTTTATACAATACATTTATTAATAATAAAAACATTCTCAATTTTTAGTTAAGTCATTTTACTCTCCAAAAATATGTTTTCTTAAAAAAATGGTTTTATTGACTTTTGTTCACAAACATTATAATTAATTTATTATAATTTTATAAATTATATTTTATGAAATTAATAAATAATTTTAAATCATAATTTCAAAGATATATTAGGGTTATTTTTAGGATTTTTTCTAAATAGATTAATTTTTTAGTGAATAGTGAAAAGTACTGATTTTTGTAAAACTGTCTTTTCATTTCATTTAAAAAGCCCCATAATATTATAAATTTTATAATATATTAATATAATTATCCTTTAGTTATAAATATATTATTTAATTAAATATTAATCAATATCACAATTGATATTGGTATAAATATACTTTTAGATAAAAAAGAATTTTTTTCTTAAAAAACCATTATTCATTGCACTTTGCAGGATTATTAAAAAAATTAATTTATTATAATTATGGATATTGAATTTGGTAAATTGGATTCTATATTTTGAATCATAATAATTAAAATTATTTAATAATTTCAACATAATTTTTTGTCATAATGAATAGTAAAAATAGCAAAACTTTATCACTATAGTAAAATGGTAAATCAGGTTAACCTAGGTAAAAAATAATTGATAAGGACACCATTTTTCATATTAATTATTATTTTATCAATGTATTTATACACTTATCACCTTATTCACTATATTTAATTTTTTACGGGATATATGTCCTTGAAAATTTCTTATAAAATATTTTAAGTAAAGAAAAATCGAAAATGTTACTCTATTGCTGTTAAATTTCTCTTACATATTCACATAGGGATAAAAATAAGATGTGAATGAATAATTAATATTGTATTTATAATAATGAGATTATTTTAATTACAGAAATTTATATCTTATTTTTAGTGATTATATTGTTAACTTAAATGCGTACACTACACTGACACAATTATTATGTGACCAGTATAAAAATAAATGTAAATGATTTTAAAAACATGAAAAGTAATATTTTTTGGATTAAATATGTAATAAACCATATTTTATGGTTAATAATAATTTATAATTTATTTTTAAAGATTTTATATTCTATTTTATTTGTTATCTCTATATATTTAACTCCAAATTAAATGAATAGTGTGAAAAATGATATTATTGATATTTTATGAAAACTTATAATTTATTAAAATATTTAAAAATCAGAAAAATATTAAAATGGGATATTTAGGATGGTAAATGGTTTACAGTCTCACAAATTTTACATTTATGAGCTAATTTGTTCCAAATAATTAAAATTATAACTGTTTAATATTGAAAATGTTGTTACCACGACTATGGTCAAAACAGGTTTACCAGGGGATTAATATAAAAATGTAAGGGTTAAAATGACCTAAAAACTTGTTTAAACCTATTTTTTTTAATATTTGTAACTTATCCTTTTAAAATTATAACATGAGTAATTTTGGATCCATTTACAATGAAATTAAATTAATAATATTTTAAAACATTGAAAAATTACAAGTGTGCCACTCACCTCAATTATAAAAGGGCACCCCCTCACCAAAATTCATCACACCTCTTAATCAATTTATCCAAAAAAACATACAAATATATCTAAATAAATCAATAAACACATTCTATAGGGGATTTTATTCCAAAAAGTTCAATCTTTTGGCCCTTAAGAAGGGATCTAAAGGAGGTCTACTGAAGAAGTGGTAATCATTTTTACAGCTCATTCAAATTTATATCTTAATTATAATTATTATAAATAGGTTGTAAAAATAATTAAATAATATCTCTAGTATCATAAATATAATAATTTGTTATTATGATTTTTATAAAACTATTTCTCATCTCTTTTTCTTCTTACAAAAAGAGTAATCATCGCTCATGCATATGTATGGATTACCGCCCCCACATAGAGATGTAATTTGTTATTCATCACCATTTTAATCAAATGGTTATAAATATAAAACTAATTAATATATATTATTTTATAACTAAATTATGATTTAGGAAATATATTATGTCATTTTCTTTCTTACCCTTCCTCTCTTAAAAAAATGATAATATTGCTCGTGCGTTCATATGGACTACCACCTCCATGAAGCGATGCGATTGATATTTAATGTTCATAATTAAATAATGATTATAAATACTTATATATTTAAAAAATATTATATTTATATTATTATTAATATTATATATTTTATGGAACCATATAAACATGAAAATACCAAAATCACCGAACTAAAAAACAAAACTCTTAACAATCAAAAACGACGATTTTAATAAAGAATTATTAATAAATGGGTGTTGAAATGATCTAAGTGGATAATATATGATATTATAAATATTTTTATGATTATGGTATATAGTTATAATAAATTTAAATTTATTATATAGGAGTCTGAAATAACTTACAAAGGAAGTCAGACATGTGGTAAGGGTTTATTTCACAGTCTCATCCTTATTCGAGATTTTTATGTTTATGTTTTGTGGAAGAAGTATTATATGATATTTCTATCTTAAAAGTTATAATTTTTATTCGCCAATATTTAATTATTTTGTTTTTACTTATTAGTTACATATTTACCTTCTTGGTCACTCAAAAATACCAAAATAATGTTTTTAAAGAAAACTGACTTTATTTAGAAATTCAGTTAAGAATATTATTCTTCCATATCCATATTTTTTTAAAAATGTTTTCAATAATGTTTTTACTGTTATATAATTATTTATTAATTAATTTTGTTACATAATTTTACTTTCTATAAAATGGTATAAACTAAATCGTCTGGTTATTTTATAAATGAGGCACTTTTTACCATAGATGTGAACATAATTTTTGTTTTAACATACAATGCCCATAAAAATTATCCCAACATCACACATAATCTTTAATTATAATATTCCTTTACAATTTTACATGGTTATTTTCATGGAAAATGTTTTTCCTAATTTTTTTCATTTTTTTACTTTAATATAAAATATTTCCAAATGAAAAGGGTGTTTTTATCAAGAAATGTTCCTGTGTTCCTTTTAAAGTATTCTCATCTATGTCAACATTCTTTGTTGAATATTATGGTTTTATAGGAATATAATATTTTTATAAAATCCTTTATATTAATATGGATGGATTATAATCAATCTATATTTTTTTATTTGGAAAAATATTGACATTTCAGAGGATAGTTTTTTAATACGATATTTTATATTGATATTGTATTAAAATGTTATTGAATAATTTAATATTATTAATTCATTAGACTTAGTAAGTGAATTTAAGAACCCATTATAGCCCCTAGATATATTAACAAGTCACTTGAGACAGACAGTTTTGGGTATTTTGGCATACCTCTTTCCTGTTTACATATATTGTCTTGGAACAAGGACTTGACTGTAAGATTATGATATTTGACATTGTGCACTCTATTATTATAAAACTAGTTATTTTATACAAGTTATTATTTATGTAATTATGTTATTAATTTATTTTTTTCATGTTTTTATGGTATTATTTATATGGAAATTATTTATCTCAAATATATTATTCATTTCATATTTATTTAATGATAGATTTTGTTGTATTATTTCCCTTATCGATCATATGAGATCACCCATTGTTATGTTTTCCTTTAAATAGGATACCATGAATAGATCTATGAATGAATTTCAAGATTTAATAAAATAAATATTTGAGTTACCATAAGAATAATTATTTTATATTTCATGTTTTCAGATGTAATGTGAGAATCATGTATGTATCTAGTTTCCCAATACAACTAAACCATTTGATCCTTCGGGATGTGATCCATTTTGTTTTATGCCACTGTAGTAAAATAACCAAAAGATATGTGCTTTTAGAGTCAAGGTGTCACACTTATTTTCATACATAATATTTTATAATTCCTACATAATATCTCTTCCTTTATACACAAGATATTTCATTTGAGAAAATAGAAGTATATAAGAATTAATCCAAGCGTAAGATCCCATACTTATGAAAATTTCTTCAACACATAATTTTAGAAAATAATAATAAATAATAATAATAAAAATTTATATAAAAAATATTAAAGATATTAAATAATTAAAAATAGATTTATTTAATTATGAGAACATAATAAATAAGGGTAAAGAGAAACTCAACATAATGTTCAACTCCATGTCCAATGCATACTGGAGACTCTTCAAGGTGAACCATGGATCTTAATTATCTATGCTTAAAAGTGGTACAATATGTGACCTAAAAAATCCCTTAATATATATCTTGGTGATTTTATCAAGTTATAAATATTTATTAATAATGATGAGGTGAATATCCTTTGTGTGTTGATCTACCATAACATATATAGATTTATTTACATTATATATCTTTAGAAAACTTGTGTGAAAATCCAAGGTGATGTTCTTTATTTTCCATATTAGTATGAGTAATGATTGAACTATCCCCTAAAATTTTTAATTGTTTCCCTTAACGTTCTGGAATACTATGAATTCTAAGGTAAATTCCATTATCCGTTTCTTAATATCATACCACTAGAAGTAATCTCAAAGGTCTTGATACATCTTGTTACTTCATAGGGGTATGGTTAAATGAGAGCTATGAAAAAAATATAATATATCCTTCTATATCTTTTGTGTTTATGGAACACATGATAAAGCTCTAAAATAAATGAATTAATCTTTATCAATATTGACTTCATGAAACCTCATTTCATTATTTTCTAACAAATTATTTTATAGCTTAAAATAATTCCTTTTAACCTCCTTGATTTTAACTTGGACAGATGCTTTGTCAATAATTTGGGTAAGGTATAATATCTTACCTAACTATTTCATTTATAGATCTATGCTTTTCATATCCATAATATTGGGTCTTTATCAGTCCTCATCATGTATAGGGTAACAAATTCAATTCAACAAAGATAATCATATAGCATATTAACCTTCTACATATGGTAGTGTATTGAGTAGTTATAGTCCTTTATTAGCTCAAAGTATCCACATTGATTCATGTTTAACTATTTTTTCATGAATATATAATTTTAAAGTCTTGCGATAAGTGTATATATATATATATATATCATATTTCTATCCATAAACAATGAGCATCCAAATATTTATTGCAATGATTATATCCACTAATTCCATATCATACATTGAGTAATTGTTTTCATGGTACATCGATTTTTATTAGGCATAGGCTATCATTTTCAGATTTTCATGTGTCTGCACACTATGGCCTTTTTCAAAGTATAATTGTATATCATAAAGCCTTTTTTACTTAAATTTATTATGAGTACAAGTGAAATGACCAACCTTTTTTTGAGCTCGTAAATTTTTTCTTTATATTCAACCATCTAAACAAACTTTAATCACTTCAGTGTTAACTTAGTTAGTGGGCTATACAATCAATATAATTTCTCAAAAATTGTTAGTAGTACCCAATTAATCTATGAAAATAATAGACATCAATGATACTTCTTAGTATGGTTCATCCCTCAATTCTATTTTTCTTGGAATAATCCATAAATATTCCCTTGATTTTGATCACATGCCCAAGGAATGTGACTTTTTGTATCCAAAATTCACACTTTATAGATTTTTCATACAACTCATCCTTCATTAATTTCTTTAAGAAAATTCTTATATGTTTCTTATGATCTTATCTTCTCTTTGGGAATATAAGAATATCATAAATAAATAATTCCATGTCCTTGAAGATATTTGGGGAAATTTTAAGGACAAATGGAATTACTATGAATTCATAATTTATATATCTTATATGAAATGTTATTTTTGAATACAATATATCTTAACATTCAGTTGGTGATATCTAGAATAAATATCCACTTTTGTGATTTATTGATCTCTATAAAGTTATTAAAACAAGTTTCCAATCCATGTTATGAGATACATATTCTCTATAGTGATCTTTTTGAGATCTTGATAGTTTATTTAGAGCATTATTGACCCATAAGTATTCTTTAAAATGTTAATTGGCTCACACTAAGGTGATTAACTAGAGAATATAAACCCATTTTTTAAATTCTCATACCATTTTTATCTAATTCCTCATGTTTCATTGAGGCCATTATATAGGATATCATGAATATAGGTGTCTATCTAGGTAAAAGTTATATTGATAACTAAACCAAATGACCTTATCATAAGAAAATAAACTATTTGAGAAATAAATCAGTATATTACCTCACAATGTTCATGTTTTAGAGGTTGAAATTTTACTTTGTATCTTCCATTTGAGAAAGATATGATTTTTTATTGGGGATGGATACCCAAATTTATGATATATTTTCTAAAGTATATTCATAATCCTCCATTTATTTGTATAAAATCATGGTATGATTCAGTATTTAGAAATAGATATTCATTTTCTTGACAAGGGATAAAAGTTATTTGTAAAGAGATCCAATATATTCCTAGTATGGTGTCAATTCAAAAAGGGGTTATGATATTTGAATGAATAATATTTAAAAAAACAATAATTATGGAATATTTATATAGTTGGGATGTAATAATTACACAACTATATGGTTTCAAATATATATCAAATTTAGGGTAACAAGTTGGTGATTTAATATTTCTCTAAAACATGAAAATATGAAAGAAAACATTAAACCAGAATCAAATAATAATTACTTCATTATTCATTAAATAGTAAGTGTACATTTTACCATTTAATTTTATTCCTCATAATTCCTAAAATCTTAAAAGGTAGAAAAGGTTAGCGAGAAAAAAATTACAAGTCAATAAATCATTAATAAATTATTTATAAATGGATGCATAAGTCTAATGCAGTTGAATTATGGAATAGTTTAATCTAAAGTAGTTTATCTTTTATTATCTAATATAATTCCACAATTAAATAATCCTTTCTATGATACAATCTATAATAACTTGTAAATTACTTACCATATTATTATATAATTTTTAAGATAAATATATATATAATATTTCAATTTCCAAAATTTAAGGGTTAAATATCTTAACATTTTATATTCCAAATAGTAATAAATATGTTACTTTAAAATCTGTTTAAAGACTTAATCATAGTCATCCGAGATATTTTCATAATATTATTAATACATGCTATCACTTGGGGACATACATTAAAGTATTGGTTAACTAGAAACCCAGTAAGAAGAGGAAAATATGAATGAAAAAGGTTCATGAAATAACATCAGTACATGGATGAGAATAATATTTGTAATCACTCTATAAGAATAGGATCATCATCATAAGAATAATATGAAGAATACATAGATTTTAGAACATTCATAATATATAGAAATAATAAACATTGGTCAAGTATCACTTCTAAGACATCATATGATAATGGAAAATGCTAAATGCATTATTTCTATGCATAACACTATGAACAAAGCTAACACCATCATTCTCACACATAGTGATATCCTAATATTTAAATATTTACCTATATCATTAGAGGGATGTATAATTTATATCCCACCCATAACATCATAATAATTTAAATTTTTTTTCCTTCCATGTGGAAAATAAAGGATTATGATCATAAATGAAACCATAACCATAACATGGGTTATCCCATGATGAAATTGAAACACTCATATATAATAGCATATAAACTTTGAAGCAATCATTTAAAAGTAATGTATTCAATCACGAGGTTATGAATAATGGTATCATGAAACCTTAAATATATATATATTCATTTAGTATCATATAAAGGAAATATTTTTTCGATAAAGTAAACAAAACCCAAAGGTAGAAATAAGAGGGAGTAAAGAGGAAAATTGAAAAGTGTCCCTCCCACAAAATTTATCACACGATAAAGAAGAAATCCTTATAAAAAATAAAATATTTATATGTAAGTCCCTTGAAAAGAAAAACATAGAAAAGTTAAATAAAATTGGAATAGAAATTATAATAAATATTTTAAAATAAGATAGAGAATAAGGGAGGTTTTAAAAGAGATGAGAGAAAATATTTTTATAATTTCATAATAATCATAAATGGGATATTGGTTGAAAAAAAATCCCAAAAGAGTGGGTAAATTAAATTATATAAATACATGGTTCAGGAAACAAATAATTAATGATGGAATAGAAATAATTAAGAATTAAAACCTAATCTAAAGAAAGTCGGTGTGGAATCCATTTGCAAACATTGTAAGGTATAACCTAAAAATGATGTTTGATATTTTAATTAATAGGAATATATATCCCTTGAAATTTTAAATAATAAAATTAATTTGATAATTGGGGTAGAAAATTATTATAACTATTTCGAAAGAATATTAAAAAAATATAGAGAAACACAAATAGAAAGAATGAGAACGATTCCCCTTATATTGGGTCTTGTTTTGCTTCATAATGATTACACATCCTATATAACCAATTATGTTAATTAAAAAATTAGACTTTAAGTATTTTAAATTCATTTTTTAACATTTATTAACATTTTAAATTACACATGATCTTTTCTTTAATGATATAATGTGTGACGACATGTTTGTTTGAATGATTCCATTTTGGTTTGAAAAGAGAGAGATATAATGCATATTTTTTAAATAGTTTATAAAAATTAAATAGTAAATAGTAAAACTTATATCATTTAGAATTTTTTTTTATATTTTAACACGATGTGAGAATAAAATAGAAGAAGACAAAAAATGAAATGAGTAGAATGGAGGAATCACCTTTTCTTTGACAATTATTACTTTACTAAGGAACTAATGCCTCCAAGTATTGAATTAGGATGAAACAAAAACATCTCCAAGATACCTAGGAGCCCCATAAGGAGGAATTTGGTTCAATATTTGGTAGTTGAATTTTTTTTGAAGTGATTTTCCATAATGATGAGAGGGGGTACATATACATGAAGAGGAGGGGTATTTTGGGTTATGATAATGAATAAAATATTATTTCAAGACCAATACCTAAAATAGTAGTTTTATTTTAATAAATGAATAGTATTTTATTTAAAAAATATCTTTAATACATTTAAATCCTTAAACCATAAATTTTTTTATACAAAGGAAGTAAAAAAAACAAAAAATAGTTTTTAATGTCATAAGTTATCATTTTAGACATTCAAGATTACTTTTTAGGTTTCAAAATTGATTTTAATAATTTTAAATAAATTATTCTTCTTACTGAAATTGATTTTTTTAGAGTTAAAAAATTTATAATTTATTAGTTAATTATTATATAAATATTATGTTATGAAACATATTGTATTTGAAAAAATGTATTTTTACTATTCACCCAAAATTTAAAATTTTAAAAAATATTAAAATAATTAATTTTGAATAATTTAAAAGTTTATATTGTAAAAATAACATTCATTTTATCTAAATATTTATCAAATTAAAGTAATTATAATATTTAATATTAATATAAAAATTAATTTTTTTACAAAATGAATCAAAGAACATCTTACTGAAAATATACACGTGAAATTATTTGTGTTACCTAATTTAAATAATTATTTTATATAATCATGTTATTTATATTTACTTATTGTAGTTATAGTAAATATTACTTACTAGTAATTTTAATTTTTTAGTGGATAGGTTATTCTTCTAGTAGTCATTTTACCCTTCTAACACCCATATTACTATTCTAATTATAAGGACCTAGCCTTAAAACATTACATAATATTGAATTAAATGAATAATTCACATTGAGGATCTTTTAAGGTTTAGAGTTTTAGAGAATTAGGACATAACTATTACATCTCAAAAGATTATAAAGTAGACACTTCTACTCAGATTCCATTTTTTTCATAAAATAAAAACTCTTAAAAAAGAAACATGACTAGTTCCATGTTTTATACAACATGTCCTTCCTTGATCCCAACCTTGACCCTATTCATCTTTAAGTCCTGTGGAAAAAAATTAAAAAACTTGGGATGAGAAAAAAAATCTCAGTAAGGGATATAAAAATATGGAAAGAAAACATTAGTCCATGTATACATAAGAATCAATGAAATCATACTTTACTCGTAAAACATAATCACTTTAACATACCTCATGAAATTATAAGATTTATTAATAAATCATAGAAATCATTAGACATAAAGGTAACTTGAGGAATTCATAACATTCTTACGTAGGGAGTAACCCTCATGGTTACGTTTAGAATACCCATCACAGTATATTCCCTAAATCTCTTAGGAGAAACCTTAACGTTTAACTCCTTTGCGTCACCCAATGCATTGGAGATCTATCTCGGGCACACCGACCCTTAGTTTATCACGGAACCACCCGACTTCATAAACAATACCCATGAACCATAACATAATTGTATCACATAAAACATGCATAAAGGAAATATAACATTTCCACATTTCAATCACAAGATAAAAATACAACACATTGATATAATCACAACATTATCAAAACCAATTTCAAAACCAAAATAAAATAAAAGTAAAACATGGTATTTATTTTTCATTTTAAAAATATTATGACTTATAGAGGAAGCTGAAACTCAAATAATGGTCACGACAGCAGAGAAGTCATTATCACCGCATACGTAAGACAAAAACATTCCTTTTGTCTTTTAGTAAAATGATTCATGTAAAAAGATTCCTTTTGAGTGAAATTAAAAGTACAAAGGGTTTTATACACCGTATCAAATAAAGTCATGTAGAAATCAAAATATGCCTCATTGAAAGGAGATTGAGACGATGTCCCGTACAAAGATGGTATCTTTAGATTAAGGATAAATCAATTACATAATTATGTGTGAAAAATATAAATAAACTCAATATAAGTGAATATTAAGTGAAACACAATCAGAGGTCATCCACACATATTCGTATCATGACATAATCAAGAAATATAGGTTTAACCCAAAGAATTGAAATTGGGTTAAGAAGTCCCCTTAAAGAAATTCGACAGCCTAACGATGTCACATTAAAATTCAAAAAATGAGTTGATGAGAGATAAAAAGGGTATCTCATCACTTGGAAACAAAATTTATAGCAATAAGGATATATAAGAACATATCCCAACATAAGAAGTTGTAAATTAAAAGACCTAACAAAAATAAGTCTTTTAAAAAGAGGAGGGTGAAAGGTTCACTTACCGATTTGGGTAACTTTCAAAATGTACACCCCATGAAAGAAGGTTCATACAATGAAGATGTAAATACCCATAAATTAAAGTATATTAAACAAATAATACAATAATGGGAAGTAAATACACCACACAAAAGGAAATAGTGGCAAATGTAGCATGAATCTCACAGGAATAAAAAGTGAGATAAAAACCCCTTACCACGTTGTAATCAATAGAGTCGTATGAAAAAAAGATAATAAACACCAAATTAATCACATAATAACATGAATATAAATAGAATCATGATGATATATTTGAAATTCCAGTACACAATACACCACATGCAACAAATAAGTGGCGAAAAAGGAAAATCTCACGGAATTAAAAGTGAGATAAGAAATCCCCCTACCTCAAATCCGACTTGCCTTGTTCGTTTCATTATATTCCTGAATAATAAACTTTGTCCAATTTATAATTGCTTAAGGAATTATGTTAATGTTTATTATTCAATTCATATCACATATTATCATGTTATAATAATTAGTTAATTATGTGAGTTCATTTCATACGTTTTGTCGATGTTCGGTACATGAGTCAAAAATGAACTTGTTTGAAAGAATTGCCCATGTAGTTATAATTACATCATCTAAAAAATGGTATTAATGATTTAAATATCATATATATTCAGTATATATTCATTTTATACTATTAAATAACATTTTGAGATAAAAAATGAAATGCACCGTTCCTGGAGACGGTAGGCCGTACGTACGCATGAACGCTACTTTCATTTCTTTGTCATATTAAAGGATTTACAACTAAATGAGAAATATATATATTATAATTAAATTATAATATATATGTTATATAGGTAACATAATTTCATTAATTACATTCTTTATAAATTCCATGTTTGGCATGAACGAGTCATATCACTTGAGGGGGCGGTAGTCCACACTTCCTCAGATGAAATTATCACAATTCCACAACATGAAAAGCATAACAATGTGATTTAAAAATAAAATTTAGAAGCATATAGAAAAAATAAATACCATATATATCATATATAAATATAGTTAAATCATAATGGCCACCATGAAAGGTGTTAAAAGAAGATTGAACATTCATAGTTTCGTGAGGTAGTAATTCGCCACCCACAGAAATAGTATGTTCTTTGACCATTAGACGGAGGTGTGTGTAAGTGTAGGTTGAATCATTATCATAACAAAATCCTAGTATATTGTGGATAATGGTGTTATTATGGGATCAAATAATAATAAGATAGAGGTGAGTGAAGAAGGAAAATAGAAGAAAGAAAATCAAGAGAAGATATTACCTCTAAATCGAGTAACTCTTTTTGATTTGAGCCAAAGGCTCTTTTGGAAAGACTATGCCCAAAGTGAGGATTCAAGGAGTGATATAGGGATGTGGAGAGATAATATGAGTAGATGTTGGATGATCCAAGGGCTTGAGAGGTGTGTGTAAGGGGGTAGAGTTGGGGGCATTTTATAAGAGGGAGGAGGGTCACTTTTGGAAAGTCTTCAAATGTTACTTTATTATAAAATGATTTCCTGATTTTAAAGGTCCCACAATGATATATTTAGACGATAATGTGATAAGGGTTCGAAATCCACCCATCCAATAGGTTTAAATAGGTGTATGTATTAGATTAAACCTTATCTTTTCATTTTATTTAAATCGTTCATTAACGAGGTAATCACTGCATCATCATGGTGTCAAAAATAAATTTATTTATTTAATGTCTAAAAATTATAAAAAACTACCATGATGTAGGAAATAATTTTAGATTTCCAATGACTATTTACTTACTAAGATACCGTTTATGTAAAAAAAATTAAAATTGTTTTACTTAGGATGTACAAACCATTCTAATATTTCTCTTCTTTTTTAAAAATAAATTCATAAATGTCCCTATCACACCCATGTGACTCCATGGGACATAAAGTTTGGAAAAAATCTTCCCATGGTCGTACATGACTCAAAAAAGAATATTTGGACACATTTCAGGGTCATTTTATGTTATTATGATATTATTTTATTACCCTTAACTACTCGATTACTAATTAATCACTATAATTAAAGATAATTACCATTGTTACTAATCATAATGTCCAAAAATAAAAGAGTATTAATTAAATACTTTGGACCTTATGATTCCAAATATGGAATAAATTTTACCAAATTCCAAACACATAAATTTCAGTAATTAATTTAAAAATAATTTCTGTTGTCACAACCAAAGATGGGTTTTTAAGAAGTAAAATTTATCAAAATATTGACTTGTTTTTACATCCAATTGAAAAGTGAAGTTACTTCCAATGAACAAAATTGTATTAAGTGATAAAAATATAATTAAATTAAAATTTAAAACCAATTTAAAGGAAAATCTAACTATATAATTAAATTAGATGAAAAGGCAGTTTTGAAGTAAAATGCAGTATTTTTCACTATTCATTAAAAATGAACATTTGTCAGAAAAATACCAAAAAATCACCCTAATCTATATTTGATATTCCAAATTCAAAAATGATGTCCATTTTACCAAATTCAAAACATAGATGTTTCCTTAATAAATTATATAGTTAATTCCCACTGTCAAAACAAATAGCATGTTTTTATGAAACAATATCTATCAAAAGATTGAGACTTATTAATGTCCATTTTTAAAGTGAAATTAATTATAATGGAAAAAATTATGTTAAATGGTAAAAATTTATTCTAATTAATCATTAAAATCAATTAAAAAGATAATCTATCCATATAAATAAATTATATTAAAATGTGGTTTGGAATTAAAATACAACATTTTTCGCTATTCATTAAAAAATGAACTTTTTCGGAAAAATAAAAAAAAATTACACAATGGAAATTATGAAGTCTTGATTCAAAAGACGGATTTTATTTTTTCAAATATAACATATAAAATTGGAAAAATGTAGTTTTAAAAAGGGCTCGCCATCAAAAGGTGGTTAATCGACCTTTTGAAGAATATTAGAATATTTATTCTTAAAATTGGATTCATTTGCATTTTAAGCCTCTATCATTTATTGGGTAATTATTAAAATATTTTAAAAAATATATAATAATTTTGTAGTTAGTTTTTTTCATTCATACCATTACAATGTCTAGGTGTTAACTACCATTTAAAATAATATTATTATATTATTAGTGTGCAATGTAAGATTTCAAAGAAACTCGTTGTAGCGTATTGGGTACGCCATTGAACATAGCATTCATTTTAAAGTAATATTAAAATTTTATTGAAAAATATTAATATATATGAACATTTCATATTCATTATTTACCTGGGATGTTATATCCTTCCCCCCTTTTGGAAATTGCATCCTCGCAATTTCAAAATTGGTCTTGGAAACTTAATTGAAAGTCCCATAGTAGAAAAAGAGTTAGTAAAACTATCATTTTAAAATAAAGAAAGGTAAGTACAAAGGTCACCCGAGTTAACCCATACTAGGATTCCATTTAAGAAAACATGGATATGGAAGAGAAAACAAAGGGTCAAGTAATTATGGAGAGTGATAGAAAACATGATTAGGAGAAAGTTAGCCACAAGAAAATCACAAACTTATGATGTGTGTAAACGGTCTTTGATTACCCAGTAGGAAAAGTTAAGAGATAAAGTTATTGTTTTAAGTTACTTTTCATTGAGGAATTTATTTATGAACTTAACAAAATCATAAAGAAACATACTCACTTGTCATGTAGACTTTCATCTTTTACTAGATTTCTAACACAAACTCTTATTTTCTCCAAATGATGAGTATTCAGGATGACTTGTTCACATTAAGACACTATAATAAACTTTTAGAGAATAAAATAATCCACAAAAGATGAACTATATATTTCCCATGTCTTAGACCTTAACCAAAACCAAAATGGTTAGTACAAGATCATATAATCCCCAAAAGGATAACCTTTAAAAAAAATAAAAACTACTCTTAATCTCCAAAATTTGTCCAACAAAACTCAAAGTTTATCAAAGACCATTCAATAAACAACTATCTATAAAATTAATCAAATTTATCAAATTAATCCAAATTAATATTGAAATCCAAATCTCTGAAGGATTTAATCACATAGTCTTCCAAGATAAATCTTAACATTTATCTCTAAATAACATCAGTTACTCTTATAGTCTCATATTGAAAAGTAATTAACCTAATCACATATCCTCTCTGATAGGTTAAAAATTTCCATAGACAATCCAAAACCAACTTATTCTTGATTCATAAAATTATCTATCTAAAAAGAATTTGTCAAAATAATCAGGGACTTCACGTAGCCCAGTGGTAGGGGATAAATACTAGTCGCACTTTGGTTGTGGGTTCGATTCTCGAAGCTTCGTCCAACGCGACGGGTTGTCACACGGTCTGCATGTTTTCTCTTTTAAAAAACTACTTAATTTTATAACATGCCAAAAAAGATATAAATTCATCAAAAATAACCATAACATATTTTAACCACAAAGGTTATCTAATAACTTTCATTTTGCATCCCAAAATGTAATAATCGGTAATTACCTCAAATTCAAAGATCATATAAACCCAAATAGTTCTTTATAACTATATCCACAAAAGAAAAGATAATTATTCCTTGAATAAAATTTTCATATATCAAACATCAGGGTTACACATACTATAAAAAGTCTTCAAATGTAATCCCATCATCAAAAGAGCCTTAATACTTATAAGAATTACACCATCCTAAAATCTACAAAAACTCTTGAATCCCTTATATGTTGACTTCTTACTCATTCAACATTCTTCATGATCCATTAACCATTCCTTTCCAATTTATTATGAAATAATTTTTTCCTACAAAAAAAATCATGAATCATATCCTAAGATACCAATAATAGGAAAACATATGTTAAGAAATAATCCATACCTTTCATTGGTCATTATCAGTTTCTTCATCCTCAATTTGAATGGCATTAGGTATTGTTAAAAAAATATTTGTACGATCCTGGTGATCCCATTCCAAAAAATTCTTCATAGGACATGTGTTTTCATAATTACCATGCACACCACATTTAAAACATTCAATTTATCCTTCATAAAGAACTTCTTTCCATTTCCTAGAGTCAACTAGATGCTTCCTTTTTCCAGGGTAGGTTCGAGATTTATGACCTTCATTTCCACATCTATAGCATCTTTCTGTCCCTTTGAAAAATTTTCCTAGGTTTTTCTTTCCACATCTTTGACACATTTCTTTTTTAACACACTTACCTTTATGATTATTACCTGAACTTCCATAGGGATTTGTTTCTCTCATATATGATGCCTTATAAAAATCACTAAGGTTTAGGTGGTAAATCATGAATCCAGATAGTTAGTTGAGAATAACCACAAGAGTTCTCATTGCAGCTCCCATATAATTCAATTGCTTGTTCAAAAAACCATCACAGTTTTCTTCACATCCACTGTGACTTTGGTTCCTACTAAATCCATCCATTTACTAAAACCAAAAAGGTCAGTGTGAGTATATCAGTAAAATGATCATATAATATCTTATGAGGAGGGTAAATACAGAGATATACTTATTCATGCTATCTTAAACTAATTCACTTTATAAAAATAACTATGACCCTTTCTGAAATTCTAACCATTATGGTAATTTCACTTATTCTTAAAGAATACCCTAACCTATAAAGTTATCTAAACTGATCTTTGATACTAACTATAAGAACCCACCCTTAAAACATGACATAATATTGAATTAAATGAATAATTCACATTGAGGATCTTTTCAGGTTTAGAGTTTTAGAGAATTAGGACATAACTATTACATCTCAAAAGATTATAAAGTAGACACTTCTACACAATTTCCATTTTTTTTATAAAATAAAAACTCTTAAAAAATAAACATGACTAGTTCCATGTTTTAGATTACATTCCTTTCCTCCTTGACCCAATTCATCTTTAAGACCTGTGGAAAACATTTCAAAAACATGGGATGAGCATAAAAATCTCAGTAAGGGATATAAAAATACGAAAAGAAAACATTAGTCCATGTATACATAAAAATCAATGAAATAATACTTTACTCATAAAACATAATCACTTTATCATACTTCGTGAAATCATAAGATTTATGAATAACTCATAGAAATCATAAGACATAAACGTAACTTGAGGCATTCATAACATTCTTACATTTGGAATACCCATCATAGTATATTCCCTAAATCTCTTCGGAGAAACCTTAGTATTTTACTGCTTCACATTACCCAATGCATTGGAGAGATATCTCAGGCTCACCTGCCCTTAGTTTATCTTGGAACCACCTGACTCCATAAACAATGACCAAGAACCATAACATAATCGTATTACATAAAACATACATAAAGTAAACATAACATTTCAACATTTCAATCACAAGATATCAATACAACAAATTGATATAATCAAAAAAATTTCAAAACCATTTTCAATAACAAAATAAAATAAAATTAAAACATGGTATTTATTTTTCATTTAAAAAAATTATGGCCTATAGAGGAAGCTGAAACTCAAAAAATTGTCACGGCGGCGGAGAATTCATTGTCGCCGCATATATAAGACAAAAACATTCATTTTATCATTTAGTAAAAAGATTCCTATAAAAATATTAATTTTTAATGAAATTAAAAGTAAAAAGGGGTTTATACACTGTATAAATTAATGTCTTGTATAAATCAAAAGATTCCTCAATGAAAGGGGATTGAGATGAAGTCCCGTACAAAGACGGTATCCTTAGATTAAGGATAAATAAATTACATAATTATGTGTGACAAATATATATACACTCAATATAAGTGTATATTAAGTTTAAAACAATCATAGGTCATCCACACATATTTGAATCACGACATAATCAAGAAGTAGAGGTTTAACCCAAAGAATTGAAAATGGGTTAAGAAGTCCCCTTACCGAAATTCGACAGCCTAACAACGTCACTTTAAAATTCATAAAATGAGTTGATGAGAGATAAAAAGGGTATCTCATCACTTGTATATAAAATTTATAGAAATAAGGATACATAAGAACATATCCCAACATAATAATATGTAAATTAAAAGACCTAACAAAAAGAAGTCTTTTAAAAAGAAGATGGTGAAAGGTTCCCTTACCAATTTGGGTAACTTTCGAAACATACACCCCATGAAAGAAGGTTCATAAAATGTAGATGTAAATACCCATAAATTAAATTATATTACACAAATAATAAAATAATGGGAAGTACATACACCACACAAAAGGAAATAGTGGAAAATGTATCATGAATCTCACGGGAATAAAAAGTGAGATAAAAACCCCTTACCTCGTTGTAATCAATTGAGTCGTATGAAAAAAAGATATTAAACACCAAATGAATCACATAATACCATGAATATAAATAGAATCATGATAATATATATTAAATGTTAGTAGAAAATACACCACATGCAACAAATAAGTGGAAAATAATAGAAATCTCATGGAATTAAAATTGAGATAGGAAATCCCCTTAGTTCAAGTCCAACTTGTCTTTTTCATTTATTTATATTCCTGAATAATAAACTTTGGTAAATTTATAATTTCTTAAGTACTTCATTTAAGTTTTATTATTCAATTCATAGCACATATTATCATGTTATAATAATTAGTTAATTATGTCAGTTCATATCATATGTTTTGTCGATGTTCGGTACATGAGTCAAAAATGAACTTGTTTGAAAAGAATTACCCATGTACTTATAATTAAATCATCTCAAGAATGGTATTAATGATTTAAATAACATATATATCCAGTATATATTCATTTTATACTATTACATAACATTTGGAGATAAAAAATGAAATGCACTGTTCATGGAGACGGTAGACCGTACGTACGCATGAACACTACTTTCATTTCTTTTTCATATTAAAGGAATTAAAACTAAATGAGACATATATATATTATAATTACATTATAATATATATTTTATATAGGTAACATAATATCATTAATTACATTCTTTATAAATTCCATTTTTGGCATGAACGAGTCACATTACTTGAGGGGGCGGTAGTCTACACTTCCTCAGATGAAATTATCACAGTTCCACAACATGAAAAACATAACGATGCGATTTAAAAATAAAATTCATAATCATAGATAAACAATACCATATTTATCATATATAAATATAGTGACATCATAATGTCCACCATGAAAGGTGTTAAAAGAATATTGAACAATCATCATTTCGTGAGGCAGTAATTCCCCACCCACAGAAACAGTATGTTCTTTAAACATTAGACGGAGGTGTGTGTAAGTGTAGGTAGAATTATTATCATAAAAAAATACTAGTAAATTTAATATATTATTGTTATTATAGGATCAAATAATAAGAAGATAGTGGTGAGTGAAGAAGGAAAATAAAAGAAAGAAACTCGAGAGAAGACATTACCTCTAAATCGGGTAACTCTTTTTGATTTGAGCCAAAGGATTCCTTGGAAAGACTTATGCCCAAAGTGAGGATTCAAAGAGTGAGAAAGGGATGTGGAGAGATAATATGATCAGAGTTTGTACTATCCAAGGGATTGAGAGGTGTAAGTAAGGGGGTAGAGGTGGGGGCCTTTTATAAGAGGGAGGCGGGTCACTTTTGGAAAGTCTTGAAATGTTACATTATTATAAAATGGTTTTCGGATTTCAAAGGTCCCAAAATGATGTATTTATATGATAAGGTGATAAGGGTTTAAACTACACCCATCCAATAGATTTTATACAAGAGTAAGTGTTAGATTTTACCTTAACATTTCATTTAATTTAAATCGTTCATTAATGAGGTAATCACTCCATCATCATGATGTCATAAATAAATTTATTTATTTAATGTCTAAAAACTATAAAAAACTACCATGATGTAGGAAATAATTTTCTCTTTCCAATTACTATTTATAGTCTAAGAGATCGTTTATGTAAACAAAATTAAAATTGTTTTACTTAGGATATACAAACCATTCTAATATTTCTCTTCTTTTTTAAAAATAAATTCATAAATGTCACTATCACACCCATGTGACTCCATGGGCCCTCAAGTTTGGAAAAAAGATTCTCATGGTCGTAAATGACTCAAAAAAGAATATTTGGACACATGTTGGGGTCATTTTATATTATTATGATATTATTTTATTACCCTTAACTATCCGATTACTAATTAATCACGATAATTAAAGATAATTACCATCATTTCTAATCATAATGTCCAAAAACAAAAGAGTGTTAAATAAATAATTTGGAAATTATGATTTCAAATATGGAATCCATTTTACAAAATTCCAAACATAGAAATTTAAGTAATTAATTTAAAAATATTTTGTGTTGTCACAACTAAAGATGAGTTTTTAAGAAGTAAAATTTATCAAAAGATTGACTTGTTTTTACATCCAATTGAAATGTGAAATTACTTCCAATGATTTTTTTTATTAAGTGATAAAAATATAATTTAATTACACTTTCAAATAAATTAAAATGAAAATTTAACTATATAATTAAATTATATGAAAAAGCAGTTTTGAAGTAAAATGTAGTATTTTTCACTATTCATTAAAATTGAACATTTTTCAGAAAAATACCAAAAATTAACCCTAATCTATATTTGATATTCCAAATTCAAAAATGAATTCCATTTTAACAAATTAAAAACATAGAAGTTTCATTAATAAATTATATAGTTAATTCCTGCTGTCAAAACAAATAGCATGTTTTTAAGAAACAATATCTATCAAAAGATTTACACTTGTTTATGTCCATTTTCAAAGTGAAATTAATTATAATAGAAAACATTGGATTAAATGGTAAAAATATATTTTAATTATAATTTAAAACCAATTAAAAAGATTATCTATCCATAGAAATAAATTATATTTAAAAGAGGTTTTGAATTAAAATACATCATTTTCACTATTCATTAAAACATCAACTTTATCAGAAAAATACCAAAAATTTACACAATGTAAATTTTGAAGTCTCGATTCTAAAGAAGGATTTTATTTTGTAAAATATAACATATAAAATTGATAAAAAGTAGTTTTAAAAAGGGTTCTCCATCAAAAGGCGGTTAATCGACATTTTAAAGAACATTAGAATATTTATTCTTAAAATTGGATTCATTTGCATTTTAAGCCTCTATAATTTATTGGGTAATTTTTAAAATATTTAAAAAACATATATAATAATTTTTTAGTTAGTTATGTTCATTCCCGCCATTAAAATGGCTAGGCGTTAACTACCATTTAAAATAATATTATTATATTATTAGTGTGCAATGTAAGATTTTAAAGAAACTTGTTGTTGCGTATTGGGTATGCCATCGAACATAGCATTCCCTTTAAAGTAATATTATAATTTTATTCACAAATATTAATATATATGAACATTTCATATTCATTATTTACCTGGGATGTTACATCCTTCCCCCCTTTTGGGAATTGCGTCCTCGCAATTTTAAAATTGGGCTTGGAAACTTCATTGAAAGTCCCATAGCGGAATAAGAGTCAGTAAAACTGTCATTTTAAAAGAAAGAAAGGGAAGTACAAAGGTCACCCGAGTTAACCCATACTAGGATTCCATGTAGGAAAACATGGATATGGAAGAGAAAACAAAGGGTCAAGTTCTGATGAAGAGTGATAGAAAGCATGATTAAGAGAAAGTTAACCACAATAAAATCACAAACTTATGATGTGTGTAAATGGTATTTGATTACCCAGTAGGAAAAGTTAAGAGACAACATTTTTTTAAGTTAATTTTCTTTGAGTAATTTATTTATGAGCTTAAATAAATCATAAGGCAACATACTCACTTGTCATGTAGACTTTCATCTTTTAATATATTTCTAACAGAAACTCTTATTTTCTCCAAACGATGAGTATTTAGGATGACTTGTTCACATTAAGAGCGCTATAATCAACTACGAGAGAATCACATAATCCAAAAAAGATGAACTATATATTTCCCATTTCTTAGACCATAACCAAAACCAAAATGGTTAGTACAAGATCAGATAATTCCCAAAAAGGATAACCTTTTACAAAAAGAAAAACTACTCTTAATCTCCAAAATTTGACCAACAAAACCCAAAGTTCATCAAAGACCATTCAATAAACATCTATCCATAAAATTATTCAAATTAATCCGAAGTAATATTGAAACCCAAATCTCCAAAGGACTTACTCACATAGTCTTCCAAGATAAATCTTCACATTTATATCCAAATAACATCAATTACTCTTATAGTTTTATATTGAAAAGTAATTAACATAATCACATATACTCTCTGATAGGTTAAAAATTTCTATAGACAACCCAAAACCAACTTATTCTTGATTAATAAAATCATCTAACTAAAAAGAATTTGTCAAAATAATCAGGGACTTCACGTAGCCCAGTGGTAGGAGATAAATACCAGTCGCACTTTGGTTGTGGGTTCGATTCCAGCAGCTTCGTCCGACGCAATGGGTTGTCACACGCTCTACGTATTTTCCCTTTTTAAATACTATATAATTTTATAACATTCCCAAAAAGAGATAAATTCATAAAAGATAACCACAAAATATTTTAACCACAAAGTTTATCTAATAACTTTCATTTTGCATCCCAAAATGTAATAACCGATAATTACCTCAAATTCAAGGATCATATAAACCCAAATTGTTCTTTATAACTATATCTACAAAAGAAAAGATAATTATTCCTTGAATAAATTTTTTATATATCAAACATTAGGGTTACACATACTATAAAAAGTCTTCTAATGTAATCCCATCATCAAAAGAGACTTAATAGTTTTAAAAATTTCACCATCCTAAAGTCTACCATAACTCTTGAATCCCTTATATGTTGACTTCTTAATCATTCAACATTCTTCATGATACATTAACCATTTCGATCCAACATATTCTGAAATAATTGTTTCCTACAAACAAAATCACGAATCATATCCTAAGATTTCAATAATATGAAAAACATATGTTAAGAAATAATCCATACCTTTCACTGGTCATTGTCAGTTTCTTCATCCTCAATTGGAATGACATTAGGTATTGGTAAAAAAAATATTTGTACGATCCTGGTGATCCCATTCTCGAAACTTCTTTGTAGGACATGTGTTTTCATAATGACCATGCACACCACATTTAAAACATTCAATTGATCCTTCAAAATGAACTTATTTCCCTTTTCTATAGTCAACTAGATGCTTCCTTTTTTCCATGGAAGGTTCTTGCTTTATGACCTTCATTTCCACATCTATAACATCTTTCTTTCCCTTTGAAACATTTTCCTAGTTGTTTCTTTCCAAATCTTTGACACATAGGGTTTTAAACATACTTACCTTTAGGATTATTACATGAACTTCCATAGGGATTTGTTTCTCGCATATATGATGCCTTATAAAAATCACTATGGTTCAGGTGGTCAATAATGACTCTAGATTGTTGGTTGAGAATAACCACAAGAGTTCTCATTGCAGATCCCATATCATTCAGTTTCTCGTTCAGAAAACCGTCACAGTTTTCTTCACAACCACTTTTACTTTGGTTCCTGCAAGATCCATCCATTTACTAAAACCAAAAAGGTCAGTGCGAGTATATCAGTAAAATAATCTTATAATATCTTATGAGGAGGGTAAATACTAAGATATACTTATTCATGTTATCTTAAACTCATTCACTTTATAAAAATAACTATGACCCTTTCTAAAATCCTGACCATTATGGTAATGTCACTTATGCTTAAAGAATACTCTAACCTCTAAAGTTATCTAAACCAACCTTTGATACCAACTATAAGGACCCAGCCTTAAAACATTACATAATATTGAATTAAAGGAATAATTTACATTGAGGATCATTTCAGGTTTAGAGTTTTAGAGAATTAGGACATGACTATTACATCTCAAAAAATTATAAAGTAGACACTTGTACTCAGTTTCCATTTTTTTCATAAAATAAAAACTCTTAAAAAATAAACATGACTAGTTCCATGTTTTAGATAGCATGTTTTTACTTGATCCCATCCTTGACGCATTCATCTTTATGTCCTGTGGAAATCATTTCAAAAACTTGGGATGAGAATAAAAAGCTCAGTAAGGGTTATAAAAATACGGAAAGAAAACATTAATCCATGTATACATAAGAATTAATGAAATCATACTTTACTCATAAAACATAAGCACTTTAACATTCCTCGTGAAATCATAAGATTTATGAATAACTCATAGAAATCATAATACATAAAGGTAACTTGAGGCATTCATAACATTCTTACGTAGTGAGTAACCCTCATGGTTATGTTTGGAATACCCATCACAATATATTCCCTAAATCTTTTCAGATAAACTTTCGTGTTTAACTCCTTTTCCTTACCCAATGCATTTGAGATCTATCTCGGGCTCACCCACCCTTAGTTTATCAGGGAACCACCTGACTTCATAAACAATGCCCACGAACCATTAAATAATTGAATCATATAAAACATGTATAAAGTAAATATAACATTTCTACATTTCAATCACAAGATATCAATACAACACATTGATATAATCAAAACATTATCAAAACCATTTTCAATAAAAAAATTAAAGAAAAGTAAAACATGGTATTTATTATTCATTTAAAAATAGTATGTCTTGTAGAGGAAGCTGAAACTCAAATAATTGTCACGGTAGCGGAGAAGTCATTATCACCGCATACGTAAGACAAAAACATTCCTTTTGTCATCTAGTAAAACACTTCCTGTAAAAAGATTCATTTTTAATTAAATTAAAAGTCAAAAGGGTTTTATACACCTTATAAAATAAAGTTGTGTAGAAATCAAAAGATGCATCAATGATAGGAGACTGAGACGAAGTCCCATACAAAGATGGTATCCTTAGATTAAGGATAAATCAGTTACATAATTATGTGTGAAAAATATAAATACACTCAATATAAGTGGATATTAAGTGTAAAACAATCATAGTTCATCCACCCATATTCGTATCACAACATAATCAAGAAGTAGAGGTTTAACCCAAAGAATTGAAAATGGGTTAAGAAGTCCCCTTATAGAAATTCGACAGCCTAACACCATCACTTCAAAATTCAGAAAATGAGTTGATGAGAGATAAAAAGGGTATCTCATCACTTTGACATAAAATTTACAGAAATAAGGACATATAAGAACATATCCCAACATACAAAGATGTAAATTAAAAGAACTAACAAAAAGAAGTCTTTTAAAAAGAGGAGGGTGAAAGGTTCCCTTACTAATTTGGGTAACTTTCGAAACGTACACCCCATGAAAGACGGTTCATACAATGAAGATGTAAATACCCATAAATTAAAGTATATTACACAAATAATACAATCATGGTAAGTACATACACCACACAAAAGGAAATAGTGGAAAATGTTGCATGAATATCACGGGAATAGAATGTGAGATAAAAACCCCTTACCACGTTATAATCAATCGATTCGTATGAACAAAAGATATTAAACACCAAATTAATCACATAATACCATGAATATAAATATAATCATGATAATATATATGAAATGGAAGTACAAAATACACCTAATGAAACAAATAAGTGGCGAACAATGTAAATCTCACGGAATTAAAAGTGAGATAAGAAACCCCCTTACCTCAAGTCTGACTTGTCTTGTTCATTTCTTTATATTATTGAATAATAAAATTTGGTCAATTTATCATTTCTTATGTAATTCCTTTAACATTTATTATTCAATTCATAGCACATATTATCATGCTATAATAATTAGTTAATTATGTGAGTTAATATCATATGTTTTGTCGATGTTCGGTACATGAGTCAAAAATGAACTTGTTTGAAAAGAATTTCCCATGTAGTTATAAGTAAATCATCTAAAAAATGGTATTAATGATTTAAATGTCATATATATCCATTATATATTCTGTTTTTACTATTACATAACATTTGGAGATAAAAAATGAAATGCATCGTTCATGAAGACGGTAGGCCGTACGTACACATGAACGCTACTTTCATTTCTTTGTCATATTAAAGGAATTAAAACAAAATGAGACATATATATATTATAATTCTAGTATAATATATATGTTATATATGTAACATAAGTTCATTAATTAAATTCTTTATAAATTCCTTGTTTGGCATGAACGAGTCACATCACTTGAGGGGGCGGTAGTCCTCACTTCCTCAGATGAAATTGTCGCAGTTCCACAACATGAAAAGCATAACGATGTGATTTAAAAATAAAATTCATAGGAATATAGAGAAAATAAATACCATATATATAATATATAAATATAGTGACATCATAATGGACACCATGAAAGGTGTTAAAATAAGATTGAACAATCATCGTTTCGTGAGGCAGTAATTCTCCACCCACAGAAACAGTATGTTCTTTTACCATTAGATGGAGGTGTGTGTAAGTGTAGGTAGAATCCTTATCATAAAACATACTAGTATATTGACGATACTGGTGTTATTATTGGATCAAATAATAAGAAGATAGTGGTGAGTGAAGAAGGAAAATAAAAGAAAGAAACTCGAGAGAAGACATTACCTCTAAATCGGGTAACTCTTTTTGATTTGAGCCAAAGGCTTCCTTGGAAAGACTTATGCCCAAAGTGAGGATTGAAGGAGTGAGATAGGGATGTTGAGAGATAATATGATAAGAGGTTGGATGATCCAAGGGCTTGATAGGTGTGTGTAAGGGGGTAGATTTGGGGGCCTTTTATAAGAGGGAGGAGGGTCACTTTTGGAAAGTCTTGAAATGTTACTTTATTATAAAATGGTTTTCAGATTTTAAAGGTCCCAAAATGATGTATTTCAAGGATAAGGTGATAAGGGTTTGAAAACCACCCATCCAATGGGTTTTAGGAAAGCTTAATTCTTAGATTTTACCTTATCTTTACATTTTATTTAAATCGTTCATTAATGAGGTAATCACTACATCATCGTGTTGTCATAAATAAATTTATTAATTTAATGTCTAAAAATTACAAAAAAAATACCATGATGTTGGAAATCTTTATATATTTCCAATGAATATTTACAGTCTAAGAGATCATTTATTTAAACAAAATTAATATTGTTTTACTTAGGATATACAAACCTTTGTTATATTTCTCTTCTTTTTTAAAAATAGTCATAAATGTCACTATCACACCCATGTGACTCCATGGGCCCTCAAGTTTATAAAAAATCTTCCCATGGTCGGCCATGACTCAAAAAGGTGGATTTGGAAACATTTTGGGGTCATTTTAAATTGTTATGATATTATTTTATTACCCTTAACTACCCGATTACTAATTAATCACGATAATTAAAGATAATTACCGTCGTTACTATTCATAATGTCCAAAAACAAGAGTCTTAATTAAATAATTTGGACCTTTTGATTACAAATATGGAATCCATTTTATCAAATTCAAAACTCAGAAATGGTAGTAATTAATTTAAAAATAATTCTCGTTGTCACAACCAAAGACAAGTTTTTAAGAAGTAAAATTTATCAAAAGATTGACTTGTTTTTACATCCAATTGGAAAGTGAAATTATTTCAAATGAACAAAATTGGATTAAGTGATAAAAATATAATAAAACTAAACTTTAAAACCAATTAAATGGACAATCTAACAATATAATTAAATTATATGAAAAAGCAGTTTTGATGTAAAATGCAGTATTTTTCACTATTCATTAAAAATGAAATTTTTTTAGAAAAATACCAAAAATTCACTCTAAGATATGTTTTATATTAAAAATTTAAAAAATTATGTCCATTTTACTAAATTAAAAACATATAAGTTTCATTAATAAATTATATAGTTAATTCCCGCAATCAAAACAAATAGCGTGTTTTCAAGAAACAATATCTATCAAAAGATTGACACATGTTTTTGTCCATTTTCAAAGTGAAATTAATTCTAATGACCACCAATGGATTAAATGGTAGAAATATATTCTAATTAAACTTTAAAACTAATTAAAAAGATAATATATCTATATAAATAAATTATATTAAAAGTAGGTTTTGAATTAAAATACAGCATTTTTCACTTTTCATTAAAAATACAACTTTATCGGAAAAATAGCAAAAATTTACACAAAGTTAATTTTTGAAGTCCCGATTCTAAAGAAGTATTTTATTTTTTTTTCAAATATAACATATAAAATTGACACAAAGTAGTTTTAAAAAGGGTTCTCCATCAAAAGACGGTTAATTGACCTTTTAAAGAATATTAGAATATTTTTTCTTAAAATTGGATTCATTTGAATTTTAAGCCTCTATAATTTATTGGGTAATTGTTAAAATATTTGACAAACATATATAATAATTTTTTAGTTAGTTCTGTTCATTACTGCCATTACAATGGCTAGGTGTTAACAACCATTAAAAATAATATTATTATATTATTAGTGTGCTACGTATGATTTCAAAGAAACTCATTGTTGCGTATTGGGTACACCATTGAAGATATCATTCCCTTTAAAGTAATATTAACATTTTATTCACAAATATTAATATATATGAACATTTCATATTATTATTTACCTGGGATGTTACACTAATAGCTAAGTTTCTATTCCAACAGTCATGTAATATTTATACTTCCTAAAAATACCTATTATTTCCATCATTTATATTTCACTTAGTTTTATTCATAGTTCTCCACATATCCTATATAAAATTACAATCTTATTTATAATACACTTTATGTAGTGTTTTTCATAGATGAAATACTTTTAAGAGATCATGACCCCATGTTATTTTTAAATTCTAGTCATGTTATTTTTTATTATCTCATTATATTATTTTTAATTTATGGTAATGTATCTATGAATTAGAAGTATTTTTTATTTTGAATAAATAAACCATTGTATATTTTTTTATGTGTAACATATGATTAATTATTACCAAACCACACACGAACATCAAAAATGAAAGTTTCATTTTAAAAAATGTGATTTATTATATGTTTTTTAGTGAGGATGATTTATTAAATGTTATAATACTTTTTTTGAATTTTGATTTAGTAAAAATTCATTAGAAACCATGGGTATCTAAGTGGGGAATTAGTTACTAGTGCTAAAATAGTGATATTATATACTACTAGAGGATCTAGTTTAGATAACACACTGTATAAGGGTTTGCCTTATGACAAAGTTAAGTTAGTCAGGAGGATTTATATGATGAGGACCACATGAAGATACTAACATGATTGTTCACCAAGTGAAGTGTCCTACATTTTCCCCTTTATCACTAGGTAGTTATCAAATTATGTGAGATACTTGAAGGTGTTTCTTAAAACTTATGTTTTCCATTATTTATATATTTTTTAACTCTATTTTGGTAATAAACCCTATTTCCACATCTAATTATCTTGATTAAAATAAAAGGGTAAATTAATTATAAATATTTTCATGATAGAATTAAATGTTTTTTTTATATAAAAAGAATTTTTTAGAATATTTTGATGGTATCATACAAGGATAATTTATCACACACTACACATAGAGATCCTTAGGGTATATATAGAATTTTTTTTATATGATGAAAGTAAAAATGAGGTTCCACTAGGACATAATGGATTTTTTTTCTTGTTCTGGTAATTGATGAGGTAACGAGTGGAGTATGCTCACTTTTAACATAGATATGTGTGGTTTTTGTTTATTTTTGGTGACATATCAATGGTTACCCATTTAATCTACCTATTCAACCTCTTATATATTTGGTTATCATTTTTGATTGATATATTTTATTGTATATGAATGGATCATACTTTTTTATATCATAGATTATTATTTTGGATATGTTTGACATTGTTATATTTTATGTATTATTTATTGTACCTTGTTTTAATGTTGTTTAAATAAAATAGTGTTTATCTTGAATGTAACTTATCCAATGTATGGAATGGTCATGTCTGATCCCTTATTGGAATTACTCTTTCTTTTAAATTTATTACAGGTAAAGATAATTCTTAATGAATATTTTTGATGATCATGGTATTTATTATCCCTATATGATATGGATTGCACAATAACTTTTTTGGAGGACTGAATCGAGTTTTAGGATATGGTAACCTATGTTAGTTTATTATAAAAAGTAAGGGGAACCCCATTTTTATATTTTTATTTAGGGAATAAGGTATACTATAGATAATATTGTCAAAAATCATAGGGTAGGTTATAAACAAGTGTCTGGACAACACATTTTCATGATAATCAATGAGTTACTATGGGACATAGAGCATTTTTATTTTGTTTGTGAGCCTTGTTACCAATTAGTTTTAGGTAATATAATTTAATTCTATGTTATTAAGTTTTATACTAAATAATTGTATGTAATTTTAAGAAATTTTAGGTTTTTGGGTGAAAGTGAAATAATTTATAGGTTTTATGGTCATCCTTCATAGACTATAGACCATGCAAGGGGATTATGAACCTCACTCTAAGAAATAAAATGGATATTTAATGAATGGATGGATAGTCCCATGATTGTTCATAATTGATCATTTATTTTAGAAATCCTGTTTTCATTTTTGGAAAAAATTGTTTTTTGATTATTTATTACATTGTTTTGCAATTGATAACCTATTTGAGATGATTTAATGAGATTTTAGGGTATAATAAATGGATTTTATTTTTTATATTTTGTTTTTGTTAATTTATGTGATTAAAATTTTATTTTATAGAATTTATTAAATTTTAATTTAATTTATGAAATTTATTATTTCACACCTGCCAGAAGAGTCTCTTTAAACCCTATATAGGGAGAGATGGATAATTTGTTTGTATGGAAATAGTCATATTGATCAAGGTTTTATTGAAATGATCATTAAAACTCCAAGATACATTGAAATTAATGTTTAAACTATCATATATAAAGATAGATATTGTTATTAAGAATTCATTTGGGATAATCTTCATACTTTCAGAGATGATAATGATCCCTATGAAGTAGAGGAATGGTTAGAGATGATCAAAATGATCTCAGACTTCTTGAAATTATTGAGACCTAATATATGAAATTGGAATTATCTACACTTTAATCCCCAATTAATAGTGGTTGTAATCCATTATATATCTTAAAATATAAGAGAATTTATCATTTAAGGACTTCAAAACCATGTTTACTTTGAAATTTATCCTCAAGAGTATAAATATGTGGAATTAACGGGAGTTATTTTGAGTTTATAAAGGTAATAATTTATTCATATATTATCTGACTTGTTTTATTAAGATTTTACAATTTTATTCAAATATATTTACTAATAAAACATTAAAAGATCACTACATTGAGATGATGATTCACCTTGATATCATATTGAAGTTATTTCTATTTGGATTTTCTACCTACATAAAGGTTACAAATAATGAAAATATAATAGATATATATTTTGAATAATTACTAGGAATGAGTGGTTATTATTATGTATCAAGCTACGAAAATTGATCTGTTTTATGTTATTAGTGTAGAAATATGGGTAACTGTAAGTCTTTAGGAAAATAAGTCCTAATAATTTTCATTCCTACATATGTATGGGTCCTATTTAGAATATATATAGAGTAAATTATCTATAGAAGAGAAGTTATAGTAATTCTATTTAAATGAGATCCCTATTATAGTCCAATAATTCAAATACTATAGAAACCCATTCTTGAGATTTCATAGGTAGGGGTTATTCTTCCCATATTAAGATAAAATTGAGGAGCGAGCCTCAGTTCAGTGGATAATATTATATAAAACCTAAATATTGGTGATTCATTATAGTGGAATAGGAACCCACCAATTTTTATGTTATTTCAAAAACTATTTGAGGTTATATTTTTAACACATCATCTATGTACACTACATTGCTTGATACCAATGAATATATTTATTTCATCTCTATTTAGGTTGTGAATTTATTAAATCTTTTTTCCAAACCAACATCGATTGTAATAAAAGTCTCTACTACCCTAATAAATAAATATAATAAAGGTTTTAGATATCCATCATGTATTATAATTATCTAAAAAGTTTAAGTGGAATTTGATTTTGTTTTTTTATATAAAAATATTCAATTTTATATTGGTAAGTGGTTGGATTATGTAATTTAAATCCCATATTTACTATTATAAACTAATAATATAATTTGTCTTTTATGATGGGAATTTCTATATGTTTCAAGATGAATGAGATCCAAGGTCAAAATGGGTTATACCTCCTCTTCTTAGATATGGAGAATTATAATTTCAGTTTTCTTTTAGTTTTATAGAATATGATGAATATATCTTATGGAATAAACTTATACTATTGATAAGGGATAGTCCTGGAGTGTTCTGTGATGACTTGTCTTGGTTACCTTAAGAGTGGGAAGTGTGTTTTTCCTTTTATTTTATTCTAAAGATGAATATTATATCCTTTACATGTTATCAAATATATCCTATATAATTAAAGTAGATGGGGATTAAATTGGATAATTTAAATGGTAAATGATTCATTCATCCAACTATGTCTCCATGGTTATCTCCTGTATTATTTACCAAGAAAGTTTATAGGATTCTATGCCTATGAAGTTATTAATAAAAGTTTAATTATGTGATCATAAAGAAAAAAGTATCAACTACCTTTTATCAATGAAATTTTTAATCAATTTAATGGGGAAATATAGTTCATAAAGGATAAACATAGGTTAGATTACCATAAAATGATAAGTAAAGAAGTTGAGATTCCTAAAAAATATTTAAGAAGAAGATACTATCATTATACATATCTAATGATTCCAATTGGTTTAACTCATGCCATTATTTTTAAGGAATTAAATTTTTAAGCAATGTACCTCAATTGATATTAAAATTTAGAAGATGTTATGTCTTGGGAGACACTAAATAATGTTTTTTAAATAGGAATCATCTTAAGTTTAAAAAAATATTACAAGTGGTTTGTAAATGATTTATTTAAGTTGAAATTTACATTGAATTTATTTTCTTATAGTGGGATAAAATTCAAATAGATCTATAAATTTAAAATAATTATAGGTTTTTTAAATAGCGAGGAGAACAATGGTCAATGGTCTCATTCTTATGATGGTTCTTTTAAATAAGGAATTATTTAGTAGTTAATTTTTTCTTTAATAAAGGTAGTGATAAAGGAAATACACTATACTCAATGAGTTATTTATCCATTTTAAATTGAGATATACTATGATATGAAACATTAATATTGGTGGCCAAAAATTACTAGGGTTATTGATAACTATTTTATTCGATGATTCTTTGTGGTGAGTGAATGTAGAACATCATAAGATCATTGGTATGATTCCTCCCATAACAATTTTATTTAAAAGTGATAAGAGGAAACCATGTATTTTTTAATTGTATTTCCTTAAACCCCTCATAGATGGAATGATATTTATGTGATCTATGATATAAAAACTAAATCGATTTTTTTTCTTCCAGTCAAATAAATCCTAAAGATTAATGATTTTGGAAAAGTACATGTGTAGGAGATTTTTAAATTTCATGGTGGGGCTTTAGAATAATTTATTATAGAGATGCCACATTCACTTACTGATTTAAGAAATGTCATCAAGAGTACATGGTAATGAAATTTAAATTTATTATGATATATCACCCTTATATCAATAGTTAAATAGAGAAGGATATCCTATTTTTTGGGATATAGTTCATGTTTATGTATCAGGTTTTGGGGGAATATGAGATAACCATAAATAAATGGTTGAGTTTTTATATAAAGAAATTTATCAATCATTAATAAGGATGGACCCTTTTGAGGATTTATAATTTTAGCACTACCAAACCGCTCTAAATTGGGAAAAATTCGATGAATATTAAATAATGGGGATGAGTATTATACATGATATGATTAAAAACATTAAGGTAATTTAGAATAAATTTTTAATGAAAAATAATCATCTAAAATCATATATTTATCTCTATAATTATTCATTAAGTTTCTGTGTGGAAGAATTGGTTTTTCTGAAAATATCACCTCAACTTAAACATCAATGACTAGTAATGAAGGGTAAGATTATTTAAAGGTATGTTTGACCCTTGAATACTTTAAAAGGCTGATAAAGCTCATATAATATCTCACATTAAATTTATAAATAAAACCCATTCATATTTATTTTATACCTCCTTATAAAATAATTATTGCACTAACCCCAATCATTCTCTAGACTGGTGACATTTAGAGTTTGAGCTTGATATCTACTCGAAAAATAAACTAATTTGATTTCTTGATCTTTATAATTAGGAGTGTAAAGGGAAGTTTTTTATTTTAGTTTTCATATTGTGGTATCATGGAAATGATTCCCATAAAACATGGGATATAAAATCTCATATTATGGAGCAAAAAACATGTCTATTTTTTGAATAAGGGATAAGATGAATTTATTTGGGTTGAAAGTGGAATTGTTGTGAGAATTATGACACCCATTATTTTACTAGAAGGTATTTATTATGTTATTTATTGTGTTTTGTGAGTTTGGAATTGAAAAATATAAAATTATGGAACTTTTACTAGAATCAATGCTAGAGACACACAACTAAAGAGACCATGTAAGTTGATCATACCCATCGTAAAATCCAACATAGTTCTATAGAGAACCTAATTTCTTAATTAATACCTTTGGATATGTATAATAACATTAACTATGATTTTCATAAGGGTGATTCAATTTTAAAAGAATCAATAGACTTAAAAAAATATTTATATTTTAAATAAAATATTTTTAGTATGTACACATGTGAATAAGTAATACCACTTCTGTAAATCCCCAAATAGAATTTATGAAATTGTGACTTTTTATTGGTTTGAATTTTTTTAGGGGAGGTATTATATTTTTTTATAGTTATAGGTCTAGGTTGAGGTCATTGTGAGACTAACTATTTTTTAATTATAAAAACTTATTATTTTTCCATTCTAAGCCTAATATTCATTTAGGGGGTGTTCCATGAATGAAAAAAACCCCTTGAGGGATACAAAATATAACAAATGAAGATAATCATGACATAAATAATACATTAGTGTCATTATTTAAATAATACTTATCACAAAGAGTCACAAAACCCAAAGAACCAAAGTTTCAGTTTCTTGGAGACTTGTTATATAAACATCTTATTTTTCTAAAATTGTAAACATTTCTATATAATCATGATCCTCATGAACTTTTCCAATATATCCCCATGATATAATCATCTTCAGAACCTTGAGATTAGAAACATAAGAAAGAGGAGAGACCAAATTCCCTATAAGAAAAAAACATTTCATAACATAAAAGAGAACATGATGGAGACACAAATATCATAATAAAAGATTATGACACCATAAATTAAAATCATAAAACATGATAGAGAAACATAAAATCATAAAAATATAATTAATGGAGAATAAAAGATATGAATTGTCTCAAACAATATCTCAATAGTCATATAATATGAGTGAATGACATAAAAGTGTGAAATACTTTTAAAAATAATACATAATATTGAAATCATTGAATTTCATGGCAATAAAATATATCTTGAAAATTAATCATAACTGGATGAAAAACATGTAAATGTATCATAACTTGATAAACTTTAAAATTTGGAACAACCATAATCATATGAAAACCTTTGCGATAAAACACATTATACCCAAACATAAGTTAAAAAACTCATTATACACACACAAAAAAATGTGAGAAAATCCATCATGACCATGCCCATTTGAGAAAACACATTATTCACATTATATAATATATCATCAGATATTATCTGAAAATTATTATTTTTTCGAGAATATAGTACACCACCTATCATCATCCATACATATCTGTGCAACTTAAAATCAACCATCATCATAACTTAAGTAAACCTGAAAAAATTAATGGGTTTATCAAACTTATCACATAACATGAACTTAAGAAATCAACAAAATATCATTTCCTAAAATTATTCATAATTACATTAAATATATAGTATGATCAAAACATCACTTTTTGGGAGATAAACCTTGGATGAATGATTGAGGTGAAAATAAAAAAGCTTTCATAAAACATTTTTAAAAAATATTATAAAAAATGTAGTGTAAATTAGTTTCCAAAACACTTTTTTTGAGATATATTAAAAAATATTTTTTTTTAAAACCTTATAATAAATAATTAAAAATAAAATTTACTTCAAAAAAGAGACGTGAAAATACTTTAAAAAATTTTAATTTTGAAAATAATATTAAATAATTGAAACTTGACAAATAAATAATGTTTTAAAAACGGAAAGTGAACATAATTTGAAAATTTTTAATTTTAAAAAACATTTAATAATGTTTCCTAGAAAAAGACATAAAATTTAGAAAAAGAAAATTTTGGGTGGATGATAAAACCTTATTTTGAAAGGATTGAAAACCCTTTTGAAGATATTGAATTAACCTTGTAAAAAACTCAAATAATTAAATATATGATAATTTTTTTTTAAAATAAATAAAAGGGGAATAAAAGTAAAATTTGGTTTATAAAAAATTTTATTTTCCACTAGGTAATGGAAAACATTTTTTGGGAAGTAAAAAATAAGGATAGAGAATAAAAATATATTATAAGAAATAAGAATTAATCTTAACAAAATTGTATTTTAATGAAACAAAAGTGTCATCAATAAATAAATATTTGGTTTCAAACATAATTTAACCTATAAAATAAGGTTTATATAAAGTTTAAAATCATATTTGGTTAGGATTTATCAATATTGAAAAATAATAGACAAAGAAGAATGATTATGACCTAAGAAAGATATTTTAGTTAGAAAAACCCCATATTGCCTTTGTAACTTATGAATTAAAACCCCATGAGAGGTATTTATTTAAATAGAACACTATAAATCATGATAAATAATAGGATTATGATTATATAATACCACCTTTTTATTATATAAAATTTCATTAGATTATACAAATAGAGGATCTTTTAAAGTTTAGTTTCTTAGAAATAATGTACATAATAAATGAAAAAATAAAAATTATTATAATCCACTTTAAAGGATTAATAATAGGTTCATATTAATTAAATTTAATGAATCTCCTAATGCAGATAAACACATGAAAGTAAAGGGTGAGTAGAAGTCCCGGTAAGGAAAAATAAGAGAAACAATTTACATGTGATCTTGAGAAATATTGACACGAACTTAAAGAATATCATAAAGGAATGAGAAATAAAAAAGTGAAATATAATAGTAAAATTACATGAGTCATAAAATGTAAATGTATCTAAAACATTTAATTATGTCATTCATAATCATAACCCAATGGTTTATCACTGAGGTGTCATAAAAGTTATCAAGGTTGTTCACCAATGTATAGTAAAACATGTCATTTCAAGAGATTAAATTCTTTACCCAATGCATTAAAGTTCTATCAGGTCGAACACTTATTATGCATTAATTAAATCGAGACACATATATCATAATAAAACATTTCATAAATAACCCATATAGAATAAAATTAACAGGTTGCATATCAAAATCATGTTGTTTTCAAAATGTGCTTAAAGACAAGATCATTATGTCATTATTAACCCACGAAAAGGAAATCAGGTTTCATGTATAATAATCCTATAATAAAATATATTATTATGATATATAGGTGAATAGAAATTTATAATAAAAAGGTTTTGGAAATCAAAAAAACAAAATTAGATAATTTCTTTAGAAAAAGAGATAAATCCTTAGAAGAAAATCTCGTAGCATAATGGGTATAAAACAAGGTTTTAGAAAACATTAAAAAGAGAGGAAAAAATGGTATTCCATTCATAAAATAATCTTAATACAAAAATGAATATAAGAAAATGGGCATAAGAACATAGTATGTAAATTTAAATGATATACCACATAAAAAGGGAACTAGAAAGGAAAAGAGAAGTTGAGATTTCCCTTACCGTGAAGAGTAAGTCCTGAAAGTCAAATATTGGGACCTTGGGGGCCTGATGAAACCTTTGGAGGAAACCTTGGGTGGTAAAATTATCAAATATTCATTTAGGATAAATTGGGAATAAAATATAATGGAGAAATTTTTGGGTATTTGTAGCAATAGAGGAGGATTTGTTTAATAATTTCCTTATACACACAAGTAGTGGTAAATTTAAAACCGTGGTATTTCCAATGGTATTTTCCCATGGTATTGGCCACTTGGGACACATATTTTGTTATTATAATCCAAAAGAGTTGACTAAAATTTCATATTTCTGGTAAAATCATTATGAAGTCATTAAACATACCAAAAACTCAAAACTATATTTTTACTATTCATTGAAAAACAAAATATTTTAGAAAATTCTCATAAATTCATCTTAACCTAATTTTTACCCACATATTTTAAAAATTATATTTATTTTATCATAATTATTTTCTATGTAATAGATATTTAACCTTTAAATATAAAAATCCTTATTCATTAAAAATAATAGCGGATAGAAAATGCATAATGAAACACATAGTAAAATTTATAACACTTGAAAGAAGTAAAATTATATTATAATTTAAAAATAAATCAGAGTGTTTTCATAATAATATTTCATTAAAATAGACATTATTAATAATTCATTATTTTTTATAATAATTTTATATTTTTTGAAAAGTATAATTTTTGTCTGAAAAATGAATTTATCCAATTCATCATATTTTTAAGAAAAACTAAACTCAAAAACGAATTGATAGAAAAGTAATTTTATTTATACAAAGGGATTATACGTTAAGTAACGAAGGCCTTTACACATAACCCCTTATAAAACCTACATACGACCTAAGGGTAAGGTGTGCGATGGTGATATATTAATGAGGCGGCTCAGGTAACATCGCCCGTGTGGTAATTCCCACTAACTTGAAATTATCCCGTTGGCGATTTAGTTCAATATTAACATGTTGAAGCTTTACTTGGGATTGTACAAGTGAAAATCCTAGTGATTCTATGTCTTTCCATGCTCTAAAAAATGGGCTTCATACAGAATGATTGTACTGGTTGAGACCATCATTTTTTATTTTTACATTAATTAACCATTACAATTTCAATTTATAACACTAATTATAACATTAAAACTATTATAAAGAGTATTATTTCCAATGGTGATATTTACCAATAGTCATATAGCGGTAAAAACTCTATGTTATCATTTCAAAATATACTCACTTACTTAATAAAGAGGCAAAATTATGTTGAGAAAAAATAATATAACACACATTTTCATGAAATGATATTTATTAAAAAAATTTGGGTTCTTAAAATGATAAAAAATTAAAGTAGATTAATATGTACACTTTTTAAAAGTAAACATGGTGTGCAGAATAAACCTATATCAAGAAATTTATATTTGAGAAAAAGAAACCCTTACATATTTAGAAACATTCAAATAAATACCCATTGAAAAATAGGGTGTTTAATTAAACCTTTAATACCATGATTAAAAGAAAATTCATTATTTGATATCTCAAATAGGAAATATATACACTACATAAATGAAATTATGTGCGTAATACTTAACATGTACCAAAGAGAGGAATTTTGAAATAAAAAACCCTACCTTCTATCCTTGTTTAGTTGATGACACTATATCCTCCTATAAAAAACATAGATAAATTAATAATATATTTCATAAACCTATTCATACATTTTAACTTTCATATCCCTCATTTATAATGATTTATTATGGTTATATTAGTTAGTTTTAACTTATTTTCAATAATCGTTTGTTAATAACATTAACTATTTTCACATGTTTTATATTGTTGATTTCATTACACATAATTTGACAGAAATTTAATAATTAATATTTCATTTATGATACTATAATATATGTCTTATATTGAAATTAAAATATCTTATATAATTACATAAGTGTTTTTAATCACATTGTGTGAAAATTGAATCACTGTTGGATTATTTCATTGATTCTTGCAAACAAAGATGACAATTTAATAATAAAGTAAATAATTTCAATATATTTACAGAAAAATATAAAAATAATTATTTGATTATTATATTATATTAATATTATTGGTAATATTACTATAGTCATCCAGTATACATTTTTATAGCACTGTTCACGTAGGTGGTTAAACCAACCTAAACATGAACACGCTTTAACTCGGTTGATGATTATGGTTAAGAATGTGTTTCATTAAACATAATAAAATTATAACATAATGATAATATTTTTTTTATATTTTTTTTATTTTTGGAATATTTTAATATTATTTTATAAATAATAGAAAAATAGGGGGAAAAGTGATTCTTTATGGAGGCGATAATCTGCACACACATATGATTGACATTCCTTGGTTTTTATAAGTGGATGGAAATGAATGAGTAAGGGTTGTACCATTAATATAAAAAAATATCAATATAATAGTGATACTTAATTCATAATATTATTATGGTGATAATATTTTTAGAATAGTATGATTAAGAAAAAAAACATAAGAAGGGAATAATACTTAAGTTGGAGACTTAATCTTTCATATGAATAGTCCTAAGAATTGAAGGGATAATGATTAATTAGTTTGACCATGAGATTTATAATGTGTGAGGTAATTATATGAGATAATATTTAGGAATATTTTTAAAAAATATAATGGGAGGTGTATGTTTGAAATGGTGTAATAGATCCCATTTTATAAGAGAGGAAACAATCACTTTTGGAAACACCCATTATATTTTAACAATTCCTTGATAATATTCCATGGAAAATGGCTCCAAAGATTATAAATAAATTATTTTGGGATGTTTTTGGGCCTATAAAATCACAAATAAGCGATTCCAAACATTTTTTAAATATTTTATAGTGGTTTACCATTAACTTTTTTCATTTGACCCTTTTACTTTTAAACTATGTATCTAGTTTTTAAACAAGTGATTTTATGTTTTCTAAAAAATACAAAATATCCCATATATTTTTTTGGTGTTATGGGTATAAATTATTACAATTATGTTTATAAATATTCTAAAATTAACTTTTAAATAAAAAATAAATGATTGGTAGAAAAACCGTTTTAGTAGAAAAATGACATTTTGAACATTATAGATTTTGAATCTTCTTTAGTAACGATTTAAAATTAAATGAGTGTTAATATATTTATTTAAGTGTATATAAATCATATTAGGTTAATTATTTAATGGATTTTAATTTAATTTAATTTATTTAAATTCATTGATATTAATAAAATAACAATTTCAAATAATAATTATTTCACTATTATCATGGTAATTAACATCAATCCTAATATTCAAAATTTTATACCTAAAAATGAAAGTGTAAATATTAAATATTATTTACATAATTATCTCAAATATAAGAATTATTATATCAAATTAACATTATACGCATTTGAAAATTAATCTTAACATTATCACATGTAATGTTTAAAACACTATTTTTAATGATAGTGTATTTTTAAGAATAAATCTTATATATAGGAAACAATTATCAATTTTATTGGTTATAATGATAATTAGAATATTATTATTGATAAAAAAAGAGATATATGAGGTAAAAATAAATCTAAAACCTAATTTTCCTACACAAAAATTTAACTATATAAATAAAAGAAAAATCGTTTCCATAAATTATTATTTGATTTTCTAAAATGATATTAATTGGTTTTATAAATTAAAAATTGTAAATTTAATTTATTTATTTCACATTATATATTTTTTATAAAAATATTTTAAAAATAGTCTAATTCATATAAAATTTATGATAATATAATAATAAGTATTTCTTTACCATTCACCTAAAATTCCATTTTCTAGGAAAATATCAAAAATAAATCATAAGATAATTTTGTTTTTAGGAATTCAAAAATTAATTTTAAATTATCAAATATAAATTCTAAAATTTTTAAATTTATATTTTTAAAAGAAAATATATAACACAAATAAATAAACTTTTATTGAAAATAACTTTTTCAATATTTACTCATGTTAATTATTTACATTGTAAAAGTAGTAATTATTAATGTTTTACCATCTTAGTGTATATTTATAACAACCTTTGTCTTTATTATAGATTAATTCATGATTTATTATATAATAATATGCATAAAACAACACAGATGAAAGATAATTCTAGTTTCTTTGGGTAATTAAGAACATTACATAATAAATTAAAATAGGGGGTACATCAACATTGTTGAAAAATTCCTTAACATGATCATAATGTTTCATCCTTATTAATATTCCATGGACATTCATAAGAAAGGGGTGAGATATAAATCTCAGTAAGGGAATAGAAAAATAATAACATAAAGAAATAATTGCATGTTAGACAATAGGAAATTCAATGAGATATAAAATGTTGAGAATCATAAACATGAACAAAGAGACATGATATTACAAGATAATAAAAAGGAAACATGGGAAATTTGGAAACTAATTTAAACATTAAACAATAAGAATTATTCAAGGTTAAACGCTAATAAATCATAACATAATGTTATTAAGTTATCATATGACTCACCATACTTGAAATCTCACAAAACTAAAACATTTCCCAATGAATTGGAGTGCTATACAGGCACACCCATGATAATCATATCATGTACATTCGTAAGCATGCCACATAGATTATATAACATTATAAAATATTTAGTCAAATTTAATTAAATGATCAAAGATTATGTAATAAATAAATGTATTTACCCAATAATATAATTATAGTTATGTATATGTGAATTCCCTTGAGTGGAAATAGAGATGGTATTCACAACACAAAGGTTTGACATGAGAAAATAACCGTGAAATTTCAGCAGCATAATGATGGTATGTAAAGGTTCATTAAATGGTTTAATGAGGGTTAAATGGGTCCATCATCATTTTGAAATAAATTTTATATTAATATGGATGTGGTAAAATATATCCCAAAATTATTAATTTTAAATAAAAGTCTTAAAATGAATAATATTCTTGAATAAAGAGGATAAGGAGACGATCCCTTAGTAATTTTTGTTATAGTAACAACTTAGGTAAATTATATAATGAGGGGAGATAAATTATATATTATTATTAGTAAATCAACTAGATTATATAGGGATTTTAATAAAGTTAGGAAAACATAACAAATTGATATTAAAAAGGCTATATATAGAGAATGTTTTTATATTGGAAATAAGGGAGAGAGGTCCCTTACCTTGAGAGGGTGATTCAAAAAGCTTCAGGGGAGACTCTTGAGATATTGAGAGAACCTTGGGAAGACTATAGATAGGGTATTTATGATTAAGGACGTGATACATTATTTTTTAGTGATGTTTAATTGGTTATTTGGTTGGTTTGTATATGAAAAGAGAGGGGGTTCTTTATTATTTCTCAAACTTAGGATTTGGACCCTATATAATAAATTAAAGAAAACCACAAATCTTACCATATTGTTTCCAATGTTTTATATAAATGTGTAGTGGTTTAATTTATTTTACAAGTCCAAAGGACTAACTCATTAAAATATCACCGCTGGTGATGTGGAAGTGAGTCATGTTTATAATTAAATTATTTAAACCCATAACATATAATTTAAGTTTTAGGGGATTCATAAAGTCATTATAAAATTAATAAAACAACCTAAAAATTAAATTATTTTAAATTAGAAATATAGATTTGGGTTTTATACCATTTATATAATTTATTACATCACTTTTGACTCATTATGGTGTCATAATTTACATTATATATTAATACTAAATTTAATTTTTTCCCGAAAATCCAACAGTCTCAGAAAATTATAAAAAATTCACTATTAGATAATTTCTACATGTTGATCCCAAAAATAATATTTATTATATAATTTTTTTTTTATATTTATGCGCTTTTTTAATTTTAAAATAATAATTTACATTTATTGAGAAATGATGAGTTTTTTTGACAACAACAGTTTTCAAACCATTATAAAATTACAATTGATTTCATAAAAAATATATTCTTATTTATATTTAATAAAAATTATTTTATTCTAATATATTATTAAAAATAATTTATTTCATAAATTCATTAATTCACGAAATGTAATGTTTTATTTAAAATTTCATATCACCCAAAAAATAAAATTTGTGTTCTATCATATCAAAATAAATATTATTTATAATGTAACAAAAACAAGAAGTAAATATAACCAATATTATATTAAAAATACAATATAAATATTTATATTATTAGGTTCTTTATACATAGAACTTTATTACAGAAGAAAAACCCCTAAGGGTAAGGTACATGATGATGAAAATTTGATGGGGTGGTTCAGCGTATATAGTTTGAGCCATGATCTTGATGAGCTTAAAATTCTCCCATAAATGGTTTTTTCTCATGCTTTAGTTGTTGGATAGATAATTTTATTTGGTCCAGGGAGAATAAAATTGATTCTATCTCTCTCAAAACCTCTAAAAAATGGGATTTATAAGGAATTATCCCACTGGTTTAGGCCGTTGATTCCTTTGTCTATGTTAATTGGATTTATCATAACCATATATTTATACTAATAAAATTATCACTATTCCATGGATATATTATCAATGGTTATGATTCTTAACTATATTTTAAATATGAAATGATATAAAACTAAATAAGTGCATCTGTTTTCTATAACCATAATACGGAATTTAATTAAATGAACAATGGTATTTTATTTATAAAAGTTTGAGTCATTAAAATCTCCCCCTTCAAAACATTTTCCCTAAAAATTATTATTTGAAACACTAAAAAATATGATTGAAATTCTATTTCATCAGCTCCTATGGTTCCCACATTACTTATTTAATTTTTTTTTCTCCATAATACTTTGACCAGGTGCATTTTCTTATTTCATCGAACATTATATCTATGATATAATACCTTTATTGGATTCTATTCATATGAAAGATTTTTCTACAACAATAACAACTCTAGATTCTATTCATGTAAGGGGCATGGTATGTACTTCCTCATGGTTGATACACAGAAAACATCAAGTACTTGAGATTGTATCGGTGGGAGTTCAATTCAATATGCCACTACTCTAATGTGATCATGGATTTCAAGGGTATCGATGTATCTTAGAGTAATCCTTCCATTTTTTCAAAATCTCATAAATTTATTGTAAGAATATATGTGGAATAATACCTTATCTCCAAACTAAAACTCTTGGTCTCATGGATAATTATCAGTATATCTCTTCTATCGACTCTGAGTATCCCTTATGTGATAATGAATGGTTAGGACCTTTTCCACTATTTACTTAACCAATATCATGACCCAAAAGTTTGTTTCCCCCAACTTCATCACAACATGCAGGTGTTCTACAAAAATTCCCATAAATGGATTTATAGGGAACCATTTTTATGTTTGAGTGGAAACTATTATTCTATGATAACGTAACCAGAGGAATATGTTGATCCCATTCTGCATTGAAGTTCATTGAGAATTCTGTCAATATTTTCTAAAGTTTCTAAATAGTCTACTTAGATTGCCCATCACTGTGAGGGTGATAATCCATGATGAAGTTCAAATCAGTATTTGGATCATGTTTGAGATTTTCTAGAAAATGGAGGTAAATCTTGGGTCTCGATTATATACAATCAATAGTGGTGTTTCATACAACCTCACCACTACTCTAATGTGTATCCTTGTAAGTTTATTGAGTGTGAAGTCGTCTTGAATTAAAATGAAGTGACCGGCCTTTGTAAGTTGACTCACCAACACCCATATATAATTAAATTCTCTTGGTGTCTTTAGTAGACATGTGAAATAGTCTGTGGCTATGATTTCACATTTCCATGTTGGTATGGGAAATGGTTGCATCATCCCCTTGGATTTTTTTCATCCCAATATTTACTTGCTAACATATAATACACCTTAATGTATATTCCATAATCTATTTCTTCATATTGTCCCACCAATAGTGATCTCAGAGATCTTGATACATCTTAGTGGTCCCTGGATGAATAGAGAAGGCCGAGCTATGTGAATAATCCAATAGTTCATTCCTTAACTTAGGATTTTATTTTATACATGGTCATAACCCAAATCTTAAAACTCCTTCTTCATTAATTTTTAACTTTGAGGATTTACTTTTTATTATTCCACATTCTTTCGAATTTCTACATCATTTATTTGAGTATCCATTATCTTCTCTAGAAGGAATAATTGATAAATAATTTTTGAATGTATTGATGGTTTTCCTTCTTTTATTTTTTCAACGTCCAACATTTTAAAGTATAAGAAGATCAGATCATTCTCAATTCTAATCGATGAAAAAATTGTTAAATAATTTCTACTTAGATAATCTTCCACTTTATTTGTGTTCCTAGGATAGTAGTGGATTGAGAAGTCATAGTCCTTAATATTCTCTAACCATATTTTCTGGAATAGATTTAACTCTTTTGGTGTAAATATATACTTGAGGATTTTATGATCCATATATATTTTATACTTCTCCCTAAAGAGATAATTCCTCTATATTTTCAACATGATGATTACTACAACAAACTCCTGATCATGCATTCGGTATTTCTATTCATGAACATTAAATGGAATTGTGGAATATGCTATCACTAATTCATTCCAATTTAGTACAAAACCTAAGACCATATTTGAATTATTGTTGTATACAATGAAATGTTCCCCACTTGTTGGAGAATAAGTATATGTTTAGTAATAAGCCTCTTTTAAAACTCCTTAAAAATCTCTCAACATTCATTATTCCAAATAAACGTTAATCCATTCTAATTTATATTGTTTATATTGTTTTAAAATTGTGAGAAAGTTCTCAAGAATCAATGATAATACCCACATAACCGTATCAAACAATGAATTTCTACCATAGATGTTAGTCTTGACCATATTTCTATTGCTTATATCTTTTAAGGGTCCATATACATTCCATTACTTGTGATAATATTCCATAAGAATGAGAATCCCTTTAACCAGAAATCACATTTCTTGTACATTACATAAATATTATCCTTTTATATGGTCTTTATCACAGTTCTATGATACGGATCATGCTCCTCCTTACTTTTGGAGTATACTAGAATATCTTCTATTAAGACTACCATGAATTTTTCATGGTAATATATAAATTCTATATTCATAATTTCCATTAAGATTGATGGAGCATTAGTGAGTCTGAATGGCATCACTATGAACTCATTGTGCCTATACCTTTTATAGAAATAAATACTAGGAATATTCTTTTTATTTATCCTTACTTGATAATACCTCTAATGAAGATCCTTCTTTAAGAAGTATCAGGTTCACGATAACTAATAGATGAAGTCATTAGTCCATGGAAAAGGATAATTATTCTTTATCAGGATCTTTTTAAGCTCCTAATAATAAATTTAAATGTACATCAACACATCCTTCTTCTTTATTAAGAGGATTGGTGCACCCCAAAGTAAAGAACTTGGTCATATGAATCTGAAGTCTCCTATAGTTTTTTATTAACCTCCTAAATTTCCACAATGTCCATTCTATATATATTCTTAGATATTAGAAAATACCTAGGATTAATATCGATTATAAATTCAACCTCCCACTTAGAAGGAAGACCATGAGATTCTTCAGGAAACACATTAGGAAATTCCCTCACAATGGGGATGTATTCAAGGATGATCTTTTCCTTATAATCAATAATTTGATCTAGATACACATTTTCATAGGGAAATAATATCCTTGTTTGAGATTTCAATGATAAAGAATATCCATCCTTCCCTATGAACTTGTATAGAATAAAATGACTATTCATGATAGAGAGATTAATTTCTTTATTAAGATAATTTATGTTGGTTATATATAAGTAAAGACAATCCAAACTCATAATTTCACCAAATCCCACTAAAGTTATTATCACAAGGTTCACTAGAATGTTGATCCCACAAATTTGAATATGGGAGCAGTTATATACATGGGATGAAATAATTTCCCCATTTTTCATTTTAATCGATATCTCTACTTCCCTGATTTATAGTGGTGTTTTAATAGTTATACTAAAATTATGTGATATTAAAGAATGTGAAAAACCAGAATCAAAAAGTACTTTCACATTTCATAAATGACAAAAAAGTGAACATGTCACCACTTCATTATTGGGATCCACCTCAATGGTTATGTTGTTCTATACTTCCCCTTTCTTACTTATAGGATGATGGTGTTGATTTTCTCTGAAAAAACCATATCTTGGGGAAAAGGTTGACATGGTGTCCTTATTCCTTGTAGTTGAAACATTGGAAAATTAGCAGAGGGTTAACTGAATCATTCATCTCATCCATTACATTGGTGGGTTTCACCCATCGACGATCTCTAGCTATGTAACCCTCTTATCCTCTCACAAATCATTTCCCCCCACCCTAGAAATTTATGAGGTTCTTCATTCCCCACATTTAACAAGTTAGATGTTGAAATTTATTACCACAATTAGATTTCTCTATAACACCACCAAAGTTAAACTCAACTTTTTTTCAAATTATCCCTCTGATACCCTTGATATTTTATAATCTCAATTTAATGTATGAGTGAACAAAAACAATATCGTAATATCTATAAAATTTTTAAATCACCATATATTTTAGTAGACTCTGTTTTATCCCAATAAAGATGTTGTAAAATTTGAATTCAGGGTTAATGAAAAATTTAGAGGTGTATCGTGCATTTTTTGTGAAGTTTTCCTTGTACACCCTGATGGATTTATCTCATTTTTTCTCAAGTTAATAGAAATAACTTTCTATTTTATGTTATTTAGTGTGAGGAAATTATTTGTCAATTTTTTTCTAGAATTCATTCAACCCCATTTTTTATATCTTCTACATGATTAATATTCATGATCAGTGTCCTCCACCAATCAGCTTCTCCATCCATATGATAATCAGCTAGTATAAAATTCTCATGATTAGAACATTGAAGGGTGGAGAAGATATTTTCAATGGATTTGATCCATTATTCTATGTTTAAAATATAATATGATACATTTAATGTCAAAGGGCTTTATCGCATAAATCTCTCAATTGTTTCTTTTTATTTTTTAGGGGGATTTCAAAATTCCTCTTGATTCAGGTTTCTATTCCTAACCTATGTTAACTGATAAAGTTTCCTAAAAATGTTCACGATTACTACTACCATGGGTTTAGGAAACTCATTTGGGAAGTCATCACTTTACACTTCACATTGGTTGTTTACTCAGATCCTACTATTTTTTGAATTGGATAGAATAAAGGGAAAATTAGGGATGAGTTTCCTTAAATTGTTAAACACATATATTGTAAAAAAATAACATTATAGTGAAAATTTATAAATGAATTCCTTAATATAAGAATTTCTAGGAATTAATCTACATTTTCCATGATATATTTCCTAACATAAACCATAATATAATTTTTTTTCCATAATAATAGTTCATAATGATATTTTTAATTTACCAAAGAATACTCAATGAGAGTGTCAAACATAGTGTAAGACAAGGCCCATTATCATGCCCCAATTATTGATAAAGTATATCCCAATACGATGTTGTAGGGTGTTACCCCAATGTACATATATATTATATCCACATCCACTTTCAGTATCTGAACAATGATTTATTTTATTGGAAACCACTTACACTATACTTTACCCAAATTTAGGGACCTATTCTTATGTTCATTATTATCTATAAGGATTTCATTAGAGTTATCTAATCCTAATTCAAAAAATAACTAAACCTTCCTTTGATACCAAATTTGAAAAACCATACCTTTATTACACATAAATTATTGATTTATTAAATAAGAACACACAAAATGTAACCCAGAAGATCAATAAGCATAGTGCATTTGTGTAATTTTGTACATTACATAACAACTTAAAATAAGGGGTATATCATTATTTATAACTTTTTAACATGCTCATAATATTTCCCCATTCTTAAATTAAAAGGGATAACCTAGGGATATACCTATGAAAGGGGTGAGATATACCTCCGAGTATGGGAAAAACAAAGAATAAAATGAAGAATTAATTGAATTTTAGACCCCAGTAAATTAAATGGGATATAAAAGGGTTAGAATTGAAAAAATGAACAAAGAGTCATGATATAACATCATAACATAAAGGTAACACATGGAATGAAACAAAAACATTGAACATGACATCATAAAAATAATTTGAGGTTAAAAATAAATAAATCAAAACATAATGTACTCAGGATATCCACCCATGCACCACACATGAAATCACATGAGACTAAAACATTACCTAATGCATTGGAGTGCTATTTTACATACTTATTGATAATTAATGACGAATTGAAATTAAAAATTCCATATATAGAGAATGTGTTTGAATTCAATAAAATAGAGAGGTACCTTACCTTGAGAGGGTAATTCCAGAATATTGGGGGGATATTATTTAGATATTGGAGGAACCTTGGGAGTAATAAAGTAAGTCTAGGGAATATTAAGTAAATTATATAAGTTTTTTTAGTGAAGAGGAATGAGATATTGGGGGAGTTTATATAGGAAAATATAGGGGTGTTTTTTATTATTTCCCAAACATAGGGTTTGGACTCTATATAATAATTTTAGAAAAACCAAAATCCTTACCATGGTTTTTGACCTTTTTTATACAAAATACTAGTGGTTTAATTTATTTGAAATTTTCATGGTTCTAACTCATTAAAATATTACCCTTGGTGATTTGGAAGTTAGTCATGTTTATAGAGAAATGATTTTAAAACCTTAAAATATAATATAGGTTTTTGAGGATTCTTGAATTCTTTATGAAATTAATAAAATTACATCAAAATAACATTATTTTAAAGGGGAAACATATATTTTGTTGTGTATACACTTTATATAATTTCTTACATCACTTTTGGGTCATTATGATGTCATAATAAATACAAAATATTTATACCATATTTACTTTTTACCAGAAAATTTGGCTGTCCATGAAAATTATCAAAAATTAACCATTACATAATTTCAATATAGTTACTAAAGAAATTATATTTATTTTATCAATATAATTTACCAAATATGTTAATTTTCAATTTTAAATCAATAATTTAAATTTATTGAGAAATGATGGGTTTTTTCTAAAAATAATATTTTTCAAACCCTTATATAAATTACAATTGACTTCAAAAACTTTAGATTATAATTTATATTTAATATAAATTATTTAATAATAATATTTTATTAGAATATAAATTATTTTAAAAATTCATCTATTCATGTAAATAAATTTCTTATTTGAAATTTCAAATTTCCCAAAAAACACAGTTTGTGTTTTATCATATCAAAATCAAAATCATTTTTAATGAATAAAAAATAATATGTAAATATAAACCTTATTATATTGAAAATACCATATAAATATTCATATTATTAGGTTCTTGATACATATCCCTTTATTACACCTCGAAATACCTTGAGGGTAAGGTGTGTGATGGTGAGATTATCATAGGGTGGTTTAACATACATGGTTTGGGATATAATCTCAATTAAATTGAACTTATCCCATAAAAGGTTTCACTCATGATTTAGTTTTTGGATCTATAATTTGGATTTTTCATGGGAAAATCCCAGTGATACTTTCTCTTTTGTAATCGTAGATAAATGGGCTTTATAGGGAATGATCTTATTAGTCAAGGCTATTGGTTCTTTTGTCAGTGTCAATTGGATTTATCATTGTTATATATATATATACTAACCATACGATCACTATTCAATGGTTATATTATCAATGTTTATGATTATTAATGGTATTTTAAATCAAAATAGGATATAAAAAATCAAATTAGTTCATATTTTTTCTATAAACATAATAGGGCATTTAATTCAATAAAAGATGTTATTTTATTTATAAATGTTTATGTAATTACAATCTACCCCATTTATAAATTTCTCCATAAAAAATTTCATTTCACACACTAAAAAATTGTGGTAATTTCTATTTCATCAGCTCCTCTAGTTCCCATATCGATTGTTTAAACATTTGGTTTCTCTATAGCACTTTGACAAGGTGCATTGTCTTATTTTTTATATCTATGTCTCTATGATCTAAGATCTTCATTGGATATTATTCATCGGAAAGATCGTTCTCTAATGGAACTACCTCTGGATTCAATACATTTAAGGGTTATAGTAAACAATTATTCAAGAGTGATACATGCAACACATTATGTACTTGTGATAGGTTAGGTTGGAGTGTTAGTCAATAGGCCACCGCTCCGATGCAATCAAGGATCTCAAAGGGACCAATGTTTCTTGGACTAAGATTTACATTATTCCCAAATATCATTAATTACTTCCATGAAGATATGTAGAATATTACCTTATATACAACATAAAACTATAGTTCTTATTGATTATTGTTATCATATCTCTTATATAAGATCAGAGAAGCCCTGTTGTTATTTTGAATGTTCTTAACTTTTTACACCATTTACTCTACCATTTCAGGACAAAAAAGTTTGTATTCCTTAACTTCATCCTGGAATAAAGGTTTTTTTCACCTCTTACTATAAAGGTATTTATATTGAGACATTTGGATGCTTGATTGTAAACTATTGTAATATGATAACTCAAATAGAAGAATAGGTTGATTCCATCCTCCTTTGAAGTCCATTGAGTATGATCTCAAAATGTCCTAAAGTTTTAAAATAGTCTACTCAGATTGGCCATAAGTTTGAGGGTGATAATCTATGTTGAAGTCAAACTCCATATTTATAGAATGTTGGATACTTTTCCTGATCTTGGAGGTAAATATTGTGTCTAAATTAGGTACAATTTATAGTGGTGTTCCATACAACCTCACCACTTCTCTAATGTATATCCTTGTAAGTTTATTAAATGATAATTCCTCTAAAATTATAGTGAAGTGATATGCCTTTATAACATGGTCCTCCAAAACCCATATAACACTATTTATTCTTGGTTTTTTTCATAAGATCAGTGAAAAAATCCATGGTTATGTTTTACCATTTATTCGTCATTATGGGTAAGTATTGCATAATCTCATTGGATTTTTTCCTTTTATCCTTCACTTAATGAGATATAAGACACCTTGATGTATATTCCATGATCTTCTTTTTTATTTATTACCTCTAATAGTTCTCTTATATGTGTTGATACAACTTTTTGATCCTTGGATGGACTAAGTGTAACGACCCAAAGTTTCATTAATGGAAATCTCTCTTGATCTAATTAAATGTCTCTTTATGTTTATAAAAAATTTCAACTTAATTGGTTTTATGTTAAGAATTTTGACCATTGCTAATATATCTGTTGAACAGTGATCACATGATTGGTATAAATATAGGGCTTTAACACATCCAATTTTACTTCGACAAAAGAATCGATGGCCTCATCCAGTAGAATTGCTCCGTACGAAGCCCATTTGTCGGAGCTCGGAAAAGAGGTGGCGTCTTTGGGCTTCGCCCTTGACCAATCCCAAGATGATCTTCATCTTTTCAAGCTCGAACGTGACCGTCTATGGGAAAAGTGGAAGTTGATTGAAATTACCACTCGAGCGATGCTATCCGATCCACCCCAAGAGTCTGTCACCATCGCACACCTTACCCTTAGGTCTTATGTAGCTTTTTTAAGGGGTTATGTAAAAAATAAGTAGTACTATGTTCATGTACATATTTTTTGTATATAATAATGAATATAATTTCTAGTCATTTTTGATACATTGTAAATAGTTTTTAAATTACAAATAGTGTTTTTAGTTATTATTTAACTAATAATTCTATTTTATTAAATTAAGGTATTTTTGAATTAAATAATATTTTAATAAAATATTATTATTATTATTAAATTAATTTTTTTTAAATATAAATGATCTTATAATTTTATGAATGCAATTATAATTTTTATTAAGGTTTGAAAGCCATTTTTGTCCAAACCTGTGAATTTTTGATAAATGTCAGTTTTTTATTTTAAAAGTGAAAATTTAAATATTTAGAAAATTATTTAGATAAAATAAATGTTATTTTTGGAATCAGTACATCGAAATTATCCAACGGTGAATTTTTCATAATTTTCTGAGACAGTCAATTTTTTGAGTAAAAATTAAATACCGTTTAAATATATAATGTGTTTTATGACATCATAATGACCCAATAGTGATGTAATAAAATACTATAATCTTTATGTTCGGCCAATATATGTTTTAAAATTAGAATAATGTGATTTTGGGTTTGATTAACTTACTTTTCAAATCATTAATGGACCCCTCAAGACTTATTCAACACCTTGCCTTTTTAAATTAATTTCCATGAGAGTGTGACTCACCTCCACATAAGAAAACCTAATATTTTAAAATGTTAGGACCTTGGCCATATAAAATATTGTTTTCCTATTCTCTTTTCCAAAAACCATGGTCTAAAACCATGGGATGGTTTGTGTTTTGGATTAATTTAATGTAAGGGGACCCAAACCTAAATAATAAAGAATTCCCTCACCTTTCCTATATAAACCCACCCAAACTCCCACTTACTCCTCACTAAAATCCCTTATAGGTCGTCCAAACTCTGCCATACTCTCTCTAGAATCCTCCCAAGGTTTCCCAAGCTCCCAATAATCCTCTCACAAGCCTCTCTCTAGCCTTTGGAAGCACACTTCCATGTAAGGGTTTTTTCTTCCTTTCTCATTTTTTTCAGTTTTCTTTAAGTTGTATTGCCCCTTTAATTTCAATTATGAATATTGGGGTATGGTTTCTAACCTCCCACATACTACCCTCTTATTGTTTGAATGATGGGATACCCCTTTCTCTCTCATTAAATGCCTCCCATATACACCTGTTACTATGCCGAAATTCCGAAAGGAACTTCTCTCTCTTCTTTTACATTCAAGAAATAATTTTGTATCATGAATCTAAATTCCATTACAATTGTTGGGAAATGTATCTATATGACCTCATTGCTGTCCATTACATGTAAATATGATGAGGAACCCCTTTCTCTCTCATAAACCATTTTTATGAATTCTTATGTCATGCCATTACGCTGTCGAAATCACACCGATTTTCTAAGCCAATGCTATTGTGTAGTGGATACCATGCCCATTTATCCATCAAGGGTATTCACCTTTATTCACATTTACTTTTTTCTTGTAAAGTTTCATGTATTAATTCCACATTCCTTTGTCATGGAATAAATGATTATGTTCTATGAATCCATGTTTTATGATCCATGTGGCACACTTATGCATGAAATGAAATGTTTAAGAAGGGTGCGCCCTTATAGAGCTCCAATGCATTGGGTAAAGTATAGTATCATGATACTTCATGTGCAATGAGTGTTGACTCATGCTAATTCAAGTGCAATGAGAGTTTACTCGTGCTTTATGTGCAATGACGATTTACTCATGCTCCATGTGCAATGATCCTTGGCTCATGCTAATTCCATGTTAAGTGTTGTTGCCACATTTCCATGTTATGATTATCATGATTTATCATGCCTTTATGTTCATGTTTCTTATATGCTATATTGATAGTCCTATTGTCTAACATGTATTGTAATCCTCATGTTATTCCATGTGTACTCCCTTACTGTGCTTTATAGCTCACCCTATTCTTATGCATGTCCTCAGGTTTTCCCATGCAATGCTAAGTACGAGGGAATGTAGTGGTCATGTAAAGGACGTTTTCAATAAAGATGTTGTATTTCATGTTTTATGTTTTTTCTATAATGGTCCTAAGCCCCAAAGACACTAAACCTCTTGATCTTATTTGTTGTATCAAGTGCAGTTTTATGTAATAAATCATGTTTAAGTTTGTAATAAAAGAAGGGTTGTCATAGTTGGTATCAGAGGATAAGTTTAGTTATTTTTGGGATTAGGAAACCCTAGTAAAGCCTTAGATACAAGACTAAGTATAATAAAAACATCCCTAAGTTTTGGTAAGTATTGAGTATGTGGTTTATCAAACAAATACATCCCTGTCTGGATATGGGCAGGTAGAGGAGGCTCTGGAACAGATGTATCCTAGCGGTAAAACCTGAAAACACCGCTTTGAGCTAGACTCGAACGGGAACTGGTGCATGACAACGGGCCTTGCTGAACTCTTGGTTACGAAACTCCCAGGGGATATGTTTTGATAAATTCAAAATCTTAGTATGAACCCTTATTAAGGGAAAAATGCCCCTAAGAATATTTGTTAGAAAGTAGATCATGAAAATCCTAGATTGAAGCCTATAGAGTTATGAGTTAAGAAACAAAAGTTTAATTATAAGTCATAAACTTTTTTATTTGGATTACCCTTTATGTTTTACCCCTAACTTTCCTTTTATTCCTTCCAATGGCCAGTAATAGGAGGACTCGGGCTAACAACTGTTGTGAAGATCAATGTGATGATTGTACTAATGAGATGCCAAATCTAATGGGAGTGGGAATCTTGACCTTTGTCACGCTTCTCTCTCAGCTAAATCGAGTTTTGAATAGAAACAAAGGTCAAGAGGAACGTTCAACCCCTCTAAGAAAGAACAAGTCGCTATCGAGAACTTCATGAGAAAAAGGCCTCCTACTTTTAGTGGATCATCCGATCCCACGATCGCTGAACAATGGATCAAATCCATTGAAAGGATCTTCTCCATCCTTCAATGTTCTGAACAAGAGAAGGTTCTCCTGGCTGCCTATCGTATGGAGGGTGAAGCTGATCAATGGTGGACGTTGATAAAAAATACGAATCCTGAGGAGGATATCTAGGTGTTGGAATATAAGGATTTCCGGAAGATGTTTTTCAATAAATATTTTCCGCGCACCCTCCGGCTTAAGATGGAAAGGGACTTCCTTTCACTCAAGAAAAAAGATGAAGAATCTGTTGGAGCATACAAGGAAAACTTCACAAGGCTTTCACAATACGCTTCCGTCTTTGTCTTTACCCCCGAATGCAAGGTTGACCGCTTCTTTGGTGGGCTGAAGCCTAGCTTGCGGAAAGCATTAGCGATTCGTGACTTCGATAGCTATGAGGAAATTTTCCGATGTGCCCTCAAGGTCAAAATGGAGATTGGGGAATCACAGGGGTACCATGGGGACAAGAAGCGTAAGGTGGAATTCAATGCTGGTGGTCCGATGGATAAATCCAACGGTGCTAAGAAGATCCAGCACCCCACTTTCCAAAAGTGCGGAAAGAAGCACCCTAAAAATTGCCTTAAGGGGATGCTAAAATACTTTAGGTGTGGAAGAGAAGGGCACCTAGCTGTTAACTATCGGCAAGAAAGACCCACGATTGCGATAGAGGAGAGGAATTCTCCATTCAAACCTCAATGCGTTGTTCAATGCTACAAATTCAAAGAACTGGGTCATTTTTCCAATCAGTTCCCTAATCCAAGGGTTTTTGGAGGCGACCAACAACCTCCAAGGCAGCAAAGAAGAGATATTGCCATCACTTCTGCCGAAGTGAACCCCGAAAATGACGTGGTGATAGGTACACTAGTTATTCATTCAAGAATATCGAACGTAATTTTGATTCAAGTTCTACGCATTCTTTTATATCATAAAAGCTTAGTAGAACAATCCCAACACCACCACAAATCATGGAAGTGAAGATGTCGGTGAGTACGAAAAATGGGGAAATCATTACATCCCATGAATATAAGTCCTCCCTTGTTATAATCTGTGGATTGAATTTCCCGAAGAACCTCGTCATACTCCCTATGGTGGAATTTGATGCAATTCATGGCAGGGATTGGCTTTCCTTATATAGAGACAATATAAATTATTGGGAGAGGGAAATCACACTCCATATGGAGAATCAACCCCCGATTCTTTACAAGTGTCAGGAGGAAGATGAATATCTTTTAGCTCCATCATCTCAAGCATGGACATTACTGCCTTATGAGAATGCGTATCTGGCTCAGATGATTGAGTCCAAGGAAGAAACCATCCTCGAAAAAATTCCTATTGTGATGGAATTCGCTGAAGTGTTTCCTGAGGAACTGCCTGGTCTTCCTCCAAGAAGAGATGTCGAGTTCTCAATTGAAATTATACCTGGGGCGCTACCAATATCCAAGACTCCATATAGAATTGCTGTTGTTGAGCTTGAAGAGCTGAAGAAATAACTACAGGAGAATCTGGATAAAGGGTTTATATGCCCAAGTGCTTCACTATGGGGTGCACCAGTCCTCTTCGTCAAGAAGAAGGATGGGTCAATACAGCTTTGCATCGATTATCGTGTACTTAACAAAATCACGCTAAATAACAAGTATCCTCTCCCAAGAATCGATGACTTCTTTGATCAGCTGCATGGAGCATAATACTTCTCCAAGGTGGATTTGCGGTTGGGATATTATCAAGTAAGGGTGAAGAAGGAAGATGTCCCCAAGACTTTTTTTCGTACAAGATACGGGCACTATGAATTCATAGTAATGCCTTTCGGACTCACTAATGCTCCAGAAATATTCATGGACTTGATGAATAGAGTCTTTAGAGATTATATTGACAAATTTGTGGTAGTCTTTATAGATGATATTCTAATATACTCCAAAACCAAGGAGGATCATGAGGATCATTTAAAAACTGTACTACAGACTTTGCGCAAGGAGAAGCTCTATGCAAAGTATAGAAAGTGTGAGTTATGGTTGAAGGAAGTCTCATTATTGGGACATATCATCACAAACAATGGGATATCTGTGGATCCCTCCAAAACAGATGCAATTGAGGTATGGCCGAGGCCAACATCAGTAACGGATATCCATAGCTTCTTGGGGTTAGCTGGATATTATCGATGATTTGTGAGAAATTTCTCATGATTGTCCAACCCTCTTACCAAGCTAACTTAGAAGGGAGTAAAGTTTTCTTGGAGTGATGAATGTGAAGAATGCTTCAAGGAGTTGAAAAGGAGGCTTATCACTGCACCTGTGATCACTTTACCCACAAGTGGGGAACTTTTTGTGGTATTCAGTGATGCTTCAAAGAGGTTCTTAGGCTGTGTGCTGATGCAGAATGATAAAGTTATATCCTATGCCTCAAGGAAATTGAAAATCCATGAGAAAAACTATCCAATGCATGATCTGGAGTTGGCGGCTGTGATCTTTGCCTTGAAAATCTGGTGGCATTATCTCTATGGAGAGAAATGTATGATATATACTGACCACAAGAGTCTTAAATATATAATCACGTAGAAAGATCTTAATATGCACCAGAGAAGATGGATAGAGCTCATCAAGGATTATGACTGTTCAATACATTACCACCCTGGGAAAGCGAACAAGGTGGCATATTCCCTAAGTAGAAAGGATCCAGTGATTCTATCAATGATGAAAATGGAAAAGGATCCAATCTTCTTAGATTTAGTGAAGATGGACATGGGAATCATAGAGAAGGGAACATCATCAATCCTTTCACAAATGATTGCTCAACCATCTCTTTTATAAAGGTTAAAGGATGCTCAAAAGGATGATCTGGGAATTCAAGAAAAATATTAAGCTATCCAAAATGGGAAATCCTCAGAGTTTAATGTTAATGAAGAAGGAATTGTGCAGTTTGGGAAAAGAATATGTGTTCCATCAAGTCCTAAGCTGAAGAAGGAACTTTTGGATGATGCACATAGTTCAAATTTCTCTATTCACCCAGGGATCACATAGATGTATCAAGATCTCCGAGGAATCTTTTGGTGGGATAATATGACGAAGGAGATCGCTAAATATACATCGAAGTGCCTGGTGTGTCATCAAGTGAAGGCAGAGTGGAAGAAGTCTAAGGGGATGATGCAACCATTTCCCATACCAGAATAGAAATGGGAGAACATCACCATGGACTTTGTCACTGGACTTCCAAGGATATCCAAAGGCAACAATGCAATCTGGGTTGTTGTGGATCATCTTACAAAGACTGCACACTTCATTTCTATTCGGGAGGATTTCTCATCGGATCAATTGGCACATATATATATTAGGGAAGTGGTAAGGTTGCATGGAGTACCACTATCTATTCTGTCTGACCGAGATCCAAGATTCACCTCAAAGTTTTTGAAGAGTCTTCAACATACTCTGAATACTGAACTGAACTTCAGTATGACCTATCATCCTCAAACCGATGGCCAATTTGAGTAGACTATCTATGACAACCCTGCTTTTTATTACAACTCAAACATGATTTATTACATAAAACATCACTTGATACAACAAAGAAGATCGATAGGTTTAGTGTCTTTGGGGCTTAGGATCATTACATAAAAACTTTAAACTTTAAATACAACATCTTTATTGAAAACTTACTTTACATGACCACTACATTCCTTCATACTTAGCATTGCATGGGATAACCTGAGGACATACATAATAAAAGGGTGAGCTATAAAGCCCAGTAAGGGAGTACACAATGAATAACATGAGGAGTACAATACATGTTAGGAAATAGGAACATCAATAGAGCATAAGAGTAACATGAACATAAAGTCATGATAAAGCATGATAATCATAACATGGAAATGTGGCAACAACACTTAACATTGAATTAGCATGAGCCAAGGCTCATTGCACATGCAGCATGAGTAAACCCTCATTGCACATGAATCACGAGTAAACCCTCGTTGCACTTGAATTAGCATGAGTCAACACTCATTGCACATGACGTATCATGATACTATACTTTACCTAATGCATTGGAGCGCTATAAGGGCGCAACCTTCTTAAACATTTCATTTCATGCATAAGTGTGCCACATGGATCATAAAACATGGATTCATAAAACATAATCATTTATTCCACGATAAAGGAATGTGGAATTAATACATGAAACATTACAATCAATAAGTAAATGTTCATAAAGGTGAATACCCTTGATGGAGAAATGGGCATGGTATTCACTACACAATGACATTGGCTTAGAAAATCGGTGTGATTTCGGCAGCGTAACGGCATGACATAAGAATTCCTAAAAAATGTTGATGAGAGAGAAAGGGGTTCCTCATCATTTTTACATGTAATGGACAGTAAGGAGTTAATATAGATACATGTCCCAACAATTGAAAAGGAATTTATATTCATGATGCAAAAGTATCGCTTGAATGTAAAAGAAGAGAGAAAAGTTCTTTTCGGAATTTCGGCATAGTAACAGGTGTACATGGGAGGCATTTAATGAGAGAGGGAGGGTTCTCCCATAATTAAAACAATAAGAGGGCAGTATGGGGGAGGTGTGAAACCATACCCCAACATTCATAATTGAAATTAAAAGGGCAATACAACTTAAAGAAAATTGACAAAAATGAGAAAGGAAGAAAAAACCCTTACTTGGAAGTGTGCTTCCAAAGGATAGAGAGAGGATTGTGAGAGGATTATTGGGAGCTTGGGGCACCTTTGGAGGATTCTAGAGAGAGTAGGGAAGAGGTTTGACGAACTTAAAGGGCTTTGAGTGAGGAGGAAGTGGGAGCTTGGGTGGGTTTATATAGGAATGGTGAGAGAATTCTTTATTATTTAGGTTTGGGACCCCTTATATTAAAATAATCCAAACCACAAACCATACCATGGAATTTGCCCATTTTTTCTGGAAATGGAAAGAGGAAAACAATATTTTACAAGTCCAAGGTCCGAACTTATTAAAAAATTAGGGTTTCTTATGTGGAGGTGAGTCACACTCCCATGGAAATTAATTTAAAAAGGCAAAGTGTTGAATAAGTCTTGAGGGCTCCATTAATGCTCTGAAAAGTAAGTCAAACAAACACTAAACCTCATTATTTTAATGATAAAATACATATTGGCCGATCATAAGGATTATGTTATTTTATTACATCACCATTGGTTCATTATGATGTCATAAAACACAATATATATTTAAATGGTATTTAATTTTTACCCAAAAATTTGACTGTCTCAGAAAATTATGAAAAATTCACTATTGGATAATTTAGACGTCCTGATTCCAAAAATAATATTTATTTTATCTAAATAATTTTCTAAATATGTGAATTTTCACTTTTAAAATACAAACCGACATTTATAAAAAAATTCACGGGTTTTGACAGAAATGGCTTTCAAACCTTAATAAAAATTTTAATTGCATTCATAAAATTATAAGATCATTTATACTTAATAAAAAATTAATTTAATATTAATAATTTTTTTTTTATTAAAATATTATTTAATTCAAAAATCCTTTAATTTAATAAAATATAATTCTTAATTAAATAATAACTAAAAACACCATTTGTACTTTAAAAACTAATTAGAATGTATCAAAAATGACTAGAAATTATATTCATTATTATATACAAAAATAATGTACATGAACATGGTGCTACTTATTTGTTACATAACCCCTTAAAAGAGCCTCATAAGACCTAAGGGTAATGTGTGTGATGGTGACAAACTCTTGGGGCGGCTCGGATAACATCGCTCGAGTGGTAATTTCAATCAACTTCCACTTTTCCCATAGATGATCATGTTCGAGCTTGACTTGATGAAGCTCAGCTTGGGCTTGGTCAAGGGAAAAGACCAAAGACTCCACCTCTTTTCCGAGCTCCGACAAATGGGCTTCTTAAGGGGCAATTCTACTGGATGAGGCCATCGCTTCCTTTGTCTGAGTAGAAATGAGTTCGTTAAAGCCTTATATTTATACTACTTAGATGATCACTATTCAACGGCTATAAAAGTAACGGTCACAAATCTTAACGTAAAACTAAAGAAGTTGACATCTTATAAAAAACATTTTTCCTAAAGAAACATTTAACTAGATCAAGAGGGATTTTCCATTAATGAAACTTTGGGTTGTTACAACATTCCCCCCTTAAGAAATTTCGCCCTCGAAATTTTCCTTTTCCCACACTAAAACAAATGTGGGTAACTTAGCTTCATCATATCCTCCGAATCCCAAGTTGCTTCTTCAAACTTGTGGTTTCTCCACAACACCTTGACGAGGGGCATTGTCTTATTTCGTAGAACTTTTTCTCTACGATCTAAGATCTTCACTGGTTGCTCCATATAAGAAAGATCGTCTTCTAATTGTACCACCTCGGAAGAGAGTACATGTGAAGGGTCTAGTATGTACTTCCTTAAGAGGGATACATGGAATACATCATGCACCTTGGCCATAGTAGGTGGAAGAGCTAGTCGATAGGCCACAGCCCCAACACGATCAAGAATCTCGAAGGGGCCGATGTACCTTGGACTTAACTTCCCTTTTTTTCCAAACCTCATGACCTTCTTCCATGGAGATATGCGTAAAAACACCATGTCTCCGACTTTAAACTCAAGGTCTCGTCGACGATTATCTGCATAACTCTTCTGTCAACTCTGGGCTTCCTTGATATGCTTCTGAATGGTTTTAACCTTCTCCACCATTTCTTCGACCATTTCTGGTCCAAGCAGCTTACGTTCACCGACCTCATCCCAACATGACGGTGTTCTACACCTTTTCCCATACAGGGCTTCATATGGTTCCATTTGGATTCTTGAGTGGAAACTATTATTATAAGAGAACTCAACTAGAGGAAGATGTTGATCCCACCCTCCTTTAAAGTCCATTGAGCATGCTCTCAACATATCCTTAAGTGTTTGGATAGTCCTCTCGGATTGGCCATCAGTTTGAGGATGATAGGCCGTACTGAAGTTCAGTTTAGTATTCAGATCATGTTGAAGACTCTTCGAAAACTTAGAGGTAAATCTTGGATCTCGGTCAGACACAATAGATAATGGTACTCCATGCAACCGTACCACTTCCCTGATATATATCCGTTCCAGTTGATCCAAAGAGAAATCCTCTCGAATAGCAATGAAGTGTGCAGTCTTTGTAAGACGATCCACGACAACCCAGATTGCATTGTTGCCTTTGGATGTCCTTGGAAGTCCAGTGACGAAGTCCATGGTGATGTTCTCCCATTTCCATTCTGGTATGGGAAATGGTTGCATCATCCCCTTAGACTTCTGCCTCTCTTCCTTCACTTGCTGACACACCAGGCACTTTGATGTATATTCAGCGATCTCCTTCTTCATATTATCCCACCAAAAGTTTTCTCGGAGATCTCGATACATCTTTGTGCTCCCTGGGTGAATAGATAAATTTGAACTATGTGCATCATCAAAAAGTTCCTTCTTCAACTCCAAACTTGATGGAACACATAGTCTTTTCCCAAACTGCACAATTCCTTCTTCATTAACATTAAACTCTAAGGATTTTCCCTTTTTGATAGCTTCCACTTTTTCTTGGATTCCTGCATCATCCTTTTGAGCATCCTTTATCCTTTCCAAAAGAGATGGTTGAGCAATCATTTGTGAAAGTATTGATGATGTTCCCTTCTTTATGATTCCCACATCCATCTTCATCAAGTCTAAGAAGATTGGAGCCTTCTCAATTCTCATCATTGATTAAATTGCTGGATCCTTTCTACTTAGGGCATCCACCACCTTGTTCGCCTTCCCAGGGTGGTAATGTATTGAACAGTCATAATCCTTGATGAGCTCTATCCATCTTCTCTAGCACATATTAAGCTCTTTCTGTGTGAATATATATTTAAGACTCTTGTGGTCAGTATATATCTCACATTTCTCTCCATAGAGATAATTCCGCCAGATTTTCAAGGTAAATATCACCGCCGCCAACTCCAGATCATGCGTTGGATAGTTTCGCTCATGGATTTTCATCTTCCTTGAGGCATAGGATATCACTTTGTCATTCTGCATTAGCAAACATCCTAAGCCCTTCTTCGAAGCATCACTGAATACCACAAAAAGCTCCCCACTTGTGGGTAAAGTGAGCACGGGTGCAGTGATAAGCCTCATTTTCAACTCCTTGAAGCTTTCTTCGCATTCATCACTCCAAGAAAACTTTACTCCCTTTCGAGTTAGCTTGGTAAGAGGGTTGGACAATCGTGAGAAATTTCTCACAAATCGTCAAAAATATCCAGCTAACCCCAAGAAGCTACGAATATCCGTTACCGATGTTGGCCTCGACCATCCCTCAATTGCATCTGTTTTGGAGGGGTCCACAGATATCCCATTGCTTGTGATGATATGGCCCAAGAATGAGACCTCCTTCAACCAGAACTCACACTTGCTGTACTTGGCATAGAGCTTCTCCTTGCGCAAAGTCTCCAGTACAGTTCTTAAATGCTCCTCATGGTCCTCCTTGGTTTTGGAGTATATTTGAATATCATCTATAAAGACTACCACAAATTTGTCTAGGTAATCTCTAAAGAATCTATTCATCATGTCCATGAATATTTCTGGAGCATTGGTGAGTCCGAAAGGCATTAATATGAATTCATAGTGCCCGTACCTTGTACGAAAAGCAGTCTTGGGGATATCTTCCTTCTTCACCCTTACTTGATAATATCCCGAACGCAAGTCCACCTTAGAGAAGTATTGTGCTCCACGCAGCTGATCAAACAAGTCATCGATTCTTGGGAGAGGATACTTGTTCTTTATCGTGATTTTGTTAAGTTCACGATAATCGATGCAAAGCCGCATTGACCCATCCTTCTTCTTGACGAAGAGGACTGGTGCACCCCATGGTGATGCACTTGGGTGTATAAACCCTTTATCCAGATTCTCCTGTAGTTGTTTCTTCATCTCTTCAAGCTCAACAATAGCCATTCTATATGGAGTCTTGGATATTGGTAGCGCCCCAGGTATAAGTTCAATTGAGAACTCAACATCTCTTCTTGGAGGAAGACCAGGATGTTCCTCGGGAAATACTTCAGCGAATTCCCTCACAATAGGCATTTCTTAAAGGGTGGTTTCTTCCTTGGACTCAATCATCTGAGCCAGATATGTGTTCTCATAAGGCAGTAATATCCATTCTTGAGATGATGGAGCTAAAGGAGATTCATCTTCCTCCTGAAACTTGTAAAGAATCGGGGGTCAATTCTCCATATGGAGTGTGATTTCCCTCTCCTGACAATTTATGTTGGCTCTATATAAGGAAAGCCAATCCATGCCAAGAATTGCATCAAATTGCACCAAAGGGAGTATGACAAGGTTCTCCGGGAAATTCAATCCACAGATTATAACAGGGGAGGACTTGTACTCATGGGATGCAATGATTTCCCCATTTTCCGTACTCACCGACATCTTTACTTCCAGGATTTGTGGTGGTGCTGTGATTGTTCTACTAAACATTCGTGATATAAAAGAATGCGTAGAACCTGAATCAAAAAGTACGTTCGCTATTATTGAATGAATAACTAGCGTACGTGTCACCACTTCGTTGTCGGGGTTCACTTCGGCAGAAGTGATGGAAAAAGTTCTTCCTTGCTGTCTTGGAGGTTGCTGGTTGCCTCCGATAACCCTTGGATTAGGGCACTGATTTGCAAAATGACCCGGTTCTTTGCATTTGTAGCATTGAACAACGCGTTGAGGTTCGAACGGAGCATTCCTCTCCTCTGTCGTAGCCACGGGTCCTTCTTGCTGACAGTTAACAGCTAGGTTCCCTTCTCTTCCACACTTGAATCATTTTCTTGTCCCCCTAAGGCAATTTCCAGGGTGCTTCTTTCCACACTTTTGGCAAGTGGGGTGCTGGAATTTCTTAGCGTCGTTGGATTTATCCATCGGACCACCAGCATTGAAGTCCACCTTACGCTTCTAGTCCCCATGATACCCCTGTGATTCTCCGATCTCCATTTCAACCTTGAGGGCACATCAGACAATTTCCTCATAGCTGTCGAAGTCACGGATCGCTAATGCTTTCCGCAAGCTAGGCTTCAGCCCACCAAAGAAGCGGTCAACCTTGCATTCGGGGGTAACGACAAAGCCGGAAGCGTATCGTGCAAGCCTTGTGAAGTTTTCCTCGTACGCTCCCATATATTCTTCATATTTCTGTTTGAGGGAAAGGAAGTCCCTTTCCATCTTAAGACGGAGGGTGCGTGGAAAATATTTATCGAAAAACATCTTCCGGAATTCCTTCCATTCCAAAGCCTCGATCTCCTCCTCAGGCTTCGTATTTTTGATCAACGTCCACCATTGATCAGCTTCACCCTCCATACGATAAGCCGCCAGGAGAACCTTCTCTTTTTCAGAGCATTGGAGGATGGAGAATATCTTTTCAAGGGAGTTGATTCATTGTTCAGCGATCGTGGGATCGGATGATCCACTAAAAGTAGGAGGCGTTTGTCTCATGAAGCTTTAAATAACGACTTGTTCTTTCTTAGGGGGGGTTGAATGTTCCTCTTGTCCAGTGTTTCTATTCAAAACTTGAGTTAGCTGAGAGAGAAGCGTGACAAAGTTCGCGATTCCCGCTCCCATTGGATTGGGCATCTCATAGGTACAATCATCACACTGATCTTCACAACGGTTTTTAGCCCGAGTTCTCCTATTACCGACCATTGGCTTGAATAAAAGGAATGTTAGGGGTAACACGTAAAGGTAAATCCAAAGACAAAAGTTGATGACTTATAAATAAACATTAATCTCTTTAACTCATGAGTCTATAGGATTCAATCAAGGCTTTTCATGATCTTCCTTCTAACATATATTCTTAGGGGCATTTTTCCCTTAATAAGGGTTCATACTAAGATTGTGAATTTATCAAAACATATCCCCCGGGAGTTTCGTAACCAAGAGTGCAGCAAGGCCCGTTGTCGTGCACCAGTTCTCGTTCGAGTCTAGCTCAAAGCGGTGTTTTCGGGTTTTACCCCTAGGATACATCTGTGCCAGAGCCACCTCTACCTGCTCGTATCCAGACATGGATGTATTTGTTTGATAAACCACTTACATAGTATTTACCAAAACTTAGGGATGATTTTATTATACTTAGTCTTGTATCTAAGGCTTTACTAGGGTTTCCTAATCCCAAAAAGAACTAAACCTATCCTCTGATACCAACTATGACAACCCTGCTTTTTATTACAACTCAAACATGCTTTATTACATAAAACTTCACTTGATACAACAAAGAAGATCGAGAGGTTTAGTGTCTTTGGGGCTTAAGATCATTACATAAAAACTTTAAACTTGAAATACAACATCTTTATTGAAAACTTCCTTTACATGATCACTACATTCCTTCGTACTTAGCATTGCATGAGATAACCTGAGGACATGCATAAGAAAAGGGTGATCTATAAAGCCCAGTAAGGGAGTACACAATGAATAACATGAGGAGTAAAATACATGTTAGGCAATAGGAACATCAATAGAGCATAAGAGTAACATGAACATAAATGCATGATAAAGAATGATAATCATAACATGGAAATGTGGCAACAACACTTAACATTGAATTAGCATGAGCCAAGACTCATTGCACATGGAGCATGAGTAAACCCTCATTGCACTTGAAGCATGAGTAAACCCTCGTTTCACTTGAATTAGCATGAGTCAACACTCATTTCACATGACGTATCATGATACTATACTTTACCCAATGCATTGGAGCGCTATAAGGGTGCACCCTTCTTAAACATTTCATTTCATGCATAAGTGTGCCACATGGATCATAAAACATGGATTCATAAAACATAATCATTTATTCCATGATAAAGGAATGTGGAATTAATACATGAAACATTACAATCAATAAGTAAATGTGCATAAAGGTGAATACCCTTGATGGAGAAATGGGCATGGTATTCACTACACAATGACATTGGCTTAGAAAATCGGTGTGATTTCGGCAGCGTAACGGCATGACATAAGAATTCATAAAAAATGTTGATGAGAGAGAATGGGGTTCCTCATCATATTTACATGTAATGGACAGTAAGGAGGTCATATAGATACATGTCCCAACAATTGAAAAGGAATTTATATTCATGATGCAAAAGTATCGCTTGAATGTAAAAGAAGAGAGAGAAGTTCCTTTCGGAATTTCGGCATAGTAACGGGTGTACATGGGAGGCATTTAATGAGAGAGGAAGGGTTATAACATAATTAAAACAATAAGAGGGAATTATGGGGGAGGTGCAAAACCATACCCCAACATTCATAATTGAAATTAAAAGGGAAATACAACTTAAAGAAAATTGACAAAAATGAGAAAGGAAGAAAAAACCCTTACTTGGAAGTGTGCTTCCAAAGGCTAGAGAGAGGCTTGTGAGAGGATTCTTGGGAGCTTAGGGCACCTTGGGAGGATTCTAGAGAGAGTAGGTCAGAGGTTTGACGAACATAAAGGGCTTTGAGTGAGGAGGAAGTGTGAGATTGGGTGGGTTTATATAGGAAATGTGAGAGAATTCTTTATTATTTAGGTTTGGGACCCCTTATATTAAAATAATCCAAACCACAAACCATCCCATGGTATTTGCCCATGGTTTCTGGAAATGGAAAGAGGAAAACAATATTTTTCAAGGCCAATGTCCGAACGTATTAAAAAATTAGGGTTGCTTATGTGGAGGTGAGTCACACTCCCATGGAAATTAATTTAAAAAGGCAAAGTGTTGAATAAGTCTTGAGGGCTCCATTAATGCTTTGAAAAGTAAGTCAAACAAACCCAAAACCTCATTATTTTAATGATAAAACACATATTGGCCGAACATAAGGATTATGTTATTTTATTACATCACCATTGGGTCATTATGATGTCATAAAACACATTATATATTTAAATGGTATTTAATTTTTACCAAAAAATTTGACTGTCTCAGAAAATTATGAAAAATTCACTGTTGGATAATTTCGATGTCCTGATTCCAAAAATAATATTTATTTTATCTAAATAATTTTCTAAATATGTGAATTTTCACTTTTAAAATACAAAACGACATTTATAAAAAAATTCACGGGTTTTGACAGAAATGGCTTTCAAACCTTAATAAAAATTTTAATTGCATTCATAAAATTATAAGATCATTTATACTTAATAAAAAATTAATTTAATATTAATAAAAATATTTTATTAAAATATTATTTAATTCAAAAATCCTTTAATTTAATAAAATATAATTCTTAATTAAATAATAACTAAAAACACCATTTGTACTTTAAAAACTAATTACAATGTATCAAAAATGACTAGAAATTATATTCATTATTATATACAAAAATAATGTACATGAACATGGTGCTACTTATTTGTTACATAACCCCTTAAAATAGCTGCATAAGACCTAAGGGTAAGGTGTGCGATGGTGATAGACTCTTGGGGCGGCTCGGATAACATCGCTCCAGTGGTAATTTCAATCAACTTCCACTTTTCCCGTAGACGATCATGTTCTAGCTTGACTTGATGAAGCTCAGCTTGGGCATGGTCAAGGGAAAATCCCAAAGACGCCACCTCTTTTCCGAGCTCCAACAAATGGGCTTCGTAAGGGGCAATTCTACTGGATGAGTCCATCACTCCCTTTGTCTGAGTAGAAATGGGTTCGTTAAAGCCTTATATTTATACTACTCAGATGATCACTGTTCAATGCCTATAAAAGTAATGGTCACAAATCTTAACGTAAAACTAAAGAAGTTAACATCTTATAAAAAACATTTTTCATAAAGAAACATTTAACTAGATCAAGAGGGATTTTCCATTAATGAAACTTTGGGTTGTTACACTATCCAAACACTTGAGGATATGTTGAGAGCCTGCTCAATGGACTTTAAAGGAAGATGGTATCAACATCTTCCTCTTGTTGACTTCCCTTATAATAACAGTTTCCACTCGAGCATCCAAATGGCACCATATAAAGCTCTGTATGGGAAAAGGTGCAGAACACTAGCATGTTGGGATGAGGTCGGTGGACGTAAGCTGCATGGACCAGAAATGGTCGAAGAAATAGTGGAGAAGGTGAAAACCATTCAGCAGCATATCAAGGCAGCCCAGAGTCGATAGAAGAGTTATGCTGATAATCTTCTACGAGACCTTGAGTTTAAAGTTGGAGACATGGTTTTTCTACGCATATCTTCGTGGAAGAAGGTCATGAGGTTTGGAAAGAAAGTAATGTTATGTCCAAGGTACATCGGCCCCTTCAAGATTCTTGATCGTGTCGGGGCTATGGCCTATGGACTAGAACTTCCACCTACTATGACCAAAGTACATGATGTATTTCATGTATCCCTCTTAAGAAATTACATAACGGACCCATCACATGTACTCTCTTCTGAGGTGGTCAATTGGAAGACGATCTCTCTTATGAGGATCAACCAGTGAAGATCTTAGATCGTAGAGAAAAAGTTCTACGAAATAAGACAATGCCCCTCGTCAAGGTATTGTGGATAAACCACATGTTTGAAGAAGCAACTTGGGAGTCGGAGGATATGATGTAGCCGAGTTACCCACATTTGTTTTAGTGTGGGAAAATGAACATTTCGAGGGCGAAATTTATTAAGGGGGGAATATTGTAACGACCCAAAGTTTCATTAATGGAAATCCCTCTTGATCTAATTAAATGTCTCTCTATGTTTATATAAAATGTCAACTTCATTGGTTTTATGTTAAGAATTTTGACCGTTGCTAATATAGTCATTGAACAGTGATCACATGATTAGTATAAATATAGGGCTTTAACACATCCAATTTTACTTAGAAAAAAGAAGTGATGGCCTCGTCCAGTAGAAATGCTCCGTACGAAGCCCATTTGTCAGAGCTCAGAAAAGAGGTGGCGTCTTTGCGCTTCTTCCTTGAAAAAGCCCAAGCTAAGCTTCATCTTGTCAAGCTCGAACGTGACCGTCTACTGGAAAAGTGGAAGTTGATTGAAATTACCACTCAAGCGATGCTATCCGAGCCACCCCAAGAGTCTGTCACCATCGCACACCTTACCCTTTGGTCTTATGCAGCTGTTTTAAGGGGTTATGTAAAAAATAAGTATTACTATGTTCATGTAAATTATTTTTTTGTATATAATAATGAATATAATTTCTAGTCATTTTTGATACATTGTAAATAGTTTTTAAAGTACAAATAGTGTTTTTAGTTATTATTTAAATAAGAATTCATTTTTTTTAAATTAAGGTATTTTTGAATTAAATAATATTTTAATAAATTATTATTATTATTATTATAAAATTAATTTTTATTAAATATAAATGATCTTATAATTTTATGAATGCAATTATAATTTTTTTAAGGTTTGAAAGCCATTTCTGTCCAAACCTGTGAATTTTCGATAAATGTCGGTTTTTATTTTACAAGTGAAAATTAACATATTTAGAAAATTATTTAGATAAAATAAATGTTATTTTTGGAATCAGGACATCGAAATTATCCAACGGTGAAGTTTTCATAATTTTCCGAGACAGTCAAATTTTTGAGTAAAAATTAAATACCGTTTAAATATATAATGTGTTTTATAACCTCATAATGACCAAATAGTGATGTAATAAAATACTATAATCTTTATGTTCGGCCAATATATGTTTTAACATTAAAATAATGTGATTTTGGGTTTGTTTAACTTACTTTTCAAATCATTAATGGACCCCTCAAGACTTATTCAACACCTTGCCTTTTTAAATTAATTTCCATGGGAGTGTGACTCACCTCCACATAATCAATCCTAATATTTTAAGAAGTTAGGACTTTGGCCTTATAAAATATTGTTTTCCTCTTCCATTTTCCAAAAACCATGGGCAAAAACTATGGGATGGTTTGTGGTTTGTATTAATTTAATGTAAGGGGACCCAAACCTAAATAATAAAGAATTCCCTCACCTTTCCTATATAAGCCCACCCAGGCTCCCACTTCCTTCTCACTAAATTCCCCTGGAGTTCGTCCAACCTCTACCCTAATCTCTCTAGAATCCTCCCAAGGTTCCCCAAGCTCCCAATAATCCTCTCACAATCCTCTCTCTAGCCTTTGGAAGCACACTTCCAAGTAATGGTTTTTTCTTCCTTTTTTCATTTTTTTCAATTTTCTTTAAGTTGTATTGCCCTTTTAATTTCAATTATTAATGTTGGGGTATGGTTCCGCACCTCCCCCATACTGCCCTCTTATTTTTTGAATGATGGGAGACCCCTTTCTCTCTCATTAAATGCCTCCCATATACACCCGTTACTGTGCCGAAATTCCGAAAGGAACTTCTCTCTATTCTTTTACATTCAAGAAATAATTTTGTATCATGAATCTAAATTCCATTAAAATTGTTGGGACAAATATCTATATGACCTCCGTACTGTCCATTACATTTAAATATGACGAGGAACCCATTTCTCTCTCATCAACCATTTTTATGAATTCTTATGTCATGCCGTTACGCTGCCGAAATCGAACCAATTTTCTAAGACAATGCCATTGTGTAGTGGATACCATTCCCATTTCTCCATCAAGGGTATTCACCTTTATGCACATTTACTTATTTATTGTAAAGTATCATGTATGAATTCCACATTCCTTTATCATGGAATAAATGATTATGTTTTATGAATCCATGTTTTATGATCCATGTGGCACACTTATGCATGAAATGAAATGTTTAAGAAGGGTGCGCCCTTATAGCACTCCAATGCATTGGGTAAAGTATAGCATCATGATATGTCATGTGAAATGAGTGTTGACTCATGCTAATTCAAGTGCAACGAGGGTTTACTCGTGCTTTATATGCAATGAGGATTTACTCATGCTCCATGTGCAATGAGTCTTGGCTCATGCTAATTCCATGTTAAGTGTTGTTGCCACATTTCCATTTATGATTATCATGCTTTATCATGCCTTTACGTTCATGTTTCTTATATTCTATATTGATATTCATATTATCTAACATGTATTATACTCCTCATGTTATTCCATGTGTACTCCCTTACTGGGCTTTATAGCTCACACTTTTCTTATGCATGTCCTCAGGTTATCCCATGCAATGCTAAGTACGAGGGAATGTAGTGGTCATGTAAAGGAAGTTTTCAATAAAGATGTTGTATTTCATGTTTTAAGTTTTTTATGTAATGGTCCTAATCCCCAAAGAAACTAAACCTCTCGATCATCTTTTTTGTATCAAGTTATGTTTTATGTAATAAATCATGTTTAAGTTTGTAATAAAAGCTGGGTTGTTATACTAAGAAGTTTGAGCAATGTGCATCATCCAATAGTTCATTTTTTAACTCAATATTTGATGGTAATCATAGTCATGACCCAAATCTTATAAATCCTTCATTAATTTTAAACTTTTAGGATTTCCCTATTCTTATTGATTCTATATTCTTCTAAATTTATACATTATCTATTTGATAATCCTTTATATTCTCTAGAAAGTATCTTTGAACAATAATTTTTGAAATTATTGATGATTTCCTTCCTTTATGATTTCCATGTCCATCCATTTCATGTCTAAGAAGATCGTATCATTATAAACTATCAACAATGATAAAATTGTTATGTCATTTCTACTTAGATAATCTTCTAATTTATATTATTTCCCATGATGGAAGTGGATTTAATAGTCATATTCCTCAATCAGCTATAACCATATTCTCTGGATCATATTCATCTCTTTATGTGTGAATATTTACTTGAGGATCTTATGATCCGTATATATTTTACATTTCTCCCCAAAGAGATAATTATGATATAGTTTCAATGTGAAGATTACTTTATCCATATATAGATCATGTGTTGGGCAGTTCTCTTCATGAAAATTCAATTTTCTTTAAGGCATAGGATATCACTTTTTCATTTTTCATTAGTACACAACCCAATCGCATCTTATAAGAATAATTGTATTCCATGAAAATTTCCCCACTTATGGGTAGAATAAGAACAAGTTTAGTGATAAGACTCATTTTTTAAATGCTTGAAAATATGTTCACATTCATTATTCCAAAAAATCCAAACTTCCTTCTAAGATAACTTAGTTTGAGGGTTTGGAAATCCTGAGAAAATTGTCACAAATCGACAATAATACCTATAAATCCCATAGACACCTTCATATTTCTTTCAAAGATGTTGGTGTCATCCATATTTCAATTGATTATCTATTTTAGGGGTCCAAATATGTACCATTAATTATGAGAATATACCCCATTAATTGTAATTTCCTCAACCAAAATTCAAAATTTATGTACTTTTCATCAAGCTCATTCTTTCATAAGGTCTTTAGCATAGTTATCAGATGCTACTCATGTTCCTCCTTACTTTTGATGTATATTACAATAACTTCTCTAAAGATGACCAAAAAAGTGTCTATGCGATCTAAACAGACTCTATTCATAATTTTAATGAAGATTTTTGGATCATTAGTGAGTCCAAATGACATTACTATGAACTCATAATGCTTTGTACCATGTATAAAAACAAGTCTTGGAGATATCCACCTTCTTCACCCGTACTTGATAAAACCATGATTGAAGATCCATCTTGGAGACGTATTGGGATCCACATAGCTTAAATAACAATTCATCCATCCATGATGTATGATATTTTTCTTTATTATGATCTTTTTGAGCTCACGATAATCAATGAAAATTCTCATAGACCCATCCCTATTCCTGATTAAGAGGACTGGTGAACCCATGGGGGAATCATTTGAGCATGATAAAACATTATCTAAATTCTCATATAGTTGTTTATTCATATCTTAAATTCCCACGATATCCATTCTATATAAATTCTTGGATATTGGAAAAGACCCATGTATAGTCTCAATTGAAAATCAACCACTCGACAAGGGGGAAGACCACACAATTGTTATTGAAACAGAATAGCATATTTCCTCACAATATTCATTTCATAAAGGATGATAATATCCTTATAACCAATCATTTGAGATATATAGACTTTCTTATTGGAAAATAATATCCACGTTTGAGATATTGGTTCAAAATAAGATTCATACTTCTAATTTCGCTTAAACATAATTAGAGGAAGATTCATAATAAATAGAGTGATATTACTCTCAATAAAATTTATGTTAGCTTTATATAAGGAAAATCAATCCATACCCATAATTTTATAACATTATAGTGAAGGGAGTAGTACAAGCATCGATGGGAGGTTCAACCCAAAAATTCTGATGGGGGAGAAGTTATATACTTGGGATGAAATAATTTCCCCATTTTCTATTTTCATTGACATGTCTTCTTCCATGATTTGTTATTGTTTTTGATTAGTTCTACTAAACCTGTGTGATTTAAAATAATTTATAGAAGTAGATTCAAAAAGTAAGTTCACTATCCATGAATGAATTACTAGAGTACCTATCAACACTTTGTTTTCTGGATCCACCTTAGAGGCAATGATGTAATATACAAGACCTTTCTATTTGGGAGGTTATTGGTGATGATTATATCCAAAAACCCTTGGCTTGGGGTAATGGTTCACATAGTTTCCTTTTCCTCTATAGTTGAACCTTGGAAAATATGATGAGGGTTTACCAGATAATTCTTATCTTCCATTACATTAGTGGGTTTCTCCCATTACAAATCTCTAGATAGGTTCCCTTACTTCCTCCAATGTAAATCATTTCATCATAACCTTTAGGGAATATTAGGGGTTCTTCCTTTCACACCATTGACAAGTGGGATGTTGAAATTTATTACCAAAATTTGATTTATCAATCACACTACCAGAATTAAAATCTACTTCCCAATTTTTTATCCCTGTGAGACCCTTGAAATTCACTGATCACCATTTTAAATTTGAGTGTACATAAAACTATTTTAATTATACTAATCAAAGTTTCGAATCAATTTTTTTTTTCTACTTTGTTTTATCCCATTAAAGAAGAAGTCAAAATTCAATCACGGGTAACAAAAAATCCAGAGGTGTATCATACATGTCTTGTGATGTTTACCATGTATTCCTTAATGGATTCATCAACTTTTTTACTAGAGGTAATTAGAATCCATTTACATTTTATGTCATAGATTTCAAGGAAAATATTTTTACAGAAACATTTCCTATAATTCCTTCCACCCCATTACATTAATATCTTCCTCATTCTTCATATTCTTGATAAATGTCTACCAGTGATCAACTTATCCCTCTATATAATAAACAACTATTATAACCGTACCATGAACATAACATTGAAGGATGGATAAGATATTTTCAATGGAGCTGATCTATTATTCCATGATTAAGGGGTCAGATGAACAATTGAAAGTCAAATGCCTTTGTCACATAAAGGCCTCAGTTGAATCTTGTTATTTCTTTGGGAGATTTGGGTGTTCCTCCTGATTTAGGTTTCTATTCATAACTTGAGTCAACTGAGAGAATATCATCCCAACATTTGTGATTCATTCTCCCATCAGGTTGGGTAAATCATTTGGTAAGTCAATACACCACCCTTTACAATGGTTGTCTACTCAGTTCCTCCTATATATGATAATTGGTTAGAATACAGGTAAAATTAGGGATGTTTATTTTTGAACTATTCGACACATAAATGGGAATAAAATAACATTAAAATTATAATTTATAAATTAAATTTATTACTTAAATTATTAATTTATATGATTAAATCTATATTTTCCATTTTATATTTCCTAATATAAAATTTTATGACATAATTTATTCCTCTAATAATGTTTTGAAACATGATTGTGAATTTACCAAAGCACATCCCCTAAATTTGTCAAAAAACGTGTGCAACAAGACACATTTTCATGCACCAGCTCCCGGTCGAGTCTTTCCTAATTCAGTGTTTTTGGGCCTTACCCCTATATATGTCTATTCCAGAGCCACACCCAATTATTATATCCAAACATGGATATATTTTCTTGGAATACACTTACTCTATAATTTACCAAAACATAGGGATATCATGTTTTTTTTATTCATATCCCTAAGGATATCTCTAGATTTTTCTAATCCAAATCCTAAAAATAACTAATAAATCATTTGATACATACTATGATAACACTTATATGTATTACATATTAATTCATGATTTATTATATAAGAATACACATAATATAACTAATATGACCGAGAATTCTAGTGTCTATGGGTAATTAGGTATATTGCATAACAATATAAAACATAGGGCTTATCAAAATTATTGAAAAAATACTGAATATGATCATAATATTCCATTGTTCTTAAAACTACTTGGGATAAAGTGGGTCCATACATAATAAAGGGGTTAGATATAAAGTTCTGTAAGGGAATAAGAAAAGAATGACATTAAAAATAATTGCATATTAGAAAAAAAGAAATTAAACAAGACATAAAATGGTGAGAATCATAAACATGAACAAAGAGGTATGATATATCATGATAATATAAAGGAAACACGGGAGATGTTGAAAAAACATTAATCCTAAAATAATAATTTTATGTCAAATTTATCCACCATGAAATACTAACATAATGTGATTATGATAAATTACCATGCAACATACATGGATTATCATGAGAAAAAAACATTACCCATTGAATTGGAGTAATATTTGGGCACACCCATTATAATTATATCATGTATATGTCAATAATTAATTTTATTTTTTATTTCAAGAATCACTTTTAAGGAAAAGTGAAAAAACAACCAATGTCCTGGTACCAAAACCATTAAACTACATATAAAATAACTAGGAAATTATTGAAAAGATTGAAAGAGTTAGAATAGTTTACCCTATAAAGTATCCACTCAATGTATGTTACCTTCATGTATGGATTTTCCTTGATGTGATACCTAAAATAAAAATCCATATTTTCATTGGTCTACACATTATCCTTTAATATTGTTTTACCCTTGTTGAGTCCACATATCAAAAACCAATGGATTTTATTAATCCAATTATCCTATTATTTATTCAGATAAACATTTAGTGGTCTTTAAAACATTATATGGTTATGTAACTCTTAAATATTGACCTTTAAGGTCTTCTCCAATATATCTTCATTAGAATGATGGATAATATTCTAAACTTTTTTTCTATCAACTTCCTCCCAATCTGCACCCATTATAACTCTACCATTTAATTCTAGATTTGAGAATGGGGTAAATTACCTTTTAGTTCAAGCTTCCATAAAAGGATATGGGTCCAATATCCTTCCACCTTGATCCACCACATCCCTATTACTAGAAGTTGAACTTGTATTTTAATACTTACCAAGTTTATTAGTAACATATTCAACTAGTGTTGACTAACCACACCATGATTCTTCCCCACGTTTCTTAGATTTTTGGTAGGATATGGTCCCCATGATTTTTGATATGTTTGAGTAGTCATTTAGAGGAATTTTCCCCCTAATTGATTTGAATGATTCCTAAGATGAGGTTACCTTGCTTACCCTTTTTAAATCTCGAACAAAATATCCTAATTGTGTGTGGGTCCTATTCAGATTCTATCGTTGATTGGGATTCCCTTTCCTTGTCACTTAGTTTGAGTTCCTAAAGGGACCTTTTCCTAGTATAATTCATTTTCCATCTTGGAATGTATATTTTCTAAACACAAGGATTAAAATTCTCATTTTAATTATCATTCATAAATGTGAAACTATTTTGAAGTTATATTGAGATAGAAGTATTTCACTAGCTAGAAGATGTTAAAAACTATCTTAGATACCATGGTACCCTAATAACCAGGATAGTCTTGACATAGCTCTAAGGGTGTTCCTGATCCCCACATATTAACAACTAGCACCTAGAATCATATAATATTAAATTGGGAATGAATTTTTCCGAAAACACAATGGAATAAAGATAAATAAGTTAGTATGAACACAAGAAAAACTGCACAGGGAGAATTGTACTAGAAGTCAATCAAGTATGAAAACAAATATTACAACAATAAAGTACCATAAAATAGGATAACACTGAAGTCCCAATGACCACAAATCCCTATGAAAAAGGATTTATAACTATAAGAAATCCGAGTGGAACCTTATCCTTAATTTAACCTAGAAGAAGATAATATAAAAACACCTGATGGAATAGGTAGGGTTTGAGCTAAAATCCCTATATGGTCTCTCCAAGGATTCTATAATAAGATTTCAAAATTTAATTAACCAAATAATTATTTAAATTTAAAACAAATAAGAATGAAATTTAAAAAAAAGATATCATGATTTTGATTTAAAATTATGGAAATACTTGAAAAAAATGGATTAATAAACATTTTATATAAAATAGTTTATATAAATTCAAAAGAAATGTGTAATTTGTTTTAAAACAAAATGAAATATATTTAAAATATAAACAGAATGAAACATGGTCATATTAAAAAAGGTAACATAGTTCATGGCTATGAGATGCCCTAACACTCATGTAGATGATCACAATATACACATGTCCCTTAAACACCCGTCAAAGAGGACTCATCACCATCCCATCATGGATGGGACCTACTAAATATGTATTGTTAGTGTTGTAAATCATCAATATAGTGATGTATCGAATAACTCACTAACTAATAAGGCTTGTATGTTCTCTAGTAATAATCAATGAAGTTCAATTTAATCCAAAACTATTTAAAATAAAATTTAACCCATTATTCTTTTTCAAAATATGCCAATTTCTCTTTAAAAACCAAAACAAAATTTTAATCAAATAATACCTTTTCCCAGATAAAACCATTGGGTTTTTATCAAAAAAATTTTAAGAAATTTTTCTCAAATACAATATTGAAATTAATTTCATCAAATCAATTTCACAGTTTAAATTCAATAATTTAAATCCCAAAATTTTCCTTCAATTTCACAAACACTCCCTAATTCAATGGAATTGAAAACTTTCCCCCAATTTTGTGGAAAATAAAATCTAAATCCTTAATTTACTAGAATTTGGAATTTAATATACCAATTGAAATAAATTTAATTTAAATCAAGAAATTGAATCTAAATTAATAAATTTTGGGTTAATCAAATTGGCCTTCATAAACAAAACAACCTACTGTAGATCATGGGATCTCCAATCATAAATGTCATGACCCGTCCTCGAGGCCCGTGCCGTGACTACCCCAAGCCCGCCTTCCATAGGCCAGGGGCTGGTGACTAGCACCAAGGAGTAAATCCTGGTAAAAGGGAAGGCATTTCCTTTGTAAAGTAAACAAGCACCTCAGAGTAAGCAAGCGGAAAAAGTAAACACTAAGTAAAAACAGAGTACAACTGCAAGTGCGGAAAGTAGGTGGGCCAGAATACAAACCCAAACTGAAATTAAAGTACAACTCGAAAGGGAAAATATCAACTGAAAAGTAAAAGCCGCTACGTCGAGCTGTCCACTTGAAATCCCACCAGAAGGGTGGGTACAGACAGCTCCACTACTCCTCAGGTCCCGCCGTCCGATCCGAGTACGTCCCACCCAGTGGTCCTCCTCCAGGTACCGTCCTACTCTGCAAGCCTCAACCACGATCAACGATGTCCGTCGTCTGCAACCAACACAACGTAGTGCGGGCATAGCCCATGCAGGGGTGAGTATAAGCTACTCAGTAGGGACCCCGAGACCCCGGAAGGTCTCCCAAAATCCACAAAGGATAAACCACAAAGGAAAGATACAATCACGAAGTAACAACCGACACTGCTTAGGTATATGCCCATACATATACCTAAGTCAACAATTTCAAAACGCTCCAACCTCCGAGCCCAATTACAACTCAGTCCACACAGGAAAGCAAAACGTAATCCACACAGGATAGCACAACACAATCCACACAGGAAAGCAAATAGGATTCAGATCACACAGGTATACATCATCGAAAAGGTGAAAGAGGTGATCAGACATAGATACTGAATAATCTAGCTGGGACCCACATGGGATACAAGGCCAGCACTGAATCATCAAAGCTGGGACCCACATAGGATACAAGACCAGCACAGCTAGGACCCACATAGGATACAAGACCAGCTGTCTTCATTGATTCATCTATACTGGGACCCACATAGGATACAAGACCAGTATTGAATCATCTAAGCTGGGACCCACATATGATACAAGACCAGCACAGCTAGGACCCACATAGGATAAAAGACCAGCTGTCTTCATTGATTCATCTATACTGGGACCCACATAGGATACAAGACTAGTATTGAATCATCTAAGCTGGGACCCACATAGGATACAAGACCAGCACAGCTAGGACCCACATAGGATACAAGTCCAGCTGTCTTCATTGATTCATCTATACTGGGACCCACATAGGATACAAGACCAGTATTGAATCATCTAATCTGGGACCCACATAAGATACAAGACCAGCACAACTAGGACCCACATAGGATACAAGGCCAGCTGTCTTCATTGATTCATCTATACTGGGACCCACATAGGATACAAGACCAGTATTGAATCATCTAAGATGGGACCCACATTGGATACAAGACCAGCACAGCTAGGACCCAAATAGGACACAAGAACAACTGTCAGATCCACAAAGGATCGATAGGTACTAATCCTCGCAAAAGACCACACAGGATCGGACCCACACAGGATCGGTAGCACTGACCCCCGTAGGATCACTGAGTGTTGTAGTCGTCGCCGTCGAATCCACTGAGGATCTCTGCACAGTCGTCGTCGAAGTCGCAGTCGCAGCTAGCACTAGGGTTCCCGCACATAGCAAGTTCGTTCGGGAGGGTCCGCTCCAAGAGCCGAGAGGTTGATACATCAACTATCACATAGTCCGAAGTTGATGTATCCAAAAGTTCCGTATCGTCAACAGGAACTCAACGCAACAGACGACGCGTCAATCGGACGCCCGGTCTGAGAGTTATTGGATTTTTCGTTCGAGGGGTCCGGTTGGTTTTTAAGGTAAAACCAACCCGACCATACTCCACCTGCGTCCAAACCTCGGACGGATTATCCCAAAAGATCCGTCTCACTAAGAGGAACTCAACCAAGTCGCCGGCACATCAATCGGACGTCCGGAGTTCAAGATATGAGTGTTTTCGCTCCGAGGGCCCGATTGGTTTCGTGTACGAACCAACCCGGCCGAACTCAAAGTATTCCAAAACCTTGAGTGCGATATATCGAAACGACCGTCTCGTTCCAAGGATCGCTACGCAACTGACGGTGCATCGATCGGAGGTCTGTAGCCCATTATATGGCCATTTGACCGAATTGGTCTGAAATCGGGTAGTCTGGGCCCGGGCCGACCCGGTGGGGCCCGGCCCGGTCCGGCTCGGTTCGGTTCGGTCCGGCCCGACCGGCCGGCTGCGACCCGGCCAATGTGGCCAAGCCGAATCGCGGAGCGGGGTGCGCTACTCCGCCACCCGCTGCTAATTGAGGCCGGCGGCGGATCTGCCGGAGGCCAACCCTCTGGCGGCACGCCTCCGCCGCCGGTCGCCGGCGCCGCCGTGCCCACGCTGCGCGCCGCCGCCTCCATTTGCGGACCACCAGACGCGCTCCGGTGGTACGTTTGTTTTGCCGTCTTCGCCTATGGTCCCCCCGGGACCCGACCTTCACTGTGAAGGAATTCAAACCCCAAAGCGGCCTGCTTCGTCGTCGCCCGTCAATCCGCACGTCAAAACTAAAAGAGTCGTCTTTTTAGTTTTCCAGCATGACCCGATGGCGCTGTTCCCCTTCGCCGCTGCCCGACTCCGACCGCGGTTCTTTTGTGGTTTTTCGGTGCGACGCGACGACACCGCAGAATTGATTCAAAAATTAATTGATTGCGTGGCGTGACGGCGTCGCACATTCTTGCCACACGATTCCGCGTGGTGCGTTGGCACCCTGTCACATCTATTCCATCCGCAACAACAAGAAATAAATAATAAGGGAGGGGGGCGACCGTGTTTGTGCGGTCCGGCCTCCTCCCATTAATCGATATCAAGTGGTCCGAAAATACACGGATAAAAGATGGAAGAGAAATCACGTAAAGAAATACATAAACGCCCTACAACCTCATAAATAAAAAGAATCATAACAATAATCCGAACCCGCAAATTAATCTTCGCGGATCAACATAATATTTAGTTGATCCGCATTCTTAGATTTAGAAGGGAGTAAACGAGGGTTAACCAACAATCAAAATTTAAATTCCTTACCTCGGTTCAGGAACAATGCACATCAATCGAGCCGTGGATGATGAGCGTCGCAGAGGTCGGGCGTCGCGGAAAAAGAACGTCGATTCTGTTGTCGTCGAGGTGCGTTCGAAGAGGTAACGTCGTTGGAAGAAGACATCACGTTCTTCGACGGAGATGTTCCTCGTTGAAGAACGGTGTTCTTCGTCGGAGTCCGAGATGTTCTTCACATTCTTCGTCGAGGTTGAAGAAGAAGAAGACTTCACGCTTCCCAATTCTCTCAAGGTGGAAAAACTCTAAAATAAGACCAAGTCTTATTTTATTAACACAACCTAACCATTTGAATTTCAAGAGTTTGAAATTCAATTAACCACACACAACTCACCTCATTAAACTTATTACATTAAAGTCATAAGTTATAACTTAAGTTAACAAAATTAAAGTGGGAGTTGAGGGGGTTTTAGAGAATATGAAGGGGTGGGGTTCATGTGGGCCCCACCACCCTCATAACCTCCCTAGGGAGGTTGGGTGGGTACCCAACTTCCATGAAGAACTAAACACTTAGAGTAAAAATAATAAAAATTGTAGAGTAATTATAAAATAAACTTCCACAATTTTTATCATCAACACTCGTGTAAACGCATCTCCGGAATAGGAGTTCCTAAGAAATTACTAGCGCTGCGGTTCCATTGGTGCCCTCAGAATTCGATTCTGGGCACTGGTTCAAATGTTAGAAAACCCCGCTCGTTCGTTTACTGAACGTACCCGAGCCAAACTTTGGAAATTGATTCCGGGCACTTCGGGCCTCGGAATCTGGCACCGTCAGAAACTGCATTCTTGTAAAATTCCAAATAAAATTAAGAAAAAAATTTCCTTGAAATTTCCAGGTCTTTACATTACTCCCACCACAGGGATTTACGTCCCCATAAAGCTTCAACCCAAACTAGGGATACAAAGGCGGTAGAGCTAGGCGGTAAGCCGCCTCGCCAATCCTACTGAGGACCTGGAAGGGTCAGATGAAGCATGGAGACAACTTGCCACCTTGGCCAAATATTCGTAATCCACGTCGAGGTGAGACCCGCATAAAGACATGGTCGCCATCCTCAAACTCTAGTGGCCTCCGCCTCCTGTCAGTGAAAGACTTCTGTTAGCTCTGAGCTGTCTTCATCCACTCCTGGATGACCTGGACCTTCTCTATCGTGGCCTGGACCACCTCTGGTCCCACAAGAGCTGCTATGATTTCTTCTTTTCCGATAAGAGAAATCCGGTCTCATCCCTTGGATGAACCACGTTCTTTTCCTAATACAGTCAATCCCGACATGGATGATACTAATCCATACCAAGGATGACGTCGTAAGGCCTCGACGCTACTACCAAGAGATCAAACCGTTACTCTCGCCTCCAAGGGTTGAGTCACACTGTCGGCATCAGTGTGTGGTAACTGGGTCTCCTCTAGTAGATGTCTCACAAGTGAGGGTCAAGTCAACAGTCAAAACTGGAACCTCTTAGTAACAACACAAAAGACGACAGAAATGAAAACATCACAAAGGTATGCGTATTTTATTATTTCAGATCATAATACAAAGACGCTACACAATAGAAACAAGGAACTAGAAGTACAAAAGACGTATCCACTAGTTCCACTCCTATCCAATTTCTCCCAGAGCTCCATGATCGAAGGCCTCAGCTGCCTGAATCTGAGATCTCCCATGTCCACCAACTTCCTTCGGTCGGGGTGGACCTCCTGGTGGTGGTGGTGGCAACACCTCGAAGCGTCGTCCACCACCTGCTGCTCGGCCAGCTCCTCTGACTCGCCCACCTGCACCCTGCGGACCTTCATGGCCGAACCTCTGTCTCAGAGGTCCCTCTACCACCTGATGGTCATATGTAAGACGAGTCGGGTAGTCTCGAGCCATTTGACCTTGACCGCCGCATGCATAGAAATACCTGCCCCTCGTGTAGCTGGCTCTCCTTCGTGTGCCCCGCACAACCGAATCTTCATCCAGTGACTGCCCATCTGATGGTCTGGCCCATTTGGACCTATGCGTCACCTGTCTACTACCAACTGCAGAAGACCCTGCTACGGGCCGTCCTATGGAGGGCCCTGTCACTAGAGCCTACTCGGTGAGAAAAATCTCTACTAGAAGGGCTCTCTCCAACACCTCTGCCTGCGTCGGAATGTTGAGGGCGATCATTGAAGCCCTGATCTCGTGCCTCAGTCCTTTCTCGAAGGTCCGGGCCCTGAAGAACGGGTCCCATACCATATCTGTGGAGTAGCGCGAGAGATCAGTAAATCACACCGAGTACTGGGCCACTGTCAAGCTGCCCTACCGCAGCTGAAGAAGCTCCTGAATGCGCACCGCACAGAGGGTGGCTGGGACGAACTCGGAGCGAAAGATGCTCTCAAAGTCCATCCAGAGAAGAGATGTATCGTCGTGCACCTGGAGCATCAAGCTCCACCATCGGCCCACTGCTGCGTGCAGTAGGCTCGCTGCGAGGATCACCATGAGGTCTGCTCGTGTCCTCACTAGCCTGAAAACTCGTACGACTGCCTCCAGCCAGTCCTCGGCTGCCTGGGGGTCCGTCTCCCCACAGAACCTAGGTGGTCGTTGGCGCTGGAACTCGTGCAGCGTGCTAAGGCGACGTGCATCATCAGCGGCTGGGGCTGGTAGCATCGGTGGCTCGGCGGGTAAAGGTACTGTCGGTGCCTCTGCTGACAAGGAGCCCTGCACCGAGGCCTCATCGCTCGGTGGGCTGTCGTCACGCTCGACTCTCGGAACCCTAGCTGACTGCCATCGTGGGGCCATCCTGAAAAGGAAACAGGTGCACCACGGTCCAACAGTATACCTGGTGAGCTGACACAAGTAATCACAAAGAAAACTTGAAACACACACACAATCAATGTTTTCGTGAATTAAATCGGAAATCAGAAGTCAGGGTCCTGGTGTACGGATACGTCGGCCGCCGAACCAACACTGGACTCCCTGGACTGATAACCACACCCAATACGCTAAACACTATTGATTCTCAAAGAAGAAAGATCAGAGTCTGTGGTAGAACCGAACTCCTCTGATACCAATTTGTCACGACCCGTCCTCGGGGCCCGTGCCATGACTACCCCAAGCCCGCCTTCCATAGGCCAGGGGCTAGCGACTAGCACCAAGGCGTAAATCCCGGTAAAAGGGAAGGAATTTCCTTTGTAAAGTAAACAAGCACCTCAGAGTAAGCAAGCGGAAAAAGTAAACACTAAGTAAAAACAGAGTACAACTGCAAGTGTGGAAAGTAGGTGGGCCAGAATAAAAACCCAAACTGAAAGTAAAGTACAACTCGAAAGGGAAAACAAAAACTGAAAAGTAAAAGCCGCTACGCCGAGCTGTCCACTGGAAATCCCACATGAAGGGTGGGTACAGATAGGTCCACTGCTCCTCGGGTCCCACCATCCGCTCCGAGTATGTCCCGCCCAGTGGTCCTCCTCCAGGTACCGTCCTGCTCTGCAAGCCTCAACCACGATCAACGTTGTCCATCGTCTGCAACCAACACAACGTAGTGTGGGAATAGCCCGTGCAGGGGTGAGTATAAGCTACTCAGTAGGGACCCCGAGACCCCCGAAGGTCTCCCAAAATCCACAAAGGATAAACCACAAAGGAAAGATACAATCACGAAGTAACAACCGACACTGCTTAGGTATATGCCCATACATATACCTAAGTCAACAATTCCAAAACGCTCCAACCTCCAAGCCCAAGTACAACTCAGTCCACACAGGAAAGTATACGTATTCCGCACAGGAAAGAAAAACGTAATCCACACAGGATAGCACAACACAATACACACAAGAAAGAAAACAGGATTCATCTCACACAGGTATACATCATCGAAAAGGTGAAAGAGATGATCAGACATAGATACTGAATCATCTAGATGGGACCCACATGGGATACAAGACCAACACTGAATCATCAAAGCTGGGACCCACATAGGATACAAGACCAGCACAGCTAGGACCCACATAGGATAAAAGACCAGCTGTCTTCATTGATTCATCTATACTGGGACCCACATAGGATACAAGACCAGTATTGAATCATCTAAGATGGGACCCACATAGGATACAAGACTAGCATAGCTAGGACCCACATAGGATACAAGACCAGCTGTCTTCATTGATTCATCTATACTGGGACCCACATAGGATTCAAGACCAGTATTTAATCATCTAAGCTGGGACCCACATAGGATACAAGACCAGCACAGCTAGGACCCACATAGGATACAAGACCAGCTGTCTTCATTGATTCATCTATACTGGGACCCACATAGGATACAAGACTAGTATTGAATCATCTAAGCTAGGACCCACATAAAATACAAGACCAGCACAGCTAAGACCCACATAGGATACAAGACCAGCTGTCTTCATTGATTCATCTATACTGGGACCCACATAAGATACAAGACCAGTATTGAATCATCTAAGCTGGGACCCACATAGGATACAAGACCAGCACAGCTAGGACCCACATAGGATACAAGAACAACTGTCAGATCCACAAAGGATCGATAGGTACTAATCCTCGCAAAGGCCCACACAGGATCAGACCCACACAGGATCGGTAGCACTGATCCCCGTAGGATCGCTGAGTGCTGTAGTCGTCGCCGTCGAATCCACTGAGGATATCTCCACAGTCGTCGTCGAAGTCGCAGTCGCAGCCAGCACTAGGGTTCCCGCACACAGTAAGTTCGTTCGGGAGGGTCTGCTCCACGAGCCGAGAGGCTGATACATCAACTGTCACACTATCCAAAGTTGATGTATCCAAAAGTTCTGTATCTTCAACAGGAACTCAACGCAACAGACGACGCGTCAATCGGACGCCCGGTCTGAGAGTTATTGGCCTTTTCGTTCCAGGGGTCCGGTTGTTTTTTAAGGAAAAACCAACCCGACCGTACTCCACCTGCGTCCAAAACTCGGGCAGAGTATTCCAAAAGATCTGTCTCACCAAGAGGAACTCAACCAAGTCAACGCCACGTCAATCGGACATCCGGAGTTCCAGATATGAGCATTTCCGCTCCAAGGGCCCGATTGGTTTCGTGTACGAACCAACCCAGCCGAACTCGAAGTCTCTCGAAACCTTGAGTGCGATATACCGAAACGACCGTATCATTCCGAGGATCGCTATGCAACTGACTGTGCATCGATCGGAGGTACGTATCCCAAGATATGGGCATTTGACCGAATTGGTCCGAAATTGGGGAGTCTGGGCCCGGGCCTACCCGAAGGGGGTCGACCCGACCCGGGTCCGACCCGGATGGGCCCGGCCCGGTCCGACTCGGTCCGGTTCGGTCCGGCCCGACCGGCCGACCGCGACCCGACCAGCGTGGCCAAGCCGAATTGCGGAGCGGGGTGCACGACTCCCCCGCCCGCCGCTAATTGAGGCCGGCGGCGGATCCGCCGGCGGCCAACCCTCCGGGGGCGCGCCACCGCCGCCGCTCGTCGGCGCCACCGCGCCGGCGTGGTGCACCGCCGCCACCTTCCGCGGACCATCGGACGCACTCCAGTGGTGCATTTCTCCTGTCGTCTTCGCCTATGGTCCCCCCGGGACCCGACCTTCACTGTGAAGGAATTCAAACGCCAAAGCAGCCTGCTTTGTCGTCTCCCATCAATCCGCACGTCAAAACGAAAAGCGTCATCTTTGTAGTTTTCCAGCGTGACCTGATGGCGCCGCGCCCCTTCACCGCGGCCCGACTCCGACCGCGGTTCTTTTCTGCTTTTTGGCGCGATGCGACGGCGCCGCGGAATTGATTCAAGAATTAATTGATTGCGTGGCGTGACGACGTCACACATTCTTGCCACACGATTCCGCGTGGTGCGTCGACACCGTGTCACTTCCATTCCATCCGCAACAACAAGAAATAAATAATAAGGGAGGGGGGCATCCATGTTTTTGCGGTCCGGCCTCCTCCCGTTAATCGATATCAAGTGGTCCGAAAATACGCGGATAAAAGACGGAAGAGAAATCACGTAAAGAAACACATAAACCCCCTACAACCTCATAAATAAAAAGAATCATAACAATAATCCCAACCCGCAAATTAATCTTCGCGGATCAACATAATATTTAGTTTATCCGCGTTCTTATATTTAGAAGGGATTAAACAAGGGTTCACCAACAATCACAATTTAAATTCCCTACCTCGATTCAGGAACGGTGCACGTCAATCGAGCCGCGGATGACGAGCGTCATGGAGGTCGGGCGTCGTGGAAAAAGAACGTCGATTCCGTTGTCGTCGAGGTGCATTCGAAGTTGTAACGTCGTTGGCAGAAGACGTCGCGTTCTTCGATGGAGATGTTCCTCGTTGAAGAACGGTGTTCTTCGTCGGAGTCTGAGATGTTCTTCACGTTCTTCGTCGAGGTTGAAGAAGAAGAAGACTTCACGGTTCCCAATTCTCTCAAGGTGGCAAAACTATAACAATAATAAAATAAGGCCAAGTCTTATTTTATTAACAAAACCTAACCATTTGAATTTCAAGAGTTTGAAATTCAATTAACCACACACAACTCACCTCATTAAACTTATTACATTAAAGTCATAAGTTATAACTTAAGTTAACAAAATTAAAGTGGGAGTTGAGGGGGGTTTTAGAGAATATGAAGGGGTGGGGTTCGTGTGGGACCCACCACCCTCATAACCTCCCTAAGGAGGTTGGGTGGTTACCCAACTTCCATCAAGAACTAAACACTTAGAGTAAAAATAATAAAAATTGTAGAGTAATTATAAAATAAACATCCACAATTTTTATCATCAACACTCGTGTAAACGCATCTCCAGAACAAGAGTTCCTAAGAAATTACCAGTGCTACGGTTCCATTGGTGCCCTCAGAATTCGATTCCGGGCACCGGTTCAAAAGTTATAAAATCCCGCTCGTTCGTTCACTGAACGTACCCGAGCCAAACTTCGGAAATTGATTCCGGGCACTCCGGGACTCAGAATCAGGCGCTGTCAGAAACTACGTTCTTGTAAAATTCCAAAGAAAATGAAGAAAAAATTTTCCTTGAAATTTCCGGGTCTTTACAATAAATCCCAAATTAGAAAAAAAATAGAAGAACATTAAAAATGTGGATCTAAGATTAAAACCTATATTCAGGATCTAAATAAATTTGGATTATATCCTCCCACAAGACAAAGATCTAAAAAACCTAAGGAAGAAAGAAGAGAGAGTGGGATAAAGATAAAGAGAAGTGGAATCTTACCTAGAAGTGATATAATGTTATTATTCTAGATTCGATTCACTTAAAGATGGTTGTATAGGGTAAAAAATCACATATTGGGATCCTCCAAGAATGAATAAATCATATTAGGGTGGAATGAGATAATCAAGGACTTAAACTAGGGTTTTAGGGTTTTAAAAATATTTTCTGTATTAGAACTTTCCCATACGCAAGGTTAGATGGGCAGGGTGGCATAGTTAGAAAAATCAAGTTCCCTAGAAATTTTCCCCTTTTTGGAAAGGTTAATTATTTATAAAAGCTGGGTTCATGGTTTTACAAACCATTTACTAAACGTTCAAACCATCACTACCTCTATTTTCAAATCTTTCAATAGCAGGGGGCACGATTAGAGAAAACTGTGTGCCTACCATACACAACTGAAGAACATACAAAAAAATTTCAATTTTTCTCCCAAAAAAAACCTAAATGAAATTCAACAAAAAATGATTCAAATAAAGGATTATGAATACCTAAAACTAGTAACTAGATGTTACAACCTCTCCACCATAAAAAATTTCTATCCTCAAAACTTCTATTAAGAATCTTCGAAGCCATAAAGAGGAGTGCACTACTCTCTCATTAGTGCTTCCCTCTCTAATATCTCATAAGAATCATAATCATGCTTCCATAGAACTCAACCCAAATGTTTCATCCTCCCATGAAGAACTTTGGTTTCAAAATAAACTTTCATGACTAGATGATCAACCACAGATAAATCAGGTTCAACCTCTAGATCACTCTAGCTCAAAACATAAGATATATCCAAAAGATACTTCCATAGATGTGATACATGGAAAATTTTATATATTAATGTCAGCTATGGTGGTAGTACTAAAAGTTAATCCAATTTCCCCACCTAATCAATAACCTTAAAAGGTTCCACAGAATGATTCCAAACTCTCCCATGAATACGAAGCTATCAATGACCCAAGAGGGGTGAAAATTTCAAAAACACCTAGTAACCAAATAAAAATTACGATGTTCTATGAGGATGATAAGAATAAGACTTATACAGGCTCTATGACAATAAAATTATTTGAAAAATCAAGTAAATATTTTTTATAGTCTCTTGAACCATGCTTGTTCCAACTAAGGAACTTTCACCAATCATCAACCGACCCAATAGAGATCTACCAGAATGGCCATAGGAGGCCTCTAAAATATCCACTATAATCATTGACTGGTAGATATTGCTATAAGAAAACTACACCATCCCCATATGGTCATCCAAATCCCTAAAAAAGTAAAAATATATGCACCAAGTATATATTCAAGAATCTATATAACTATCTATGTCTATCCATCATATTTTGGATGATTTGTAACACTCAAACAGACTTGAGATCCTAGTACCGCTTGGAGGACTATCCAAAAAACAAGAAGTGAACCAATGATCCCTATTAGAGACTGTGGAATATAGAACTCTGTGGAAAAAAAAAACAATCTCTTCCACACAAATATTTCCCAACTATTTAACTTTTGTTGCATAAAAAATTGGTATAAAGTGAGTCGATTTAGTTAGTCTATAGATCAAAAACCATATCACATTCTTCTTTATCTCGGTACGTGGAAACCCAAACATAAAGTCCATAAAGATCTTATCCCACTTCCATGTTGGAAATGGATGTGGCTGAAGAAAACCTGAAGGTTTATAGTTCTTTGGAATGAACTATTAGAATGAATAATAATGGGGGACAAACTCAGCAATGCTCCATATCATACTTTTCTACCATAATCAACACCACATGTCATAGATAATATTTTTGGTTCCTGGGTGATCATCCCATAGGGAGTTGGGGAAATACCCAAAAATAGATTTACTTATCACTAATAACACAATAAAGTGATTTTGATAGCATAGAATGCCCTCAATGGATAATGACCTGTCAGAAACAGTATCACCCCTATAAAGAGAGTCTCTAATGCTATGAAACTAATCATCAAGTTGTTCATGAATAATTATGTTGACAAAGTCTTAGGTTAACTGAACAATGACCAAGGAAATATTAGACGCTAATTCCGGAACTCCAATATTAAACTGTGAAAAAAGATGCGTCATGTTTCACTCTTCCGATGATTCTATTATGACCTGAGTCAAATGTTTAATGCTCAAAGAATCCATGATGACATTTCATTTCACTGGGGTATAAGCAATGTCAAAACAAAAATATTTAAGCTATTCCACCCAAATCCATTGGTATATATTGAAATATTTTTAGAGAAGATATAACTTACGTACTTGTGGTAAGAATACATGGTAAACCATTCTCTGAAGAGGTAGTGCATCCAACTATTAAGAAAAGAAATCAAAACTACAAGTTCGGGGTAATGGGTTGGATAATTCTTCTCATGTGGCATAAGTTGATAAAATCTATATGAAACAACATGATCACCCGACCTAAGAACATAGCCTAAATCTGAACCCGACGCATCATACAAGAAAACATAGCCCTAACTAGCCTATGTTTGAGTCAAAAAAATAGTAGTCAAAAAACATTACTCCCTTCTGAGTTAGCCATGTCATTGGAAAATCCAACTTTAAGAAGTCCTTAACAAACAGGTGATAATACCAAATTGAACACAAGAATATATGAATATGGAAAACATTTCATGGTTTCTCCCATGTCATAAAATATTTCACCTCTTCAAGATCAACAGAAATACCATGTTCTCACACCACATGTCCCATGAACTTCCCTTCCTGAATCCATGAATCACATTTTAAAATATTAGAATAAATCCAATGACTTCTCTATAATTCCATAACTTCTATCAGATGACACGCATGATCTTCCTTTTCCTTAATGTATATGATTATTTCAACTACAAAGACAAAAAATTATCGATATACTAAAGGAATATCATGTTAATTAAATCCATAAAAACTATAGGATATTTAGTTAAACCAAATGGCCTGAAAAGATACTCATAATGGGTGTACAATATCAAAAAGGATATTTTAGGAATGTTTGATTCTTTTTTTCTTAGTCGATGATAACCTTATCAGAGGTAAATCTTTGATAAAAACTTTTAACCTTTCAACTGATAAAACAAATCATCAATACAAGGAAATAGATACTTGTTCTTTACTATAACTCGATTTAGTTTTTTTAAATCAACATCAATGGAAGTGAACCTTCATTTTTATTAGAAAATATAACTATCCCCACCTAAGGTGACAGACTTGGGCATATTAATCATTTCTTTAGAAGATTAACCAACTAAGTCTTAAAATATTTCATCTCAGATGGATCCATCCTATAAGAGGGAATATATATTGGATGAGTAAGATGCACTAAATTGATAGAAAATATTCCTCCCTTCCTGGTGGGAAACTAGAGAAGTGAGAAGGAAAAACATTGGGAAACTCGAAGACAAATAAAGGGAGATCATCACTCAAGGATTCCAAACCCATATCAAAATAAAAAACAAATATTACTTTTCCTTACTCTAGATAATATGGTTCATCCCTAATAAACCTTAGGTCCCATTTCCCCAAAATACATGAAAAAACCCACTGGTTGGGGTAAAGGTGACCTTTAAAATATAAAAATCAATTGAGGCATTATTGGCAGTGATAAAATCCATCCTAAATTTGACGTCGAGAGGTTTCATGTCAACAACCGAAAAATCCCAAGAAATCTCAATATCTAACAATGATAAAACATAAACGGGACTATAGAGACCTTTATCTCTCTTCATTCCATTGGACATAATAATATCCATCATATAAGATAAAAGATCCATGAGAAGATTATGTAGATTGAAAATAATAGTTGAAAAAAAAATAGATGAGATGCACAAATATCAAATATTGTTTTCACTAATGATAGAGATATAGGTATGGAACCTCTCATAGTTTTTGGACCCATATTTGCTTCACCGAGCAACCCTTATAATAACTGAAGAATATTTATTCAAGATTCATATAGGGGGAACCCCTTTCTCTATGATGCATATGATTACAAAGACGTTTTAAAATTCACTTATGACCTCATTCCAATATGTGGAGTAGAAAAGACATGAAAAACTTTAGTAAGTTGCCTAAATTTCCACAACAATAACATACCCTAGGTGCCTCAGTAAAACCCTATTTGAGATCCCCAGATTTCCACACTAGTATCAAATCAAAGGGCCAATTCTAGGTACTGTATGAGGTCTAGAAGAATCTTGTTATTGAGAACCACCATGATAACCATGACACTAAATATTCCCTTTAGAGGAATTCACTCTGACAATTGGAGAAAAAGGGACTCTTGAAAGCCCAAACTCTCCAACTGGGTCAGTTTCAACCTCCAATCCTCTATCCATCACATCAAAATAAGGGGGAAGCTTTAATAAGAAAAAATGAGAGTGAATATCAAATCAAAGTGAAATCTCAAACCTTCAATTATTCATCTTTTCATTTGATACAATATTAGGTGAAAACTAAAAAATATCAGAAAAATGGTTTTGCATATTCTTTCATGGTCATGTCAGCCTGATTGAGTTTGAAAAACTAAATAGGCTTGGACAACACCATAGAATATGAATATAATATGTTGGTTAAAAGAGCATGAAATTCTTTCCACTATAAGATATCATGCTTCTTCATCATCACCATCATGTACCAAAATCTCCTTTTATGTCTTTCCAACAAAAAGGTGGGAATGTTCACCTTGAATTCATCCAGGGTCTCCAATAACTCATATAGGCACTCAATCTTTCTCAACCATTTCTTAGAATCTTGAGGATCGTTGAAATTTTTTAACATTGGTGTCTTAAAATGAAATAACTCCTAAGAATAATTATGAATAATATCCCTATGAGGATCCATAGTTGGAGCCTAAATGGGAACTAGTGTGAGTGCCTTTCCCAGATCATGTATAGTACACACAATCACCTCAACTAGACACAGGTCCACACGATTATTTACTTGTTATGGATCATCAATCGCTTCCTTATAGATCATATTCGCATGTATTATCAAAGGAATGACGCTACAAAACATAAAAATAAAATATTAAATATATTATATTAACACTCAAATAGGGAAACAAGGGAAATTAATCCCAACAGATAGACAAACATGATTTGGATTTCTAAATACCCAAATCAGAATCAAGGAAAAACTAGAACTTATTTTCAAGAAATATTCCCCAAACCACCCATGGTAAATTAAGGACCATTGAGGTGAGATATAGCCAAAAACTCACTTACAAATACCTTCTATGTTCTGAAAGGATTAAAAAAATGCATACTAACCTGAAGGAAAGACGCTTATCTTGTACCTCTAATACCATTTTTTCATGAACCAACCCTAATACCCTGATAACCAGGTCAGTGCTGACATAGCCCAAATGGTTTTCTTGATCCCAATGGGTTGGTGAATATCACTTAACATCATACCATATGAAATTGAGAACAATGTTTTCGATAAACACAAGAGAAACAAGATAAACAAGTCAGTATGCATACATGAAAAACTCCACACAGAGAAGTGTAACAAATGTAAAAAATGTATGCAAACCCATAGTACAACCACAAAGTACCTTAAAATAGGATAACAAACCATGTACCAGTGGAAAAGACTCTCCAAGACCAAGGGTCAACATATACTTCCACCTCTAAAAGTCACCTTACCCATTCTCAAACCTGGAATAAGATAATATAAAAACACCAAAAGGCATAGGTAGGTTGCGAGCCAATATCCTAGTAGGGTATCACTAAGGATCCCATAATAAGATTACATCATTTTATTAACAAAATATATCATTAAATTTTGAATAAATAGGAATGGAATTTTAAATAAATATTTAAAAAAATTATGATTTACATTTCAAATGATGGAAATACTATAAAAAAATTCATTAATAAACATTTTATATAAAACAACTTATATAAATTCAGAAGGAATGTGCAAAATAATTTACATAAAATGCAATATATTTCACATATAAAAAACTAGAAACATGGGAATCTTCCAAAATGTATGATAGTTCTAGGATATGAGACTCCATCACACTAAATTAAATGATAATGGAAATATGTGTACACACAACCCTTATACACTGGTCAAAGAGGACTCATCACCATCCCATATGTGATGTGACCTACTGTATATGTATTTTCAGTGTTGTAAATTATCATTATAGTGATGTACAAAATAAATAATTAACCACCTAAGTTTTCATGTGATCTAATACCAACATGTGATAGGAAAGTTATTCTAAAACACATTAATATCACTAAAAATAATGGCTTATACCAATAGAATTTTTTCAACAGATGATATATCTGTTGGTAAAAAGAAGAAATTAAAAAAGATATTATATTTTATTATTATAGATTTTAAGTACCAACACTTTCTTTTACCAACAGTTATATCTGTTTATATTGATCATTTAACACCAACAAAAATTTTACCAACAATTAAATCTATTACTTTATCATATCAATACTAACTTTTTTTACAAACAAATGAATATATTTCTATTAATTGTTATTACCGACAAATTTTTTACCATTATAAAAATCTATTGTAATAAATTATCCAATAAAATACAATATTTTACAAAAAAAGAATATATATATATATGTATATAATTTTCAATAAATGTTATAAATTATAAATATTTTAATAAAATTATATAATCATATGTTTTCATTAAAAAATTATATGTTTTTTAAGATAATATATATATTTGATTAAAATTTAATGATAAATGATTATAATTTTTAGAGGCTTGCATATGATAAAATGTAGTAAAAACTAAAAAAATAATGTCACATATATATTATTTCATTATATGCGTATAATATATTTTTTTATTTAGGATATATATTAATTTAATTTTTTTTTATTATATATATATATTATATATAAATTTTTTATATATCATGATTTTTTTGAATTATACCAATAATATGAGAATCTCATCCCTAAATTAAAGGTCTCGAGCTGCAGTGATCAGATCATCGTTACCATGTCTTCCATTGTCACACCCAACCTGATTAATTTCATTTTATTATAAAAAAAGTCGTTGTTTTTATTTAAAGTATTATTAATATTATTAGTATTAGTATTATTATTATCTTTATTTTACTTAATTTTATCTTTTTACCATTCCCTTATCCATTTCTCAACTATGTCTCCCAGAACGCCCCAGCTAGGAAGAACCATAACGATGAGCCTCCCTCCTCCCGGCACTCACAGAGTTCTCTTAGTAGGGTTCCTTCTCTCGCATTAAAGTTCAGAGGTGCATTTTTTTCCATATCTCTTGATTTTTTCTAGATTTATTTTGATGTTTGTTGGTTTCCTTCCATATCTGTTTCATCTTAATATGTGTCGATTTATTTGTCATGTTCCTCCCTTCTGACTATGCGAATCAAGCGATATACATCAACTGAATTCGTCCTCCTTGTCTCATTCCAGATCCGAGGGAAATTACATTGCAGAATATTCTATTATCAATTATCTTTGGTGTAAGTTTAGTGATTTGTATTGATGATCCTCTCTCAATGTTTATGATGTTCTTGAAGAGTTTGTCTGATGATGATTTTTTTAGAATTTATTTTTTTCCCGGTAATCGTGGTTCTAGAAAATATGAGTTCAATGTCGATGGTATTGGTTAGATTTGTAAAGATGGTTATAGAATAGATGGGGTCAATGTTGATGGTATTGGTAGGATTTGTAACAATGGTTTTGGAAAAGATGGTGTGAATGTCGATGGTAGTTCCTTTTTTTGTTTTGAATTTCACATCCTGTAGAATTTTTGAATCCTGCTTCACTATATTCGTTATTGTTGATGTTTGTTTCTATTTTTTTTGTAATGAATGAATTATCCTGAAAATAAAAATTTCTAAATTTAAGGAGGAAGACACACAAATACTTTCAACAGGGATTGATATTTGGTCATTAAGATGGATTCCATATATTTTCCATGATGCATCTGGTCTTTTTGGGTTTATATACATGCTAATCAGTCTGTCTGTCTTCTCCATGGAATTCAATGCTAATGGAAATCTATTATGTTGATGATAATTCTTTTTTGATTTGATTCTAGACTTGTTTATTCTCTTCAAGAATTAATTAACTTCAATACTAGTTTCTAGTCTAACATATTTTCTATGGATTGACTGTAATAGTATAGTTTATTGGATACTTTGAGTCATCTTTTATTGGAGGATGGCTGCGATGCTTGTCTAAAATGGTGAACTTTATCCCTGATATATGTGTTAATGTCATTTATACTTGAAATCTATTTAAATACCTTTATAGTTAAATTTCCCCTTGTGTATGAATTTAAACTTTCATTTTCTTTAATAATTTTTTAGGTGCATGGCATGGTAAACCAACTCATGTCTCATATGGTTTGGAGTATATTATATAATTTTGAGTAATGTGTCATTCTTAATTGAAATTAATGATGTTCTAAATGGATTGTGGTCACATGTAAGATAATATTTTTATTTTTATCAGGAATTTATATTTATATTTTTTCTATTTGCTGAACATATTCTGTTAATGAAGTCACTTGTAATTTTGTTTCAGCCATCGGTTCTTCAAGTAATTTTTTATTGTTGTTCTAACTGGTTATTTCTATATCATGTGTTATGGAAATTGTTTTGGTATATGTTATATATTATTTTTGTGGCTAGAATGGATAATTATATTTTTTTTGTGGTATAAATTTAGATTATCTTATGGTTGTGGTTTACACTAGTTAGATTATCCACATGTTGTGATCACTGGATGATAATTTTATAGCACATGTTATTATTTTTATATCTTGAATTAAAATGAAAACTATATACCAATTTTTTTGTATGATCATATCATTGCTCTTGATGGTGCATATCTGAATTGGAGGGAGCGGGGACAGGTGAAACTTCAAGAATACAAGGGTGGTCCACTACAGTCTATTATCGTAGATAATAGCTCATGTGAAGTTATAGGGATTTAACGATAGTGACACCTGATGTTTGCGAGAATTGTATTACAGATGAAGTTTCCTTGAGTTCTATGTAAATTACCTTAGTGTTCGAACATATTTAATCTTGTTTGTAATATTATTCTTGGAGATTCTTGTCTTTTCATGATGTTTAAACATGTATTTAAATTATATTGGAATGTGTTTTTTCAAATAAAGTCACATTTTTGTGTGTTTTATATAATATGATTTTGTAATTATTATATAATAAATATAATAAAATATTAAATATAATTATATTAATAAATATAATATATAAATTTAAAAATAAATATTGGATTTCCAAAATTTAGATTCTAATTTACAATAAAATTAATTTTTGACATTGTTTTTAAATGTTAAAAATAATACCCACAGATATATTAGTCATATTAATCTATTGGTAAACATATTTACCAACATATATATTATCTGCTGGTATTATTATAATTATAACAGAATCAATTTATCTGTCCTAATAACATTTAGCGATTGGGTTTTTACCAAATATTTAGTGACATGACAGTTTTTGTTGGTAAAACATTTTACCAAAAACAAATGCTCTTTTACCGATAGATATACCCCTATTATAAAAAACTAATTATTTTTTAATGAATACAATTCAAACAATTATTCAATTTAAAATATGCAAATTTCCATGTAAAACCATTTTTTTTAATCAAATAATTCATTTTCCAAGATAAAACCACTGGGTTTCTAGAAAAACCATTTTAATCCATTTTTCTCAAATAAAAATTTGAAATGAATTTCATAAAATAAATTTTAAAATTTAAATCCAAAAATTTAAATCCCACAACTTTCCATAAATTTCACAAACACACACTAATTCATTGGTATTTGGGGATTTTTCCCAATTTTCTGCTAATATAATACAAATCCCAAATTCACTAGAATTAGGTGTTTAATAAAATAATGGAAAGAAATGTAATTTAAATCATACAATTGAATATAAATTAATAAATTTAGGGTTAATCAAATTGGCCATCATAAATGGAACAACCTACCATAGATCCTATGATCATGAATCACAAATCCCTAAATGGGGTACTCTAAAGAATAATGTTAGAACGAGGATATGAGAATCAAACCTATATTCTAGATCTAAAACTACAGGGAATATATCCTAAAACAACATAGATATCTATGAAATGTTCAATTTCATTACATTTTATTATATAATTTTTATGTAAATTATTATTTTTTAAATTTAAAAATTATTAATTGATAATGTTGTGAAGTTTACCAATAACCAAGTGAAGGACTACCTCATGAAATGAGATAAGGAATCAAGATCCAATAGTGATAACTCCTCAAAAAAATAATCATGTTGAGAAGAGAAACCAAATCATAATCAATAATCATTGGATGATTATAATTGAGAAATATCCATCAAATATGTATTTAAAAGTAGTAATATTACTTTTAGTATACATTACCAATAGGTATTTTTTATGTGTAGATGAAGATAAAACACTATATGAGATATAATATAGTCAGAATCCAATATAAAAATATACTAAAATATATAGAAGTAAATACTTTATTCTCAATAAGGAAAAATCCAGAAAAAGTTTCAAACTCAAGTATATGAATGGATTTTTTGGTTATTTTTAAAAGTGAAAGGCCTAAAAGTGTTTCAAAAATGTCTTGAAGGTATTATTGAATTCCAGGATACCATTATGTTGGAAAATAAATAAAATTCCTTTACAACATGGTGTGAAAAATCTATAGGAATTTGACGAGCATTTCATAACCATAGGGGGTCAAAAGGGGATTCTCATTATTCTATAAAACTCCATTTACGAGAAGGATAAAGTTATATTATTATCTTTATTGAAGTTGAGAAACATGGAAAAAATCAATGATTAGAACATCATTAGTGACTAGAAATATCTAATATAGATAAGTAGAATAAATTCTATACAAAAAAATTTACTCTTATCATAGGAAGATCCAAATAATTTTGATGAGGCCAACAGGGAGGGAAATTAGATCAAATCCCTGAATAAATTATGAAAAAATAATACTTAGAATGTTGTTTCATGGTCAAATAAAAATAATTCTATAAAAAAATGGGTTTTTTATATTAAACTAAGTGAATATGACATGGTAATTCAAAAGAAGGTAAGATTTTTGTGCAAGGGATACTCTTAATGGAATGTGATCTTTTTCTCCAGATTTGTAATTCCTTTCCAATAAATAAACTCATAATTTCAGTAAGGATACTATTATATTGAATGTATTGATATAGATGAGACATTTTATCCCATGGATATGTAAAAATAATTTGACTATTCTTGATTATAATGTTGAAAAATAGGTTCATGGTTTTCTAGATGGATGTCAGATCACCATTCCTTAATGTATTACATAAATATGTGGTGTAAATGAAGCAATAATATATATATATTGTAATTATATGACCCCATAATCCCATATCTGGTGTATTATTTTAATACATCAACATGATTACATGGAATCAAATCCCAAAGGACAGATCAACTTATTAATCTTGGAAAATAGATTACATACATGAACTTTACATTAGAATATATAACATAAAATATATCATTGATAATCCCTTGAGAAGACCATTATTCCCCTATATTAACCCGGAATATCCATTATAAAACACTTCTTGTTATCCTGGGAAAATAAAACATAAGAAAGGGGTGAACTCATATGCTCAGTAAGGATAGTCAATATAGCTAAAGCTATTAAAAATAAGTGTAAACATTTAAGGAAAGGTGCAAAATTAAAACAAATGCTTTTTAAAAAATTATATTCAACATAATAAGGAAATAATAGATAAAATAATTCCATTTAAACATTCACATGGATATTCTACTGTCGAATAATCACATGTAAAATCAAAAACTAATCTCATAACAAGGGAATGCATAATGCCAAACATCTTAACCACTACGTCAAGGGCTCGTGCCAAGACCATATACAAATATTCTATCAAGGCCTTGTTTTAAGACACTATTTTGTCTCATGAGACCTACCAATGCATAATGGGGCTATAGCGGGCCTCACTCGTCACTTACTAAGTCCAATACATTCAGTATATGAAAAGGGTGAAACATAACATAAACACTCATATTAAAACAAGCATACGAAATATTAATACTTTAACCATAAACCATGAATGGTATTAAAATAGAACATCCACATTAAAACATATCATAGAACCTTAAAAAAAATATGTAATATTGTATCATAATAAATCCATCTCAATTGATTATAAAAATCCAACAAAGGATGTTGACATAGATGAAAATAATACAATAAAATCACTGAAACTCTTTCAGAGAAATATCACTTTCTTACTTTGAAAACATTAAAATTAGCACAATTTATAAAAGAATACATTTAAAAGTTATTTTTGAATCAATGTGTCCCATATATCTTTGAATCCTTTGAATGTAATTAACATTTTAAAACATTTATGTCCATATAAATAAATTGTTAAAACCATTTTGAATACATAGACATTGATGAGAAAGGTTAAGATGTATAAATTTTTAAAAAATTTATAATGATGTTTTAGTTAAAGACTAAATTTCAAAAAAATTTAAAAATATTACTTTTGAAATAATTTTTAAGAAACATGGACATGAATGAAAATATGTCCCTGTAAACACTTATACATAAACAATCTCAGATAATAAAGAGATTTTGAAATTAACCCTTACCTTAGATCGGACGTTCTCTGTACGTGTCTGAAAAATATCATATAATATTTTTAAACATATTATTAACTTTTATATGAAACAAAATAATATTAATGATATCATATATGATTCTTTTATGGATTTATATTACCCATTTATTACCAATTCCTTGTTTAGACAACATTTTGGGCAATAATCGCTTTGTTTCTTGTATGAGTTTTGACTTTTTATTCTTGATCATATTACTTAGATTATGATATAATTACTTCCAAAATGTATAATATTATTTTTATTTCATATATATTAATAATATAAATATATATAATAGATAGATATATGAAATGTAATACACTGTTCATGGAGACGGTAGGTCGTATGTACCCATGAACGATGTTTCAGTTTTCTTATAATATTGAATTGAAGTAAGTGAATGACATATATGCACACACACAAACAAATATTATCCTAGTAGCTTATTATTTCATATGTTTCATAATTATTCATAATATATATATATATATATATATATATATTTGAATAATCATTCTTGGATGGTGAACGTAGAAGATGAGTCTCATCGCGTCGTGGAGACGGTAAGACTTATGTACGTACGAGTGACGATATCATTTTATTAATGGTTAAATGGTATGGAATTTGATGTAATATGAAATTTAAATAAATAAAATCATATTATATTTATTATTTATTTAATTTATAATCATCATTATACCCATCAAAATAAACTTTATATGGAAAATATTTTACACCATGACATGGAGATGGTAAGCCGTACGTACGCACACATGGTGATATTGTTTTTCATATGACAGGTAAAAAAAGGAATAAAGTTTTCCCGTTATAAGGAAAACATATCAAAATATAGTATACTCAGGAGTTATTATTTTAGCATGTAAACAACTTATGAAGAGGTAGTAGAAGAAGAAACGAACATTGAAAAAATGGATAAAACGATTACCTATTTTTTGGGTGTCTCCTTTCGATTTTCAAGAAAGGAATTCTTAAGTTGGTTTTACACCCAAAGGGTGGAATCGAGGATGAGTTTAGGAACATTGGGAGGAGTTTTGGGCATGGGTTAGCCGACCCAAAGGGCTTTGGAGGTGTGAATAAAAGATAAGGAGAAGATACCTTTTATGGGAGAGCCGATGGACACTTTAGAAAAGTCTTGAAATACTAATTTATTATAAATTGATTTTCAGTTTCAAATGGATAAAAATTGATTTATTTCAATAATAAGATCTTTATGGGTATACATAATCTCAACAAATAGGTTTTAGACATGTTTAGGTCATGAATTTAACCTTGTCTTTCGGCTTTAACCCTTAGTTAGATAAATTAACTCTTATCGTGTCTTCTTGTATTTGTAAACTATATGGCTAATATAAATACTATAAAATGACAAGAGAACCTAAATTGAATATTTAATTAATTTATTAATGACCTATAAGTCATTTTGAAGAGTCTTAGATTTTTATGACTATTATATCATTTAATAAAATAATGTTTAAAAAAAATCATTTATATTAATTTTATCACTATTTTGTAATTTATTTTTATTAAATTCATAAAAACTTGATTCCTTAAATCATCCCCAACATGTAAATGTTATCCAAAAAAAATAATGGATGGCATCAAAAAGGTCATATTAAATTTATTTTAAAAATAATAATATCATTTATTTCAATCATTCATTAGTAAAGTAATCACTACATCATCATTGTGTCATAAATAAATTTATTTATGTAATGTTTAAAAATTATAAATCAAATACCAAGATATAGGTAATATTTTTATCTTTATAATGAATATTTATTGTTAAATATATCATTTATATAATCCAAATTAATTTTTTTAGTTAGGAGATACATGTTTATGTTATATTTCCCTTTTCTTTAAATTAAACATTATAAAATGTCCTTATCACACCCAAGTGGCTTCATGGGGTCCTAAAATAGACCTAAGGATGATCATGGTCAGTCACATATCATCCAATAGGATTATGACACGTTTTAAGGTGGTTTTATATTTTTATAATTTTATTTTTTACCTTTATTTACCTGATTTAACTTTTAACCATGGTAAATAAAAAAAATTAATGAAGTTACTATTCATAATGTCAAAAAATAAAAGGTAAATATTTAAAATATTTATACCTTCTGATTCAAAATATAGAATAAATATTTCCAAATTCAAAACACAAAATTGGAAGAATTTAATTGAAAATTATTTCTGGTTGTCAAAACCAGAAAGTGGATTTTTTAGAAGTAAAAAACTATCAAAATATTGAAATGTGTTTATGTACAGTTTCAATGTGAAATTACTTAGAATGACCATAATTTGATTAAATTATAAAAAATTAATCCAATTACACTTTAAAACCAATTAAAATTACAATCTAACTATATAAATAAATTAGAAAAAATGTATTTTTGAATTAAAATGCAGAATTTCCCACAATTCATTTAAATATGGATTTTATCAAGAACAAACCAAAAATTTATCCAAACTAAAATTTTATGTCCCAATTATAAATAAGAATTTTATTTTTTCAAATTTAATATATAAAATTTTCAAATATTGGATTTAAAAAGGTTCGTCATGAAAAGGTGGAAAAACATCATTTTCAGAAAAATACTTCTTTTATCTGAAAAATTTAATTTTTCATTATATTTTATCTAAGAAAAAAAAAGAAAAATGTTACAATTATATGGGATATATATAAAGTTCAAAATTTTTTTAATACTATTCATAACTATTTTTTAAATAGCTAGTTTGATAGGTCATGGTGCGCTCGAACACAGTGTTGCGTGTAGCGCAATCTTAGACGATGTTGTATATAGAGAAAAATTATCTTGGTGTAGAGTACAACTAATTATATTAAATTCCTTTAAAAAGACACATACCATGGAATCTGGGGGTGTTACATTATCTCCTCCCTCAATAAATTCCATCCTCACAATTTACAAATTTTGGTTCGGTAACTAAGGTTTGATTATTCAAAATACCTTTATTGAAATCCCATATCAAAAAAATTGGTTGATAAAGATAGCAAATTATTATTGAGAAAGAAATTAGGAGGTTATTGGAGATAAAATATACTAGGATTCCATGTAGGTAAATATGGAAATAGAATAAAAAACTAACGATCATGTTCTGATGGAGAACGATAGAGAATATGATTAAGAAAAGGCTAACAACCACAAATGTATAAATCTATGATGATTCAAGGGGAAATTTGATTCATCTAAAAAGAATATAATAGGAAAACATTATTTTTTTAAGACCCTTTCCCAAAAGTTTAATAACATGATAAGAAATACTTACTTGACTTCATTACAATATCACCGTTGGTCATGTCGTGAACAATTTCAACTTAATCTCTTATTCAAAAAAATGAAGTTGAATTTGTCATTCTTGAAGTTTTTTTTGATAATTTGATCCATAAATACAATTATATGTCATTCCATATATCTCAAAAAAAGAAGTTAGGGTAGGTTACCACATGTCACGACCCATCCCTCGGGGCCCGTGCGGTGACTACCCCAAGCCCGCCTTCTATAGTCTAGGGGCTGGTGACTTGCATCGAAAGGCGTATTCCCTAAAACCGGGAATTTATTGCCTTTGTAACGTATAAAAACACACAAAACGAAGCACACATCAAGATATGAACACAATTAAATGTAGTAAAAAGAGAATGTACAGTAAGAAAAAGGGGCCAGAATACAAGCCCAACTAGAAAGTATAGGAAAACTGAAAAGTACAAGTAAACTGGAACAACTCCTGTGATCACCCACCAAGGATCCTACCTTAAGGGTAGGAACAACTCTCAAACGGTTGTCTCTACAGAACACCTTGTCTAAGGTCCACCTTCGATCTACCTCTAGTCTCAGTACTCTCTTCCTGAGTCAGTGCTGTCTTTCGTCTGTGCAAAACACAACAGGGTGCAGGAATAGCCCGTGCAGGGGTGAGTATAACGATACTCAGTAGGGACCCCGAGACCCTTAAGGTCCCACAAAATCCACCAAGGATAAACCAAAAAGCATGGAAACTAGTGAAAACCCCACTTAGGTATATTCCCATACATATACCTAAGTTATAAAGTACACCCATCTCAATAATGAGGAAAAACAGAGTCCAACTCAAAAGCCCAAAGCTCAACTGTTCCACAAAGGAAGGAACACCACGAAGGTAAGTACCACACAGGTACACCACACAGAAGAACACCACATAGGTACTGACTCAGATCACACCATTTATTTCTTAGGTATAGTAGTAGAGATGATTATATATAACTACTGAATCATCTTACTCTGTTAAGATGAATTATTCTGACCCACATAAGATTGCTCAGTGATGACCCACATAGGATCTCTAGATGCTGACCCACATAGGATCGCTCGGTGCCGACCCACATAGGATCGCTTGGTGCTGACCCACACAGGATCACTTGGTGCTGACGCACACAGGATCACTAAGTACTGACCCACATAGGATCGCTCGGTGATGACCCACACAGGATCACTTAGTGCTGACCCACATAGGATCAATCTTAATTCTTCATGTCACATCCCACTACAGGGTCCCCACACTAAGCTTGATCATCTCCAGGAGGGTCCGTTCCTCAAGCCGCTGGTCGATACTCCATCTTCCATGAAGTCCCACGAAGAAGTATCGCAAAGGACCGCCACATAAAAGTAGTCTCAACGTAACAGACGATATGTCAATCAGACACCTGGTCTGTAAGTTATTATCCTTTTAGTCCTGAGGGCCCAGTTGGATTCATTGTCGATCCAAGATGATTATATCCCAAATTTATCAAAATCTCAAGTGAGGTATACCAAAGGGACCGTCTCACTCCAAGGCTTGCGGAGCCATTGATGGTTTTTCAAACGGACGCTAGGTGCCAAAATTATGGTTGATAGAGTGAAAAGCTCGTAGCTGGTCTGGGTCTGGTCTGAACCGGTCGGGCCGACCCGGCCTGGGATGACTCAGTCTGGTTTGGGTCGACTAGGCCCACTGGGTCCGGCCCGGCCTATGCTGGGTAGCGCGGGAGCCACAGAGCGGCGCGATTCCATGAGGGCAGTGAAGAGGCTGTGAGGGTGGCAAGGCCGTGGGGGCCATAGAGGGCCATGGGGTGGTGAAGCCACGGGGGATGCAGAGGGCCGTGGGGGCCTCGGAGGGCCTCAAGGTTCACAGAGGGCCATGAGGCAGTGAGGCCGTGGGGGCTGCGGAGGGCCGCTGGGCGACGAAACCGCGAGGTCCACGAGGCTGCAGGACAATGAGGTCGTGGGGGCCGTGAGGCTGTGGGACAGCGAGGCCATGGGAAAGAGAGGTCGTGAGACAGTGAGGCCGTGAGGGCCGTAGAGGGCGATGAGGTGGGGAGGCTGTGGGGCCGTAGAGGGCTGCGAGGTGGAAAGGACGCATGGGCTACAGAGGGCTGCTGGGCAGCGAGGCTGCGTGACAGAGAGACCGTGGGGCCCGAAGAGGGTCAAGGGCGGCACGAGGCCGTGGACGGCACGAGTATGTGTGGCGTTGGAGGATGTGGGTGGCGCGAGGACATGAATGGTGGAGACCACGGGCGGCGTGGGGGCCGCAGGGCGGTGGAGGCCACGGGCAGTGCGGTGGCCGCGGGGTGGCGCCGTCGCCTTATTCGTGGTCGGCGGCGGTGCCAGCCGCCATTCTCGTGCCCCACCGAGGTTGGTTTCCGTCATCCTCCATCACATAGAACACAATAATAGATGTATAAGATTTTTAGGGGGTCAGGCCATGTTTGTTTGGCCCATACCATCCGCGTTAGGGTGGTAGCAAGCGGTTCATAATGTTTGTATTAAGAACACGTATGGAAGACATTTAAAACATCAAACCCCACAACCTCTATCAATCACTATTCCCAAACCCACATAAGAAAACATATGTGGATCAAATAGTTAGAGAGATTTGATCCATGTTCTTTTTTTATAAGGGATGAACATGGGAAATATTAATCACATTGAATTAAACACCTACTTGATTTCTTGTTGACATTGGACGGGGTGAAGTTAGTGACGTTGGCGTTTCCCTGATCGTCGGTTTGTTGTCATTAAATACGTCCTACATTGGTTGCCTCTGCAATTTGATTTCTATCTGGATGGGGTTGGTTTCCACATTCTTTGATCTCCGGTGGTCATTCTTCATTGGGAGGTGTTATTCGTTAGAAAGGGTAAAAGTTTCTCCAAGTGATTTCCCAACACTTCTCCCAACAAAATCATAGCCAATATAAATTAAATTAAGTTTTATTAATTAATTTTTCATTGGAAGCATTAATCACGAGGTGTTGAAATAATTAACGTGGAGGAATTTCAAGAGACTTCTCCACATTAAAGAGGGATCTTAAGAGTTTCTCCCATTATGAGGGTTCGGGTGGTCCCCACCTTTAGGAATTCAAATTGGGGGGGGGGGGGGGGGGTTAGGCTCGGGTGGTCCCCATCACCATAACCCATGTGGGAGGTTTTAGTTCAGGTGGTCCCCACATCCATAACACACATGTGGGAGGTTTCAACAAATAAAAATGTTAAAAAAATTTATTTTATTTTATTCTTTTATGAAAAACACAAAAACTAACTTTCACCCTCGACCAACTACCATCAAGGTGAAAGACTCCTTAAGAGAATACCAGCTCTGTGAGTTCAACGGTGCCCTCAGATTTCACTTCTGAGCCCTGGTTCAAAATTTACAAAAACCCACTCACACATTTACTGAATGTAACCAAAAAATGTTCATAAATTCATTACAGGCACACCGGGCCTCGTAATCACACGCCGTCAATTTTCATGGACTCATAATATTCCCTTATATTAATAAAAATTTACATGGAATTTTCAGGTCTTTACAGCACATATACATAATTACTCTTATAGTGAGATAATATAATAATCTAACAAACTTCAACCGGAGTATAACTTATACTATCCATAAATGGATAACCTTAAAATCCTTCCAAACACTGAAAATCTACAACTTTATAAAGGGGTGAACCAAATAATATTTCCATTTATCTCCCATATCTCATAGGGCAGTCTTCGGTTGACACATTCTAAACTTTTGAACACCTTCATCATATATTCTCTTGAGACATGGTAACAAACTTAATTATAAGAAATCCTTATTAAGAACATAAAAGTTTCCATATTTCAAAACATAGTGGATTATTCTTTAAGTCAAAAAAAACTTGTATACTTCATCCATGATATCATAACCCTCTTGTCGACAAATCCCAAATTAGTTATCAAGAAACTATCATCATCTAATTCAGTTATTAAAATCCAATATATATTTATCCAAACATAACTATCATAATATAAGGAACATTTTAAGGGTTATCTTTACCTTAATCATATGTTCTCTAAATATAATATTACCATTAATTAATTTTCTTGTCCATTATAACTATTCAATAAATTCATTGAAATATTTACTGATAAAAAAACTGAATACTCTATATATAATTCAAATTTCATAATTATTGGATCCAAATACATAAATACTTCAATTATTCCAATTTAATGGTTGGCATGGAATATGTCCTTACTTGGTTTAGAAGTAGATTTTTATGTCTATCCATTGAGTTGGGAAATTCTCATGATTTCCATAAATGAGACATTGAACTCTATAACAATTGGTCACTCTATGACCCTTTTTCCCATTAATATATCATCTTACCATCCATTTGATATACCCCTCAAGGTTCTTCTTCCCTTCCTCTTGAAATGCAGGAAGCCGAATCTTCTTTCCTCTATGCTTCTTAAAATTTGAACTTTTATAAACGTTCATCTGCCTCTTGCACAATGTGTTACGAAAGTCATCAAAGATCTCTTTGTTAATCATATATCATGAGAATTGATTCAACATAATCACAATATCTTTCTCTCTAGTTATTATCCAATTTTGTTTCTCAAAATCACCAAATTTTCCTTCAAACCCACTGTTAATCCAATTCCTTCTAGTTTCCTCCATTAAATAAGACTAGAAATCATAGGGTGAGAAACACATCTCTTTTAAGAAAACCAAATAATTAAGGGAATTTAATTTCAATCTATAACATATTAGGTTTAATCCTAGGTTATCCATGATCTTTACCAAAATTCTAGGGGTTCTTCTATACTTATCCTCAAATTCTATACTAGGGTTGTGATCCTTAATCTATGATTTCTAAATATATTTCCAAGGTTGTTGCTAAACTTCCTTTGATACCAACTATAATTCCCTTAACCTCGAATCATGGAGCTGGTTCATTATTTTAATAAATCGTAATTATTATAAGGAATCAAATCCCAATGGACTAATTAGTTTAGTAGTCTTAGAAAATATATTACATACATGAACATTACATTACAATTTATAATATAAACTAAAAAAATCATCCTTTAATAACTCCATTATTACCCAACGTTAACCCTACAGATCAATTATAAAATACTTCTTGGAATCCTAGGAAAATAAAACAAAAGAAAAGGGAGATCTCATATTCTTAGTAAGGATAAAAAATATACTAGAAGCTATCACGAATAAGTTTAATCTTTAAAATCATGGTAAAAAACTAAAACACATGCCTTTTAAAAAATTATCTTCAGTATAATATTTCATGAATAAATCAAATAATTCCATTTAAACATTCACATAGATATTATAATAGTCTAATAATAACATTTTATATCAATAACTAATCTCATAATGAGGGAATACATAATTCCAGACATCTTAACCTCTACGCCAAGTCCTCATTCCATGACCATACAAAAATATTCTGTCAAGGCCTTGAACCAAGACACTAGTTTTTATAATGAGACATACTGATTCATCGAGGGGTTATAGAAGTCCCTACCTGTCACTTAATAATTCCAATACATTCCTCAATGATGAGGGTGGAACATAACATTAACACTCGTACTAAAACTAGCATGAGAAATGTTAATACTTTAACCATAAACCACGAATGGTATTAAAATTGGACATAAATAGTAAAACATATCATAAAACCTTCAATACAATATATAAGATTGTATCATAATAAATCAGTCTTAATTAATCATAAAAATATAACAAAGGATTTTGATGTAGATGAAAATAATATAATAAAATCAATTAAACTATTTTAGAGAAATATCTATTTTTTTACTTTGAAAACACTAAAAGCTGAAAAATTTATAAAAGAATAAACTAAAAAGAGATTCTTGAATCAAAGTGTCCCATTCGAATTTGAAACATTTAAATGGAATTATCATTTTAAAACATTTATGTCCATATAAACAAATTGTTAAAACCATTTTGAAAACATGGACATTAATGTGAAAGGTTTAGAAGTTTAAAACTTTAAAACATTTATAATGAAGTTTTAGTTAATGATTATTTTACATATTAACTTAAAAATATTCCTATTTATTTTTTTAATAAACATTGACATGAATGATAAATATTTCCTAGTAAATACTTATGTATAAACAATCTTTGATAATAATTAGATTTCAAAATTAACCATTAACTAAGGTCTGATATTCTCCATACGTGTCCTCAAGCTCTTTTATAATGTTTTAAACATATAATTAACTTATATAATAATAAAAATTATATTTATGATATCATATATGATTCTTTTATGACTTTATATTACATGTTTATTAACAATTACATGTTAATGTAACATTTTAGGTAATACTCGCTTTGTTTCTCGAACGTGTTTTGACTTGATATTCTTGATAATATTACTTAGATCGTGATTTATTTACTTCTATAATTTATAATATGATTTATATATAATATAAATTCATAATATAAATATGTATAACTGTTTGATATATGAAATAGAATACACAATTCATGGTGCCAACGAGCCTATACCATATTTGTACATGCTCCTACTTGGCATCCAAAAGACCCAAGATCAAATCCGGGTAGGGGAGAATTTACGAGGCACTATAGCAGCGACGAAACTGTAGTAGCATTGAAACTGTAGCATCAGCATTGTAGTGGAAGAGGGACTGTAGTATATACTATAGCAGCAGTGGAACTATAGCAGGAACTGTAGAAGCATGGGTACTGTAGCAGTACTGTTCACCAAGGGGTCCTTTGGGCCAGAAAATGGGATTTCAAGCATTGTTTTCAGGCCACTTGGCCTTAAGAATTTTGGCTATGTAATGGGTATCCCTATAACAAGTCTAAAGAGGTATTTTTTTAAATAATAAATTGATTCTTCAACCACAAAATTTAAAAAAATACACAGTTCATAGAGACGGTAGGTCATACGTATGCATGAACGTTGTTTCCATTTTCTTATCGTATTGAATGTGAGTAAGTGAATGAAATATATGTACACACACACACAAAAATATATATATTCCCAATATAATTATTATTTAATATATTTCATAATTAATCATAATATATATTTTTTATAATCATTCTTGGATGGTGAACATGGAAGATGAGTCTCATCGCGTCATGGAGATTGTAAGTCGTACGTATGCATGAGGGATGATATCATTTCATTAATGGTGAAATGTTAAGAAATTGGATAGAATATGAATTCTAAATAAATAATTTCATGTTATATTTATTACTTATGTCATTTATATTCATCATTATACCTTTCAAAATAAATGATATATGAAAAACATTTTACACCACGACGTGGAGAAGGTAAGCAATACGCACGCACGCATGCCAATATTTTTTTTTCATAGGATTGGTAAAAGGAGGAATATGGTTTTACCATAATAATAATAACATATCATCATATATTGTATTATTTAATTGTTATATTAGTTTTGTAACTACTTAGGAAGAGGAAGTAGAAGAAGAAAAGAACTTTGAAAGAACGGAAAAAACGATTACCTCTTCTTCGAGTGTATTTTTTTATGATTTGCACAAAAGGACTTATTAAGTTTGTTTTATTCCAAATATGTGTACTATATGATGAATTTATGGAATTTCGGAGGAGGTTTTTGTAGGTTTTTTATAAGACAAATGGATTTGAAGGTGTGAATAAAAGTGAAGGAGAAGTGCCATTCTATAGGAGAGGTGAGAGATACGTTAGGAATGTCTTGATATATTAATTTATTATAAATTTATTATCAGTTTATAATGGATAAAAAGTGATTCATTTATAGTATAATATCATTTTGAGTCTAAAACATTTAAAAAATAGGTTTTATACAAGTTTAGGTCATGAATTTAATCTTATCTTTTAGATTTAACCCTTAGTTAAATAAGTTAACTCTTACAATGTCTTATTGTATTTGTATACTATATGGATTATATAGTTACTATAAAATAACAAGAGAATCTAATTTTGATCATTAATGTCATTTTTAACACTAAATAAGTCATTTGGATGAATCTTAGATTTTTATGACTATTATATCATTTAGTAAAATATTGTTTTTTATATATTCATTTATGACAATTTTGAAATTATTTAGTAATTGATTTTTTTAAACTCATAACAACTTTATTCCTTAAAAAAAGCATGTAATCAACCTTAAAATGTAAATTTTATCGATAAAATTTGTGTATGGAATCCAAAAGTTCAAATTACATTTATTTTAATAATTATAATATCATTTATTTCAATCATTCATTAATAAGGAAATAACCGCATCATCATTGTGTCATAAATAAATGTATTTATAATTTCATGTATAAATATTATAAATAACATACCATGATGTAGGAAATTTTTTTAGATTTATAAGAACTATATATATTCAAAGAGATCATTTATATAAACCAAATTAAAATTGTTTTAGTTAAGAGATACATGTTTATGTTATATTTCCCTTTTCTTTAAATCAAACATTATAAAAGACAATTATCACAACCAAGTGGCTCCATGGGGTTATAAAATATATATACAGATGTTAATGTTTATAAATATATCATAAAATAGGATTAAGATACGTTTTCGGGTGTTTTATATTATTATACTATTATTTTTACCCTTATTTACCCGATTTATCCTTCAACCATGGTAAATAAAAATAATTACTGAAGTTACTCTTAATAATTTTAAAAAAAGGAACATTTTAAAAAATTTTGACCTCATAATTAGAAATATGGAATCCATTTTTCAAAATTCAAAACACATAATTGGATGAAATTAATTTAAAATTAATTCCTATTGTCAAAAACATAAAACATGTTTTTAAGATGTAAAAACATTCAAAATATTGACATTTGTTTATGTGAAATTTCAGTTTGTAATTACTTTAAATAACCAATATTTTATTAGAGTATAAAAATAATCCAATTACACTTTAAAATAAATTAAAAGTACAATCTAACTATATATATAAATTATATGAAAAGGTAATTTTGATTTAAAATGTAGTATTTCCTGATATTCATTAAAATATAGACTTTATCCAAAAAATAAAAACAATTTATCAATTTTGTTATCATGATTATAAATAATAATTATATTTATTTAAATTTAATATATAAAATAGTGAAATATTTGATTTAAAAATGGTTTTCCATGAAAAGATGAAAAAAATGCATTTTCTGAAAAATATTTCTTTTATCAGAAAAATGGAATTTTTCCTTATATTACATCCAAGAAACACATAACATGAATGATAAAATTATATGTAATATATATAAAATAAAACCTGTTATTAATACTATTCATGAACACTTTTTAAACGGCTATTTTGGTAGGTCATGGTGCGGTCGAACACAGTTTTGCGTATAGTGCAAGCTAAGGCGATGTTTTATGTATCGCAAGCTTATCTTGGTGTAGCATACAAAAAAATATATTTAATTTATTTAAAAAAAATCATATCTTGGAAACTTGGGTTGTTACATTTCATATGATAAATATGGGAAACAAGTTTCGGAGCTAATGAAGGAACATTACGTGTTGAAGTAAGCACTAAGAGCATGATATTTTAGACATGATCAATACTTAAAGAAGCTCAATTTACAATGTGGAGAAGTTGATAAGAATCTCTATATCAAAAAGTATGAAGATCAAATGATTATAGTTCTTGTATATATTTAATACATATTTATTGGTTGATCGAATAAAACATAATTCAAGTAGTTTTTAGAATTCATGAAATGTGAGTTTTAAAAGTCAATGATTAGAGAGTTTACATTTTTTTCCTTAGTTTAGTGGTTCTATAAAAAAAGGTATGAAAAAATTATCTATTAATACAAATATGTAATGTAGGTACTGATAAGGTTTGTAAGGGAAGAATCTAAGATATTGACACTAACAGTTTCTAGCCAGGTGAAGTAGTCAAGGGATGATGATGAAATTGAGGTCAATATCATGAAGTATAGAAAAATCATTAAGATCCTATTATAATTAGAAATGATAATAAATTATAATTTTTTATACTTATCATGTTATAAGTTACTAAAGTAATCCCAAGGAAATTCACTTTCAATTAGTGAAATTAATTCCATAGTAAGTATAAAGCATGGTGGATTTTTGTTTTCTTTATAATAAAATATCACAACATGATATATTGGGATATAAAAAATGCACATTGGAATGGTTCATTATATGATCAAATGTTTATATTTAGTAGAGAGTACTATCTTGGGTTTTTTATATCTTGGTTCATCAAGAAATAAGATTTTATTTCATTTAGGACTGCAGAAGGTAAATATAGTACTATCACTCATGTGTGTAGACAATATTTATAGATAAAACTACAAATTAAGGATGTTGACATTTATGGGAAATATCCAATTTCTATGAAATATGATAAATATATTTCTATAAATCTTAATAATAATCTTCTCTACCATTCAATGAAAAATTACAATGAGATTAAATATCACTTCACTATAGACAACATTGATAAAGGGTTTAATGAAATAGGGGAATGAGTCTACTCAAATACATGTTGTACACATTATGAAAAATATATTATACAATGAGATTTTTAATATTCATTTATTAGATCTTATAATTTGATCGACTCCCCATAATTAAATGGTGTGTAATTTGGAGTATTACTCCCTAATTAATGTCTTGAATTCCCTCTGATGACACATTTCACAAAAGAGTGACCTTTTGGTTTCTTCATAAGGGGGATATGTAGATTAATCCTTATAGTAAAAGGGGTAGAGTGTCATTAGAAGTTGAAAAAGGGAATAATGCCTTAATTTTTAAATAGGGTAATAAAAAATTAAGTGGGTGAGGAAAAGTTATATATAGAATAGATATAAAACACCATGTAGATATTTAGATAAATTAATTGATTCAATGATGATATTTGTATGTTTCCATTATTTCTCATGATAATAACATCTATAAGGACTTATAATATATGTTAAGTTAATATCTGGTCTTTATATAGAGATTCATAGAGTGACTTTATTTTAAAGTATAAAATAAAAAATCTTTTTTCAATAAGTTGTTTAAGGCAGTTTAAGTGTTTTCAATAAATCTAAATGAGAGATTATTAGTAAAATGTATCATGTTTTTTTGGTTTTTGTGATATTTTTATTGAAAAATCATTTTAAAAAAGGTATAAAAATATAAATATTGATATATTCATGAATTAATAGTTTTTGGAGGTTTTTGAATTGGTTTATTTGATGGTTATAGAATTTCGGAGTTATTAGATAAGTTTAGAAAAACATTTGGATCAAGTTAAGAAATATAATGAATAATTACACCGGACCATAAAGGAATTACATGGAGGAAAATTGAGACAATTGGAATAAATCCCATGAAATAGTTATATGAGACTATTAATGTTTTATATAGATAAATAATGCTATAAATGATTATATCCAAATGTTGTATTAATTTATGTTTTTAAAAATATAGTAGAACATATTTAGTTCCACGAAGGATCTATCTTATGTTGGAACACAAAAGTTTTTTGTGGGTGAAAAATAATTTTTTATTAGAAGTCATTGTGAAATAATGGAGTAAAGTAGATCATTTTTATGTGGATGATGCATCTTTTGTGAGTGGAATGGAATTTCTTTTATAGTAAATAAAATAAAAATATTACATAGTCACTAAAAATATCATAATAAATAGGGGAAATGTATACAAACAAATATTATATAAAAATATAAAGGATAATAATTTTTAGAGAATGTTTTGTATGGTACATTTCTTATAAATTTATCCATAAGAAACTAATTTAAAAAAAAGTCTTTAATGATAGAATATAACAGTTAATAAATATTTTTCACTAATTGGGGACAATGTGAAGAAAATATATGGATAATAGGATACCATTAATAAAATACATAGAAGGTAGACTATCTGGAAATTATTACACTGAAGGAAGAATATCATAAACAACTTTTATAGAAATAAGAATACTGTGTAGAAATTACATGATAAATATTATGTAGGGATATTTTTTCACATAGTTATGTTTTCAAGGATAAGATGTTATATGGAAGATATGAATTCATGATATTGATGAAAAATCATTTTATCACATGAATTATAGTGTGAATAGTTTTTAAACTAGTTGAGATGGTTTAAATATTATTTTGGAGGAGCAGTGTATTCACTTCTGTTGAGAGAATAATTTGTTCTTAGTTGTAACTAGTTATAAACAAGGGGGATAGTGTGTCCACCTAATACTTGTTAACATTAGTGTACTTTAGTTAATTTTGGCAAACAAACACATCAATAAGTGTATTCTCCTTTGATATATATCAGTGTAGTTGATCCAAGAAAAACATATTGTGTATCTCACACGATTTTATATCTAGTATATATTTTTCATGTAAAAGGGAGAAGCATTTGTGAAAACTATTTCGAAAATGGTCAGGATTTCATATGGGTGATAATTTAACAACTGATTGAGTTGGATCACTTCCTTATAATTTTGGAAAAAAGAATAGTAGATAGTCTGGGATGATTTTACATTTATAATATTGTGTGGGTTCTTGTATTTTCCTCAATTATTATCTAAAATAAAGACACTTGGTTTATGTATCAGTTATTAATGATTTATCAGGGGGATTTATATACACATTTTTATTGAGTATGACATTACACCCTTAACCATGTTCTTAAGGATATGTTACAGGTTTGCCTGTTTGATTTTAGTTGGAGTTTGAATAATAACCTATTGTTAATGGTGATTTTATACAACAAAAACTACCACTAAACAATCATCATAACACCTTTCATGGATCTATAGGATACCCCTTTGTTGGATGGGAACTGGAGAGACATCACTTATGTTGACTGAGATACTAGGGTAGATGATGTTGATGGTTGGTGATCCTAGATTGGATACAGATAACCTAGAGTTATTAGAAGTTATACATAGATAGGAGATGAATATATTTGGGGATTAAAGAGGGAGATTATGTTTTCTTGAAGGTATCTCCATGATGAAACATAAAGATATTTGTAAGGGGGTATAAGATTTATGTGAAGATAATTAAGCTAATATAGATACTACATAGACTGGGTGAGGTTTTTTATCTCATGGAATTAACCTCAAAGTTAGACTAGGTTCACAATATCATCCACATGATGTAGTTGAGAAGATATGTGAATGATTCATTAAATTTTATTAACCATGGAGAGATAGACATTGAGGATAAAACCACAATTAATGTGTACTAGGTGTCAATGGTGGATCAAAAGGATAACACCCTTCATGGGTGAGTGATACATTTAGATATCTCCTCATGGGTATATGATAGTCTTCTGCAGATATCAATGGAGTGAAAAACTTGATATGAGCTTAATACTATCACTTATTTGAGTGAGTTTTTCTTTTTGGGATGAAAATCCTTGAGGGGGGATATTTATTTGAAAATTTAAATTCACCCATTTAAATATTTCTAATAGTGTTTATTAAAGTGGTTCCATGGATGGTTCATTTTTAGATTGTCTTATTAATTATACTTTTTTAATGTTATAAATTTAATATTTTTGGCTCCCATTCTCGTTATATATTTATATCACTAAAAATAATAACCTATTGAAAATTATGAAACCTCTATTACATCTAGAAGGGGGTTATACTTAGGGGTGGAATAATGTTTTCCACTAGATTTATGGGTTTAGGTTTAAGCTCTTATAGAACATTTAGTATTTTTTAATGGGGAAAACCTTATTATTTTTCCCTCTCCAAAACTTATCTTTATGTACTGGTGAGAAAATTTTAAAATAAACCCTTGATGGAAGGAAATACATTATAAAACATGCTATTTGGTTTGTGTTTCCATATTTATAGAAAGGTATACATTTAGAGGTGATAACATTCATAGATCATTCCCCTATCATGAGGGTTTTATTAATTTCACCTTATAGTATGCCTTTGATATGATGATACATATGTTTTATGTTTTATTCCATTTTTTATTCATATAATTATATTTTTTGTGGATGATGGATATTTTTTCATGAATGAGATAAGATTAATGGTGAGATATGTTATTCGAACAAGTTTACAAGGCCTATAGATATAGAATTCTTAATCACATGGTGTGTGGAATTTGAAACACACTATGTGTCTTTCATTTTTTATGATAAAGTTTACAAGGTAGGGTTAAATAAAAAATGATGTGTATATATATGACACATACCATGTTTTGACCTAGGATAACTGACCTTGGGTGTGGAAAGGTACACACCCAACCACCCCATTTGGAATACATCATGTGAAGTCTTAAGCACTCACTATAAACAATTACATGACATGAAATTACATAGTCCCAAAAAATTACATGGTTGATACTTGTGGTCCACACACTATATAGTAGAGTAAATATTACATTTATAATTAATCCACATTAGGGTTTTGATAGAATATACTAAATAACCCCTATCTCTACAAACAATGTATGGTTAGATGGAACATTGAGTATTTATAAGTTTGAGACCATTGTTTAATAGAGTACACACTTAATAATCCTGAAAAACATATATACTATGTGAACCATCACAATACACTATTTTGTTTGACCAGGAAGAAAAATCCAATAATAGTAGATTCATAAATACTACCCAAGGACAACATGTTGTGTTTAGTGAAGTACATTACATATACAAGGAATTCTCAAATTTTTTTCATATCTTCTCATTCATGTGACAGAATCATACTTGAAATTAGTAAATTCTAAGTGTTTTTTCCACATAAAATGTGATAGTGTGTATCCATTAATCATAAAAATATGGTTTTAAAATATAATTGGGAATTTTGAGTTGTTTGGATTCATAGAGATGACAAAAAGGTACAAATGATATGTTTAGAGAAAACATAGGCTAAGTAACTATTAGAAAAATATACTCCATTATTTTATATGATGCTAGATCAACTATTAGTGGACCATACTATACACCATACTGATGTCCCCAACATAAATGTTTATGTAATATAGCATTGGTTACTAACTATAACATTGCTGATATGTGACATCGATAGGTAACTATAACATTCTAGACTTGTAAATGATATTATAAAAAATAATGATTAGAAACACCATTATGTTACTAATGATCTGTGAACATCCATCCACTAGTTAAACTATAATATTGGATTTACAATGAGTTTGTTAGAGCTTTAACAATTTGAGTTACTATAGAACTATGTTTATTTATGAGCTCATTTAGTTCTTATGTGTGCAAAACTTTTATATTTTCCTAATATTTATGCTCCCAAAAAATTGAAATTTATGCCTCTCCATATATGTTGAGATGATTTTCCAAACCACCTACAAATCAATATCTTTTTATCTTCATATTTTAATTTTTCCCTCTTAATTTTCATACAAAAATCATCGATCATTTTTTTCTCTTAGAATTTCAATAATAAATGGTATCAGAGTTGAGTTCAAAAGATTTAGTTTGGGTTCTCTTTAAAAAAAATTATTAATATAGAGGAATGAAAGGTGGAGGTAATTTTTTTTGAAGGAATTTATTTTAGTTAATCAAGTATAAAAATTTAGGATTATCTTTATTATAAAAATATGAAATTACTACTTTTAGGTGAAAAACCCCTAGAGATGGAGAAGATAGAGTGGGATCTACTGTATCAATGGATTCAGTGATTTGTACGTCTTCTGTTGGGAAAATATGGCATTAAATATCATATTGGAGAAGATGATTAATGGGTTAGTAAAATATATCACTAATATATATGATAATACTTCTTCATCATACAAATTATACATAATGTGATGATTATTAAATCTAAATATGATCAAAGTGAATGTTGTTTCTGATCACAACACTAAATTCAACACCATGATAAATTATTTTTCATTGATGGGAATTACATTGGATAATGGTGTATGAAATATAACTTTTTAATGTTAATTAGATGATAGTTGGGAAACTAAATCAATGGTCATGATAATTTATTAGTGGAATACAAATTTCTTTCTGAAAGATTCTTGAGACTTAATCACCAGTGAGGATATTCAAAGAAGAGAAATAGAAAAATTCTTTATTTCTATGATGAACGTGGAAGTTAGATGTAGATACATACAATGAGGTAAACATATAGGGTGATCAATATAAAAAGTGAAGTGATAGGATATGAAAAATGGTACTGGTACTACCATTTGGACTTAAGGGAATAAATGACACATGAAGAAGGAGTGTAGAGAAAAATAGAAGGTGCCTGGAACTATTACAATAAACATGAAAAATAACAGAACTGAAGATGTGTTATTGCTGAGTATAGATAACACTATATATTCTAGGATTTTATACTTATTTATATGTTTCAATTCTAATTCAGAGAAGGGTTTCATGAAAACTTATGTTCTGAGAAATTTTGGAATGGTATATCATGATGGTGATGAACCCTTACATATTGTGGGGAAGGGTGATGCATAGATCGAGAACAACCATGGGAGGTTGATAATTCTAAAAAATGTGGGAAATATTAATGGATTGGGAAGGAATATTATTTACATCTAGAATCTTTATTATGTAGTATTTAGAACTGTATTATCTAGTGGTTCAAGTAAAATCACCAAGGGATCAATGGTCGTAGCTCATAGAGTAAAGAATGAAACCCTATATAGTATGACAAAAACTTTGATTAACATTATTGAAATATTAAATTCTTTTGGGTATTCAGAACTATGATACAACTCATTAGGCCACATGAGTGAGAAGAAGATATAGGTTCTAGTAATAAAATAAATGCTACCAAAGCTAAAGTTGGAGGATGTTACATTTTGTGATGATTTTATCTTTGGAATTCTTAAGAAGGCATCTTTTTATAAAATCTGGTGGAACATTGAATGTTAGGAAACTGGACCATGTGTATATTTTTGTTCAGGGCCCTTCACTAGTACATTACCCTAGAGGGTCAAAATATTATGTGACATTTATCAATTACCTAAAAATAAATGTATGGGTTTGATTTCTAAAAACAAAATATGATGTGCATAGAATGTTTAAGATGCATAAGACTTTGGGGTAAAATAATACCATGTAAAAGATAAAATGATTGAGGTCAAAGAATAAAGGATATTATAGAAAACAAGACTATAAATACTTATGTGATAAAAATGGAATTCGGTGGGAGAAGACTCTTCCAGGTATACCATTATATAATAGTGTGGAAAAAATGATAAATAGATCATTAAATGAACGTTATAGGAGCATGATGATGAACTTAGGGTTACACATGACCTTTTAGGCATAATAAGTTAATATGGTAGAATATTCCATAGATAAGAGTCCATCTGAACCAATGAGAGAATTTCAATCTAAGGAGATATGGTTCATAAAAGTGGTAAGGATCTTTTATTTGCGAGACTTTGTTTGTTTGACATATATACATATATATTCTGATGAAAGGGACAATCATGATTCTCTGTCTAAACCATTTTTTATTATTGAATATGGTACTGAGGAATTTTTTTATTAGTTCTATAATGATAAGAACAAAATAACCATTAGGGTATATAATATGATATTTATTTATGGGTTCACTTAAAAAAACCATTATCCAGCTGATGTTGAAAGTGGGAATAATGAATTAATGTTCTAAGAGAATGTAGATCTTGAAGGTGTGCCTGAGTATGTTCTACTGAAACCAGTGGATCTTACTCCCCAAGTGGAGTTTCAGAGTTTAATAAGGGTGATAATTCCTTTTTAGAGGTATTTATTATCAATACATTATTTTTTATTGACTAAATGATGAGAAATAAAATTATTTGAAAAGGAAATTCAATTAAAGGATTCAAACAACTGGGTGGTAGCTACAAAAGAGAATATTTTTTCATTGCATAAAATAATACTTAGAAGCTAACACCTTTTCCATAAGGAAAGAAATAATTGATTATAAAATTTGTATATATGTTATTGTAATAACATGATAGTATGAAAAGTTATAAGTAAATACTGGTGGTGAAAGGATTCCAATAAAATAAAGGTGTGAATTTAAAAAAAATCATATTGCCTGTAGGGAATCTTACCACTATATAGGTGGTTCTTAGTACTGTTTCATCAGAGGATAAAAATATTTAGTATCTTGATATAAAGGCTTATTTCATTCTTTGAGATCCAATTGAGGACATTTATATACAATATCTAGAAGGATATATTGAGTTAAGAAAGGAAGAACTAGTGAGAAATCTCCAAAAGAGGCTATATGGGTTAAAGTAAGAACCCAGATGGTGAAATAATAATCTCAATGCATTTAAGAGAAACGATTTATAGAAACGATGTGGCATGGATCAATGTTTATGTCATAAGTATTTTTTGTGATGGATACATTATATTACCTCTAAAAGTGGATGACATAATCATTGTAGAATCATGTATACAAAGGATTGATGAGATTAAAGGGTAACTAGCTTAGGAGTTCAATATGAATATCTTCTAAAAACATTATAGATTTTAGGGATAAAGATCAAGAGAGAAAACAAATCTAGTTACTTATTCTTATCAATTGTTGAATATATCAGAATATTTTTAGTAGAGTTAGTATTCTAAAAAAAGATAGTTTTTATTACTGAGGAATTAAATCTTAAATTATCATACAAGAATGGAACAAATATAATAAAATAAGTTCATTACATGGAAAAGATTTCATACACATAATTTTTTTGAATCATGATGTATTCCATGATTTGTACTCGGCCTGATATTTCTCATGCAGTGGTAGTTGTGAATGACACATGAATAACCCATGATATAAATATTGGTAAGATATGAATTAGATATTGAGATATTTAATGGGTAGCATGGAATTATCTATGTGATTTTGGAATATAAAGTCATTGTTGGGGAATTAAAATACTAACCTTATAGGTGATGTCAACTGTAGAAGGATTTCCATAAGTTATGTTCTTACCTTTAGGGGAAATTTAATGATATGGATAACTCAATTATAGAAGTGGGTCCATTTATCCACCACTGAGGTAGAATCCATAGTTGTAATAAAATAAATTAATGAGATGATTTTGATGAAGAAATACTTAATGGTGCTAGATAAAAACCACGAGGAAAATATATTGCATTGTGATATCCAAAGTTCTATATATCATAAAATGAATGATATATTTAATGACTAGATAAATCATTTTTAGTTTAATTACAATTTTATAATAGGATTAATACAACAAGAGTTATTAACTTTATAAAATATTTTGGGAACCAATAATCAAGAATACATCTTGAAGAATATGATTATGATATAGAAGTTGAGAAAATATTGTGCCTCTGTTTATCTCCACTAATGAATGGAATATGAGAGGTAGAATATTAGTGAGAACAATGGTATCTAAGAGGGAACATATAGTATTTCATGAATCATTATCTTCAAATTATGGAATTGATGGGATGCACCCATTGGTGAGTGATTAAGAGGAGGAGTTCCAATTAAGAATGTTTTCTTAGTAGGAACCATATAATGATTCCATTTCGTTTATTATGATGCAAGTGGGCTATTTTTGGAATGGTATATATGGATAAATCTTATAAAGTTGGTCCAAATTCCAGTTTCCCACATTATACACCATACTGAAGGCCCCCAACCAAAATTTTGGGTCACTGTAGTAATACTGACTCACTATCGAATTACTGAGTAGTGACACTAATAGAGCACTGTAGTAGTGTGTACATCGATATGGTACTATATAAGAAATTTATTAAAGACATATATAGGTCACTATAGTTCTGTGGAATTCCATCCACTTTTTACTATAGTACAATGAAAATACTCTATGGTTGGTGGGATTATATTAATGTGGGTTACTATTAAACTTCATTTCTGTATGAGCTCATTCGGTCTAGGTTTTTCATGTGTTTGGAACTATAATATTCACATTATAATTCTTTTCTCAAACATAGTGAAATTTATACCACTCTTTGGATGTACAAATTATTTCCTAAACCACAAAAATATTTTTCTTGTTATCTTCTTCTTATTATTTTATTTTCTCCCTTTTACTCTTCTTTTTCAAATAATCAATCATTTTTTCTCCCTAATTTCCATTATAGTAACCCCTAGTGGTATGTTGGTATTTGTAAATGTTTCCTCAATACACTTAGTGGAGTAGGTAAACTCAAAAAAAAACTAGCTTGGGTAGACTTTACATGTCACCAGACCCCACTCTCCACAAGGCTTGAAGCACTTTCTTGATCGCTATAGGATAATGACAAGCACCAAGGTATCAAAAGGAAAAAATTGGGAATGGTTTAACCATCAGAATAAAATTAAAAATCGCATGGACTCCTCTCAGAAATATAGCATGATGTGTTTACCAGTTGGACACCCATGCATTGAAAGAAAGAATTTCTAAAATATAAAGATAAAAAAACTGAACATAATGAAAAAAGAGTAATATAATAATTAAAAAATATCACTATATGAAGCTAAACAAGATTATAATCAACAATTATATACCAATGATACCATGGGATGGTTGGTGTTAGAGAGGATGATACAATATAACCCAACATCATCAAAGATATCAAAATTCTCCACATGGGCCCAACCTCCTCATGACCAAGAGTCACCACCATAAAAATAATAATACGTACAATAAGTATTAGGAAGATCAACCAAAATTAATGAAACTATTGAATTTATCTATATCTTATAATCCAGGAATTTATATAAAGAATGGTTTTGTATAGGATGTGATGGAAATAACAGTATGATACCACCATAAACCTACATAATGCCTTTCACCATTCAATCATTAGTTTTAGTTTGAATAAAATATTTGAAATATCTTTATTTTTAAAACATTATAAAAATAATTTGGTTCATTTAAAAAAATTAATTTTTTAATAAAAGTACAAACAAAGAATTAATAATGTATTATAAAGGAAACATGGAAATAATAACCTCAAAATACAATAAAAAATGGGAAATAAGAAGTAACATAACCCAAACATCAATCCATACATCATGGGCTCAAACCAATGGGCCTAAGGTAACCAGGACTCTCTCCATGGACACTAGATGACATACATGAACATAGAAAGTTTCAAGATCTATCTTGGTCCCACAAAATTACTAATCCATCATATTAGAAAACACAGTCTAATATAGAAACATTACCTTGATAAATAACAATTTATAATAGGTTTGTAGTCATCTAATTTACCAACTCACCCAAGGCCACCCATGTTTATAAAAACATCACGAATTAGAAAATATAATCATGATTTCATAATCAAAATTTCCCAAACTGGGAAAAAATCACTAACAAGGTAAAATACCATTTGAAACAACATTTAAAAATTATTTGAAACAAATGATTTTCTATAAAATAATTCTATAAAACACTTTCCTTGTGTAAAAATTATTTTAAAAGAAAATCACTTAAAATATATATTATATAATACATAAAATTAGTCATTAAAAATAACAGAAAAAACTCAATAATAAATATCATAATATTTAAAAAATTCAAATCAAAGTAAACCCATGAACCTAAGGTATGCTAATAAAAACACATATTTAGTAGAAAATCATACCTCAAGGTGGAGTAAACCTCATTGAATTCATTTAAAATCACTATAAACGAGAATAAGGGATCCTCAAGAACCAAAAACATAATAAATTTAATTAACCCATCACCCATATCCCTAGTATTATCAACAATGGCTTGTAGGATTTTTAAAACTCAAAGTTAAAGAAAGTATAAGGGAATGGATGAAAAAGAGAGGGTGAAACCAATAGAAATTAATCCTTACCTCAACAAAATCAAATAATATTGAACGAAATTCAATAATTAGGCAAATGATAATAATATTATTAGATAAATGTGATGTTTTTTTGTGCAAATGGGGAAAAGAGGAGAGGAGGGTGAGTTAAATTTGAATGAGGAATTATAGTAATTTTACATTTTTATGAAAAATGTACATGACACATTATTTACCTCTATGGTTAATAAAACCATTCAAAAACCATTTGGTATCCACTATAAACTCTAGGTTATGGATAATGGTTTAGCTACATCATTTCTAATAAACATGAAACAACCATACAGGTCTCCACTAAGAAAAAACAATGATTATCAATTTCTTTGGTAGTTTTCATAGTTTTAAAACCCATTATTTGAAAATAAAAATGCCATTGATCTCCCATTTATACCATTACATACCTAGTTTTATAGTTAGAAATAATTGTTCACTAACCATGTTCCCTAAAAGTTTTCTTCCATAATTCATATTTTTAAACCCAAACTCCTAAAAACTCTAAATATGGGTAAAATAAAAAACTCAAATAAACATGTACTAATAACATAATGGATATAAAAATTCTCTGAACTATTCCACAATATTCCCCCAGAGATTACTAATGTTTCTAGATCTAAGAAAACTTCAGGCCACTACTCCATCACTAATTCTTCATGCTCCTAAGCATCATGGTTTTCCTAAAAATATTAAATAACACATAGACTAAGGGAATCATTTTACCATGGAATACCTTAATCAAATAATCTATAATATAGATAGGATGTTTGAAAAAAGTTGTCTCACTCCCCTTCTCTATATTACTTCACAAAATCATGTGGGATGAGTCTAGATGACATTTCCTCTTCTGGGATACATAGAATATGTCATTAATAGCAGCCATTCATGTTGGTAGTTCTATCAACTATACCACTTTTTGAGGCACAATACATTCTCAAATGGTCTAACATACCGTGATGTAAACCTACCTTGCCTTCTTAATGGCCGATGTCACTACTGAGGAGAAACTATTAAGATAACTCAATCACTAAAATCAAATTCAATAAGGGCATGGATAGCATTAATTTATGAATTATGATGAATCTATGATATCACTGACCTATTTCTAATCAAATTCACTCTCTACATCATCTATTGGATGAGGCTCGACCCCAATAAATAGAACTCAGCCAATTCTATCTAGTAGAAAGATGATCGATATGGTAATCTGTATATGTATTAAAAGGGATCCATCTGAACCAAGTATTGGAGAAATTTTTAATAATAAAAATCAACTATTGATATATATTTCATTCAAGAACCAAAAAAAAATCAAGAAAACAAGCTCAAAGCATATCCTTACAGATTTGGATGGCCTGCTCAGTCTGACTATTCATTTCAGGTTAATATATTGTGATCAAATTAAATTGAGATCCCATTAATTCATAAATACCCTTCCAAAACTGATAAGTAAAGTGTGGGTATTGATCTAATATGATGTCCAAATTCACACATTGAAGTTTCTCGATCTATCATCCATAAGGGCGCAAGAGATCTTCCACTTCTTTCAACCCCTAATGGGAATGAAGTGGACTAATTTTATTAAGTAATCAATAATAACCCAAATGGTATGCATACAAGTTGTATTATGAGGTAATTTGATGATTAAATCCATATAAACCATATCACACTTCTATACTATAATAGGGAGAGGTTTAAATTGAATTGAAGGTTTCTAATGTTTGGATTTGATTCTATAATAGCTGAGACACTAGGACATGAATTTAATCTTGAACACCTCATCCTAGGATATAAATACCATTGTTTCAAATCATAAAACATTTTAGTATTCTCAGGGTGAAAATCCTAACTAGACGAGTTCCCACGTTCCATAACCTCCAACCTTATAGTTAACGGGATGATAGACCTCCTCCAAAAAACAAGAGCACAATTAGTATAAAAATACAAGTCATCCATTGTATCCAAATAAGTTTAAACTATGACAATATAATATAATTTGGGATTGAATTCCTGATGAAGATTAATCAAATCAACAAAGTAAGAAACAACTTTCACGTAATACAAACATCCCTACTCATGTTCATCCTCTACATTCATGAAAATATCCAAAAACATACCCATTAAGAATAATTTATCCTCAAATTCTCTAATAGCATGGGTGGGTTGTTTTCTACTTAAGGCATTGGCCACTACAATCCCATTTCGGGATGTATATGATAAGTAAAAAATCAAATGTCTGGATTTATTCAACCCAGTACCTATACTGAATATTCTTGTCTTACATGGTGAACATATACTTAAGGATTTTATGATATAAATACTTTATAAATAAATATCTATATAGATAATAGTGCATTATTTTCAAGTAATGCGTCAAAACTACAATATAAAGGCGATTAGTGGGGTAGTTATTCTTATGAAGGTGTCATTTGTGATATCCATAAGACACTACAGGAAAAATCTATATCATAACACACACAAAACCCAATTTGAATCATCATAATAAAAAACATAACCCATGACTGACTCAAAAGTAACTATAATAAGAGTTGAAGTCAAGCTAGATTATAACTTCTCAAATGGAATATGACAATTCTCATTCCAACTAAAATTCACCCCCTTTTGAATAAAATCTATTAAAAGTGAATCTAGGCTAGATAATTCCTAAACAATTTACCTATAATACCCAACTAAACCAAGGATGATCCTAAACTCAAATACATTATTAGGCCACTCCCAAGGCATCACTACCTATATTTTCATAGGATTCAATAAGAACCCTTTCCTAGATATTACATGGATTAAAAAGCAGACTTTCTAGATCCAAAACTGGCATTTAGAAATTTTTTCATAAAAAATAGATTCATTTAAGGTTCCCAAAACAATTTTCAGTTGATCTTCATGATCTTACATTACCTTAGAGTATACAAGTATATTATCCATAAATACCACCCTTAATAAATCAAGATAGTGATGGAAAATAGAAATTATCAAAGACTTGAAAATAAATAAACATTTCATAAATATGAAGGGAAAAATAAATTACTAATATCTCTCATACCTTCTCCTGAATGCGATTTTAAAAATATATTCTTCTCAATCTTTAAACTAATGGTATCCCAAAATTAAATTGGTTTTATAAAAAACAATGGACTCCCTTGAGTTGATCAAAGGGATAATCAATCAAAAAATAGTTATTTATTCTTTAATTTCACCCAGTTGAGTTTTTGGTCGTTGATAAAAAATTGGAGGCATTTGAATAAATTATTTTCCTAGAGGACTGATTATTCTTAATGTTACACTATAATTCAAATAAATCTTTTACCATCAATATCTCGAAACTAAGACTTCAAATCTACTAAATCACTAAGATCCATCTTGTGTGATGGTTAGAAGATAGGGATAATCCCATGAAGTAAATAAGGGAAAACCCCAACTCTCACTGGTGTGGTAAACATGAAAATACTTTTAAAATAGCATTGGATACTTATCTAATACCACTTTAATTGTATCAAATGAAACCTTATCAGCCACATTGAATAGAGAAATATGTAATTCATATGAAATCATTCCAACATATAGAATTATAGGTCCTGACTTAATAGATCTTGGGACCCACTCATCCTAAAAGACATGGTGTGTCCCACTAGGAGACAAGAACTGAACCCTATGATGATTGAAATAAATTTGAAATTTAAAGATACCCATCAAGAAAATGAAAATAATGAGATACAAATTATCCTAGTTAAGGAACAATAAGTTCCTTATGATCTCTAATGCAACAATGGCCATCTGACACTATTGACACTTGAAACATGATATTTTCAAAAACAACACATGAGTAATTCCAAATTCTAATAAACATTGCCAAAAACATAAAATCTCATAAAAAGGTATTTTAAATAAAGATGAAATTAGGGAAAACAATTACTGAACACCGATGCTAACTCATGTTTCAACACATAGAAGAGTTGATTTGACACACCCCATAACCATTTCTCAAGATGCAGTGGTCCATTATTATTTCTACCTAAAATACCATAATAAAAATAGATATCTAATACCATTTTATAAAAAACTAACCCAGTTTGACCTGACACATCACTCATTCTAGCTAAAAAAAAGTCCCAAAGTGTATCACCAATCTTTTTGGGATGGTGACAAGCAACGAGGTATGACAATGAAACCCTTGAAAATAGTTTCACCCTCTAAATCCAAATAATAATCACATAGATTCCTTCTAATAATATGGCACATACAATCAATAGGTTTTATTCCCATGAAATTATTTTTTTCTAAAATATAATGATAAAAATCATACCATAATACAACAAGAGTATTCCAAATACTCAAAACATCACTCTAGGAATATAATGAAGATGATAATAAACATAAATATAAAAATGATTCCAAGGTATAGTCAAGGATGAAGTGACCAATAAAATATAACCCAACATCATTGAAGATACCAAAATTCTCCACAAAATACCAGCCTCTAAATGATTCATTATCATCACCATCAGAAAAACATGGAAGGATGGCATACATTTGGAAGAGCTACTAAACATTATACAAATCCAATTTACTTCTAAAAAAATTATATATATGCCCAATGGTTATATATATTGTGTGAATAAAATTAAAATATGATACTACCTTGAATCTATATGATGTCTTTTACTATTCAAAAATTAGTTATAGTTTGAAATTAAAATTAGAAAAAATCTTATTTTTAAAACATATTAAGAATCCTATGGTTAATTTAATACAATCCATGTTTTAATAAAATTACAAATAAAATATTTATAAATTATGTTGAGGGAAAATTAGTAGGAATAACAATAAAATCTAGCAACAAAATAAGAAATATGGTGCAATAAAACAATACAATCAATTCATATATATCATTGGCAAAGACCTATAGGCCCATGGTAACTAAGACTCAATTTAAGAACACAAACCAAAATACATGAAAAATTATGTTATGAGATATCACTATATCTTTCCAAGGAACAAATTTATCATGTAAGATCACAAAGTCTAATAAGAAAACATTCCCTAACTAGAACAGAATCTAAACAAGGGTTTCAACTATCTAATTAACTAACTCACCCGAGGCCTCCCATGTGTACCCAACTATTAAATACATGCCAACATATTCAAAATTTTTAAATCAAAATTTTTGATAATCAGAAAAACAATTAATCAGAAGGTAAAATACTTTTTGAAACATCCTTTTAAAATCATTTTAAAAGAAATTTTTTCTTCAAATAATTTTATAGAAAACATTCCACAGTTATAACCCCATATAAAGGTAAATCACTTAAAAGAACTATTTAATTTTAAAGAAACCATTAATCACAATATAAAATCACACAACAAACTACAATTAACCATAACAACCATATTTAATAAATTGATACTTCAAAAAATCCAAGAACCTTTGGTGTTCTAAAGGAAAGACCGATTAGGTGGAGAAACCAACCTCGAAATGGAGTAAACCTTATAATATTCATTTTAAATCACTAGAAATGAGAAGGAGGGATCCTCAAGAACATAAAATATCAATAAAATTAAATAAACCCTAACACTTAAACTTAGGTTTATCCCTTGGTGGATACTAGTGTTTGAAAAATGAAAGAGAAGAGAAGAACATGGGATGTGGGGAAGAAGTGAGGAGGAAACCAAGAGAAATCAAACCTCCCTTCACAAAAATACACCAATATTGAAGGGAAACCACCATTTATGAAAAGGAGAAGAATTCTCTTGGATGAAAGTATGTATTTTCACAAAAATAGAGAAAGGATGAAGGGAGGGTGAGTTAGATTCAAAATTTTCTTTAAGGTAATTTTATATTTATAAGAGGACTGGGTTGGTTGTCGGGGTTTCCATCATAATTAGAAACAATATCAACCAACCATGATGGATCCAATAGAAATTAAAATTAATGATACATTTTTTAGTTATATGTTTTATACTATAAATGTGTAAATTGTGAAGGTCACCCTTAAGCAGAAAACAAGGATGTATGGTTTCCTAAGAACAATGTTTATTTGGGAAATAAAATCTATAACCATGAAAAATGGAATTTTTATCGCCTTTCACCCTTTTCATGGATGGGTTCATGGTTAGTGATAACCATGTTATAACCATGATCCCATGCCTCTTTCCACAAAAAAAATTGTACATAAGGTTAAAATATATTATTATAGAAACCAAAGGTTTTCTCTTGGTGGGGTGAAAAATAATCAGTGTCACAGTTAGTAAATTTTTTATGGATTTTTATTTATTTGAGAGGACATGAGTGTAATTATAAAAAAGGAAAAATTTCAAGAGAAAATCCTATGATTTTTTCAGGGGTATAATTACTAAATATTATTACTTCATAGTAATTAAATGATTAATCATTATTTTATCTATTGATCAATGAGAGGGTCTTCACTCAACTATCAATAATAAAAAGTTAATTTTGAAAGTTTTAAAGGAAATGAAACAGAATTTCCATATGAAAAACACTCAAACTAGCCCACCACTAGACTTAAAGGAGTTTATGATCACCTTGAGTTGGAAATTAGTTATTGGGAATCATAGGAACACACGTGGGAATGGTTTCAATAATAACCTGAGTAAATGTGACAATAGTAATAAAATAAAAATACATAATGTCTCATTAGTATATTATAAGTCCATATGAAAACAAAAATTATGGAATAAATAGAAAAATATAAAGGAAAAAACTAAAAAAAAATGATCACTAAAAACTCCCTTCACTACACCAGTCTACCTCTATTGCAAGGAAATGACGCCAATGGAAAAGCCTATCCCCAGCCACTAGAACATCACTACACCTCCAACCATAGAAAGAAATAAAAGCATAAATTTACAAGGTAAAACATTTAAAGGGAAACCTAATATAAATTATATGAAAATTATAGTAGATCCTTCCAAATAATCTAATAGGTACACTAGTCAAATGATATAACATAAAATTGACATCAGATTAACCAACAGTCTGAAGATCATCCAAAAAATAGAATCAAGAACCATAAAATAAGATGATAATATAGGAATGAGCACATTATCGCTCAGTGGGACACCACTACCATCCAAATATATAGATATAAATTATTAAAATAGTTTACAAAATTCTAATTTGAACATAAGGTATAAAGTTTTGTTTCAAATGTTTTATCAAACCAAATAACATGCATATTTAGAAAAAATGGTTTTTATAAAATAGAAATAAGGATATTAAATATTTTAAATGAAAATTTCAAATTGAGGAGGATAAGGGAAAATACTTCTCCACTTTCTCTAATATCCCCTGAAAATATCATTTTCATAATCCATTTAAATAAAGATCCCATTTCATTAAAACTCTAAAATAAATATCCAAAAAAAATTACATTCCAAATCACACCTTCAAACCATTATAAAATAATTCGTTTAAAATTAATCTAGAACCACATAGGGTGATGACATATAATTTATAAAGTGTAACAATACCATAAAAGGGGAAACCATATAATTTCAAAGTCTAATCATAAAACAAATAACATGTCAACCCATGCATTACATAATAAATAAGAAACTCAAATGCTCATTATACAATAAAGAAGTCATAACATATCATACATATCATGATGAAACACCACATGTACTAATTAAACAACTATATGAAAAAAAGTTGACATAAAACTGATACGTTAACAGTCACACATAGAGTCAACTAAATCACTCCCACCTAGTCTCATCGGTGACACTACACTAGCTAGTTTTTACACACAACTTGAGGAAACTATCTAGCGAATAATCTCAACTATACATGAAACATACAATTAATTACCACTTAGTATCTTAGGGTTACATATGGAATAACTAAATGAGGTGACCCATGATCAAAAAAATTCATACCCTGACAAAAACAAATCCCAAAGGCTAACATAACAATCAGATCCTGCACACATAACATATATCCCTTAGAAATACTTCTTTACCATAATAACATCACTAATCATAATCAAGAATCCATCATATGGATATATATATATATATAAACTATCAAAAATAAAAATGGGATAAACAAGGGAATAATAAAAAATCAATCAAACATCACTTCACGAGGTTCTAACCTAGACTTTCAAATATAACTTATAGAATATACCTTTTTAAATCACTTTATAAATCCATTTTATATAAACATGAACCCAAGGTAAATCATAATTAACATGCAACATGACCAATACAAATCAAGGAAATCCCCATTTAATTTGATAAAATGCTCAACCCATCACTGTTTTTAAAATGAGACATTAAAATTAATTTCACCTTTTGAAATAGAAAACCAATTTCAAATACACTTTTTGAAAATATTATAATCACATTAGAAAGGCCAGACTATAATTTAATCCAAAAATTAATATGTGAAAAAGGTCTATTCCAAGTGGTTCTACTTTGAGAAGACCAATTGAAAATAAAAATGATAATGATGACCACTTTTAATATAATAAGAAAATATTCCAAATGTTTGAAACATCTTTATGGATAACATTATGCAATTTCTCAAACAGTTGGTATATATCCTAGACCCATGAAAAGAACAAAATCCCGTTGCAACACCAAAACATGCCTAGTAATACATATAAAACGACTATAAATTTATAAGAAAGCCATTAAAATTTCAGTGAAATTTATAACAAGAATTATAATGAGGTTTCATAGAGACACATACCCCAAAATAACGGTGGGTGAGATAAAATGATCCAAAATGATTTTCCAAATAAATGAATGAAAAAAACACAATAGGATAGTTTTAAAGACCCATTTAACACCCTAAAATGGGATAATACAAAAAAATAGGGTTAACCCTCTTTTCAAGTGTTTAACCAAATTGGGCGGGGTGAAGGTAGGAAGAAAAATCACTGAAAGAGGATGGAAAAGAGGAGTAGAGAACTTACCATTATGATTTGACTAAGAAAACACATGAAATATGGGTTCACTAACCATTATTTTCGGAGGATATAACGGGTATGATTCAGATACCATGAAGAGAAGTAGCCATGGGGGGTGTCATGTGATAGGGATAGGAGAGGGTGAGTGGGGGTATTTTATTTTAGGGGTTAAAATAAATATAAAACAAAAATAAATAAATAAATAATAATAAATATCGTAAAATTATAAAAAACCACATGGTTAGGCTAAATTGTTTTGCAAACCATATGGTAACCGTGCACTATCCTCTTCCATTCTTAAAAAAATCACACATTTTCTCTCAGTTTCTATAATGTTGAAAAAAATGTTATCATATCATGCCAATTGACATTTACAAGACATATAGGTGATCTACATGCTTGTCACACGGTTTACCTAACCATACACAAGTTGTGAGCCTTATTCCAGACTTGTGAGAACACACATATTAATCCTATAAATTTCATGGTTTTGACTTAACCATGAAAAGGCCCATCAAACCTCAACCTTGAAAGTTAAAAATGAACTACATAGAGGGTGGAAACACATTTTTACATCAAACCATGCACTACAAGTATGCACAAAATAAAAACCAAAATTGTGTTCCCATTTTTTAGATAATAATTCCATGGAAATTTAAAACAATCCTCAAAATCAAAAAATTACCTAAAATATAATGTGTAGTGACATGGTGGTGTAACAATGTTAATATCAATAATATAATAATAACTCATTATTAATATCCCCTACTATCTTCATAGAAATATATTATAAAAATTTAATGACATCTCAATAATGAAACCCCCTTGAATTACTCAAGATATTCCCAATCAGTTGAAGACAATATTAATAAATTAAAAGGAATCCACTACCTTCAACAAATATTTCAATAATTTATATATAATTCACCACCCAAACATCAATATTCTATTATATATAGGAAAGATAAAGTATAGGGAGAAACTATTTCATCAAAAATTATTGAAATTAATGCAGAAATATATAAAAATAAACACAATTGTATGTAATAAAATACTATACTGCTGAAAATTTAGAACAATGAATATAAATTTGTTAATAATTTTTGGAATCAGAAATAACATATTTTATACCGCTTTGGTGGTGGCATATTGGTGTAGGTTCGAGGTCTATAACAATGGTTTTTGGTGATATATTTCTATTTTACAATATAAATTTCCATTTATGATTTAAATCCAGTCTTTCATGGACACCTTTATGATATACCCATCTATTATGCCTTATGACATGATTATGATACCAATTACATTCCATGGGTGAACCTTATGTTTATGTTTTATTATTTATGTGGAACACATATTAAAAATAATTTCATGAAGGGTGAACCTAGATAGCACTCCAATGCATTGGGTAAGGTTTTGTCTCATGAGATGTCATGTGCAATGGTCATGGTGGTTAGCCATGACTCATACTCCCTGTGCAACAGTTTTGATGGTTAGCCTTGAATCATGATCCTCTATGTTTAATGATCCTTGAATCATGATTATTTAACATTTTTCATTACTTTCACATTAATATGATTCCATTATTAAATGATCCCATGTTCTATATGTTATTCTTCCATATTTTAATTCATGTTCCATGCCTTTTTTATGTCATCATGTTATGACTTCTAACCTATGTTCTCCGCATCATTCTTATGTTTATTCCCTTACTGATATTTTTAGCTCATACCTTTGTTCATTTATTCCCTAGTTAATACTATGCATATTTAAGGACTCAAAGGGTGTTAGGAAATCATTTTCAAGAATAAATAAATTATGTTTTTATTTTTCTTTCATTCATTCTAATTATGAATCTAATCATTCAAATACACTAGAAATTATGATCCTTGGTTTGTATTGAATGGATAATTATACTTAAATTCATGTAATAATATGTGTAAAAGGATAGGTATATTATAGTTTTCATTTGATAATGGTCTATTGTTTGGACATTAGAACTAGAGCACCTTAGTAAGAAACACAGTGATAATTCTATCACCATAGATAACCAAGATTGAAACACAGAGAATAAAAATTTATGATATAATTTTCATTTAAAAATTTATAATTTTATATTAAAAGTTTCATTATGATATTATTGATAGATATGTATTCAAGAATCCCTAATTATTCTTTATCTTTCTTAGTAAATGGTTGGAAATAGGATAACCCATTCCAAAAATCTGTTTGATAGGAAATGAGATGATTTCCCCAATGATATGCCAGATATGATGAGAATGGGTGCTCAAAAATTTATGATATTACTTTCTTACCTGGCTCAATTTATGAATAATAACATGAATCATGTGGAATTCTCCCCTTCTCTTAATAGAGATAAAGTTACGATCAAATATTTCATGCGTTAAAGTCATCCTATCATTAGTGGATCTCCTGATCCCCTCATCACAGAATAATGGTTTAATTACATTGAGAAGATATTATATTTCCTTTAGTTATTAGAAGAATGGAATTTTTTGTTGGTGGACAATAACTTTTATGGGTAAGTATATTAGTATTGGACACTAATCAATAACACAAATTTGATGGTGGAAAGTGATTCCATAGAATGAGACAATTTCAAGAAAGTATATGTCAATAAATATTTTCCTGGAAAACAACATCTTAAGATGGAAAGGGAGTTAATTTGATTGAAGAGAAAGGAATAAGAGTATTTTAGATTGTATGAGGAAAACATGATAGGGATTTCATGTTTTTCCTCTTCTTTTTTCATGAACATCGAATGAAAGGTGGATCACATCTTTAGTTGACTAAAGACGAGTCTATAAAAAAGATCTATTATTTAAAAATTATACAGTTTCATGGTGATTTTCTATTATTCCATTAAGGTCAAATTGGAGACTGGAGGTTCCCAGTGGTCTCGTGGGCCTGAAGATAAAAGTGGAAAATGGAGTTTAAAATGGTAGGATCAATAGATTAATTCCATGATGTAAAAGAAACCCAATATCCCACATGTGAAAATTATGGGAAGAAAAATACTTGGAACTATCTAAAGGGAATTGGGAAATGCTTCAAATGTTGAATATTGGGGAATCTGCATAATAACTACTAAAGGGATATAAATAATCCCACTAATGTGGCATTATAAGGGAAGGTTTAGATCAATACACATCTTGTAGTAGATCATAGGCTATAATGAGAACCCTAAGATTCCAAGATAGTAATATTAAAGTAATGTCCTATGGTCCAGTTACATCATTCTTAAAGGACATAGATGATGTGTGACCATCAGGTGCTGGGGGCTCATAAGAATTGAGACTTCTTCTCATGAAGTTCGCACTTGATGATCTATAGAAGTTGATATCATGAGGACAGACCTGCATAACTGGAACACCACATGTTTTAGGTGACCTTGGTCATTCCTATCTACAGACACGTGTAATGGACTTTAGACATGATATCATTATCAATAGATGTAATTTAATTACGTACATTTTATGCAAGGAAAAAACTATGGTGAAAAAGTCGTGGAGAGGTAGTTTGTATCGAGTAGGTCATTAATGGAATGGCATTGATTGAATGATTGAGAAAGGATTTTTCGCTTCCGAGTTTAGGAAGAGATATCTCAGGCCCAGTTGATTAGGATGGTCACACCTTCATTAATCTATTTCCATGGTAGTGGAAGGTAAGACCGTCCAGAAAAATCAACAAAAAAATAAAGCAAAATAAATAATGATGACACTAGTATGCATTCTACTTTATTGGGGTATCGATGACGGAGAGATTATATAACACAGACCGTGTTCGTAGGAAGGCAATCGTTGCTTTGACTTTGCCTTATCTCTGTAGGGTCCTCGATGGGTTGTTAGACCCTACTTTAGGTCGGTGGATATTATTAACTACTATTGAGGTAAGGTCCTAGAGGCTCACACACAATAGCACCTTGAGAATCTGCCCATTCCGGGAATAGGAATATAGAACTTGGTGGGCCCCACCAAAGGGTTCAAGCACTATCAAAGTTCTATGGATCACTGAAGAATAAATAAATTCATTAATTATTTAAGTTTAGAATAATTCGTTGAATTTATTTATAACATGTATTTACAAGTTATATAGTAAATACAAGTATTAATATTATTCGAATGGATTTTAATATCCTAGGTTCATTTAATATTAGCAGGAGGTGTGAGTCGAGTTAAAGACTCAAATTTATCATGTAATATATTTATAAATTACATGTACGTGATAAATTATAAATATTATTTATGGAATAATTTTATTAGTCATAAATAATTATTTACAACACTTATATAGCATATGTTTATTACACGGGGGCCAGGAATCCATACCGCGTGTTTTAAACACTCCCTATATAAGTGAGAGAGAGGCTCTCCCATGTTAAATATTCATGTGTTGAGATTAAGAGCTTCTCTCTCCTCCTGGAATCTAGAGAGAGTGTCTCTCAAGTGAAGGATGATCTTCAAGTTCGTCCATCACAGATTGAAGGATCTTTCCTTGTGGTGATCGTCGCTGCTCTCAAGTGAGCATTAAAGATCCACATTAGCACCTGGATCTCGAAGAATGGCGCACGAGAAGATTCAAGAGGCGTGTGTGGAAGATCTAGAGGGCTTCGATGTCGGAGTCTTCGAGCAATGATCGTCGGCATCCTGCGGCGGACTTGCACACGTCAATTCTGAACATGATACATGTTCAGTTTCTTTTTGTTCTCTGTTTAAACCTTGCGATATCCTCAGACCAAACTGGGACAAGATCAGTGGATTTGACAGGGTTAGGTCACTCTGCTGATGCAGAAAATTTTAAATTCCCAGCCCACTGGCTTCTGTTATGCCATCTTGGTAACCCAACTGTGGTATTAGAGGGATCGATAGGTTTTTCTAAGTCAACAAAAATTAAGATACATTAAATTTATGTGTGGGGTGTTAAAATGGTTCATTTGGATATGACAACGCATCGTTTCATTTTCAGATTATCAAGCTACAATCATTTAGCAAATTTAATCAGATCGACGTCGTATTTTATTTTTTGTTCATTTGATGTTAATCTTAATAATTATTCAGAGAAAATAAAATTTAATATTTTATTATTATAAAATATAATATAATATTTTATTATAAAATATTTTCCATCAAAGTGTGTGGAAAATATTTTTTTGTCACAAAAAAAAACAAAAGGGGGAGGGAGACCAAGACCCCAAAATGGGGTCTTCTTTATCTTATTTAAAGAAAAATAATCAAGGGAATATGAAGAACTAAAAATGGGGTCTTCATCCTTTTACTGTTTTTAAAAAAAGAGGGTGGTAATTTTTTCTAAGGACAGAATTAAAGAAAAAGAAAGACCCAAGTTGGTCTTCTCCTCTCTCACACAGCGCACAAGGGAGGCCGCTCCACCTTGGAGAAACCCTATCCAGCCATCAAACTTCCTTAGACCACCGCCCCTACTCTGAGATGGCCTCCCTTCACGCCGTACTACCACCTCCCTCTAGACCACCTCATGATGGACCGCCACCTCGTGCCAGACCGTCGCGCCGCCCCGAGCCTCGCCGGGTCGCCTAGGCGTGCCACCCCAAGCACCTCCAGACTGCCGCACCACGTCACTCCCAAACCACAAATGTCCCTCCTTCTCACATAGGCCGAGCCCCACACCAGCCTCTGTCGATCCTGGCTAAACCGGACCACACTGCCGCTGGTCCCGGCCATGCCGCACTAGGCCGCCACCTCGCCGGCTAGTCGGAGTAGCAGGATGTCGGCCATAAAGCTGACTAGAATGCTGCCCTACCTCCCCCACTCCCTTCGAACCTCGCCAGAAGCTACTGTCACCACATGAGTCACTTGACCGAGCGGTCACACCACGTTCACTCCACGATCATACTGTAGTCACGCCGCCGTCAGGCCGCAGTCAAGCCACGGTATTGCTGCAATTGGCCTTGCTCTAGGATGACACCCCACGACGGTTCGCAGTCCTGCTGGACTGCCCGACTAGAGGTAACCCAAATTAAAATTAATTTTAATTAATTTAGTTTTTTAAATTAATATAATTAGAATTAATTTTGGGGTTTAAATTATTTTAATATTAAATATTAATTTAATTTAAGATTAAAATTAAATTAATGGTTTAATTTAATTTCAGAATTAAAATTAAATTATACATATAGAACCGATAAATAAATTATTTGAATTTAATCAAATTCATTTAATTTCTTATAACACCCTCTCTCTATTTAAATTTATTGCAATTTAATTTTCTTTCCTATATTTTACCCCAACTGGTCTTGAGAAAGCGACCGAACTGTGTATGTCTGGTTTTTATTTATTTATTTAATTATTTATTCAAAGCGTGCAATGATTGTAATAATTAATTAGAGAAATGACGGTCTACGAATCGTACTTTTAATTTCAAATGTGTATAAGGGCATGTGCGTCCAATGCACACGATGTATTTTGTACCCATAGACCCCCTCTCCTACATGTGAGTATATTTTTAATTAAATGATGATCCGAGACGCAGACCCCACCAAGATGAGGCGGTAAACCAGACGGGAGCCAAACGCATTACACTGGGAAAGCTACAGTGTGAGTTAAGTCACGACTCAGGTATGGATGTACCTAGGTCAAGATTGATCCATTATGGATCGATCTTTATAGAATGCTCAAGACCATTAGAATTTCATGATTTACTTTATGCAAAGTATATTATTTTTGGCGTCTGCTTGATTATTGTGTGATCACATATAATAGTAAACAAGATAAAATTCATAATGATGTGAGTAATTAAATTCTATTTCATGTTCATTTGTGAGCGTGGCAACCCAGTTTGAACATAATAAATAGAAAAGGATTATATTCGTCAATAAATAAATATAAAAATCCCTCAAAGATATATTAATTCTAAAAGCCTTCCATTTCTCCCATCTAAACAAAAAAGGGTGTGTGGGGTGCTCGTCAGCCATAGTTGAGAGTGCCTCTTACTACCGTGGTGTTTTCATGAGAGAAATGGGTTGACTTAACTAAATTGAGTCGTCAAGGAATAGACTTAGTTAACATGCTATCACTTTAGATGAAAGATGTTGATGGAATGAAGTTCAGATTCCAAAAGTTAGTACTTTACTCAACAACACAAGTAACCACAAGAACAAGTGGTTGTCTAGTCTAGCGCCTACCTTGAAACCCTCCAAGTAGTGGCATAGCCCTAGCTTGTAGACTACAATGGAGGTTTAGAGGATCCTTTCCACTATAATAATCAAGTGAAAGAGGATTCTGAATCTAATAGTGAGGGTTATTAAAGTTCGCTAAAATAGTGTGAGACATTAAAATGATATAATAATTTATTAATCATAAATGTCAAAAGGTAATAAAGATTATGTAATAAGTGCTAAATGTTTATCTGATGTAGATTCAATATGGAAATTACCAACACCACAAGTACTTCATCAATGTGATCAATCTTGGATAAATATTATATCTTGACCGAAAATAACTTCTTGGAGTGGTACAGGCACTTGTGAATAATACTATGTGAAGAAAGGAAGTTATATGTGATGAAATCCCAAATTCATAACGAGCCTCCTCAGTGAGCAAGTAAGGAGGAAAAAGATAAATGGAGAAAGCATGTAGATGATGTGCTTGATGTAAAATGCATCATGTTGTCATCAATGCCCAACCAATTGAAAAAAATGCATGAGGATGAGGACCCCTACAATATGCTTTCACATCTACAAGAACTATATAAGGAGAGGGCCAGGCAAGAAAGGTATGAGATCTCAGGTGCACTTTATATGTGCAGGCTAACAGAAGGGCACCGATCTGGTCCTCACGTACTCAAGATGATTGGGTATATTGAGAGGCTTAAAGCCCTTGGGTTCAAACTGAACCAAGAATTATTAGTGGATCTCATTATTGCCTCTTTACCATCAAGCTTCTCGACTTTTATTGTCAATTATAATTTGAATGAAATGAAAAAGTCACTCCTAGACCTTTTGGATTTAGTTTTCCAAGCTGATAAGGATATGAAAAATACTAATTCATCTATCCTTATGGTGACCAAAAAAAAGGGAAAGGAAAAGGGGCCTAAGGCCAAGTCAAGGCCTAAGACACCAATGCATTGTTTTGCAATGAAGCCAAAGATTCAAAGGCAATGTATTGAGTAGGAAGCTATCTGCTTTGGATGTGGCAAGAAAGTGCACTAGAAGAAGAATTTCAGAGCAGGGAAGAAGAAGTAAGATGATGCTTATACTTCAGGTATTTTTTCCATTGAATTCAATCTATCTTTATATATATGTTGGGTATTGGATATGTCATGTGGCTCACACATATTTATTCATATACATGAACCAAGTAGGTTCAAGAAGATTTCAAAAGGTCACGTGGATCTCTGAGCTGAAAATGGTGCTAGTCTGGCAGCCTTGGAAGAGGGAGACTATCACTTAACTTTTCCAATTGGTTTGATTCTAATTTTAGATGATTCCTATTATGTACCTTCTATTACCAGAAGCATTATCTCTATGTAGAGTCTAGACACTATGGGTTTTTATTTCAAGTTTGGAAATAAATGTTCCCTCTTTTATAGGGATAACATATGTTATGGTATGGCACATCTTAACAATGGTTTATATATGTTGGAACTAGAGAACTCAGTAATGGAAATCAATGAAAAAAACAACCAACATGACTCAAATAACACTCACCTATGGAAATTTAGGCTTGGTCATGTAAAAGAGAAGTGATTACAAAGATTACATCAAGAAGGATATCTAGACTCGGTACAGGTAGAACCCTTAGATGTATGTCAATCTTGATTACAAGGAAATACGACCAAAGAACCTTTCTCAGGAAAAGGAGAAAGAGCTAGTGTAGTGCTGGAATTGATACATACTGATTTATGTGGTCCATTTTCAGTAAAGGAAAGGGGTGGTGTTCTATACTTCATTACTTTTACCGATGACTATAGTGGGTATGGATATATCTACTTAATGAGGTATAAGTTAGATTCCTTTTGGATAGTTAAGGAATACAAAAATGAAGTAGAAAACCAACATGGTAAGATGATAAAAGCACTTCGCTTAGACCAAGGTGGAGAATATATTAACCAAGCTTTCATTGATCACTTGATGGAGTGTGGTATAATATCCCAACTCAGTCCTCCTTATACACCACAATGGAATGGTGTTAGTGAATGGAGGAATATGACCTTGCTTGACATGGTCAGATTAATGATAAGCCATGAAACCCTTCCATTATCTTTTTGGGGATACGCCTTGAAGAAATAATCATATACCCTTAACAGAGTACCAAATAAATCCACATAAGGGATTCCATATCAATTTTTGTATGAAAAGAAACCTAACCAGACACACATGCATGTATGGGGGTGTCAAGAAATTTTCAAGACTATATCAAGTGACAAATTTGCATGCAGAAGCACTAAGTTCATATTTATAGGTTATCCTATGAAAAATAGAGGATACTACCTATATAACCTTTTAGATAGAAAATTAATTATGGAATGATATGCCACATTTCTAGAAAGGGAACACATTTCTATTGGAAATAGTGGGAGCAAGATTGAATTTGATGAAGTTAATACTCCAGATGCACAAGAGTTGGTAGAGGAATAATCTCCATAAGAACAAGTGGAAGAAGAAGTTGTTCATGAGACACAGATACTGTGTAGGTCTATGAGAGAGGTTAGAGAACCAGAGCGTTATGGTTTTCTTGTCACCGAGTCAGGTGACACATTTTTACTTCAGGATAATGATCCTTTAAACTACAAGGAAGCAGTAGAAGGCAAAGAATCTTCTAAATGGAAAGAAGCCATGAATTCTAAGATGGAGTCCATGTACCAAAATAATGTTTGGATTTTGGTAGACCCTCCAGTTGATGTAAATCCCATTAGATGAAAATGGGTATTCAAGAAGAAGCTGGACATGGATGGTGAGGTTAATACCTTTAAAGCAAGACTGGTTGCAAAGGGTTTCAAACAACATAATGTTTTTGACTATGCTGACACCTTCTCACCAGTAGCAATGCTTAAATCCATCAGAATATTGGTTACAATAATAGCCTTTCATTATTATGAAATTTTGAAGATGGATCTACAAACTGATATTCTAAATGGGATGTTGGTTGAAGACGTCTGTGTGACTCAAACTGAAGGGTTTGTCAAGTCAAATAATGCCAATAATTTATGCAAGATGAAGAGATCCATTTATGGATTGAAGTAGTCCTCAAGATCATGGAATGTTCGTTTTGATGAGGCCATAAGAGAATTTGGGTTTGTCAAAAATGAAAGTAATCCTTCTGTCTATAAAAAGGTTGAATGGAATGCCATCATTTTCTTAGTATTATATATTGGTGACAAATTAATTATGGTAAATGAGGTGAAAGAATTACAGTCAGTTAAGACTTGGTTAAATGAATGCTTCTCCATGAAAGACATAGTTGAAGCAGCCTACATTCTAGGAATCAAGATCTATTGAGATAGATCTCAAAGGCTTCTAGGGATAAGTCAAAGTACATATATATACAAGGTAATCAAAAGGTATAGTATGGAATAATCTAATATAGGATTTTTACCTGTATCACATAGTATAAATCTCTCCAAGAAAACGTGTCCACAAGCACATGAGGATATTGATAGAATGAGTAGAGTCCCTTACGCTTCAGCAGTGGGTTATATCATGTCTGCCATGATATGTACTAGGTTTGATGTCACCTTGTCTTTAAGCATGGTGGGTAGATATCAAGCCAATCTAGGAGAGCTGCATTGGAAAGTTGTTAAAACTATCCTAAAGTACTTGAGGCGTACTAAGGATATGTTCCTGGTGTGTGGAGGAGATGAGGAACTTGTTTTGAGGGGGTACACTGATGTTAGTTTCAAGAAAGATCATGATGATATGAAATCGCAGTTAGGCTACATCTTTTTCCTGAATGGTGGTGCAGTGAGCTGGAGAAGCTCAGAGTAAGCTGTGGTTGTTGATTATACAATAGAGTTTGAATATATTACAGATTCTGATGCAGCAAAGGTAGTAGTCTGGATACGTAGAATTATCTCAGACATTGGTGTTCTACCTAGTAGTGTAGACCTTGTACCAGTATATTGTGATAATACTGCTGCCGTGGGGGTTTCCAAGGATCCCAAGTCTCACCAGATAACAACGAATATTCTTTGGAAGTTTCATATTTTGAAGGATTTTAATCAAATAGGTGAAGTGATAGTAAACAAAGTACCCACAAAGGACAATGTGGTAGACACCTTGACTAAATCCATCTCTCAGCAGAAGCATGATTCACATGTGAGAGCTAGCGGATTGAAACCTGTTAGATGTTGGCTCTAGTGCAAGTGGGAGTGTTGAAAGTGGGTTCCCTAGACGCAACTTGTTTTATAATTTGATTATCGCTACTTGTATACAATTTGTGATAATACATGTGTTTATCTTTCTATAATAGTGTAGATACTTCTGCATCCACTTTGTTTATAGCAATTTCCTTAGATTACTTGTCGCATCAAAGGGTTATAGTAGATCATAGGCTATAATGAGAACCTTGAGATACCATGACAGTAATCTTAAAGTAACTTCCTATGATCCAATTAGATCATTCTTAAAGGACACAGATGATGTGTGACCATCAGGTACTTGGGGATCATATGCATTGAGACTTCTTCTCATGAAGTTCACACTTGATGATCTCTAGTAGTTGAGATTGTGAGGAAAAACCTGCATAATAGGAACACCACATGGTATAGGTGTCATTGGTCATTCCTATCAATGAACACATGTAATGGTCATTAGAATTGAGATCATTGTCAATAGATTTTATTTAATTACATAAATTTGATGCAAGGAGAAAATCATGGCGACAAAGTCATGGTGAGGTAGTTTATATCGGGTACGTCATTAATGGCATTTCATTGATTGAATGATCAAGAAAGGATTTGTCACTTCTTAGTTCAGGAAGATATATCTCGGGCCTAGTGGATTAGGATGGTTGCACCTTCATTAAATACATGGCCATGGTAGTGGAAGGTAATACTATCCGAACAAATCAATAAACAAAATAAAGCAATATAAAGAATGATGACACTAGTATACATTCTACTTTATTGAGATATCAATGACGAAGAGATTATATTACATAGAACATATTCGTAGGAAGGTAGTCATTGCTTTAACTTTGCCTTATCTCTATAGGGGCCTCGATGAGTTTCTAGACCTTACTCTAGGTCGGTTGATATTATTCGCTGCAATTAAGGTAAGGGAATAGAGGGTCACACACAATAGCGCCTTGAGAATCTGCCCTATTCTAGGAATATGAATATAGAACTTGGTGGGCCCCACCAAAGGTCTCAAGAACTATCCAAGTTATATGGATCACCAAATAATAAATAAATTCATTAATTATTAAAGTTTATAATAATTCGTTGAATTTATTTATAACATGTATTTACAAGTTATATAGTAAATACAAGTATTAATATTATTCAAATGGGTTTTAATATCCTAGGTTCGTTTAATATATGGAGGAGGTGTGAGTTATGTTAAAGACTGAAATTTATCATGTAATATATTTATATATTACAAGTAAGTGATATATTATAAATATTTTGTATGGAATAATTTTATTTGTCATAAATAATTATTTATAACACTTATATATAAGACTTCTATTACACGGGGGCCGAGAATCCATACCGCATGTTTTAAACACTCCCTATATAAGTGAGAGAGAGGCTATCCCATGTTAACTATTCATTTTTTGAGATTAAGAGATTCTCTCTCCTCTTGGAATCTAGAGAGAGAGTCTCTCAAGTTAAGAAAGATCTTCAAGTTCATCCATCATGGATTGAAGGATCTTGCCTTGTGGTGATTGTCACTGCGCTGAAGTGAGAGTTAAAGATCCGCTCTAGCACTAGGATCTCGACGAATGGCATGCGATCAGATTCGAAAGGCGTGTGTGGACAATCTAGTGGGCTTCGACGTTAGATTCTTCAAGCAGCGATCATCGGTGTCCTGCGGTGGACTTGCACATGTCGATTCTAAACGAGGTACATGTTTAGATTATTTTTCTGCTTTGTTTAAACCCTGAGAGATACTCAGACCAAACCAGAACAAGATCACTGGAGTTTACAGGGTTATGTCAATCTGTTGATGAGGAAAATTTAAAATTCCTGTCCCACCAGCCTCCGCTACGCCGTCCCGATACCCCAACACTAAATCCAAGGTGGAACCCAACAATGATGTGGTGATAGGTACACCAGTTATTCATTGAATAATAGAGAACATACTATTTGATTCTAGTTCTATGCATTCATTTATATAGTCCAAGTTTAGTTGAACTTTTTAAACACCACCAAAACATATAGAAGTTGAGTTTTCTGTGGGAAAAAATGGGGAAATTATTGCTTCCAAAGTTTATAACTCCTCCCGGGTTAATTTTTTGGACTGAACCACCTAGAAAATCTTGTCTAACTTCATTTTGTGTAGTTTTATGCTATATTGGGCATGTATTGAATATCCTTATACAAATACAACATAAAATTTCAGAAAATGGAGACCACTCTTCAAATTTTGAAGAATCCTACAATTATGTACAAGTATAAGGAGGATGATAAATCTCCTTGAAAATAATCAACTCAATTTTGGATATTTTTGACTTATGAGAAATCATATCTAGCTCAAATTATTGAGGCAAAGGATAGAATCATGATCGATGACATGCCCATTGTGAGGGACTAAACCTATATGTTCCATAAAGAGTTTCTTAGTCTTCCTCCTAATTAAGTGGATGAGTTCAAAATTGAACTTATTCTTGGATCTCTATTTATATCAAAGACACCTTATAGAATGGAAATCATTGATCCCAAATAACCAATGAAGTAGTTACAAGATAATTTAGACAGGGGTATTATATGCCCGAGTGATTCACCATGGGGTACACCAGTCCAATTCATCCAGAAGAAGGATGGATCTATGAACATATACATTGATTATAATGAGATTAATAAAATAAAAATATAGAACAAGTATACCCTACCATGGATAGATGCATTTTTTGATCAAATATGCGGGGACAAGTATTTCTCTATGGAAGACATTTAGTCGGGATATCACCAATTAAAGTTAGAGAAAGAAGATTTTACCAAGAATACCATTCAAACAAGTTATGGACACTATAGTGATGCCCTTCATATTCACTAATGGTCCAAAATTTTTTATGGATTTAATGAATAGACTTTAGATATTACCTTCACAAATTTGTGATAGTCTTTATTGATGATATTCTGATATATTCCAAGAGAATGTAGGAACATGAGGAACATTTGAATACTATTCTAAAGAAATTGATAAGGGAGAAACACTATGAAAATTATGGTAAATGTGAGTTCTACATGGAATAATTATCATTATTGGTGCATGTAATCACTAAAAAAGGGATATATGTGGACCCTTCCAAAACAAAATCAAGTGAATAGTGGCCTAGAAAAACATTTGTAGTGGATCTACATAGTTTCCATGGTATAAATGGGAAATAAAGACAATTTTGAAGTAACTTATGAGGATTTTTAAAACCCACTAACCAAGTTTAATTAGATTTGGGTAAGTATTATTTGATTTTAGATTGTGAGGAAATCATTAAGGGGATCAAAAAAAGGCTTATCACTGCACTAGTATTCACAATTCCAACAAGTGGAAAAAACTTTGTGGTGTAAAACAATTATTAAATGAAAGTATTAGGATATGTACTAATGAAAAATGATAAAGTTATGGCCTAATACTTAAATAATTTAAAAATTCATGAGAAAAAATTTCCAACACATGATCTGAATTTGGTAGCTATGATCTATATGTTGAAAATATAGCAGCCTTATCTCTATGTGGAGAAGTGTGAGATATATATTGATCGCAATTGTCTAAAATATATATTCAATCATAAAGAATATAGTTATAGATTATCAATTATTGTGAATAATCGATCCACTACCATCCTAGCAGGTAAAATAAGGTGGTACATGCTCTAAGTAAAAAAGGATCTTGTATCTTTATCAATAATGAGAATTGAGAAGGATCCAATATTCTAAAACCTTCAAAGGATGGAACTGAGAATAATTATGAAAGGAACATCATCAATCCTTTATATAAAATGATTTATCAACAACCCCTTATGGAGAAAATAAAGGATGCTCAAATAAATGATGTGAAAATTCATAAAAATGTTGAAGCTATCAGATATGGGAAATCTTTAGAGTTCAAAATGGATGGGGAAGGAGTCTTGAGATTTGGGTCATGAATATATTCACCATTAAATCCATAAATAACGATATAACTTCTGAAAGACATAACTATATCAACCTTATCTATTCACCCATGGAGCACAAAAATGTATCAAGATCTCTGAGAGCACTATTTGTGGGACAATATGAAGAAGAAGATCACTGAATATACATCGAAGTGCTTGGTATGTTAACAAGTAAAGGATATAATGAAAAAAGTATAAGGGGATGATGCAAACATTACCCATAACAACATGGAAGTGGGAAAACATCACCATGGACTTTATCACTAGACATCCGAAGAAATCTATAGGAAACAGTGATATATGGGTTATTGTAGATCATCTTACAAAGAGAGTTCACTTTATTGCAATTCGAGAGGAATTCTCATTGGATCAACTAGCATAGATATATGTTAGATAAGTGGCAATGCTACATGGAGTACCGCTATTGATTATATCTGAATGAGATTCAATATTCACCTCTAATTTCTGGAAAAGTATATAACATGCTCAAAAACACCGAGTTGAACTTCAGTACAACCTATCATCCTCAAAATGATGGCTTCTATGAGAATACTATTCAATCACTTGAGAACATGTAGAGAGCGTGTTCTATGGACATAAAGGTATGATGATACCAACGTCCTCCTCTAGTTAAGTTCTCCAAAAATAAAAGTTTCCACTCAAGTATCCAAATTGATCCATAAGAAGATCTTTATGGGAGAAGATGAAGAACACTGGTGTGCTGATATGAAGTTAGATAACATAATATACTAGTACCTGAAATGGTTGTAGAAATGGTAGAAAATGTGAAAACCATTTAAAAGAATATCTGGGTATCCCAAAGATGATAGAGGAGTTATGTAGATAAATATGAATGATACCGAGAGTTTATGGTTTGGGACATGGCATTCCTCTGCATATCTCTCTGTAAGAGGATCCTGAGATTTGTAAGAAAGGAATGCTAAGTCCGATTTACATAATCCCATTTGAGATTCTTGATTGTGTTAGAGTTGTGGCCTATCTATTGGAACTTCTACTTACCACGTGTCAATTACAGGATGCATTCCATATATCCCTCATGAGGAAGTACAAACCAAATCCATGACATGTACTAAATCTAGAGGTGGTACAATTGGAAATTGATCTCTCTTTTGAGGATCATTTAGTGAAGATCTTAGACCATAAAGATAAATTTATATGCAACAATAAAACTCACCTATTCAATATACTATGGTAGACCATATGTATAAAGATGTAACATGGGTATCCATGGAAACAATTAAGGGGAGGTACCCTAACATAATTTCACCATAGTTTGTAAAACAAGATTTCAAGGGAAGAATTTTATAATGGAGGAAAAATGTAACGACCCTAAATTATATCAATGGAAATTCCCTTTTAATGTAATATAGTATAAATTAAATAATATATCATAAAAAATACAAAACAAACTTAATGAAATAATAGTAAATTAAATAAGAGGTATTTATAGAAGTTAAGAAACTTATACCAATGGAATAGTAATGTGACCCTTATGAATAGTAAACTGTCCAATAGAATAGTAACCTCACATATGGGAGTATAAATAATATTTGGATATCTTATAAATGAAAATATGATATATCTATATCTCGATATAAATAAATTAATGTCCTAAAAATAAAAAATTAAGTGTTGTTATTTTTGTAAGTTATAAAAAATTAATTAAAATTTTATGATTAATTTAATAATTTAAAATAAAATTTATTTTTATAAAATATATTCATAAATTAATATTTTTGTATCTTATGATTATAAGATAATTTTATGAGACCTTAATTAATATATCTAAGCGTTATAAAATGAGTATAAATTTTAAAATATGTATTTTTTGAGTAAATGATACTTTTAATAAAAAATTAAATTTCTCATATTTAGAAAATTATTTTTATAAAATGGTGTTCATTTTTAATTATAAACATCAAAAAATGGTTATATTGAATTTTTTGGATTTTTTAAAAATTGTTTATTTTTTGGTGGATAGTGAAATGCTGTAATTTACAATATTTAACAAATATAAGAATTATTGAGTCATAGATGAAGTATGGCTGATGTAATACCATAATAACAAACTATAATTCATTATTTTAATCTATTTAGTGATAATTCTTAAAACATTCATAGTCCTAATCCAAAATAATAAACTAATGAGTAAAACAATGAGAAATGCCTCACCCTCCCCCATATATCCACCCCTCACCACCACATCTCCTCACTCAATTCATGAATTGTAATTTTTCCTAATTCTTTCTAATACACTTCCCAACCCTCTATCCCACATCTAGAAGCCTTTTTTATCAAAAAAATAATAAAAATAATCCCCCTAATGAGGTTCTCATGGAGAAGGATTCATGAAGTAAAACCCCCTTTATTTTCTTTTAATTTTTTCCACGTTATTTGCTTTTCGTATTATCTACTCACCTACATTCTTCGAAGTGGAAGGATAACTGTGGTAACTTATATATATTATAATTTTATTATGGTAATGTAATAATACATCATCAAATCTCCTCTCATCTCTTTTTATTCTAATAATGAAAAACATCATCTCTGAGGTGTTGATTTATCGCCTTCGAGGATGACACATTTTCATTTTCCTTCACCGCCTTCAAGGATGTTCATAAAACCATTATAATAGTTGAAAAATATTTTTAAATTTATTTTATAACATTTTTATGTTTTTAAATAACATTTATACATAATAATAAATGATAAAACAAAAAGAGTTCATTGTGATGATCAAAAACCACCAAAATAATTCAAACGATCATCACTAACGTCTTATCTAATGATTCATACTTACCCTAAATAATTTAATGGCTTATAATACCATTTTTTAGTATTTTTTTCATTACTAAAATTTAATTTCAGTTATTTATAACTATTCTCATTTTACATGATCTTCCATACACATATACAAGTAAATCTTTATTGAAAACCAAGGAAACGAGCACTCCCAAAAATGAAATTGTATCTTATAACTCAAAAAAGGCCATGAATGAATTTAATAAAATTATCAGTAATATACTAAAAATAAAATAAGTTTTATATTAATTAATTAATTAATTTATGTTTATTATTCAGTTCATTATGTACAAGTTCAGAAATATTTCAGACATAAGGTATGAGATTCTTTCTGAACCTCCATGATTTCATCAGGCTATGCTTTCTCTATCTTTACCTTAATATAAATCTTATTTATTTTCATATAATTATTCTAAACTATTTTTATATGTTTGAAACTCATGTATCTATATCATTTTATTGTTTTGGGGATATACGTGGTTTAAAAAGGTTCCCTTCTTAATTTTCCTCGATAAGCAAGCACGATTCAAGGGAACATCCGGATTTCCTACCCATTTTTAAATTCTATTAATAAAATATTTTAAGACAAAATTATTTTTATAAAATTATTAATTTTATCATTAAAAAATATATTTGTTCATTTATGGTTTTATACAAACAATTATTCCTTTTTCATTTTAATGAATCTATAATATTTTCATTAAAGCACACTAAAATGTTTTAATTTTAATGTTTCTTAAACACTATTTTTACATTATTTGAATTTATTTTGAAATAAATTATCATGTTCTCTTAATATTTTATCTTATTAATGTAAACTTATGATTTATATTCACTCTTTCCTGGGAACCTTCATGATATTCCCATTTTTTATGACTTATGGCATGATTATGATACCCATTCCTTTCCATGGTTAACCCTTATGTTTATGATTGATTATTTATGTATGATTATTTATGTATGATTTTTTATGTATGATTTTTTATGTGGAAAAAATATTCATTAAAATGTAATGATGTATAAACTCAAATAGTATTTAGACGCATTGGGTAATGTTTAGTATCATGATATGTAATGTGCAACAATCTTGGTTGTTAAATGGACTCGTGTTCCATGTGAAATGGTCTCGGTGGTTAGCTTTGACTTGAGCTCCCCCATATGTAATGATACTTGAATCATGATTATTTAATGTTTTATGTTGATTCTAAATTATTATTATTCCATGATTAAATTATTCCAGGTTCTATAGGTTAGGCTTATATATGTTTATCCATGTTCCATGCCATTTTTTATGTCATCATGTTATGCCTTCTAACCCTTGTGCTATGATTTAATCTTACATTTATACCTTTATTGAGATTTTGAGATAATCCCTTTGTTCATGTATTCCCAAGGTCATCCAATATAGATGTAAGGTCTTAAAGGGTGTTAGGATCTCATTATGAAGAATATATAAATTATGTTATTTTATTTTTGTTTCATGCTTTCTAATTATACATATAATCACTGAATACACTATAAATAATGATCCTTGGTTTGTATTGATGGAAAATTATGATTAAAATAATTTAATAATATATTTAATGGATAGGGATGTTATATTTTTGAATCTCTTTCCCATGAGTTTCTTTAGCATATATGTTTTCCATGGGGACAAGATTGGAATTTTGGGTCCGACCTCATCTATGCTGTCCCCTATATCCTTGGTTCTAGTGAATGTGACTCTCATTTACTAGTTATGATTCAAAAAACCATATTTGGGGTAATATTAGTCATTAGATAAAGGGTCTACCATGTGTATCATATTGAAAGAACCAAATATGATCTCTTCTTCTGATGAAGATTCCATTTGGTAGGGTATTTCTCGTGCTTTGGATGTTGCAGGGAGGAAATATGCAAGGGTTAAAGATTGAGTTAGAGAAGAATATGACTCTTACTATTATATTTCGTCCTAATTCTAGTTGTCATGCCCACCTTTGGGAGGAAAATATAATGTTTCCTACTTTAGTGGTAGAGCTATTACGAGACTGTGAAACTATGCTCTTAGGGTGGCATGAGCTCAGGAAGTTGTTTTTAGAGTCACAGAGTTATTGAACTTTTTCTCATTCCTGGTCAAAAATTTCTACCAATCACCTTATACTTCTAACTTTTCAATGTTTATGAAAGCCACATTCATTGAGGATTTATATAAGACCACATCTCTAGAGTTGATCATACCACGAAGGATCTATTTGTTGATGAAGTGATCATTGATATTATGACCCATCCTTATATGAAAAGGGCTGTAATCCGAGTGGTCAATGAGGTTGACCTCATCGGTCTTCCTGGGCTATGGTAGTGCGAGTATGTTATTTTCCATGGGTTCCAAGAAAGAATCTGGGACTTGTTAATTTCGTATGGGGCATTCTTTATTTGTCAATTCCTTAAATCCATGAAAACCTTTATTTCTCTATGCTTATAGATGAGGGAGGTTATGTAGTTATTTCAAATCAAAAGGAGGTGATGAGTGGTTTGGGACATATTTAGGTTCTTGGATAGGCCCCACTGCTATCTTGAGAGTGACAACTGCAACTTCTACATTGCCAATACTTTTCCCCTATGATGAGGGCATAAGTTGAGGTTTGGATTGGGTTCGCTGAATGGAATATTTGAGACATTTTACAATTTCAGAAAACTCATAGAACACACATGGATATTTCATGGGGATTAGAGGTGTTTTGAACTCATCCTAGATATTTTCATTATAGAGTTCCGTCATTTCCTTTTATGAGAGATGGATGATCAGTGAATAGGTTAATTATTTTCAACTAGACATGAAGCCAGATTCCCTCTCATTCTATCTTTTTTTGTAGTTCTTCTAGATAACTACTGTCATATTCCTCATCATGGATATGAATTGATAGAGAAATTGATGATGAGGGTTTTCCTATCCCGCAACAGATCCTACAAGCAGGCTGTTGTAATATACAAAACATGGCCCTGTTAGAGTTCATACAAAACACCTCATCTTTTTCACCTACTATTGATATTATGGGACCACAATCATACCACATCAGGATATAGATTGTGTGAGATGTTTTTTAGGGTTTCCTACACCATAAAAAGTTTAGAAGGAAAGATTTACAAAATTCGGTGTAAGTAAAGTGTTATCCACACATTCGGGATATGGATTCCTCTTTGGCTACATAGGTTCACATCACCCTTCCATGAATTCTATTTTATTAGATATGGACTCAGGGATGTTAAGAAGCCTTGGGGTAACTACATTATGAGATACCTCCCATCTACATGGAGTGGGTGGGGTTCAGAACGGTGGCCCCACATTAAAATCCCACTAATTCCCAAATCTTTCTGATACTAAATGATCATCCAAGTGAGGGAGAGGTTGTCACTCTAATGGAGGGAAGTGATCATAATTTTTAAATTAATTTCTTATGTATATTGGATACCTAGATGTGGAGCTATTATGATTCTCATATACCACACATATTATTGGATCACCTATATGAGGGAGAATATTCATATCTACCTAGAGACAATACATAGTGAGAATATTTCCCTTGAGTAACTCATCATTAAGTCGTCAGTGAGTTTTAATTTCTCTCTCATATTAATAGATTCATTCCCTCATTGAAGAAACCTCAACAATTTTTTATGGTGATTGGAATGTAACCATAATTCTCCATTTTTGGTTGGAAATGTTCTTCCATAGAGGTGGAAACATGGTATTTGGAGGTGCCAAATTTTGGATCCTTCTCTGGTTTTGGGTGCATGAAACCTCAGTTGGTATATCAAAGTCACCCTCCTCTATGGGTACATTATCCATGTGGTGGCACTCTATATTTTCATCTATATCAATGTCTGTCATGTTCACAATGATGATATTAATAGAGGCATATTGGTCAATAATGGTTGTTCCATTACTTTCAACACAACATGATGATTCTATATAGATTTCACTAGGATATTTATTCAAATCATTGTCCATATTTGGCAATTTTTCCTTATGATAATGGTGGGGTCAAACCACCCTCACCACACACTCCTCCCATATTGTTTTATGAATAGTTACCTTGAGGGAGTTTCTAATCGGGATTTCCAAGCGGGCCCCGACCAGTAGATATTTGTCTTGTGATGAGATGAATAGGTTAGATGTCAACTATTGATTTTCCCTACCATCCTAGAGATGAACAATTCTCGGTGTAGTGATAATGAGGATAAAACATCCCCCATCCCTATGGGGCGGGGTTCATCTGGATCCAAAATGGCATTGATTTTTCCTATTACTGAGGATACAATGATTCATGTCAGGGATTTGATGACTCTCGGGATGAACAGGAATATATAAATTCCCCCAACCAAGTGTGGTGGAGTTGATCTAGAATCACCATTGATTTCCCCAGGACCCTTTGAGGGGATGTTGAACCTAGTGACGGTGATTGGGATATAAATTCCTATATCCCATTGGGATGGAGTTTATTTGCATCTACTGCCGATTTTTCCGGAATACTCTCAGGAATTGATGATCTGAGAGGTGGGGGTGGTGGTGGATATTACTCTAGAACAGTGATATAGGTCCAATCCTGGATGACTAATATGGAATATCCTACTATGTGTCATTATATGTAATGCAACTATGCTCACATAGGAGTTGAGTGCGATGGAAATCCATAATGAGAACCATTATTTATAGGAAAATGTCAATATGATCACAAATTCAATCTTTAAATTCATAATTAAATATCATTGCTTCAAGGGGACTAGTTTGAAGTCATGTTGGCTATACCCTTCTTCCTTTCATTATGTATGGGCACATTTGAAGTGGGTGTATTCTTTTGTAGTGACCAATAAGCTCAAGCGTTACCCGATACCCTAATTTCACCAGAGGATATAACATTATAGGATGTTGTATCTGAGGGACTATGTTATTGTAGGAGTTAGAAAAAGTGTAATGGTAAATACTCTCCCCATACTTGTATACCGATTCATGGAATGTCTTCTGAGATCATATTCTGAAGGGTTGTGATGCAACAACAACAAACTTGTTGAAGATTTGTGTTCTGATTTTCCAATCATGGATCATGGGACTTGGATATACCAGCTAGATCCATCTAAAAAAATAGTATTTAGATGGTCTGAAGGTTAACCTCATATCATTGATAAGGGAGGATTCCAGTCTTCCACTGCTAATGAGTAGCATATATATTTTGTACTAGATAAGGCATGCAATGCTTATCTAGCTCATATAGGATCTCATAGCTAGAAGTAGTGATGGACCAGAACATGATGGGGCGGTTGTTTCTATCTAGATCTCTCCATATGTCATTTTCATCTAGCTATTCATCAACATTACATGCTTCCATCCATTCAGACAATAAAAGGTTATTCTAAGGTTCATCTACTAACTGGATTGGAGTGCTGTTGGATGTTGATGGGGAACTATATGCTGTTGACCCAGATGTTTTGAGCACTTCTCTATACAAAGGTTCTAGAGCATTGAAAAACGCGCTATAAAAATATGTGTGATCATGGAAAACCTCTTGACATACGCCTTTCATATGGTGTAGAAAACAAAAATTAATTTCCTAATGTACAACAAAGGCTAACCAAGGTCATCTCACATGAAGATCTTTCTCATTTATTCACTCACTTTATCTAATTCACCTAAACTACTTCTTTTTTTGTTTTTATTTAATATAAGAATGTAATGGAATTTAAATGACATATAAGATAAAGATAACATGAAATGAAAAATGTAATTGGTGAATAAATAATTTGGAATTTATGGTTTGGATTGAGGGTTCCATCATTCTCCTTGTTGGTGTTTAATTTATATTAGATAATTGAGTTTTGAGATCGTATTCATGAATTACTATTATTTTATTTAGTGGTGAGAGGTATCGAAATCATTTAACCATCATAATTCAATGTCCTCCTATAATAATGTTTACTGATCTATTGAGAGTGTGACATCTTCCAAGACCTAGATCCATTAAATGAAATTTCATCAACTGAATTGATCAACTCCATTGTATGAAGAGATTATATCCAATAGAAGGGAGGGAAAATATTTAATAATAGAATAAATATGAGTTTGAGTTTAGTGTTGTTTTTTATGATCACCACACCTATGCACTATTTCTCTTTCTTATCACAAACAAAATAAAAGATAAGAAATTAAGTGTAGAATGAATGGAATTGGCCACATACCTCCCCCGAGCCATGCCTTGGGTCATATCCTCATTTTTGAAGTTAAGAGGTTATGATGATAAGATAAAAATAATAGAATAATAAAATAAAATAAAATAAAATAAAATAAAATAAAATTAAAATAACATGGATGAGAAAAGTTGAATAAAAACACACACATGGAATCCCAAAAAGAAGAAGAAAAGAATTGAAGAATGTGAAAAGGATGGAGAAACAAAGAGGGTGGATGGGTGAAAGAAGAGACAAAAATAAAAATAATTCATGACTTATATTTTATATAAAATAAATTAAAATTAAATTAAATTAAATTTAAAATAAAACTATTTAATAAATAATAAAAAGAAGAATAAAAGAGGAAAAGAAATGGGTGCATCATATTCCCCTCCAGACCATGTCTTTTGAAATATCTCTCTTATTTCATATACTATAACTTTTAATCATTCCAATTCCCCTACTTATAAGATGATATGAATTGAATTTTCTATAATAAATCCAAATTTCATGTTAATTATATGTGCCTAGAGGATGTTATGGAATTACTATTTACCATGAATTTTTCTAATCCATATTTATAGAAATCTTCTTTGACTGTTGACTATCCAATATCATCGTTAATGAAGCCATGTCTCCATGATATTCTATATAAAAATGTGTCATTTCATTTTATTTCAATTCTATTTAGAATCTAATTAATTAAAGGTGTGTAGAAAAATTTATGATTAATTTACTAAGGTGGGGTCCATGCAGTTAGCCAGAATTATTTTTAAACAAGATAAATTTTTTGAGGCCTTTTGTTTGTTAAAGTAGCTCTTGGACTAGAATAAAGCCTTGTAACCCACAAATCAAGGATTCCTAGAGAAAATAATCACATCAATTGGATCGATAATTTTAATTTTCTGATGGAATTACCAAATTAATTAAAATATGTCTAAATTTTAGAATTAAGAAATTCTCTAATTTTAGCAAAAAATATACCGTAAATCCAAAATTGATGGAAATAAACTCAAATTGATAAATTTTGAGGGTTAAAATATTTTAAATACATATAAAAAATGGTGATAATATTATCCCTATCATTTGGGGAAGGCCAAAATCCATCTACTTCTCCACCATTGTAGATCAAATTATAAATAAAATTTCCTCTTGGAAGGGTAAATCCCTCTCTATGGCTGGAAGAATCTGTTCTGTCAAATCTATTATTGTCTCCCAAATAGTCTACTCTATGATTGTTAAAAAATTTCCTACTAGTATTTTAAAAAAAATTAATTTTTGGACAGGAAGCACACTTGAAAGTATGCTTGTGAAAATTTCATGGGCCACATGTTGTAAACCTTTAGAAAAAGGTGGTATGAGCATCAAAAATCTGAGTCTCTTTAATGATTCTCTTCAAGAAAGACTCACATGGAGGTTTCTTAACAACAATTGTGACTGTATTGATTTCCTCAAAAAAAGATTTTGTACTAAGCTAAATAATGGCAATTTTAACTACATCAATTCATCCATTTGGATGTCCATTAGAAAATCCTATGCCAACATTGTGAACCACTCAAGATGGATGGTAAGCCCTGATTCATCCCCAAATTTTTGGTTTGACAACTGGACAGGTGGTCCTTTAGTTTCCATGATTCCTCCCAATTCTTTTCCTGATAATAATAAATCCACTTTAAGGGAAGTTCTAAATTTAAATAATATACCCCTTCATGAAACCATCAAAAGTGTCATTAATAAATATATATATTCCTACTCTGAAGATTTTCTCATCTGGGAACTCAATTGTAATGGTATCCTTGATTCCAAGAGTTTTTATATTCACAATTTCACTAATTATGATTCTCGCTTATGTTGATTGAAATACTTTATCAAACCTTGGACTAAGCCCTATAGACTTACTCTTGTTTGGCGTATTGCGAATAATAGAGTCCCCACTAAAATTTGCCTACAATTTTTTGGGATCCAACTTTGCTCTAAATGTCACTGGTGCAACCAACATAGAGAAGATACTGACCATCTGTTTTTGTCTTGTGCTACAGATTCATCTCTTTGGAACATTATTTTTGACATATTTGGGTGCAGATGGTAACTCCTTAATTCCATCAAATCCCAACTGCAGCATTTTGTTGTTTTTGAGTCTTCTCAAAAAATTAAAAATCTCTTCTTAACCACTATTTTTGAGCTCCTACATGTGATATGGAATGATTGAAATAACATTCTTCATAATAATTAATCATTTAATGTTAATGCAGGTAAGGCGTATATTCTCATTGCCATTCATGATTCCACCTCGATTAAGAAATCCTACTTGGATAACTTCATTAATGACATTGAAATAATGCATCGACTTCAGATTGCTGGTCTTTATAGGCCACCTAGATGCACTTTTTATGTACTCTGGCAAGACCCATTTCTGGGATGGATTAGAGTGAATATTGATGGTGGATCCCAAGGCCATACGTGACCTACAAGATGTGGTTCTATCTTCAGAGATCATATTGTGCATTGTCGTGGATGCTTCTTTGGTGGATGTGGTACGACCTCATATCTAGACGAAGAAATGATGGAGGTCATTTACGCTGTCGACTTTTCCAAGGAAAAAGTTTGGAACAATATTTGGATTGAAATTTATTCAACCACTATTGTCCAAGCTATCTAGAAGGGTGTGGTGCATCATTCCTGGATGCTTACTTCTCATTGGATGGGTTGCCTCACTCTGCTTTTGGAAACCAAATACATTATCACACATGCTTTTTGTGAAGTAAATATGGTAGCTGACAGTCTTGCCAATAAGGGATTCATCCAGGGCATTACTTGGAGGGATGATTTGATTGGGTATTTACTACCTTTTTATGAGAATTATTGTAATAATATTCCATCTTTTAGACTCATGTAATCCTCTTTTTTTCTTAATTCAATAAATAGAAACTTTGACTAAAAAAACCTCACTATATGAATTTTTTTGGGAAAGGGGAGGATTTCCTTTTCCATGGGTAATATTACCATCGAGATGATGAACACAGTATATTTCAAGAGTAGAGTCCCTACAATCCACCTCCATACTACTATGAGGAGGACTATCATGTTAATTAATGTAAAATTCTTTGGTGGAAGAGTTTATAGACCCTTTTGGTGTTGATAATGTGTCTCAAAAAACCTTAAATACATTATCATTAACTATATTAGGGATATGGGACATGTTATGTTTTGTGGTAGGAATATGCCGACCTACATTTTGGAATTGTGTAGAGATACGAGTCGACTATATAGTTTTTTCCAAAACATTCTTATAACCGTCTGGTGTCATGGGAGTATGATCCCACTAATGAGAATCTACTGGAATATTCCAATGAGCTGCCACATTATTGAATATGATATAAGCCTATCCCAAGGCATGTTCTATTCTCACTTTGTAAGCCTCAGTTTGGATGGGGGTATGAGCCCGATCCTAAGCCTTTGTAATATGCAACTGGTCTTCCATGGAAAGAGTATGTGCCTAATAATAAGAAGATACTTGAATATGTGAATGATCTATATTATTAATAACAAGGATATGATACTATGTTGAGGAATGTGATATTCTCACTTGGTGAGCCTCAGTCAGGATAGAAGTTTGAGCCCGATCTTTAGCCTTTAGAATATACCGATGGTCTTTATTGGTAGGATTATGAGCCTGTATTGAGGAATGTGTCACTCTCACTTAGTGAGCTCCTGTTGGAGCAGGAATATGATCTTGGTATAAATACACATTCCCCATAGAAATATGCCGATGCACCTTCTGAATAGGATAAATGATATGATCCTCCTCCTTTATTTCCTTAGATTTATTCTTGTTAATTAATTCATTGGAGGAAGTAGGAATATGCGTCTAGATTCCGTAATCTACTAGAATATGAAAAGTTGATTCACTAACATGAATATGAGTTTGTCCTGAGGGGTTTTCCATTCTCACTAGGACAACCCCAACTATAACATATATTTATGCCCGACCCCAAGCGTTTGGAGTATGTCTCTAGCCTTCTTAGAAAATAATATGAGTCTATCCCGGGACACTTTGCCCTATCAGATAGCGAGACACATCCATAACGAGAGTATGATCCCAATCTTGGGATTTTGGAATATTCCGTCAAAATTATTCAATAGGTATGTACCCCTTTCTGGAGGCATGTGCTGCTCTCACCTAGTGAGATTTGGTTGGAATGGTAATATGAGCCCTTCCTGACACCTCTTCCATTATCGAAATATGCTGATAACCCTATTAAATTGGAGAAATAATATTCTCTTTCTATGGTATAATCACTTTTTTTAATGATCAGAGTGTTGAGCTGTCCTGGATATAGGGATAGTAATATGCAACTTTCACTTTATCTGTAATAGTGTCAGAATATAATGGTGGATTTCTTTAGCTCTAGCTAAAATATATTAGAATTTTATCAAAGTGTATAGTGATATAATCTCACACCTTTTCTATCTCTATTATACACTATAGGATGTCATCTATTGAAGTATGAATATGTGACCATTTCATTCCAACTCATTCCATCAAAATATTCGAATGGACTTCAATGCAGGATGGTAGGGACATTTTCCTCCCCGATGCCCACTACAGGAATATGACACCAGACTTGTTTTGAGCGATTAGGGATATGGGATTTCTTGCTGGTTCATACCATAATATGCTAGAAGTAATCCTCCAAAAAAGTGGAGATATGATCCCTCTCTTAGATATAAAATATCTTCCATCCTCGATGAGAATTCCTTATTTCCAGTTCATGGGAATCATAGGTGGAAGTGTGTTGGGTGGTACCCTAATCAGGCGACTGGTGGGTACTGAGGGGATGATGCTGGCGATAGTGATTGATATATTCCCTCCTCAGTGGTACCTAAACTAGATGGGATCCATGTTTGGATTCCTGGTCCACCTTTATTATATGTTTAATGTTGCATTTTTTGCACTCTAGGGATAGGATCTCAAAGTAGTTGGTTGCGGAAACGAGGGCCATGTGCTTAGCTGGACCATTCCACAGGTGATGTGGAATCTCCAGTTATCATGCTTGGAGGACCTCATAGGAAGCTTCTATGGCTAGGAACATGCCATGTCAGTGGTATTATCATTCTAAGGTATTCACTTTCTAGTTTTGGAGCTTTCTAGAGGGTGAGAACGTATTGTGACCCACAGGAGTTGTTTCCATAGGTGATTTACCAGAGCGATCACTAGATGAACACGGTGTTTTCTCAGGTCAAGATGATGTCTATGAGAACATTATTTATAGTCATGTAGATAAAATATAACAAGGTTATCAATTAGTGAAATATCTTAGGATTAATGTGCTCAATCAGATATGCAAGGTTAACACAATTGTCCTATTTTCCCATCCTAGTCATTATTCTCATGTGGACTTTTCAATGTGAGGATTGAATTATAGGAACCTCAGTTATAGGGGATCATCCATAGATCATTATGATCTTTCTCTTTTTTTTATAGGTGTGAAAAGAAAAGTGTCCTAACACATGATCAACACATTTTTTTATTATTGGAGAGATTCATGTCAGTTTCACCATTTTTTTGTGTATGGTGGGTAAATAAAATTTCCTAATGAATTATAACCCAATAAATTTTTAATTATAGAGTTTCGTTTCTGCTTCACCATTTTTGTTTCGACATCGAAAAGAGGCAACCAAAAGATTAATTTGGTTTGGTCTGACAGTTGATTTGGGGGGGGGGGTCATTTCTTACCCAACCATTAACATCAGGTTACCATTTCCGTTCTTTATGGAATCTCCCAAAGGTTCCCTCATTCATAACTGGGTTCAAACATTCTTTTCAAAGGCAGGTATTCAATTGAGGTTTTAGACCCAATGACACTTAGGGAATCACATTGGTCGAGTGGAAGGGAGTTTGGGCTCAACAAACCTTTTTAAGTGAAATGGTAGCCTACTCTGGGGTCTCTAATAGATTTAATATGTTTCAAGAATATCTTATTAATCTCGATATGGGGCTGATTACCCTAAAAAATGTATAGGTTAAGTCTTTTTTTAATAAAATAAAGGGAGGATATTATTATCAAATCTATATATATGTATATGAGGTTCTTCATCCAATTACCAATAATGAATAGCTTCTGTATGTTCAAGCTTTACAAAAAAATATATTGGAATTTTCTACCACACAAGGAGGAGATTAATATTCCTAGGTGTAGATTAAGCCATTATGATGCATCCTACTTTTCTTGGATATTATAGGAATCAAAACCCACACAGTTTGTTAATACCCTTACAGTTTAAAATCAGACAGATAGGACATATGTATAGCTATCTGGGTGCTGAATATTTGAGATATATTCCTGAAGAGATGGAATATGTATCCTGGTTATGGTAGGAATTATATTTATCATATTTTGATCAACCCTTGGGACTAATCCCATGGTATATGTCCTCATATTGGAGAGTTTTAAATCATTACACTCATTGAGTCGTACATTCTAGGATTAACATGGATGGTGGAGAATTATGATGCTAATGAGGTGTTTTATTTGCATTACCTAATCCCATGTGAAGTATTATATCTATGGGAAACAAGGTTTAGAAATTGACCAACCTCACTTCATGTGGATGTAGGGATTATGTACTTGGAAGACCCCTGGGGTACATAATATTGGGCTAGGGCCATTAAGAGTCATACTATATATTCAAAACATTTTAGGAATTAGAGTGATCGTAGTTTAGTTTTTTTCTCATACTGTTGAGGGATGAGGTAGTGTGATCATCCCATGGGAATGATTGTGTCCTGATGGTTAAAATATTAGCGAAATGACGGTTCTTATACTGAGGTAGATGTCTATTTGATCTTGGCCTTTGAACTTAAAAAGAATAGCTACATATCTTGGTTATGGAAGGAATCAGTGTCCTCATATTTCGGTGGTATTGGGGATTACACACTTACATTTCCCTTTAATTTGTAGAGGTTTGTGGCGCAGATGATATGATTATTGCAATTCCCTATTCCAATGTGAGATATGCTCGTTGTGAGAAGAAAGTGCTAGAAAATAATCAATTCCATTTCTATAGAATGTGGGTCTTGTGTGTGGGGAATTCCCTTGGGGGGGGGGGTTGGTATGGAGACCAAGTCTTAGTAAGGGTTATGGCAGGAATCAAAGTTCTCATAGTTCACTGGGTCATGGCTTACATTCTAAAGATTACCTTATCATTTGGTCATACACACTAAAATTTACCTTATCATCAGGTATTTCATGAATATGTTGAAAAATGTTATTATGTTCTAGGATTCCCTTTTCCTTGTAATGATTTATAATGAAAATGATATGAGCATTATGACTCCATAAGACCACGTGAGCATTGGTCATCATGGAAAACAATGTATGGAAAATGATTAGTTTCATTACATTTAGATGTGGGAATTATGTGTTGGGACAACCATTTTGGAATTTGATATGGATATCACTCCTTAAGAAGGAATCATATGTATCCAGGTTATGGAAGAAATTAGAGTTCTCTTAGTTCACTTTTCCAGGGCTTACATGATGAGGTTTCACTTATCATCAGGGATTACACACTGACATTTCCCTTACCATTAAGGCTTACACACAGATTATTCCCTTATCACTGGGAATTACATGCAAAGGATGAACAAGGTGATTGAGTCCCGGGATGCCCTTATAATATGGTATACTTTCCTTCATGGTACATGTTGATTTTCTATTCAACATGACTTTATTTCCTACTTGACACATCAAAGAATGTCTGCATGACATATCCTAGGAAAATATCATTAACCAACTGTATTTGTCCAAGGGAAATGAAATATATGGGATGGCATGTCCGAGGATAATCACATGACCTAGGATGTCTCTTCTGAAGAACATTACAAGACATAGATTATATTCTCTCGAAACCTTCGCATGACCCCGACTGACATGTCTATAGGATGCCGCATGATCTGGGTGACATACCTAGGTGTCACTATAGGTTCTGGCTAACACATATAGAGGACGTCAAGAGAGTAATCATCACATGTATCGGAGGGTGTCTTATGTCCTGGATAACATGTTTAGAGGGTGTCAAAAGACATTGCTGGCTTGTACGAAGGGCATCAGGAGACCTGGATGGCTTGCCCATAGGGCATCACGAGAGAAAATTTAAATTCTCGAGTGCTACTGTGAGACTCAAATAACATGATCAATTATCATTATATGATTCATCCAAGTTGTCTAATGTATGTTGAGAGACTTGAACTGTGAACCTAGATGGTTTCACAAGACTTGGGTGGCATGCTCGAGGGGCACCATGTGACTCACTTTGACATGCCCATATGAATTCACATGATGCAAATAGTATACCAAAGGAGCATAATGAGACTTGTGAAACATGTCCTGATGTTGTCGAGTGTCTTGGATGGTTAAAAAAATATCACGAGGGTCAGAAAAGTGTCTTTGCCTATGTATTATTAATTTAATATTTTTTCTACCTTTTATATTATGAATGGATTAGATTTATCTAGTGTTAGGGCATTTCAAGTATCATGATGATCTATGATATTCATAGGATGTCCCTCTTATCTCCTTCTAAAAGTCCTCTAGGTGATCTATGAGTGACCATGCATAGTTTTTTATGTAAGGATCATAATCTCTCCATCTATTTTCCAGTATATTACCTGAAAAAATCCTTTGATCAGAAGATCATCCACTCTAAGAAATTGGATCTATCACCTGCGTGAGTTTCCCTGTGTTTTTCTCCTAGGTAGAAACAAATATCCTTTTCTTTATGTTGGGGTTGGGATTTATAGGCCTCTCCACCCTAGTTTTCAACACCTTTTTTAATTTATCCCGTGCAGATCTACTCTGGCGTTAGTGATGGGCTCTAGTTCCACATTTCTACATGAGTCTCTTCCTTGAATTTCATTGAGGGTGTCACCTGATTTTAAATGATTGTGATAGTTCTCCATCAATTCCTCCTTTATTGGATTATTTAAAATTAAAGGGGTCTTTTTGAGTTATGAATATATTCCAAGGAAATTCCATATTGTCATATTGACATGTCCAAGGGATTTTTCAACATTAGGATTCATATTGAAAATCCTTCATGTTATTTTAGGTGAATTTTCTAGGACTTTCTGTGAAGAAAGGATGGTTTGTGGAGGAGCCTTCATTGGATCAAGTAAAATTTTCCAATAGTCTTGTGATACTATTTTGTACAATTCATATGAGTTTTAGGACCATCATATTCTCTCACCTACTTCAATTTTATTTCCTTTGTTTTATTTTTCAATGGTCTTGAGTCATGTGAGATTGCATGTGTATTTTCGAGGAAAATTAATCTTTTTTTTGGTGATGTGTTCCACATCCAAAAAAATTCCTAAAAGGATGCGTGATCATTTCATGGGAAAATCCATCCATTTGTTGCAGTGAGATAGAGGTATATTACAAGGTTTCCTGGTCGTAATTGAGGCCTTTCGTGTGACGAGGCTAACAAGACAAAGGGATTTTGTGAGATGAGTCAGGCATGTCATGAAAGTCTCATGGTTTCTTGTGGATGGCCAGGGAAACATCACAAGATGTTCATTGACTACGAGGGGCTCCCACCTCATTTTAATGAACCAATAATTTTCAATGGAAATTCCGTTCTTATAAATATTTCACAGTCATATGAAATCACAACATAATTAACTACTAAGTGCTATGTGACCCTTAAAACAAAACATTGTCACTTTTGTGATGTGAATTTAGAAAATATGACATACACAGTTGCAATCAGTATGTTATTTGGAGTCCAATAAGAAAAACTTATTTTTTGGTGAATAATAACCTAATGAATTGTTATATACCCTAATGAATAGTGACCTTTCCTATATTAGTATATAAATAATATTCAAGTGAAAGTATGATGGCAATGTTAAGGCAGAGTGGTTGTTCTGTCATCGGGACCCAGTTGTTACATTTGGTATCAAATGTGGTACCCAACCTTAAGTGCAGTGCAGTGCCTGGGTTGATATGTAGGGCCCACAATGAGGAATTTGTGCTCTAAAGGGGTTGATTGTAACACCAAAAAATGATAAAGGGTTCAATTACTAAATGATATGGCTCATTTCAACAAGGTGCACCTTCTTTTTTGGGAGCCTTCTTGATTAGAACTCCATAGTTAAACATGCTTGGTCTAGAGTAGTGATCAGGATGGGTGACCTTTGGGATGTTTCCCAGGGTGTGTGTGTGTGAGGAAAAAATAGACTTGAAAGGTCATATTTTGGAATGTGGGGAAAATCATTATTCAGATGACCTATTCGGGCATGTGGGTAGGCCCCATGGTGGGGACCACAAGTCTGCGGGCCAACTAGTGGTACCTAGTGGGCCAGGACCCAAAAACCATGTTAAGGCGGGGTGGTTGTGTTGTCACCAGGACATAGTTGTTACAAATATAGTATTGATGGTTCATGTGGTTATTCTACTTGTAGAATACCCATGATTATGTTATGTTCTGGAAAAATTTACTAAGCTCATATTTCTTTCATATTATGTTCAAGTTTATTTTTAAAGGAACGTGTTTTCAATTATTCACCATGTCTAATTTTTTTGTTATCTTTCACTGTATTGTTTACCGTTACTGAGCATTTTATCTCACCCCTTTATTATGTTTTATTTCCACAGGGAAAAAATAATTATATTATGAATGACATGCTAAAATAACATAGGAGTTATGGAAGTTGTCTAAGGAGTTTCTATGTTGTTTTTCATGTCATGTTGTAACAATGAACTTATGTATGTATGTTGTTTACAATAATACTAAAATACTCGGTACTTCATGATTCTTATTGCTTTTTTGTATGAAAATGTAATCAATAAGGCACTGGCTCTGGGCAACTAGGGTAAGGTCCTTACAGTTGGTATCATAGGAAGTTTAGTAGAAAACATGGAAACTAGATTTAGAAAACATTGATTAGAGAAGAGTACCTATGATAGTCTTTGAGGATAAACAAACAATAACGTCCTAGTATTTTGGTAAGGAATAGACTATGTGGATCTTTTATGAAATATATCCCTGTCTAGATATGAGTAGGTAGAGGCGGATCAGACACAGATGTACCTAGGAGTGAAATCTCTGACATGGAGTTTTAGGCTTTACCCAGGGTATCCTGGTACACAACAATGGCCCCTTCTTCACTCATGGTTATAAAACTCCTGGGGGATATGTTTAGGATAATTCAAAATTTCTTTACAAGCCATTATGAAGGATTTAAATGTAAACGTTTCCTCAAATAAACCATTTTTGTGATTATGGGATTATCCATGCATAGGATTTCAATTTGTGATAAGTATTTTGTTAAGTTAATATTGTATATTATGATTCATATCCTAATATAGTGTATTCCATTATCTAGAGATGGTGAAAAGTGAAAGGAATAGAAACTACACGAATGCACGTGTCCCCTGTAGGGATTTCCCTCCGATACAGGATAATGATGTTGGATCTGGTGATGTGACTTGTGCTAAGAAAATAAGAACTATACTAATACAAATTACATAGGATATGAATAATAACTTTACCCATATGGAGTATCCGTATCCACCACGTGGAGGAGCTATGTTAGATCTCTTTATGTGGAAACAACCTCCACCATTCAATGGGACAAAAAACCTGTTTGTAGTAGAGTAGTGGATGTGTTCCCTTGAGAATACATTTCTCACTTTTGGATGTAATGAAAGAGACACGTTTGTCATATAATTTTATTGTCTAATGGGAGATACAGATCATTGGTGTTCATTAATCGAAAACACAAAAGAGGAGGAAGAAATAGAAGAGATGAAATAGAGGGATTTTAAGGAAATCTTCTTAGAAAAATATTTCTCTCGTGAACAATGAGAAGATATGGAGAGGCAATTCATGAATCTGAGGTAGATGGAGGATGAAAAGGTTACCAAGTATGAAGCCAACATTACAAGGATGGAAAGGCATGTTGCGGACTACATATGTAATCCAAGGAGAAAAATTGATCGATTCTTTGATGGTTTAAAACCATTCCTCTGAAGGGCCCTAGTCTCCCAAAGATTCTCATTATATGGAAATATATTCTCAAGTTCTATCAGGACGGAAAATGAATTGTATAAGTCTTATGACATTAAGGGAAATCAAGAGAAGAAGAGGGATGCTAAAAACTATGGGAATGGAAATAAGGTAATGTGGAAGAAGGGAAGAGTTGAATTTCCATCATGAATTAATTATGGGAAGAAACACCTTAGCACTTGCTTGAAGGGAATGAGAGTCTGTTACAAGTGCGGAGAAAAAGGCCACCTATCTTGGGATTGTAAGGGGAAGAAATAAGATACCAATTTTCGATGCAACAATTACAGGGAGATGGGACATTTCACACATGAATTTCATAAGCTTCAGGGAAATGTTCCCCCATAGAAGGCCAAGGGAGGAAGGCCAAGCTTATGCAGTCACAACTGCAGAGGTTAAAGTTCCTAACAAATTGGTGGAAGGTACATTGATTGTTTCATACAACTTAGCCAATACTTTATTTGATTATGGATCATCATATCCATTTATATCTACCCAGTTTTCCAAGAAAATTAGATATATCCAATTTTATTTAATAAAGGAGATATATGTCAAAACCCTTGGTGGGTGTATCATTGAAACAAATGCATTTTGATTAGTCCCCCTCATGACACATAAACATGATTTAGTTGATAAATTTATCATCATAACAATGGTTGTCTATGATATAATTCTCGGTATTAATTGGATATCAAATTATACTGCAAATATCTATTGGAAGATGAAGGAAGTTACAATTTTTGAGAATGGTTTAGAATCCCTTATTTTTAGAGCTGAAACCTCACCATTTTTTTCACATCTAGATCCACCCCTAGTAACCCTATTGAATTCAATTATTGGGTAGTAAGGTAATGAAATAAATGGGGGTGAGGAGAAGAATGTATTGATAGAGGATGTACCTATTGTGCAAGAATATGTTGATGTCTTTCCAGAGGATTTACCTAGACATCCTCCAGAGCAAGATTTTGAGTTTTCATCGACTTAATTCATGGTTAAAGGCCCATATATAAGACCCCTTATAGAATGGACCATATGGAGCTAGTGTAACTAACGAAACAACTAAATTAATTGAGTGATAAAGTATTTAGTCTACCTAGTGTTTCTCCATGGGGAGCCCTTGTTCTTTTCATTAAGAAGAAAGATGGGTCGATGAGGTTGTGCATTGACTACATGGATATCAATGATTTTACATTAAAGAATTAGTATCCTCTACCAAAAATTAATGATTTGTTTGATCAACTTCACAGAGCCCAATATTTTTATAAGATTGATATTCGATCTGGATATCATCAGTTGCTTGTGAGGAAGGATGTCATTCCAAAAACAACATTTCGAACCAGGTACAGACATTATGAGTTCACAGTACTACCTTTTGGACCAACTAATTCACCATCTATCTTCATGGATCTAATGAACCGAGTTTTCTAGGATTATCTTGATGACTTTGTAGTGGGTTTTATTGATGATATCCTGGTATACTCTAAAATCCTTGAAGATCATGAAAATCACTTGCACACTATTCTGAAAACACTTAGAAGAAATAAATTATATGAGATGTTTAGAAAGTGTGATTATTGGTTCCAATCAGTTTCCTTTATAGGACACATTTTCTCTAAGGATGGAATATCTGTAGATCCTGCGAAGAAAACGGTTGTACAAGAATGGAATACTCAAACAAATGTAACTAAGGTAAGTAGTTTTATTGGTTTAACCGGTTATTATTGGTGTTTCATTCAGAACTTTTCCTATTTATCCAACCCAATGAACAAACTCACAAAAAATGGGGATAAGTTCATATGGACAAAGGAATGCGAAGAATGTTTTGAATAATTAAAGAGAAGTTTAGTGAATGATCCGATCTTAACCCTACCATCGGGGAATGATGGGTTTGTTTTCTATAGCGATGCTTCAAAGAAAGGACTTGGTTGTGTCTTTATGTAGAATGATCGAGTGACTGCCTATACTTCTAGGTAGAAAACATTCATGAACAAAACTATCCGACTCATGAACATGAGTTAGCAGTAGTAATATTTTATTTGAAGATTTGGAGACATTACCTCTATGGTGAAAAATGTGTGATATATACAGATCATAAGAGTTTGAAATATATATTCTCACAGAAAGAACTCAACATGAGACAAATCAGATGGATTGAGCTACTCAAAGACTATGATTGTACAATACACTACCACCCAAAAAAATAAAATAAGGTAAAAGATGCTTTGTGTAGAAAGGACCATGTAATTTTGAACAAGATGAGAGTTGAATGGAATCCTATGTTCATCTATATAGTAAAGATGGATATGGGAATTATCAAGGAAGGTAACACATCACTACTTTTTCAAATGGTTGCCGAAACTTCTTTACTGTAATGGATAAAAAGTTCTCAAGCTGATGATAAGGAGTTTCAAATGAAAATTAAAGTTATAAATGATTGGAAGTTGACTGATTTCGCATCTGAAGGTGGCGTTTTGAAACTCGGGAAGAGGCTTTGTGTTCCCGCTATTCCTGAGCTAAAGTGGTAACTTTTGGATGATGCTCATAGCTGTAATTTCTCTATACACCCAGGTAACAAAATGATGTATTGAGATCTCTAAGAAAACTTTTTGTGGGACAATATGAAAAGGGATATTGATAAATATACATCAATGTGCCTGATTTTCAAACAAATGAAGGCTGAGAGGAAAAAGTATAAGGGGTTGATGAAAAAACTACCCATACCAAAATGGAAGTGGGAGAACATTACCGTGGACTCTGTCACTGGACTTCTAAGGACATCTAGAGGAAGCATTGATATATCTGTTGTTGTGGATCGTCTTACAAAGAAAACTCACTTTATCGTGATCCATGAGGACTTCTCAATGGATCAAATTGCACAGATTTACATCAAAGAAGTGGTATGGTTGAATGGAGTACCACTATCTATTGTATCCGACCATGATCCAAGATTCACCTCAACGTTTTGGCAAAGTATCCAACATGCTCTAAGTACTAAACTGAACTTTAGTATGACCTATTATCCTCAAACTGAGGGCCAATATGAGCATACTATTTAGACACTGGAAGAAATGTTGATAGCATGTTCTATTGAATTAAAAGGAGGATAGGAAAAACATATTCCACTGGTTGAATTCTCATACAACAACAGTTTCCACTCAAGAATCCGAATGGAACCATATGGAGCCCTTTATTGGAAAAGGTGCAGAGCAGCAGAGTGTTAGGATGAAGTCGGTGAGAAAAAGCTTCTAGGGACTAAAATGGTCAATGAAATGGTGGAGATGGTGAAAACTATTCAGCATCATATCAAGGAATCCCAAAGTTGACAGAAGAGTTATGAGGATAACCATTTATGAGAACGTGAATTCAAAGTTAGATACCTGGTATTTCTATGCATATCTTCATGGAATAAGGTCATGAGGTTTGGGAAGAAAGGAAAGCTAATTCCCAGGTATATCAGCCCCTTTGAGATCCCTGATCGAGTCGGAGTTGTGGCCTATCAACTGGCACTTCCACCTACCATGTCAAAGGTACATGATGTATTTCATGTATCCCTCTTAAAAAAGTACATACCAGACCCTTCACATGTACTCTCTTCAGAGGTGGGACAATTGGAGGTTGATCTATCCTATGAGGACCAGCCAATGAAAATCTTGGATCAAAGAGACAAAGTTCTACGTAACAAGACTTCGTATATGCTTAAGGTACTATGGAGAAACTATAAGTATGAAGAGGAAACATGGGACATAAGGATGTAATTATGTAAAATTATACCCTCCTATTTTTGGACTAGTTTTTAAAATGAAATTTTGATGGAGAAATTTTTGAAAGGGGAAGAATGTAACGAACCAATATTTTTCAATGGAAATTCCTTTCTTATAAATATTTTTCAATCATATTAAATCACAACATAATTAATTACGAAGTTCTATGCGAACCTTGAAACATATGTTTGTTACTTTTGAGATGTGAATTTCTAAAATTTGACATACACAGTTGTGATTAGTAAGTTATTTAGAGTCCAATAAGAAAACATATTTTTTGATGAATAGTAACATACCTTTATGAATCGTACCATACCCTTATGAATAGTGATATACCCTAATTAATAGAAACCTTACCTATGATAGTATATATATAATAATCAAGTGAAAGTATAATATACCTATGCTTTGGAATAAGTAAATAAATGTATTAAAACTGTTTTTTAGAGAAAAATATGATTGAAATTAAATATAAAAGTAATCATATTTAGAAAATTATTTTTGAAAAATGGACTTCATTTTTGGATTCTACGCATTGAATAATGTTTGTGGTGAATTTTTGGGGTTTTTCTGAAAAACATGAATTTTTTATGAATAGTGTAATACGGTAAAATACCGTATATCAGTTAAATACACTATTAATGACATCACAAGTGATGTAACCCTAGTTGGTTCTAAATTAGAAGATAAAATTACTCTTATTGGTCAATGAAGAATCACTATTCCTTGTCTTGTGGGGAAATAATAAATTAATGAATTTTATATTAAGAAATACCCTCTCTCCTCCACTATAAAACCCCCTCTAATTCCCCCTTCTCTTCACTCCTCTCAAGGCTTTTTCCTTCTCCAAATTCTGTCAAAATATCCTCCCAACATCCTCTCCCAATTTTAGAAATCTTTTTTCTCATAAAAAGACCAAAACCTCTCCCTTAATGATTCTTTCAAGGACGTTTGGTTCAAGAGGTAAATTCCTCTTTTCAATTCTTTGTCTTTCCTTTCCAGTTCATTTGTTTTATTTTTCTATTACCTCTCCTTGTCCAATTTTTGTGATGAATCCAGTACCTTATATTTACTGTAATTCTATCATGATAGTGGAATAATTTATCATCATCTCACCCATTTACCTTCTTTCATACTAGTAGTAAGAACACCATCAGAGATGTGTCAATTTTCCACATTCAAGGATGATGGGCTTCTGATTTCTATTATGATTATCAATTCTGGTCATGAAACCATTATTCTTATGGTTTAAATAGATTATTATATTTTTAATAAAACCTATGTAATATTCTGTAATTATTTTGTAGAATTGCTATTAATTTATAAATAAAAATGAGTTCGTTGTAATCAAAACCCACAAATTTACCGAAACAGTTATCATTAAAGGTAGATATAATAATTCATCCTCATGCCATGTAAGCAAGTTATATAAATTACCACTAACACCTATAGATGATCATAAATATGAAAATTAATTTCTGGAGATTTTCATCCATTCCACATGAACTCCATTAACTAAGAACAAGTGAACTGATTATGAAAATAAAAAAACGAACACTCCGAAATGAAAATATTATATATAATAACTTATCAATAAAGGCATAAATGAACTAAAGAGAATTATTATAAAAAAAATACATGTCTAATATTTTCTTAATTAGACTACTAATAATTATAATTTAATATTCTATGAGCTTAAGTTCATGAGCGGAACACGTACAGATTTAAGGTAAGGGTTTTTCCACCCGAACTTCTATTTCCATTCGGGTTATTTTCATTGTCTAATTACCTCAATGAAATTATTATGTATTATTATATAATCATCATAAATTCTGTGTGATTGTTTTATATATTTATACCAACCATAAACTATATTTATTTTATGTATAGTTACATGTTTTAAAAGGATATTTCAAATTTTTTTCCGAAATACAAGCTCGGTTCAAGGGAATATCGCAACTTCTTACATATTTTCATGGGAAATAACAAATATTTTTTTTGAAACCATTATATTTATAAAATCACTCATTTTATTATGAAAATAGTATCTTACTTCACTTTTAGTTTTATACCAATATTTTTCCAAAAGAATTATTCTTTTCAAAGTAAAAGAGTATTTATTTCAAGAATTACTCAATGATTTTATAAGAGTATCTTCCTCTATTTCAACACTCTTGCGGATTATTATGTATTATTGGGATTAATACTTCATTTTATCAACTAAAATATTAAATTTAATGGTTTATTATTATTTTGGCTGTGTATGTGATATCTTTAAACCATTCACCAGTTTACCAGGAATGGTTAGTGTTTATGCTTAATATTCGGGGAAAGTTATTTTCATTTCATATATTAATTTCAATATGAATGTACATGTTGTTTATGTTTATACCCATTCATATGAGGAATGTATTAGACATAGTATGTGTTGGGTGGGGATCACTATAGCCCCTCAGTGCATCGGTAGGTCTCATGACACAAACTACGGTCTTGGAACAAGGCCCTGACAAAATGATTATTTATGGTATTGGCATGAGGCCATGATGGTATGGATATGTTGTCCCGCATTATGCCTTCCCTCATTATGAATATAGTATTTATGGTTAATGTGGTTATTAAACTAGTATAATACCCATGATTATGTTATGTTATGGAAATAAGTTACTATGCTCATATTTCTGCCATATTATGTTCATGTTTATTTTTAAAGGCACGTGTCTTCAATTATTCACCATGTATAATGTTTATGTTATCTCCCATTGTATTTCTTACCCTTAATGAGCGTTTAATATCACCCCTTTATTATGTTTCATTTCCATAGGTAAAGAAGAATTTTATTATGAATGACATGCTGAATTAAGTTAGGTGTTATGGAAGTTGTCTAAGGAGATTCTTAGTTGTTTTTCATGTCAAGTTGTAATGATGAACTTATATATGTATCTTTTTTCCAATAATACTAAACTACTCGGTCCTTCGTTATGAGTATTACTTGTTTGTATTCCAATTTAATCAATAAGGAACCAGCTTCGGCAAATTGAGGTCAGGTCCTTACACTTATCCCATTTGTTTCCTTTTTTTATTCTACAAAGGATTAGGGGTATCATGAGTTTTAGTGGATGTTGTAAAGGATAATCATCCTCCACATAAGTGATGTGTTGCGTGATCTTTTTGACTAAAATAGGATCCCGTATTTTAGATATATTCCTCCTATTTTCTATGGATTTTTAAATGTGTTGTCAAGCGTCTGTCAGTTGACAATCTGTATGGCTTGGGGGAGTTTATTTGGCTACCACCACATGACCACTAGTTTTTTGGAGAGTCTTCATAGTAGAAGGAGGATTTTTCCAAAGGGGCTCTATGGGATCCACTATATGATATGTGCTAAACCTGGTTATTTAACATTAACTTATGATTTCCATGCGATCATAAGTATCTTAGAAGATTTCATGATCCACGACCTTTAGTAACCTCATCCTTTTCTTTTGTGGAGGAAATAATATGAATTTCCATTTATTTCTCCCTTTGTGAATTGGATGATGTTAATTTAAAGGGATTCACCAAACATAGACGTAAATAATTAAAATCATGTGTTCACATGGTATTGTGAATAAAATATAAAGAGAGGAATATGAAGTTAATTGATAGTATATGTTCTATTATTATATATATACATTACAAGTAAATAATGATGTAAAATAAAAAAAATTGTGAGAGGTTCAATACTATGATTAAAGAGATAATATTTATATTTCAATAGGAAGGATACTTAAATTTATGATAATCATCCCCAAACATGTGATGTGATTAAAAGACAAGAAGAAGAGAACCATGGATGACTATAGGAAATGAAGATGCAGATGAGAGTAAAAGGGAGAAAAAGAGAGAGGCAAATAGTGGAGGAGAATAAGAGAGAGTTGTGCAGTTCTTTTTCATAAGAAGAATAATAAGATTTAATTGAGTTGGATGTGATGTTCACAAGAATAATGGAGATATATAGTTCATTTATAATATAAAGATAATAAATAAATATTAACACTTAGAATTACAGCCATGAAGAGTGTGTGTGTGTTATTCTATATATAAAAGAATAATTGTTTCTTTTATGAGCATGGGAAAGTAATAGAGGAAGGATATAACCTAGTCATAAATCTAAGAATATTCATGAGGTGTGGGATTCAGATATATTAATAACAAGGAAAGGTACTATACAAGAGATTTTACTGTAATATAAGCAGTGGATATACCTTTCATGATGTAACTCATTTCTTGTTTAAAATTGTCCATGTGGTTGTATATTATTTCCCAACTACACCAAGGAAATGCCTTTATTTTTGAATGTTGCACATTTTAAATATCATAACTTTGTTGAGTGTGCTGAAAAAAGAAGGAGAGGTAATAGAATGATATAATCAATATTTTAACAATTCAATGAGGGGAAGATATAAATATATTAAAATTGGATAAAAAATGCACCATTAATAATTCTCACCCTCCCAGTGTATACTAAATCTTAATGTGGTCCTATAATCCTTTATCCATTTAAATACATACACCCAGAATAGATTCACTAAGTGAATTATTTGATCTTCTAAAATTCTTACCTAAACTATTTTTGGAAATAAAATCGTGTGATCAACCGCTATATTTTTATTACCTATATAATATTTTATCTCCACATCAAATTTTTATGACAAATATATCCTTTTTTTTATCATTGTATTTACTTTTTCCTTCTGGATTAAGTACCTATGTTCTTTCTTATTAGAGTAAATAATCAATTTAATTATAATTAAATATGATATAAATTACTATAGGGCATAAAGAACTAGGAGAAATTATTTCTCAGGGGTGTTATAAATTCTTATTATAGAATCAAACATTTCTAAATCATAATATATGATGTGTAGTTTTCCTTAAATTTTTTGTGTAAGGATTTATCATACAGTCATATTGGAATCATCATGCAACAAATCAAATGGGTTTTCCCAATTTAATGGACTAATCACTTATGTTGTGTCCAATTTATATTTCAGTTCATATAAATAATTCTTATAAGGATCATTAAAAATTAATTCCAAATATTTTATATCTAAAATTGAAAGTGGTAAGGAAATACTAGTAATGTCCATGATGAATATTCTATAAAATCCCGCAAGTCTTAGAAATGATCAAGCATCTTTCATACAAGTTGTGAAAGATAATACTGTGATGAATCAAATTTTTTTATTTTTCAAATTTAATTTAATTATTTAAAATAATACATCCTATAAAAATTTTCTTTTCAAAAATGAAATGGATTTTTTAAAAAAATTAACAAAAAAGTCCTTTTTAATGTGCGCTGTGCATCATAAAGGTATAATGATAGGGGTGAATTAGTGTACATAATTTTTATAGATTTATTGTTTAACTTTAACCCCCGTTTAAATACAATATTATTAACCTATTAGGATGAATAGATCTTCCTTGTAAATAATCACAATTACACCACATGCAATAATGAAAGTAAATGAATCACAATAAACAATAGTTATTAAAGGGTTCATCCCTGATATATGTGACTATTCTATAATGACCCAACAATTACATACTTGAATATTATATCTTTTTAGATGAATATTCGTTAACTTTTACAAATGAACGCTCGAGGACCATACTAGTTTAGTACCTTTGGAAACTTGGAATGCATTCTTCTAACTTGTGAATGATCTTCAATATATCGCATAAATATCTTCCACTATAATACATCTAATTAAAAGCTTTATTTATAACCTTGGGATTGGAAACATAATTAGGGGTGATATCAAATGATCAGTAAGTGTAAAAAAATAAAACATGAATATAAAAATGAGAAAATGTGAACAAAAATTTTTAGAATCATACCATGTATAACATATATCAAAAATTATGATTCATGGAATAAATCTTGGTAATTTGGACCGAATGGCCCGAAGACCTTCTTTTTTATTTTATTATAGATAATCCCCAATTTAAGGGATGAAGGGGAACCCGTACATGACCCATATGCCCAAGGAACAAGGCCCGACACGACTCACAATACATGACCCAAAGGCCCATAGGCATATTATGCCCAATACATGACCTGTAGACCCAACCCATAAGAACTAATCCTCCCCTAGCTCCTACATCATTCATCACCTAGCTCCCCACCTTGCATTGCATATCAGCTAGCATTGTCCCGTACAAAGTTACATGGTGCCTGGTCCCGATGGCGGTTTCCATACCCTCTCATTCTTCAAATATGATAGCTCTCCATCTGGTGACTTCTAGTCTTGTTGCCTAATCCTTTTCTGGGGCCTTCACTATGTGAACTGGGCTAATCCATGGTCTTTATGTCCCAAAGGGCCTGAGGCCTAAAAACCTTTGATGACCCGAAGACCCTGGAGACCCGTAGCCCCAAATCGGTGGCCCGAAGGCCCAAATCGGGTGAAAAGTTCTGGCTGCTATAGTACTAAACATTACCTACTGAAGTACTGCTACAGTATCCTAGAAATTCACGTCCACCTGGTTTTGAACCTGGGTCACTAGGAATCCAAGCAGGAGCCCTTACCACTCAGGTACAGGCTCGTTGGAAATAAATATTGGTAATTAATAAGGCATAAAACATAAAATAAAATGATCAATGTGAAAATTGCGATGGCATAAAACATGGAATTGTGGAAAACACATAAGCATAGAAAATATTTTCCATACAAGCCAAAGCTAATTTCCAAGACCATCATAGTAGACAAAGTCCATTACTGAACATGGTTTACTTTCCATTCCAGTCATGTATATATCATGAGATATAAATCTTTACCCAATGAATTGGAAGGTGATATAGGTCCCACCCATCTCATATTGAAATCATTCTTACATTTTCCAAAAACACATAAACCATTCATCGTAGCATTTACTATGGAATAAAATGGGGTTTTTAATCATCATTATATCAAAACATAAGCCCTGAAAAACAAACGGATTTCATAAATATCATTCCATCATAAAAAAAATCAAATAATAGTAATAAAAAGGGAAGAAACATAACCCTTGTAAAATAATGTCATCTAAGATGGAAAATAGTTGTGATATAACACCTGAAATTAATTCTTGAGGAAAATATCCTTTATTCTTCAAAAATGTTTTCATTTCTCAAAACACATAGAAATTTTATAAGAAACAAATTTCATTGAAAATAACATTGAAAATATTTAATTAAATATTCATAGAAATAAGGAATCATGAAAGAAAAAAAAATACATTCATTCTGTATAAGTTAGAAAAAAAATTTATTTTACTTTGCTGGTAAAGTTAAAATATACCTTGTATTGAATAACAACAAAATATTCCATTCATACCATTCAGTAAAAATTCACCAATGGGTAAAATTTACTTTAAAAAATTATAGAAGAATAAAAATATTATTACATATTTATGGAACATAGATATGGATTATAAATATACCATTGTAAATACTTATGAATAAACAATCGTGGATAACAATGAGATTGCAAATATATCCCTTACCGATTTATAATCAGTTGAATCGTATGCCTCATAAAACAATGAAAATTATATGCATATCAAAACTTTCATAATAAAAACCATTAAAATGTTCATGGGTATCATAAACACAACTCAAAAGAAATAGGTGGAGTATAAGGAATATGTCCCACATAAATATCAGTGAGACAGAATAATCTCGTACCTTAGGTACGATTTCTTTCATATGTGTCCAAAACTCCTATATAGTGGTTTTAAATATATTATTAACTTGTAAAATAACCATAATAATATTTATTATATCTTATATAATTCTATTATGACTTTATATTACCCATTCATTTATCAATTCCATGTTAAAGTAACGTATTTAGTAATAATTGTTTTATTTATTGTACGTGTTTTGACTTTTAATTCATGATATTATTAAATATATCACGATATAATTGTTTTAGAATTTAAAAAATGACTTATATATCATATATATTTATTATATAAATATATATAATAGATAGATACAATAAATGAAATACACCGTTCATGGAGATGGTAGGTCGTACATACGCAAGAATGTTTTTTCCGTTTTCTTATTGAATTGCATTGAAGAAATTAAATGATATATATATATATATAAAAACACACACAACACATAATTATAGTATCATTATTATTTAATATATTTAATTCTTTATTTTATAAATATACAGTTACATCATTCTGGAGTGGTGAACATGGGGAATAAATCTCATCATGTTGTGGAGACGGTAAGCCGTACGTATGCATGAGCGATGATATCATTCCATTAATGGTTAACTGCTATGGAATTGGATGGTATATAAATTATAAATAATAATTATCATATACTATTAATTATTTAAATCATTTATATTCATCATAATACCCATCAAAATAAAGTAGTGTAGAATAAAAAATTACACCACGACATGAAAACAGTAAGCCGTACATACACACGCATGGTGATATCATTATTAATAGGATGGATAGAAAGTGAAATATGGTTTTTTAATAATTATAATAACATGTTAGTATATTATTAATACTGGATTTATTAATTTATTAAGAAACAACTCATGAAGAGGAATTGGAAGAAGAAAAAAGTTTGAAAGAATCGGTAGAGGATATTACCTCTTCTTTGACTTTCTTCCTCTAAATCTAACCTTAGAGAACCAGAGCTGGTATTGGAAGAAGAAAATACCTGATATAATGTTACTAGGTATGTTTATAATGGAAAATGGTAGGGGATTTCTGAGTGTGAAATCTCAAATTTAAGTGAAGAGGTGAGGGAGGAGGTTCATTTTTCTAATAGGGGCAAGGGAAACCCTTGGAAATTCTTAAAATATTAAATTAATATAAATTAATTTTTTAATCCAAATGATTCCAAATTGAAATATGTAAAATATAATATGAGAATAGTTTTAAATATTCTCATTAAATAATATTTATACATGTATTTATTTTATTTTAAACCACATCTTCTTGGTTTATCCTTAAATATTCTCTCTCAATTTTAATTATGTTAACAACATTTTTAAGTATTAAGAGGCTATAAAGTTTAATTATATGGTGTAAATTTCATATAATTAGAAACAAAATGAACTTTTAGATGTTATAATAGTAAATTTGTTTCTTTTTAATATTTTTATCATTTTTAAATAATTTAATAATTTACTATTTTTATAAAACATGAATGATGTGAATTTTTACACTATTCAATTTATCAAATTTTAAAAAATTCTAAAAATAAAGATAAATTCGAAAAAAAACATTTAATAGTATTATAACATGTAATATTCACTTGTAAAAATAATTTATGAGATAAATTATATCATATATTATTTATTTTAATATTTATAATATCATTTATTTGATTCCTTCATTAATAAAGCAATCTCTCCTTCATTATTGTCATAATTAAATATACTTATTTAATGTATAAAAATTATAAATAAAACACCATGATATTTGAAATATTTTTATATTTATAATGAATATTTATATTTTAACATATCACATATATAACCCCATATTAAAATTGTTTTAGTAAGAAGATATATTTTTATAATATATCTTCCTTTACATTAAATTAAAAGTTATAAGTTCCATAATCACACAAATGTGGCTTAAAAGGACAAATTTTAATCCCAAGGGTTGTATTGGTTGGCCATATCTCATAAAATATAATTAAGGAAAGAGTTAGGGTTGGTTTATAATAGTATTCTTACCTTTAATTACATGTTTTACCCTTTTACTGTATCAATAAAAGTTACTAAAGTTACTATTCATAATGACCAAAAATAAAATAAATATATTTACATAAATTGAAACTACTTATTCATAATATGAATTCCATTTTTAAAAATAAAAAACATATAAGTTTCAATAATTAATTTAAAATTAATTCCATTGTTGAAAAGAGAGAACAAGTTCTAAAAGATAAAACCTTGCAAAAGATTGAAATGTTTTTACATCTGAATTCAATGTAAAATTTATTCTAATAAAATACATTATATTTAATGATAAAATAATATTATATTTATACTTTAAAGAAATTAAATAATATAATTTAACAACATAAATTTTTTTTTGACAAAAAAATTTATGAAAAAAAATTACTGTATTTTTACTATTCATGAAACTAAGAAAGTTATCAGAAAAATATCAAAAATTTAGGCAAAGAAAAATTTTATATCCCACTTATAATTAAGAGGTTTATGTTTTCATATAGAAATTAATTATGTGTCAAAATATTAATTTAAAAGGGGTTCTCTATTAAAAGGTGGTAAAATTGTATTTTTTGAAAAAATACTTCTTTTATTCGAAAAATTGAATTTGTTCCTACGTCATGTCTAGAAATAATATAATGTCAATTTTAAAAAATAAATTTAATAATATATATATATATATATTACATTAATAAAATCTATATAGAGTGATTTTATTATTTTATAACCTTACTTATTTACATTTAAATAGTCTTTCACACGAAAGCTAATTCTATTCAAAACCACCATTATAATGACTAGGTTATAAGGTAACATAATAATATTTAGTTATTCACATAAAATCATACATACATGAAATCGATTTTATCAAAATAATGTGAAATTATTTGTAACACAAAGAAAATAAAGTGTTGTGTATACCACAAGCTAAGCCAGTGTTGTGTATAGAGAAATCTTATCTTTGTGTAGTGTACAAAACAAGACATCAAAAAAATATATCTCATTAAAATATCAGGGTGATACATTCTACCCCCTTAAATTTTTTTCCCTAAAAAATGTTTAAGGTTGTTAAAGGATTTAATACGTGAAAGTTTATTTCACAGAAACACACATCATAAAAACAAGGACTAAAACAACATTTTAAAAAAGAATAGTTGGAAAATAATAGTTACCCAAAGTAAATCATAACTATGTCTCTATATAGGAGAACACAAGTAAAGATTATGCATGGGGAAAATGCCTAAATAATCATATATATTGATAAAGATAATTTATCAAAACATTTTTGGTGATCTAGTGAAAGTTAACTAGCACAAAACCATAAACTAAAGAAGCATGAAATAGAACATTGATATCAAAGACAATTATGATAATAAGATACCATTTTACATCATGACCCCTTTTCCTAATATTGAATCATTTATTTAGAATATATATTTACTTTTTTTTGGTAAAATCTCACTTTTGGATGTTCCCTGAACAATTTCCAATTCATATCTTATTCAAAAAAATGAAGTTGAATTTTTCATTCCTAAAATATTAAAAGACCATGCAATCCATAAATAGAATGAAATGCCATTCCATAAATCATTATAAAAAAAAGTTAACACATGTTATAAAATATTAACAAGTCCAAATATTATGAGATAATTCATTATTCTAAAACAGTTCATCAGAATTTTCAACATAACTTTCCTTAAATGATAAACTTACAATCATTAAAAAATATAAAAACCCAAAAATTTAGAATGATGTGAACTAACCTTGGCATAAAAATTATCCCCATATATCATAAGGTATCTATTGTTGTTCAAATTCAAAATATATGAACACCTTCATCATATATTCTATAGATAGATGGTAATAAACTCAATTATCATATATCTTTATTAAAAAAATTCATGTTTTCTTATTCTTATGTCCAAAAAGATGTAAAATTTACCCATGATAGCATAACCCACATTCTAATAAATCCTTAATTTGTTCCAAGGTAACTAATATAATCCAATTTACTTATTTCTATCCAACATATATTTATCGAAATATCATTTCCTCAACATCATGCTTATATTAAGGCTTATACTTCCATTAATCTCATGTTTTCCAAAAACATCACCTTATTACCTAAATCACTTTTCATGGTTACTAGTACCACTCATAATATACTTTCAAATAAATGTGGAAAACCACATTGGACTACTAAATAGATATTTCAATATTCCATAATACTATAAAATAGATTCTACAATATTATTCTGGGACCCCATTATATAAACACTCAATCATTACACCACTTCACTATCATACTCAACTTCACCAGTAGTGATTTCTTGTGATTTTCCTTTTTCTTTGGCCTTAATATGTTATTTATTTTGACCATCATCAATAACCCTTGGATTAGTGAATTTTTTAGAATAATTCCCCATTTCCTGAAACTTATAACATCCAATTGAGGGACTAGCATTCTATATATCCTTTTCTCTATTCTCATCATTAGGTACCATTTTCCCATTACTTAAGCACTCAACTACCCAATTAAATTCTTTTCTATAGTTAAAACATTTATTAGTCCCATTAATACAATCTACACTAAACTTATTTTCACACTTTGATCAGTAAGAAATGTTCATCTTCATTTCACCATTATTTTGATATTTTCCCTTGAACTCCATATTCCATTTATTATTGAAACCCTGAGATTGATATGTAACCCCAACTTCCATTTATACCTTAATATCACAATTCCCAATCTCTCTATATCTACTAAAGTATCTTTGGAAGTCTTTTTTAAGCCATTTAAGTATCGATCAACTTTACTTTCAGGTTGGATGATAATGCCAGAAACATACCTTTCAACTCTTGTAAACCTTTCCTTATATGTACCAACTAATTTATCACCCTTTTTCTTAAGCTCTAGGAACTCATTTTCTATATTCATACAAATAATATGAGTAATTCACTAACTGAAAAATAATTTCTTGCACTCATCCCATTCCATGGATTCAATTTTATCTTTCTCCCACGTATTCTTGATTAGAGTCCCCCACAGGTCCGCTTCATCTTCTAAATGATAAACATCCAAAATGAATTTTTCATTTTCAGGATATTAAAGGATAGATAATATCATTATAATGGTACTAATCCATTATTCAACATCAATTTAATCAGAAGAACCACATAAAGAAGGTGGACGTTGATTTACGAAGGACTCAACAGAATGTTGTTCCCCTCTTTGTCTATTTGGATGTCTAGAATGATTTATAGCTTGTGTAACTTTAGAGGTAAGTTTTTTAATTCCATATCCCAAAACATTTGGTTGTTCAAGAGGGAAATCATTTCATCTCCCATTTCATTCATCATTAACACGGTTACTTTGGGTTCCATCCATTGTCTAAAACCCAAAAGAGTAGCGTGAGAGGCAAAAAATCATACAAGGAACAGAAAAATTTCAAGGGGAAGTACTTTTAATATCTAACATATTAGGTTTAATCATAGGTTAACAATTATCATTAACAAAATTTATGGATTTTAACCTATATTTAGACTTTTAGTAGGGAAATCCCTAAACATAACATAAAAATATCTCTAGGGATCTCATTAAAGATTACACATCCTATTATCCAAAGGATGACTAAAACTTTCCCTTGATAAAATGTATAACTACCCAAGTATGACATATAAGAATATTACATATTTTTAGATGAATATTCATTACATTTTTCAAATTCACACTTGAGGACCGTAATAGTTTATTTCCTTTGGAAACATATAATAAATTATTCTAACTTGTGAAAGATCTTAAAAATCTCCCATAAATATCTTCCCCTATATTACCCCTACATAAAATATTTATTTATAACTTGAAGAATGGAAACATAATAAAAAGTCATATCAAATGATCTGTATGGGTAAACAAATAAAACATGAACTTAAGAATCTAATAACATAAAAATATCTTTTGAGAATCCTACCATGTATAACATATATCAAAATTACGAGTCATAGAATAAATCCTGGTATTTCTTAAGGCATAAATTATTAAATAACATGATCCATGTGAAAATAAGATTGGCATAAAACATTAAATTCTAAAAAACACATAAGAATATAAAATCATTTACATATTAGCCAAGGCTCATTGCGAAGACAATAATAGTGGACAAAGTCCATTACTGAACCAGGTTTACTTTCCATTCCAGTCATGTCTATCTTAGGAGATATAAATAATTACCCAATTATTTAGAGGGAGATATAGTTACAACCCATATAATAATGAAATCATTCTTTAATGTTCCACAAAAACATAAATCATTCATCATAGTATAACCCTTGGAATAAAATGGGTTTCTAAAACATCATTCCATCATATCATAATCCATGTAAAACAAATGGATTTAATAAATACAATTCCATCATAAATAAAATAAAATCATAGTAATAATAGGGATAGAAACATATCCATATTTAAATAATTTCATCTTATATGGAAAATAGTTTTGATATAACACATGAAATTAATTCTTGAGGAAAATATCATTTCTTCTTCATAATCGTTTTCTTTTCTTAAAACACCGTGAAAATTTGAAAGAAAATAATTATTTGAAAATAATTTTGCAAATATTCATTGTATACTTCATGGAAATAAGGTTTCATGAAAGTATAAAAATAAATTCATGCTTTATAAGTTTAAAAAACATTCTTCTTGTAATTTTTTTGATAAATTCAAAATGTACCTTATATTGAATAACGACAAAATATTCTTTTCATAATGTTTCGTAAAACATCACCAATGGGTAAAATTTATTTTAAAAACTTTTAGAAGAATATAAATAGTATAAAATATTTAGGGAATATGGATATTGATGATAAATATACCCCAGTAAATACTTACGAATAAGCAATCTCGAATAACAATGAGATTGTAAATATATCTCTTACCAATTTATAATTGTCAAATTGTATAACTCAAAAAATAAAGAAAATTATAAGAATATCAAAACATTCCTAATAATAACCCTAAAAATATTCACGGTTAGTATAAACACAACTCAAAAATAGATAGGTGGTGTATAAGACATATGTCCCACATAAATAAAAGTGAGACAAAATAATCCCTTACCATAGGTCCAATTTCTTTCTTATGTGTCTAAAATGCCTGTATAGTGGTTTAAAAAAAATTATCAATGTGTAATAGAACCTTGAAAATATTAATTATTTCAAATATGATTCCCTTTTGGCTTTATATCACCTTTTCATATATCAAATCCATGTTAAATCAATGTTTTGGGTAATAATCATTTTGGTCATCATACATGTTTTGACTTGTTATTCGTGATCTCAGTACACAGATCAAGGTTTAATTACTCCCAGAAAGTATAAAATGATTTATATATTATATATATTTAGTATTTAAATATATATATTAGATATATAAATGAAATTGAATACACCATTCATGGAGACGGTAGGCCGTACGTACGCACGAACGTTGTCTATGTTTCCTTATTGAATTGAATGAAAGAAATTAAATGAAACATATATATACCAAATTATAGTATAATTATTATTTAATATGTTTCATGATTATTTATTATATTTACTTTATGATCATTCTTGAATGGTTAGCATGGAGAATGAATCTCAACACGCCGTGGAGATGGTAAGCTGTATGTGCCGATGAGCGACACTATCATCCCCTTAATGGTTAAATAGTATGAAATTGGAAGGTATATTAATAATAAATAATAATTATCATGAAATATTCATTATTTATATAATTTATATTCATATTTATACTCATATAAACAATTTAGTGTCGAATAACAAATTACACCATGGCATGGAGGCTGTGAACCTTACGTACGCACACATGGTGATATCGTTATTAGTAGGATGGATAAATTGTGGAATAATGTTGTTTCATAATTATAATAACATATCAGTGTATAATTTATTAAATATTTATTACCTTAAAATTAAACAACCCATGAAGAGGAATTAGAAGAAGAATGAAGTTTGAAAGAATCCACAGAGGAGAATACCTCTTCTTCGATGTGATTCCTCTAAATCTCCCCTTAGAGTACTAGGGTTGGTCTTATAAGAAGACCAAAACCACTATAATGTAACTAGGCAAGTTTATAATGGAATAGGTTAGGAGGTGTATGAGCTTAAAATCTCAAATTTAAGTGAATAGGTGAGAGAGGAGGTGCCTTTTATAATTGTGGTGAGGGGCACCCTTGGAAACTCTTAAAATATTAAATTAATATAAATTAAAAATTTAATCAAAATGTTTCCAAATTGAAATATGTAGAATATAAGATGAGTATATTTTTAAATAATCACATTCAATAATTTTTATACATGTATTAATTTTATTTCAAACATTATCTTCTTGGTTTACCCATAATTATTATCTTTTAATTTTAATTGTGGAAACAACCTTATAAGTATTAAGTGGCTAGAAATTTTAATTAAATGGATTAAATTTCACATAATTGTAAACTTATTGAAAATTTATACCCTATATTATTCACTTTGTGATTTTATTTTTTTATAATTTTTAAATAATTTAATAATTTACTATTTTTATAAAAATTCAATTATGTCAATTTTTACAATATTCATATTATTTAATTTAAATAAAATATAAAAAGAGTGATAACTTTTAACCAAACCATTTAATAGCATTTTAAAATTTCATATTCACCTTTAAAAATAATGTATGATATAAATTATGTCATATAATATTTATTTTAAAATTTACAATATCATTTTTTTGACTCCTTCATTAATAAAAAAATCCTTACATCACCATTATGTCATATCTAAATTTACTTAGTTAATATAAAAAAATTAGGAAAATAAAATTCCATGATTTAGGAAATAATTTTTGATTTATAATGACTATTTATAGTCAAATAGATCACTTATATTACCCCATATTAAAATTGTTTTAGTAAGAAGATATATGTTTATAATATACTTTCTTTTACATTAAATTTTAGGTTATAAGTGTCATAATCACATCCAAGTGGATTTAAAAGGATAAAATATCTTCCCAAGGGTTGTCTTGGTCGTCATATCTCATCCAATATGATTAGGACAAGTTTTATGGTGGTTTTATAATATCATTCTTACCCTTAATTAACAGTTTTACCCTTTTACCATATTAATAAATATTAATGAAATTACAATTCATAATGTAAAAAAATTAAAATAAATCTATTTACATAATTTGGAGCTAATGATTAAAAATTTGGATTCCATTTTTTTATTTTCAAAATAGAGATGTTTCAGTTATTAATTTAAAATTAATCCCATTGTCGGAAAGAGAGAACGAGTTTTAAAAGCTATAACATTGCAAAAGATTGAAATGTTATTAAATCAGAATTCAATGTAAAATTAATTATAATGAAAAAAATTATATTTAATGATTAAAATATATTTTATTTATACTTTAACACCCTTAAATAATATAATTTAACTATATAATTTATTTTTATGAAAAAAGTTGTTGTAAATTAAAATTTAGCCTATTTTTCAGTATTCATCAGTACATGAAAGTTATCAGAATAATATATAAAATCCATCCAAAGTAGATTTTTATATACGATTTCCAAATAAGAGGTTTATGTTTTCATATAAAAATTAATAATGTTTCAAAAAATTAATTTGAAAGGGGTTCACAATTAAATGGCGGTAAAATTTCCTTTTTTTTGAAAAAAAATACTTCTTTTATTCAAAAATTGAATTTGTTCTTATATCATATGTAGAAAACCTATAAGAAGTTTTTTAAACTATAGATATAATATATTTCATATATATTTATATATTAAATTAATAAAATCCATCAAGAGTGATTTTATTATTTTATAACCACACTTATTTGCATTTAATTAGTCTTTCAGACAAAAGTCAATACTGTTCGTACCTACCATTATAATGGCTAGGTTATAAGGTAACATAATAATATTTAGTTTTTAAATTAATTTCAGTCTTTCATGAAATTTATTTTATCAAAATTATAGGAATTTATGTGTAACACAATCCAAGCATAGTGTTGCATATACCACAATCTAAACTGGTGTTGCGTATAGCACAAGCTTATAGTGGTGTAGCGTATAAAAGAAGACATCAAAAAAAAATATCTCATAAAAATTTCATGGTGTTATAGATGCCCCTTCTATGTCCAATATATTATGATACATTCATACCCCCTAGAAAATAAAAGTTATTATGAGTATAGATAATCACCCAAACTATCTTACAAACAATCACCAACAATAACTGATCACAAATGATTATAGTGCGTCATCTCTTGATGAGATCCTTAAACTAGAATCCCATTAGTTTAATTTATAACAAATCCCACAAATTGTGATATCTCCTGATAAGTTCTATATTTTTTATACTGGAATCCCACTAGTTCTCAAATTTTCATAACAACCTCCTATGAATAGGTATTTAACCACTTATTTATACTGTTGTAGTTTGTACATTATCCTCTTCTTTAGAATCATCAATGGAATTTCTCAACATTAATTATCAGAGTGTGTAAAATTATAATATCTCATTGATATTTATAGAACACCAATGGTCTGGTCCCACTATCTATAAACAATTTAATATGACTTCATTGATATGATCATAAAAATTCACACACAAATACACAGTATATTCCAATTATCTTCAACTTCCTAACCCATATCAGATGCATAACTCAAATATGTGATGTTCATTTTTATTTTAACAACATAAAATTTAATATTGAAAATATTTTATCACTATTAATTCCATAACATCTCACTGATATTGATGCATTCATATAACCATATTCATGTAACTCAAAATCTTTAAATCAATGTGGTTGCACATGTTTCATGTCTAGTATTATTTTTCACTATGTGTCAACATATTCAGGTTCTATTTCTTTAGATAAATCAATAAATAAAAAATATCTTAATCCTATGGAAGACAAAAAACTTTATTGAATAAGGTTTAATACGTGAAAACTTTGTTATCGTTTTCTTCACCACATATGTGAAATAATTATATAGGGAATATTTTTCTTCTCCGTATAAGGTTTTATAAAAAGAAAGCATTATCCTTCCTAAAGATGTTGTGTTGTCTTAGAGGATGCAAAACAAAAAAATCACAAATATTCTTCTTCTGGAATATATAGTTCCCTACTGAGTCTTGGTTTCAACTTCTCTCTCTCTCTATATCATGATGATCTCTACATTTATTTACCAAATGGTGAAAAGAAATGGTATTTATAGAAGTGTACCATAAAATCACACCACCAACTCAATTGATATGTGAACTCCTTATCTTATGCATGCACCACTATAGATCACATGCTTCACAACTACAAAAATCACCATATTCGCATGTGAAGCATGTTGTATTTGAAATAACATGTACATGCTCCCGTTTCTCATGGTATAAACATAATTATTAGTTACCATGCATAAAAATGATGTTTCATTCTTACCTTGTTCATGACTAGCTCTTAGATCAATTGTCAAACAACAAATTAAGAAATCTTAGAAATCTCAGCATGAGAAAATCCAGGTGTATAGAACCCTAGGGAGGACGAGGTTGAAGAAGACATGGTAGCATAAATATTAGAACTCAAATAAATAACAGCAGACAACAAATGTTCTTTGAATAACTTTTTATTGATGCTATGATGTACCATGAATACTGTGTCCCACATCACGGATTTACTTGGTTTAATACCTCTTAATAAGAAACTATCTTCCCTTTAGCTGGAAAATGGTAGTTTGTGGTCCACTCCCGACACTCGTTGGAACTGACCTATGCCAGGACATTTCTCCACCATCATTCAACCCCACATGGTGGCACCACTTCTCTACTCTTGTTAACCTCAACGTGCACACCTGCCTTGTCAGGAAAACCTCCTACCACTATGAAAATTCAGCGAGTTGGCTCTCCAATGTAGTTGAGGCCACCACCACCACTTGCGGTATTGATCTTTCTTCTTATCGTGGATGGAAAACCAATTCTCTATATAATTTTCAATAAAAACATACTAATTAAAAACTATGTAAATGTAAACATGTAAAACCCATTCCATATAAAGTCCCACACGATCATCATCTCCCTTTTTTAAATTCTAAAATCATTAATTATAATGGAGAATAAACATCCATTATCATCAAAATATAATCATCTCCACTTATATATTTATTTAAACTAATGATGACAGATAATCTTACTTAGAATGTATACTTTAAATTCTATTAACAATGTTAATTTGCTTAATTAATTGGCATATGTTTTGGAAAATAAGAACAAACATGAAATAATCACATTAAAACACATTGAATTTTAATGCTTCTCAACTTATTGAAAATAATTTTAAATCACTATAATTCTAATATTGATAAACCACTTGTGTTACTCAATCCCCCCATTAGAATTTGTGTAATATCTATTTTGTTTCTAAAGTGAATGTTATCATATTCGACATTATTTAAAATAAAACAAAATATATAAGTATGGGAAATAATTATTACCTCCATCAACCAAATTGGAAGAGAAAAATCTTTTCCAAATGTAACTGGTAAATGTTTTAGATCTTTTTGATCTAATATAATTGATAAATGATAACCTATTTTCTCTTGAGGAGAAGGTGGATATGCAAATGAGGGCAGAAAAGTGTCTCTACACTTTCTGATTTGGGTCACCCAACAACATAGTTTTCTTCCCTATGGAATTATACCTATCCTTCCAGGAAAAGGACTCATGAAAGGGTTTCGATCTATCATATCTCTTTAGGTCGTAGTAGTCCTACCCACAACCCAATTCTTGACATATGACTGACAAGAAGATCATACACAACAATTGGGTGATTAGTCCCTTATCATGAATCTAAGTGGAGAACTGCATAACTATGGGTGAACAAATATCCCCCTCATCACTAGAAATGGTATTTTAAGTTCCCTCTTTTATCTAAAACTGGGTTTGGATATTTTTGATCTACCTAAGAGTTCTCAAAAGTTTCATGAAACTATCCACATTTGGTCTCCCTCTTACATGGTTTGCCACCTATAGGATATTACCCTCATCGAATTGGGAAAATTACATGTGAAAGTGGATCGATATGTCTTATATATTTACGCTAATTTCCTATTACTCATTAAACAATGTGTGAATCAAGAATTTCTATCAGATCACAATTGGAAATTGGGTAGTTATTCCCTTATCATGAATATGAGGGGAGCGCTAAATAACCATGGGTGAAACAATTTTTAATTCTTATTTTTAAAAATACTATCCAAAATTGACAATAATGATAAATGAATTTCCAAAAATAGGGAAATGATCATGAAAAACATCAAGATAGTAATCAATTAAATTAGAGAAAATACTAACCATTCATATATTGATTGTATCTGAGGCATTATATAATCTAAATTTTTTTTAATAGAACAATTTTTTATATGGATTGGTAATAGTTATCATTTCTTGGCCATAAAGTGAAATGATCACTTATAAATAACCTAAAAATAAATACAATATGTAATAATAGTTTTTTTATAAAATTATATCTAAAATTTATTCAATGATGTGTGTTAGAAAATGTTTTCCTAAGACACATGATTTAGTATCATAATGTTAATTCAAACTCTTTATCTATATAGGAATGTCATATGGATCAACTAATTATTATAATTATTTATAAAGTTAAATTTTTTTTGAGAACAATATTGATTTGATATACAAATTGTTAGTTTGGAATATGGTAGATGACGCCAAATTCTAACAATTTCTAAATTTCATTTTTCACCACCTCTTGTACAATTGTATTTAGTGTCGTCTGAGTTTTTATAACCAGTTTACCATTATTTCAAAGGGAAATTTATTGCATAAATATTATTATACTTATTCTATGAATGAATCCTATAATCCATCCTAGGGATTTCACATTTTATAAAAAAAAATTATAAGTTTCAGTTATTGGTTTGATAATAAGGTACTAGTAATGATACATAGAAACTTATATTCCCCCATTAGGTATATATATTTTAATTCATGTGGAAGTAGTTTTAATTCCAAATTGGGTGTTAATATTAAATATTAAAGCATATTGGGTTCAATTAACATATCTACTTTGATTTATTAAACAAAATGAACATTTTCCATTTAATTTAAATAGTCATATCAATTTAATAGATCAGAATATACCTCATACTTAAATGGTTGTATAGAGAGAATTATTCAATTAAATAAATCATTTAAAACATTCTAAGATATCAATTTATTTTACAAATTAATAAATATTCTAAAAATGTATTTCCTACATGCATTAGATTCATCAAAGTATTAAGGTGTTAAAATTAAATTTTCCTCTTGGGGGTATTTCGTTGAATTAAAATTTGTAATGTTATTTTTTACCCAAACTCTATTATTAAAGTTACTTCGTGTAATTTTTATTATATTTTTTATTTTCAAAAATAGTTTCCCCAAGATAATTGGAGGCAAAAATGATATCCTTTCCTCTACCTTGTTTGGTATATAAAAATAAACTGGAATGAACAAATTCCAGACTCACAAAAACTTCATCAAGAACCCATGCTAGAAATATAGTGTCTTATTTAGCCAACTAGATAAATACCATTACTGGATTTATTTCGCTAATAAGAAATGATTAAAAAATATACAATTTATAAAATTAAAATAGGTAAAAATATATAAATTTAGAAAATACAAAGATTTTATGTAGCTTCACTTATATCTTGGTTATTATTATATAGTGACTCCACTACTTATTTCCACAACAAATTAATTATTCATATACAAAAATGACAACCCAAAGTTATTATTAAATAGTATCTTGGTCACTGTTATGTAACCAGTTCTGACCCACATCTATCCTTACCTGGATTTCACATCCTATGATTTCTTCTTAGATAGCCTGGACTTCAGCAGAGTTAATCCTACATATTTATTAAATAAATAAAAGTTAATATTACTTAAGGAATTTTCTAACTTACCACTTCCAATAGATATTATATATTACCTAGAAGTTTCACATACAAACTTGCTACACCATACCTTTAAAAAAAATATCAAAGGACTCTGAGAAATTGGACATTCATTTTATTCCTAAGAATTGATAATATAATAAATTAACAATGTTTTTCAAATTAATCAATATTAAAAAAACCAATGAAATAATGTTTTAAGACCAAAAAATATTTTATTAACAAAATACGAGGGAATCAAATGAATTCAATAATAAAAAATATAAAGAATGAATTTAATTTTTTCAGAAGACATTTTTTTTAAATTTCTATTGTTTTTATAAGGTATCCTACTGGTTATGTTTATACTAACCCTTGAATGAGCTTTTTGACAACACATATTGTGTCTATGAAGACGACTCTTAACCTAGAGGTTAAATTGGTGGGTGATGAGTTGGTGGAGTTAAAGATTCCTGATTGTTGATGAAGAATGTCACTAAAGGTGTTTGAATTGGGAGTTTGTGTGATGTGGATCTCCCTATCTGGTTGTTTAGGTATGTATTTATTTTGAATTTTTGAGCCCTTTTATTTCACCATCTTTTTAGTGGAACAATTTTCATATTAGGTGGTTGTTTAGTTGGTGTCACATGCATTTTATTCCATAGATAGTTACTATGTTTAATTTTTCATTATTATATTCTATTTGGGTTATATGTAGTTGTGTGTAGATTTATTAGGGTAACAGTAATGGAAAAAAGATTTTTTAGATGAGGTTTTTAAAACTGCCTCAGAATATTTCATTTTTTTCTTTTAGTTTTGGCTTTATTAATGTATAGAAAATTTAAAATAGTTTATCTAAAACTACCACCATTTAAAATTAGTTAAATATATTGTTAAATATTTTTTCCTTTTTTATTTATTTAATTTTTTGTACCATATTTTCTAAAACTACTCGAAAATCAATGATAAATAATAAATATTTTTAATAATTATGGAAAATTATAATTACTTGTTAATAATTAATAATTTATAATTTATATTTAAATTTTACTAATTTATTATTATATAATAATTATTTATTATTTATATCTATTAGTCATTTATTATGAATTTTTTTAATTTTTTAATTATTTCTTAATTATGAATTATTGATAATTATTTGTTAGTAATTATCTAAAAACTAAATTCATTATTAATTTTTTAGTAGTTATTAATTATTTACTAATTATTAATTTTTAATTGGTGACTATTAATTACTAATTATTTATATATGTATATATTTATATAGAAACACACACACACATACACACATTAAATACTTTTTTGAAGGATTATCACTTGACAAATTTTCTAGGAGAAGATAAAAATCAGCATTTAGATATAAGAAACCATAACTATTGATTAGAGTTCCCATTTTTGCTTCGTTACCTATGAAATCCAAGGTTCGAATAACAATTTGGTAATAATGTAATAAAATAACTATTGATATTCTAAAAGATTTTTAACTGAGACTTCAATATCAAACAACCAAAATATTTGATGCGAGTGTTTGTTTGGATTTTTGATCCGTTAAATCAATGTTTATGATGATCTCTATGAAATATAGTATAAGGAATTCCAATACCCCATTTTTTGGTGAAAAGAATCATGGAATTCCCCTGAAGACACTATTTAAGTTATGGTACCCTAATTTCAATTATTTTAATAGTACTTCTACTTATTTTAAGAGGGTCCTCATGTATTTTTTTGGGTGAGGTTTGAATTTAATATCAGGTTTACATTCCTAAGGATATAATGATGTAGATATTATATTAGTCTTCCCTCCTTTAGTATTTTATTTTTTTGATGGGTCCTATGTGCCCAGGATTGCCTTAGTGGCTATAGACGTTCCTTATGGTGAGAAGTTAGAGGTTAATAGAGTGAGAGAGTGTGTATATTTATAATTGTTTTTAGGTGTGTGTGTGTGTGTATTTATATCAATTTATTTATATACTTTTATGTGTTTATGTACATTCTTGTGTGCATATATACAGTAATATTTATATATGTATTTATTTATATTTATATATAATTATATGTATTTATGTATATTTATGTATATGTATAAATATATTCATATATATTTTTATTTATATATATTTCATTTGAGTGTATATATATATATAATTATATATATGTGTGTGTAATTTTATTTATTATTATATATATCTATAGATATCAAATGTATTTATGTATATTTATATGTATTATGTTTGTATATATATTTATATTTATATATATTATGTGGCCTTATATAAAATATATATAGTTATATTTAATTACACACACATATATATATATTTATGTATTTATATATATTTATTATATCTGTATATATTGTTATATTTAAGTATATTTATATGAATCTATATATATAATTATATATAATTAAATATATATATATATGTAAATTTATTTATATATTTATAAATATAAAAAATAATTATAAATATTTTCATATATTAATAAATCTATGTAAATTTATAAGAAATCATATTTTCATATGCATGTATTTATAAATTATGAATAAATATATGCACACACACACACACACATATTTATTTGTATATATATAAAATTATTTTAAAGTTTATTTTGTCCCCACATGATGGGATTGATTGAGTGGTAAATATTTTTTGAATAAACACATGGTATTTGGTTTAAATATCCCCCTAAACATATATTTGTTTATTTTTTTGGGTGGGTTTAGCAGGCCTATACGGGTCGAGTCATTGTTGGCCAAGGGCGTAGTGGTAAACGTTTTCGATGGTCCCAGGATTGGTTAGTGTTGAGGTGGGCCTTGTCCAAGTGGTGGTCCTAAACTTCAGTTGGTCAAGCTAAGACTAAGCATAACGATCCTAGATCTGATGGGCCCATGTTGAGGATAGGATGGGCAGCCTCGACACAATAGTCTTTTTAATTGTTTATATCTAAAATTTAAAAAGACATAAATATTTCCATTTTAAAATATTCATTAAAAAATAAAAAATATAAAATCATCACTAAACACTATACTTCAACACTAAAAGTCATCCCATAATGTTTCACAATGGGTTTTTAAAGGTGTCATAAAATAATAACCAATATTCTGATTCAAAGCGATTTAAACTATCACTAAATGCAAAAAAACATCACTAAATGATGTTTTTGAAAAAATGTATGTAACCCATAGATTTTTTAGTATTAATATACTATTAAATAAATACTATTTAAATAACATTTTTACATGAAAAGTAAAACCGTGATGTACTATGATATATTTTATTAAGATAAAATTTTATATTTTAAATATGACAGTTATAATATACCCAATAAATTGGAGTGTATAAACCGAAGTAACCACAATAATAAATCTATATATAAATAATAAGAATTGAAATAATGGAGTATAATTATTCTTTATGAGGCTCATTTATCTACAATTATAATAGAGGTTGATGAACTAGCATTTTTAGAAGACCAAACCCAAGTTAAACTCCATCAGGTGTAACTTGAGAAAAAATATTTGTGGGAGAAGTTCAAGGTCATGAAAGTCACTATGAGATCCATTATAGTTGATTCACCACCCAAATAAACACCCAACACTTATATTAAACTTATATATCATTCATAAGTTTCTTGGGGATTTGTATGTGTATGTTATGATGAAATAACCATGTAATAATTAATGTAATAAATGTTATTTTAATACATATATTTTATACATTTTATATTTACAAAAAAATTACTCTTAAAAAATGAATTGATCTAAATAATAATTTTTTTAATTAATATAATTTTATTGATAAAATTAAATTAATACTTATTATATAATGGATCAATCTTAAATAATTAAGAATAAAATAAGTTAAAATTTATTTTTTTGAAGAATTGTATTTTTCTATATATTATGAATCTATATCATATTAAACTAAACTAATAACTATTAAATATTTATTCTAAATTTTCCATTATTTAAAAAATATATTAACACTCATTTAAAATTTGCAATTAATATTAAGTAATATTAAGAAAACTTGATGATTTTTAAAATCACTATTCTGTTAAAAGTCATTTATTTTCCATATAAATTTTATTTTTCTTTAAAATTTGAATATCTCATATAAATAAAATTATTTTAATTAAATATATTTCATTTATTGATTATTCATTTGAAAATTATCTTATAGTGAATTTTTGGGACTTTTCTAAAAATATTTATTTTTATGTGAATAGTATAAAATAGCCTTTTTACAAATAGCATGGATTTTATGACATAATTTGTATATAAAAAGGAATTAAAAATTCATGAAACATTTTACTTTGTCAATTATTTTTTTAGTAAATAAAATTATACTTTTAAAAATATTATGTTGAAATTATAATCCTATATTTTAAATTTTAAAATCTAAGTCATATTTTTATTCAAAAAATGTTTTTTATGGATTATACATTTACTATATTGAATTTATTTTTATCACTTTTAGAAATTTATTATTATAAAAATTTTATTATATTTTTAATAATATATATATATATATTTACTATATATAGTTTATTTTCTAAAAAAAAGAAATTAATGAGGATAAAAATGAGTTACCATGATAAAATTAAATGAAGGTAAAAAGTTAAATTAAGAGGAAAATGCCTAAAATATCTAAAAAATTATCTCTTATTTGGAAGGATTACAGGTGAATAATCCAATAATCATCACTTATATATTAATATATAATTTTGGATCCTTTCTTATAAGAAAGTGACATGACTTTAATATAAAGTTATCCATATTTACAAATGTGCCATCCCTCTCACTTACAAAGGAGCCCTTTAGTAACCCATTTATACTCACACTAAAATAAATATAGATTAGTAAATATCATCCCAAATATCTCACCAACTATCTACCCAATGTTCTAGAGGTTTTGTCTCACCAAAAACTACTCTATGAAGGATCAAGGGTTTTTCACGAGGAGTAAGGTAAAAACCCGCAATCAATCATTTTTCATTTATATTCATTTCTTCCATCTTCTACCTCCTCCAAATATTTTCTACCTATACAAATATAATTACATCAATTTCATTATTATACTTAAATATTATTATGTTTTTTAATAATTGTTTTCTACCTTCCTACCAACCATTCAATAAATTAAAACACCACTGTTGTTGTATTCATATTATCTCCTTTAGGAACAAAATATTTCATTTTTCATCAGAGAATTACAAGAATTTTTCTAAAAATATATTTAATAAATAAAAAATATTTTATTAAATAATTATGTTTTTGGAAAAGAAAAAATTAGAATATTATTAATAATATTAACAAAAAAATCATTGTAAATTTACCCTCCTAAAACAAGCATACCAAGAGGAAAAGCATTTTCAACTTTGTGACTAATAAATTATTGTCTTATCTTATTTATAACAATATATGAAATTATGATTTAATTAATTAATAAAATATAGATAATATAATTATTATTCTTAAATTATATTCTTATAATCAATTCATAATCATACTCATATACTGATTATAACATGATCTTGTTTGAGTCGGTTTAACCACCAACATGAATTATGCTATAAATTTATATCATGAAAAAATATTGAAAACTAAATACTTTTAATATTAAAATTTAGTAACTAAATATTTTTTTGGTTTTGGAATATTAATATTAATTTTAACTCAATATTAAGATACCATCTTTTATTCATTTAAAAAAATCAAACATTCTATTTAAAAGTTTATTCTTTGAGAACAATACATAAAAATACAATGGAATGAGCATTAAACATCATAAAAAATTATGAAAATAATATTCAAGTAACTATAATAATATATAAATGATGAAATTTATATCAATAAAGAGAACCAAAATCACAATTATAAAACCTGTATGAAATGAACAAAATTATTGACATATGATGACGAAAAAATAGTAACTAACAAAGACATGTGTGGGGAATGATTATTAATGAGTTTTATTAATGTTTTTATATATGGGTATGGTTTTTAAATATTTGGATAATATAGTTATTCTTAATATGAATGATATTAGAGTTTGCCTGATTAAGCATGAATCTATGGTAAGATTTTAACTCAATTTTTGTTCATTGAGATATGATCATTCTTCCTGAACATTATTATTATAAGTTAAAAAAGTTCAACCTCATGATTTAAATTTTTTAATTCATATTATGAATTTTTCTATTAACATTTTATTTTTATAAAATCCTTTTCAATTGATCCTTAATTTAAAAATATGATGTACGTAAGGGGTTTTTCCAAAACATTCCCTTCTTTGAGACTTTATTTATATTATGTAACTATTTTCATTTGTATGGTACATATGATGAATATTTATAGAATTATACCATGATTATATATTTATTTATGGAATTTATATTTTCATTTATTTTTTTTGTATTTCAATAGGATTTTATTCAAAAAATATTAAATCCTTAATGGTTTTCTAATTTCGCGTTCCCTTCTCTGAGAAATATTCTATATTCACCCTTTTTTTTGATTTTTTGTGTCCTATAAATATTTATAAATTTCCCATTTAGGTATTTATATCATAATTTTCATTAAATTTAAGGAATTGGAAGATCCATTTATTGTTTTATCATTCAATGGATTATTATTTGAAATTTACCATGTTTTATGTTTTTTTATTTCCAATAACATTTTGAATTTATAATTGTCATAACTAAGATTCTATTTTTAAAATTTTATGAATTTTCACACTAAAACTACCTATATTTTTTGTACTTTGTTTTCTTATGATATTTAAATATCCTTCAACCAGTTCACTTCTTATTTGGTTTATAATTTACTCGATGTGATATTTGAAAGAGAAATCATCCTTACCTATTCTTCTTGACCAGGAACTATTATCATCTATGTATACATTATTTCATCCCATAGATATTATCCTTTCTAATTTTGAAATATACGTATTCATTATTTTTTGTATTATGATATTTCCTTTTACTTATTTTCAAAATGAATCTTTATTACACTTTATATAATTTGGATTTAAATAATGATACATTAAAATATTATTCACGATCACATATTTTATCTTCCAATCCATATTTGTGAAGATATACTTTATTTTCCCCAAGGATCATTTATTCATATTTCTATTTTGAAATAAAGTTATAATAATTATTTGAATTATCTCCATGAATGTTATATTTAAAATTGAATTGTGAATTCATTTTCTATTAACATTTAATTAATTTATGATATTTATTAAGGAATATTATTTAATGTTTTTTATACAAAAATATTTTCCGAGAATCATCATAAGTTTTCTTTAAGAAATTTTCTCTGTATGGTTTCATGGTTTTTAGAGAATATTTTCCCTTTATTTGTGAAAATAATTTTCATAGAAGACATAAAAATATACATATAGTTTCTTCTTCCTTATCCTTATAAATTTTAAATCCTATATAAATGTATTTTAAACCATTTAAGAATCCTCTAATTATTCTTTTTATTGAATCGGGAATATTTCATAACGATACCATCCAAATTAATTCTGTAGATTGATTATTTTTATATCTTATTGGATTTTTTCATGAAACTCAATTATTTTTTCGTGAATAAATCAATATATGATAAAATATGAATGTTTTCAAGTTATTGAGGCACATATATGTATTATTTATAATTATATTAATGGGGGGCCCTATATATCCTTCCAATTCATTGGGAAACGTTTTATATTTCATGATATTACATGTTTTATGAAATGGGTATTTAAAATAATAACCAATGTGTAACATCCCGGTTCTGAAAGCCACCCAGAGACACCCCGTACCCGGTTGGTCACATAGCCTCCAGCGTGTTTCCCCAAATACCAGGCGCTTCCAACTAGAAGCGAGGGACTTGGGTGTGATAGTGGGGAAACTATTACCTCATATGAAGAGTAACACAATGGATGTAAAAAAAATATACAACAGCAGAGGCAATAAATATACCAACAACAGTAAATAACGGAAGACTAATGAAAGAAGCAACTAGAGCCCATATATATAAATGATGCATGATACATATGTCTAGGAAAGAAGCCAAACACATCCCAATGATGAAATAAATAACTTAACCCAATTAAAAAAAACAAGTAAACAAGTCCTCAAAATCACATGCCTCAGCTTGGTCCCATGCTCTCTAGCTCCAAACTAGTCATGTACCTGAAGTAGAAGAGAGCTTTCCCTTATCTATACCTGCAACAATATAATCTGTTTGGGCCTAAAAGCATGACCCAAATATGTTATGAGACTAAATCCCAGTAGGAAACCACCAAGAGATTTGTGCCTAATAGTTAGTAAATAGATATAGTAGGTAAAAAGAAAAAGAAGAAGTAAACAATAAATTACTCAATAGTAACAATTCCACAGTTCAATTTCATTCAATTCAACATATCATGTAGAAGATAAACAAATTAGGTAAACCTCTTTGAAGTACTCTCAGCCTAACGCCTCTGGTTCAACCAAAACAACACAAGCCAGTAGATAACACAACAGGTAACCCTCTGGGAAGTACTCAAAGCCTATCCCCTCTGGTCTTACCTAGCAACACAAGCAACCCTCTTGGCATTACACTCAGTTTAACCCCTCTGGTTCACCTTAAGTGTAGAATCTCTAAGGAAGAACTCACTGTCAATTCCTCATATAGTCTCATATTGGTAGCTAAAGGCACTATGGGAAAGCACTTACATCACCTTCCCACTGTTTCTAGCATCGAAGAACTAAAACCACTCTGAGGAAGCACTTAGGTTAATTCCCCTTGTCGTTATGCATTTTATGTAAAAAAGACACTCTGGAGAAGACCTTACATCCATGCTCCCAATGGTGTATACACCAGGTTCTCACGACCCTGTGTAAGTAAAGAAAGTACAAAAAAGTGTATCATCCAAAGTAAACCTAAATAACTACTTAGATAATAGTCTACAACATAACAACAAAAAGATAATAAAAATCACTCCATCGTACAATACTAGGCATGAAAATAAAATATAATCCTAACATGAAAACTATACCAAATAGTAATAAAAAAAATATGCATGGGTAAACACTTCAAAAGCAAAAAAATTAACCCTATTGTCATTCAATTAACCTCCATTCAAGCATTCAATCATAGCAGGAAATCAACAGGGCTAAAATAGTAACATTCAATACCTTGTCCAAGGTTATTGGGGACATTTTCACATATAACTTAGAGACATTCAACGGAAAGGCACAAACCACCTACATCGGTGTTGTAGGATAGTTATAAGTGAACCTCATGCTTTGAATCGCCCAAAAACACCATATATCTATAAAAAAAAATTAAAAACGCTCAACTGAAGATAACATGAGAAAAAGGAGGAATTAGGAAACTAAGCTTTAGTAGAAGAAAGAGATTACTGAGGTGATCCCAACGCAATCTACGTCGGTCGAATTGGAGAACAGATGATCGATTGGGAGCTCAGAGAAGGATCACAGCTATACTCTTACTCTCGGACGAACTAGACTTTGAAGGAGGGATTTATTCCAATTAGACTCAAACTTGGTGAATTAAATGAAAAAATAATGTATATAGAATGAACTTTATAAGTACACGGTGTGTACCTACCTTCACCGGTCCCCACATTAGGCGGTCTTCAGATCACTGCACAAAACTGTGTGCATGGCCGTTACCCGGCCAACACCCGGCTACCTGCGGTCATCGAGTATATGGAGTGTAATAAAAAAGTACATGACGTGTAATTAAGAAATTTCCAAAAACACCTGTATTTTATAAAAAACTAGAAAAAGATAAACATACCAGAAAAGAAGATCTATGTTCTTAGAAACATACCCCTTAAAGAAATTCGTTCCCAAATTTCCCTAACAAGTCGGCGTAGAATAAGAATCTTCAAACAACTCTGACCACTATGATCATACATCGGTCTCCCTCTCGTAGTTCTTGTCTTATACTCACTCGTTCTACCATTGCAATCGTACCAGAGGAATAGACCGGCCACAAATAACCTTCATACTGCTATCAACAATCCAGATAGGATGCTCCTAAAATGAGGCATCCACCTCTAACTCAACCTCCTTGGGATGAAGAGCATGAGACGAGTCAGAGAAGTTATGTTGGAGCTGAGAAACATGGAAAATGTCATGCATATCCCAGTACCTATGAGGTGACTAAAACTGATAGGATACCATCACAAATCTCTCCAACACCTCAAACGACCCAACGTACCTCAGTGAAAGCTTAACCTGTCTCCTAATCCTCTTGTGACCCAACCTCAGTGTGACATGCAGGAAAACCTGATCCCTGACGACGAACTCCAATGTTTGTCTCTACTGATCATCCTAAGACTTCTGCCGAGAATGTGTAGTATCCATCCTCTTTCGAATCAACTCGATCTGTTCGGTGGTCTCTTGGGCAAGACGAGGCCCCAACATAGCTGCATCCCCTGCCTCCAGCCAACATAAGGGTGATCAGTATGGCCTACCATACAAATAATCATAAGGTTCGATCTGAATAGTTGCTTTAAAGTTATTTTTATAGGAAAAATCCATAAGAGGTTTGTGCTTCTCCCAAGAACCTCCAAAATCTAGGATGCATGCACGAAGCATTTCCTCATGCATCTGAATCGTACACTCAGAATGGCCATCTGTTTAGGGGTGGTATGCTGTACTGAGAAGTACCTATGTACCCAAGGCCTTCTGCAATCTATGCCAGTCTTGAGAAGTAAAACGTTCATCACTTTCTGAGACAATGGAGTGTGGCACTCCATGTAGATGTACTATATCACGGATGTACAACATTCCCAGTTCATCAACACTGAAGGTCTCCTTGATCAGCAAGAAGTGAGCAACCTTCTTGAGTTTTTCAATGATAACCCAAACTGTATCGTTCCCTCTAGGCGACCTCGGCAGACTTGTCACCAAATCCATCGTGACATCATTCCATTTCCACCCGGGAATGGGTAGATGCTGAAAAATCCCAACTGGTCGCTGATGCTCCACCTTCACCTTCTGATAGGTGGAACACCTCATCACGAAACTAGAGACATCTCTCTTCATACCTGGCCACTAATACTGATGGTGTAGATCACGATAAATATTAGTGATTCCATGATGAAATTCCCAAATTGAGTAGTAAAAGTCCAACATCAGCTCCTCGCGTATGTCTGATGACACCCATACATGCCCATGAAAACACAAGATATCATCCTCACCTATGGTCCATCCAGGAATAGGGTCCTCTCCTGACACACTTTCCCGTTGGACTATTTCTTTATATTCTGAGAGATTCCTCATTCGCACTCGATCAAGAAGAGTAGAGGTAACAACTATAGAAGAAAGAAACATCTTCCCCTTCCTATCGTGCACCTCCAAATGCATCTCAGAGAATAAAGCCATAAGCTGCCACTCACTGATGGCCTCCTGAACTACCTGTATCTGAGTCCTCTTGCTCAGCGCATCAGTCATTGCGTTGCCTTTTCCATACATTTAGGAAAGATCAATGTCAAAATTCTGAAGGTACACAACCCACCTTCGCTGTCTCAAATTCAGGTCACGCTGAGTAAAGATATACATGAGACTTTTGTGGTCGGTGAAATCCACAAATTTCTCCCCCAACAGGCATTGTCTCCAATAGTTTTAATCATGAAAAAATATATCCAGTTTGTGATCATGTGTTGGGTAGTTCCTCTCATGTGACCTCAACTGCTGAGACCCATACACAAGGACTTTTCCCCCCCTGCATAAACACAACTCCCAAACCGATACCTGAAGCGTCACAATAAATAGTATAGCTCTTTCCCATATCTGGAAATACTAGTATAGGTGCTTAATTCAACCTCACTTTTGGCTACTGAAATGCTGACTCACAAGAATCTATCCACATGTACTTCACACCCTTCTTAGTCAGGCCCATTAGTGGCACTTTTAAGCATGAAAAGTCCTGTATAAAACGTTTTTAGTATCCATCCACCCCTAGAAAACTCCATACATCAAAAAACTTCTTCGGATGCTCCCAGGAAACTACTTCACTTATTGTTTCTGGGTCGACTAATACTCCTATATCTGAGATAACACAACCCAAGAGTGAATCTGATCCATCCAAAAGTGGCATTTTGAAAGCATAGAATATACCTAATGCTCTCTTAGTGTACTCATAACGATCTCATGATGGGTATCATGATCGTGTCGAGTGTGAGAGTACCCAACGATATCTTACATGAAAACCACCCTGAAATAATACATTTATGGATGGAACACTCAGTTCATTAGTTCCATGAAAACTGCAGGCACATTCTCGAGACTGAACGGAAAAACCATATATTCGTATAGATCATACCTCCTCCAGAAAGCTATAAGAGGTATATCAGACGGTCTAACACGGAACTGATGATAAAAAGTCCTTAATTCAATCTTTTAGAACACACGGGCTCCTCGAAGCTGATCAAAGAGATTATCAATCCTTTGTAAGGGATATCGTTTATTGACCGTTAACTGATTTGATTTTCGATAATCCACAAAAAGTTTGAGGGTACCATCCAACTACTTTATAAACAGGATAAATGAACCCCAAGGAGAATTACTGGGTTGGATGAAACACTTTTCCCACAACTCCTCCAACTGCATCTTGAGCTCATGTAACTCTAGTGTAGCCATCCTATAAGGAGGAATGGACACCACTACTACTCCGGGAACATGCTCAATAGAAAATTCTACCTCTCACTCTAGAGGAAAACTTGAAATGTCCTCTAGAAAGACGTCCTTGAAATGATCCACCATTGGAGGAAAGTCCATCTGTGAAGCCCCCTAGTCATCTAGATAATGACTAGAAATTTGTGATGTAACTCCTCCCAACCCATAATGACCGGGTCCTGCTCTGCTCGCATGGACATCGCATTCACCCTTATGAAGAAACGATCTTCCCTATGGTGATATGAAACTCACCCTATGAAAATATCAATAAACAACTACCTGGAAGGGAATTAACCAGTCCATTCTTAGAATGAAATCAAAGAGTATCTTCTCTAGGTCATAATGGTCCCTTAATAAGTGACACCCACCAACCTCAAGAGGGAACTCCTTACACTTTCGTACACTAGCCATTCTCATCCCCAACGGAGTGTCCAATGTCAAGACATCATTAGAAGAAAAGATACAGAGTCCAAGGCTCTCCACAACAACAAAATATATAAAGCTATGGGAATCCCATATATTGAAAAGATTAGAAGATAAAATTTAGGAAACTAATATCGTACCTCGAACTGTAGAGGGTCCAGGTTCCTGCTCCTTCTGGGTATGCTCCACTGCAAAAGTTTGAGAAGCACCATGGCCCTATGACCCTACCTGACCACCTTGATCTAATCCAACCTATTGTCGTTGAAAGACTAGAGATTGTCTACCATGACCATGACCTCCACCTCGGCCTGAATGGTCGGAAGAACTCCAGTTCCCATACTGATGAGAAACTGGTGGTGGTGCTCCTGAATGGGGACTCATAGAAGAACCTCTATCACCAGCTACTGGTGAGAAGATCTGAAAGAAACGTTGAAGATGCCCCATCATTCCACAAGATTGGAACTCCACTAGGTCTTTTGAGAAATGTGGCCTCATATGCCTCCTCTTCCCACACTGGTAGCATACCACCTGGATACCATAAGAAGTGTCTCGCCTCCATGGATCACCTCATGATGTCCCCCTGCGGTGCTTCCTACTGTCAGTTGGAGGGATACTAACTCCAGATGTCGAACCGACCTAGCTCACAACTCCATATTCCTTCAAATTTCTCTCTTTGATCAGTTCCTAGTTGCTGATAGAATTTATTTAAGTAAACCATAAGATATTCATATGAGATCAGATGTCGTTCCTCATACCATCCTCAAACTTCCTTTCCAAGAATAACTCATCACCTTCTGGAATAGGTGTGAAGCACTGTTCCTCAGTGATGCGAGAAGAGTACTCCATAATAGAATGATTACCTTGCTCCAAACTCATGAACTATTGGTCTTGATCGGCCCTCAAGGTCTCTATATAGATGTAGTCATAAAAAGAATGTTGGAAGTCATCCCAATCCATAAATTGCTGGCATCCCGCCTATGAGATCACATCACACCATTTCTTAGCGGAATCCCGATGCATGTACATAGTGAGCTTGACCCTCCTATATAGAGGTATCATCAGATTATCAAAGATAGAAAGTATGGATTCGAACCACAACTCTACAGCGTAAGGTCCTTTTTGCCCTATGAAGGTGGGACGATGCTGCTTCTGGAAAACCCGAGTCAACTCTACCATATAAGGGACAATATGTGGTACTCTCTGTAAGGTATCCATGAAACTCATAAAGCCCTCTCAGAACTGTGCGTCAAAACCTGTGTCTAGAATAATGGCTGGTGCCAGGACTGGCACAATTAGAGGATCTGTTCGAAGCCCTTGATCAGCCATGTTCGGTGTCTGATCTCTGCCCGGTAACTGGTGGAAAACCGGAGGACATATCGGTGCCATGACTCTGCAAGGTCAAGTGCACACCTTAGATCAAGATTGTCAAGGACTGAAACAAGAAGAGTTAGGAGGGAACCGGAGAACGAAATCATTCAAGTTTTTCAAAACAAGGATAAACAACATGTATAATTAACTACATGGCGTGTTCCCTTAAGCCTTCCCATGGGTGTGTACTTCTTCCAAAACTGGTCGTGTAACACCCCAAACACACGATGTGTTGTCCTAACACATGGTGTGTACATGAATCCTCTTCCCCAGCCCGAGTCCTTCTACACGACTAGGACACACGGTTCTCACAGAACAAGACTACACGATTTGGTAGTGCCAGACCCGGTCTGTACTAGACGAGCTTCACCGACCCGTGTTGTTAATGACACAACCAGATACAAGGCTCACACTACACGGAATGTTCCAGATGGACATGGCGTGTACTTCTTAGGTTTCAACTACCTATGTTGTTAGTGACATAGACGGTTACTCAGGTTAAACTACACGGCGTGTTCCAGACGAACATTGTGAGTATTAGAAATGAATCAACCAACCCATGTTTTTAGTGACACAGCTGGTTACACAGTTCTACAACACAACGTGTACATCCGGTACACGGCGTGTCCTACCAAAGAGTCCAAACCCCGTGTCCCCACCCACAGAGTCTGAGACATAATTAGAGACTACACGACATGTACATACAGTACACAGTGTGTACTTAAGAAAAAAAAATTTCTTTTCGAACAGAAGAACACAGGGCGAGTATTCATCATTACACACCTAGTATTCTGGGTTTTTTCAGACTGTAATCCTCAGAAACTACTCCAGAATCCAGAAAAAACACTAAAACGAACAATAAAGTGCCAAATTCCAATTCGTGATGGCCCATACTCTCTGTGAATCAACGCTTGGCATCTTATACATGTCTTATAAATGGAAAACAAGGCAATGATCCACCAAATTACGATTAGTGAGGGCCCACAACACCTAAAGAACCAATGTTTGGCGTTCATTCAAACAAAACCTTACACAATCAATACCCTATCAAATAGCAGGTACTTTATCGAGGAATCTATCACAACATCCTGAATACCTAGAACAACATCTATCACAACAACATACAATCGCTAATGAAACCTAAATGGCATGAAAAGAATGCATTACATGTGATTTATAGCAAGTGGCTATATGATGCATGAGATGGAATACCCTCATCTCATCGGGTTGCAATAGAAATAGAACCTCAATATCATCAACAAAAATAGCACAAAACTTGTGAATCACTCAAGGTGAAATCAAATAAACTATATATTTGCAAAGCCATAAAATTGAAATAACGAGGTAGATTGGTTTTCCCAATACACGGGTTAGCTAATCCCAAGAACAACTTATTTCCATGTACCTATTCCATCCTATCCCTAGATATAGGCTCCAAACAGTAAGTCAATAAAAAATAATTCCTCTGATACCACTTTTTAACGTCCTAGTTCCAGAAGCCGCCTAGGGGCGCCCCATACCCGATTGGTCACATGGCCTCAAGTGCATTTCCCCGAATGACAAAGGCTTCCGACTAGCAGTGAGGGCCTTGGTTGTGATAGTGGGGAAACTATGACCTCATTGGCAGAGTAACATAATGGATATAAAACAATTATACAATAACTGAAGGAGTAAATATACCAACAAAAATAAACAATGGAATGCCGATGAAAGAAACAACTAGGGCATACATATATAAATGATGCATGATACATATATCTAATAAAGCAGCCAAACACATCACAATGATGAAATAAAGAACTAAACCAAAGTGCCAGAAAAAAAAGTAAACAACTCCTCAGCATTTCAAGCCTCAGCTTGGTCCCATGCTCTCCAGCTCCAAATTAGTCAAGTACCTGAAGTAAAAGGGCGCTTTCCCTTATCTATACCTGCCACAATATAATCTATTTGGGCCCAAAATCATGACCCAAACAGGATGTGACACTAAATCCCAGTAGGAAACCACCAAGATATCTATGCCTAATAGTCAGTGAATATATATATAAGGTAATAAGAAAAAAGAAGCAGTAAACAAGGAAGTACTCAATAGTAATAATTCCACAATTCAATTGCTTTCAATTCCACATATCAAGTAAGTAGCTAAACAAAGTAGGTAACCCTATGGGAAGTACTCTCATCCTAACCCATCTGGTTCAACCAAAACAACACAAGAAAGAAGATAACACAACATGTAACCCTCTTAGAAGTACTCCCAACCTATCCCCTCTGGTCATACCTAACAACACAAGCAACCCTCTGGGCAATACACTCAGTCTAACCCCTCTAGTTCAGCTTAAGTATAGACTCTATGAGGAATCACTCACCATAAATTCCTCTTATAGTCTATTATTGGAAGCTAAAAGTGCTCTGGGGGAGCACATATGTCACATTCCCCCTGTGACCTGCATCTAGGAACTATAGACACTCTGAGGAAGAACTTACGTTAATTTCCTTATGTGTTCTCGCATCATAAGTAGAAAAGACACTCTAGAGAATACCTTACTTCCATTCTCCCAATGATCTATACACCAGGTTCTCACAGCCCTGTCTAAGTCAACCAAGTACAACAAAGCATATTGGCAAAAGTAAACCTCAATAACTACTTGGCTAACAGTCTACAACATAACAACAAGACTATAAATAAAAATCACTCCATCTTACAATACTAGGCATTTAAGGAAAATAGCAGCCTAACAAAAAAACTATACCAAATAGTAATAAAAAAATATGTATGGGTAAACACTTCCAATGAATAGCGATTAATACTATTCTCATTCAATTAACCCTTATTCAAGAATAAAATCTTAATAGGAAATCAACAGGGCTAAAACAGTAACACGCAATACCCCATTCAAGGGTATCAGGTACTTTTGCACATATAACTCAAATAATTTCAACGAAAAGGTACAAAACACCTACCTCGGTGTTTTAGGATCATTATACGTGAACCTTAATCCTTGAATCCCCCAATAACACTGTAGATATACAAAAACACTATAAATTCCCATCTGAAGATAACTTTAGAATGTGGAGGAATCCGGAAATGAACCTCTAGAAGAACGAAGAATTTATTAAGGTGATCCCAACGCAATTGAAGAAGGTCTAATCGGAGAATGAATGCTCGATCAGGAGCTCAGAGAAGGATCGCGGTCGCAACCTCACTCTCGGAAGAACCAGACCTAGAATGAGGGAATCCTGCCAATTAGACACGACCCCGATGTTTTTAATGAAAAAAAAGTACACGATGTGTACCTTATAAGTACAAAGAGTGTACTTACCGTCACCAGTCCCTGCATTAGTCACCACACACGCCTGTGTGCATGTCCATTACACGGCTAGCAATCGACTACCCATAGTAACCAGGTACATGTCATGTACTCATAATGTATAGGACATGTACTTAAGAAATTTCCATAAACTCCTCTTTTTCCTCAAAAACACCATAAAAAGGAAAATATACCTAAAAAGAAGAACCATGTTCTTACACTATGAGACATTGCAAACTATATTTTTGGGAATGGTATTAAACCAAATCCTTTATGAGAAAATATATGATAAATGTCTTAGAAGTTAGTATTTAAATAAGAAATTGTTTTTCTATACTTATGTGTGTGCCACACTTTAATACCTCATTCTTATTAAATGTTGTTTTCGTAGGTTTTGACTATCAACAAATGTTGTAACACTTTTGTTACTAATGATTATGTAATGATGAAGGAATTATTCCATGAGATAAGTTTTATGATATATGATTTATTGGATATTATTATCTTAGGTTATTCGATACACATTGATTATGGTCTCATACCCTTATGCTCATATTTTTCCCAGTTATTTTGTTCAATTGATAAAAATTATTTTTAACCTTACTGAGCATCTAATCTTACCGTTTCTTATGCTTCGGTCCCATATGTTTTGTAATAAAATATTATGTTTGAGGTTTCAAATAAAATATCATGTAAGAATACTTATTTTGGGAGATTTTAAAAGTGTTGTAAAATAAGTTGTTTTCGTTTCTAGTCTCAAAAGATAAGAAACATTTAGCTATGTGGTGTGCTTTATTGTGAGACTGAATATGATAATATTTGAATTGTAGATATAAGGATGTCATTATTTTTGTGTCATCACATTTGGTATTAAAACTAGTTTGTAATGTATGTTTTTTAGCACTAGACCCATAAGTATGGGTTTATGGAATCTAAGTGTAAGTCCATCGATGAGTGTCATATTACTTCACAGTTCTAGTCACAACCCCTTTAATATTAAAGGTGGGATTCATTTGGGAAACATAGATTATCACTGGAACAAGCTGGGTCTCAGTTGGTGGGGTTATTTCAAAGAGAATTTACATGATACTTTGTATGGTCCCAGTGGTGATGTAGTTGGACTATGTCTTTTAGTAAAAGTGTTTCATTTTATTTTTTTAGAATCTGATTTAAGCTATTTGACCCATATTTTCCATCCCCCTCATTCAATAATCTACCATGAAATATACCACATCAATATTATTTAATCCTCTTATCTTCTTAGATAAATCATCACCATGTTTGAGAGATTTCATTAGACATGAGCCTCTAATATTCCTTATTTCTTCTTATTTTCTCATGCTTTTCCATTATCACACTCTATATTAGTTATAGTTTCCTATGGTTCCCTCTTTAATGGATTAAAATTAACAGGTTTGTATTTTTTGGCTTAAAACCATCTGGTTATTCTCTATATTAGAGGATTTACACTATTTTTCATCAATCACATCATTTGTTGTTTGGAAATTCATAACCCATTTAGTTCAATTACATAATAATGAGTTCATGAACATATAAATTATGTTTTCATCAGTAAAAATTTCCTATTTTGTATATATGATGGATTTTTGTGATGTTTTACTTATTTTATTATGTTTGATATTCGATTTAAAAAATATGATTCCATGAAATAAGTCTAAATTCCATATTATGTATGTTTCTTCACACTACATATTTTATAAAATTTCAAGTCGAGTTTATTTAGAAAATTATTGAATTTTTATTGGTAGTTTGTTTTATTTTTAAATTTTTAAAAGGTAAATATCATGATTTATTTTTTGTTTTTAAATTCAATAGATAATTTGTATTTTTAATGATATTTTTTCTTTTATATAATAAAAAGTTTCCACACCTTGATGTTTATGACATAAATGTGAAAATAATTTATTGGTATTTTTGGATTTTTTACTTGAAGGAGATGTTTCTTGGAGGGTGTTTGGTGGAATAGTAATTTATTAGATTTTATAATTTTTTATTTTATGTTTAATTTATTAAACCGTCAGGGAAAATATTGGATAGATAAGGGGGAAATTAGTGACAACTTATAAAATAGTGAGACAATGCACTACTAGTTCACCTAGATTATATTATACAAATGTTATGGGGTTTAATTCTGACTGTGCTGGGATAGTTGGGCCGATGTTAATAGTTAGGATCATATGATGACACTAACATGATATTTTAACGAGTCTCAAGTCCTTTGTTATACACTTAAGTTCCCATGTAGCTATCCCTTGATGTGAAATACCTGAGTATGTTTGATATATTTATGAATTATATTATCTATGGATTTGTACACATTTTTTTCTCAACATGTTTATATAAAAATAAAAGATAATTAATTTATGGATATTTTCAAACTATAATTTTGAGTTTTTTTATATAAAAGGATTTATATATAATATTTGGGTGGTCTCCAACTAGGATTATTTCTCACATCTTATATACACACTTTGCCGTGCATATAGAATTCATTTTAGATTATACCAGAAAAACCAAGATTTCAATTAGGTATAGTGGTTGATAATTTTCTCATCTAATGTATAACAGTTGTGGAAATTATAGTACGCATTCTTTTCCAATGGAGAAGGGTGATTTTTTATTATTTTGGGTGATGTATTTTTTGTTACCCATGTAATATGCCTTGTTAACCTTCATCCATTTATTTATAATTATGATTTATATTTTTTATTATATATGAATTGATTGTGGTTGTTTATTTATGTTATGGTTGACATTGGTATGTTTTATAGATTATTTTTTGTAGTTTTTTTAATTAACAATTTCAAAAAGATTTTATCTTGTCTGTTACTTATCCAATATATAAAATTTTCAGGTTTGATTCCTAGTAAAAAATGATATTTCATTTAATTTATAGAAATAAAAAAACCTTTCTGAAAGAATATATTTTATTCTCTTAGATCTTTTTGTTATCATATTATGATTGGGAATATACAGTAGGCTTTTAGGTATGTCGGATCTTGTATAACGGGTATCCTAGCTCAGTTCATTACAAACTATAATAGTGCATGATATGTGGCTCAACTAATCAAGTCCACTAATTGCATAGTTATTACTAAATTGGGGGACTTAATGTTATAACCATTATATTGGTGGTTAAATCCTATCTCGATTAATAAAATTACACTACATGATCAAAAATATTACAAATGAGACCATTCTTGAGGAATCTATTAAATTCATGCAATAAATTTGTCAAATCATAAAGGTTCACATACATGTTAAATTTTTAATATTTTTTATTATGAAATATCACGATGTTTACACCATAATTATATTAATGATACAGTTTGAAATTTCATGTATTATAATAAAAGAGTATTATTATACACTACATTATTTATATTTTAGATCCATTATAAATCTTATATCTATTTTTATTAGATAAAAATTATTTTTAGTTGATTTCAATATGGTTGTAATTACATTAAAATAAATTATAGTTGAACAATTTTCGAGCCAGGAAAAATTTCATATGGTTATTTATTTCATTTCACTAAACAAAATTTTTGATAAAATTTTGGCTTCAAAATGATTTATTTCCTATCCTTACACGAGCAATGTGATTTTTACCTCACCCATTAATTCACAACACTCAAGTTTCATGAAAAAAATAAACATTTTTAAAATAATTATTTGTTTATGTTAGCATTTTTTATTTCATTATATGTTTCTATGTTTACATTATTTTATTTTTTGTAAAAATATTTTTATGTAAATATTTTTTTTAGTTTTTTTCAAGATTAATATGAATAATAAATGATAAAAATAATTTAGACCAGTCTCCGTTAACATTATAAAATACCATTTAAATGGAATAATATAATTTAGGATGTGATAAGTGTTTTGTGGTTGTGGTTTCACACAAACAATAATGGGTAAGATATTTGTATATATCATTGTGATTTCTTATTATTGAATAAATTAATATAAACATAAATATAGAAACATAGAAAAGAGAAACAATATTGGATATGGTTATTTAAAATAATAAATTTTGGAAAGAAGAATGATGTTTTTTGATCGACTAAGAACGAACAATGGAATGACTTGACCCGAATACCCAAACCTTGGGACATGAGTAAAATCTACACACAAACTCAATCATATTCCTAGATTATTAGAGGTTAGATACTAAATTTATGTTATTAAAAATCATTTTGGAATTATTTTACCTTATAAAAATAAAACTAAATATAAGAAAGCTAAAATTAGTTTTAATCTAAAATCTAAAACCATAACTTTTGAAAAACAATTTTATTGTAATGATAAAACCAAACAAAGTGAAAAGAATAAAATGAAACGTTGAAAAAAATAAAATAAACAAACAAAAAAATAATCATATCCATTGGGAATGGTAAAAAACTCCAATAATGTATATTCTAACACAACCAAATCTTCCAAAATACCTTTATGATTCATTTCGAATGAACAATGAAGCCTACACTTTCCAAAAGAAGGGAAAATATTTTTATACAGAGATCGAGATATTTGGGTAAGGGTGAGTATGTGAATACCATGTAGGATTTCACTATATAAACCCATGAATTCCTATAAAATATATATTCTCAATTATGTACCTAATGCCATTGAATATAATATACCATATTTTGAAACAAAATAGTTTATCTCAAAAATCCCAAACAAGACATGTCAAAACTTGAAAACAACTCACACTTATGTTTTTTGAAAAGTATAGTAATATTTATTAGTTTAACTATAATTCTAAATCCATTATTAGCCATTATAATTCTACAATACATAAGAAATATTAAATATATACTACAAATACCTACCTATGATGATAACATACAACCATTGAGAATTTTCATCCCCTAAAGTTTTTCCAAAATATATATCCTTTCCATATCACGTAATATACAATGGAACAACCAATCTCTGAAAATTACATGGCTCTTACATTCATTTCTAAGGTAGATTGTTCATTGATCATACACCAATTTCAAATAATTTTGAGACCAATTTTTCATCCTAGACATAGTTTCCCAATATAATTTCATCCAGACACCTTATCCTAAATTCAAATAAAATTTATATGTAAAACAATTATTTCAAAAAATGACCACTTTGACCAAATATTAGAATTCTAAAAAATATCATAAAATCCACATTTTTTCTAGATATTGAAAATGTAAATTTTATCAAATTTATTTCTATAAATTATTTCCTAAATGAGAAAAACATGTAATAAATTGAAAAGAACATAAAAAAATAATAAAAAATAGTATTACTCTATGTAATATATATTATCCATGCACTCCAGATGAACTATTTTAAAGATCCACAAATCTATTGTTTTTAAGTAATCGATCATGATCAAATAATTCAAAACCTAACATCTAAAAAATGATATAATGATGCCCTTGTTTATTATTTTTGATCTATAATTCCATCACTCTAGATAAAATATATCATTATAGATCTACCTGGAGAGAAATATATGTAGATAAAGTGATGTATTAAAGACCTGATGATATCTTAAAGTTCGAATATTTTATTTAACATCAGCCACATCAATACGTGATAAAATCCCATAATTGTTTAGTTAAGAATACCTAAAATAAATACCGAGGAACCCTAAATCCTCCCAATGTCATTATAATGTGTTAATGAGGGATAAGAGAGGGTAATAAGTATTTTAATAAGTCAAAACATAAAATTTATACATGGATACATGTTCTAGTAATACAATGTTTGGCACCATGAACTCAACCATGAATTACTCTTTATTATAAAATATTTCTAATCTAGTTATCCTTTATATTATAGGTAACCATGAACAATACCATGAATTATTTCCCATTCATACAAAAACTCTAAATTTCAACCAGAAAATCAGTAAATCTAAAATAGGTATTATTTACAAAGACTTAGGTGTCAAGATTTTCCCATTATAGGACATTTCATACCTGAGAAATTACAGTGATATATTTTCCCTTGACATATCTAGTTATTTCAAGAATATTTGGTGTTTCCACTCCCAAATATATTCTAGAAACATTTCAAGCTACCATTTGTGTCATACTAAAGTAATAACCCATCATCTAAAAATCTTCTCCTCCCCATCATAAATTCATAATATAATTTCAAAAAATGTTTCACCTGGTTCCAAATCTACTATATTATGAAGAATATTGGAGAAATTTGGGTGTTACATTTTTTGTTTTTAAATATGAAATAAGTTGATAAATTTATCATATTTTATTAGAAATAACAAAAAAAATCCACATCTCCATCATAATAAATAATCTCAAATGGACCAAAATTTTTAATTTATAACTTCCATTTATTTTTTTTGCACCATAAATCTCCTAGATACAATGAAAAAAATAAATATGATTGAAACCAAACTAGAAACTCCAATGGATATTATTGATTTTTATTATAATACTTTCATGAACTGAGAACTATCATCAATCTCTTCTAGATTATATAAACATGGTATACCATATCATATACCAAAATAGTATACAAGAGAGATTATTCTCCCACTCCTTCCCCACATAAAGGTGATCACCATTATCTTCCAAGCATCAAATATAAATATATTTTTAATTATAAAAATAATTTGACAAGGTTTAAAGAGATCCCTTTAAAAACATAACTAGGGAAAAACCATTATGAATTTAAAATGAATAGATCATCAAGATTCATCAGGTTTAAATTTGCTACATGGTCGCCAATATTTCCAAGAAAAATCATTTATATCAGGATTGGGATTTTCATATAGGTCTCCTTCCAAAATATATAATATGGAATCTAAGAATGGAAGGTAGAGGAAAATTTTTGGTTGAATTTTTTGTAGATAGATCTATCATATAGGATGACCCTAGCATTGAGTTCATCACTAAGGCCCCAAGGTAAACTTCTTAAGTGTATCTTAAGTTTAATAAGATCCTCCTGTGACAAAGTTAGATAGTAGTTTTTTACTTCACTATATAAAATTCATCTATCAATTACTTTCTATAGAAACTATAGGTTGTAACCATTGAATTTATTATCAATTAGAAGATAATTTGAAATCTTTTAACTGAGTTTTGTATGTGAGATGATGTTTTAATTTGTGTTTATATTCTTATAGATATATTATAATAATATGGGAAAAAGTAGGATTATATAATAGTGAAAGATAATGGTTAATTACAGTAATGGAGTTTAATTTAGAGAAATAAAATATGTCTTTACATATATGTAATATTATAATAAATCTTATGTATGGGTCACTTAGTTACTAACATTTCCAAAATTTTCAAAAATCTATCAATCAAATTGTGGTGAGTCTAAGAACACTACAAATGTATTTTATATTATTTCCATTTACTTAATATGTAAAATTAATTAGGATGAATGTAGTATAATATTTTTTTTATAATTTTCCATATTTTTAAGAAATTATATCATGTCACGACATGTCCATCACACTTTGGGGAGACTTCAGAAAATTTTAGTCATTTTAACAATTTGAATCCTCCCACACCATAGAGGTAATTCATTTCATAATTGTTATGTTGTTTGAGAATCTCTAGAATTTTTTACTACACTGTAAAAAATAATATGATTTTAAAATGGAATGCATCATGAAACTTAAACCATGAAGAAAGAAGGGTGGATAATGTTTTTTATCTTTTTTTACTTAAGAAACAGAAAAAAGACTCACATTATGAAGCATCACATCACACTATGATATATATAGAAGTTCAAGATAACCCAAGGGGGAACCGATATTGCACACCCTGATGTATTTCATCATTATATGATTTTTAAAGTTTGTAGGATTTGATAAGTTTTAATGATTTGCATTTCTCAATTATTTTTTGGCAGTTTTTAAAATAAGCATTTAATTTAATTTTAAAATATCAATGATTTAGATCTATTGAGAATTAATTTAATGGTTGGATTTAAAATTTACTGTTATGGAAGTTGATTATTGTTTTAATTTTGAATGTATATATTAAAATTAATATTTTATAGAGGGAATTAGAATATTAAATTTGACAAAAATAGAGAAGAAAAATAAAGTATATCTAAAATTTGGTAAATAAGTAAATTAGTTGTAGAATTTATTGAATATATAGATACAATAATTAAAGTGTGATAAAATTGGAATTTTTTGAAGATTAGGCTTGCATGTGAAGTGTTTATATGAATATTAAGGAAAATATAGAATATAAAAAGATTGAATCATGGAGAACACCCACAAAATTTTGGTGTTTTAACTTTTATTGATATCTTTGTAAGTATAAATTATATATTTATAATATATTTTATAACCATATAAATAAATAGTGAGTGGAAGAGTGGAAGAGGATATAGGACATGTACGAGTAATGATAATTTCCTAGATATTTTAATCCCAAATGATAAAAATATTTATTAATTGGAATATAAAGACACAATTGATATGCTCTCCTTGGATATAGCAGTGTGTGTGTGAACCCAGTAAAAATAATTTTTTCGTACTTTAATTTTTTTATATGGTCATTACTTGTGTATAATAATAGTGAAATTTTCATTGGTACTCTTCCAATATGAAAAAAATATCTAATTAATCATAATAAAAGATGAAATTTAAAGACACCCTAATTCTAACCATCTTAGTTGTTTACTGAGACTTCAGGGTATTTCATGTGGTATCAGATAAATTTTCTATTTTATTAAGGAATTAGTTTGAGAATTATGACATAATGGAGAATGAATTAAATTAAAAGTGATTACCCTTATTTTATTTTTTCAATTATCATGAATGGAATAAAAAATGTAGTTAAAATTTATGATCTCTTATTATTGATGTTTTTTTGGAAGTAGTTCATGTAATTCATTTAAGTAATTCCATTGAAAGGCTAATTATAGAAGAAGAGAGAAGATTGTTCAATAATGATGCTAAGGCCCAAAATTTTTTGGATGTAACAATATGAAATCATATTAAAATGAAATTAATGATTTTTATAATAACAAAATGAACAAGGGATAGGAATATTAATATATATAAAGGTGAAAAAGTGAAGGAGGAAAAAAAATTTTCCTTAAAAATAAATTCAATTCCTTTAATATGAGTTCAAGTAAAAATATTGATAGTTTCTTCGACATTTATATTGATGTGGCAGAAGATATTCATGTACTTAGTCATGAGATGAAAGATGTTGGTATTGTGAATAATATTATATAAATATTTCCACCATCTTAAAATAAGAAAGTGTACAGACTTGAATTAGTACATATTAGGCAATCCTATATTGATGATTTACATACAAAAAAGTCCCCATATAAAATTTGAGTGATTCCAAGATATTATTTAGAACATTTATCTAATAGATTTCCATTTAGATCTATTGGTAATTAATAGGTTTAAGAGGCTAAAACTGAAGAGTATTTAAGTGATGAAATATTAGTAGTATGAAGAGGAATTTTAAGAGAGGAAAATTATTATTTAAGGATAAGTTACATATCTCAGAACCCAAACCCATAGTCTTCGTTCTAGTGATAAAAACACATAATTTTTATACCTTATTTTAATCCAACTGAGACACACCAAAAACACTTACAAAATTTTATTTATCATATCAGCGTTTACATATATCAACTCAAAATTAATCACACCATTGAACATAAATTTTTAGTGTATTTGGAGACTAGATAAATAAATAAATTATTTTACAACATTTGAACATCTTCATAAAATTATCTTCTCACATGATACCCTATTTGATACATAAAACACAATACTCACCTTTATAACCTAGGAAATTGAAACAAAAGAAAGGATGAGCTCAGATAATCAGTAAGGGTAAACATAAGTGTTATCAATCTAAGATCTTATGTTATCATAATATGAGCATACAGGTATGGAAATATAATCAATGTGTATGAAATAAAATGATATAATCATACTCCTTAAATGTAACAAACTAGTAATGGTTCACCCGACCTATCACCGAATCTGGTAGTCCACAAGGCCTAGGTCATGTTCCCAATCACCAGGGGATAGAGATAGGTACTAGGGAATCACATATTACCATATGGGAATAGTTTTTCCCTTTAAAATATTTCATGAACCACACATGAATGTTATGGACACACCAACCAAATAAGTAGTTTCAATAGACATAAATAAAGAGTAAATGCAACATGACCATAAATTCATATCACATGTCAATCATAATGTAATATATAAACAAGATATATAGATGGTATCCATATTCAATAATAAAAATAAGGGGAATGAAAAATAAGGATAATAAATCATATCCCAATAGTATAAAATCCTAAAAGTTATACATAAGAGCTATTATCTTTGAGAAAATGTGTCCATCATTCAATGAAAACACTGACACTAGTAACTAGGAAAGACCACCAAAATACAAAGTGGCCATTTCCATAGCTATGTCCTATGAAACAAGGCTTGAATAAACCAAAAAGAATATGTAGGGTGTGATTCATAATGCCTAGTAGGAAACCACCATAAATATATATAAATCCTTTATCCATGAAAACCATTATTTCCTGTTTGAAAAATAATTTTTCAAAAGAAAGATTAAATTTACAGAATTGTTTCAATAAAATAACTCTCCAGAAATAATTATGGTTTTCATAAAATAAATCATTTTCTAAAACATAAAAGAGGAAAAAATAATGTAAGGAATCCATCCGATGTAACATGCTCAACACACCCAAAAAAGGAATCAACATGAGAATAAACAAAAAAACCATCATATAAACTAATAATGAAGCATGTTGATAATAATAAAACATGTTAATCAATCAAGGAAGTAACACCAAACATAAATAAAATTTGTAATGTATTTTATTTTCACCAGATTTATTATTATAAAAAAATGGGGGAAATTTTGAGACTAGGTGTTGAGACGGTGTGAGATTCTGAGGCCCAGTGTTCCTGGAATGATACATTGAAAATTGTTAATTTTTTAATAAAGAGGGTAGATACTTTCTTCTTTAAATGGGAGTAACTTCTAAATAGGTACCTGGATTAAAAATCCAAGGGCACTATTTCATCTAGAGAAGTGAATTTACTATAGGTGGGTCCTAACATCGACTGGTGAGGGTCGATAGTGAAATTTATAATTTCTATGTAAACGTCATTAAAATATTTTAATGAAAATATTTTTTTGGAGCAATGATGATTCTATTTAAACAAGACTATGTCATAAATATAGGGTTATCCCCATAATCCTATAATTTTCATGAGGTAGAGAGAAGAAGTATTTCCTATTGTTTTGGTTAATCAAGATTGAAAATATGATAGTAGAACGGAAGATCGATGAATGCTAGAATATCAAGGATCAAAGACGATACAAACATCCATTATTTTTCAATGACTAATCCAGCCTTGAGGTAGGGTGTCGATCTCTTTTTGATTTCTTTCCCCTTCATAGATTAAAATAATGAATGAGGACCAACCCATGAATAGGTCCATGATTTGATCGTTCTTGTGGGACAGATAATTATCACAGGATTAAAAGGGATTATATCTTAGTGATTTTTATGTTATTGTTTTCTTCATGATCCCACTAACCTAAAAAGATCGAGTTTGACATGAACAAGGCTAAGATCTGTTCTTTGGGTGTTCATGTGCATTATATATCCCTCTAAAATCTCTTACATTCATCATGTGTTATTCAGATTCTACATGCCCTATGAAACCATATTCGAATCAAACTAATCCCCCGATGATGTAAGGAGGTGGAAGCACATGGTGAAGACAACCCAAGGTTCTTACTCTGGCAGGATTGGGCAGATCATGGAAGGGAAGGCCGACGGTGAGGTGGCCCACGATGGAGGTAGCAGCGACCTGATAGGGGTGGATGGACCAAGCAAGGTGTGATAGGAATAGACCACCTATGGGGATTCCATCAGTGGTGATGAGACGTGGTCTAGGTGTGACCACATTAGAGAGGGGCCCCGCAGCGGTGTAGGCCACAGGTGGTGACCAGGGGCCAAGGCAAGAGGCTGCATCGGCAGTAGCTATGACATGGCTCAAAGCCACATCAGAAGGAGGACCCAACAGTGGTGGTGAGACAATGTGAACTGGTATATGAGGTGGGATGGTTGCCTGAAAAGTTGTCTGAGGATTCATTGACTAGGGGAGATGACTGGCCACATGGTCAGGTTACCACATGGATAAAAGGGATGCAACCAGGGTGAGCCACTGCAGATAGAGAAAATCTAACCTATGTGATAGGGGCTGAGATTTTGAACCAGGTTTCTCCGGTGACCTAATATCCCAATGTGCCAGGATAGTTCAGGAGGGCCTAGACAAACCAGGTTAGGTCCAGTCGGGTCAGCTGAACCGGGTTAGGTCCAGTCGGGTCAGCCGAACCGGGTCAGATTAAACCCGATTCGGACCCCTATTACTAAATTTTCCATATCCTTAAAATGGGATGTCCATTTGATGAGCCATCTATGGAATTAGGACCCTTACGACAATACATTCCTTTTGAAATACTCTATGTGAGTTTTTTTGTGGATGTTGGTTTACAAAATAATGTATTGAGTAGTAGGTTATCCTGGAATGAGTGTGTTATGATCAGTATCCTATGTTTGGCTGTGACAATGTGAACTTTCTGACAATGTGACTTGGTAAATGTATTATCCATTGATGCTTCGTGTGCCTTTAAAGCTCCATGCACCATGGAAAATTCTTGTTTTAGGAGACTGAGAGATCTATAGACTACAACTAGAATTCATTTTTTCATGCTTTAGAATAATACCCGTGTGAGCTGACTAGATTGACAATGCTTCGTGTGTTTCATTTCTAGTGTAATTCATGTGTTTCCTTTGTGGTGTACTTCATGGGTTTCCTTTGTGGAATACAATGTGTATTTATTAGTGGTATTGCCTTTTTGGTTTGGGGGTGTCGTATTGAGTATTGTTTTACTCACCCCTACAAGGGATTTTCCCTCATCAGTCATGTCTTGTGAAGATGATCGGTGCTTTGACGGTGTCCTAGGTGGACAAAGTCCAGGTGGTTCGTAGAGTGATCAGACAGATGCGTGGTACTCCTACGACTTCAAACAACTATCCTACACTTACCCTTTATTTACGGTTTTATGCAGAAGTGTTTCTAGAATTTTTGAATTCACTTGATAGATTCTCACTTTTGGTGGGCTTGTATTATGGTCCTCTTTACATTTGAGTTTTCTTACTATCATACAATGTGGTTGGTATCTTAGTTTATACATATATTTTTTTCTTTGTGTTTTAAATTTTAGTATTTTTGTCTTGGAGGTGTGTGTTTGTTTATATGTACTTAGGAAAATTCCTCTCATTTGTGGGATATTCCTACTCAGTGCTAGTCTCTATCCCATATCATATTGAAGGCGGGCTTAGGGTAGTTGCGACATGCGCCCCACTAGGATGGGTTGTGGAAGAGTGGTATAAAAGGTGGTGGGTTCTTCCCAATTAACCAAGTGTCTTTGATATTGGTTTGGGGAGATAATATTATGTGTTTGAAGTCCAGATTTTAGACCAAGGACTCCAGTTTTGGGGTGATGACCGATGTATCTATAAACCATGACCCCAAATTCTTCTTTTTAACTCAGTACATGAAAACATAAGTTGCAGAGAAAATTAATAATATATGCATTATATGGTATTTTGAGTGTGTTCTAATGTCCTTCTTGAGTCAGCTCACCAGGTATAATCTATTGACTATAGTACATCATGATCTACCTCAAGATGCCTCCACACATACAACCATCCAGGATTCCGATGTGTGATCATGAGGATGATGCAACTAGAGATGAGGTTTTGGTATAAAGATAAGTACCAGAGATAGTACCCCTGGGTGGTGTACCAATGATACCACCTCCCAGAGAATAGTAGTTACTACCAGCATTACCAGTACAGGGTGCACCGAGGATGAGTGCATTGCATGAGTTTTAGAGGAAGCGACCTCCTATGTTCAGGTGTGTGCCAGACCCTTAGGTAGCTGAGGATTGGATGGCGGTGGTTACGAGTGTATTCTTCCTAGGGAGAATTCCTTTCAACCAGATGTCATTCCTAGTCATGAGTCTTTTATAGGGATTAACGGGGAGATGGTGGAGTTTAGTGATACAAATGCATGAGTAGACATCCCTCACTTGGATAGACTTTGAGAATCTCTTTAAGAAGGTTTTATTTCCAGCAACATTATATTCGTTGTGTATACAAGAGTTAATGAATCTACAACAGGGAAACCAAACAGTAGTGGAGTACTCTGTGAGATTGAAATATCTTTCTCAATACTCTATGGATATGGAGAGTGACCCATTCTTCAGATCCCAGACCTTTGAGAAGGGGCTATACAAGGAGATCAAGTAATCCATGATATCCCTTAGCATCACTTCATATGTTGGGGTACTTAAGAGAGACCTGCTAGTGGAGAGAGTTTTGGTTGAGTAAATGCTATCAGTGAGAGATACCAGTAGGAACCCAGGTAGGTGAGTCTTTGGAGGTGGGTATCAAGTAGAAAATGTAGGGACTGAAGATCGTCAATAACTCTAGGGGATGACCCCAGGATATGGGATCAGTGGTGTGGGGATCCCTGGGTAGAGAAAGTCATCTGAAGGACATGATATTTTACTGATGAAATGGTCAGGGACACATTGATAGATATTGACTGTATCATTATACAGATGATCAAAAGATAGTCTAGGGACTTATAAGGTATACAATGAGGCAATAGAAGAGTGTTTTATAGGGTGTGGGTAATGGTAGATGACCTAGTTGGGCAATAGGAGGTGGGAGGAGGTTTGGAGTACCACCACCCCCCCATGTGGTCTACCACAGACTTAGGGAACTGGTGGATATAGATGTGTAACACCCCAAGCTTCTACGGTACGCTTCTCTTTGAATAATGCGATAGCGTGTGTTGTACGCAACACCGAGTTCTAACAACCAATCAAACTAGCCGTTATGAATAGTAATACCTACTTTTTAAAATTATAAATATATTATATTTCAAAATGGACTTCATTTTTGGATTCGGAATATCTAATTTAGCCTAAGGTGAAATTTTGGTACTTTTCGGATAACTTTCATATTTTGATGAATAGTGAAAATTACTAAATTTTAATTAAAAACAATTTTTTTAATCAAAATAATTAATAGTGATAAATTATGAATTTTAGTAGTTTTAAATTATAATTAGAATATATTTTTACCATTTAATATAATGTTGGTCATTGGACATAATTTTACAATTAAACCGAACATAAACAAGTGTCAATCTTTTGATAGTTATTATCTCTTAAAAACACGCTTTTTGTTTTGACAGCGGGAATAAATTTTAAATTAATTTCTGCCACTTCTGTGTTTTGAATTTAGGAAAATGGATTACATATTTGGAATCAGTATGTTCAAATTGTGTAAATAGGTAACTTTTATTTTTAGACATTTTGAATAATTACTGCGGTAAATATTTTATTTACCATGGTTAAGGGTAAATCCGGTAAATAAGGGTTAAACAATAAAATTATAGTAATACTAAATTACCCTAAAACGTGTCTTAACCCTATTGGTTGATACATGGTCGACCATGGGCATCTTTGGGTCGATTTTGGGACACCATGGATCCACTTGTAAGTGATAATGACACTTTATTTTAATTAAGTTAAAATGAATACAAAAATGACACAAGCATATATCTTTTAGAACAACAATTGTTACATAGGGTTATATATGTTGGATTTTAGATTATAAATATTAATTAGAAAGATAACGAGATTTCCTACATAATGGTATTTTATTTATAATTTTTAGACATTAAATAATTTATTTTATTTATGACACAATGATGATGCAGTAATTACTATAATAGTGAAAAATTAAAATAATTGATATTATAAATACCCAAATAAATATAATATGAAACTTTTAATGAATTAAAATAATTTTCTAGGATACTATGATATATTAGGATTGATTTAATTGACTTTTTTATAAGTAATAAATCTGTTATGAGTTTCAAAAAAATCAACTATTGAATAGTGTCAAAATTGACATAAAAGAGTTCTTAAAACAAATATTATATTATTAATTGATATTAAATTCCTAAAAATATAAGGTTCGGCCAAGAGACTTATATCATGATAGTTTCATCATTAATGGACCTCTTGGGGGTCGCTTGGATGTATATAGTAAGTTTATTAACCATATTATATAAAAATACAAAGAGACATTGTAAAAGTGAAACTAATTAACTTAGAGTTAATACTTAAAGATAAGGTTAATATAAGTACCCAAACCTGTGTAAATTCTATTGGTTGAGTGTTTTTCGACCTATCCCCACCTTAACCTTTGATTAATCAACTTTGGAGAAATTATAAACCGAATATGAATTTATTATAAATTAATATTTCTAGCTTTTCCAAAGGTGCCACTCACCCCTCTTATAAAAGGGCACTCCTCCTTCTCATTTATTCACACCTTAAAAGCTTTTTGGATCGGCCAAACTCTGCCCAAATACTCTCCCAACATCCCTCACTACGACCTAGAGGCCTTAGTTTGATCAGAAAGCCAACCTAAGGAGCCCTTTTGATCAAATCAAAAAGAAGAACCCGAAGAAGAGGTAATGTTTTCACCACCCCTTTTCAAGTTCCTTACTTCTTCCACTTCTTCTTTATTTGTTCTTACCATTCTAAAATAATAACTCCAGTATTTTACATATACTGTGATGTTATTATAAATATTTTACAACCATATTCAGTATTCTATCCACCCTTTGAATAACATGTCACCATACGTGCGTACGTACGGCTTACCGTCTCCACGTCGTGGTGTAATTGTTATTCAATATATTATTATTTGGATGGGTATAATAATGATGTGTAACTAATGTAAATAATAAATATAACATGTTAATGATTCTGTATATATGATATACCATCCATTTATATATTATTTTAATATCAAAAGATTGATATTGTCGCTCGTGCGTACGTACGGACTACCGTCTCCACGAACGCGATGAGATTCATTCTCCATCATATCCATTAAAGTATAATTATCATTTGATGATTTAAAAATGATGTTTAAGGACTTGATATCATTCTGGATATGAATAATATACAACCTATCCTTTACAAAAATGTCTTACATAACAAAACATATAAAAGAAAACAAGTAAGTTAACACCCGAAACAACGATAATACTAAGATATTATTATCAAATCAATATTAAAAGATCATATATGATATCATATTAATGTATATGATTCTTGTATAATTTAATAACAATTATTTCACAATTATACAGGAGGTTAACCTACCTCAACCAAGGAAAAGTACAAGGTAAGATTTATTTCACAATCTCTTCATTATCTGAGGTTGTTTATACGTAATAATCTACTGGGATCTCTTTATCATCCACATCCATGTTTCTTCAAAATGTATTTCAAAACATATTAATTATTTACAAGAATATGGGTTAAAGTCATTTATACCCTTGTTTGACTTTTTATAAGAAGTTTATAAAGGAATCTTTCCGTCGTTTTCAAAACAAGGTCCTTTTTAACCTTTTCGACAGAATTAAGGTAAGAAATTTTTTAACTTATACGGCGGGTGCGGCTATTTTCCGCCGTTATAAAATCTTCAAAGCTTCCCTTACAAGCTTATAAGAATATTTTCAAAGAAAATTTTTTATTTTATATGTATCTTAAATGATTTCAAAATAAAATGAAATATTTCTTTAAAAAGAATTTTGATTTCATCTATGTCAACATCCTTTGATGGATTTTACGCTTATTTGAAGTTGATTTATTGTGATACAAAACTTCTATATTGTATTGAAGGTTTTGTGATATGTTTGACTGTGGATGTGCTATTTTTATACCCTTCATAGTTTATGGTGAAATTATTGACATTTCGTATGCTAGTTTTAATACGAATGTTTATGTTATGTTTAAACCTTTTCATATGGGAATGCATTGGACTTAATATGTGACGGGTGGAGCCCGCTATAGATCCTCGATGCATCGGTAGGTCTCATGAGACAAACTAGTGTCTTGGAACAAGGCCTGGACAAAATCTTACTTGTAGTCTTGGCACGAGGCCTTGACTATGTGGTTATGATAGTCTGGAATTATGCATTCCAAAATTATGAAAGTGGTTATTGATTTTTGCATGTGATTATTAGATTAGTAGAATATCCATGTGAATAAGTAAATGGAATTATTTCATTTTATTTATGCCATACCATGTTGAAAGTTCATGTTTGAAAGGCTTTTGTTTTAGTTATACATTGCCTTAAATGTTTATTCTTATTTATGAAAGTTTCCGCTATATTGTTATCCTTACTGGGCATTTGAGCTCACCCCTTTTCTATGTTTTATTTTTCCCAGGAAGTGAAGAAGTAAATTATGAATGACTTGCAGGGATATTATGTGGGGATATGAGTGTGGATTATGGAGACATTATGTTGTTGTAGTAGTTTTTCATTTTATTATGTAATGTAAAACTTATGAATATATCTAGTGTTTCCAAGGCTACTAAACCAATCGGTCTTTCGAGATTTGATCTTTCTTGTGATCATGCCAATGTTATGTAATAATGCACCGACTCTGGGTAACTGGGGTCGGGGCGTTACAGTTGGTATCAGAGGAAGTTTAGTACAAACCTTGGAAGCTAGATTTAGATAAACTCTGATTAGAGCACGTAGACCTAAGATGAACTTTGAGGATTAGTATAGAAGAACTTACTAGAATTTTGGTATTGTAGAGATTTTGTGAGTTTTCCGAGAAATACATCCCTGTCTAGATACGAGCAGGTAGAGGCGGCTCTCGCACAGATGTACCTAGGGGTAAAACCCGAAAACACCACTTTGAGCTAGACTCGAACGGGAACTGGTGCACGACAACGGGCCTTGCTGCACTCTTGGTTACGACACTCCCGGGGGATATGCTTAGGATAACTCTCATTTTTCATTACAAATCATTTTGAAGGGATTATGAGTATATACTTCCTTAAAGAAAACATTCTTATGATTATGGATTATATCCATAAATAGTTCAATTTATGTTAAGTGTTTTATAAGTATGGGATTATATATTTTGATTCATAAATTGATCTAGTTTATGCCATTGTTTAGAAATGGCGCCTAGTGGAAGAAATGGAAACCATATCAATGCACACACTCCATGTAGGGATTTCTCTCCTGCTCAAGATAATTATAGTGGAGCTGGTGATGCAACTGGAGCCGATCAGCTAATCACCATACCGGGACAACTTACTCAGGTTATGAATAATAACCTTACCCGTATGGAGAACCCTGATCCGCAGCGTGGAGGATCAATGTTAGATCGATTCATGAGGCAACAACAACCAACGTTCAATGGGAGTACAAATCCCTTAGTAGCTGAGCAATGGATATTTTCCCTAGAGAAAATATTTCAGGCATTGGGGAGCAGTGAAAGGGAAAAAGTTATCATGGCAGTTTACCGCCTCACTGGAGATGCTGATCAATGGTGGTCATTGATTCAAAATACGAAGGAAGATGATGAAGTATCAAATATGGAATGGAGGGAGTTCAAAAATCTGTTTTTAGAAAAATACTTTCCTTGCGACCATCGAGCAGATATGGAAAGGAAATTTCTAAGTCTGAGACAGAAGGAGGATGAGAATGTCACAAAGTATGAGGCTAACTTTACAAGGTTAGCAAGGTACGCTGGTGATTATATACGTAACCAAATAAGTAAGATTGATCATTTCTTTGATGGGTTAAAACCATTTCTCCGTCGAGCATTAGTCTCACAATCCTTTTCATCGTACGAAGACATTGTCTCATGTGCTATCAAGACCGAAAAGGAATTCTCTAAGTCTTATGACTTTAAAGAAAAGAAAGAGAAGAAGAGGCCTGCTGATCAATCTGGGAATGGAAATAAGGGGAAGAAAGGAAAGGTTCATTATCCATCCTGTGGTAAATGTGGGAAGAAACACCCCGGTGCTTGCTTGATGGGAATGGGAGTTTGTTACAAGTGTGGTGAAAAAGGCCACCAAGATTGTGATTGCAAAGGGAAGAAGGAAGCCACCAACGTTCAGTGCTACAATTGCAGGGAGATGGGACATTATGCGAATGAATTTCCTAAGCGTTAGGAGAACTTACCTCAGAAAAGGCCAAGGGATCAAGGCCAAGCTTATGTTATCACTACTGCTGAGGTAGAAGCTCCGAAAGACGTGGTGGCAGGTAATTTAATGGTTTCCTCAAGTTTAGCAAATGCATTATTTGATTCTGGATCATCGCATTGTTTCATATCTTCCCAGTTTTCTAAGAAAATTAGATATTTCCAATTTGATTTAACAAGGTAGTTGTCAGTTAAAACTCCTAAGGGAAGTATCATTGCAACAAAGTTTTGTGAATCAGTCCCCATTAGAGCACATAAATGTTCGTTATCTGCTGATCTCATCGTCATACCTATGATTGAGTTTGACATAATCCTCGGTATGGACATGCTTTCGGACTATGATGCGAAGATTTATTGTAAGAAGAAAGAGGTTACGATTCTTGATGATAATGATAAGGAACACCTTATCTTTAGAGCAGAATCGTCACCACCTAATTCTTATTTAGATCCACCCTCAATAGCACAACTAAATTCAATTATTGGGGAGGAAGAGAATGAAATAACTGCGGGTGAGGAAAGGAATGTTCAAATAGAGGATGTACCTGTTGTGAAAGAATTTGTAGATGTATTTCCGGAAGATTTACCTGGACATCCTCCAGAACGAGAAGTTGAGTTTTCCATTGATTTAATTCCTGGATCAAGGCCTATATCGAAGACCCCTTATAAAATGGCCACTGTAGAATTAGTTGAACTAAAGAAACAACTAGAGGAATTGAGTAATAAGGGATTTATTCGCCCTAGTGTTTCTCCATGGGGAGCCCCTGTTCTTTTTGTTAAAAATAAAGATGGATCTATGAGGTTATGTATCGACTACAGGGAGATCAATGCTATAACGATAAAGAACAAGTATCCCCTACCTCGTATTGATGATTTATTTGACCAACTACATGGAGCTCAATACTTTTCAAAGATTGACCTTCGATCTGGATACCATCAGTTGTGTGTAAAGAAGGAAGACATTCCGAAGACAGCATTTCGAACCAGGTACAGGCATTACAAGTTTACTGTAATGCCTTTTGGATTGACTAATGCACCCTCTGTATTCATGGATCTGATGAATAGAGTTTTCAAGGAGTATCTCGATGAATTTGTGGTGGTATTTTTTGATGATATCTTGGTATACTCCAAAAACTACGAAGATCATGAAAATCACTTGCGCATTATCTTGAAGACTCTGAGGAGGCATGAATTATATGGGAAGTTTAGCAAGTGTGAATTCTGGATTCAGGAGATTTCTTTTCTTGGCCATATTGTCTCTAAATATGGAATCTCTGTTGATCCTTCTAAGACCAAGGCAATCCAAGAATGGCCAGCACCTACGAGTATAACTGAGGTACGTAGTTTTATTGGTTTGGCAGGTTATTATCGACGTTTCGTCCAGAATTTTGCCCGATTGGCTAACCCATTAACGAAACTCACACGTAAAGGGGTTAAATTTGTTTGGAAAAAAGATTGTGAAGAATGTTTCGAAGAACTGAAGAGAAGATTATTCAATGCTCTTATATTGACTCTACCATCGGGGAATGATGGGTTCGTTATTTATAATGATGCATCGAAGAAAGGACTTGGTTTTGTCCTTATACAGAATGATAGAGTTATTGCCTATGCATCACGACAGTTGAAAATTCATGAACAAAACTATCCTACTCATGATCTCGAGTTAGCAGCTGTGATCTTTTCTTTGAAGATATGGAGGCACTACCTCTATGGTGAAAAATGTGAGATTTATACTGATCACAAGAGTTTGAAGTATATTTTCTCACAAAAAGACTCAACATGAGGCAAAGGAGATGGATTGAATTACTCAAGTATGATTTTACGATACAGTACCACCCGGGGAAGGCAAACAAGGTGGCAGATGCTTTGAGTAGAAAAGTCCATGGAGTTTTGAACAATATGAGAATTGAAAGGGATCCAATTTTCATGGATCTAGTGAATATGGACATGGGAATAACCAGGGAAGGTGAAACATCAATGCTTTTTCAAATGGTTTCCAAACCATCTTTACTAGAAAGGATTAAGAGTTCTCAGACCGATGATGAAGAATTCCAAAAGAAGATTAAAGCTGTGAATGATGGGAGATTGAGAGACTTTGTGTATGAAGATGGAATTTTGAAATTTGGGAAGAGACTTTGTGTTCCCGATATACCTGATCTAAAAAGGGAATTGCTGGATGATGCTCATAGTTCCAATTTCTCTATACACCCTGGGAGCACCAAAATGTATAGAGATTTGAAGGAACATTTTTGGTGGGACAACATGAAGAGGGAGATTGCTGATTTTGTGTCAAGATGTATGGTTTGTCAACAAGTGAAAGCTGGAAGGCAACATCCTGGAGGTGTCATGCAACCTCTTCCCATACCAGAGTGGAAATGAGAAAATATTACGATGGACATTGTCATGGGGCTACCAAAGACTCCTAGAAGGAACGATGCAATATGGGTTATTGTTGATCGTCTTACCAAGTCAGCACATTTTCTTTCTATAAGAGAAGATCTACCCCTGGAACGTCTAGCAAGACTATATATTAATGAAGTTGTGAGACTTCATGGATTACCCCTATCGATTGTTTTTGATCGTGATCCCCGTTTTACTTCAAGATTCTGGAAAAGTCTTCAGAAATCCCTAGATACTGAACTTCATTTGAGCACTGCATACCACCCTCAGACAGACGGACAATCAGAATGGACTATTCAAACCTTAGAAGACATGTTGAGATCTTGCTCACTTGAATTTCAGGGTATGTGGGATCAATATTTACCTCTAGTAGAATTTTCCTATAACAATAGCTTCCATTCGAGTATTCAGATGGCACCATATGAAGCGTTATACGGAAATAGATTTCGTACACCAACCTGTTGGGATGACGTTGGTGAAAGAAAACTTGTAGGCCCTGAACTGGTGGAGGAAACAGTGGAAAAGGTGAAAGTAATCCAAAATCACATCAAAGAAGCTCAAAGTAGGCAGAAGAGCTATGCAGATAATCGAAGGAAGGATTTGGAATTTCAAGTCGGTGATCATGTTTTCCTGAAGGCATCTCCGTGGAAGGGAGTCATACATTTTGGTAAGAAAGGTAAATTGAGTCCCAGGTACATCGGACCTTTCGAAATTCTAGAACGAATTGGGGTTGTAGCTTACCGATTGGCAATGCCGCCAAGTCTCTCCAAAGTTCACGATGTGTTCCACGTATCTTTGTTGAGGAAATACATGCCTGATACAACGCATGTACTCACCTATGAAGAATTAGAACTGTAACCCGATCTTTCCTATTGTGAAGAGCCCGTCAAGATTCATGATACGAGAGAACAAGTACTGAGAAACCGGACGACGCGTCTGGTAAAAGTTTTGTGGAGAAACCATAAGATGGAAGAGGCAACGTGGGAACCCGAGGAACTTATGATGAAGAACCACCCGAGTCTTTTCATGCGATAGTATTATAGAAATTTCGAGGACGAAATTATTTGAAGGAGGGGAGAATGTAACACCCCAAGCTTCTACGGTACGCTTCTCTTTGAATAATGCGATAGCGTGTGTTGTACGCAACACTGAGTTCTAACAACCAATCAAACTAGCCGTTATGAATAGTAATACCTACTTTTTAAAATTATATATATTTTATATTTCAAAATGGACTTCATTTTTGGATTCGGAATATCTAATTTAGCCTAAGGTGAAATTTTGGTACTTTTCGGATAACTTTCATATTTTGATGAATAGTGAAAATTACTAAATTTTAATTAAAAACAACTTTTTTAATCAAAATAATTAATAGTGATAAATTATGAATTTTAGTAGTTTTAAAGTATATTTAGAATATATTTTTACCATTTAATATAATTTTGGTCATTGGACATAATTTTACAATTAAATCGAACATAAACAAGTGTCAATCTTTTGATAGTTATTATCTCTTAAAAACACGCTTTTTGTTTTGACAGCGGGAATTAATTTTAAATTAATTTCTGCCACTTCTGTGTTTTGAATTTAGGAAAATGGATTCCATATTTGGAATCAGGATGTTCAAATTGTGTAAATAGGTAACTTTTTTTTTAGACATTTTGAATAATTACTGCGGTAAATATTTTATTTACCATGGTTAAGGGTAAATCCGGTAAATAAGGGTTAAAAAATAATATTATAATAATACTAAATTACCCTAAAACGTGTCTTAACCCTATTTGTTGATATAGGGTCGACCATGGGCATCTTTGGGTCTATTTTGTGACCCCATGGATCCACTTGTAAGTGATAATGACACTTTATTTTAATTAAGTTAAAATGAATACAAAAATGACAGAAGCATATATCTTTAAGAAAAACAATTGTTACATAGGGTTATATATGTTTGATTTTATATTATAAATATTCATTAGAAATATAAAAATATTTCCTACATAATTATATTTTATTTATAATTTTTATACATTAAATAATTTATTTTATTTATGACACAATGATGATGCAGTAATTACTATAATAGTGAAAAATTAAAATAATTGATATTATAAATACCCAAATAAATAAAATATGAGACTTTTAATGAATTAAACTAATTTTCTAGGATAATATGATATATTAGGATTGATTTAATTGACTTTGTTTGAAGTAATCAATCTGTTATGAGTTTCACAAAAATCAACTATTGAATAGTGTCAAAATTGACATAAAAGAGTTCTTAAAACAAATATTATATTATTAATTGATATTAAATTCCTAAAAATCTAAGGTTCGGCCAAGAGACTTATATCATGATAGGTCCATCATTAATGGACCGCTTGGGGGTCTCTTGGATGTATATAGTAAGTTTATTAACTATATTATATAAAAATACAAAGAGACATTGTAAAAGTGAAACTAATTAACTTAGAGTTAATACTTAAAGATAAGGTTAATATAAGTACCCAAACCTGTCTAAATTCTATTGGTTGAGTGGTTTTAGACCTATACCCACCTTAACCTTTGAGTAATCAACTTTGGAGACATTAGAAACCGAATATGAATTTATTATAAATTAATATTTCTAGCTTTTCCAAAGGTTCCCCTCACCCCTCTTATAAAAGGGCACTCCTCCTTCTCATTTCTTCACACCTTAAAAGCCTTTTGGTTCGGCCAAACTCTGCCCAAATACTCTCCCAACATCTCTCACTACAACCTAGAGGCCTTAGTTTGATCAGAAAGCCAACCTAAGGATCCCTTTTGATCAAATCAAAAGGAAGAACCCGAAAAAGAGGTAATGTTTTCACCACCCCTTTTCAAGTTCCTTTCTTCTTCCACTTCTTATTTATTTGTTCTTACCATTCTAAAATAATAACTCCAGTATCTTACATATACTGTGATGTTATTATAAATATGGTACAACCATATTCAGTATCTATCCACCCTTTGAATAACATGTCACCATACGTGCGTACGTATGGCTTACCGTCTCCACGTCGTGGTGTAATTGTTATTCAATATATTATTATTTGGATGGGTATAATAATGATGTGTAACTCATGTAAATAATAAATATAACATGTTAATTATTCTGTATATATGATATACCATCCATTTATATATTATTTTAATATCAAAAGAATGATATTGTCGCTCGTGCGTACGTACGGACTACCGTCTCCACGAACGCGATGAGATTCATTCTCCATCGTATCCATTAAAGTATAATTATCATTTTATGATTTAAAAATGATGTTTAAGGACTTGATATCATTCTGGATATGAATAATATACAACCTATCCTTTACAAAAATGTCTTACATAACAAAATATATAAAAGAAAACAAGTAAGTTAACACCCGAAACAACAATAATACTAAGATATTATTATCAAATCAATATTAAAAGATCATATATGATATCATATTAATGTATATGATTCTTGTATAATTTAATAACAATTATTTCACCATTATACAGGAGTTTAACCTACCCCAACCAAGGAAAAGTACAAGGTAAGGGTTATTTCACAATCTCTTCATTATCCGAGGTTGTTTATACGTAATAATCTACTGGGATCTCTTTATCATCCACATCCATGTTTCTTCAAAATTTATTTCAAAACATATTTATTATTTACAAGAATATGGGTTAAAGTCATTTATAAGATTGTTTGACTTTTTAGAAGAAGTTTATAAAGGAATCTTTCCGTCGTTTTCAAAACAAGGTCCTTTTTAACCTTTTCGACAGAATTAAGGTAAGAATGTTTTTTTAACTTATACGGCGGGTAAGGCTATTTTCCGCCGTTATAAAATCTTCAAAGCTTCCCTTACAAGCTTATAAGAATATTTTCAAAAAAAATGTTTTATTTTATATGGATCTTAAATGATTTCAAAATAAAAAGAAATATTTCTCTAAAAAGAATTTTGATTTCATCTATGTCAACATCCTTTGATGGATTTTACGCTTATTTGAAGTTGATTTATTATGATACAAAACTTCTATATTGTATTGAAGGTTTTGTGATATGTTTGACTGTGGATGTGCTATTTTTATACCATTCATAGTTTATGGTGAAATTATTGACATTTCGTATGCTAGTTTTAATACGAATGTTTATGTTATGTTTAAACCTTTTCATAAGTGAATGCATTGGACTTAATATGTGACGGGTGGAGCCCGCTATAGATCCTCGATGCATCGGTAGGTCTCATGAGACAAACTAGTGTCTTGGAACAAGGCCTTGAAAAAATCTTATTTGTAGTCTTGGCACGAGGCCTTGACTATGTGGTTATGATAGTCTGGCATTATGCATTCCAACATTATGAAAGTGGTTATTGATTTTTGCATTTGATTATTTGATTATTAGAATATCCATGTGAATAATTAAATGGCATTATTTCATTTTATTTATGCCATACCATGTTGAAAGTTCATGTTTGAAAGGCTTTTGTTTTAGTTATACATTGCCTTAAATGTTTATTCTTATTTATGAAAGTTTCCGCTATATTGTTATCCTTACTGGGCATTTGAGCTCACCCCTTTTCTATGTTTTATTTTTCCCAAGAAGTGAAGAAGTAAATTATGAATGACCTGCAGGGATATTATGTGGGGATATGAGTGTGGATTATGGAGACATTATGTTGTTGTAGTAGTTTTTAATTTTATGATGTAATGTAAAACTTATGAATATATCTAGTGTTTCCAAGGCTACTAAACCAATCGGTCTTTCGAGATTTGATCTTTCTTGTGATCATGCCAATGTTATGTAATAATGCACCGACTCTGGGTAACTGGGGTCGGGGCGTTACAAGATGAGTCCAGATTTAGGAGACAAAGGCTTATAAAGATAGTTTTACAGATATTATTAGAGTACAATATGATTCTTTTCCACGATAGATATAGTTTTAATATACAACGGTGCAAGTCACTATTTTCTGGCCACGACCCAGGTTCAAGACTCATTGATTATAGTAGAACTGCTAACTTGATCCCTACACTTGGAGACTCATACAAGGGAAGATTCAATGATCACACAATGGTTCCAAAAAAATGATACCTTTATATAGGGGGAATGATTTTTGGTTTGGAAATCTTGGTGGAAATGTTGAGTCCTTACGACATCATTCTTGGTATGGACTGGTTATCCACATTTCATGCCCTTATTTACTATTTTAGGTGTACAATGCAGTGTATCTACAGAGATGGGATCAATTTTTCCATTATTGGTGAAAATAAAATCCATACAGTGCAGGATGGACTCACATTTAGGAGGGTGAAACAGATCACATACTAGTTGTCTTGAATGAACCTTGGTGTAGTTGATGAGATGAGTCCTCAGTTTCCTGTAGTGGTGGATGAGTACGAGGATGTATTTTTGGAAGATGTTCCAAGACTACCTCCTCAAAGGGAGGTGAATTTATACATTGATTTATAGCCTGGGATGACAATGATATCTACCCCTACACATAATATGTCTCCCATATAGATTCATGAACTAAGGGTATAGTTGGAAGAGTTGTAGAGGAAGGGCTTCGTGAGACCCAGTGTTTCACCCTAGGTGGCCCCAGTTTTGTTTTCCAAAAAGACAGATGGGAGCTTTTGTTTTTGTGTGGAATTTTGGGGCAGGAAATAGGTGAACATGAAGAATAAATACACACTAATGAGGATTGATGATCTATTCAATCAGCTGAAGGGAAATAGGTGGTTCTCAAAGATAGACCTCACATCTATTTATCATTAGCTTCATTTACGGGATGAGGATGTACCAAAGACTATATTCATATGTCGGTACAACCACTATGAGAACATAGTGATTCGTTTTGGCATTATTAACACTCCAAAAGTGTTCTTGGGACTCACGAATAGGATCCTCCAACCTTATATAGACCGGTTCATCGTGGTCTTAATTAATGACATCTAGGTGTACTCGGTGTCTAGGTAGGAGCATGCGATACACTAGTGGATGGTCCTAGACACACTCTGATAGATCCCACATTAAGGGATGCTCTTGAAGTGTCCTTTAATGAATTGTTAGGTCTAAATTATGGGACATATAATTTCAGAGGCTTGAGTATAAGTGGATCTGACCATGATTGAAGTGGTGCTTGCTTGTTAGCCACCAATGAGTGTTACCAAGGTGTAGAGTTTCATGGGTTTGTCTAGGTACTATCGGAGGTCTGTACCTGACTTTTACAGGCTAGAAACACCCTTTACAGCCTTGAAACAAAATGGGAAGCCCTTCAGGTGGACAGAGAAGTGCCAATAGTGCTTTCAAGAGACGAGGAAGAGGTTGATGAGTGCTCATACCTTGAGATTACTAGAGGAGGGTGTTGAGTATGTGGTATTTTGTGATGCATCAGGGACTAGGATTGGTTTTTCTTATATAGGGTCAAGTGGTGATTTCCTTAGTTCACGCTAGTTGAGACAACATGAGAAGAACTATGTGACCCATGATCTTGAGCTTGCAGCAGTAGTATTCACATTGATGATGTAGAAACACTACCTGCTAGGTGAGTAATTTACCTTCTACTATAAACAAAATATACTCCAGTATATATTCTCTTAGAAGGATATGAACATGAGACCGATATGATGTCAAGAGTTTCTCTAGGATTATGAATTTGAAAATTTCTATACTCCTAGGAAGAGGAACACAGTGGCAGATGATCTTAGTATGAGATCCATCTTGCAGTTGCTGAGTGAGTTGGCAGTTCAGTTGGTCGTATTATAGATATCTTTTGTGGATAGATACAGACTATATTACCACCAATCGATGGTTGTCACACCCTCACACTTATAGAGATTCACGGAGGCACATTTTGGGGATATCGAATGCAAGACCCGATGGGCTCTGATGTCTATAGGGCATGCCCTAATGGATATTTGAATTGTGGGGATCAGATATTTCTCTTCAGAGGACACACAGTAGTACCAACGATGTTGCGTGATGAGGTCTTGATGGAGTTCCATAATTCCCCTTTGGTGCTAAATCTAGTAGTGGAAAAGATGTATCAGGACCACCAAAGTTCGTTTTGGTGGTTGAGGATGAAACATGTAGTGGTAGATTTTATTTATCAATGCCTCACTTTCCAGCAAGTGATGGTTGAGTACCAGGTTCCAGCGGGTTTTACCAAACCACCTTGGGTTCTAGAATGGATGTGGGATGTGATATCAATGGATTTAGTGACAGGTTTACCACAAACAACTAGGGGACACGATACCATCTGGGTGATCATTGACCGACTCACCATGTTTTCCTACTTTCTTCCGATCCATGAGAAGAGTTCAGTAGAGAGATTAGGATTCCCTTATGTGTAGGAGATAGTTCAGCTTCACGGAGTGCCATCAATGATCTTCTTAGATCTTGATGATCATTTCACATACTGGTTGTGGAAGGGGTTATAGTATAGTTTTGGGACTCAGTTGTGCTTGATCCTGACATTTCAACCCCATACAGATGGATATATGGAGATGACCATCCAGATTCTAGAGGGCATGCTACGTGCTTACATCCTAGACTTTGGTCGTAGTTGGGATGACCACCAACCATTGGTGGAGTTTAAATATAGAAAAGAATACCACTCCACCATTTGTATGGAACCATTTGAGGCCTTGTACAGGTGACCATGATGGTCATCGCTGTTCCAAGAAGACCCAAGATAGTCAGCACTCTTGGGTCCAGTGTTGGTACGGGCTGCCACTAAGAAGGTATAAATCATCTAGGATTGGATGAGGACTGCATAGAGCCAGAAGAAGTGGTATGATTATAGGTGGTATAGGCATATGGAGTTCTAGGAGGGAGAAAATTTGTTCTTTTGGGTCTCACCTAGATGGGGATGTTTGGGATTTGAGTGGGATGATAAGTTATCTCCAAGATAAATCAGCCCGTTTAAGATTCTGAGTAGATTTGGAGAGCTGGCACACCTCCTTGCTCTAACCTTGAAATTGCACCAAGTACGTGATGTCTTCCATGTGTCACAACTGAGGGGTACATGCATGATCCATCACATGTCATCTATAGGGTGACCTAGACATTGATGATGGGGTTAATTTTGTTGAGTACCTATTCAAGATTGAGGATCAATTGGAGAAGAACTCTCATGGGTGGTAGATTCCTATGGGGTATGTTTTGTGGAAGTAGAGGAATCTACAGGAGAGCACTTGTTGGTAAGAGACTTATATTCCAGCTGAATACCCTCATATTTTAGTTTAGTAGAACTTGTTTTGTATTTCAGGGATGTAGATCCCTAAGGCGGGGAGAATGTAATGACTCTTATTTTCTCTGATTTTATTTTTATAAATTAATTATGAAAATTATAAGACTAGGTGATGAGACGACCTGATATTATGAGGTCTGATGTGCCTAGAATGACACGATGATAAATGTTATGTTTTTAATAAAGCACACAGACTGTTACCTCTTTAAACAAGAATATATTATAAATGGTTCCGCCAGTTAGAAATCTAAGGGAATTGTTGTTTCAAGAGTATTGAATTTACCTTAGGTGGGGCCTAACATCGACCAGTGTGGGTCGACGGTGAAAGTTAGATTCTAAACAAAAATGTTATTAAAATGTTTTAATAAAAATATTTTGTTTTACTTATTGTAGATTATCTTTAATCAAGACTTTGAAATATATCTAGGGTTATCCCATAGTCCTCGAGATTGGCTGAGGAAGAGAGAACAAGGCTATCCTTGTGATTTGGTGAATCAAGATCAAAAATATTATTGGAGCACGAAGGATTGACGAACGCCAATATATCAAGTATCGAAGATGAAACATACTTTAATTCTTCATCAATTACTGATCCAAACTTGAGGTAGGGTGTTGATATTTTTGTGATTTCTTTCCCCTTATTAGATTTAAAAAAAAAACATGGACCAACCCATGAATAGGTTGATCTGCAGTTTGATTGGTCTTGATGGATGGATAAATATCGTAGGGGTAAAGGGGATTAAATCTTAATGATTTGATTGTTGTTGTTCTCTTCATGATCCCGCTATCCTAAACCGATCAAGGGAAACAAAAATAAGTACAAGATCCATTATTTAGGTGTCAATGTTCATTATTTAGGTGTTAATGTTCCTAATACATTGTGTTAATTGAAATTTTGATTTTCCATTTGTATTTACCTGCATTGTTTCCTTTGTTTCCACATTCATAAAATCTTTTGGTTCCCCTAGGACATCATCTTTTTGCATCAAGGAGGGGATGTAATTTTTTGCAGACCACTCTATCAACCCATTACTAAATTTCTAGGACATTTTCAAAAACATTGACTTATCATTAGACTCATCCTCACATAAATCCCAAGAAATATAATTATAAATGTCCATAATAATCCCACTAATGTTTTCTCACACTACTTTCCAATGTAGGACTAATCCTTTTTTTGATACCAAGTATAATGTTTCACATTTAACATACATTTATAATAAATAATTTTTAAATATTATTTAGGAAAATACAAAATTACATTCCCAAGGTACATAATACATTAATTTATTTTTATTCTTGGGTCACATTCATCTAATTTGATGAAATGTCTTCAAAATATCTCCTAAATATCTTCCCCTTTAGTATACGTACTTAAAACATTTCTTTATAACATGGGTAAAGGAAACATAATAAAGGGATTCCTCATATGATCAGAAAGGGTAAATGTATAGGAGATGGATTGGTATAATATTGTCACAAGGGTAAGAGAACCTGATAATAACATTTGAACACCATACCTTTCATATCGAATATCATTTAAATGATTCATGGAATAAATATTTCATATTCATAAGAAATGAGTCACAATGGAAATAAATCATAATAAATCAATCATCAACCATAAGCTTATGTCACATAAGTGTAGCGCCATAATATATATAGAAAACCATTTCATGTAACAAGATTAAATTTGAAGACAATAAGCATTGTAGATCAGGACAAACCTATTTACCATAGTGGATCAAGATGAACCTATTCTCCAGTTTGGATCAGGACACACTTGTTTCCCTTTATGGATATAGACGAGGTTGTTTCCCATTTTGGATCAGGACACACATGTTTCCCATTTTGGATCAGGACATACCCATTTCCCATTTTGGATCAAGACCCTCAACTTGTTTCCCATTTTATCTCAAGAGATATATATATTTACTTAATTCATTAGAAGGAGATGTAGGTCCCCCCATATCCTAATGAAATCATACACATATATTCCACAAGATAAAAAACATTCATCTTATCATAACCCATGATATGAAGTGAACATCATTAAAATGTCATAATATTATAACATGTGGTAAATAGAAAGGTTTGATAATCATTTCATCATGTAATAAATTGTGATAAAAATCAGGTTTCTTAATAACTTTAATAATATATATCCCATGGATGAAAAATAGGTTTTATAAACAAATTTTCATCTTAATCATAATCCATTAAAAGAATTAAGATGAATGTTACCCCAATATAAAATCCAAAAAGGGAATTATTAATACCAATGGATTTCATCTTAGGTAGAAAATAAGTTTGAAATATATTTTATATTCATTTTTTTGAGAAAAATATTCATTTTTTTGGGAAAACAATACATTTTTTCATTGAAAAAAGATTTTTCAAACCAAAAACATATTTCATTGAAAATAGATTTGAAAAAATATAAAGGGATATTTTAAAATAATATAAATCTATATTTGTTGAAAAAAAGATTAAAATATCTTTCAATAAAAATTTGAAAACATTTTTAAAAAAGATGGTTTTGGATGAAAACAGATTTTTGACCGAAGAGAGAAATTAACTCTAATTTTATTGAATTTTATTTCTCAATAATACTAAATAAAAGAGAGTGGAAAAATTTTAGAAATAAATTGGTATATATTGAGAAACTACATGAGATAAATTTCATTAGTTTTCACGAGAGATGGATCCTAATATTTCATCAATATAAGCAAATTTATAAACAATCCCGATAAACAATGAGATTGGTGAAATAAAATCCTTCCACTTTTTAAACATTGAATAAAAATACTCATAAAATAAAAAAACAAAATTAAGATTAAAATATCATAAAAATAAGTAGACACATGAAATAAAATTTCATTGAGGCAGTATATGAACATCAATATATGTGTCAAAGAAAGAAAATTGAGGCAAAAGTCCTTTATCGATTTGGTAACTTCTAAACCATAAAACCCATGAAATAGATATCCTAAAATGGATATGTAAGACCCAATAATTATAATTATAACAATCATAAAATATATACATGGGAATTATGCACACCACATATAATACATAGGTGGTGAACATGGAATGTGTCTCACGGAAAATAAAATATAGAATTGAATTCCCCTTAGTACTTGAGAAACTCTCGAATCCTGAGATATGTGAAATAATAAAATAAATTAAAACATTTAATATCTTTAAATAAATGGAATGCATGATAAATAAATTCATAGTTTATTATATACAAAACACAATAAGAATAAGTGGTGAATATAACATATATCTCCTGGAAATAAAAGTGAGATAAGAAAACCCTTACTACATGAGTAACATTCTAATCATGATCCCCATGAAATAATAACATCAATTAAATCTTTATATATCATTTAATAAATTATATTCATGAAATAACATTCCATAATAAAATATATACACCACATTATAATAATAATTGGTGAATATAGAATATATCTCATAGAAATAAAAGTGAGATGAGAAAACCCTTACTACATGAGTGACTGTTTAATCAAGATTTTACTGAAATAACAACATCAATTAAGACATTTAATATCATTAATTATATGAAATTCTAGATATAAGATGTCATAGGTCATTATATACACCACAGTATATTAATTAGTAATGAATATAGCATATGTATCATAAAAATAAAAGTGAGACGAGAAAATCCTTACTGTGTGAGTAGCTTTTGAATCATGATCCCCAAAAGAAAGGAATAAATAAAAACTTTTAATATCAGGATATAAATGAAATTAACTTAATAAAATTTCACAGGTCATTTTATCCACCACATGAAAATAATAATGGTGAATATAGAATATATCTCATAGATATAATAGTGAGATGAGAAAACCCTTACCTTAAGTCTTGAATTTTATCATACATATTAAAAACTACTTCATAGTAAATATAAGTTTATTATAAATATATAAAAGATAAATATTATTATATATTATAAAATATATTATTTTATTACGACATTATATTACCTGTTTATTAACAATTCCATGTAATTATTATGTTTTAGGTACTATTTGCTTTGTTTTTCATATATGTTATGACATGTTATTCTTGATCCTATTACATAGGTCGTGTTTTAATTATTTAAAGAATTTAAAACATGATATAAATATAATATATATTCATAATATAGGTATTTATAATAATCTATAAAATATATAATTATGAAATCAAATACACAATTCATGGAGATGATATGCCATATGTATGCATGAATGCGGTTTCCATTTTTTGTTTTATTTTGAATAAAAGAAATGAAAATGATATATATATATATATATATATATTATTTTATAGTATTATTATTATTTCATATTGATGACATATTTTTATTAAATGAACCCTTAATACATTCCATGTAAAGCGGGAACGAATCACATTTCTTTGAGGAGGTAGTTATAGACACGTCTACGAATGAAGTTATCATATTCCCAAAAAATGGAAAGCAAGAAGTTGCGCTTAATATAAGAATTAAAAAGTCATAAATAAATAATAAATATAACATATATCATATAAGAATATTAATTTCATCATTATTCAAAACCACGATAGTTGCTTATGGAATAGAGGACGACATCAGTTTCTGAGGCGGTAGTCTGCCGTACACAAGAATGATGATGGTGTATCCCATATGATGGATGTATTTGAAGGTGTAGGCCATAAAATAAGAATAAAAAAATATTATAATATTAATTATTGCATTGATATTATATAATATTAATATATATAAAGGACATGAGAACGGAAATGGCGCTCGCTCTCGACTGCCCTCGATGGCAATCGCTGACCTAGGATTCGGTGATGGCTACCGCCGCGACACCTCCTACCACAATGGGGGGAGGGGGATCTTCTTCTCTTACGCTTGAGTCTGGGAAGAGCGGTGATGGTGCATTCCAACCCCCGTAGGATACATGCATTTTCTTTCCGGTTATCAATGTCGCCCCAAAGGTCCTCTGATGCCTCTACGGTCAACCCATTGTTCCGGTTACATTCTAGGAATTCTCTGAGGCTTCTTCGATGCTTTCTAATTCCCTAATTTCAAGGTTTGTGAGAAGGAGTCTGCTGGTGGAGGATTTCGGTAAGGTTGTCAATGAAAAATGGGGGCTTAAGAAGTTTGCGCGTGTTGGGATTCATGGACCACAACAAATCCTCATTCTGTTTGCGGATGATGAGGATTTGGGAAAGGCTTGGTCCCGAAGCAAGATGGATTATGGTTTTCATCTTCTTCACTGGACCATTGAAAGTCATATGAATCATGATTCTCCAAATTCTTCATTCTGGTTGCAAATGCCGGGTCTCCCCATTCCTTTCCAAAATCCGGGACTTCTACGATCGATAGGAAATTCCATTGGACGATTTATTTGCTGTGATCAAATAACTGCTTCTTTGTCAAATCCTGCCACTGTGAGGTTCTGTGTTGAAATGGAACTCTCAAGAGTCCCACTGAAGATTTTATGGATCATCGTGGAAGGATAATACAGGTACGCTCAGAAAATTATGTATGAATCATGGATTTCGTTTTGTTCCAATTTCTAAAAGCAGGGTCATGAAACTGTTAAATGTCGAAGGAAGACCCTAGGTGCCCATCCGGGTGTGCCTAATTCTACTAGGAATGTTGATCTGGCTCAAACTCAAACAGGTCTGAATCAAGGGGCATCTGAGAATGGATTGGTTTGTGTGGAAGATGAATTGGAAAATAATCAGGTTCAAGTTGGTGTTTTTTCAGAAATGTGTGTGGGGCAGGAGGTCCAATCAGGAGAACTATCGAATGGGAGTAACATAGATGTGGTGGATGTAATGCAGGAAAATGAGAACTCCATGAATATGGATATCATAATGGAGAAAGAAGTAGTGGAGCAGTATGATAAATGGGAGATGAAGGCTGGTGATTCTGACTTACAGTATATCGGCAGGGGATTAACGAAACTTCAGACATCTAGTGAGAGAAAATTTCCAGGGCAGAGTTATCCTGTAATGATACAGGTTACTGCTGATGGAATGATAAACTGCTCACCAAAACGTTTTTTTGTTTTAGTGGATATTGACCCGAAGGAGGATGAACCAATGGGAGAGGATGAAATTCGATGTCCCCCTTCTCATGAAGATGCCAAAAATTTATGTGTGATAGAGGACTCAGTTGTTGGTCAGCAGGCTACAGTGCCAATGGGTAACACCCTGGGAAAAAGCACATCTGCCTCTCCTCCTGTGGCACATCATAAGCGACGGGCAGTTGAACCTGATTCTGAGAAGGAAGATGGATGCAAAAAGTCCTCTGACAGTGATGTTGTCAAAAATGGGGGCACAAAGATGGTGGATAAGGAGTTGAATGGGAAATCTCAAGGAAGAAGGAAAACACGAAGGGATTACACGGATCTTCCTAAACTCATAGCGACTAGGGAATCATATAAGAAAATTGGTGGGATGAAATATTATGGGAAAAAAGATATTGGAGGGAAGCGTACTTTTATAGATCAGTTAACAAAAGAACAACTCGTCAAGAGGAAGCAATACCTTGATCTTTTCAAGAGATATGAGTCCTCTGAATGGGAATCGGCCATGCAAGAAGATGATGAGGTAACCGCTTATGGATATGGGGATGGGGATGGATTTGATGTGTTGTAGTGACTTTGCCTTGTATTTTCTTTTCACTTTACTTTTTTCTAATAATAATTTGGGATATCATACTTTTGTCTGATCTGGCCCTTTCGGGTATAATATTAATATATGAATAATTTGAGGGCTTTAGAAACAAGTAAAACAAAATTCCCTGTTGAGAAATGCTACCTATTCTTAGGGTAACTCCTAGTTTTCGCCCAAGGGAATCCATGGTGTACCTTATTCCAAAATTGATTCTTCTATATTAAGAGGAGATAATTTAGAAACTTATTTGGAACTATTTTTCTGAGAAAATTTCTTTAGATGTGTAAATTAGTGAGGGGGTTAGTTCCCTTTTATATTGGATGAGGAATGAAATTTCTGTAAATACAAAAAAGGTAATCACTATTTAGGGGTCTCCCTTATATCTTATGTCCCACATAATGGTCCATTTTCTAAAAATTGAGTATATGGTGGAAATATGGATTGAAAATGGAGTTTCTAATAGTTAATAGTTTATTTTAACCCTTAATCTGTAATGCCTCGACACCAGTTACCTAGAGTCGGTGGATTTTTTTAATACATTGACATGATTACATGGAATCAAGTCCAGAAGGACCGATCAATTTAGCAATCTCAGAAAATAGATTACATACATGAATGTTACATTACACTTTATAACATAAAAAACAACATAAATAATCCTTTATGAAAACCATTATTTTCTTGGCTTAACCCTGCATATCAATCACAATACACTTATTAGAATCCTGGGAAAATAAAACATAGAAAGGGGTGATCTCAAATGTTCAATAAAGGAATGCAATATAGCAAAAACTTTCAAAAATAATCATAAACATTTAAGGAAATGTATAAAATTAAAAAAATCCTTTTAAACTTGAAATTCAGCAAAATATGGAAGAATTAAAATGAAATAATTCTATTTACTTATTCAGATGGATATTCTACTAATTGAATAATCACATTCAATATCAATAACCACTTTCATAAATATGGAATGCATAAGGCCAGACTATCATAACCACGTAGACAAGGCCTCGTGCCAAGACTACAAATAAGATTTTGTCAAGGCCTCATGCCAAGACACTAGTTTGTCTCATAAGACCTACCGATGCATCAAGGAGCTATATCGGGCTCCATCCGTCACTAACTAATTCCAATGCATTCCTCATATGAAAAGGTCTAGACATAACATAAACATTCGTATTAAAACTATCATAAAAATTGTTAATAATTTACCCATAAACCATGAATGGTATAAAATTAACACATCCATAGTCAAAAATATCACAAAACCTTCAACAAAATATGGAATATTTGTATCATGATAAATCAACTTTAATACATGTTTAAAATCCATTAAAGTATTTTGACATTGATGAAAATTATTTGTAAAACTCTTTGAGAGAAATACCCCTTTTTCATGAAGAAATTTAAAAGTCACACAATTTGGAAAAGAATTCATTTAAAGAAATTTTTGAATTAAAGTGTCCCATACCACTTTGAAACTTTTTAAAGGAATTAACATTTTAAAAACATTCATGTCTATATAAATAAATCCTTAAAAACCATTTTGAAGACATAGACATTAATGAGAAATATTTAGAATAATAAATATTTAATACATTTGAAATGATGTTTTAGTAAAAGAAGTCCCTTAAAATAATCACTTTGAAAACTCTTTGATAAAACTTAGACATGGATTATAAATATGTCCCAGTAGATACTTACGTAAAAACAACCTCAGATAATAGAAAGATTGTGAAATTAACCCTTACCAATTTGGTAAATTACGAAACATACAACCCATGAAAGAGGTATCATACAATGAATATGTAAATACACATAAATTAATGTGTATTACACAATTAATACAATTATGGTCATTACATACACCACACAAAAGGTAATAGTGTCAATATGTCATGAATCTCATGAGAATAAGGAGTGAGATGAAAACCCCTTACCTTACACATTTCTTTAGTTGAGGGTACGTTTAGCCACCTGTATGAAGACTGTAGTATCTTATTAAATTATACCAGAACCATATTAATATTTATGATATCATACATTATTCATTTATGAGTTTATACTACCCATTTATTAATAATTTCCATGTTATATTAATATTTCGGGTAATAATTGCTTTCTTTATCGTACGTGTTTTAACTTGTTACTCTTGATTGTATCACTTAGATCATGATTTAAATACTTCCAAAATATAAAATGTGATTTATTTATCATATATATTTAGAATATAAAAATTTATAATAGACGTATATATGAAATGGAAAACACCGTTTATGGAGACGGTAGTCCGTATGTACGCATAAACGCTGTTTTTGTTTTCATATAGTATTGAATGGAAGTAAGTGAATAAAATATATGTAAGTAAATAAATAATTATATATATATAAATATATATAACTCCAGTTTCATTATTATTTCATATATTACAAACTTATTAGTAATATATATTTTTATAATCATCGATGAATGGTGAACTTGGGAATTAATCTCATCGCGTCTTGGAGACGGTAATCTGTACGTACGCACGAGCAAAAATACCATTCCTCTGATATTAATATAATATATAATTGGATGTTATATAATATATATAGAATCATTATCATGTTATATTTATTATTTACATGAATTATACATCATTATTATACCCATCTAAATAATAATATATTGAATAACAATTATACCACAACGTGGAGACGGTAGGCCGTACGTACGCTCGTATGGTGACGCGTTATTCAAGGTATGGATAGAATAATTAATTTTTTTGTTCCATATTTATAATAACATTGTAGTATATATAATATACTATATTTATTATTTTATAATATAAGTAACAAGGAAAGAAGAAGTTGAAGAAGAAAGGAACTTGAAAGAGGGTGGTGAAAACATTACCTCTTCTTCGGGTTCTTCCTTTTGATTTGATCAAAAGGGATCCTTAGGTTGGATTTATGATCAAACTAATGCCTCTAGGTTTAAGTAAGGGAAATTGGGAGGATATTTGGGTATAGTTTGGCCAAGCCAAAAGGCTTTTAAGGTGTGAATAATTGGTTAGAAGTGGTGTCCTTTAATAAGGGGAGGAGGGGCTCTTTAGAAAAAACTTAAAGTATTATTTTATAATAAATACATATTTGGTTTCTAATTGCTCCAAAGTAGATTATTTAAAGCCTAAGGTGGGGAGGAGTATAAATCCTTTCATCCAATAGATTTCAGACAGTTTTGGGTCATTATATTAACCTTATCGTATAGTTTTAACTCTGGGTTAATTAGTTTGACAGAAACCATGTCACTTTGTATTTTTATATTATATAGTTAATAAAAATACTATATACCTCCAATAGACCCCCAATTGGTCCATTAATGATAAAAATATCCTAATAAAAGTCTTTTGGCTGAACCGTAGATTTTTAGGAATTTAATATCAATTAATAATATAATATTTGTTTTAGAAACTCTTTTATGTCAATTTTGACACTATTTGGTATTTGATTTTTGTGAAAATCATAACAGCATGATTACTTCGAAAAAAGTTAATTAAAGAAATACTAACATGTAATATTAACCTATAAAATTCTTTTAATTTATTAAAATCCTATAATTATATTTATTTGGGTATTTATAATATCAATTCTTTTAATATTTCACTAATAAGGTAATTACTGCATCAACATTGTGTCATAAATAAATTAAATTATTTAATGTCTAAAAATTATAAATAAAATACCATTATGTATGAAATATTTTTATATTTATAATTAATATTTATAGTCTAAAATATAACATATATAAACCTATATAAAAATTTTTTATCTAAAAGATATAGGCTTATGTCATTTTTTTATTTACTTTAACTTAATTAATATAAAGTGTCATTATCACTTACAAATGGATCCATGGGGTCCCAAAATCGACCCAAATATTCCCATGGTTAGACATGTATCAACCAATAGTGTTAAGGCACATTTTAGGGTAATTTATTATTATTCTAATATTATTTTTTACCCTTATTTACCGGATTTACCCTTTAACCATGGTAGATAAAATATTTACCGAAGTAATTATTCAAAATGTCTAAAAATAAAAGATACCTATTTACACAATTTGAATATCTTGATTCCAAATATGGATTCCATTTTTCCAAATTCAAAACACAGAAGTGGTAGAAATTAATTTAAAATTAATTCCCGCTTTCAAAACAAAAAGCGTGTTTTAAGAGATAATAACTATCAAAAGATTGACACTTGTTTATGTCCAGTTTAAATGTGAAATTATGTCCAATGACCAATATTGTATTAAATGGTAAAAATATATTTTAAATATAATTTAAAACCACTCAAATTCATAATTTATCACTATTAATTATTTCGATTAAAATGTTTTTTTTTAATAAAAAGTTTGTAATTTTCACTATTCATCAAAATATAAATGTTATCCGAAAAGTACCAAAATTTCATCCTAGGATAATTTAGATATTCAGAATCCAAAAATTAAATCCATTTTGAATGAGAAAATGTATAAATTTCAAAAAGTGGGTATTACTATTCATAACGGCTACTTTGATTGGTTGTGGTGTGTGTTAGAACTCGAAGTTGTGTATAACACACGCTACTATATTATTCAAAGAGAAGCGTAACATGGAATCTTGGGGTGTTACATTCTCCCCTCCTTAAATAAATTGTGTCCTCGCAATTTATGCTCAGTATTGGAAACTTGGGGTTGACATTTTAAAACATCTTAGTTGAAATCCCACACCGAAAAATGGATTAATGATGCCTCTATTTAAAATAAAGAGTGGTAAGTATGAAGGTTGAAGAATATAACACATACTAGGGATCCATGTAAGAAAATATGGACATGGAAGAAAAATATAACCATCAATATCTGATGGAGAGTGGTAGAGAACATGTCTTTGAAAAGGCCAACAATCCCAAAGCCATAAATTTGTGATGATCTAAGGTACCATCTAGGACAACATTTTTGTTCTAAGTTTATTTTACTAATGTTGAGTAATTTATTTATAATATTGGATAAGATCATAAGGAGATATAATTACTTTACAATTAGAGTTTTATCCATTAATAAATTTCTACCACAAACTCATCTTTCACCCCAAAACATAATACAACTCAAAAATACTCTATTTATCCTAATCGTATAGGGTTCCAAATACAATGAATTTATAATTCACATACCAGACCCTTCAAAAAAAGAAACTACATTAAACCATCCAGGAACATCATGTAGTCCAGTGGCAGGCGATAAATCCAAATTTCACTATGGTTTGGGTTCGATTCCCACAGCTTTGTCTGATGCGACAGATCGTCACACGGTCTGTGTGTTGTCCATTTATAAAAATCCAAAAATAACTTTCAAACATAATTCATTAAAACCTTTAGAATTATTCAAAATACTTTTGTAAACTCTCAGTCCAAAATTTATATGAAAGGTAAACATAATGTAGATCCTTTTTACCACGTAATAGCATGGGAATACCTTCATCATGTATTCTTTTAAAACACTGAAACATCCTGAATTTCCATAAACCTTATTGATTACATTCATGATCCCTTATTCCATATAGAATCCATCCAAAAATGTTGTAAACTCCAACAATTATGGAATATACAAATCTTTAATCAGTTTCAAGGCAGGCAAGAATATCCAATATAATTTACCCAAATCAACCATATCTTATTCCAAAATCAGTACCTCAATATTAGGACCATATTAAGGTTTATATTTCCTTCAACAATGTAATTTCCAAAAAAATTTAACTCGCTGTAGATTCACTTTTCTTAGTACCATAAAATCTAGAATCCTCAATGAAATAGTACTATAATACAATCCATATTTATTTCCAGAACATCATTGATACAACACTTAAATGAAATAATTCTAAAATAACAACATAAGAACACTAGTCATTCCTCTTCATCTGTGGTAGTATCATAACTTGATCATTATCCAATAGCATCATTTGCGGTATAGTCTGATGACTAGGACATTGGTTGGCGTAGTGTCCTAACTTTATATAGATGAAGCATTGTCCATTTGAAAACTTTTTCTTACACTTGCAGTCATGTACATGGTGTCCTTTTTCTCCACACTTATAACATATTCTCATTCCCTTTAAGAATTTAACAAGGTGATTCTTTCCATAGTTATCACATATGGAAAAACCCTTCTTTACCTTCTTCCCTTTATCTGTCCTTCTGTCTACCATCCTTTTCTTCTCTAGATTCCCTTCAAAGCCACAGGAATCAGAGAATTCGTTTCTTAACTTAATAACACATGATAATATTTCTTCATCTTATGAGAATACATGGGAGACTATTTTCCTTATAAATGTTGGCTTAATACTGTGAAAGATATGATCCTTCTTACTCTTTGGATCATACATATTGCTGGAGTTCACATTCCTTATACTGGGCGCCATTTCTATACAATAGAATAAACTATGTCAGTTAATGAATTGCAATGAATAATTCCAAACTTGTAAAATACCTAACGTAAATTGAATAGTTTATGGATATAATCCATAATCATAAAGATTTTTTTTCACTGAGTAATTATATACTCATAAACCCTTTATAATGATTTGTAATGAAAATGAGAATTATCCTAAGAATATCACCCAGGAGTGTTGTAACCAAGAGTGCAGCAAGGCCCGTTGACGTGCACCAGTTCCCATTCGAGTCTAGCTCAAAGTGGTGTTTTCGGGTTTTACCCCTAGGTACATCTGTGCCAGAGCCACCTCTGTTGGATCTGAATCTACGGATTATACACAAGAGGGGGGTGAATTGTGTCTTTTTCAAATTATTACAATCTCTTCAATTTAGACAAACTCTGTTCACTATGCTTTTGCACGATTAAATATGCAGCGGAAAAAGTAAAAGCATGAACACACGGATGTATAGTGGTTCGGGGAACAGAAGGCCCCTAGTCCACTCCACCAACGCTCAAATCCACGAGCTTGGCGATTTTCACTATCTGGTCCTCGTTTCCACAGACCCGTCCACAACTGAGTACAGGCAGTTGACACCTTTACAAGATTCAGGCAAACACAGCCTTCCTGGTTCAAACACGAACCCACACAGCTTAGAACGAGAAGCTGATCACTCAAAAATAAAAGGGTTTCGATAAAGAAACACTTCTCCAGTTGTTCTTCACAATTGCAACAGAATGCAATTGACAGTAGATAGATCGTCGTCTTCAGAAAATAAAGATCCGTAATCAAAACAGTTCTGAGTCGATCCAGTTGCAATAGATATTACCAGAAACTTCACAACTTCAGCAGCAGTAGATTCACAACAGGTAGTCGATGTAGAACACGTGAATCTACTATCAAGATCTTCCTTCAGTAATAAAGGTCTTACGCTTCTTCTCGATCACCAGAAAAGAACGCTTTCACACAGTCTCTGTTTTCTTGCTCGTCAAAAAGATCAATCATTCTATATTTCACACACTTTCCCGTGCATATATATATCCGAAGTTTCCAAGATAGAACATATATATTCAAATATGAGAAAATCTTCCGCATAAATAGATCCATGAAAATCTCCTTTAGATTCGCGATATTAAATGAAATAACAGAGCCATTGTAACTCCCCTGAAGAATCGGCATAAAAAGCTCCGTTTAAATCAAACATTAATCCGTTGTAAACCGTCTTTGATTCAGTCAAAGTCGTATTTAAGAATCAGCTCGAAATCCGCCTAATAATCCGCTTGATTGACTAATTCAAAAGGAAATATCGTCTGTCAAAAATATCCCGACGCCAAACGTAGGGTTGATGACGTGGCTCCAAACGTAGGGTTCACAAACGTAAGGTTCAGAACGTAAGGTTGAACATACATACTTTCTCTTCAGTATTCAAACGTAGGGTTGATCATCCATACTTTGTCTTGCTTCAACTCTCCAAAGAACGTACGGTTGATTATAAAAGTAAGGTTGATGATCCATACTTTTGAGAAACAAACTCAACACTGAAAACTAACGTACGGTTTCTCTTCCATACTTTTCAACAACGAAAACGTAAGGTTCCTTCCAAGCGTAATGTTCTTCTTCCATACTTTTCAACAACGTAAGGTTCATTAACCATACGTTTCAAAATAACATAAAAAGTAAACTTTTCATCCATACGTTACGTTCATCAACGTAGGGTATGAACAGTGATTCCAGTACGCGCTAAAATTGATCTCGCGCTACAGTGATTCCAGAACACGCTAAAATTGATCTCGCGCTACAGTGATTCCAGAATACGATAAAATTGATCTCGGAATAAATGAAGTATAAAATCTCGTTATATAAAATAAATTCCTGCAAAATACTCAACGAAATAATTAGTAAATAATTAAGGGTATTTGTGAGCATCAAAATCATCATAAAGAGACAGAGTATTATTTAAAATAATCTCCCCCTTTAAAAAACATTATTTTGATTTGTTTAAAAACAATACATTGCTCAACAATCTCCCCCTTTTTGATGATCACAAAACCCATAAAATAATAGAACTAATTTAATTGCAACCTTGATTGAAAAAAAAAAGTTTTATAAAATTTTAGAATTTTGAAAGGATTAAAACAATATTTAACTATAAAATTTCTCCCCCATAACTCTCACATAAAAATAAATTTTCAAATAGATAAAAGATAAATGTCGTATACATCCAAATGCTCCTATATATCCAAATTTCTTCATAGGAAACGAATGAATTTAAATGTTGTGTTTATCCAAATTCTCCCCCTTTTTGTGATATCAAAAAGAATGAAAAATTACGGATTTGAACACATTCAATATTGCACTGAACTATAAGTAAATGCTATTATTAACTGGGTATGAATAAGTGAATTTTGTATACTGGCTAACTTAATCATAAATCAATAAATAACGAAAAAAAAAAGATAAGAAAAGAATTTTCATTCACAAGCTATTATATAAAAACGACAGTGATATACAGAGGAATCAAGGTGTAGGGATAAGACAGGGAAAAAGGTGTCTATCTCCTTTGAATTGCGGTCTTGATCTCTGTAAACTGTTCTCGAAGCCTCTTCATCATCCCATCTCCTAACTTGATGATAAGATCCCTATTCTCCTGAGTCATATGAATATCTTCAATCAAATTAACTCTGAAAAACTCATGCATTCTTTCTTCTTTTTCAACAAAAAGAGCCAGCTTTTCTGATAACTGATTCAAAAGAATCCTAATCGGTTGCTCTCCAGATGTCAACTGATCTACCAAAAATTTCTGATTATCCAGCAAAACTGACAAAGGGGCACTATTACACTGAAGATCGTGTAATCTGTCACTCATATTGCTCAGTGCTCCAGTAATTGCTTGAAATCTTCGAATCAAATCAGGTGAAGAACCTGATCCACTCACAGCATTGTTTGCAACAGATTCAAATTTATTCTCCATGTAAATCTTCATCTCAGACAAATCATCTTTCGTTACCATCTCTGATTTCAACTGATCAACAGCATGCAACATATCAGTTTTAAACAAATCTACTTCCTGTCTTGAAACAGTAGATTCTTTCAGCTTCTGAAACTTTAACTGCTCCAAGTTCAGAGAACTTCTGAGACTAACATTCTCAGATTCTAACTGAGAAATACGCTTGTATAACTCAACAACTTCTTCTTTTCTCGAATCAGGGGCACCCTGTGCTTGATTCTCATGTCCAGAATCAGATTGACGAAGTAGGACAAGGGGTAAAGAATCTGCATCTGATTGTTCTTTGTCCTGAAAAGGTTGATCCACTGAACTATTCTTTGAAGCTTGAAACTCTTCCACTGAAAAATCTTCCTGAAGTACTTCTGTATTAACTTCAGAAGTGTGTTCATCACGAACAGTAGTCTCTCTGACTTCTACTGAATGATCAAGAACAATATTTTCATGAACTTCTTGAGGTCGGGCCACTTCTTCACCAGGCACTGCCTCCATAAGTTGTTCTTGTGGAATTGCTTCTTCAACAGCCACAGCAGCAGTTTGAGGTTCTAGCTGAATTTCCGGTTGAGCTACTGGTTCCTCTATCGGTGCAGTCCTCTCCACAACAGCTTCTCTCACAAATGAATAAGAAATTACAGGTTCAGAAGATTTCAAGACAGGAGAGATAATTTCTTCATCAATTGACCTCTTCCTTCTAGATTGAAGTCCTTCCTGACTTCTCTCTTCCTCAACTTCCTCCATCTCAAAGCGAATTCTCCTTGCCACTGTACTAACCCTTGATTCTGCTTGTCCCTCCTTGGACTTAGCAGGTTGAGCCTGAGCACTCTCCGAGTCTTCCTCAGCTCCAACAGGTAAGAGTTTTCCTTTAATAGTGCTCCAGAAATATCCGACTTTCCTCAAAGTCCCAGCATTAAAAACATTACTGTGGTGACATTTCACCCCAGCACTTACCAATCTGATCATTCCTCTTTTAAACAACAACAAAGAAATGAACCTTCCATATGGGAAAAAGGTCATTCTTGCTTCACTCTGACAGCAGTATCTCAGATATCTTATCATAAATCGAGGAAAATTAAACTTAATATCACTCATCAAAAGATACATTATATACATGTCAGGGTACAGAATTTTCTCCATCTCAGCCATCCTTGGTGCTAAACCAGTCTGAACAAACTTTACCAAGATTTTCTGATCAGGCTCCAAATCTTTAATAAACATCTTCTTTATCACTTTGGTTCCAAACAGAAAAGACATAATGTCTTCAGACTTATGTACAGAATCTCCAATATTCCGTAAATCAAAATGAAAAACTCCTTCATGAGGGCAGTTAAGAATTTGACTTATCTCTACAGATGATATGGAAAAGTCATTATCCTCTATTTGAGCCAATAAACTATCCTCCGTATCTCCAAGGCTAAACTGAACAGTTCTAAAGAAAAGTCTCATTTCTGCCTCATAAAGAAACTCAGAGTTTTCACTATTAAAAGCTTGCTCAAGGCCTTGAAACGATAGCGCTTGCTTCAACAGCAAATTAGTTTCAAACAGCCATTCTAAATCGATGACTTTACCTTGCAGTATCTTCCGACCAACTACTTTAGATTTCTTTGCAGCACTGCTCTCGGCTTCATCTGGACGCTTAGTCTTTGCCATTTCAACAACGATTTCTGAAGGTTCGTAAGTTTAGGGTTTGAAGATTCAGAAAAGGTTTTTGGAGCAGATGTGCGGTTTTAGGTTTTCGAAAGGGTTTCCGAAAAAGGTGAAAACAGGTTAGAAGGTGAAACGGTTCTGACAGCCTTGATTCCCGTGTAATCACTAATCATTACTTTTATTTAAAACAAAATAAAATTACTTATAGCGGGAAACAAAAAAAAATTAAGTAGAATTCGAAAACAGAATAAGATTAAAAAGAAACTATTTAAAATTAAATAAACCTAACTCCCCCTTAATAAATTCAAACCTTGCCGTGGGAAGTGGTTTAGTAAAAATATCTGCTAATTGATTTTCTGTATTTACAAATTCTAAAAATATATCCTTTTTTAACACATGATCTCTTAAAAAGTGATGTCTTATATCAATGTTCTTAGTTCTAGAATGACTAATAGGATTTTTTGAAATATTAATTGCACTAGTATTATCACATAAAATAGGCGTATTATTGAAATTTAATCCAAAGTCCATAAGAGTGTTTTTCATCCACAACACCTGTGCACAGCAACTACCTGCAGACACATATTCTGCCTCGGCTGTTGACAGGGCAACTGAGTGTTGTTTCTTACTAGACCATGATACTAAAGACTTTCCTAAAAAGTGACATGTTCCTGAAGTACTCTTCCTATCTAATCTACAGCTTCCAAAGTCTGCATCTGAATATGAAATTAAATTAAAATCAGAGGTTTTTGGATAAAGCAGAGATTGATAAATAGTACCTTTTAAATATCTAAAAATTCGTTTAACAGCAGTTAAATGAGATTCTTTGGGATTTGATTGAAATCGAGCACAAAGACATACTGAATACATTATATCTGGTCTACTAGCAGTAAGATATAACAAACTACCAATCATACCTCTATATAACTTGTTGTCCACTGATTTTCCAGTTTCATCCAAATCAAGTTTTATATTAGTACACATAGGAGTTGTAAATGTCTTGCTGTTTTCAAGCCCAAATTTCTTAAGTAAATCAGTAATGTATTTGCATTGATTTAAAACATTTCCAAAATCTTTTTGAAATATTTGAAGACCCAAAAAGAAATTTAATTCTCCCATCATAATCATTTCAAATTCTTTATGCATTAATTATGAAAATTCATGACAAAGAATTTTATTGGTCGATCCAAAAATTACATCATCAACATAAATTTGAACCAGCAAAACATTATTTTTCACAGTTTTCTTAAAGAGTGTTGGATCTGCTAGTCCAACAGTAAAATCATTTTTCAAAAGAAAAGAACTTAGTCTTTCATACCAAGCTCTTGGTGCTTGTTTAAGGCCATAAAGAGCTTTAGTAAGTTTGAAAACAGAATCTGGTTTTTGAGAATTTTCAAAACCAGGAGGTTGCTCAACATAAACTTCCTCCATTAAATAACCATTTAAAAAGGCAGATTTAACATCCATCTGAAATAATTTAAAATTCATATAAGATGCATAGGCTAAAAGGATTCTAATGGCTTCTAACCTGGCTACAGGTGCAAAGGTCTCATCATAATCTATTCCTTCTTCTTGATTATATCCTTTAGCTACTAATCTTGCTTTATTTCTAGTTATTATCCCTTGATCATCCTGTTTATTCCTAAAGACCCATTTAGTTCCTATTACTGGATAATCATGTGGTCTTTCAACTAATTCCCAAACCTTATTTCTCTTAAACTGGTTCAATTCATCTTGCATTGCTATTACCCAGCTCTCATCATCTAAGGCTTCTTCTATGGTCTTAGGTTCTTGTTGGGATAGGAAAGCAGAGAATTCAACTATGTTTCCAAAGTTTCTTCTAGTTTGAATACCAGTCTCTAAGTCACCTATCACAGATTCTAAAGGGTGATTCTTTGAGGTTCTAGACTGTCTAGGCATTACATTCAAAGGCTCTTCAGTATCATGTTCTTCTGAACTGGACTGAATTTCTTTTATATCATTTTCAAAATCATTCTTTAAATTCTCAGGTCTCATGTTTTCATTAGAATCAGGTTCATCTATTTGTTCTATCCTTTTCTCAAAAGGATCAGATTCATCAAATTTCACATGAACTGATTCTTCAACAATCCTTGACTTTTTATTATAGACTCTATAAGCTTTGGAGGTTGCAGAATATCCTAAGAAAATACCTTTATCAGATTTTGGATCAAATTTACCAAGATTATCTTTGGTATTCAGGATGTAAACCTTGCATCCAAAAACTTTAAAGTAATTTACTTTAGGTTTTCTGTTATTCCATAGTTCATAGGGTGTCTTTTTCAAAATAGGTCTTATTAAAATTCTATTCATTATATAACAAGCTGTATTAACAGCTTCTGCCCAGAAATATATAGGTAGGCTATATTCATTTAACATAGTTCTAGCCATTTCTTGAATAGTTCTATTTCTTCTTTCTACAATCCCATTTTGTTGAGGTGTTCTTGGAGCAGAGAAGGTGTGTTTAATACCCATGTTTGAGCAAAAGGAATTAAATTCCTGGTTCTCAAATTCTCCACCATGATCACTTCTCAATGAGATTATATTAAAACCTTTTTCATTTTGAATAGATTTACAAAAACCTTCAAATAAACTAAAAGCTTCACTTTTAAATTTCAAAAAGAAAATCCAAGTAAATCTAGAATAATCATCAACTAATACATAAACATATAATTTACCAGCTAAACTTGCTACTCTTGAAGGTCCAAACAAATCCATATGGATAAGTTCTAGAGGTTTAGTTGTAGCAACTTTATTAACAGATTTGAATGATGATTTGTGTTGCTTGCCAAGCTGACATGCATCACAGAATCTGTCATTTTCAAATTTGAGACTAGGCAAATCAGAAACTAAATGTTTCTTAGATAATTTATGTAAAGCATATATATTGCAATGACCAAGTCTTCTATGCCAGATCCAGGATTCACTTATATTAGCAGTTAAGCAATTTACTTGTTTTTTACACAAGGAATACAAATCCAAAGTATAAACATTATCAGTTCTGGGTGCTCTAAACTTAAACAGTTTATCTTTAGAAACAGTACAACTATTGTTAGTAAAATCAACAGTGTATCCATCATCACAGAGTTGAGAGATACTTATCAGATTGTGTTTTAACCCTTGTACATAAAGTACTTTGTTGATTGAGACTGTCTCTGGATCTCCAACTGTTCCAATACCAATAATCTTTCCTTTGGCATTGTCACCAAAGGTGACAAGTCCTCCTTCCTTTCGAGTAAGAGAAGAGAAATTAGCTGAGGTTCCACTCATGTGTCTTGAGCAGCCACTGTCCATATACCATATTTCTTTCTTTCTTTGGTGACCTGCTACCTGCAAAGACATTTAAACAAATTGCTTTGGTACCCATATTTTGTTGGGTCCAGGAGTGTTAGCAAGCAGTGATCTGGGTATCCAGATTTGCTTTGTTTTCTTAAAATTGATTGAATCATATAGATCGTTGGAAATATAAGCTTTCTTAATTCCACATATCTGAGGTTGTCTTAGAAAACAGTTTTTAGCTATATGACCTCTTGTTCCACAGAAGTTACAAATAACCTGTTTAGTGCTAGGAACAAAATAATTTTTGTATAACTTAGGTTTTTCTCCTTTACTTCCAATTCCAAACCTTTCCTTTTTAATTACAGTTTTTCCAAGTATCTCATTTAAGGTGTTTTCTCCTTTTGTAAAAATTAATGCAGCCGTTTTATAAGATTCTACTTCATCCTGTAGAGTTTTTATTTTTGATTCAAAATTAACTTTATTTGATTCAGCAGAATTGTATTTGTCAATTAATTCCTTATGTTGTTTTAGCAAAGTATTTCTCTCATCTGAAATAGCTTTGTACAAGTTCTTTATAGATTTATATTTATTAAATAATGAGTCATACGTTTCTTCAAGCATATTGCAGTAAGCTGCAAGTTTTTTATTTGAGAGGCTTGTTTCAGAGTTTGATTCATTATTTGAGTCAGAGGAATAGTATGAATGTACCTCATCAGTTTCAGCCATGAAACACATATTTGCTTTTAAATTGGCTTCCTCCTTCTCTGAGCATGATTCAGAAGAATTACTTGAGTCTTCAGAAACACTCCATGTAGCTTTCATAGCTTTCTTGTCTTTCTGCTCATAATCATCTCTTTTGAAGAATTTCTTCTTCTTTGCATCTTTCAATTTTGGGCAATCTGGTCTGATATGTCCCATCTTTTTGCATTCATAACATCTCACTTCCTTGCTATCCTTTTTAAAGGATTTCTTGAATATTTTCTTCTTACTATAGAACTTTCTGAATTTTCTGGCTAGCTGTGCCAGTTCTTCATCCGAATTTGAAGAATCAGAGCTTTCTGATTTAGCACTCACTTCTTTGTTCTTCATCTTTCTATCCTTTTGTTGAGAAGTCACTTTCAAAGCAGTATTTTCCCTTTTTATGTAGACTTTATGCTCATTTACCTCATCTTGCATTTCAGCTTCGTACATCATCAGTGTACCAATCAGTTCTCTCATAGTTAGATCTTTAACAGAAGTTGATTGTCTGATTGCTGCAGAGATTCCATTCCATCGAGTAGGAAGTACTCTCAGTACCTTCAACGCTTGATCAGCCTGCTTGATTGGTTCTCCTAGAGCTGTTATATTATTGACAATTTCTGTCAATCTTCCATTCATCTGAGTGATGCTCTCTCCTTCAATCATTCTGAAAGTATCGAATTTTAACTTAGCAGTTGCATATCTCATCTGTCTTACATTATCTGTTCCTTCATAAGCAACAGCTATTGTTTGCCACATTTCATATGCAGTCGGGCATTGAGATACTCTGTTAAATTCGTCTGGTCCTAGACCACAAATGATTGCATTCATAGCTTTTGAATTTATGTCATACTCAGCCTCTGTAGCAGCACTCCATGTATCGGGATTTTCAGGAATTTCATAGGGAGTCAGAATCTTTGAATAGACTCTGTAACCAAGATTTTTCAGATAAATAATCATACGTGATTTCCAGCAGCCATAATTATCTCCATTAAAGTAAGGTGCTCTGACCATTGACATTCCCTCTCTCATATCAGCCATGATACACTATGTATAATCTTTAAATACTTCTAGCTTGATAGGACTTTAGAAATAAGAAGCTCCTCCTCTGATACCAATTGTTGGATCTGAATCTACGGATTATACACAAGAGGGGGGTGAATTGTGTCTTTTTCAAATTATTACAATCTCTTCAATTTAGACAAACTCTGTTCACTATGCTTTTGCACGATTAAATATGCAGCGGAAAAAGTAAAAGCATGAACACACGGATGTATAGTGGTTCGGGGAACAGAAGGCCCCTAGTCCACTCCACCAACGCTCAAATCCACGAGCTTGGCGATTTTCACTATCTGGTCCTCGTTTCCACAGACCCGTCCACAACTGAGTACAGGCAGTTGACACCTTTACAAGATTCAGGCAAACACAGCCTTCCTGGTTCAAACACGAACCCACACAACTTAGAACGAGAAGCTGATCACTCAAAAATAAAAGGGTTTCGATAAAGAAACACTTCTCCAGTTGTTCTTCACAATTGCAACAGAATGCAATTGACAGTAGATAGATCGTCGTCTTCAGAAAATAAAGATCCGTAATCAAAACAGTTCTGAGTCGATCCAGTTGCAATAGATATTACCAGAAACTTCACAACTTCAGCAGCAGTAGATTCACAACAGGTAGTCGATGTAGAACACGTGAATCTGCTATCAAGATCTTCCTTCAGTAATAAAGGTCTTACGCTTCTTCTCGATCACCAGAAAAGAACGCTTTCACACAGTCTCTGTTTTCTTGCTCGTCAAAAAGATCAATCATTCTATATTTCACACACTTTCCCGTGCATATATATATCCGAAGTTTCCAAGATAGAACATATATATTCAAATATGAGAAAATCTTCCGCATAAATAGATCCATGAAAATCTCCTTTAGATTCGCGATATTAAATGAAATAACAGAGCCGTTGTAACTCCCCTGAAGAATCGGCATAAAAAGCTCCGTTTAAATCAAACATTAATCCGTTGTAAACCGTCTTTGATTCAGTCAAAGTCGTATTTAAGAATCAGCTCGAAATCCGCCTAATAATCCGCTTGATTGACTAATTCAAAAGGAAATATCGTCTGTCAAAAATATCCCGACGCCAAACGTAGGGTTGATGACGTGGCTCCAAACGTAGGGTTCACAAACGTAAGGTTCAGAACGTAAGGTTGAACATACATACTTTCTCTTCAGTATTCAAACGTAGGGTTGATCATCCATACTTTGTCTTGCTTCAACTCTCCAAAGAACGTACGGTTGATTATAAAAGTAAGGTTGATGATCCATACTTTTGAGAAACAAACTCAACACTGAAAACTAACGTACGGTTTCTCTTCCATACTTTTCAACAACGAAAACGTAAGGTTCCTTCCAAGCGTAATGTTCTTCTTCCATACTTTTCAACAACGTAAGGTTCATTAACCATACGTTTCAAAATAACATAAAAAGTAAACTTTTCATCCATACGTTACGTTCATCAACGTAGGGTATGAACAGTGATTCCAGTACGCGCTAAAATTGATCTCGCGCTACAGTGATTCCAGAACACGCTAAAATTGATCTCGCGCTACAGTGATTCCAGAATACGCTAAAATTGATCTCGGAATAAATGAAGTATAAAATCTCGTTATATAAAATAAATTCCTGCAAAATACTCAACGAAATAATTAGTAAATAATTAAGGGTATTTGTGAGCATCAAAATCATCATAAAGAGACAGAGTATTATTTAAAATAATCTCCCCCTTTAAAAAACATTATTTTGATTTGTTTAAAAACAATACATTGCTCAACAACCTCTACCAGCACGTATCCAGACAGGGATGTATTGCTCGGAAAACTCACAAAATATCTACAATACCAAAATTCTAGGACGTTTTTCTATAATAATCCTCAATGTATATATTAGGGTATTGTGCTTTAATCAGAGTTTATATAAATATATTTTCAAAGGTTTTTGCTAAACTTCCTCTGAAACCAACTGTAATGCCCTGACCCTAGTTACCCAGAGTCGGTGCATTATTTTAATACATTGGCATGATTACAAGGAATCAAGTCTTGAAGGACCGATCGGTTTAGTAGTCTCGGAAAATAGATTACATACATGAATGTTACATTACACTTTATAATATACAAAAAAACATAAATAATCCATTATTAACACCATTATTTCCTTGGATTAACCCTGCATATCAATCACAATACACTTCTTGGAATCCTGGGAAAATAAAACATAGAAAGGGTTGAGCTCAAACGCTCAGTAAGGGTAACCGATACAATGGAAACTTTCAAAAATAAGCATAAACATTTAATCTTATGTATAAAACTTAAACAAAATCCTTTTAAACTTGAACTTCAGCATAATATGGCAGAAATAAAATGAAATAATGCCATTTACTTATTCACATGGATATTCTACTAATCGAATAATCACATTCAATATCAATAACCACTTTCATAACGACGAAATGCATAATGCCAGACTATCATAACCATGTAGCCAAGGCCTCGTGCCAAGACTATAAATAAGATTTTGTCAAGGCCTTGTGCTAATACACTAGTTTGTCTCATGAGACCTACCGATGCATTGAGGAGCTATAGCGGGCTCCACCCTTCACTTACAAATTCCAATACATTCCTCACACAAAAAGGTCTAAACATAACATAAACATTCGTATTAAAACTAGCATACGAATTTTCAATAATTTACCCATAAACCATGAATGGTATAAAATTAACACATATATAGTCAAACATATCTCAAAACCATAAAAAAAATATTGAATATTTGTATCATGATAAATCAACTTCAAAACATGTTTAAAATCCATTAAAGGATTTTGACATTGATGAAATTGATTTTTAAAACTCTTTGAGAGAAATACCCCTTTTTTTATGAAGAAATTTAAAAGTCACACAATTTGGAAAAGAATTCATTTGATTTTTTTTTGAATTAAAGTGTCCCATACCACTTTGAAACTTTTGAAAGTAATTAACATTTTAAAAAAATTCATGTCCATATAAATAAATCCTTAAAAACAATTTTGAAGACAAGGAAAATAATGAGAAAGATTTTGAAGAATAAATATTTAAAGCATTTGAAATGATGTTTTAGTAAAATAATTCCCTTAAAATAATCCCTTTGAAAAATCTTTCATAAAACATGGACATTGATAATAAATATGTCCTAGTATATTCTTATGTAAAAACAACCTTGGATAATAAAGAGATTGTGAAATTAACCCTTACCAATTTGGTAAATTACGAAACATACAACCCATGAAAGAGGTATCATACAATAAATATGTAAATACACATAAATTAAAGTTTATTACACAAAGTATACAATTATGTTCATTACATACACCACAAAAATGGTAATAGTGGTAATATGGCATGAATCTCACGAGAATAAGGAGTGAGATGAAAACCCCTTACCTTGCACTTTCCTTTAGTTGAGGGTACGTTTAGCCTCTTGTATGAAGACTATAGTATGTTATTAAATTATACCAGAACCATATTAATATTTTTGATATAATACATTATTCATTTATTAGTTTATACTACCCATTTAATAATAGTTTTCATGTTATATTAATATTTCAGGTAATAATCGCTTTCTTTATCGTCCATGTTTTAACTTTTTTAGTCATGATTGTATCACTTAGATCATGATTAAAATACTTCCAAAATATAAAACATTATTTATTTATCATATATATTTAGAATATAAAAATTTATAATAGATGTATATATGAAATGTAAAACACCGTTTATGGAGACAATAGTCCGTATGTACGCGTAAATGTCGTTTCCGTTTTCATATAGTATTGAATAGATGTAAGTGAATAAGATATATGTAAGTACATAAATACTTATATCTATAAATATAAATAACTCCAGTATCATTATTATGTCATATATTACATACTTATTAGTAATATATATTTTTATAATCGCCGATGAATGGTGAACATGGAAATGAATCTCATCGTGTCGTGGAGACGGTAATCCGTGCGTATACACGAGGGAAAATATCATTCTTCTGATATTAATATAAAATATAATTGGATGGTATATAATATATACCGAATAAATATCATGTTATATTTATTATTTACATGAATTATACATCATTATTATACCCATCTAAATAATAATATATTGAATAACAATTGCACCACAACGTGGAGATGATAGGTCGTACGTACACACGTATGGTGACATGTTATTCAAGGGATGGATAGAATAATTAATTTGTTTGTTCCATATTAATAATAACATCACAGTATATAGAAGATACTGGATTTATTATTTTATAATAGAAGTAATAAAGAAAGAAGAAGTTGAAGAAGAAAGGAACATGAAAGAGGGTGGTGAAAACATTATCTCTTCTTCGGGTTCTTCATTTTGATTTGATCAAAAGGGATCCTTAGGTTGGATTTATGATAAAAATAAGGCCTCTAGGATTAATTGATGGAAGTTGGAAGGATATTTGGGTAGAGTTTGTCCCATCAAAAAGGATATGATGGTGTGAAGAATTGGTTAGAAGTGGTGTCCTTTTATAATGGGGAGGAGGGGCTCTTTAGGAAAAACTTAATATATTATTTTATAATAAATTCATATTTGGTTTCTAATGGCTCCAAATTGAATTATTCAAAGAATAAGGTGGGTATGGGTCGAAATCATTTCATCCAATATATTTTAGACATGTTGGGGTCATTATATTAACCTTGTCTTTTAGTTTTAACTCTTGGTTAATTAGTTTGACACTTACCATGTCACTTTGTATTTTTATATTATATAGTTAATAAAATTACTATATACCTCCAAGAGACCCCCCAAGTGGACCGTTAATGATACACCTATCATGATACAAGTCCTTTGGACAAACCTTATATTTTTAGGAATTTAATATTAATTAATAATTTAATATTTTTTTTAAATACTCTTTTATGTCAATTTTGACACTATTTGGTATTTGATTTTTTTGAAAATCATAACTGCATGATTACTTCAAAAAACGTTAATTACATCAATTATAACATGATATATTAACCTATAAAATTATTTTAATTTATTAAAAGTCTAAAAGTATATTTATTTGGGGATTTATAATATCAATTATATTAATATTTCACTAATAAGGTAATTACTGCACCATCATTGTGTCATAAATAAATTAAATTATTTAATGTCTAAAAATTATAAATAAAATACCATTATGTAGGAATTATTTTTAGTTTTCTAATAAATATCTATAGTAGAAAATATAACATATATAACCTTATGTAAAGATTGTTTTTCTAAAAGATATAGACTTATGTCATTTTTGTATTTACTTTAACATAATCAATATAAAATTTTATTATCTCTTACAAGTGGATCCATGGGGTCCCAAAAGTGACCCAAAGATGCCCATGGTCAGAAATGTATCAACCAATAGGGTTAAGACACGTTTTAGGGTAATTTATTATTATTATAATATTATTTTTACCCTTATTTACCGGATTTACCCATTAACGATGGTAAATAAAATATTTACCGAAGTAATTATTCAAAATGTATAAAAACAAAAGTTAACTATTTACAAAATTTGGACATCCTGATTCCAAATATGGAGTCAATTTTTCCATATTCAAAACACAGAAGTGGCAGAAATTAATTTAAAATTAATTCCTCCTGTCAAAACAAAAAGCGTGTTTTTAAGAGACAATAACTATCAAAAGATTGACACTTGTTTATGTCTGGTTTAAATGTGAAATTATGTCCAATGACCAACATTGTATTAAATGGTAAAAATATATTCTAAATATACTTTAACACCACTCAAATTCAATATTTATCACTATTAATTATTTTGATTAAAAAAGTTATTTTTAATAAAAATTTTGTAATTCTCACTATTCATCAAAATCAAAAAGTTATCTGAAAAGTACCAAAATTTCATCCTAGGATAATTTCGATATTCTGAATCCAAAAATGAATTCTATTTTGAATGATAAAATGTATAAAATTTTAAAAAGCAGATATTACTATTCATAACGACTACTTTGATTGGTTATGGTGTGTGTTAGAACTCAAAGTTGCGTACAACACACGGTACTGTATTATTCAAAGAGAAGCATACCGTGGAAGCTTGGGGTGTTACATAATCTATTGTTCAACAACTAAGTAGAATTTCTTCTACCTTAATAATTTTATTAGTGTTAATTAAGTTAACTAATATTTTTTTTTCAAAAACACAATTTCAATTAATATAAATTATAAATTATTATAATTATAAATATTAAATAAATTTTTAAAAATTATAAACATTTAAAAAGTATAAATTAAATTAAAATTAATCCCGTAGGTAAGGGGAGGCAATGAGTTTTTAAAATGAAAATATTTAGAAGATTGAGAAGTTTTTATATTCAATTTCGATGTGAAATTGATTTTAATAAACTAAATTGGATTAATAAAAGTATAATCAATATAAATGTACTTTAAAACCACATAAAAATATAATTTAACAATATAAAATAATTATAATAAATTTATTTTCTAATTAAAATTACGATTTCTTCGCAGTTCATCCAAAAAATGAAACGTATCAAAAAATACCAAAAATTTACCCAAAGTAAATTGGGATATTAATCATTCAAAAATGAAGTTTATATTTTCATTTAAATATTATTAATGTTTCAAAAAAAAATTTAAGACAAGACTTCCATTAAAATTGGGCATAACAACATTTTAGAAAAATATTGGTTTTTATTACTAACATTGGATTTATTTTTATTTTATGTCCATGAAACTTATTGGATGAATTTGAAAACATTTGGATGAATTTATCATATATAAACTTTATTAATATATTTCAATAATAGGGATTAATTAAATTTATTAATATAAAACTCATTTGTTGGCATAAAAATGTTTTTTTTCATAAAATCACTCCCTTTATATTAAATTGGATTTTATTTTAATTTATAATTTATTGATAACCAAAGAATTCATTTTTTGAACATGTGAAAGCAATAGTTTCATTGACTATTTAATCATATTCATATCTTTTATTCGAAGAACAAGGTGATTACTATTTTAATATTTAAATAATAATATAAATTGTATACTGCAGTTTAGTAAAGCTCCATCTTACGTGTAATGAAATCTATCAAAGGAACTTCGAATGGTCTGTAACACAAGAAAAACATAGTTCTTCATGTAAAAAAATATAATCTATGTGTTTTTTATGGCACAAGAATAATGTTGTGTTATAAACAAATCATGCATAACATTGTGTAGCGTGCAATTATATTGATCAAAGAAATTTTATTTATTTGAAAAAATTAATTCATAAAAAATAGGGGAGTTGGAAGATTATTATTTCACATTAAACCCAAGGTTTAATAATTATACCCTTAAACTATTTGAAATTGGCTCAAATTACTTGAACATAAACTAGGAGTCCTGGGAAATCTATGGGACATTGAACTGCAACATCTAAGGTCAAAGATCTCTGAACAAAAACTAATTGCATCCCCTTTGGCCTGAGATCCATGACATTAACATAGTAGAAACCCCAGTCTGAGTTATACAACATTAATCTAAAAAGCCTAATATCCTTAGCGCATGATGTTAAGCAATAGTCTAACCCTATGTAATAAACATGGTATACCTCACATACCATGTGTGGGATAAAAAAACCTACATCATCATTATATGATTATAAAATAAATCCATACCCCATGACATACACTGATGATTCCCCATGGTAGTCATGAGATGATTCAATGGCCTCACCATAGGGGCATTCCCCCAATTTCGGTATTGGTATCCCACCGCACCAAGTTTCAGAAAATGTGTGGATTGATTCCCATTCTCATTCGATACATAATAATGCCTAGACCCACTGTATTTTCGATTAGCTACTAGACCCTTATAAACCCTTCCCCTAAGGGAGGGGGATAAATTATATTCCCCAATTTTTGAAACTTTTTCTGAACTTATAGTCCTTGAATTATAACCTTAAAATATATATAGTTTTTCATGGTATTTATGTGGAACGTGGGATTTTATTTCCATCATTTGAGATTGGGATCTATCTCTTTCTGGCAACACAAAAACCCTTAAAATAAACACTCTCCCAGTCCAAGAATCATGAATTTAAAATGACTTCTAAATTCCCCTTGGTCGAAGCATCATGGCCCTAAAATGTATTTCCAACAAACATATATATGATATATAAAGTATAGAACATATTTACCATCCTCATTGGAGAGGACATTCCCACCTATTCTTGGTATTGGTCATCCACCATTTTGTGTTTTTTAGAACTACATGTGGCTTGATTCCCATTACCGTGGGATATGTAGTGGTTCCTAGGCCTCGTGTATTCTGGTTCAGCTATAAGCTCATCATAAAACCTCTCATTACATGAAACTCTATCACTATTGAATTTACGTCAAATCCCACCTCAGGTGTAAGCCCCAAAATAAATCTTGGAACCATTAGTGGGTCGATATTCTATTATGACCTAACATGAAGAAGAAGAAAGGTAAAATTAATGTGTAAGCCCTACAAACATCCATAACACATGACATTAAACTATATCCTTATCGTGTATAAAATCAATATTCCTTATATAAAAATATGAGATAAACCAATATAACTTTCTCAACACAAAATTTCAAACTATATACTTACCGTGTATAAATTTCAAATTCATCATATCCCAAATGTGTAATGATTCTATGTTCTCACAAGAGAGGACACCAGTCTTCCAGTTCCAGTCTTCTACCACATCTTTTTCCAGAACTATGTCTATCTTATTTCCCATTCCAATGTGATAAATAGTGACTCCAGAATCTCATATCCTAGGTCCATCCACTTAATCAAATCCTTAAGAGGTATTTATTCCCCTAGCACCATGAAATAATCTTAGGTGTGTTTTATCATGTTTTTTGTGGTAGAGGGTCTCTTTATCCATCCTTTCATGTTGTTTTATCACTCTTTCCTGCCAGAAAAAACTCTTAAAGACACCCACATCCATCATATAATGCTATATTGATTTAATCCAACAACTACCCCACTAAAATGAGCTATATGACCTTAAAATAGTATCAACCATTTTCCAACTTGTTTGAATTTATACTAATAAGACCATTTTCCTAATCACACAATGTTAAAATATATCCATACCCTATAAAAAATTGATATTCTTTAAATTATATATATCTGATGAAAAAACTGACATCCTCAGCATACGATGATAAACTATTGCCTTACACCCTATAAAATAAGGATGCCTCATATTAAAAATATGGGCTGACCAAAAACAACTCCCCCTATTCACGATGTCAAATAATAGTAATACCCTAAAATAAACAAAGGATTCTTCATATGAACAATTTTAGATGATTGGAAGTCCTCAACAAAGTGAAAACATTCCCTTCAGTGTCGGTATAGTACCTCGCAACATCCTAGAACTATATATTGATTGATTCCCATTTCCATGGGATACATAGTGAAGCCAAAATATCATTTCATGGGTTTATGCCTACCATAAACTCATTTTAGTGCCATTCCCCTTGCTTTCTAGGAATTATCCTCTTATACCGACATGGTTATATCTCACGTACAATCATGAGGTGAAATAACAACTAGGATACTACACATTTCCTCTGGGGAATTACCAGCCTCTACTTTCACACTTCATAATTTATTCAATTTGGATAATTATTTTCCTCCCAATATAAATGGTATCCATAATGTAAATGGTGACTACCCACACTGGATTACCTACCATATAGGGTTCACACCTCAAATGATCTTTGATTAAAAATAGTGGACCACATGTTTGGATCTCAATAAATGTATTATCATGTATTTCCCCCCCTCTTAAACTAATTTGGTTTATAACATGTGTTTCATATGTTCTCAATAGTACTTCCCCACATATCATTCGTCCCCGCTTTACTATCTTGGTTATAAAATTCTTGATCTACACTCATGGGATTTGGTGGTAACAATTCCCACTGTTTTGTTCTCCAATGAAAAAAATAAGAACATCTTACCACTCTATGTTTCTTGCATCGAACATGGATCAATTGGACTAAGGGGTTAAGAGGGGGTTTTACTCAAGAATGTTTGAGACTTGTGGGTACCTGTTGGCCTTAAAATCTATGACCTTAAACTAGGATCCCAATTCCAAGCATCAGGACATTAAACTATGTGAAAGTCATCAAGGGGATGTTTCCTGTGGTGTCAAGCCTCCATATCCCTTAATTTAAATTTGGTTACCTCACATCCATGCTACAAACACTCCATTTTTATTCACTCCCCTATGGCCTAGACATCATGACATTTAACTATTTTTTACTAATCCATTCTCTATGACCATATACTAAGAGTTCAAATCCAATAATCACGACCTTAAAATATGTGAAAGTTGTCTCATAGATGATTTATGTCAAGGGGCCACCTAGGATTCTCATTCAAACTTGATTACCAGTAACATATTCTATACAAATCCCCTTTGAGATACAAAAACATGCGTTCTAAGAATAACAACCTTTAACTATGTCTAACTCACCCCCTATTCTTTTTCACTGTGTGGGGACTACCGGACACTCTAATCTCACTGGGTTTCAACCATATGATGTTAATAGAAACTTTTTTATGAATATCCACTTCAGTTCCCATAATTATGACCTTACATTATTTATAGTTTCATAGTCGATTCATTATGATCTTTAACTAGGTGTCATGGTTTGATTATTATTACCTAAAACTATTTGCAACCCTCAGGTCAAAGAATTATGACCTTAAAATATTCACAACTTTTTGTTTTGACTGGAATGACCAAATAATATCAAATATAAGAGGCATAAATATCTATTAGTTTCTAAATCCACTGGGGGAACCCATGAATTTTTCATAATCCCTCTACCAAGATAATTGCATGACTTTGGTAAAAATAGTGGGATAAAAATATATAGGTATAAGGTTAACATGAACCTACTATAGACCATAGAAAAACCAGGCCATTATCACTAAAAACATCAGTTCAGTTAAAATATAGAGACAAATATTAAGCTCTATTTGAATCAAAATACCCTCAAGGGTGTATTTTCATCGTGATACCCTCTTACTCCCCCAATCACCTTGGCTGGGAGGGTATTATCGATGTTGGTTCACACGTCCAAGTCACAAGATAATGAACTTTGTTATAAACATACCAATCAGATGATGATAAACTATGCACCACATTATCCTCAATGTATGAGGTTAAAATAAATGTATATCATGTTCACTAAATGAAATTAATCTATATTTCCATCAATATTATTTTATGATGTAAAACTGTGAAGCCACTTTGGCCCTTGACTAAGAATACTCTCTCCATCTTCAGTGTCGGTCACCTACCACATCATTCATGTTATTCGACTATTACATGACATTCAAGATGAAACTCCCATTGGAATAATATTATGACCTTTATTTGTAAGGATACGTCTACCCAATGTTCCCAAATACATAGTGGAATAATTACAAGAGTGTTGAACTCCATTCAAACATTCCACCGGTTTATTAGCACACTTGACATCCTACTTGATTTGGATCCCCATCATCTTCCACATACAGAATGTCCCCTTAATGGTATGGTTCCTAAACACAGTTTATCATCTATATTTCTCACCACATACCTCTAAAAAAATTGATGTCATTTTTAGATAGGTATCATGGTTTAAACCTGGCCTATTCTCAAACCTCATTTGATTATCCGCATCCCCAGAAAAAAATAATAGATTATGTACAGTTATCCTCCATCATTATTCCACCCTATTTGTGTTCCAAATAATGGGAATATGGATTCATTATCATTATTCCCCATTGATCAGTTAGAATTCAACTCCCTTGAAATTACCCCACTCACGCACCTTCACATTTTTAGAAAGAAAGTCGGTTGTGCAAAGAGTCCCACTATCTTACCAATTATATCTTTGTTCATAAAGTCATATTGGTCGATAAAATAATTAAATCCTCAAGTTTTTTCAAATTTTATGATACTCTCATATAAATAATAAATATCATAATCATCCACTATTTCTCACACATAGCATGAATCAGGTGCGATTAAGGATTTATTATCAGTTGTATTATTAATATGATTGAAGTGTGGTAGTGAAGTGCGAAAAAAGGAACATATTCAAGAACATGAGGTGTTAAAAAATATGGTATTTCCAAATTAGGATAAAGTAACAGTGAGAGGGGGAGCAGAAGAATCAGGGATAATTTTTTCTTTTAAGTTTCATTCCACTTGAACCAACCTTCACCACCTGTTAATGATTGATCAGTTTGATAAAAAGAAAACAATCACACATACACTAGAACAAAATAAAATTCATGGTTAACTAATCAAAAATTTTAGCTACGTTCTTAGTATGTTTGGATAAAATCAAATAAAACACGATAAACTAGAAAAAAAATCCTTTTATGTGGATAAAACAAGTATGACATCCCCTTACACTTGTATAGCACTATGATGAATAAAATAGTGCATGTTCTCCAAGTAGTACAAAATGATGCAATACAAATTTGTGTAACTAGTAAAAAAACATTCAATAGTTTCTCAAAAACATTATAATGTGTTTCCATATCAATTTTCATAATTATCAACTTTAAGAAAAATATTTTACATCTTATCTCGCAATAGGTAAGAACTTATCTGGACTTTGTAATGATACTTATTTCGATTCCATGTCTGATTCCTCAACCAGATTTCTTAGTCCTAAAATATATGTTCTACTAGAATACCATTTAAATGATTATTATATAATTCAACCTTATACTATAAATCATACTCTAATTTATCGATCTAATAATCAAGTCTAATATTATAATCACTGAATATAATCAATTTTCCATCTTCTTTTTATGTCTGGAAAACATTATCCATAATGCTCAGACCAGAAAATATTTCTCTCCAGAAACTTTTAGTGAACCTATTTCTCTATTCACCCATGAACAATACAAGTGTCATAAATTACATATACTTTCCAATATTTTTAGTTTCACAAAAAAAAATTTAGGCAGAAATCCAAAAATATTTCATTCTTAAAATTTTTTCTTGAATCATCAAATTATCTTTAAATTTTTCCTTCATCTTTGATTTCTTAATTGCTTTTATACTCTTATAATTTATTTATGGACCTTAGAAAATCTTATCACAACCTCATATCACTTCATAATTTCTTAAAACCCTTCTATCAGATTACAATTTCCATTATAATTTATTCATAATAATGAATGAATATTTATAGTGGTAGAATCTACACTATATTTCACTATAGTAACTAAATGGAAAAATACATTTGAAACCATTAAACCATAAACATTATTGATAATTCCTTATAATTTGGTTGCCTTAATATTTCTACAGGAATAGTCATAAATACTAAATATTTTTTTAATTACTCAAAAACAATTCAACACCAAATTCCATATTCTTTGATAAATTTCTTTTATAAACTCTTAAAAATTCATTCTCTCCATGACAATAGTTTTTTTACTAAATTAATCAATCAACCTTTTCTTATTTTACTAAAACTGATGATTCTTCATTTGATGAAGTTATCAGTATATATATACATACGATATATCGATATCTAACTCACTTTGATAATCAGTGCCAGATATAGTCTGATGAATCTTGAGCTAACAAATAAAAACATGAGACAATTCTTTATCACTTGACCAAATTGAACACATATCAATGTTCTACTTTCAATTTATTACCATTTGATCGAAACACTTAAATTTGATGAAAATTATTTACTAAATTGTTGATCTATATCTGGTTGATCGGTCCATGAAATCCTAATAGAAATCCATTCCAAAAAACTCCAATTTCTTCTCTTTTTCACTCGGCCTAAAAACACCCAACACAAATGATTTTGACTTGGATTAACTAGTAGAACACTTCATATTATAGTTTATTATCAACAATTTCATATTCATATACTTCTTTACTTTCGTATTTATTGTAATCAAAAACTCCTTTCTCTGAATATTTTTATATTGGGATTAATTTGTCTGAATGAAAACTAGAAACATTCTCCCTAGAAATTTTAAAAAACCATCACTAACTTCAAAAACCTGGGCATCCAACGGATGAAATGAGACTGGAAATATTGACCTCACAAACATTGTTCTTATAAAATATCCTACTTGAATCATGGATTCAGCATTATATTAGAGTTTCTTGGATTGGAATAGAATCATCTGACTTACATTGAAATGTATTATAACTTCCCATACTTCCATCATTTTTTACTTTGAACCAAATATCAATCTGATTGGAAACACATGTTCTACTCATTTCCTTAATAAGGCTCAGACCATAAGTTTCTGAAAAAAAATTCTAATTTATGAAAACATTTTAAAAAACAAGGCATCATTAGATTTACATCGATATAATTTAGACTATAATAAACTTCCTCTTTACAGTCAAAAATATCATTACAGAACCATGTCTATCTGTTGAAACTTATCTGCAAATTATTCTAGAAAACTTCATTCCAATTTTATGGGATTTTTTAATGATTTTTGGGTCTAATATAATGATCCTTTTTCATTATCATTCCTTCATTAAGTAATAGTGACATTATACCAGTGTTATGGTTCCGATGACTCATTTTGATGGTCTAGGATTTCTTGAAAACATTTCAATCATCCTTATTTCATCTTTATTTATTACAAATTCTCACCATGTAATTTGATTAATAACATTAATCTTATTAAAAAACATATTTCCCATATTGATTTATTGAAAACAAATATAACCACAATAGGAATTGGTCTAGACAATATCCCCCTTCGTGTATGTTTTCATTACCCACTTCAAAAGAACACCACTTGTTTTCATTTCTCACTTTTTCTTCTCTCTATTTATTTTTTACTCACCCTATTTTTTATCTATCCTCATTTTTTGTTTCTATCCCCCTTATTGAAAATCAAATTCAATGGTGCCTTCATGATATATTTCCCCTTATTGATAAATGATCTCATTTCCAAAGGTTAAAAGTTTTCACCTAAAAATCTGGAAACACTTATTCAGGAGAAAAAATAGCACATGAGTTTTTTAACAAATTACCATTAACTAAACAACTATTAGTCTATATTTTAAATCTCATTTTAGAGAAAATATTATATAATTAAGGGTATCAATGTTATACTTAACAAAATTTTCATGTTATAAATTTTCATTTTTTTTCAGTATTATTATTTCTAGGGAAATTTTGAAAGTATTTGTTTAGGATAAAAGTAAATGAAACCCATATCGGCAAACATATCAGAATGTACTGGTGTATAATTTTTTTTAAATAACCTCATTACATTATAATTCAATAAGGGAAAGAGATTAAAAAACATCACCATTATTATTTAAACTCCTTCAATTCCTTGACAGTTAGAACAAGTATAAAAAATTAGAATAAGGAGGAACCTTAGTTGTGCCATTGAAGAAACAATTATACTGATAGTCCTCTCTCAGAATTTACTTTTTCTAATTTTTTATTGGATTATGCATTGAATGTGTTTTATTCCATCATGTTATCCTTCTTAGGTTTTGTAACAACATTTTTCATATTTTTAGAATCTTTTGAGGAGGCTACCAACTTATCATTATCTTTAGTAAAATATTTTTTAATGTTTCTAAAACAACATGTCCATGCCTTCCTCTTGTTCAATAATATTAGTAATAGAAAATTTTTGAATCATTCCCTCCTTGCTCACATCTCTTATATATTTTTAGAATCATCAGAAAACTATATCTTGATATCTTTTTATGAACTTTTCTCACAATGATTGAAATATATCTCTTCTCTTTTGATTCCACTAATTCATGTGCATATTATAACATTTTAAACATCTCAATGTATTCTAGAACAATAAATACATACCCTTTATTTAAGAACTCATCAAGTTTACTTTTACCATATTTAGAAATGGTGTTCATGGAATTATTCTTTTTAGAGGATTGAATCAAGAATATCCTTTTTTAATTTGTGGAATAGTTGAAATAATTTTGATTAGAACAAAAAATATTATTCCATGTTCCCAAATCCACCACAATACCAGTGTCACGACCCGTCCTCGGGGCCCGTGTCGTGACTACCCCAAGCCCGCCTTCCATAGGCCAGGGGCTGGCGACTAGCACCAAATGAATAAATCTCGTCAAAAAGGGAAAGGCATTGCCTTTATAAAGTAAACAAACACCACAGAGTAAGCCAGCAGAAGTAAACAATAAGTAAACTAAGTATAATAGTAAGTTCGGAAAAGTAAGTGGGCCATAATATAAAACAAACTAAAAGTAAAGTACAACTGGAAAGGAAGTACAACAACTGAAAAGTAAAGCAACAACGCTGAGGCGTCTACTGAAAATCCCACATGAAGGGTGGGTACAGATAGCCTCCTCAGCTCCTCAGGTCCGTTCGTCCGCCCCATGTACGTCTCGTCCAGTGGTCCACTTCCAGGTACCGACTCGTCATAAAATCCACCTCCGGGCACTGACTCGACGTGAGTTCCTCCTCCAGGAACCTTCCAGCTCTACAAGCCTCAAACTCGATCAGTGATGTCCGTCTTCTGCAACCAACACAACGTAGTGTGGGCGAAGCCCGTGCAGGGGTGAGTATACGATACTCAGAAGGGACCCCGAGACCCCCGAAGGTCTCCCAGAATCCACAAAGGATAATCCACAAAGGAAGGATACAATCACGAAATAACAATCAGCTCTACTTACATATATGAACATACATATACCTAAGTCATCAAATCTAGTTCGGCTCCAACATCCGAGCCCATGTTTGATCACGTCCACACTTGATAGTAAAACCCAACCCACACAGGAAAGAACAACACAATCCACATAGGAAATAAAGTCAATCATATCGAAGATAATGATTGAAAGTTAAACTCATCTCACACAAGTATACTTCTTCATAAGGTGATAGAGGTGATAATATGTAGCCATTGATTCATCTAATCTAGGACCCACGTAGGATACTAGTATAGTAGTCGTCACCGCCGAACCCACGGAGGATTCCCGTACGGTTTTCGTCATTGTCGAACCCACTGAGGATTCCAGTACGAAAGTCTTCACCATCGAACCCACGGAGGATTCCAATACGGTTGTCATCGTCATCAAACCCACGGAGGATTCCAGTACGAAATACTTCACCGTCGAACCCATAGTTGTTGTGGAACTCCTCCTCTATCGAGTACAGTGGGCCTGCGGCTACAACCAAGTGCTTCTCACTAAAATTGGACTGCTGTCGTACTCCACCTATCGAGTACTGTGGGCATGCTGCTACAACTGAGCACTTCCCACTATGGGTCTGCCGCTACAACCAAGCGATCCTCCGTCGTGGGTCTACCGCAATAACCAAGCGCCCCCACTAGGCTATCGAAACACTCCGAGTCGATCGATCAGCAGTCATCAAGTGTGAGCCAACTCTAGGGTTTCCGCACACAGCACGCTCATTCTGGGAGGGTCCGCTCCCCGAGCCAAGAGGTCGATACATCAACTGGCATGTAGACCATAGTTGATGTATCGCAAAGTTCCGTCATGTCAAAAGGAATACAACGCGACAGACGGCGCCTCAATCGGACGCCCAGTCTGAGAGTTATTGGCTTTTTCGTTCCGGGGGCCCGGTTGGTTTTTAAGTCAAAAGAAACCCAACCGCACTCCAACTGCATCCAAAACTCGAGCGGAGTAAGCCAAAAGATCTGTCTCACTAAGAGGAATTCAACAAAGTCGACAGCACGTCAATCGGACGTCCGGAGCTCAAGTTATAAGCGTTTCCGCTCCGAGGGAACGGTTGGTTTCGTGTTAGAACCATCCTGGCCATACCCAAGTTCTCCAAAAACTTGAGTTTAATATACCGAAACGACCATCTCGAACTAAGGATCCCAACTCAACTGATTGTGTGTCAATCGGAGGTCCGAAGCACAATATATGGGCAAATGACTGAAGAAAGTCTGAAATAGGGGGTCTGGGCCCGGCCCGGCCCGGCCCAACCCCCCTGGGTCAGCCCGAACCGGGTCGACCCGACCCGGGTCCAGCCCGATCCGGTCCACGCGACCTGCCCCGGCCCGGCTGGGGGGGGGGGGGTGCACTGGCTCGGCCAGCGGCCGAGCAGGGGGGGCGCCGCGTCCTCCTCCTCCGGATCCTGCGCGGCTGCGGGATCCGGTCGCCTGCCGCCGCGGCGGTTCCTCCAGGTGGCGCGCCGGGCGCCGCTGCCTCCTAGCGGCCGGCTAGTGCCGGCCACATCCCCCGCTGACCACTGGACGCGCTCTGGTGGTCCGTTGTGCCCGCCGTCTGCACCTGCGGCTCTCCCGGGACCAGTAGATTACTACGAAGGGTTCAAAAAACCTTTGTGGACCTCTTCATCATCGCCCGTCGATCCGCACTCCAATAAACAAACTGCGGAGGGTTGTCGGGCCGTGTTTGTTCGGCCTGCACCCTCCGCGTTAGGTGTATTTCAAAAGGCAATCTTTAAAAGACATGCTCTAAACGAGGGCATAAATTTATTCAAGGTAAATTATTCAAACACCCTGAAATTAAAATAATCATGCCCAAGGGAATAATTCACATATACACATTATTTGAAAACCCTTTACCTCGATGAATTCGTCGAATAAGGTTCGCCGCGGGAAAAGGATGTTGCGGAAGACGGTGTCACAGGAGACAGCATCACGGATCTAGGCTCCTTAAGAGTCGTTGGCGTTCGCCCCAAGAAGGATGTGGCGCGTCGTCGCTTTCTTCGATGTGGGAAGAAGGTGAAAAGATGGTACAATGTTCTTCGTCGAAGCTTCGACATTATTTGCGAGGAAGACGAAGTTCTTCAAGACCGCGAGAGTTCTCTCCTTGATTCTGCACAACGAATCCAACACTATAAAATAAGACCTTATCTTATTTTATTCACACACATACGTTTCAACGTTAATTTGAAATTCAAAATGAATTCACAAAATTAATTAATGCACGCTGCCCAATAAATTAGGCGTTTTATTGGCATGTATTTAATGTGGAAAAAAACTGCTTGAGTTGACTTGACATTAAAACAGGGGAGCGGGTGAGTTAAAAAATTAAAAGTGAGATGGTGATTAATGGGGAGTTATAGAATTGTAAGGTGGGGGCTCATGTGGGACCCACCCCAACTCCCTTAAATGGATGTTAACCACAAGGTTGAGAGAAATTATGTTGTGACACAACGTAATTTCACTTAAACTGCCTAGTAAAGAAATAAAAATATAAAATAATTATATTTTTATTACTCACTTTTTTTTAAACATCACCACCCAAGAAAACGCACCTTCGGAAAAGGTGTTCCTAAGAAATTACCAGCGTTGCGGTTTCATCGGTGCCCTTGGATTTTTATTTCGAGCACCTGTTCAAAAGATAGAAAAACTCGCTCGTTCGTTCATTGAACGTACCCGAGCTAAACATCGGAAAATGATTCCGGGCACACTAGGCCTCAGAATCAGGTGCCGTCAGAAGCCACTGAATCGTAAAATTCCAAAGAAATTAAGAAAAAAATTTCCTTGAAATTTTCGGGTCTTTACATTACTACCACCTCAGAGCTTTACGTCCCCGTAAAGCTATAACACAAACTAGGGAAACAAATGTGGTACAGATCACACATCTGAGCCTTCCGCTCCCATGTTCTATCCTGGAGGTTCCTGTGCCGCCAGTGAATGCACACCTGAGGAATCTAACATCCACATAGGATTCGCTCCTGTCGATCCTCGTTCTCCATTAGTAACTCTGTGAAATTCACCCCGTCATCGATGTCTAACCCCCATGGTCGATGATGTGTGAAGGATCATGCACGTATCTCCTCAGCTGAGGTACGTGGATGATATCATGCACTTGGTGCAACTGAGATGGAAAGGTCAAGTGGTAAACCCCCTTTCATACCATGTTGAGGACCTAGAAGGGTCCGATGAAGTGCGGAGATAACTTGTTGCTCCGGCCAAACTCCGTAATCCACATCGAGGTGAGACCTGTAGGAAAACGTGGTCACCATCCTCGAACTCTAGTGGTCTCAACCTCCTGTCAGCATAAGTCTTTTGTTGGCTCTGATCTATCCTCATCCACTCCTAGATGACTTGTACCTTCTCGGGTCCTACAAGAGCTGCTATGATTTCTTCTTTTCCGATAAGAGAAATCCGGTCTCATCCCCTGGATGAACCACGTTTTTTGACTAATACAGTCAATCCCGACATGGATGGTACTAATCCATACTAAGGATGACGTTGTAAGGCCTCGACACTACTACCAAAAGATCCAACCATTACTCTCGCCTCCAAGGGTTGAGTCACACTGTTGGCATCAGTGTGTGGTCAATGGGTCTCATCCAGTAGGTATCTCAAAAGTGAGGGTCAAGTCAATGATATTTAAACCAGCACCTCTTAGTAACAACATAAAGAGATGACAAGAAAGTAAACGCCACGAGAAAGGTGTCTTTTATTACAACATCTCAAGGTACAAAGACACAAACAACCACAACATCCACAAAAAGAATGCTAGAAGCACCAACAACAAAGGCCTCCATGCCTGGAACTAGTTTCGCTCCTGTCTGCAAGATTCCGAATCTCTATAGTCAAAAGCCTCAACTGCCTGGAGCTGAGCTCTCCCACGTCCACCTGTTCTCTACGGTCGCGGTGGACCTCCTGGTGGTGGTGGAAACACCTCGAAGCGTCGTCCACCTACATCTGCATGACCAAATCCCCTACCTCGGTCTCCTACTTGTTGCGATCCGCCCCAATTGAACCCCTGCCTCTGCCTGGGAGGTCCTTCGTTTATCTGCTTGTCATCTGTATGGTGGGTCGGACAGTCAGGAGCCATGTGACGAACCCCACCATAGGAGTAACACTATCTGATCCTGGTAAGTCGTTCTCCAACCTGGGTTCCTCGCACACACGGTCTTGTGTAATTTTGTCGATCACTTGTAAGTCTGGTCCTCTTGGACCTCTGCGTAATTTGTCTACTGCCCACTGCAAAAGACTCTGCTGCATGCCGGTTAGTGGTGGGTCTTGCTGCTGGAGACTACTCAACAAGGAAACTCTCCACTAAGAGAGCTCGCTCCAACACCCCTGTCTTCGTCGGGATGCTGTGAGAAACAACTGAACCTCTAATCTCTCGCCTGATCCCCTGCTCAAAGGTTCGGTCCCTGAAGAACATGTCCCATACCATGTCTGTCAAATAGCGTGAGAGATCGGTAATTCTCGCCGAGTACTGAGCTACCGTCATGCTGCCCTGCCGCAGCTGTAGTAGCTCCTGAATGTGCACCGCACGGAGGGTGGCTGGGATGAACTCCGAGCAGAAGAGGCTCTCAAAATCTGTCCAGAGGAGAGATGACTCATCATGAACCAGGAGCATCAAGCTCCACCATCTGCCTGCTGCAGTGTGGAGGAGGCTCGCAGCAAGGATCACCAAGAGGTCAGCTGGTGTCCCCACTAGCCTGAAAACTCGAACTACAGCCTCCAGCCAATCCTCGGCTGCTTGAGGGTTCATCTCCCCACAGAACCTGGGCTGTCTCTGACGCTGAAACTCATGCAATTCACTAAGGTGACGTGCACTCTCAACAGCTGGGGCTGGTGGCATCGATGGCTCGGCGGGTAGTGGTACCGCCGGTGCCTCCACTGAAAAAGGGCCCTACACCGAGGCCTCGTCACTCGGTGGACTGTCGTCTCACACAAAGCTCTGAACCCTAGCTGGCTACCGTCGTGGGGCCATCCTGAAAAGAAACAGGCACGCCATGGTCAATACAATATACCTGGTGAGCGGACACATAGTAATCATACAGAAATCTTTTGAAACACACATGCAATCAGTGTTTTCGTTTACTGAGTCGGAAATCAGAAGTCAGGGTCCTAGTGCACGGATACGTCGGCCGCCGCACCAACACTAGACTCCCTGGACTAATAACCACACTCAATACCCTTAAAAATATTTCTTCACATAGAAGAATGATCAGAGTATTGAGTTTTGCGGTAGAACCGAACTCCTCTGATACCAATTTGTCATGACCTATCCTCGGGGCAGGTGCCATGACTACCCCAAGCCCGCCGTCCATAGGCCAGGGGCTGGAGACTAGCACCAAAGGCATAAATCCCATCATAAAGGGAAATAATTTGCCTTTATAAAGTAAAAAAACACCACAGAGTAAGCCAGCAGAAGTAAACACTAAGTAAACTGAGTACAATAGTATGGGTAGAAAAGTAAGTGGTCCAGAATACAAACCCAAACTGAAAGTAAAGTACAAATGGAAAGTATGTACATCAACTGAAAAGTAAAGCAGCAACGTCGAGGTGTCCACTAGAAATCACACCTGAAGGGTGGGTACAGATAGCCTCCTCAGCTCCTTGAGTCCTACCGTCCGCCCCGTGTACGTCCCGCCCAGTGGTCCACCTCCAGGTACCGAATCGTCATAAAATCCACCTCCGAGCACCAACTCAACATGAGTTCCTCCTCCGAGAACCGTCAAGCTCTACAATCCTCAACCTCGATCAGTGATGTCCATCTTCTACAACCAACACAACGTAGTTTGGGAGAAGCCCGTGCAGGTGTGAGTATACGATACTTAGTAGGGACCCCGAGACCCCCGAAGGTCTCCCTGAATCCATAAAGGATATTCCAAAAAGGAAGGATACAATCACGAAGTAACAACCAAATATTCTTAGGTATATGCCCATAAATATACCTAAGTCATCAAATCCAGTTCGGCTCCAACATCCGAGCCCAAGTTCGATCACGTCCACACAGGATAGTACAACCCATTCCACACAGGAAATCAAAAACCAATCCACATAGGAAAGAAAGTCAATCATATCGAAGATAATGATTGAAAGTGAAAATCAGCTCACACAGGTATACTTCTTCATAAGGTGATAGAGGTGATCAGATGTAGCCACTGATTCATCTAAGCTGGGACCCACGTTGGATACTAGTATAGTAGTCATCACCACCGAACCCACGGAGGATTCCCGTACGGTTTTCATCATCGTCGAACCCACTAAGGATTCCAGTAAAAAAGTCTTCACCATCGATCCCACGAAGGAATCCAATATGGTTGTCATCATCGTCAAACCCACGGAGGATTCCAGTATGAAAGCCTTCACCGTCGAACCCATAGCTGCTGGGGAACTCCTCATCTATCGAGTGTAGTGGGCCTGCCACTACAACCAAGTGCTTCCCACTAAACATGGACTGTTGTAGTACTCCACCTGTCGAGTACTATGGGCATGCTGCTACAACCAAGCGCTTTCCACTTACCTTGGACTGCTGTAGTAATCCACCTTTCGAGTACGGTGGGCCTACTGCTACAACCAAGCGCTTCCCACCATGGGTCTGCCGCTACAACCAAGCGCTCCTCCGCTGTGGGTCTACCGCTAAAACCAAGCGCTCCCCACTGGGCTATCGAAACACTCTGAGTCGATCGATCAGTAGTCGTCAAGTCTCATCCTGCTCTAGGGTTTCCGCACACAGCACGCTCGTTCCGGGAGGGTCCGCTCCACGAGCCAAGAGGTCAATAGATCAACTATCCTTTAGATCAGATTTTATGTATCAAAATGTTCCATCATGTCAAAAGGAACACAACACGACAGACGGCGCGTCAATCGGACGCCCGGTCTGAGAGTTATTGGCTTTTTCGTTCCGGGCACTGGTTGGTTTTTAAGTCAAAACCAACCCAACCGCACTCCAACTACATCCAAACCTCGAGAAGAGTAAGCCAAATGGTCCATATCACTAAGAGGAATTCAACAAAGTCAATGGAATGTCAATCGGATGTTCGGAGCTCATGTTATAAGCGTTTCCGCTCCGAGGGCCCGATTGGTTTCGTGTTCGATCCAATCTGGCCGTACCAAAAGTTATCCGAAACCTTGAGTGTAATATACCGAAACGACTGTCTCAATCCAAGGATCCCAAATCAAATGACGGTGTGTCTATAGGAGGTCTGAAGCCCAAGATATGGGCAATTGATTGAAAACAGTCTGAAATGGGAGGTCTGGGTTCCGTCGGCCCCGACCCAACCCGCCCTGGGTCGGCCCAAACCGGGTCGACCCGATCGGGGTCCGGGTCCGGCCCGGCTAGGTATGGCCCGGACCGGTCTACATGAACCACCCCGTCCCATCCAGGGGGGTGTGCTGGCTTGGCCAGTGGCTTTGAAGGTGGGGACTTGCTTCCCCCCATGCGCCCCACGGACGTGGCAGGCGCCGCGTCCTCCTCCTCCGAATCCCGCGCGGCCACGGGATCCGGTCGCCTGCCACCGCGACTTGGGCCGTGGCGCTTCCTCCTGGCGGCGCGCCTGGCGCCGCCGCCTCCTGGCGGCCGGGCGGTGCCGACCACCGCCTCCAGCCGCCGGCGCCGCCGTGCCGGCGTGGCGCGCCGGCCGCGTCTTCCGCGGACCACCGGACGCGCTCCGGTGGTCCGTTTTTCTTGCTGTCTGTGCCTGCGGCTCTCCCGGGACCAGTAAATTACTGCGAAGGGTTCAAAATGACTTTGCGGCCCACTTTGTTGTCTCCCCTTGATCTGCACACCAATAAACAAACTGCGGAGGGTTGTCGGGCCGTGTTTGTTCAGCCTGCACCCTCCGCGTTAGGTGTTTTTCAAAAGGCAATCTTTAAAAGACATGCTCTAAACGAGGGCATACATTCATTCAAGGTAAATTATTCAAACACCTTTAAATTAAAATACTCTTTCACAATGGAATAATTCACATATACAATTTATTCGAGAACCCCCTACCTTGATGAAGTCGTCGAATGAGGTTCGTTGCGGGAAAAGGACGTCGCGGAAGATGGTGTCGCGGAAGACTGCATCGCGGATCGAGGCTCCGTAAGCGTCGTCGGCGTTCGCCCGAATAAGGATGCGGTGGTTTGTCACTTTCTTCGATGCGGGAATAAGGTGAAAAGATGGTATGGAATTCTTCATCGAAGCTTCAGCATTCTTTGCGAGGAAGACGAAGTTCTTCATGACCGCGATAGTTCTCTCCTTGATTCCGCACAACGAATCCACCACAATAAAATAAGACCTTGTCTTATTTTATTCACTCACATACGTGTAAAATTTAATTTTAAATTCAAAAATGAATTTACTAAATTAATTAACGCGCGTTGCCCAATTAATTAGGAGTTTTATTGGCATATATTTAATGTGGAATAAAAACTGCTTGAGTTGACTTGACATTAAAACGGGGGAGTGTGTGAGTTACGAAATTAAAAGTGAGAGGGTGATTAATGGGGAGTTAGAGAATTGAAAGGTGTGGGATTGTGTGGGCCCCACCCCAACTCCCTTACATGGATGTTAACCACAAGGTAGAGAGAAATTAAGTTGTGACATAACTTAATTTCACTTAAACCGCCTAGTAAATAAATAAAAATATAAAACAATTATATTTTTATTCCTCATTTTTTTACATGACCACCCGAGAAAACGCACCTTCGGAAAAGGTCTTCCTAAGCAATTACCAGCGTTGTCGTTTCATCGGTGCCCTCATATTTCGATTCCGAGCACCAGTTCAAAAGATTAAAACCCCCCTCTTTTTTTCACGGAATGTACTCGAGCTAATGTTCAGAAAATAATTCTGGGCACACCCGGCCTCAGAATCAGGTTCCGTCAGAAGCCACAGACTCGTAAAATTACAAAGAAATTAAGAAAAAAAAATTCCTTGAAATTTCCAGGTCTTTACAGCATTACTATTTATTTAGTGAATACTTTAATATTTCAATTTCACACTGTTCAAAATTGTGAACATGTCTCTCACCAACCATATTATATATCTCTTTAGTCATTTGTTGACAACCAACCATTATATTATCACCAATAATATTTCTTTTTGATTTTGATTTATTTTTGGAATTATCAGAACTAGAAATAATAGAATTATTTGGAAAAATAATATTTATAAACTTTTGACTTCTCCAATTTGTTGGTTTTATCCATATAAAGAATTTTATAAGCATTCATCTTCTCAGAAAAAATTTCAACTTTATTCTCAACATTTGAATGAAATTTTTGAAACTTCTCATGTTTAATCTTCCTATGACATTCACTAAATTCAGAGATAGAGTACTTGAAACTCGTAACCCTCTTCTTATCATTAGATTGTTTTTTGGAAAAGATCTAACTCTTCTTCTTTCATCCTTCAACATTAAATCAATATGTTCATTCAGATTATTTTCTTTCTCAATAGATTTTTTGAAATACAAAATTTATTCTAACTAGATACCTTTTAAATTAGGAAAAAATTATTTATTATTTGGTGAAGATATTTTTTTCCAACATACCAATTTCATTCTCATGCCTCTCAACCTTTCTTCGAAATTCAATAAAATATTCTTTCAGATGAAATTATAATCAAGTTTATTCTTATTTAAAACATCAGCTTTGAAATTATCCATTGTTAACTATTGAAACAGACATATTATCTCCGTAATTTTCTGTAGACTTTTCAAATTCTTCTCCACTATCTTCTTTATCAGAGCAATTGCTTCCAATACTAGAAAAACATTCCTCAATCACTGTTTCAACATACATGTTTTTATTAGAAGAATTTTTAAAAACCTCACTTAGATCATCATTTGATAAAAAGATTATTGATTTTTATTTAGAGAATTTTTTATCTTTCTTATTGGAATATGATTTTTACTTATTACCCTATTTCTTCCAAGAAATTCTTGGCCTTATTTGTTGCTGATCACTTTATTATTCATCACTTTATTCTTTATATCATCTTTGGGGGAAATTGGAAATAATGTTACCAATAGATATACATCCAAAAAACTACACTAGATGTTTCCATTTATACATTCCCATTCCTATTTACATATTTTTAGAGGACAGGGATAAAAATTCACCATGCTTGTTACATACCTCATTTTTAGAATTAGAATCTCAAGCTTCTTCTTCTGTAATAATTTTCTAAGACTTTTCTTCCCTAGATCCCTTGAATAAAATTTCTCTATTATTTTCTATTTTTCCTTTCATAAAATTCCCCCTTATCATTTTATATGTTATTATAGGACTATAAAAATTATCCATATATAATGTTTCGAGATTTATATCTTTCAAAGTGGAAATTTCTCATCAAAATTATCAAGGATAACTCTCTAGAAATTTTTAACAATAGTTGAATATTAAAACTATTAAAAAAGAAATATAATATTCCTAAAAATTTCATTTAATATATTAAAGAAGTCAGCAAAAAATTAATACTCACTAATATTGAGATCTTAATACTTCAATATCCAAATTTTTATCTTTGCCTTCTTTATATTTATATTTACTTCATAAATATTCTTTATGTTATCCTAGAAAACTTTGGAAGTTAAAAATCCATTTAATATATCAAACTCAATTTTAGATAATTATTATAGTAAATCATTTTTATCTATTCAATCATTCAAAATATTCCCCTTATTAGCAGTTGTAAGAGGATAATTCTCAACATAGGAAATAAAACCATCTGTAGCATCTTTCGAAACATCATACACAAGATAAATAAGATACGACAACATTTTATATTTCTAGATACAATAATACCTATCATTTAATATTGGAATCCACTTACTATTCACAAAACATTGATAATACATAGAAAATTATTCTTCAAATACTATAGTAAAGAGTAATCAAAGGGAACATCCCCAATTGTAGCACTTAATATATCTCAATTAGAAACATGTATTATTGAGAGGGGGATGAGTGAATTAGTGATATCGTTTTATTTTAAGTTTCATTCCTCTTGAATCAAACTACGACTCCTATTCAATATTTTTAACATTACTGAAAAAAACATTCACACATAAACAAGAAAACGAGAATTTACAAGGTTCACAACTCAACAAGATTACATATGTCCTTGGTACGATTTTGAAACAATCCAATACCAAAACATCCACTAGAAAAAAATTATTTTATGTGGATAAAATAAATAGGATATTCCCATCCACTTGTGTAGAACTATGATAAATACAATAATTTTTGTGTTTAAAATAGAACAAAAAAATGTACTATAATTTTATGTAATGATTTAATAAAATTTTACTAGTTTATTCAGAACATGTTATTTTGATACCTTGTTACCTTTCACAATATGATATTAAAAAAATTATTCACTTTCCTAAACAACATTAGGAAATAAATTTTACAGTCTTTTTCATGATACTCAATTGGATTCCCCTATCTGGTTCCTCAGTTTGAATGCTAATTCAAAAAATATATGTTTTACAAGAATACTATTGAAACAATTATGATATGCTGGTACCTAAGTCCAGAAATCCAAGTTTGATTTCCCATCCTGATAATATAGTTGGATTTTATAATCACTGAATATGATCGAAAGTTCTTATTATTATTCGATATGGGAAACTTCATCTAGAATTCCCAAACCGGAAACATATTCCCTCTCGAAACTTTTAGCACTTCTCCTTCTCTCATAACTCATGAACAACACGAGATTCATAAAGCAAAAAGTAATTATAACTATTTATAGGGGCTCCAAAAGTGGTTTATCCACAAATATGAAAACTTTTACCACTTTAAAAAACTTCCAAAATAATCAAATTATCCATTATTTTTTTTCTAATCTATATCTTTTTCAATGCTTATCAACTCTTCTCATTTCTTATGAAACATTTTAGAATCTTCTCAAAATACAGGATCACATCAAAATTCTTTAATAATATTAAAAAATGTTTTGATCTTCATTTTGATTTATTTATTATGATGAAGGAATATGCACAGTATTAGATTATTTATTACACTTCCTGGTAGAAATTTAAATGAAAATAATCTTTGAAACTATTCTTCCATAAAATATTTTTCTCCTTTATTAAAATTTAATTTCCATTTGTTTTCCATAAGCATAATCATAATTCTAAGGATTCCATCACTTCCTCATCAACACTTAAACACTAGATTCAGAATCATTTGAAATTTTTTTTTTCTCTAAACTTTTAAAAATTCAATATACCATTGATAACAAATTTTTAACTTATTTAAGTAGTTCTAATTTTATTCTTTTTTTTCAGAATGATGATTCTATGTCTGATGATGTTATTGGTGTCAACATGCATCTAATGGATTGTTCTCTACTTCAATCTAATAATTAGTGTGAGATCTAGTCAGATAACACCTGGAAAAATTGATACAAACACGAGATTGCTCTTTATATCTTGAACTAAATGAAAACATATTACTGTTATTCTTTATATCAGGACCCAAATGGAAAATAAAGTCAACCTAATGAAAATGGTTGAAAACATTGTTTATCTTGATAGATTGATCAGTATCTAAATTCCTTAAAAGCATCAGTACAAAAAAACAATTTATTTTCTTTTTCACTGGTCCCAACAACTCCCAACACAACTGATTCTACCTCTGATTTGTTGGTGGCACACCATGTATGATAGACCATTATCGACATCTTTAGATTAATAAACTTCTTTCCATTCTTGATTACAATACATGCCAAGTTATTTCTCTAAATATTTTTTATTTTATGGATTTTTTGTTTAACTACAACCCAAAAACTTCTTCTTCTCACATTTTGAGAAAATATGGACTTCCTTCAAATACTTTTGTGTTTTAGGATCTCACACCAATGAACTGACAAAATAAATATTGACATAAAAAAATTTATTCTTCTACAAAAGTCATCATGTATCATCACTTCCTCATGATATTAGAACTTTTATGATTGGAATAGAATCATCTGAATTACATTATAATGTATTATAACTTCCCATCCTTCAATAATTTCATTCCTTCAAGGAAAACTTGTATAAAACTGGAAACACCTTTTCACCCCCTTTCCTTTACAAGGATTACATCAGAAGTTTCTCAGATAAATTATGATTTTTTAAAACATAATGAACAAAAAGCATTGTAAAATTTATATAGGAGAAATTCTGACTCTAATAAAATTCTTATTTTTTGTTGATACATTAATTATATACCCATGTTTAATCTGATGAACCCTTTATCCAATTTTTTCCATAAAAATTATTCCCAATCCGATGGTTTCTTTACGATTTTCCAGTTTGATCTTCTTATCCATTTTCTTCTCAATCCTTTGTTAAGGTCAAATGAACATATTATGATGGAATGCTTATGATGACTAATTTCAATTCTATTGTTCAACTTAAAAAAATAGAAAACATTATTATTTCATCGATATTTCAAGAAGCTTCTAACTAAGTAATTTGTTTCCTCACGTTACTTTTCTTCAACAACATATTTCTCAAATTTATTTATTGGAAAAAAATAAAACCAAGAAAACATGGTCTGAAAAAAACACCAAAAGTTTTCAAGGTTCTTCCCCACACAAAACACTCTTTTTTTCTAAGAAAAAATAATGTTCCCTAGGGATACACATTGTCAATTGACCACTCCATCCATGAATGACTTTGGAATGTGGCATATAGGTCCATTTTCTACCCAATGAGGTCCACTAATCCCTCGTCGTCTATGGATTAAATCTCATTAGCCCAAATTCACACCTATCCCTGTTTAAACTGACACTTATTTTTTTGATATACCACCTATTGTGCATGATATTCCACAACATCCATCTAAGATCTCAATTGACTGATGATATCCACTTGGGTATTAAGGATGGTCTCATGCTCAGTCAATTTATATTACAGACATTGAAGTTTCTAATCATAATTCTAGAACTTCTTGGTGCCATAATATTTCTCTTGGTTCCAGGAAATATCAAATTTTTGACATTATACATGATCTCTATTGACAAAATAATTACCGACTAGTGCATGCGGAGTATAAGCATACCCCCTTCTGGTGCCCATGTTTCACAACTAGTGGCGGAGTAACCAAATTGTACTCACTAGTTGTGGATATGGTGTGTGGGTAATAAATGTCCTTATGATATTCTAAAACCAATGCTAGATGATGTGATTCTCCTTAGAAAAATAAGGCCATGAATATTCAAATTCATTAGATGGTATAAGTTCATTGTTTGGGAAGGCCATTAAGAATTTACCAGCAATTTCATTCATTAGGTTCCTCTTAGATGGGATGGGCTCTGGGTTGAGAGAGATGTCATCTTTATCTGAATATTTATTGGATACACAACTTATTCCAACCTCGAGCATAACTACATTGTAGGTATAACTCTAATCCCCGATGAGCTTCCCTCTTGATATTATGTTTAAATCATCTTGTGTGACTGGATCCCCCAGAGTTTGCACAACCATTGGAGGAGGTTCCCCAGGTTCCCCAACCACTTCTGTTTGCTAGGAATAAACCCTCTCGAGCACTGGTTCAAAACAAATCATGATAGTTAGAGTGAACGATGATAATGGATTGGTAATCTATTTATCATGTAAGGGAGATGATACATAAAAAGGGGAAGGGTTTGGTTGAAATTCAGTCTCATGGTTTTGAATTGGAATTCCACCATCAGATACCACTCGACATTGGTTGGTACATCAACATCCAAAATCAAACCCCTCAGTGATGGTTTTTTGGGATATTCATAAAAGAAAAAAAACACTAATGTAATAGAATCAAAGATCTATGGGAAATTTTGAAGAGATCCAGGATGATTAAGGTCCAATATTATCTTTAGGAATGGAGATACCAATGACAAGTCACCCAGAATGGTCTAACTTTCTAGTGGTAGAACCATTTGTCAGAATGAAAGGGTGTGGTCCTTCATAGATTTCTCAGAGGATCAAGGCATTGAAATCCTCCCTTACATACTCCTCAATATACCATACCATTATGGTTTTTTCATGCACATACATTGATGTGTTCCCATCGATATCCATTTCAGATCCCTCATCACCTATAAATGGGACTCCTAATTCCTTCTCGACTGGTTCATACATAAGATCAATTTTGGGTTTAGAACCTTTGGAGGGTGGGGGAGTTGGGAAGGTCATAAAAGCTATGTTTACAGCACACCATATAAGCTTGGACAATTCATCTTTCGCATAGTAGACATATCTTTTCACCTATGGAATTTCCCTATAAGTGGACAATCCCCATGATTCATTGTTAGTGGTGCTCTATGTGTTGGCACCGATGGATGATTCCTCATTGGTAGATTATTTGGATGATGTTTTCCCCTTAGTATCATCACTGGTCATCACATATAACTAGAAAATGAGAAGATAATGTTCCCTAAATTGGTGTCTAAGGGGATGAATATTCTAAAGGTATACAAATATCTCCTAAATGTTTACTTATAGTGATTCTGGATAGCCCAATCTCTCACAGTTTGAATCCATCTTGATTCGTACTGGGTTATAACTATTCCACATTAAGAGTATACAAATACATTCTCATGGATACTTAAATAATTTAAATGAAATAATATTTAGTTGGATAAAACTGATACAATAAATACATTCATGGGGCCTCCCTAGTTATACTTTTCACGGCCTACAATATCTCTTCCTACTCCTATGATCACTTGTGAGGGAGGTTCTCCCATTCAGAAGGTGGGGGTGCAGTAGAACACTGAGCTTCCCTGCTATACACCAAGTTGATTCCCTGTATGATTGACACGAACCTTGAGTATTAGCTTTTCTTCCACCCTACTGCTACAAATCCTATGTTGATAGTGAAATTATCCTTGCATGTTGATGAAGTATTTCACCTATATATGTAACCATCAAATTTCCAACATAAGTCTCATAGTGAAAAACATTGACATTGGTGGGTGGAAATATGATGAGCTCCCCCATGGCTTCATTTGTGAATTTTCCACAAAATTAATGAAGTATAAAATTATTATTTTACTCATGGATCTCATTTTAGACTTGATTCATCGATAGTTTGATGCATAAAAGCATCTACAAGAACTGTGGTTGAATATATTATTCATAAAAATTCTTATAATATATATCAGTGACTAATAATATACCTTGTATTTTCAGAAGATAATCACTCTACTCCAGCATCCCCTCCAGAATATCCACTATCACACTAGAAGGGGATGAGAATGGGTTAATGTTGAAGACTACAGTGTTTCCCATACTAACAATAACCCCAACTTCATTGAGTATTACCAGTCAAACCCTGTGATGTCAATCAGTTAGTGTTTCAAACCAGTGTTAGGAGGAGCAATAGATTTTGGAAATTTATACCCCCCAAAATGCACTACAATACAACCGTTAAAGAACGAAAATGGATTATAGATCCACATGGGCATGTTTTCTCTTGCAATTTTTTCCAACTGATTGTAATGCTGGACCCAAATTGTTACCCTTAGGTTCACCCAGTTATTGAATTCCATAATTAGATCCATTACCAGTATCCCAAGACACAATCCCATGTGTTTTTTTCTCATTGAAAGTATCCAACTACTAAGGAACATAGACATAAATGACTTATTATAGACCAACAGCTTCCAATGTTCATTCATGATATATACCCTCTTAATATCACCCTTCATCCATGATATACCAATAAGATCCTAGTTCCCTCCTTTTTTTGTTGATAGAAATTTTTTTGATCACCCTAGAATTTTCACAGTGTGAGTCATCAGGACCACCCCTAGTTAGGTCTTTAACATGATGTCCCAATGGATGGGAGTATAATTTTTTTGTACCTAGGTCAATGAGTATAAGATAATATACACTGTAATGGGGGTATAATCCATATCACCACATAAAATAAGTAATAGAATAAAATCCCCATATTGGAATCAAATCAGTGGAACTTCCTTGATGTAGTGGAAGTCCCAAAGGCTAATCCCCACCTTCCTATGATAGAGGCGGGAAGTGTTGGTATTCAGGAACCACTGACAAAGATTCTATAGAAGTATCTCTTATTTTCAATAAACATGTATCCAATACATCCACAATGCATTATACAACAGGATTCCATACATTTCACCCCTACTATTGATAGGTGATGTTTACCCAATACACCCATGCCCACTAATCAATAAAATTATACCATCTCATAAGTCCCAATCCATAAACTAACCCATGCTGTTATTCTGTAAGGTGGTGTGGAATATTCACACATAACGAGATGTGAAATATTGATTTTCAAGAAGTTCCTCAGTGACCATTCTTTTCCATCCACTCAGAGTGTATACAATAGTTTCTTGATGTTCTCTAGTAGGATTTAAAAATCATATATGTTCCAGTGAGTATATCATCATGGAGAGGGAACAAAAACTGTGACATATTCACATTAATGGATGGGATGGACATGTCATCAAATTTTCTCAATGTTATAAAGGGGTATGAGTTTTGTCACCATGTATTCCTTTTTGGATTTATTAAATTTTCTTAGGATCCCACTATTATGATAAATTACTCTTATGTCAAGAGGAAATTTTGGGTTCCATTCAATTTTAGCCATTTGGGATACAACAACAGCCTGACCAGTAGAGTTGGATATTTCTCAAATATTGCTGGATTAAAATTCCGGGTCACACAAGTTTGGGCTTTATTTAGGTAAAGTCACTATGTCTCACAACTTTTAAGGTGGTTGTGTGAATTTAAAATGGAGTTGAGGAAACAATTTCATGAGAAGTAAAGGTTGAGTGAGAGTCACAGTAGTTGTATAGGATTTCAAAAAAATGTGATGAGTTCCATGCATGAGATAAGGCTTATCATGCATGGAACTTAGGGGACCATATGAAGGGAAACTCATCATATTTATAGGAAAAGTGTTACCTACTAACTCGATCAAGTAACATAGTTGCATGAACCAAGGAGGAAGTTGTTGGACCTTATGTAAATCATCTATACACTTTTAAATTTACCTCAGAATCAACCTTCCAGTCCTTGATCAACAATGATTCCATGGGGGGTATTTTTTGGGACCTAAAATGTGAGTTACACACTGAAATGTTAGTTTTTCTTAAATAAGGAATGTGACCCAACCCAAGGGAACATTTTGGGGATGAAGAGTAGGTTTCATGAAAATTTAGAGAGTTTAATGGGAAATAGGAGGATCTCATGCAATGGACCTGCACACTAAAGGCAATACAGAGTTATACAGATACACCTAAAACAAAATGTGATTCCCAAGGCATGGGCATGAAAAATGTGATATTTTCATGAAAAAACCTTTCAAACTCATTCAATTACTTACGAAAGGTTGTGTAAAACCACATGAATTACGTGATCAATCATCACATGCCAAGGGAAGGGATGAACACAACCTTGTTATATGCTACAATGATTTTTTTGACATCTTCTTCCAATTTTTTGCTATATAATGACCATAATGAAACACTATGAGGAGTGATATTCAGAAGATGATGCAATTATTTCACTTGTACAAATATCTCTTCTGTGAGATTATACAACACATTAATCACATTGAACCTATATAGTAAATAACTTCCATGACTGACCTCCAATGGGCCCAAATGTGTCTTGGCCAATGGTTGAGAGTTCCTTGAACAGTACCTCTTAAGGATGATTGGGTTCACAAAAGAGAATCATCCTTCACAGAACCCTGATCTATGTACAATGACTAATTATACATGCATATACACCATAATAATCCATGTGATAGATATTTTATAAATCCCATAGCCTGCAAAACTCTTTTCATTGAACAATATAATAAATTTGTGCACAACAATTTTATGATCCTTGAACTAACACCCCCCTATGCTTCAAGCACGTCCTAGACCATTACCCTAACATTTTATTTTAATCATAAGTACCATAATGCGTCCTTATTCGAGGAATAGACAGTATAATGTTGGGCTAATGGATTTCCAATCCTCCACGGAAGTGTTTATGCCATTTTCCATCTAGAGGCACATGAACAGTAGATGATTACACCCTAAATGTGGCTTCATCAATGGAAACAACCTACCTATATTGGAAGAGAGTCCTTAAATAGATATTACTATCACCTTGACATGGTACCCCTTATGGTTTAATCCCAATCAATATCTGAGATTTAAGATGTAAAACTATATAGCTCGACATCCTAGTTGTATGTCATTTAAATGAACAACAATGTCCTCACTACATGATGTTAAACTGTATCCTTATACTTTGTGATGAAAAAAGGACTCCACATGTATGATAATCATTGTATTATATCTTATCCCATAAAATGGGATTCAAATCATACTTTAAGAAGCTTCAATGTCTATTCCCACACCATCCTTCCTCACCATCAGACAAAACTCCCACACTTTGTAGCTTCCATGCATAAGCCCCCCCCCCTTATCCTTCCCTATCATGGGATGAAACTTTTACACTAGGTAGCTTCCATGCATAATCCTTACATCATCCCTCATTCACACTACTTATAAAAAACAATAACCCTTAATGCATGATGTTAAATTTCATGGACATGTCCTATAGTGACAACTTATACTATGGAATAGATTTTTGTAGGGTTTGATCCCTGTTTACTAATAGGGTACATAGGATGCTTCCATGAGGGTCAATACCAAAAATCCTCAGTGTGAAATTTTCCACCTTGGGGGACACACTCCACCAAATCTGTTTGTGAAATATTACCCCTAGGGGTACACACCCCAAAATATATAAGTGTGAAATATCCCCCATTGGGTTTACACTCCACCAATCCCTGAGTGTGAAATATTCCCCCATGGGGATACAATCCACCAAAACCATGTGTGAAGTATTCCCTCCTGGGGACACACTTAACCACAAAAACATATCCTCAAGACATTATACTTGTGACATGCTCGATAATCTATACCCCATACAATAATCATGTGGTGCCTAAGGTAAAAATCCACATAATACTTATGCCTCTTACTTTAACTACCTACATTACTAACACATGATACATTAGATTCCAAGCCTAATATGACTAATACATGAGATTCGATCAAAAATGGGGAGACATTATAGGTTTCGAACCCACTAAAATTCCAAACATGCCCAACATTCACTATGTTACCACCTACAAAAATTGAAGGTTTCTGCTCTGTCAAGAGAGAAGAAGCATAATTAACCAACATCCATCTCGAGATAGAATCAGGAATTACTTCCAAAAATAAGACATAAATATTTGAGGGATACCTATACTAGGTTAAAATAACAATGTTGGAATCCATTGAAGGAGGAACTTACATCCCACTATCCTATTTTGATCAATGAATCAACATCACCAACTTATGTAATGGAAGCCACTTAGCTTTTAAAGATGGGAATGTGGGGTTACTATAACTACACGACGTGATGGGTACCACAAAATTATCATAAACAATATTTAAAACATATTTGTCTTATAATTTAGTTATTCGTATTCATACCCACTAATCCATTAGATTGATTATTACAATCACATTAAAAAAATATTTCAATAGTATATATTGGTTCTTTTAAACTCAATGTTGCTTGTAATGTAATATATCAACGAATTTAAATTTATTTAAGAATGGTCATCAAATATCTGGGTTTTACACATACATATCCCGTTTATGATGATAAAAATCCCTAGGAATTCTAATGTTTCCATACAAAACTCACATTCATTTTACATCACATAGAGCTTTTTTTTTCAAAATTCTTTAGTAAGAAATTCAAATTATCTTCATGCAATTCCATAATTTTAAATTATATAAGAATATAATCAATAAACCATAACAAGATTTTTTCTCGTAATCCCTTAAGACCCTATCAATTAGTCCATGATGATTATTTAATCATTAATGAGTCTTGAAATAATCACTATGAACTCATAGTGATTTTACCTTATACAAAAAAAATATTGAGGATATCCTAATTGTTAACATTTACTAGATAATTTCATGAATGAAGATCCACATTCGAGAAGTAATGGGATCCAAAATTTCAAAGCATAAAATCATATACCTATGAAGGAGGATACTTAATCATTATAATTCCTTTTTTGAGTTCATTATAATCATTGTAGATTCCCATTAATGTATCCATCTTTATGACCAAGAGGATCTGTGCACCCCCACTATGAAGTACGTAGGGGTAATAAACCTTTATCCAAATTATCCTATAGTATCATTATAACATCATAATGTTTAATAGTTTCTATTATATATGGTGTCTTTGATATTGGAAAATATTGGGTATATGTTCGATTGGGATGTAAACCTTTTTTCTAGGAGGAAGACTAGAAAATTCTTTAGGAAAAACATTAGTGAATTTCTTCACATTGGGAATTTCTTCATGGATGATATTTTCTTAAACTCAATAATTTGACAAAGATACTCTTCATCATAGGGAAATAATATTCATTCTTGAGATCATGATACTAACCGAGATTCATCTTCATCATTGTACTTGTATTGAAACTAAGGGTGATTCACGATATGAAGGGTTATTTTCTACTCACACCAATTTATGTTATCTTTATATAAGTTAAACCATTCCATACCCATAATTGCATAAAATTACACTAAAGGGATAATAAAAATATTCACTTGGAAGATCTATCTGAAAATATAGATAAATGATAAGTTATATTATTGGGATAAAATAATTTAAGCATTCATTGTCTTCAATGCACTACAAAATATTTTTCATTTTCATGCAAGGACATACCTGTTGCTAAAAGCACATTTTCTATTGGTAAAACGTTTTACCAACATATATGTCCCTGTCACTAAATTGTTGGTAAAAACTCTATCGCTAATTGTTTTTGCGACAGATAAAATTATTCTATTAAAATTATAATAATACCAACAGATAATATATATGTTGGGTAAAGTGTCTAGCAACAAATAAAAATGACAAGTTTTTCTGTTGGTAATATTATTACCGACATATAAAATATATTTATAAATTACATTTGAATATAAATTATAAAAAAAATTGTAGTAAAATTTCATATTATATTTTTTAATTTATCATATAAAGTAATCACGAATTTTCAAAGTTAGAAAAAAATTAATTATATTAATAATGAAATTTTTTACAAATTTAATAAATAGAAAAACACATGATCAAGTTGATCCATTCTATCCCACCCGAACCCCCCAGTATCGACAGGATCCTCACACCCACCCTACGACCCATCAATGCCCATCCATGCATCAGTATCAGAAAACATCTCTAGAGAGAATCCCATCTGTGCCCCAGCTCCACTGAGTATCTCATCCTTGCCCCAGCACCAGCAACCAGCTCATCCTTGCCCCGACACTAGTGACCAGCTCATCCTTGTGAAAAAATATCTCTAGTGAGCAACTCATCCTTACCCCAGTGAACAGCTCCATCCATGCCCCAATGAACAGCCGCATTGAACAACTTCATGCCCCATTTAACACCTCCATCCATTCCCCAATGATCAGATCATACATTCCCTAGCGAACAACCCATCCAGGCCCCAGCGAACAGCCTATCCATGCCCCAGAACCAGCTCCACACCCTGCAACTCCAATATCTACCGTAAAAAAATCAAATAGCATACCCAAAAAAAAAGAATAATATCTAAAATAATTTAATCACAAATATTAATAAATATAAGTATAAAAAAATGATTTTCATAGTGAGCATTTTTCATCAACCTAGATAACATCTCAAGAGTTGATAGTCTGAATGTCTGAAATATAAAGACTAGGAATTTTTCCTTCTGAGAAACATTTGTAAAAACACAAAAATGCAATGTTATCTCTCACATAAGCTATCATTTTTTTTGGTTCACACTAGTAGTGTGGTCCAAGAATTCAATTCACATAATCACGACATGAGCACAATGGTAGAAATCATATATAGCTCACAATAGTGGTATAACATGGATCATCCCAAATCATAGACGTTGGATTGAAGTAGCATCTCATCATGCACATGAATGTTTCATAAATATAAAACCCTATAAAAATAAAAACAACCGTTTTATCTAACTTCATAACCAAATCTAATTAAATCAATAAGTTTCATATTCTAACAAGAAAAGGGGCACTTGAATGAGTACGTCATCAATTTTTGTAAGGATCCGTTAACTCCAACATTATTTATCAAGTAATAGAATTATAGTAATCTATGAAAGTATATTTTTTGAGACTCTTTAGGAGTATTGGATACATGTAAATTGTTGAGGCTACTTGTGAAATTTGTGAAAGAGTCCAACTCAATAGTGTTGAGAATCCTTACGAGTGCTCGATACCATGAAATTATAGAGGCTGCCTATAAAATCTGTGGAGAGTCTGTCAAATAAAACATTGTTTATATAGTAATCGAATTTCATGTATGGGTCTTGATGGAAGTAGATTCATAAGAACAAGATTCCATTCCTTCATGTATAAAGTTTCTCCTACAACACAATCAAATAACCAAATCTCAGACTTCAAGGATATGAAATGTGATTGAAAAAAATTTATATAAAATATTTGAGGGAAAAAATACACCCAAGGTTGTTTGAATGCACTTTGGAAAGAAGATTTTTCAGTTTTTTTAATTTATTTTTCCAAGGAACAATGATCTCCATTCATGTTTAAATACCAATCACATAATGAATAACATTAAGAAAAAAATTGAACTTTGGAGCTATGATTCTGTGAAAAAGGGTATAAAGATTCAAAAGAATCTCTCAAAACAAATTCCCCGATTACTCAAGGCCTTTCTCAATATGAAAAACTTACAAGGAAGAGAAATCTCTTTTAAGAAGGGATGATTACAAAAACCATTTAAAATGAACTATCCAGAATTTAAAATGACTAATTGGGAAAACCATTTCTCAAACACCTCATTCCATGGCAATGTTTTCTCAATGCGTGCATGAATTCTGAAAAATATGAAAGGCCAAAACACCAAAACACACATAAAATTGATTTCCTCAGTAAAAACACACACCAATAGATCTCTTAAAAAAAGTGCACCAGAGTTTTTTTATCATTGTTCTGTTCTATATTTCAAATGACACTGTAAAGATCTTACCCTACAAACTACTTTGAATGATCCATATTATAAAATTGGGCACAATAAAATTATTGAGGCTATCATTCAGTCTAAGTACTATTCAAATATGTACTAGAATTTTGAAAGTCACTCCACATGAAAACCTAAAAAAACACCAGATCAATTTTAAAAATCCCCCATTACTATTAGTGAAACTATATAAATAAGAAGAATAGACAACCAAAATGATACATAACAAAATTTCCAAGAATTTCTAAAATAATCATACCTAAGCTCTAATCATTCCCTTCAAATTCAAAAAAACTCATAACAATATTTCCAGGTTTTAACCCTGAAATAAAAGATTATGATTCAGTGAATCAACCTATTGGAAAGAAAATTTGATCTTCAAACCCCAAATTTCTCTAATAAAGAATAACACCCCCATCTAATTTCTTCCTTAGAGTTGCAGAAGCTCCCCTTACAACCATCTACAAGGTAAAATAATTTTTTTTAAATGATGATTGGATTTAGTAATGCCTACAATGTAAATTTTTATGTTCTAGGATGTTAGTAAAAATAATATAAGCATCTTAGAAGTTTGTACTTCCACTTTTTACCATATAAAAAATTGATCATCCATGAGTTAAAATGACAAAAAGGGGAAGAACAGAAGTAAAAAGGATATGAACAACCCAGGAAATTGTTTGCTTCAACACTACCAAACTAAAATAAACTCTTAGAGTCCAATATGGATGAACCTGAACTTGATATATTACCTGTGTCTTCATCTAGATACATTTGGAAACCATCAATGTCATTTGGAACTGCTTCCAATTGCACACTGTAATTATGTTTCCTTTTTTAATATGTTTTACTTCATCATTCATGATAGAAATGGTCTCCACTCTAGGAATCATGTCGGTCTCAAATTATTTATTTCATAATGTGCATGTATGGGTGTGAAATTTACAAACATACCCTTTTTCCACAACCAATATCTATATGAATTGCCCAATAATGGCTTCTAGAAAGTCCCATTGTGCCAAAGAAGGGTTTCTATTAGAATTGTTTGTCAAAAATTAGTAGTGATAGTGTTCCAAGGGATAACTTAATTAGGTACATTTTCACATCATGAGAAGATGAAACCATAAAAATATGTAAATAAATTCAACAAAAAATGATTGTGTAATAGGGGATCCTCTACATGGTTAGAATGCAAAATGTTCATAGAAAAAATGATGGCACTAATATAGATATCACCCATAATCAATTCATTATCTACCTAACCAGATCACTAATTCATGGTGGATTAAATCATGACAAGATATTCAATAACAATGGAAATTAGATTACATCAGTGACATAAATTATCTAAATAGATTCATCTCATACACATTTTTACTTGATAAAGTGGTATATGAGGGGGTAATAGAATTGGAAAAAGAAATTTTATCCAATGGAAAAAAATTATTTGATGAAAAATCACAATAAAAAATGATTTTAAAGGACAATAAACTGTAATTCTTACAGAAATTAAACTTTCAAAATAAATTATGTTAACGAATAGAGAAAAAAAAGGAAAACCCAACCAACAAATAACCTGAATTTTTTTGTCAAAGTTCATTAAGGTGAAACCATGATAATATTAGAATATGTTGACATGTTGAGTCCAAGGTATAATAATAAAAGTTTTTCTCTTTAATTCATACACAATATAAAATACACATAAATACAATTAAAAGTCGTTGAGCATTTAGACCAAAAATACATGAATATTATTGCATAATAGTATTAATATGATATTGATGAAGAACAATCTACTATGATATTAAAAATAAAGAACAGTCTACTAAGCATAAATAACATGAATAATTATTGCATGTTAATATCTAAAATAGAATAGATGTTTGGACCATGAATGGATGTTTTCAATAAGAAAAGATAAAACAACTAAACAATTAATTAAAGTGTGTTTGTGTGTGTGTGGAGTCCAAGGAATTAATGTGACATTCATCAAAGGGACTATATAAAATTCATATGATTTTATGAATCTAGTGGATCATAGCTTTGTGGTTTTAATTTAAGATAATCATTATCTCCAACTGAAGGATTGTGTCAAAACCACAATGAAAATTTTGGAATTCATGGTCGATACCATTCAATGCCAAAAGACACACCTCCTTGGACTTGTTGTTAATAGCTCGACAAAGGTCTACACAACTCTCATGTGATGAAAACCAATGCATGAGGTGCTTCCTAAGATTGTCTCATTCAGCATGACCAATAAAGCAAATCAAAATACTATGACATTAAAAATATAGTTTTCAAAGAGTGTAATAATCTATGATTGAAATTCAAAACTAAAAAAATAAATCTAGAAATAACATGACTATTTAAGTCATATGATGCTGGAAGGCATGGCCATACTATTAATGTGATATTGATATATAATATGAACATCCTACTAGGTGACACTTATGTTGTTTATGGGGATGCTTTCAGTATTTCCGGTGATGCTCAGCAACACCCAGCCAATCTTCAGCTACATCGATACTCTAGAAGCATCAAAATCATGCGGCCTTATCCCACCTATATATTTTAGAACAAAAAGATACAAAACCTTTATAAAGAATATTATGTCATTAGTACCACCATTCCACCACAAAGAACCAAAATAAACAAGCACCGACATTCATAACAGAACCCAAAAAATGAATAAAGATGAACAAAACATTTTTTAAACATGGGGGGGCATACACGTTACATTGGTGCCTAGAAGGTGAGGATGGACCTATTTAACCACCAACACGATCAGTATTAGGTATGACAGGATGAACTGGTCGAAGTCTAGTGGGTTGAGCTTTGTGGCCAATGAGTCGAAGATTTGGACTGCTAGAGGTTCATTTGTTGTCTTAGTACCAGATGTACATAGCCATGGAGGAGGTGAATTTTGAAATTCTGTTTAGAGAACCTTCATGAATGATGCAAGCAATAATGGATAGCTAAATAAAACCTAGGAATTGTGAAATAGAATGAAATGAGATCTATCTGAAATAAAACATCAGTATTGAACTCAATTAATTAAAAAAATGATATTGAATTATGTGGTATTTGAAAAATTGACATAGGGTTTACAATGTGCCTTGTAGGGAAATGAAATGATCGGGGTTGGGGGTTGGACTAGCCACATATATGACAATATTTACAGAATATTTCCGACAGTGGGAATGGATTCCACAGATGGTGATTGGTTGCCCAGTGCAGGCGATGACGATGGGTGGGAATAAGCAGTGATGCATGTTCGGTGTAGGTGTTTCATGACGACACTGGACGATGACGACAGATCCGGTGCAGGTGACTTCAGGGGGCTGCGGAATTCATCGATGGTGATGTGAAAATGGGAGGAGTAGTGATGCAGGTCATAGGAAACTTCAGCGGAGGGCGGCAGGATTCCGTCATAGGGGATAATGACGGGAGGAAACAAAAATGGTGGTGAGGTGTGTCGGTGGATAAAATTGAAAAATATAATCATTATTAAAATTGGATAAAATTAAAAATTAAAATAAATCTAGTTTTTAATATTACCCCACTAAATATATATTGACTTTGGCTGTAAAAATAATAATTTGTATATAAAATTGGTTTTACTTAATTGGTTATTAATAAAATATTTATTATTTAATGGGTTGTTGTAACAATTTTTATTGATGGAAAATGATTTGTTGGTAATGGTTATTATTAATTATAAATTCATGTGTTGGTAAAAATGTTGGTATTAGTATGATAATGCAATAGATATAATTGTTGATAAAAGATTCGTTGGTATTGAACCATCAATATCAATAGATATATCAATTGGTAAAAACAAGTGTTGGTAGTCACAATTAATACAAATAAAACTTAATATCTGTTGGAATTAATTTTTTTACAAACAAATATATTATCTGTCATTAAATTTCTGTTGTAAAAATTCAAATATTTTGTAGTGATGATAATTGGACATAAATATTTCTTGGTGTTCATGGAATGGTACAACTAAAATTTAATGATATGAATGATTTCATAGAAGAAGAGTAAAATAATACATGTATGATAAGTTTAAACTTCACGAATTAATTTTTGTTTTAATCATTTACTTAATCTAAAACCATAAATTGAATGAGAATTATTAAAATATTAAACACATAAAATGGAAAATTTTGAACAATAATGGGACAATTCATAACTAACATAAATTCCTTCAAATATTAATTTCATAGTTTAAATATTTTTTATCCATGTTATATTTCATAACATAATATCTTATGGGATTTGTTTCAATTTATAATGGTTCGCAAGTAGTTTTTAAATTTACTAAATAGTATCCTGTGAGTGTTTCAAACCTAGTTTGCAAAAATTCCTTTTTCATTCACTAAGTGATGACCGCGTCATGATCAATGGAACCATTTTTGTGTTATTACCCCTAGGTACAACTTTTCTAGAGGCACATCAACTTATTGTATCATAACAAGTATGTATTTACTTATAAAACACATAATCTATACTTTTCTAATATTTGTGTATATTTACTAATGTTTAATATTATCCTAAATGCTCTCAATATAATTTTATAATATTAATAACATAAAATAAATAGAGTTTCCTATGACCCTAATAGTGAAAACTCATATCTTTTGTATCCCCTAATTATTGATTTATTATATAAAGGTACACATAATACAATCCTAAAAGATTGTGTGGCCTGGTTTATTTAGGAAATTAGGAACCTAACATAAAAACATTAGTGTATATACAACAAAATTATATAAAAACTCTATAATGTGCCCTTAAGATTCCATTTCTCTTATAAAACATAATAGGGTAGCCTCAGGTACTATATAAGAAAAGGGTGATCTATAAATCCCAATATGGGAATAATAAAATAACAACATGATAAAATCAATACATGTTAAAAAGATACATATCATGGTGACATAAAATTAGTGAGAATCATAAAAATAATCATTGGAGCATGACATAAGATTATAATATCACTTAAACATATGAATGTGGAAACAACATAAACCATGTCATCATATGAATAATTAAAGGCTAACCACCAATACATCATAACATATTATATTTAATATAACCTCCAATTCACCATACATGAAATCTCATGACAAAAAATATTATACAATGCATTGAAGGGATATATAATTTTGGGCCCACCCATCACATTAATATCATGTACATGCATAAGTAGACCACATGGATCATAAAACATAAGGATATATTTTATATCTATTAATCCCATGATGAAGGAGTGTGGGTTACATACATAGAATTACCAATCAATGATGTATTGGTATATCTAGTTGAACAACCTTGAGTGGAAATGATGATGTGTATTCATTACATAAATGATTGTCCTGTAAATAGGTGAGATAGTTTTGACTGCATAACAGGCATACATAAAGGTTCATGGAGGAGATTAATGACAGTAAAAGGGGTATCTAAAAACATTTACATCATAATTATAGTAATATGGATGTTTAATTACATATCCCAACCAGAAAAAATTTTAAATCAATGGGCTTAATATGAATAAGGTACTTGAATAATGTGGAGAAGGATAGGATCCCATACCTTGAAATAGAATATATAAAAGATTGGTAGGGGATTCTTGAGAGATCAGGGGGAACCTTGGGATGGATATATAGTGTAAAGCATAGAGTAAATTTCCGATGAAATTGTTTTTAGTGAAAAGTAATCAGAGTTTGGTTGGGATTATATAGAAAAGAGAGGAGAATTATTTATTAATTTCCAAACATAGGTTTAAGAATCCATATGATAATGTAATCAAAACCAAAAACCATGCCATAGTTTTTAACATAGTTTATGGGATTTCATTATTTAATATGACTAAGAAACTAAATAATTAAAATAATACATTAGGTGATGTGGAAGTGAGACATGTTGATAAAGAATTTATTTTAAAACCCTAAAATAATATATAGGTTTTGGAGGATTTAATAATGGTTTAAAAAATTAATAATATAACTTTTAAAAAAATTATATTAAAGTGGGAAAAAATTATTGGTTGTGTATACTCTTTATTTTATTTATAAAATCACTTCTTTGGGATTTTATGATGTAATAATACATAACATATAATTATATCATATTATCTTTTTACCCAAAAGTTTTTCTACCTCATAAAATTATGAAAAATTAACTATTGGATAATTTTAAAATTAGTATTTCAAAAACTAGATTTATTTTTAAAAAATAATATTTTAAATATGATAATTTATACATTTATATAAAAACCCCACATTAATTGAAAAATATATGTTTTTTTACAAAAACTATTTTATGATCCTGATAAGAAAAACATTTGACTTTATAAAATTCTATTATTATTTGTTTTAAATAAATTTTCTTTAATAATAATTTTTTATTAAAATATAATATATTAAAAAAAATTCCTAAATTCCTTACATTTAGTGTCTTGATTGTAAGTATATAATTCCCAAAAATACAATTTTTGTTTCATTTTATCAAAATATACTCTTCATAAAACATATTTTTTAGTTAATATAAATTAATAATGAATTAAAATAAAAATATAATAAATATTATATTAAATTAAAAATTAAACATATTCATACTGTTTAGCTCTATAATCATAGACTTTTGTTACACAAATGATTTCCGTATGGGAAATGTGTGTGATTGTGAGATTTTATTGGGGTGGTTTGTTGAATATGGTTTGGGATATGATCTAAATAATATTTAACATCTCCTATAAATTTTTTCCCTCATTATTTTATTATTGAATATCATATTGGGATTGGTTAAGGAAAAATCACAGTGATGTTATCTCCCTTAAATGGTTTGAAAAATTGTCTTAATATGGTATGATCTTATTATCCATGGTCATAACTTCATTTGTTTATGTCTAATAGATTTCTCATAACCCTATCTATATAATTATCATAATGGTCACTAAATAATAGCTATATGATCAATATTTATGATACATTGCTATATTTAAAATCTAAAATGACATATCATAATAAGGTCCAAAATAACCAAAGTATTTCAGGTTTTTTCTATAATTATGTTTCTTAATAAGTTAATATCTCATCTAAAAATGGAATCTCATTTATTAAAGTTTTTCCATTTTAATTATTATGAATTTTTTTCTAACATGAATTTTCAGTTACTAATCCATGTTTGTTGTTTCAAATATTTTAGAAAATGAGAAGTTAGAATATAATTTATCTTCAATTGGATTAAAAAATTATAAATCAATCCAAAAAATCCCCCCTTTTAGTAAGTCATAAGGGAAATTCATCTCTTCGGGTAGGGCTAATAAAAATTCTTTCTCAAGAGGTGTATCTTAATTATATTCTAACAAAAAAAGGAAGATGTAGAGAGGATATGATTTTAAATTTTCACATATAGGATAATCACTTATGTTATCAATATATACAAAATCTAACTAATACTTATCTAACTCATTTTGAAATCCCATAATTACATATACTGAAATGTTTTCATTAAAGAGAAATTCTATAAATGGTTGATAAAGTCAAAATGGATATTCATTGAATTTACTCTAGGCCTCCCGATGAAATCCAAAAAAATTAAGTATTAAACACTATTCTACTACTAATTCTTGTTTTTTCTCCAGTTGAAGCTACAAGGTTGAAAAAATATATTTACCTATCTATTATATTTTTCTCTCCAGGTTTTTTATTTTTTATTTATGTCCTAATAGAATGGAATTTTTAATAATTTTAACTTAATATTATTATTTAAAATTAAAATATTCAGTCTATGTATAATAACCACAATTTTAATACATCCTTGGAAAAATAAATATTTTTTAAAAGTTTTGATTTTTTTTTGTTTTCTTATGAAAAATAATTTGTGAAAGTGTTGCACCTTCCCAAAAATGGTGCCAAATTTATAGGGAAAATTTTCTACAAATCCCTAATAAATAAATTCACACTATATAATAATGTATCATAGTACACACCCTAGGTCTAGCTCGTGGAGTCTACTTATACAACAATGATTTTATGTTGTCACTATAACATTTAAAGTTATATATTTATAAAATTGTACTAATACAAGAGGGGTGTTTCTGAAATTAAATTGATATATAAATATAAAAATTCAATTAAAAAATAACATGAAAACATATTTATGTAAGACATAAAGAAATAAGAAATTCATTCCCAGTAGATATCCTTGATTGATATCATTATTCATCAAAACATTATCAATAATCAATTAAATGGAGTGATCAATAACCGTTACACGAAACCCTATTGTTTTAATTGTTATTAACCAACACTGATATCTATTCATGGGGGAAAATATTCATCCTAATTTCATCTAGTAGATATAGTTTATGATCATTACTACCCAACCAATACTCTATTGTATGCATCACATGCATATTATAGGGAATGATAATAGATGAATGATTAGAAATAATCATGTGATAGAGAAAAGAGGAAATTATCTCTCCCTAATAGACATAAAAATTAATTATATTAGTATAAATGATTAAAGTGAAACATTAGTGGATAATAAACTCAATAAACTCACTACTCCCTCCCTCAAATAATGACCAAGGTCAGTTTTCCATTTTTAGTAGTGTTGAGAATTGAAAATAATATGAGAAATATGAAAGGGAAATATTAAAGAGAAATAGATAAATAATCAGACTAATATGTATTATAATTTTAGAGTATTAGAACATCAAAAGAAAGAATAATTAAACACTAAAATGTATATCTAGAATTTCTGACCCTTTGAAAAAGAGAGGAAATACTTTTTTATAGGAAAAATAGTAACTAAATTTACCTCCAAAATCTTTTACTGAAATTTCATTATTGGTAGAAATATTAAATGAAATAATTGGGAAATGTTGATTTCTTTAAAGATTTTCATAGATCTATTATCTATCTACTAAAAAAATTAACATATTTTTTAATATGTATCCAATTTTATGTTAGATTTAATGATTAGAACTATTCTGGAATGGATGAATGTCAACTTCCCAGTCATGAGTTCCCATGAATTTATGTCCAATAAATTGTTAGAATAACTCATTTTTATAGTCAAATAAATTATTCCTAGAATTTTTTTATTTATCTATGTAAAATTTTCGATCAATTCATTTGACTATTTATGAGATATGGGTCCATATTGCAAGGTTTCAATATTTTGGAACAAACTAAAAAGCCTTACTTGAATGATATTTTTGGGCCTTAAATAGTTGGATTATGCTCTAGGTACATTTTTATGAAATATATCACAATGAATGTATAATAAGATAAATATATATATTTTCATTTTGGATGAATAATGAATATTTTATGAAAAAAATACCAATGTGAATAAAAATAGTTAAAAAAATGTAAGATATATTTTCAATTAATTTTAAATTTCTACTAAAACCTATAAATATATAATTTATACATAAAATAACTCAATGATGATATTGAGAACATTTAATTAGAGAACAACATATATAAAAATATATTCTTCATCCTGACCTAAATAAGAAAATGTTATAAAATATGGATGAGTATGGTTATAAAGGGATTATAATATCATCATTCAAAAAGTGCAATGACATTATTTAGTTCATATTAAATTGATAAATAATAATTGATAATATTTTTATGAGTTAAATAAGATAATAATATATTATTTATAAAAAATAGATTGTTTTAATTCTTCGTATGCTTGTTTAATGTGGTTAAATGTAAAAGTATTTTTTTAATTATTAATATTATTAAAAAGATACCTAATATATATTTCTAAAACAATAATAATGTTATAAAATATTTTTTAATCATTAAATATATTCTACGAACCATACTAGTAAGGTGGTGATGAAAAAAATACATCGTTTAGAGAGGTGGATGTCTGATTGTAACACAAGTGACATTTTCATTACTTTTCGAATGGTTAATAGGAAGGTAAGAATGTGATATTGCATCATCCTAAAAAATATAAATATACTTATTAAATTTATTTATTTATTTTATCATGGTTATAATAGGTTTGGAGGAGGTATAAGATATTGTAAATAATAGAAATGAAAAATGAGTGATTAATAGTTTTTAGCTTGCTCCTCTGCACAACTCCTCAAGACTTCTCATAATGATATTTTGGTGAAACCAAAACACCTATAAATATTGATATAGTGTTTTGGTAATATTTTGGATAATTTTTTTGGATTTAAATACTTGTGGTTTGAGGATATGTTGGGTGGTGAAAGTCTCATTTTATAAGTGATAATAATGACACTTTTGTGAATACTCATTAAATTATATTAATGTCATATCACTTTAAAAGGTATTTTGCTCCAAAAGTGGTAAACAATGGATCGAGGATTAGTATTGGTCAATTAAAATATCATATACCTAAATAAGGGATATGGATTGAGATATTTTATTCCCTTTACCCTTTATTTAACTCTTTTCTATAACTATTTTTCCATGATAATATATTCTTTAATCAAGAGAACCTATTTTATGAATAAAAATGAATGTACCCTTATTTACTAATTTGAATATTCCGATTCCAAGAAATTGGACCTTTTTATGATATTATATTTCAAAAAGTGATAAAAATTAATTATAATATAATAAATATATATCATATAAAAACTGTTTAGAAAAAACATAATTTATGTTCCAAAATGTCAGTAATAGATTCCAAAATAAAATGTAACATTATTTAATAAATAAATTTTATTATTAAATAAATATTTCTTTAGGAAAAGTGTTACCTAAATTTTTAATTCCTGATTATATCCAAATGACTCTATAAAAGTTATGGTATTGTCGAAAATTTTATTTTATGTCATTCAATGGAAAGCTATATTTATAAATAATTCTAAAAAATTTATCCTAAGATAATTTTTATGTGATGAATCCAAAAATGAAATTAATTTTATCCAATTAATTTTATAGAAATGTAAAAAATTAACTTATAAAAAAGAAAATCATTTATATGGAAGGGAAACTATTTGTATAGAAAAGTAATCATTAAAATAATTAGCGTTCTTGTGTTATTTAATATGAATTACCAATTTGAAATGAGTGTTTATATATAATTTTCAACAAAATATTTAGAATATTCATTTAAATGTGATCAATTTATTTTATTAAGACCAGAATATATAATATATAGAAAATATAATTCTCTAGAAAATAAATCCTAAATGAATTTATTACCATGATTTATGATTGGTCAATTGATTAATAATAATTAATTTAATTTTATAAATACATTTTTATTAAATTGAAAATTTAATATTTAGTAGAATTCATTCATTGAATGTAAATTTTATGGAAATTTTAAATGTATAAAATACATGTATTAATATGAAATTTTTTACTTTATAAATTTTTTCCTTATATCATGTTAACTTCTACTTACTTATCCAATCAGAAATTACATATAAGAATTATGGTTATGATAAATGGTGGTGGTTATCATGGGTGGACACTCAACTAGAAAGGATCTTATGGTGATTTCCATTATCCTGAACTTCAATAGAAATTGATTTCACTCAATGCACACTTTGTGGAGTTTAACTTGAGTTGGGTTTAGGGTAAACCCTATAGATGAAACCTCCCTTCCAATATCAGATAAATAAACCTCATAAGGTATAATTATACTAATTTATTCCATTTTTCTTCATTTGAAATTGTTTTCAAAATTCAATTATTTCTATCTGTACCATCTAATTTAATCTAAATATTATAGCATTCAATTTAATATTTAGTATTTTATTTCACTAATATATATCATTGTCCATCTTGGTTAAGCATTGCTTTTGAATCAAGTCATTTGATATAATATTTATTTTAATATAATATTAGAATAAAGTGTCATGGTGTTACGCATATATCCTCTTTTCATTATGGATTTATTGATCACCTCACTACAAAGGGTTCAAAACCATTTGATGATGAGGATAATGAGTCCGAATTATCATAGAAAATAAAGAAATAAGTTCCCTATAAAAGGAAATTTAATTCTTGAAATCAAAGTGGAAATAAATTTTATAGAAAAGTGTTTGTAAAAAATGGGAATAATATGATGAGGAATATTTAGAAAACTGTTTTGAAACACATTTCTTCTTAGACATAATAGATTCTATAATGGATTTAGTGGAGAAATATAAAACTGAAGTGTAACAGGATGATTAACCATACAAAGTTAATAATATAAATGTGTAATTGAAAGTGGATATTGAGGACCATGATCATAATATAAATAAAAATATTAATATGTTTTTATTTTTAAAGTAATCCTCAAGTTATGTTGAAAAACTTAAAGAAGAAGATGATCATCTGGATAAAGTTGTGGAATAACACAGAAAATATTCAGTAAAACCTGACGATATAGTAAACTATGGGTTAAATATTAATGTTTAAAACAAGATCATTAATGAATTTAATATATCTATTCAGGATAATGTTAAAGAGGTATATGACCTAAAAGAGATAATCCTCTAATTTAAAAAGAAGCTATATTTTGAAATAAAAATATATGGCTCACGTAAAAATCTAATGTTTGGGAAGTTTATAAATGATGTATTTATGGAAAGGGAAGAACATGGGAAACAATTTTGTGGATGGATTGAGTAACAAAAGTCATAATTTTATTATAAAAAATGGTCCATGATTTAGTACCAGATCGTGTAAGGATAATATTGAAAATTTGAATAGAAAAGTTAAATATATGATAAAAGAATGTTCTCATTAATTGAGATTTTTTTGTAATCAAGGAGTTATTAAAAATAAATGGATATATAGTGATGTGTCCGAAACAGGATATTTCCTCTAATGAATTTCCAATTATATGGATAATTAGGCCACACAATGAATTATTATGGTGAATTTTAATGTTATTTGTGATGAAAAGATATTTTAATCCCTGAAATGAGAATAGAATCTTATATTTAACGTTAAAAACATGTTTTGTTGATATTTTTTTTAATTAATATGACTGTTTTGAATAAATCTATAAATTGTAGTAAATGATGTGTACTTTTTACCTAGAGAATATAAATAATATTGGATAAAATATAGTACAATTAAATTTCTTTTAGAAATATATTCTACCCATTGGAGGAAGACAAACATGATCCATTTTCTTATAATGAATTAAATGAGAAGACGCTAACATATATTTCTATTAAATATGTAATTTCTGGAAAAGAGAATAAGTTTAGGTTGAAATATAAATATATTCAATGTAATATAGTTTTTATGTCTATTTAGAATAATAAAAGGTGGATTCCTGATAGTGTTTCATCATACCACAAGAATTGTAACATGAATCTTCTCAAGGACGAGAAAGAAATAGTCAATAGAATATCATGGTTTATAAGTGATAATTATATGAAGATCAAATGGAGTAGTAAGAATATAAGAGCTGGATACAAATGAATAAATATTGATATTATTTATATTTATATTCTGTTACCAAATCTTATGATTGAAATATAGTTATGTTACATTGGTATAGAAGTCAAATTTAATCAGAAAGGATAGAATATAAAAAATAAGGTCGGTAATTCCCTTGTGAAAGGATAGATAAAAAATTTGAACCTTTAAGAGTTAGAAAACATGGATAATAATTGTATCCTTAAAATAAAAGAGAATAATAGTTTATGACACTGAGGGATTCATCACAGTAATCTCTATACTATAAATAATCTGTCAAGAATAAAAGCTAATGTTGATATTAGTTGTTTATAAATGAACACGAAAAATATTTTTGATTTATTCTTGAGGGGAAATATGGTGACAAATCCTTATCATTCATAGAATCATAGTGAAATAGTTTGTATTAATATTATCCATTATAATGTCTATTTTAATAGTCCATACTTTAAATTATGGTCAAAAGTATTTCATTTTATTTCTTCACAACCATGGAAGGATGGGTTGTTCCATGTTTTTGTAATATAAAAATGTGTTTTACTACATCAAATTATTTTGAGGAAGATAATAAAATGAAATAAGAAGAAAAATATTATTTAGATATACAATGGAACATGATATACTTCCATTGACATTTATTATTATTTAGAGAAGCATAAAATAAAGCATAAAGTTTCATTGGTAAAGACTCCTCAATATAATGGTTTCATTGAGGGGATAAATCAAATGGTAAATAATATATCCGAGATTTTATTTATAGAAAGTTAAATCTATCTCCACTATTGGAAATATGTTATTTGAGTGGTTGTGTACACCCACAATTGAGTGTTACTCAATCTTGGATAAAAGAAGACACCATATGAAATATAAAACAATTAGAAAACCTCATTGAATCGTTATAAAGTATTCAGAATAAAAAGATTCATTTAGAATAAATAATGTAATAATGGAAATTATAGTGATTTATAGGATAGTTATATATTTTTAAACTACTCATCAATGAGTAAATCATATAATTTTTTACACAAAAGGATCAATTGTTTTTGAATATAGTGATGTGAATACTATTACATTGGTAAAAATAGAATTCAATAAATTTTAATTCATAAAATTAAGTGTATTTGAAGAATATTTAATTATCGATTCTGGTGAATCATAAAAAAATTTAATTTAATATGATTATAAATTTTAATTAGAGTAATAAATTTGTGTTTAAGGTTGTCAATCCATGACTCAAACAAGAATATGTAATGTCATAACTGATCCTCAAAACACTATTGGAGACAAATATGATTCATCGTAGACCGAAAATATCATAATAATAGATCATATAACCCTATTATATGAATTTAATAATTTTAATAAGATGAAAAAGAGGAATAAAGGTTGATAAATTTCTACAAATAATTAGAACACACTGAAATTAACATTAATTGTGAGATTTTTTCTAGACGTATACATCATAATATGATTAATAATAAATTGTTCATAAAAATGTAGTGAAGATCATGGAAAAGTGATCTAGAATGAAATATGGATGGTGTGTAAATAATCTTCATAGTTATAAGAAGTTGATGTTGAGGGAAACATTTCTCTAATAGAATTAATAAAATAGATAAGAGTTTTTCAGGTAGTATTTTTTTCAAAAGGAATTAAAAAATTTATAAAATGGACGTGAAGATAAAATTTTAAAATGGATTTTTTAAAAAGTATTATGTGTCAAATAACTAGTGAGATTTAATATTGGTAATAATTATTTTATGGTTTATATTTTAAAAAATGTATTATATGGACTAAATAAAGGTCCATTTGCTTGGTATTCATGGTTGTACTCTTATCTAAGAATTTCTAAGTTCCAAATGGGTTTGGATTATCTGAACATATACATGAAAATCTCATATGAATAATTTTTCATTGTTATGGTATATGTGAAAGATATGATATTAAAAAATAGAATTTGTTTATAGTTTTGAAAATATGGTGAATTCATTATTTTTTATGTGTGAAGACCTGAGAAAAGAATGCATATATTTTACATGATTTTCATAATTTAAATAGTTAATCTAAAAAATAGATTCACAATCTCAGAACCCAAAGGTTTAGGGTATTTCGATATTTGTTACATATGTTTATTAATAGACATATTTTTTCGAAACCTCCCAAAAAATCCTCCACACATTAATTCCATCTAAAAATTATATTGCATGCAATGCGCTGTGGAATTGTAAAATATAAAGAGTAGGTTTATATTATGATTACTAGAATAACTTATCAATGATACATGAAGGGTTATATAATTAATATGGGAGAAAACATGATCATGAGATAAATATATGATTAAACAAATCATGGAATTATAGGAGTTTTTAGAAATGCATTGGAAAAGGACATATAACCACATAGGGGAATCATAAATGCATAAAATATACCATGTCCAATGAAAGTGGAAGCATTTGACAATAATCATGATCCATGGGAATAACAGCTGTATGTGGCATAACATAGAAATATGTAACATTTATAATTATATGAAATAAAAAACTATCAGTATATCACATCAAAATAATATTAATGAATAATGTTTTGGGAAAATCTAACTCCAATCATACCCATACATAATTTTGGTATTAAATCCAACTTCAATCATAACCACATATAATGTTGTGAACAAATCTCACTGAAATAATTTCCCAGCATGAAATAATTATCTAATGATATAAAAAAGATTACATAATTAATTATAGGGTTACATCATACCCACCCATCATATATTAATAATTCATACATATATGTTACATATTAAATAAATAATATATCTTATTATGAAAATACAATGGAATAAATAATGGTTACCCAACATTTTCAAATGGTATTATATAAAAATTCATTAAGAATTATAATGTTTGATACCAAAAATTTAATCTCCCAAATGAAGTATATCATTAGAACCTTTTGGGGGAGATGAGGAAAATCAATCTAGTAGAGAAAAATCATTATGAAATAAAGTGTCAAATGGATAAAAAATCATAGAATGAAATATTTCCATAAAATATTTTTTATATTTTCATATAAAGATGATGTTATAAGTGACCTTAAAAAATAATTTTCAACAGGGTAAAATAATGAACTTTTTAATTATTATTTTAAAAGTGTTTAAAATAATTGAAACTTGAAATAAAATAATGGTAATGTAATGAAATATGGAGTTAATGATAAAAAATATACCAAATTGAAAATAAACACATTCAGTAGTTTTAGGGAAAACTCACATTGATGAAAGAGTAATAAAATTTCATTTAAAAAATGGATAAAGGGAAATTTGAAGTGTATAGATGATAAAACATATTTTGATTTTAAAATAATAATAAAAGATATTTCTTGTAATAAATAATAAGGACATGGAGGATAACGAGCTAATGGAGAAGATGCGAATTATTCTTAACAATGTTATATTTTTATGAAGATATAAATCATTCAAAAAAGAATATTTCTAGACAAAAAATTAATATAACCATAGATAAATAAAAATTACCATATAAAATTAGGTAAGGAAATAATATAATAAAATGAAAAGTATATAGTCTAATATAAATAATTATAGACGAACGAAATGGAAAACATGTTTAAAAAACCCTTATGTTTTTGATGGTTTTGGATTAAAAAACATTAAAAGAGAGAACATGAAATGAAATTTAAATACAATGTTTCAAAACAAAATTATGATATCATCTTCAAAAGAATTAATTATATACAATATATAATGTAAAATTGTTGAATAATATTATACATGTATCCAAGTAGGGAATTTGAGATTAAAAACCCTGACATTTTAAATATAGTTTATTTTAAAATGAAATAATATATAAAATTATGAGAATAAAAATTATTTTTGAAAACCAAGAAACTTTTGAGAGGATGATTCATATAGAAAAATGTATAACATATTGGGAAAATGAAATCACAAGGAAACTGCACATGAGCCTTAGCTCAGTTGGTAAGGCCTCCATAATTGTATCCAGGAGACCTGGGATCAAATCCAGGCAGAGACATTATTTCCAGGTACTGTAGCAGTACTGTAGTGGGAACTGTGCATTAATGTAGCAGGAATTGTAGCAGGTACTATTTTGCACTGTAGTAGCAAGGAATATTCCCCCATTTGGGCCGTCGTGCCACCAATTTGGTCCCCGAGTCCTTTAAGTCCTTCGGGCCTCCCAGGCCTTTGGGTTAGTAAGGCCTTCGAGCTACCTCAAGGCCTTCGTGCCACCTTAAGTGCAGATTCAAACCAGACGACCTATGAGGAACAAGCTCTACAAGGAGGATGAGAAATGAGCTTTCACCACAGCAGAAGCTAAACAGATTGCAAGAATGAGAGGGTATGGCACCTACCATCGGGAAAAGCCTGTTCATGCACGGGAATGCCTAGCCGAATTGCGATGCGAAGGTGGAGAGCTTATTTTATGACGAAGATGCTGGGGAGGAGCAGTTCCAAGTATTTAATCTGGGTTGTATGTAATTTTTGAAGCCTACGGGAAAATGAATTCCTCTAAGGCCTATGGGCCATGTAATACTTATGAATACGGGCCATGTAAGGGTTCCACCTCACCCATTGAAAGGTGGATTATCAAAAATCAATAAAAAAATGAAGGCCTTCAGGCCATTGGATAGAAATTACAAAGAAACTGTTAAAAAAAGAGATTCATTTCAAACTTTGGTAAAGAAATTTAAATTCAGTATAAAATCGCCACACACAATAATTGAAACACAGAGAATGAATTACTTAAAATAAATAATATGAACATGAAAGAGAGAAAATAAACATGTTTTCAGAGAGAAAGAATACATTATCCCCCCAAAAAATAAATTTGTTCATATAAAATCTCAATTTAAAAGTGAGATTGCAAAATAATAACTTAATATAACATATAGAATTAGATTCCACTAATCTGATACTCCATGTAGGTTCTCCACGAGACCTTAAGAGCACCTCCCCATACACCAGTGGCTGTCAAAAAGTAGTGGGGGCTTAGGGTATGATGGTGGGGAGATTATTCCCTCATATCAGAGTAATCAAATAGCTGAAATAGATATGTATCATACATAATAATAAATAAACAGATTGTGGAAGTAATAAATAACTAAAATATAAGATGTTGAAATAATAAATGAAAAGCTATAGAAGTCTGAACATATATTCCATACATGAAACACTATTCACCCATGAGGTCGACCAAATATGTAGGAGTGTAAAAAAGAAACCGAAATAAAAGTATAGGGATATACTAATTACTATGATCCCAACTACATACTCGGTCACCCAGAAATGTCGAACTGAATTAGCCTAATGAGAAGAGACAACATGAGAATCACCTCTTGATCGTGCAACAATGGGCATCATCCATTGTCGCTATTGAATCATATGCAACCCGAAAAGCTGACCTGGGTTCTACACATGGACTATGCTATACGTGAAGTGGTGAGAATAAATTTCAATAGGCCACCCAATGATGAACCTATAGAAACACTTCCACAAGTGCATGAAAATTCAATATGATCAGCCTAGATGAAATATAACCTAAAAGATATGTCAATCTAATAAATGTCAAACAAAATTGGAAACCTAGGACCACAACCCAATTAAATTGGGAATGTGACACCCTGAATTTCCACATATATATTCATATAAATGCATATTCCCATGCATATTCATATATACATATATATGAATATTAATTATTATGGTGAATTAATTAATATGAAACTAATCAGCAGTTAATCCTTGGGTCTAGAATCCCAATCACATGGACACCCTGTATAGTGGAATTAAAAAATATGTCACAATACTCAAGAAATGTATCATTAAGATGATCTCTAGGTTCATAATACTGATAATCATACACTTACTTTGTCTAACATTGTAAATGTCTCTGAGAAAGCTACATCACTATTGGGGGATATCATCCTAACCCTAGGTTCACCCATACCCACTTCAAATCACATTAAATAAGGATTAATGGGAAGTACATATGGACATCCTTTAAATGGTCACTATGTAATACTCCATGCTTCCCATTCCATGTAAATCCAATATAATGTCTGAGACTTATGTCTAGGTCCATAAGTGGTCAACACATTGGAACATGGATGAAAACTTAGGTTCCGACCCTTAAAGGATCTATAAGGATAGATCACCAGTGATATTCCATCACCACCCATGGAGGTCTCAAATAATAGAGAGAGGAATCATCCCTATCATTCGAGAGACCATAATAATCGATGGGTGTCCAACGATGTGAAACAACATGCCCAACAGCGTGGTCATGTAACTGACCAGGGAGAGCACAATAATCTCTATCACTTGGGAGAGCATAATAATATATTGTTATAATTAGATTAAGGAGAGAGTAATCATCATCATCACATACCAAATAGAAGATAATGTAATCATCCTCATCACTAGTTATAGAGGAATCCTGCATGAGTATCATTGTTAGGGACGCCCTACCCGCACATCATAGTTATATGCTCGACAACTAGATCCCATTAATCATTTAATGATACACCAATAATATAATGATATATATATATATATATATTGGATCGATATCCATATCCTTGGTATTAACTATAGGTATACAAAAAAACATGTCTTAGAAGCTAGATCCTAGGAAAGAATTTCTAGGCATCCCAAATAGATATAAAGACACGCCGCGTTAGTCTCAACATCCCTCAACCAGGAAGAACCTATCGTAATCATTGTTGCATCAATAATAAAAGATTTAATGCATAAACAAAATAGTGTGGTTGTAATAGTTCCTAAACCTAACACTACTTCCATATCCCAATTTACTTACATGTTCTATATAGGCTTCAAGGTGTCACCCGTTACTATCTCTACCAAAACACCACATACCAGCTCTTGGTCATTCAAACATCGGGGAACCCTTGGGGTCCCTAAATTCAAACACTGATGATTCTTGTGGCTTCATATCCTCAAGGTCTACAAATATGTAAATGAATACTACTAGAGATCCTTAGCTGTGAAGGAAGAAGAGATAAATCCAATATGGGATCATCTAATATAAACAAATAGAGGAATCCTATAAGGGGCCCTAAGAACTACAAATATGATGGTATATACTATAATAGACCCGCACAACATGGTATGTAGGAAGATCCATCCTATATTGGATCCTCATAAAGTCATATTGGTAAAGGGATTATACAAGGGACACCATTAGTCATCTTTTAAACAAAGGAATCCCCTTGGTGATCCTTGGAACATGAATAAGATAGATTAATCTTACCCTAGATCCTCTATGTCAAAAATTAAGTAGAGTAATCCTATAAGGGATATTTAGAAACAATTTATAATCACAACCTACTAGGAAATAAGGGAGCATCTCTCAAGGGATATATCCTTAAGCTAAAATCATCAAAGGAATCCATCAAGATAGATAGTGCATGGAACACCTTTCATCAAGGGTTATCAATTAGGTATGTCCTAAAACCAAACCTATCATTCTAATTCAAGTCTTTCTCAGAAGATGACTGAATTTTACTACTAGAGGAAGAATGTATCCATTTAAGAGACATCCGAAATTCTACCTAAGAGTCATCAAAATACCTCATGGGTCTCACCCTCATGACAAAGGTGAAAATATACTCAGAATGGAATATTCATGGGTCCAATTAAAACTCCTAGTTGAAAATATACAAAAACCCTCAAAGGATGGAAATGGAGGAGTACAAAACATGTGTACGCTGGTTCACAACATGTACTCTTAAGGACCAATTTGGGTGTGTACTTTTTCATGCATTTGGAGTGTAAAATCTCAAGTACAAGATGTGTTGGATTTGTACATGGAATGTACCATACATGGAGTAACAAATAATGTAACTCACATGGAATGGCCCATTATATAACCTGGACATGTACAACTACACACTGAGAAACCCACACATGGTCTAGCCACATGCTCCACACGGCCATGATGCCATACATGGTCTATCTGGCTAGGTAATCGGCCATATGGATGAGTACTAGTACATGGTGTGTATACCACATAGATGACGTGTACTCTAAAAAATTTATCTTCCTCGAAGAACAAATGATGTTTTTTCCTGGAACCACACACCATGTAGATGGGTTTTCCGAAATAGAAACCCTCTAAGTCACCCAAAAACCCTTCATTTCACCCCAAAAGCTGTAGATCAAACTTCAAGGGTCCAAAAACAGCATACATAGAGATTAAAACATGTAAACAGCATAACTACATAGATTTAGCATGAAAACTCAAAAATTCCTACCATTGAGTGGAATCGTCTGAAGGTTCATCCATTTCCATAGTCCAATGTTTCTTTAGGATGATCTGATGTGTCCCAATCTCTAAAGGAGTACCCTTATTCCTCCTCCATCTCTCTCTCTCTCTCTTGATCTACCCCCTCCCTCTCCTATTTTCTTTCTCAGTCACATGAAGAGGGATCAACAGTGGGTTTCCATAGGAATCTTGTAATAGGATAGAAAAGAATTAAAAGAAGAAGAATAAGACAAATAAAAAAAAGAAAATAAAAGAAAAAATGGGCTACTTTCATCCCCAATTCCCAACATCAGTTTATGCCCCTCCTAGGAAAAAATACACATTCTAGACTCAATGAAGGAGACAAAATATCAATACGAGTCTTTATTCAAAAAATATAGCTATAATATCCTACTATGATAATTTAATATTTAATTTATTAGATATTAAATATTAATTATTTTGTGAAAATTATAATGGATCATAATTCTACTAAACTCCTTTAATAGGGTAAACACCCTCTTACAGGACCAACTAAGAGGTTTGAAAAAATATATGAGATCACCTAGTAGATGAAAATAACATTTTATACCTTACAAGAATTTTATAGTGAAAAATCAAATTTCAGATAAAAATTCTATTCCAGAAAAAACCTGAGTCCTTACAATATCCCACCCATAAACCTTCTCATCCCCAAGAAGCCTGATAGTAAGACTACCATCCATGCTTGCAACCCGAGCATTTGAAAAGAAATCTATTTTGACTGTCCAATGACCAGTCTCATAGAATCAATAATTGTCGCATATATGTGAGACATTTACAACAACAATTAGGTACTCCCCAACATAGGGATACCCTTATCTTTTTCCCAAAAACCAAACGCTGAGCTCAACAGGCCCCAAAAATGATGAAGTTCAACTGAAAAAAAAGTTCACCACCCTGAAATGGATAATGTTGAATTCCACACCATATGGATTACCTTATACCACTCCTTTAGTGCAATATCAATAGTTTTTCATCATCATGCCAAGAAGTACATTAAAAAAAATAATCTCAACGTATGGTCAGAACTCTCTCAACATACTCAAGATGATGTCAAGATTGAGCATGATCATCTCCAACCAAGAGTACTATATAATTCTATCAAGCAACATGTTAAAATCTCTTCAAGAAATTCTCACCATCCTGTCAATACTGGACCAAGATTTAGCCATGAGTTATTCATCACATGATAACTGATTTATTCTCGATGTCAGATCTTCCATAGTGGAACATTTATCATTTAAAAAAACTCCCGAGAAATAATTCCCTTGATAAGTCTTTGAAAAAATTTATCATCAGATCACATAATACCACTCACCAATTCACAATTGAAATGGTACCACACACAACTAGTGTATAACTTTACCACCTAACTCATACTGTATTGATTCATCCAACATAGGTCTCAGTTGACCGTGATACATGACATGTCATTTCATTAAGCTATATCTTACCCTATAACTTCTCTTCAAAATCAGGCACCTCACCCATGATATGATTTTTTCAATTACCGCCCGTAACCCAATGTAATTCCAATAACAATCATCAACCCATGCTCTAACTACATTTGCAATAGTAGAACCATTGGCCGATCAGTCCAGAAACCTAAACAATCCTTCATTAGAAGCAAGTATATAAAATTAAACCCAAGATGCTTCTTCAAAACTAAAGGCATTTACATTCCAATAATGAATCATGAGAAAATATATCAAAATGATCACATAGCCATTCTCACTTCCTAAAAATATATTCTTAATCTTGGGACAACCTACCTCATCCATGTTTCCCTCAAATTAAACAAAAATCAACCTATATGGTTCTATGTCAAGACTAACGACCCATAGGTCTCTAAACAATCCCTATAGATTAGGTCCCATAACAAGGTCACAAGGTCTAACTATCTAACCGAAAATATAAAACCTCACTAATGAAGGTAAAGATCACAAAAACCTATGAGGGTCAAAACTGAGAACATGACCTATAAGGGAATGATCCTCACTAAGCATCCTCATAAGGAACTTGTGGCTTCAGGTCATGATACTAACATATAAGAGGGACACTAAACTGACACTCACATGGAATCCATATATGGTAATTAACCTAGAGGTCCATATCATGAGAAATATCTTATAACCAATGAAAACATAGTCACCGAAATGACCAGATAATAAAAAATGAAAAGATTCGCCCTTAAGGTTATAACATACATGCATCATGTTCCCAAATGACCAAATATGGCCAATTAACATATTGTGAATAAGGACTGAGTCTTCATCCTCATTTACAAACTCCTCAATGTAGATCCATATAACCAACCATTAGATGTTAATATATATTCATGTTTGATCAATAAAGAATAATTCCACCAAACAAGAAAACACAATTTATTTTTTGTTTAGACTTATAACAATTGACCACTATTGTTAGTAATAACCACACACTAGCAGCACTATATGATGTGAATCCTACATACCAAATAAGATGAATAAGACACCATCAAGTTTTTCAAATGTACAGTCAAAATCTATCTCTATAATCTTGAAAAATATCAAAATCAAAAAATCCACAAGAAATTTGTGTCAGTCAAGGAGAAAATCATATACAACTAAAAAAATTTAAGATCATAAAGCAATCCCATACCCATGAAAACCATGACTTCTTTACTAGAAAATGTGTTCTCGACAAACCAACCAAATATGAATCACACGTTATAAAAAATTCCAAATAATAATTTCTACCATTTCATAAATTATAAATCCAAGGAAAATAACATCTCTAATATAACTTCATAATGACTAGACCAAGATTCCACTAATCTATTTCTCTGATCAATGATTATATGAGGCCTCAAGCACAAATCCTTTTAAACTAGAGTCTATCAACTAGCAATGAGGGTTGAGGATGTGAAAGCGGAGAGTCTATTCCCTAATATAAAAGTACAAAAATATAAATAATTGATATGTATCATACAAAAAAGTAAATAAAAATAGTTCAAAAGTAGTAAGAAACTGAAATAGAAGATATTGTATAAATAAATTAAAATATATAGAATCCTAAACAACAATTCCATACATACAACAATGATAACCCACTGGGATGACCATACATATATGAGTAAAAGAAACTGAAATAAAAGTATTGGGCTATACTACTATCTCCGATATAGACCTCATATCCAGTATCCATACACAATAAAATTGAACCAGCCCAATCAGAAGAACTCACATGAGAATCTCCACTCAGTCATGAAACTCGAGGCCTCAACCACATCCACTATGCAATCATTCTCAACCTAAAAAAGAATACATAATGTGAACACACACATCAAGGAAAGAAAGCATGGGTGAGAAATAATCTCAAAAAGGACACCCCAATAATGAAACTATAAATACACTAGCAAAAGTGTATGAAAATGAAATATTCTCATCCAATCCAAGTAAAAACTCAAAAGATATGTAAATCCAATAAATGTGAAATAACAGTTGAACCTCAGGTGTATAATCTCTATCAGCTGGGAATATTTGACCATTGATGTATGCATTTATATATCAAAACATGTATATTACCATAACTATACATATATGCATAAATATGATAATTCATGATTATGTTGACTGAAATAACAAGAAACTAATTGGTAGACGATCCTTGGGACCATAATACCGATCACATAGACATCATGGGTAAGGTAATTGAGTTGGATAGTTTACCACTCAATCCATGTATCATTAATTCAATATATCAGTTCATAATACCAATTGATATATACCTTCGTCGACTAATACCAGAAATTTCTCGGAGCAATCTATGTCACTATAGGGGGATACTTATCCTAACCCTTGGTTCACCAGTAATCACCTCCAATCACTGTAAAAAAGGATTCCATGTAAGTACATTCAGACATCCTAAAAATTACCACTAACCTAGAAATCATGATTCTCATTCCAGGTAAACATAGACCAATGTAAGAGTTGCAGGTCATGTTCCATAGGCGGTCATAGTAATTGGAACTCGGATGAACTATAAGGTTATAAACCTCAAGTGATATGGAAGGGAATATCATTAGAGAGATTCACCGCCAAACCCTTTTGGTCTCAAATAAAGAATAGGGGAATCATTCCTATCATCCATGAGAGCTTAATAATCCATTGGTATCTAATGATGTGAAAATCCATGTCCTACATCGTGGTTAAGTAACTAATGAGGGAGAGCATAATCATTCCTATAACTTAATAAAGAGTAATCATCCATGAGTATAATAACATTGAAAGATCATAATAATCCTAATAACATACCAAACATTGGATATATTAATAATCCTCATCACCCGGGAGACTAGAATATTCAACCATTATCATTAATAGGGAGGCTATGCTCGCATTCTATAATCATTGTCTCAATAGCCGAAACCTATGAAGCACCTCTGGAGACCCAAATAAGATAATAATAAATATATATATGCTCAATATACAGATCCCATGTAGTATGTTTGGGTATGTAAATAATAATAAAAAACATGGATTAAAATCCAAATCCTAGGAAAGAACATTTGAGACACCAAAAGAGAAACAAATATGCCTCATGGTAGGATCAACAACCCCTAACCAGGAAGCACCTCTAGTAATCAATGCTAAATTACAAATAAATAAGTGAGAGTATAATAAAAGTGGGGGTGTACGAAAGACAAAACCCAACACTACTACAATATCCTCATGGGCTTACAAGTTTTTTATAAGTTCTAAGGTGACAAAAAATACCATCTCTACTGAAACCCGATGTACACACTTAGGGTCAGTCAAACATTAGGGTACCCACAGGGTCCCTCATGTAAAACACTGAAGAGGTATCCAACATGGGATCCTCATGTCCTACACATAAGAGAATGAATACTAATCAGGGTATGTAGATGTTAAGGAATAATGTAGAAATCCTACATGGGATCCTTGGTGGTTAACAAATGGGCATATCCTATAAGGGATTCTCAGAATATTACATAGGAATGGGCATCCTACAAGGGACCCTCAAAACATGGTACGTAAGAAGAGGAAACCTACATGGGATCCCCATAATGACATAAATTTAAAGGGAAACTACAAGGGACTAAATAAGTTATATTTTAGTCAACGGAATCCATCATGAGATCCTTGGTACCAGAATATGATAGTGGTATCCCACACTGGAGCCTCTAGTTTGAAACATAAGTAAAGTAATCCTAGATGGGATCCATAGAAATAAAAAAACCCACAACCTCTTAGGCTAGATGGGAACAATTACCAAGGGATATTTCCTCAAGGTAGATTTTACAAAGGACTCAGTTAATAGATATATTTCATGGATAATCTCAAATAAATGGGTCTCAACTAGGTTGTTCTGAACACCCAACCATTCATTCACCTTCAACTATCTGTTAGGAGAAGACTAAATTCAATTAATGGAGGAAGATCCGCCCTGTACAATAAATGTTTGAAAAACAACATTGGAGTCCTCAAAACACCTCATGAGTCTTACCATCATGACCTATATGAAAATATACTTAGAATGGTTTACTCATGGTCCCAATTATGACTTTTGGGTGAAAAGATAATAGAAACTCATAAAGGGTTACAAGGGAGGAGTACATGGTGTGTGTACCCTAGTACATGATATGTACCCTCAAGGCCCCACATAGGAATGTACTTATTCTTGTTGTTATAATGTAAAATACCATGTACAAGACGTGTTTTCCCTGCATAGAGCATGTAACCTACATGACGTTCCTACTAGTGTACCACCTATGGCCTGATCATGTAAATTGCATGACTGTGTATATCTCATAGCCATTTACATCTACATGGAGTGTGCCCCCTGGGATCTATTTGTGTAATCCAAATAACCATTTTCCCCTACACAGGTTTCTTGGAAATGTAATCATCTATATGACCGAGTACCAGTACATATCATGTACTCTGAAAAATCCATATTCCCCTAACATGAAGAACACATTGCATGTGTTTCCTCAACAACTTGCTGTGTAGATGATGTTTCATTACTCGAAACCCATAAATCACCCATAAACCCCAACTTTCATCCCAAAAGTAGTAGATCTAACATCATGGGGTCCTAAGCAAGCATATAAAGAGAATAATACTTGAAAACATCACATCTATGGGTATTTATGATAAAAACTCATAAAGTCAAACATGTGGGTGGAATATATCAAAGATTATCATTTTTCTATAGTCCAATGTTTCCGCGGAATGATCTGTCCAGTCCCAAGCTCCATGGTGGTACCCTTCTTCCTCCTCCCTCCACCATCCTCCCACCCTCTCTTTATCTCTCTTTGTGTGTGTCTGTGTCCCATTTTATCTATCACTCACACGAAGGGGGGGACACTAAAGGAATCCGTAAGATTATATTAGGGGGAAATAATGGAAATAAAATAAAGATAATAAAATTAAATGAAAAATAATAGAAAAAGAAAAGAAAAGAAAAAGGGGGCCTGACTTCCAATGTATCACCCCAAGATTTCATATTTTGTTAGTTCTTCAATGTAATTCAATAACTTACACTACACACAACATCGAGTTCAAGCGCACCATGACTTTCCAAACTAGTCGTTCAAAAGCAGTTATGAATAGTATTAACTGAATTTTGAACTATATATAATCCTTATAATTTTATAATCCATATTATGAGTTTCTTAGAAATAATGTATGAACTAATTCTTTTTTTAGATAAAAGAAGTATTTTTCAAAAAATATTCTTTTATCACCTTTTAATGGTGAACCCTTTTTAAATCAAATATTTGAAACTTATATATATTAAATTTGACAAAATAAACTTCTTCATTAGAATCGGGACATAAGAATTTAGTTTCAATAAATGTTTGGTGTTTTTCTGATAACTTTCATATTTGGATGAATAGTGAAAAATACTATATTTTAATTGAAAACAACTTTTTTAATCAAAATAATTTAGAGTAATAAATTATAAATTTTAATGGTTTGGAAGTATAAATAGATTATATTTTTACCATTTAATCCAATTCTTGTCATTCTATGTAATTTCACTTTGAAAGTGGACATAAACAACTGTCAAACTTTTGATAGTTATTGTTTCCTAAAAATACGCCTTTTGGTTTTGACAACAGGAATTAATTTTAAATTGATAAATGAAACTTATATGTTTTTTATTTGGTAAAATAGACTTCATTATTGAATTTAGAATATCAAAATTATCTTACGGTGAAGTGTTTTTATTTTTCTGAAAAGTATTAATTTTTGATGAATAGTGAAAAACACTAAGTTATAGTTTAAAACCGAATTTTTATTTAAATAATTATTTATTTTATTTAAATTTATTCTAGTTTGAAATAGATACATAATTAATATATAAGTTCAATTTAATTCTTTAGAGTCAGTTTATAATAATTTTAGATCTATAAAAACTTTATTGAACATTTCACCGCCTTTTACCCGTCTCCTAGGAGAATATGTAAATTCACATGAAACATAATTTTACCACTTCTGTGTGTTGAATTTAGAAAATCAGAGAGAGATAGTTAATATCAAGGAGTAAAATGTGGTTCAATAAGAAAAAAATAATTTTTTGTGAATAGTAACTATTTAATTTTATTTGCCACAGTTGAAAGTAAATATGGTAATTAAGGGTAAAAATGATATTATTATTACCCTAAAACATGTAAAAATTCTATTGGATAAGTTTAATTCGACCAAAAAAAACCTTAAGAATAAAATATGACCCTTTAGGTCCACTTGTATTAGATAAAGACATTTATTATTATTTAATTTAACGAAGAGTTAAAAGAGTTAAAATAAATTTTTAATAACTAAACCATTTCTAATATACGGTTATACATAAGATAAATTCGACTATAAGTATTAATTATAAAGATAAAAATATTTCATATATAATGGTATTTTATTTATAATTTTTAGAGATTAAATAATTATGTTTATTGATGACACAATGATGATGTAGTAATTACCTTATTAATGAAAGAATCAAATAAATGGTATTATAAATGTTAAAATAAATATAATTTCAAAATTTTTATGAAATCCACGAATTTTATAGGTGAATATGACATGTTAGGGGTGATTAAATGTATCTTTTTTAAAGTAATAAAGTTGTGATGACTTTCACAAAAACAAAATACCAAATAGTGTCAAATTCGACATAAATTAATATTTAAAACAAATACTATATTATTGGTGATATAATATTCTTAAAAAGGTGAGGTTCGGAGAAAGGGATTAAATAATATTATATATTCCATTAATGAGCCAGTTGAGGTTCTCTTGAATGTTTACAGTATGTTTATTAACCATATAGAGTAAGAATACAAGAAGACATGGTAAAAGTTAAACTATTTAACTGAGTTAAATCTAAAGGATATGGTTAAAATGGTAACCTAAACTTTTCCAAAACCTATTGGTTGAGTGGATTTCGACCCATAACCACCTAAGGCTCAAAATAAATTCATTTTTAACCATTATAAACTGAATATGATTGTTTAATAAATTAATAAATTAATATTTTCCTAAAGTGACCCTCACCCATCTTATAAAATGACACTTCCCCTTCTATCTAATTCACACCTCCAAAGTTATTTGGCTCTACCAAACCCTACCCAAATATCCTACAAACTATCCAAAATTCATCCTAGAGGCCTTCCTTTGTTCATAAATCCATCTTAAGGATCCCTTTTTATCAAATCAAAATGAAGAAGCCGAAGAAGAGGTAATGATTTCACCACCCTCTTTCAAGTTCTCTTATTCTTCCACTTACCATTTCTTTGTTGTTTCCATTCTGAAATAATAAATCCAGTATCTTATATATACAGGGATGTTATTATAAATATGGAACAAATATATTCATTATTCTACCGATCTTATGAATGATAATGGCACCATGCGTGCGTACGTATGGCTTACCGTCTCCACGCTGTGGTGTAATTTGTTATTCAACACTATGTTATTTGGATGGATGTAATGATGAGAAATATGTATATAAATAATGAAAATAACATACTAATGTCTCTGTAAAATTAATATACCATCCAATTCTATACCTTTAAGAAAATGATATTGTCGTTCGTGCGTACCTACGGATTACCGTCTCCACGACACGATGAGATTCTTTCCATGTTCACCATTCATCGACGATTATAAAAATATATATTACTAATAAGTATGTAATATATGACATAATAATTCTACTAGAGAGAGATATATATATATATATACTTACATATATCTTATTCACTTAGTTCTGTTCAATACGATATGAAAATGGAAACAGCGTTTATGCGTACGTACGAACTACCGTCTCCATAAATGGTGTTTTTCATTTCATGTATATGTATATTATACATATTTATATTATAAATATATATGATATATAAATCATTTTTTATATTCTTTATGTGTTTAAATCTTGTTCTAAGTGAAACAATCAAGAGTAACATGTTAAAACATGTACGATAAAGAAAGCAATTATTACCCGAAATATTAATTTAACATGGAAATTATTATTAAATGGGTAGTATAAAGTCATAAATGAATAATTTATGATATCATAAATATTAATATTTTTCTGTTATAATTTAATAACATACTATGATCTTCATATAGGAGGTTAAACATACCCTTGACTAAAGGAAAGTACAAGGTAAAGGTTAATTTCTCAATCTAATTATTATCCGAGATTGTTTATTTGTAAGTATTTACTGGGAAATTTTTATCATCCATGCCCATTTTTTATTAAAGTGATTTTAAAATGAATTTTCTAAGGATTTTTGAAAGGTACTCTTTATCAAGATCATAATTTTAAATTTTTTAATGATTTATGTCTCTAAATCTATTTTATTAATGTCCATATTTTCAAAATGATTTTAAGGATTTATTTATATGGAATGAGTGTTTTGAAATGATAATTCTTTTCAAGAGTTTAAAAGTGGTATGAGACACTTTGATTCAAAAATCTATTTTAAATTGATTCCTTTATAAATGTGTGACTTTTAAATGATTTAAAAAAGCATATTATCTCAAAATGTTTTACTCATCATTTTTAACTATGTCATCATCCTTTACTGGATATTATTTTTGATTGAGGTTGATTTATTATAATAAAATCTTCCATATTGTATTTAATGAGTTATGATATGTTTGATTTGGGATGTTATATTTTTATTCCATTCATGGTTTATGGTTAATGTATTGACATTTTATATGCTAGTTTTAATACGAATGTTTATGTTATGTTTCAAAGTTTTCATATGAGGAATACAGTGGACTTAGTAAGTAACAGGTGGAGCCCGCAATAGCTCTTCGATGCATCAGTAGGTCTCATGAGACAAATTAGTGTCTTGGCACAAGGCCTTGACAAAAATTTTATTTGTACTCTTGGCACAAGGCATTGACTATGTGGTAATGATGTCCGGCGTTAGGTATTCCCCCATTATAAAATTAGTTATCACAAGGGATTAATCTACTAGTAGAACATCCATGTGAATGTTTATATGGTAACTTTTGATTTATTTTTTCCATATTATGTCCAAGTTTATGTTTAAAAAGGCTGTTGTTTTTATCTCACATCTTGTCTTAAAAAGTTATAGCTTCCGCAAAATTATTTACCCTTACTAGGAATCTGAGCTCACCCCTTTATTATGTTTTATTTTCCCAGGATTCTGAGAAGTGTATTATGATTGATATGTAGGGTTAAGCTAAAGGGAGTAATGGAGTTCGAAAAATAACTATTTTTTTTGTATTGTATGTTAGAAAGGGTAATGTAATGTTCATGTATGAAATCTATTTTCCAAGACTGCTAAACTGATCGGTCTTTTGGGACTTGATTCTTTGTAATCATTCCAATGTATTAAAATAATGCACCGAATCTGGGAATCTAGGGTCGGGGCGTTATAGTTGGTATCAGATAAATTTTAGCAATAACCTTGGAAACTAGATTTAGATAAACTCTGATTAGAGTACATTACCCTAAGATAGAATTTGAGGATTTGTAAAGGAGAACTTTCTAGAATTTTGGTAATGTAGAGATTTTGTGAGTTTTCCAAGACCATACATCCCTGTATGGATTCGAGCAGGTAGAGGTGGCTCTAGCACATATGTACCTAGGGATAAAACCCGAAAGCACCACTTTGAGCTGGACTTGAATGGGAACTGGTGCATGACAACGAGCCTTGCTGTACTCTTGGTTACGACACTCCTGGGGTATATGATTAGTATTATTCTCATTTTCTTTACAAATCATTATGAATGATTTTAAAATATATACCTCCTCAAAGAAAACAATTTTGTGATTATGGATTATATCTATAAACTGTTCAATTTATGTTAGGTATTTTATATGTATGGAATTATCTATTGAAATTCATAAACTGACCTAGTGTATGACATTGTATAGAAATGGGACCCAGTAGAAGGAATGTGAACTCCAGCAATACGTATGATCCAAAGAGTAAGAAGCATCATATCTTTCATAGTATTAATCCAACATTTAGAAGAGAAATAGTCTACCATGTATTCTCAACATATGAAGAAATAATATCACGTGTTAATAAGATAAGTAAAGAATTCCTTGAGTCCTATGAATTTGAAGGGATGCAAGAGAAGAAAATGATGGAAGAGAGAAAGATGGACAAAGGGAAGAGGGAAAATAAGGATTTTCTAATATGCGATAATGTGGAATGAATCACCTTGGTAAATTATTGAAGGGAATGGAAGTTTGTTATAAGTGTGGAGAAAAAGGACACCATGTACATGATTTCAAGGGTAATAAAAAGTTTTCAAATGTAAAATGCTCCATCTGCATGGCATTGAGACACTACGCGAATCAATTTCCCATTCATAAGAGTATACCACAAATTATGTTATTGGATAATAATCAAGTTATGATACTACCTCAGATGAAGAGGAATGACTATTGTTCTTATGTTGTTATTATATAATTATTTCATTTGAGTGTTGTATCAACAGTATACTTGTTAAATGAATTATGGAGATAAATAAGGATTTTACTGCAGTACTATTTTATTGAGGATTTCAGATTATATGGTTCTATGAAAAGTGACTTGATAGTAAGCTACACTTTTTTGAAAATACATGGTTGAAGAAAAGTTAATCTTTAATATGGTCATGATAATAAGGTAGTGATTTTGGAATAAGAGATGGTTGATTTTGGTAATTCAGTATATTGCGGTGTTGTAAAAGAATATATGATGAAGGCGTTCACATGTTATGACCTGACAAAAAGGATCATCATTATGTTTAATTTCCTTATAAATTTTGGACTGAGAGTTTGGATATATGTATTTTGGATAATTTTAAAGGCTGGAATGGATTATGTTTGAAATTGGATACTATTGTTAAGGTTATTTTTGGATTTCCATAAAAAGGACAACCCAAAGTTCGGGCGGCAACCCGTCGCGTCTGGAAAGGCCGCGAGACATGAAACCGCAACTGAAGGGAGACAAGGTTGTATCACCTATCACTGACCCACGTGATGTCCTGGATTGAATAATGTAGTTTTTTAAAGGGTCTGGTAGATTAATTATAAATTCATTATTTTTGGAACCCTATACGATTAGGATAAATAATTTTTTTTGAAATCTTTTGGAGTGAAAGATGAGTTTGTGGTAGGATTTATTTCAATGATTAAACTATACTTGTGAGATATATATATATATATATAATTTTGTTCCTCTTATTAAGACTAAATTTTATTAAACCAATTTCTGATGTGGGTTTTCCCACAAAGTTATTTTCTATTTTCAACCATTTATTTTCAATGAAAAATCTCAAATTGTTAGGATGCAATTTATTGAAGGAGGGAAGAATGTAACAACCAATGATTTGGTATTATTTTAGTTCTTCAAAGTAATTCAATAACTTACACTACACACAACATCGAGTTCAAGCACACAATGACTTAACAAACTAGACGATCAAAATCGGTTAGGAATAATATTAAATGTATTTTGAACTATATATAATCCTTATCATTTTAGAATCCATATTATGAGTTTCTTAGACATAATGTAAGAACTAATTCATTTTTTTCAGATAAAAGAAGTATTTTTCAGAAAATATACTTTTACCGCCTTTTAATGGTGAACCCTTTTTGAATCCAATATTTGAAACTTTTATATAGTCAATTTGACAAAATAAACTTCTTCTTTAGAATCAGGACATAAGAATTTAGTTTCAATAAATTTTTTGTGTTTTTCTGATAACATTCATCTTTAGTTGAGTAGTGAAAAAATACTATATTTTAACTGAAAAAAACTTTTTTATTAAAAATAATTTATAGTGTTAAACTACAAATTTTAATGGTTTGGATGTATAAATAGATTATATTTTTACCATTTAATCCAATGCTGGTCATTCTAAGTAATTTCACTTTGAAATTGGACATAAATAAGTGTCAAACTTTTGATAGTTATTATTTCTTAAAAATACGTCTTTTGGTTTTGACAACAGGAATTAATTTTAAATTAATAAATGAAACTTCTATGTTTTTTATTCGGTAAAATATACTTCATTATTGAATTCGGAATATCATAATTAGCTTACGGTGAATTTTTGGTATTTTTCTGAAAACTATTAATTTTTTATGAATAGGGAAAAACACTGAGTTATAGTTTAAAACCGAATTTTTATTTGCATATTTTTTTTTATTTAAATTTATTTTAGGTAACAATATATACATAATTTCTATATAAGTTCAATGTAATTAATTGGAGTCAGTTTATAATAATTTTAGTTATATAAAAATTTTATTGAACTTTTCACCGTCTTTTACCCACCTCCTAGGAGAATTTGTAAATTCACATCAAACATAATTTTACCACTTCTGTGAGTTCAATTTAGAAAATCTGAGAGACACAGTTAATATCAAAGATTAAAATGTTGTTCAATAAGATAAAAATAATTTTTGGTGAATGGTAACCTTTTTACATTTATTTACCACGGTTAAAAGTAAATATGGTAATTATGGGTAAAAATGATATTATTATTACACTAAAACATGTCCTAATTCTATTGGATAAGTTTAATTCTACCAAAAACAATCATAGGAATAAAATATGATCCTTTAGGTCCATTTGGATTATATTAAGTCATTAATTATTATTTAATTTAAAGAAGAGTTAAAAGAGTTAAAATCATTGTTTAATAACTAAACCATTTTTAATATCGGGTTATACATTAGATAAATTCTAATATAAATATCAATTATAAAGATAAATATATTTCATATATAATGGAATTTTATTTATAATTTTTAGAGATTAAATAGTTAAATTTATTAATGACACAATGACAATGCAGTAATTACCTTATTAATGATTGAATTAAATAAATGGTATTATAAATATTAAAATAAAAATAATTTCATATTTTTTATGAATTCCAAAAAATTTATTGGTGAATATGACATGTTAGGGATGAATCAATGTATCTTTTTTGAAGTAATAATGTTTTGATGACTTTCACAAAAACAAAATACCAAATAGTGTCAAAATCGACATAAAATAATATTTAAAACAAATACTATATTATTGGTTGAAATAATATTCATAAAAATATAAAGTTCTGCCAAAGGGATTAAATAATATTATATATGTCATTAATGTGCCATTTGAGGTTCTCTTGGATGTTTAAAGTTAGTTTATTAACCATATAGAGTAAGAATACATGAGGACAGGGTAAAAGTTAAACTATTTAACTAAGAGTTAAATCTAAAAGATAAGGTTAAAATGGTAACCTAAACTTGTCTAAAATCTATTGGTTGAGTTTATTTCGAATCATAACCACCTAAGGCACATAATGAATTCATTTTTAACCGTTATAAACTGAATATGTTTGTATAATAAATTAATGCTTTAATCTTTTCCTAAAGTGACCCTCAACCTTCTTATAAAAGGGCACTTCCCCTTCTGTCAACTTCACACCTCCAAAGCAATTTTTCTCGACCAAACCCTTCCCAAATATCATCCCAACTATCCAAACATCATCCTAGAGGCCTTCTTTTGGTCAGAAATCCAACATAAGGATCTCTTTTTATCAAATCAAAAGGAAGAACCTGAAGAAGAGGTAATGATTTCACCACCCTCTTTCAAGTTCTCTTATTCTTCCACTTACTCTTTCATTGTTGTTTCCATTATAAAATAATAAATCTAGTATATTATATATACTGTGATTTTATTATAAATATTTAACAGCTATATTCATTATTCTACCAATCTTATGAATGATAATGTCACCATGTGTGCGTACGTACGACTTACCATCTCTATGCCGTGGTGTAATTTGTTATTCAACACTATGTTATTTGGATGGATGTAATGATGAGAAATATGTATATAAATAATGAAAATAACATACTAATATCTCTGTAAAATTAATATACCATCAAATTACACACCTTTAAGGAAATGATATTGTCGCTCGTGCGTACGTACGGATTACCGTCTCCACAACGCGATGAGATTCATTTTCACGTTCACCATTCATCGAAGATTATAAAAATATATATTATTAATAAGTATGTAATATATGACATAATAATGATATTGGAGATATATATATATATATATATTTATATATATATACTTACATATATCTTATTAACTTAGTTCTGTTCAATACGATATGAAAACGGAAACAACGTTTATGAGTACGTACGGACTACCGTCTCCATAAATGGTGTTTTTCATTTCATATATATGTCTATAATACATATTTATATTCTAAATATATATTACATATAAATCATGTTCTATATTCTTGATTTATTTAAATCTGTATCTAAGTGATACAATCATGAGTAACAAGTTAAAACACGTACGATAAAGAAAATGATTATTACCCAAAATATTAATTTAACATGGAAATTATTATTAAATGGGTAGTATAAAGTCATAAATGAATCATGTATGATATCATAAATATTAATATGGATATGTTATAATTTAATAACATACTACGATCTTCATACAGAAGGTTAAACATACACTCGAATAAAGGAAAGTGCAAGGTAAGGGTTAATTTCTCAATCTCATTATTATCCGAGATTGTTTATGTGTAAGTATTTACTGGGACATTTTTATCATCAATGTCCATTTTTCATAAAACAGATTTCAAAATTAATATTTTAAGGATTTGTGAAAGGTACTCTTTATCAAGATCATAATTTTAAATGTTTTAATTATTTATCTTTCTAAATATTTTTAATTAATGTCCATATTTTGAAAATGATTTTCAGGATTTATTTATATGGACATGAATGTTTTGAAATGATAATTATTTTCGAAGGTTTCAAAGTGGTATGGGGAACTTTGATTAAAAAAATATCCTCTAAATTTCTTCCATTATAAATTTTTGACTTTTAAATTATTTTACAAAAAGTATATTCTCTCAAAAAGTTTTACTAATAATTTTCAACTGTGTCCGCATCCTTTACTGGATATTATTTTTGATTGAGGTTGGTTTATTATAATAAAATCTTCCATATTGTATTTAATGAGTTATGATATGTTTGAATATGTATGTTTTATTTTTGTACCATTCATTGTTTATGGTTAATGTATTGACATTTCGTATGCTAGTTTTAACATGAATGTTTATGTTATGTTTCAACTTCTTCATATGAGGAATGCAGTGGACATAGTAAGTGACGGGTGGAGCCTGATATAGCTCCTCGATGCATCGGTAGGAATTCCCTCATTATGAAATTAGTTATCGCATGGGATTAATCAACTAGTAGAATATCCATGTTAATGTTTATATGGTAATGTGTGATTTATTTTTTCCATATTATGTTCAAGTTTATGTTTAAAAAGGATGCTGTTTTAATCTCACATATTGTCTTATAAGTTTATAGTTTCTGCTAAATTATTTACCCTTACTGGGCATCTGATCTCACCCCTTTCTTATGTTTAATTTTCCTAGGATTCCAAGAAGTGTATTATGATAGATATGAAGGGTTAATCTAAAGGGAATAATGGAGGTGTCAAAGAAATTTTTTTTGTATTGTATGTTAGAAAGTGTAATGTAATGTTCATGTATGCAATCTATTTTCCAAGACTGCTAAACCGATCAGTCTTTCGGGACATGATTCCTTGTAATCATGCCAATGTATTAAAATAATTTACCGACTCTAGGAATATAGGTTCAGGTCATTATATCCAACTTGAGTTTATACCCAACCTAGAAAAACTATCTATTCCAAACTCAATGGTGGAGGAAGATTCTCAATTCAATGATCAATTTAAAATATATATCCAAATTAACCTGTAAGAATAATTTAATATTTAATTTATTAGATATTACATATTAATTATTATGCTAAAATTTGAACGCCTTGGAATTCAACCAAGCACATATAATAAGGTAAACAACCTATTATTGGACCAAAATAGAATCCATAAAAATTAATTGAGATCATTTTCTTGGGGAAGATACCATTTTACTCCTTATAATTACCTAAAATAAAAATTTAAAATTTCTTCTAAAAACTACAATCTAAAAAAACATGGGTCCTTACACTTATAATGTTATATTTTATGGTGACAATCTGTTAAGAATGGGAATAAGATAAATAAATTAAATTCCAAAAAAGGTGAATTAATATATAACAATATAATAAGATACAATAAACCCAAATTATAAGGATAATGGTCATGAATAATTATTAAAACTCAATGAAAAGGAAATAAGTTAACAAACACACTAACACAGATCCCTGTTTGGTTAAATTCACTCAAATGTCAAGTATAATAAAATAATAATCATTAAAATATATTTATGAGCCTTAGTTATATATATATATATTATGTTTTATTTTAATAATTTTAATTTACTTATTATATAGTTTTTACTTATATTTATTTTATCTTGATAATCTGTTATTAGTAGTTTTGATTGTTAATTTAGTTGTTTTAGTATAATGGTATGAGTCATAATTCCTTGATCATAAGATCATTATATCTATAATTTTAATGACACTAGAGCATAATTTCTATAATGGGTTATGAAGATCTAGTTTTATTCCTGGGGTTTCAAGAATGATTCTCTATAATAAAAAACATAACACCATTTTTAGTAACTTTCAATGAATATAAGGTGGTATATTAATTATATTTTAAATAATAATGTTAAATTTATAAAAAAACAAAAACAATTACTTGTGAATACAATATCTTACTTATAATTATGTTTTCCTAATCAGCAATGACAATTGTAATAGCCTAGTTTTTATCTTAGATATGGATCCTTTAAATTTGGACTAATTTTGTATTTTAGACCTATGGTTTGAAAGGATTCAAGGGTGTATAGATATTTTTCATAGTTAATAACTCTATCCAGGAGACAAATACACTGGGAATCATGTTTAGCAGAAACCGTGACACCCATCCCTTATGGTCTCTCATAACAGTGTGAGGCTGGACATTGGGGTGAACATGTAACACCCCAATTTTTTATGAACCTTTTTTCTCCCGAATAAATTAATTTTTTATTTAGTTATATAAATACAATAATCCACACATTACTTTCATACAAAACAAACTCGGTATAAGTTACATGAATCATCGACTTGGTGTACATTACATGGATCATCTACTTGGCATATGGTACATGCAACATCGATGTTTCTATGAAATATCCTTTTACTTTTATAATTATTTAAATTTTATAATAATAAATTATATGTAAAAATAAGTTACATTAATAGTAATATTTACATTTCAAATATTTTTTATAATTTTTTATATAAATAAATCATATTGATTTTGAAAGATATAAGTTTTGGTAATGTCCTTATATGTTTTAAAATACCATTTCTCAAATGAACTACTTGTAATGTCCTTCTAGGAAAAATAAAAAAATTAAATTTAGACTCATTTAGAAATTTAATTAGTTAAAATAAAATTTATTTTTTAATTTATCATGTCAAACTTATCTTATGGATAAATAATGTGATTTTGTTCTCAGAAATTTCATTTTTGGATGAATAATAAAAAATTCAAATTTTAATTCAAAACTAATTTTTGATCTATTTTATTTATAAGGTTAAATTATATTTTAATTTGGTTTAAAATTTTAATTAGATAATATTTTTATCAATAAACCCAATTTAGTTCATTGAGATCAATTTCACTTTGAACATAGGTATAAAAACTTTGCAGGCTTTTGAATGCTTTTACTTTAAAACCCCACTTTGTCGACCCGACTATAGGATTAAATTTAAATTAATTTCTTGATAATGTGGTTAGAATTTGGGAAAATGGATTCCAAATTTGGAGTAATAATAATATATAATATCTAATTTGTTCAACTTATTTTTTGAACAAAAATAATTGTTAAAGTGATTAAACATAATTACAATGATTAAGGATATATTTAGCTTAATAAGGGACTAAACCATAACATTAAGGCCAAAAAAAAACTAAAAACTTGTCCAAAAACCATTTACAAACATATTTATACTTTATACTTGATTTCCCTACTTTTTAGCATTATTGGATCAGCTTATAACATGGAAAAATGGGTGAAATTCTCTCTTCAAATATTCACCAATGTGCCACTCCTCCTTCATTATAAAAGTTCACTACATCTCCCCCTTCTTCATATATTTTGAACCACATAGGTTAGGCCTATATCTACCCAATACACTTAAAAACATCTCTACCTTACCCCTAGAATCCTCCCATTGGATATAAAACAACCCAAGGAAGCCTTTTGGCACATTCCAAAAAGGAGTTACCTGATTTAGAGTTAATGTATTCTGTCAAGACCCTTCCTTTTATTTTTTCTCCACCTCTCTAATATATTTATTCCATTATTTTATAAAACACAAGTATAAAAAATATACTAGTAATATTTTATTATTAGGGTTGAATCTACACTTACACACACCTCCATCTAATGGGTAATGAACATACTGTTTACAAGTATGAGGAATTATCACCTCACTGAGCGATGATTGTTCATTTTTCCCTTACCGCCTCTCATGGTGGAAATTATAATGTAAAATATATTTATATTTATAATATATTATATATTTTTTTTATCTTCTGTATTCATTTTATAACACATATAATGTTTACATTCAATTTGTTTTAAATACGATAATTTCGTATGAGGAAGTGTGGACTATTTCCCCCTCAAAGAGATATGATTCGTTCACACACAACGTGGAATGTATTAAGGATAGTTTTAGTAAAATTCTATGATATATATAACATTATAATTATAATATAATGATATTATATATATTTATTCATATATTTCATTTTCTTTCTTTCTTTCGATAGGACAATAAAAACGGAAACAACATTTATGCTTACGTACAACTTACCGACCCACTGAACCGTGTATTCCATTTCTTAAATATATATAATATTGATTATAATAATAAAAATTTATAGATTATAAATTATATTTATATCATTGTTTAAATTTGTTAATCATAATATAAGTATAAGGACTGAATATATAACAAATTAATACTCATGCGAAGAACAAAGTGAATATTACCAGAAATGAAACCATAACATTTGAATGTTAACATAAGGGTAATAAAAGGTCCTAATAAAACCATATATTGTATTATATAAAATATTATATTTCAATAAAATATTTATAAAAATTATATTTATTATATAAGTGGTCGTAATGAGTACGACAAGAGTAAAGCCACAAGGTAATTGAATTTTATCTCACTTTTATTTTTGTTAGATACATGCCTTAATCACCGCTCACATATTTTTTGTCGAAAATGTAATAACCATGAATGTAAAATATGATTATTATAATTAAATTTATTGTTATTCACATAACCTTTTTATGATAATAATTTCATGGTGTTTATGTTTAAGAAGATATCATATCAGTAAGACGATTTTTTCTCAGTTTTCCTCCATTGGGATAAATGTTTTTTATAAAATATTTTTTTTTTGATTTTTATATAATTTTATTTGACATTTTATATCATGAATCTACTTAATTTAATGATATTTAAATCTTCATGTAACTTCCTTTTCTTACATGGATAGTACGATCCCAGATATCTAGTGATAAGAGTTCATTGAAACAATCTCATCGCTTATCATGATTGTTTATGATTATGCATCAATTAATGAAATATCATGACCCATATCTCAATAAAGCATAGTAATTTCCTGATCATCTAGTTATTCAAGATATCTTAATGTATTATTATCATTCTCCCACTCTTTCGAACTTAAGATAATTATTTATGTAAAATTTGGTCGTCTATCTCTTCAGTTAGAATTTAATTGTATTCAAAACCCATTTTTTCAAAACTCTTCTAAAAAATGTTTTCAACAGATATTTTAATCCCATTTACATGGAAAAAGGATTTTAATTTTTTTTATAGTTTCTGTTGATTCTTTTATAAGTTTTCAAATATATTTGAAAATAAAAATCTTTTCAAAAGAATTTATGTTTTAAAATTTACTTTTCAATATAGAAAATATATTATCTTAATGAAATAATTTTTAAAATATCTTTAAAATTTATTTCCCATTTAAAATAACATATTTTGGTGTTACTCATTCATTTATCGGGAAATTATTCAGTGTTTCCATTAATATTCTACCACTGAATGGATTACATTTTTATGGAATGCAATTTAGGAAACCGGATTATCTTTCACAGGTTATATGATTTTGTAAACACTTCTTTTCAAATGATATATTTATGATGAATTGATTATGAAACATTTATATTTCCATAGGTTATGATATGATTACATGTTTATAATATGAATTTAATTTCATGGTTAATCATATTATTATTTATGATTTTTTTGGAACATGTATCTGTGATTAAATTATAAGATTGGTGGGGCCATTATCTCCCTAAAATAGATTGAGTAAATATTTATAAATTATGAGATATAATAAGATAGTCATGGGAGTTAACATTAAATACTAATATGGACATAGGAGTGAACCATCACTACAAAGATGGTATGAGGAGTGAATTCATGCTACTCGAAAGTCTTTGGGAGTGAACCATTACTACCAAAATGGTATGGGGAGTGAACCCATACTTCTAAGATAGTCTTGGTAGTGATACCTTAGATACTGTGGAAATAATAATATATGCTTAGGCATTTTCCACAATTCCATGTTTTATTACTAAGTTATAATTTTATAGATTTTGTTCTTTATTAACATATGAATCATGTATTTTGAACAACCAATATTTATTTTGTGATTCTTGTTTAAATTTTTTTATATATATGGTAAAATATTTAATTTTCATGACCTCATTCTCATACCCCTATTCTCATGTTTATGATTACATGTCTCTCTGTTTTACCCTTACCGAGAATCAGAGCTCACCCATTTTTATGTCTTCTTCCCAAGGTTATGAAGAAATTTATTAGGTTTCATTTTTCTAATATGGGTTCTAGTTAAGAAGAACCTATTGGGAGATAATGTTGGTCACTTACGTACTAGTGTTCATGTTTTCATGTTTCCAAAGGAACTAGACTAGAACGGTCCTTGGGCATCTATTTGTATAGTTTTTTACGTATTTCTAAAATGTAATATAATTATAATGTATGAAAGGAGAGTGTATATATAGTTAGTATATGAGAAAAGTTTTAGTTATCATTTGGAAGATTGGATGATAAACCCTTAGTGATAACCCTAAAGACATGTCTATGTATAAGTATATGGATATGAAAAAATATAGGAAAATGTCCTGGAATTTTGGTAAAGGATAGAGTGAGTGGTTTCCTAGTAATACTTCCCTGTCTAGATACTATAAGTTTATGGGGATCTAGAAAAGATGTACCTATGGGTTATAACTCCAACAAGATGTTCTGGACCTGACTCGGGGTAATCTGGAAAATGACAATGGGCTTTTCTGCACACCTGGTTTGACACACCTGGGGGACATGCTTTGGAAATTCACGAACTCTTCATGAACCATAATGATGTATTTCAATATATTTTTTCAATTAATAACATAGGATAAACCTAAGGCATCATATATTAATGAAGGTGTCACAATTTATACATCCTATAAGTGATTTTTCATGATTATGTGGTTCCTCAATATGATAAAATGTTTACACTCTATGCTTTTTGTTTTAGTTAATGGATGAAACCCAAAGTAACCGTGTTAATGGTGATTTTGACGGACAATGTGATGATTTTTTTTCCAGAGTAACCTAATCCAATGGGAGATGGAATGAAAAAACTCATTTCTATTCTCACATAGATTTCTCAAGCTATAAATCATGGTGGAGTTCCAATTTTGAAAAGGATGGGACAACATTATATTGATTCATTCATAAGGAAACATCCACATTCTTTTAGAGGGTCTTCAGATCCACATTTTTTTGAATTATGGAACAATACTAATGATAAAATATTATCCATTCTCCAGTGTTTGGTGCTTGAAAAATTAGTTCTAGCTATCTATTGGTTAGAATGCAAAAACAAACTAGTTGTATACTCTAATCAATAATAAAAGGCAGTAATATGAGATTGAATCCATGGAATGAGATGATTTAAAGAACTTATTTTTTAATAAGTATTTTTCTAGGATTCTGTATACCAAGATGGAGAAAGTGTTCCATTAGTTGAATCAAAGGGATACTGAATCTTTCAATGCATATTAGGCTAATTTCATGAGACATGAAAGGTACTCTTTGGGAATTATCATCCAACATGAATTTAAAGTTGATTGGTTCTTCAATGGAACAAAAAAAATTCATAGAGGTGTTGGCCATAAAAGACTATAGTATCTATGAAGAGATTCTGCATTGTGCAATAAAGGATGAAATGGAGGTTAGAGTCACTTTTCAATCACATGGATTTGAAAAGAAAATGCAGATAAAGTTTAATAGAAATTCAAAAAACCATGAGGAGAAGAATATGACCTAACCTTTATGATATAAGTGTTGGAATAATCATGGAGTAAATTTACTTAATCGGTATAAAAAATGTTTCAAGGGTAGATAGTGAGGTTATATTTAATTTTATTGTTGATGTGATGGGAAGAATTTAGCTAATGTTGTGAATGAGGAAAAGAAGAATAGAATGAACCTCCGAGGATTCAATGTTGCACGTTTAAAGAGAACATGAATTTTACTAACCGGTTTCCAAACCCAAGGACTGGTGATGATGATTGATGTCAATAACTTCTTAAGCCGAGGGACAAGGGAAAATATCATGAAATCACTATTTATAATGAGGGGTATGATAATGACGTGATGAAAGTTAAACATATCATCCACTCATGAACTACTAATGTCATATTTGATTCTAGATCTAACTACTCTTTCACATCTAAGTAATTTTATAAGGGTGTTACGATTTAACCAAAACAAGTAGATGTAGAATTAGAACTGAGAACCTCTAATGGTACAATAACTTCATCACTAGCCTATCATTTCTCTCTTATTGAAGTATGTGGGAATGTGTTTCCTGAAAATATTTTCAATGTTACTTTGGATTAATTTAATGTCATCTTATGGATGGGTTTATTTTCATAAATCCTAGATCAAATTTTGAAGATGGGAATTTATGGTTGGTTTTTCAAAACCTCATGTGATCATATATCCATGTGAAGATATGTTTGAACTTCATATGGACATTACATCCATTGTATGGGTCATAATTCCCATTAAAATGGGTTATTTTTCTCAAACGGTTATGGATAAAATAAACATCCAAGATATGAATATTGTTCAGGACTTTGTGGATGTATTTATATAAGAGTTTCCTAGCCTTCCACCAAAATGAGAAGTTGAGTTATCAATATAAATCATACATGGTTCCACACTAATTTCACAGACTCCTTATATAATGTCCCCAATTATGTTTCAAGAATTAATGAAGTAACTCCAAGAAAACCTTGATAAGGGATTTATTCAGAAAAGTGTTTCACCATGTGCTGCATCTGCTCATTTTGTGAAAAAGAAAGATAGATCAATGTGACTTTGCATTGATTATCAGGAGTTGATGACGATCAAAATTAAGAAAAAAATATCTTCTTCTCTATATTTTGACTTGTTTGATCAACTATTTATAGATGAATACTTCTCTAAGAATGACCTTATTTCTCGATATCATCAATTGAGGGTCAAGAAAGAGGATTTACTCAAGACGAAATTCTGCACTAGGTATTGACACTATGAATATATAGTTATGAATATTGGTCTTACTAATTCCACTTCTATCTTCTTGTATTTAATGAGTATACTATTTATAGATTTCCTCGATCAGGTTGTGGTAGTTTTTATATAAGATATTATTATATATTCAAGGATAAATGAAGTTAATGAAGATCACTTGAAGATTTTACAAAAAAAACATAAGGAAGGATAGGCTATATAAAAAATTTACAATGTGAGTAATTTGGATTTAAAAGGTTTCATTTTTGGTCACATAATATCAATAGATGGTATATCATTAGATCCATCAATGACGGAGGTAATTGAATGCTGGCCTAAACCATTCATGGTGACTAATATCTCTTGGTTTCTTATTTTATCTAGATATTATCAATGTTTTGTGGATAATTTTACATGAATAACTAATCCAATGACCAAGTTAACTTAGAAGGGTTTCAAGTTCCTTTGGATAGATGAATGTTTGAAAAATTTCACAGAACTAAGGAGGAGGTTAGTTAGTGCACCTATTTCTATATTACCCTATAGTGGAGAAGTGTTTGTAATCTATAATTATTCATCAAATAAGTATTGTTATGTGTTATTATGTAGATTAACATGGTTATCACTTATACCTCACAACAATTGATGATTCATTAAAAAAATTACCCCAGTGATGGTTTTTAGTTACCAATGGTAATTTTTTCATTAAAAGTATAGAGATTACACAAAAATCTGAAATATATATTCACACAAAAGAGTTAAACATGTACCATAGTAGATGGTTAAATTTTATAATGTATTATGAATACTCAATAAATTATCACCCTAGGATTCGAGTCAGAAGCATCCTAATAGATTATCCATGATGTAGATAATAAATGATCTAATATTTTTAGATTTGCAAATAATGGATCTAAAAATATTGAAGGAAGGGGAAAATGTTATCCTTCTAAAATTAATGTTCAAACCTCTATAAAATTGATGATTAAGGAGGTAAAAATGGAAGATTTAGATATAAAAAATATATTTATTAATTTTCATGAGCCTAACTTTGATAATAATGGAATGATATTGTTCTAGAACCATGTATGTTTTCCTTCTATAAAAGATTTAAAGAAGAATCTATTAGAGGAATCTCATAGTTCTTAATTCTCTATTCATTATGGAATTACAGAAATCTATATGGACTTAAAAGATTACTTCTGGTGGGGTGTAATGAATATTGATATTGGAAATTTTTTATCTCAATGTATTGTATTCCAAGATGTTATGTCCGAAATAAAAAAAGTCTGAAGGGATGTAGCATCAATTACCCATACCAGATTAGAAATTAGAGAAAATCACAGTGGATTTTTTCATTGGATAATAAAAACCCATTAAAGGGTTTAATTATATATGTGTGGTAGTCAATCACCTCGTTAAGTCAGAACAAATAATTTCTCTCATAGAAGTCTTCTCTATGGTTCATCATGACAGAATATACACTAAGTAAGTGGTAGGGTTGCATGGATTACCACATTCCATTATATAATATAAGGTTTGAGGTTCATATTAAATTTCCAGTGAATCATTTATCAAACACTTGATATAGAATTGAGTTTCAACACTTCTTATCATTTGAGACAGATGGAAAATCTGAATGAAAAACTCAAACCCTAGGGCATATATTGAGATCTTCTACTTGGAATTTCAAAGGTGGTTTAGATAAACATGTTCTTCCAGTGAGTCTTCTCAAAATAATATATTTCACTCAAGAATTTATATGGAACCTTTTGAAACCCTCTATGTTAATAAGTTTATAGATCCAATGTGTTGGGATGTGGTTGGAAGAAGAAATCTATTGGGACCAGAGATCACTGATGAAATGGTTGAGAATGTTAAAAACATTAAGCAACATATCAAAAAAGCTCAAAGTCGGAAAAATATTAATTTTAACAAATGATAGTGTGATCTAGAATATGAAGTTGGTGAAAATGTGATTCTATAAGTATCACCCTAGAATAAAGGTATGAGTTTTAGAAATAAATGAAAACTATTCCCTAGGTATATCTGCCCCTTTGAGATTCTTGACCATATCAGGATGGTAGCCTATAACTTTTCACTTCCTCCATATATCTCTCAAGTCCATGATGTGTTCCGCGTATCTCTCATGAGAAAGTACATACCTGACCCATCACATTTACTGAACTAAGAATTCATAGTGTTAGATAGTGATCTTTCATTCTAGGAATAACTAATTGAAATTCTGGACCGTACATAAAAAGTTCAACGAAACAAGACCACTCACCAGGTCAATGTTTTTTGGAGAAATCAACAGGTAGAGGAATCTATGTAGAAACTTGAGGATATGATGAAGTAGAATTATCCTTATTTTTTTTACTCGACGAATGAATTTTTAGGGAAAAATTTATTTTATGGGGGGGTAGAATGTAACAGCCTGAGTTATTATGGAGCTTTTGTTCTCAAATAAATTAAATCTTCATTTATTTATTATATTGAACTAAGTAAAAAATTCCTTCCACATGACAATAACATCGCATACATTACATGGAATATCGACTCATCATATGTTACATGGAACATCGACTTTCCGTAGGTTACACACAATACCGTTGTTTATACAAAACATCATTTTAGTGTGATGTTTATTTAAATGGGATAATTGTAACCAATCCATTGAAAATATATATATTAATAGAAAAAAATAAATTTAAAATAATGTTTATAATTGTTTTATACAGATAAATCATATTTATAAACAAAGATATAATTTTTGGTAAAGTCCTTATATGTATAAAAATATCATTTTCTAAAATGAATTGATTTTAATGTCATTCTATTAAAAACAATAAAATTAATTTTATAAAAATTTAGAAATTATATTTTATAAAAAAAATATTTTTTAATTTAGTGGGAGAAATTATTTTATTTTTTTTGAGAAACATCAATTTTTTTTTGAAAAGTAAAAAATACTATATTTTAATTCAGAACAACATTTTCATCTAATTTATTTATAAGGATAGAATATATTTTAATTTGTTTTCTGTGTTAAATTAGATCCTATTTTTAACAATCAACCTAATTTATTTCATTGATATCAATTTCAAATGGAACATGGGTACAAAAACTAAGCAATCTTTTGAATATTTTTACATTAAAAACTTGCATCTTCAACCCGTCTGTGAGATTAATTTTAAATTAAATTTTCCCACTTATGTGATTATGATTTTAAAGTGTTTATTAAATATTTGTAATATGAATAATTTATAATTTCAAATATATTCAAATTAGTTTTTGACAAAAAATATTAGTGAAAGTTAATAAACATAATTATAATGATTAATGTTAAATTAAGCTTAATAGGGGACTAAACCACAACCTTAAGGCCGAAGAAACTATTAAATTGTAAAAAATCCATTTTATGGCCATATTTAGACCATATACGCCATTTTATCTACATTTTATCATTATTTTACCTAATATCAATGTGAAAATGTGTATGTAATTTTCTCTTCGAATATTTATAAGAATGACACTGCTCCTTCATTATAAAAGGACATCACATCTCCCTCTTCTTCACACCTCTCAAACAACATAGGTTAGGAAAATATATTCCCAATACACTTACCAAAATTACTCTATTACTTCTAGAATAATCTACTTATACATAATTAAACCCATGTAATCCTTTTGGAACAAACCCAAAGGAGTTAACCGATTAAGTGGTAACATATTCTCTCAAGATCCTTCCGATTAGTTTATTTCTCCACCCCTCCACACTATTTATTCCATGATTTTATGAAAACAACAGTATAATAAATATTATAGGATGTTTTATGCAAATTATTTCACCTAAAATTACCCCCACATTCATCTAATAGGTAAAAAAATTGTTGTTGACGTGTACCACAAACTATCGCCTCACTAAACGATGACAATTAATTTTTTCCATTACCAACTATCATGGTGGAAATTAGGATTAAAAATATGTTAATATATGTTATATATTATAGATATTATGAATTTATGCTTATTTATTCCTTTTAATATATATATATATATTAACTTTCTATTTAGTGTTAATATGATAATTTCATTTGAAGTAGTGTGGACTACAACCCCCTCAAAGCGATGTGATTCATTCCCATACTACATAAAATTTATTAAGGATGGGTTTAGAGAGATTATATGATATATATGAAATTTTAATTATACTATGATGATATTATATACATATATACATATATGTAATTTTCATTCTTCCATTCGATATGATAATAAAAACAAAAACAACGTCCATCTGAACGTACGACTCACCATATCCATGAACGGTGTATTCCATTTTATACATATAAATTTTATATATTATAATAATATATTTGTGTTGAATATAAATAATTTTTATGTAATTTTTTATATTCTATAATCATGATATAACTATAAGGACCAGAGATATAACAAATTAATACACATGTGCATAACAAAGAGGATATTACCCGAAGTGAAACCTTAACATAGGATTGTAAAAAAGTGGGTAATATAAATTCATAATAAAAACATATATAGTATTATATATAATAATATTGTTATTTAAAATATATATTATGAATTTATAATTATTATACAATTTTTAAATGATTACGTTGATATTCAAGACGCAAGGTAAGAGATTTTCCACTCACTTTTATTTTTGTGAGATAAATTCCCTAACCACCACTCACTTATTTTGTGTAGTGTATGTAATTCCCATGAATATAATATATGTATATTATAATTAAATTTATGGTTATTAACATATCCATTTTAGGATATCAGTTTCATGGGGTTCTAGTTTCAAAAGTTACCAAATCGGTAAGAAGTTTTTTTTTCTCTTTTTTCCTTCATTGAGACACATGTTTTGTTATGCGCCTAAACGGTTTTGAGGTGTATATACTTCCATTTGAAATTTTATATCATGAATATACATATTTTAATTATATTTTATGCTTCATGTAATTTTTTTCTTACATGGATATTATGATCCCATGTTACTAAGTGATAATAGTTTATTGAACCATTCTCATCACTTTTCATGATTGTTAATGATTATGCTTCAATTAATGAAATATAATGATCCAAATCTCAATAACCCTCATGAATTTTATTATACTCTTTTTATTCAAGATATCCTCTTTCATTACTACCATTTTATAATCTTTTGTACATAAGATAATATTTTTATGTGAAATATGATCATCCCCCTTTTTGGTCGGAAATCTATTATATTCAAAAACCCAATTTCAAAAATGTTTGAGGAAATGCTTTCAATTTTTTTTTCAAAAGATCTTTGAATTAAATTTTAAAGAAAAGTAGATTAAATTCTTTTTTGTAGTTTTAAATTTTTACATTATGTTTTTTAAAATATATTTTCAAAGAAACAGGTTTTCTAAATTTATTAGGTTTTAGAAATCATTTTCAATGCAGAAATGATATTTTCCTCATGAAATGTTTTTGAAATTTTCATTCAAAATTATTTACCATCAATGATAACATATTTCGTTTTCACTAATTCTTTTATAGGGAAGTTATTCAATTTTTATATTAATATTCTTTCGATAAAGGGATTCTTTATGGATGGAATGACATTTATTAAACTCATTTTCTTTCACGAGTTATATGCTTTTGGAAAATGATTCATTTAATGGGTTATGTTTATCGTATAATGATTATGAATCCTATAATAATCTATATATTATGATATGATTACATGTTTATAATACCCATTTTATTTCATGGGTTATAATATGATTATTTATGATTTTGTGTAACATGTATGTTTTGTTTCATTATTAGATGGATGAGACCTATATCTCCCTCCAATTAATTTGATAGATAATTTTATATCATGTGATATAAAAATATGTCATTGGGAGTGGACCTTGACTACTAAAATTTCCATAGGAGTGAACCATCAAAACCAAGATTGTGTGATGAGTGAACTCATACTACGATGATGACCATGTGAATGAACAATGACTACCAAGATGGTATGGGGAGAAAAACAGTACTACTAATATTTTGTTGGAAGTAATTCCTTGGATATTATGTAAATTATATTATATTCTTATTTGATTTCTATGATTCTATGTTTTATTACTATGTTATTCTTTCATGGATTTTGTTTTTATTTCTTTATGGTTAATTTCTTATGAACTAGAAATATTTATTACATGATTCCTATTTATGATATTTAATATGTAGGGTATGATATTATATTTTCATTATCACATTCTCATACAACAATGATCAGGTTTATTCTTACATGTCTCCCTTGTTGACCCTTATTGAGCATCTGATCGTAGCCCTTTTTATGTTTCCTTCCCCATGTTATGAATATTTGTATTACGTTTCATCTCTTAAATAAGGGTTTTGGTAAAGAAGAACCTAGTGGGAGATAATTTAACTCACTTATGTACCAATGTTCTTGTTTACATGTTTCCAAAGGCACTATAATTGAATGGTCTTTTGGAGCCTATTTTTATAACATTATAAGTATTCAGAAAATGTTATGTAATATTAATGAATGAAAAGTGAGGGTTTATATTACTGGTATAATAGAAATGGTTTAGTTATCATTTGGAATCTATGAGAGAAACATTTATTGAGAATCATGAGGTCATGTCTAGGGATAATTATAAAGAGAAGGAAAAGTAAAGGAAAATGTCCTGAAATTTTGGTGATGCATAGAGTGAGTGGACTCCTAGAAATACATCATTGTATGGATACTACAATTAGATGTGGCTCTATCAAAGGTATAACTTGAGGTAAAAACTCAAAAAATATGTTCTGGTCCTAAAACGGGGTGATCTAGTACATGACAACGAGACTTACTACACAAATGGTTTGGAAATCCCAAGGGATATGCTTTTGAAATTCACATACTCTTCAAAACCCATAATGAAGGATTTAAAAAGAGTTTGGCTATGAACAGCATAGGATAAAACTAAGGTGTCATAGATTAATAAATGTGTCATTATTTAGACATCATATAGGTGAGGTTTTATGATTATACGTTTCCTCAACATGATAACTATTTATTAGTTTATTATTTTGGTTTTATTCAATGGATGGGACCCGAAGGAACCATATTAGTGGTGTTTGCGATGAAAAATACAATAAATTTTCTTATGATAAACCAAATTATATGGGAGATGAAATGAAAAATATTATTTATATGATAAAATATATTTCTCAAGATATGAATCACAGTGGAATTCCAAATGAGAAAAGGATAGAACAATGTTATGTTGAGTCTTTCATGAGGAAACACCCACCTTCTTTTAGAGGGTCTTCTGATCCAATTTTTACTGAACAATAGATTAGTATTACTGAAAATATATTATCTTCTCTCAACTATTCAGAGCATCATAATGTCATTCTAGATATCTATCAGTTAAAATGAAAAATACACCAGTGGTGGGACCTAATCATGAATACAAGGTAGCATGATGAGATTTAATTCATGGAATGCGACAAGTTCATGAAATTATTTTTCAATAAGTTATTTCTTTGAATTCTTCATAACAATGTCAAGAAAGAGTTCCTTAAATTGAATCAAAGGGATGATGAATATGTTGGTACCTTCAACACCAATTTCATGATACTTGGGAGGTAGTATTGATGAATTATCATCCAAACTGATAGTAATGTTGATTGGTTCATCAGTGGATTAAAGCCAAGTCTCGAAAGAGCATTGGCCAGAGGATACATTATTAGATATGAAAATATTTTTCATTTTGAAATTGATGATGAAATACAGGTTTGGGTCATGTATCAATCTATTGGTTTGGAAAATAAAAGGATCACAGGGTTTAAAGGAAAATCTAAAAATCATAAAGATAATAAGATAAATTTTCCTTTATTCTCTATGTGTGGGAATAAGAATGGAGACAATTTCCTTAAGGGTTATAATAAATATTTTATCTACAGATGGGAAGGCCATTAGGAATTTTATTTCTGACTTTATGGGAGGAATTTAACTAACATATCAAGTGTGGAAAACTGGAAAAAAATGCACCTCCCACAATTCAGTGCTATAAGTGTAAGGATAATTATCATTATATCAACAAGTGCCCAAACCCAACTGTTGGAGATGATGAATGATGTCAGAAACCACATAAGACAAAGAACATATGGAAATAACATGAAATATAAATTTCTAATGATGGGTTCAATAAACGTTTCATGGATGGTGTAGTTACCAAAAAATCTTGTACTGCTCATGTCATATTTCATTCTAGATCTACCCACTATTTTATATATTAGGAATTTATTAAGGGTGTTATGATTCCACTAAAAAACCTAGATTTGAAATTAATATTGAAACCCCCTAATTTGTTGATGATTGTATCCCACGTATATGATTACACTCTGGTTAATGTTTTTGGGAATGTTCTTCCAACAAATCTTGTCAATATTCCTTTAGTTGAATTTGATGTCCTCTATGGAATAGACTGGATTTCTCTACATAAATCCCACATCAATTATTAAGGAAGGGAAGTTTCATTTCATATTTTAAACCCTCTTATGACTATCCATCATTGTGATGATATGTATAAACTTCCTATTGATATTACATTAAGTGTATGGGTCTTACTTCCCATTAAAAAGGAATGTTGACATCAAATGGTCAGGGAGAAAATTTACATCGATGATATGACCACTATTTGGGATTTTTTGGATATATTTACCAATGAGTTTCATATCATTCTAAAAAAATGAAAATTTGAGTTCTCAATATAAATCATACCTAGTTATACAACAATTTCATAGACTCCTTATATAATGAACCTAATTGAGTTATAGGAATTGAAGAAACAACTCCATGAAAATAGTGAAAAATGGTTCATTCAGCCTAGTGTACCACCTTGGGATGCACCCGTTCTTTTTTGTGAAAAAGTAATATGGATTAAAGTGACTTAGAATTGATTATATAATGTTTAACAAGATAATAATAAAGAAAAAGTATAATATTCCACATATTGATGACTTGTTTGATCAACTTTATAGAGTTAATACTTTTCCTATATTGATCTTAATTCTAGATATCATCAATTGATGGTCACAAAAGAGGATACACCCAAGAAGGAATTCTATTCTTGGTATGGACACTATGAAAATATATTAATGACTTTTGGTTGTACTATTTACCCTACCATGTTCATGGATTTAAATAATAGATTCCTTAGAGATTACCTTGATCAGTTTGTGGTAGTATTTATAGATGATATTCTTATTTATCCAAGGTTCAAATAAGAGCATGAAGATCACTTCAGAATTATACTAAAGACCCATATTAAGGAGAAGATATTTGAAAATTTACAAAGTGTGAATTTTTGATGCAAAATGATTAATTTTTTGGTCATATATTCTCATGATATGGTATAATAGGAGTTACACCAAAGAAGGAGGCTATTGGATACTATCCTAGACAAACCATGATGACTGAGATCTGTAGCATTATTTGTTTAGATGGATAATTTAAATAGTTTTTATAGAATTTATCGTAACAATATAATCCTCAAACCATGTTAAGTTTTAGGGTTTCATGTTCTTCTGGATAGATGAATGTGAGGAAAATTTCATGGCACAGAAGAGAATGTTTGTCCGTGAAACTATTCTTACATTACATTATAGTGGAGAAGGGTCTGTAATCTACATCGATGCATCCAAGAAGGTATGGTAATGTGTTATTATGCATAATGAGATATTCATCATATATGACTCACAGTAGTTGATGAATCATGATAAAAATTAACAAACTCATGATTCAAAGTTAGATTTGGCAATTTTTTAATTTAAGATATGGAGGAATTATCTTCATGGAGAAATGTGTGATATATATACTGACCGTAAAATTATGAAATATATATTCACATAGAAGGATTTGAACATGTGACAGATAAGTTGGTTAGAGTTGTTGAAGGATTATGACTTCTCAATACATTACCTCCCAGGGAAAGAGAACAATGTGGATGATGATTTGAGTTAGAAGGATCGGGCTAGCTTACCCATGATGTGGTTAAAAAAACATCCAATATTTCTGGATTTTCAAAGGGTAGATCTAGAAATCATTAAGGAAGGATAAAATATTATATTTTTGAAATGAATTTTTAAAAAACTATCCAAGTGAATATTAAGGAGGAATAGAAGGGAGATGTAGATCTTCAATAGAAAGATAGAAATGTTCTTGAGTTTAACCTTGATCCGGATAGAATGATAAGGTTTACGAATTCTTCATGTGTTCATACCACAATAGATTTGAGGAAAAAGATATTAAATGATGATCATAGTTATTTATACTCTATTCATCCTTGAAGTATGAAGATGTTTAGGGACTTTAATGAATACTTCTGGTGGGATGGAATTGAGAGAGATATTGTAGAGATTCTATCTCGGTGCTTTTTATTGCAAAAAATTAAGGCTAAATGAAAAAGGTATAAAGGGATGATTCATCCATTACACATAGATCAATGGAAATAAGAGAACAATATAATGGATTTTTTTAACTAAAATGACCAGAAACTATAAAGGGTTTAATTATATATGTGTGGTAGTCAATCTCTTCACTAAGTCAAAACACATTATCGCCATGAATGAAGACTTCTCTATTGATCATATTTCTAGGATATACATTAAATAAGTGGTAAGGTTTCATGAAGCACCACATTCTATTGTATCGAATCTAGATCCTAGGTTCACCTCAATGTTCTGGAAAAGAATTCGAAAGAAACATGACACATAATTGAGTTTCAGTAGTACTTAGCATACTTAGACATGTAAAAAATATGAAATAACAATTGAAACCTGATAGGATATGTTCAGATCCTATTATCTGGATTTCATAGGTAGTTGGTGTCAACACCTTCCCCTAGTGACTTTTCTTACAACAATATTTTTGGGAAAACATTCCTCCAGGTAACATTGCAGCATTTTTGGGTTGATTGTGTTTGTTAACAAAGTAGGTTTCCATGGTGAATTGTCATGTTATAGAGATGTTTTTGACAAAACATTTTGAAAAGGAACCGTGAAAAAGGAATGGATGATCTGGAGGTGGTACAAAAAGAGCAGTACAATGTGCCGCCGTTTTCCAGTGTTTGCCAAATTTTTGGGGTCCAAAATTTGGAGGTTGGTGAGTTACGTGAAAAGTGGATACCATTGAATACCTCATCAAAATATAGCAAAGGACTTAATTTCGTGAAGACAAGATTCATGGTTTGGATTTTACGAAGACTAGAAGAATGTTGATGGTGATGCTCCGCTATTACGACAATCTCTGTGATCGGAATATTTCCATGGTGCTTTGCGATATTGAAAGAATTTTGGCAGAATTTTCAGAGCTTCGCGATTTGTGATGATATGGCATTGACTTTGCATGAATGGTTCGAGGGTCGGTGGAATCACCTATAAATAGGATTCGACCCCCTCGAGTGAAGTAGAGAGTTTTTTTACGAAAATATTTTTCTCTCAGCTCGTAAAGGTGGTTCGCGAAGGCAGTGTGCTTCACAAAAGAAGAGCTTCGTGGTGGCTAATCTAGCTCCACAAAAGTTGCGAGCTCCACCTTGGATCAGTGATCTTCATAAGGGATGTCGCTCTGCGACAAAATGATCTTTGTGAGAGTGCTTCGTGAGAGTGCTTCACGAAAAGGAAGAAGCTTCGCGAAGACTTGTTTGAGCTTTGTGAAATTGGGAGCTTCACGAAGTAGGGTTCTTTGCAAAGGTACTTCCAAAGGTAGTTTCCTAGTCTTCAGAGGAAAAGTGGTATTCATCTGTGGATGAATGTTGGACTTCAACAGAGCATCTATTATAGTTGTGGATTTATGTATTCATGATAATTAAGAGACCTACAAGTCTATAAACTGCGAGTGGATCTTCTGAAGAAGTAGTGAGCTCACTTCAGTTGAGAGAGCAGCGAGTTCTCAAATTGTGAGCGGTTGTAAACTAGGAGGGATATTGAGTCCACTTCGAACTTGTAAACAGCAATGTGCTTATATTTGAATTGGTACATCTACACACTACTACTGTACACTCCTTGGATGTATACAAGTGAGGGTGAACCAAGTAAAAAATGTTGTGTCATTTGCATTCTTTAATGTTTATTCATACTCTTCATTGGGAAGGAGAGATAGAAGAGGGTTTTGTATAATAGCAAAACAAGATCTAATGGAGAAGTTTTTTTAATCGGTTATACCCTGATTCACCCCCCTCTAAAGGTATCTATCCTTGTGGACCTAACCAGTATCTTTCAATCAAGAATTCAGATAGGACCTTATGAATCCCTATATGGGAATAAATGTAGAGCTTCAATGTTCTAGGTTGAGTTTGGAGAAAAAATTCTATTGGGACCTGAGATCAATAAATAAATGGCCGAGATGGATAAAACCATTTAACATTATATCAAGGAAGTTCATTGTTAGTAGAAAAATTATGCTGATAATCAACATTATGATATGGAATTTGATGTTGGTGAAAGTGTGTTTCTATGAATCTCACCCTAGAATAATATTATGAGTTTTGAAAAGAAAGGGAAACTAATCCCTAGTTTTCTCGATCCCTTTGAGATTATTGATCATATTGGGATGATATCCTTTCTCTTGGAACATCCTTTGAATATATATTAATTTTATGATGTGTTACATGCATACTTCCTAATGAAGTACATACCTGACCCTACACATGTTTGAAACTAATAAATCATACAATTGGAGCATGATCTTTTATTCGAAGAATAACTAGTTGAACTTCTGGACCATACAGAGAAAGTTATATGAAAAAATACCACTCACCTTATATAAGTTTCATAGAGAAATAACCAGTTAGAGAAAGATATGTTGGAACTTTCAGAAATTATGAAGTAGAATTATTCAAATTTTTTTACCCGAGTAATGAATTTTTTGGAGAAATTCATTTTATGGTGGGGTAGAATGTTAGACCCTGAGTTTTTATGGACCTTTTTTCTCAAATAAATTAAATTATCATTTATTTTTTTCATTTCACAATGACAAACCTTCCTTTTACATAGAATTTTATAGTAATAAATTACATGGAACATCAAATCATCATACTTTTCATAGAACATCTACTTTATGCTTGTAACACACAACACTGATGTATCTACGAAACATCATTTTACAGTTATAATTATATAATTTAGATAATCATAACCTGGAAATTAAACATAGTTATTTGAATAGTAGGAACTAGTTTTGAAATATTTTATAGAACTGATATATATATATATATAAATATAATATTGACAATGAAAGTAATAATTATTGGTAAAGTCCTTATATATTTAAAAATACAATTTTCTCAAATAAACTGCTTTCAATATCCATTTTAGAAAAATATTAAAATTAATTTTATTCCCATTTAGAAATTTAATTTGATAAATTAAAATTTAGTTTTTAATTTAGAGCTTCTATATTATCTTATAGATAGTTTATGTTATTATTTTGAGAAACCAAATTTTTGGACGAATAGTGAAAAACTTCGGATTCTAATTCAAAACTACTTTTTAATATAATTTATTTAAATGGATAAATTGTCTTTTAATTTGGTATAAATGATATATTATATAATATGTTTTTTCAGTAAACCAATTTTAGGTCATTGAGACCAATTTCACATTGAACATCCGTATAAAAACTTAGCAAATTTTTGAATCTTTTTACTTTAAAAACCCACATTATTAACCACACTATGAGATTAATTTTATCTTACTATCTTCAAATTATGTGATTATAATTTTAAATAATTGATTAAATATTTTTAATCATAATAATTTCTAATTTCTAATATGTTCTACTTAGTTTATGACGAAAAATATTACTGATGGTGATTAATTTTAATTACAACAATTAATGTTAAATCAGGATTAATTGGGGACAAAAACATAACCTTAAGGCCCAAAACAACCTATAAAATTTTCCAAAATTGGAGGAATTAACATATATAGATCCTATTCTACCTATAATAGACTTTCTATCATTATTTTATCCACTTTTATTATGAAAAATGTGGTTTTAATTCTCTCAAATATTTTCAAAAATGCCACTCCTCTTTCATTATAAAAGGCCACCAAATCTACCTCTTATTCAGACCTCTCAAACCACTTAGTATAAACAAATATATACCCAATACACATAAAAATGTCCCTAAAATCCTATTATAATCCTCTACTTGGATAGAATGAAACATTAAGAATCCAATTGGCATAAACCAAAAGGGTTTACATGATTAAGTGGTAACATATTCTCTCAAGAAACTTCTTTTATTTTATTTCTCCACCCCTACACTATATTTATACCAAAATTTTATGAAGAAACATTATCCTAAATATAATATTATTTTTTTATGCTAGGGGTTCAACCGACACGTACACACGTCTCCATCTAATGGGAAACAAGCATAGTACTAACATGTACGACGAACTACTGCCTTACTAAACGCTGATTGTTAATTTTTCTTTTACTTCTTATCATGGTGAAAATTATGATAGAAAATATGTTTATATATGTAATATTTTAGATTTATTATATCATGATGATTATTTATTACTTTCAAAACACATATCATTTATAATTTCCAATTGGTGAAAATATGATAATTTCGTTTGAGGAAATGTGGACCATCACCCCTTAAAGTGATAAGATTAATTCACACACTACGTGGAATGTTTTAAGGACAAGTTTAGTGAAATTATATGATATATGTAACTTAATTATTATAATTTAATGATAATATATATATATATACATATATGTCATTCTCGTTCTTTTTTACGATACAATAATAAAAATAGAAAGAACGTTCATGCATATGTAGGACTTACCGTCTCAAAGAACATTGTATTCTATTTCATACATCTATATTCTATAGATTATTATTATAAAAATTTAAGAAATATAAAGGATATTTTTATGATGTTTTATGTTTTGTAATCACGATATAAGTATAAGGACTAAATATTTAACAAATTAAGACACATACAAAGAACTAACCAGATATTACCCGAAGTGAAACCTTTACATTGTATTGTTAACAAGGGGTAATATAAGTTGATAATATAACCATAAATGGTATTAGATATAATCATATGGTTCTTTAAAATATTTATAATAAATTTATATTTTTTATAATGGTGGTTTGTACGAGTATTATGAGATTCAATACATAAGGTAAGGGAATTTCATCTTGCTTTTATTTCTCTGAGATACATCCTTTAATCACCACTCACTTATTTTGTGTGGTGTATGAAATTTCCTTGAATGTAATATATTTATATTATAAATAAATTTAGCAGAATTAAACTATCCATTATAATATATCACATTCATGGGGTTTATGTTTCAAATGTTACCAAATCAGTAAGACAATTTTGTCTCAATTTGCCTTCTTTGAGACAAATTATACACATACATTTTATTGAGGTGTATATAATTCGATTTGAAATGTTATATATTGAATCCAATTATTTTCATGAAATTTAATGTTTCATTTAATTTCAATTTCTTAAATTAATAGTTTAACCCCATATTACCAAATGATAAGAGGTTGTTGAAACAATCTCATCACTTTTGAGATTGTTTATGATTATGCTTCAATTAATGAAATATCATGATCAATATCTCAAGAAAACTCATGAATTTTATTTTCATATAGTTATTCAATATATCCTCATGAATTAGTACCTTTTACACTCTTTTTTACGTAAGGTAACAATTTGATGCAAAATATGATTGCCTCTCTCTTATATTAGAAATCTATTATATTCAAAAACTATTTTTTAAAAAATGTTTTCAAAAATGTTTTCAAAAGATAATAGATTCCCATTTCGGAGGAACAATGATTTTAAAAATGTTTTATAGTTTTTAATAATCCATTTATAATATTTAAAATCTATTTTAAAAAAAATCTTTAAAAATGTTTTATGTTTTAAAAAGAGCATTCCCATGCAGAAAGGATATTTTTTTCAAGAAATGTTTTATTAAATATATTTGAAAATTATTTCCCATATAAGATAACATCCATTGGTTTCACTCATGCCTTTATGGGGAAATTATTCATTTTTTCCATTAATATTATTTTTAAAAATGGATTATGTTTTGATGGAATGATATTTATGAAACCCATTTTTCGTTCATTGGTTATATGATTTTTAAACCCTATTATTTTCATGGGTAATGCTTATGATGAAATGATTATGAAACCTATCTTTTTTCCTCATATTATGATATGATTAAATTTTTCTAATACCCATTTCATTTAAGGGGTTATGATATGATTGTTTTTGTCTTTGTGGAACATGTATGTATGATTCCATTATGAGATAGTTGGGACATATATCTCCTTCATATGAATTTGTTAAAGATTTATATCTCATGAGATAGACTAAGATGGTCTAGGGAGTGAACATTGACTAATAAGATGGGTGTGGGAGTAATCTATGACTACCAAAATGGTATGTGGGTCAACATATGCTCTTAGGATGTCCATAAGAGTTAACCTTGACTACTAAGACAGTATGGGGAGGGAACCCATACTAATATTATGGTGTTGGAAGAGATTCCTTGGATACTATAAAAATCATAATATATGCTTATGTGTTTTCCACAATTCCATGTTTTATAAATTTGTTATGCTTTAATGGATTTCTTTTTTTATGTCCTTATGATTAATGTTTTATGAAATTCCAATATTTAATCCATGATTCTAGTTTGTTATATTTGATATACAAGGTATGATATTATATTTTCATGATCACATTCTCATACCCCTATTCCGATTTTGGTTCTTACATGTCTCTATTTTTTACCCTTATAGATAATCTGATCTCAAACCTTTTTTTGTTTCCTTACCCAGGTTATAAATATATGTATTAAGTTTGATATTTATAAGAAGGGTTATAGTAAAGAATAACCAAGTGGGATATAATGTAGATCACTTATTTACAAGTGTTCATGTTTCTATGTTTCCAGAGTAACTATACTAGTATGGTCATTAGGCGTCTAGCTGTATAATGATTTACTTATTCCACAAATGTCATGTAATGTAAATGTGTGAATGGTGAGGGTAACAGGGTATAAAATTTTCCTTAACCAGGGACCAGGTCCCACATTCCTGTGTGAAAGGTTTGTAGTTTTTATCATGGGATATTTTTATGGTTGGTTCATTATTTCCCTAACTATGTAGCCTAACCGTGTGGAATCCTTTCCAAGGCAGTGAGCCTTGAACGGTTGGTGCATGATTTGATCAACATTGTGGAAAAACCATGTGCCACTATTTTTATAGGTTTAAATGGACATATTTACTTTAATTACATAATATATCAACCCTTACTCCATGTATATTTCCACCAAGCCACAAGATCCCTCTTCTCCCTTTCGAGCTACAATGATGCCCCATTCATATTTTTGATCTTGAGTTCTCATCTAAAGTCTGATCTGATCCTTGTTCATCAATTTTTTTTCACATCAGTAAGTACTTGGTTAATTTTTAATCATTATCTATTATCATTTCCCTAAAATATGATATTTAGATGCATTCTTGTATACCATATTTTTAGGGGATTGTTCCGTTCTTTAGATTTATTTATATCCAAGCCAAAAATAAAGGAATATACTAGAGAAAGAGAGTCATATGAGTTTAGCCATGGTTTCCTAAGACTCATCCTTCAAGTTTCATCATTTTATATATTAAATGTGTGTTTGTGCGCCAATTTCACTAGTTGTGGCCTACTAAATTCATGTAACCAGATTATAATCATCATGATTGTATTCCAGATCAGATTCTATAAAGTATCATCACACCATAAAAGGGTTATAACTCAACACTTTGAACCAAATGTAGGATGTTTCCATAATTATGATTTTAGTAGCCTATAATATCTATATAAACCACCTTTCATGTGTGTTTGGACTTGAACATTTTAATGTAATGTGTGTAATTAAATCAATGAATTTCCAATGGCTACTTTACATGAAGATATCAGTGACCCTTCTACAGTACATCTTTAAAATAAATTAATGATCCTTTAAATAGGGATTTAAAGTATTTTATATATATCACATTAAATATTTTAAGTTATAATGAACGTCTTGGTTTCATTCATTGAATACCTTTTCATACTTATAGAAGGGAGAAAAGTTAAAATAATAAATGATTATGTAACTTATGTACTAAATTTTTTCATGCCTAATTATATCGTGTCATAGTAATGAAAGGAAAAAACATGAACCAAATAACTTATTAAATGGAAGGAGTAATACATGGCATAATTTATATAATAAATAAATTATAAGGTGCATATTACAGATGGACCTGTTTACTCATATTAGAGTTTTGAAACTCGAGTTGCCTTTGATTCCTGAGGGAATGACCTAAGCACTTGTGGACACCATTATCATTTAAGGATGTAGATTTAAAAGGATGAGACCCACCATAAACCCAGATCCTTTTCTACTTGAGGATGCCCATTATGAAACCACAGTATCCCACAATTTTCATTATAGGCTGTTTTTAATACACACCTTAGACCCAGTATAACATATACAGATGTAAAGACCCATAAATTTCATAGAAATGTTTATTACTAATTATTTGGAATTTTACCAGTCCGTAGTTTCTGACAACACCTGATTCTGATACTCAGTGTTCATGGAATCAATTTCTGAAGTTTGGTTTGGGTACGTTTAGTAAACGTATGTGTGGGTTTTTCAATCATTTGAACCAGTGCTCATAATTGAAATCTGAGGGCACCGATGAACTTGCAGAACTTGTATTCAATTAAGGGGACATTTACTGTAGTTTCACTTGCTAAGGAGGAGAAGTTAATTTTTGGGGATTTATATTAAATTAAATAAAATTATTGTACACAATTTTATTGTTTAAGAGTTGGTTATTTCTTACAAGGGGGAGTTAGAGGTGGGTCCCACACCCAAAGAACCTCTCATGAGAGGATAATGTGTTGTGGGGACCACATGAGCCCATAACCCTTCAATTTACCTTAAAATATCTATTAACACCCCTTTATTTAATTTGAAAATACCTCTCATTTATTATGGTGGCACCTCTCCACCTCCCACCCACTGAATGTGCCAACTATCTAATTAATGTCTTCATTAATTAATTGGAACCTCTTTTGAATCAACTTGAATTGCATGGAAATTATATTAAAATTGGGGAGCCTTAATATTATATTGGCTTGGAAAATATTTGGTGGTGGAGAATTTGGAGATTTGGAGGAGGGCTTCATCCCTCACCAACGAAGAACATGAGGAATGATATCCTCTCGACGACCGAGGCAAGAACGTAAGGCGATGCTCACGAGGAATGCCGTCATTCTTCTTCTTCCTCCGCGTCAAGGGAGGAGATGTTGTCCATTAGGAAACATCGACTATGCTTCCTCCTCAGACGCACACCGATGTCAAAGAATTGACGTCGACTTCGGATCCTCTTCCCGCAACATGAACAAGCGAGCATCGGAATCAAGGTAGGGGATTTGATATAATTTAAAGTGAATGAAATTATATTCCTGCCTTGGTGAATGCTTGTATTGTCTTAGGCCAATTGACATCGGTTAATGTGGAGGGTGTGGGACAAATGAACATGGACCGATGACACTCCAATGGTTCTTTAATATTTTGGCGGTAACAACGGGAGGCGGTGGCGACCGGAGGCAGTGGCGAACGGAGGCGGCGATGACTGGAGGCGACGTCCGTGCACTGGCCATGTGAAGGAAACTGTGGCCCGCATCAGCGGGCCACTCGGTAGATGAACTGAACCAGACGGTTGTAGCAGGCCAGGCTGGATAACCGCGGTGCCTCTAAGGCGCCGTGCTGCGGAGAACCGCGACCCGCGCTCCGTGCGCCAATTCGGCGGCGAACCAGCCGGCCGCCTGCCGGCCGGGTTGAAGAAGGTCGCGACACCTGCATGTGCCGCGCGAGAGAACCACGACTCGCCCATGCAGGACACTCAGCGCCGCTGCTTTGGGAAACCGGGGGGGAGGGGGGGGGGGGGGCGCACCGCTCGACCATCCGGGCTGAGCCGTTGCCAGCCGCGGGCCGGGACGTGCCATGCCGGGCCGGGCCGCGCCCCACTTGGCCGGGTCGCGCCCCACCGGGCCAGGCCACACCCCACTGGGCTGGGCCGCGTGCCACTGGGCCAGGCCGACCCTCCTTCCAGATCAGACCCGCCGAACCAGGTCGGGCCGACCCGCCAGCCCACTGGGCCTGACAGGCCGGGCCCGTTTCACTTAAACGTGAATAACTTTAAGACTGCGCGTCCGATCGATGCACCGACTGCGAAACTAGGATACTCATGATGAGAATGTCCTTTTAAGATACTCTAAGTGAGTTTTGGATGAATTTGGAAAATTTCCAGGTTTGGAACGAGTGTAATTCCCACCAGGCCCCTGGAACGGAAAAGCCAATATCTCTCAGACCGGGCGTCTTATTGACGTGCCGTCTATCACGTTGTGTTACTTTTGATGATACAGATCTTAAAGATACATACACTATGGAATTCGTGATATTTTATGTATCAACCCCTTGGCTCGAGGAGCAGACCCTCCCAGAATTGAGCGTGCTTTGTGCGGGAACCGTAGAGCTGGCTGCGACTGCGACAACTACCATACTCGAATCCTCTGTTGGTTCGACGAAGATGAAAACTATACTGGAATACTCCGTGGGTTCGACATTGATGACTACTGTACTTATATCCTAAGTGGGTCCAATAGTTTGACTCTTGTACTTGTATCCTAAGTGGGTCTGACAAAGTAGCTGGTCTAGTATCCTACGTGGGTCCGACAGCTTAGCTGGACTAGTATCCTATGTGGGTCCGATATCTTAGATGAATCAGTGACTACATATGATCATCTGTATCGCTATAAAGAAGATGTATACATGTGAGAGCTGAGTCTTGACTTTCAATCATTATCATCGATGTTATTTACTTACTTTCCTGTGTTGACTGGGTTATTCATGGGCTTGAGAGTTGGAGCCGAACTATGATTGATAACATAGGAATATGTATGGGCATATAACTAAGTAGAGTTGGTTGATACTTCATGATTTTACCTTTATTCTTTGGTTCATCCTTCGTGGATTCTAGGAGACCTTCATGGGTCTCGAGGTCCCTACTGAGTATCGTATACTAACCCCTGCATGGGCTATGCCTGCACTACGTTGTGTTGGATACAGATGATGGACAACACTGATCGAGGTGGAGGCTTGTGGAGATGGACGGTACCCGGAGGTGGGCCACTTGGAAAGACATACACGAAGAAGATGGCCGGACCCGAGGTTTTGAGGAGGCCATCTATACCCACCCTTCAGGTGGGATTCCCGGAGGACGACTCGGTGGTTGCTGTTTTACTTTAATGTAGTTGTACTAGCTTTTCAGTTGTACTGTACTTACTATTGGGCTTGTATTTCCGACCCCTTTCCTTTCGGTACTTACTTTTGTATTCAGTATCACTTAGTGCTTTCTTCTATTGTGTACTCTGTTGTGTTTTTTTACTTTTCTAAAGGCAATGCCTTCCCTTTTTATCGGGATTTACACCTTTGGTGCTAGTCTCCAGCCTCTGGACTATGAAAGGAGGGCTTGGGGTAGTTATGGGATGGGCCCCGTGGACGGGTTGTGAAAAATTGGTTTCAGAGGAGTCAGTTCTACCACAGAACTTAGGTCTCCAATATATCTTATTGTGAGGAAACAGTGTTAAGAGTATTGAGTGTGGATTTCAGTCCAGGGAATCCAGTGGTGGTGCGGCGGCTAACGTCTCCATACACCAGAACCCTATCCTCTGATTTCCGACTTAGTGCACGAAAACAGTGATTGCATGTGTGTTTCCTTTTAAATGTTTTCTTTTTGATTATATTGTGTCAGCTCACCAGGTATTCTGTTTTAACCTTGGAGCTCCAGTTTCTTTTTTGGATGGCCCAACAAAGGTTGCCGGCTAGGGTTCTGAGTTACGTATGAGATGGTAGCCCACTGAACGATGAGGCCTCGATGTAGGGCCCCATCATAGCGGAGGCACCATCGGTACCACTACCCGCTGGGCTACCGATACCACCCGCCCCAGAAGTAGAGAGTGCATGCCACATGAGTGTGTTGCATGAGTTCCAGTGCCAGAGGCCACCCAGGTTCCGGGGAGAGGCGGACCCACAAGAAGCTGAGGATGGCTAGAGGCTATCATTAGAGTTGTCAGATTGGTAGGGACAACAGCTGACCTTATTGTGATCCTTGCTGCAAGTCTCCGGCACAATACAGTAGGTAGATGGTGGATCCTGATTCTCCAAGTGCATGATGAGGAATATTTACATTAGACAGACTTAGAGAGTCTCTTCTGCTCGGAGTTTGTTCTAGCCACCCTTCATACGGTGCAGATTCACGAGTTACTTCATTTGCAGCAGGGAAACATGATAGTAGCTCAGTACTCAGCGAGGTTCACTGGCCTCTCACGCTACTCCACGGACATGGTACGATGCCCATTCTTCAGGGCCTAGACCTTTGAGTAGGGAATTAGACATGAGATCAGGGCTTTGATGATCTCCCTCAGTATTTTGACACAGGCGGGAGTACTGAAGCAAGCCCTTCCTGTGGAGAGGTTTTTTGCTGAGCCGACACCAGCTGAGAGACCCTCCGCAGGACGAAACAAAGCAGAGTCTCTTGCAACCGGCAGTAGACAGTTGATACAGAGGTCCAAGCCGACCAGGACATCCGGTGGGCAACCTCATGATATATGTTCGGTTGTGCGGGGAACATGAAATCGAGTCACCTATACGAGGAGAAAGCAGTGCTATGCATGCGGCAGGCAGGGTTACATTGCTCAAGACTGCCTGACTCACCATGCGGATGAGAAGACGACATTAGAGGGACATCCTAAGCAGAGGAAGAGGTTCGACAGTGGTGGTCCACTTGTAGTGGGCAGATGAGGCCGAGGAGCTGGCCGAGCAGCGGGTGGAAGATGACGTTTTGAGGCTCTACCAAAACCACCACCCGAAGGACCACCCCGACCACAGGGAGCTGGCAGATAGAGGTAGGATCAACTCTAGGAAGTCAAGGCCTATGACCACGGTGCACCTGAGATGATTCAATGTACTATATGTGTCTACTCCACCCTTGTTGCAGTAGTTATAGACATAGGTGCGAGTCATTCTTTTATTCTCGTTTCCCTTGTTCGGAGTTTAGTGATTCCAGCAGAGCTGTTGGGTCGATCCTTATGGATAGTGACTCTTAGAGTAACAGGCTCAATGATTACACACTAGTTCCAACAGTGTGAGCTTACTCTAAGAGGTGATAGCTTCTCCTAGGATCTTCTTGTAGCGGCGTCGAGGCCTTACGACGTCATCTGGGGTATGGACTGGTTATCTACAGTCTATGCTCAGATCGATTGTATTAGGCGCAAGGTGCAGTGTATCCACATGGATGGGACCAGGTTTGCCTTCACAGCCAAGAAGGGAGCCTTTGCAGCACAGGATGGACTTACGCAAAGGAGAGGGCAGTCGATCACACTTCTGTTGGCTAGTCTCATCCTCAGAGCGGTTGATGTACGGAGTCCAAGTTTTCCTATTGTGGTGGATCAGTATGAATATGTATTTCCTGATGACATTCTAGGACTACCTCCTCGCAGATAGGTAGACTTCTACATAGACTTGTACCCCCGGAAAACACCAATATCTACTCCAGCATGTCGGATGGATCTCGCTGAGCTTCGTGACTTGCGGGTACAGCTGGAGGACTTTCAGGGGATGGAATTTATCTAACCCAGTGTTTCATCCTGGGAATCTCAGATTTTGTTCACCAAGAAGACGGATAGGATCTTACAACTGTATGTCGAATACCGTCACCTGAATCAGGTGACCATAAAGAATGAGTACCCACTCCCAAGTATTGACAACCTCTTTGTTCAGATCAACATGGCATGATGGTTCTCGAAGATAGACCTCAGGTCAGGCTATCACCAGCTTAGAGTTTGAGATGAGGATGTGCAGAAGATGACCTTAAGGTTTCGGTATGGCCACTATGAGTTCTTGGTTAAGCCCTTCAGCGTAACCAACACTCCAGCGCTGTTCATGAGTTTCATGAACAGGATCATTCAGCCTTACCTCGATCAATTTATCATAGTTTTCATTGAAGACACACTGATTTACGCGACTACTAGGGAGGAGCATGCTTACCACTTATAGGTTGTACTGGATACACTTCGTGAGAACCAGATTTATGGTAAGCTCTTGAAGTGCCAGTTTTGGATTCGATAGGTTCATTTCTTGGAACACGTCATCTCAGAGGCTGGAGATGCAGTGGATCTAGCAAAGATCGATGCAGTACTTTCTTGGGATCCACCCAGGAGCATGATGGAGGTGCGGAGTTTCTTGGGTCTGGCTGGGTACTATCAGAGATTTGTTCCAGACTTCTCGAGATTTACAGCACCACTTTCATCTTTGACGAAGAAGGGGAAACCATTCATGTGGTCAGATTGATGCAAGCAGATCTTTTAGGATTTGAGACCGATATTTTCCAGTGCGCCCATCTTGAGGCTACCTGAGGAGGGAATTGGGTACGTAGTTTATTGCGATGCATCAGAGACTGGACTCGGGTGTTACCTAATGTAGGAGTGAGTGGTGATCGCATATGGTTCATGATAGTTGAGACAACACGAGAAGAACTACAGTACCCATGACCTGGAGTTAGCTGTAGTGGTCCTCACCTTGACTATGTGGCTACACTATCTGATGGGCGACCACTTTACAGTCTACTCTGACCACCATAGTCTTAGGTACATAGTCTTTCATAAGGACCTAAACCTGAGATGGCGGTGATGGATAGAGTTCCTCCAGGAATATGACTTTGAGATAGTCTATACTCCTGGGAAGGAGAGCATTATAGATGATGCTCTTAGTAGGAGATCAGTTATTCAGCTGATAGGATAGGGGACAGAGCAGCTATCCATGTTGTAGATATCCATTGTGGATATAGATGGAGAAGCCTTTCTTTAGTCTCTCACAGTCACTCCTCCACTTCTTCAGCGAGTCTGTGAGGCACAGCATGGGGACGTTGACAGTGAGATGCGACGTGCTCAGATATCCACAGGGCAGGTGCCTGATGGATTTTCTAAAGGAGGGGAGCACGTCATCCTCTTAGGGGGACGTGCTATGGTACCAGTTTCATGTTAGGAGGAAGTGCTGAGGGAGTTTCACACTTCCCCTCTACCGGTTTATCCAGGAGTGGGGAAGATGTATTAGGACCTCCGACGATAGCACTGGTGGCCGGGTGTGAAGAAGGTTGTAGCAAAGTTTGTATCATGATGCCTCACTTATTAGCAAGTGAAGGCAGAGCACCAGGTACCATTAGGTTTGGTATAGCCCTTAGAGGTCTCAGAGTGAAAGTGGTCTAGGATATCAATGGATTTCATGACAGGGCTTCCACGTACATCTAGAGGAAACGACTCTATCTGGGTGATCGTAGACTGACTAACCAAGTCGGCCCACATACTACCAATCATAGAGAAAGGCTCAGTAGAGAGATTGGGACTTCTCTACATTCAAAAGATCATACGGCTTCATGGGGTTCCACCATCTATCATTTCTGATCGAGATGCTCGATTCACTTCCCGACTATGGAAGGTGTTATAGGAGGCTTTTGTGATGCTTCTATGTATGAGCACCGCCTTCCATCCTCATACGGATGACCAGACAGAGAGGACCATTCAGACTCTGAAGGACATGCTCCGTGCATGTGTCCTCGACTTTGGTCATAGCTGGGAGGGTCACTTACCCTGGGTGGGGTTTGCGTACAAAAACAGTTACCACTCCACCATTAGGATGGCCCCTTATGAGGTACTGTACGACTGACATTGTAGGTCACCTCTATACTGGACAGACCCAGGGGAGGAAACACTTGTAGGACCAGATATTGTTAAAGCTACGACAGAGAAGGATCAGATCATCAAGGAGCGGATGAAGACTGCACAGAGCAGGCAGAATTCTTATACTGATTGGAGAAAGAGACCACTTGAGTTCGAGGACGGAAACCACGTCTTCCTACAGGTCTCACCTCGACGAGGTCTACAGATATTTTTCTGGGGCTACAAGTTATCTCCATGCTTCATCGGGCCATTACAGGTCTTCAGAAGAGTAGGCGAGGTGGCTTACCACCTGGCCCTTCCACCTCAGTTGCACCGGGTGCATGATGTCTTCCACGTATCTCAACTGAGGAGATACGTGCATGACCCATCCCATATCATCGACCATGGGGAGACGGACATCGATGATGGGCCGAAATTCACAGATTTCCTGGTGGAGATCGATGATCGACATGAGCGGGTCCTACGTGGATAGTCGATTCCTCTGGTGCGAGTTCGCTGGCTGCACGAGAACCTCCTGGAGAGCACATGGGAGCGGGAGGCTTAGATGCGTGCTCAGTACCCACTTTTGATTCCCTAGTGTATGTTGTAGCATTATGGGGATGTAAAGACCTGATGTGGGGGTAATTTAAAGACCCTTAAATTTCATGGAAATTTTTTTTCTTAATTATTTGGAATTTTACGAGTCCGCAGTTTCTGACGGCACCTGATTCCAAGGCCCGGTGTGCCCGGATTCAATTTCTAATGTTTTTTTTGGTATGTTTAGTAAACGTACATGTGGGTTTTTCATACTTTTGAACCAGTGCTCGGAATTGAAATTCTAGGGCATCGATGAAATCGTAGCACCAGTATTCGCTTAAGGGGAACATTACTGTAATTGTGTATGCTCGAGAGGAGAAGCTAATTTTTGGGGATTTATATTCAATTAAATAAAATTGTTTTACACAATTTTATTGTTTAAGAGTTGGTTATTTCATACAAGGTGGGAGTTCGAGGTGGGTCCCACACCCACATAACCTCCTATGAGAGGATAATGTGTGGTGGGACCCACATGAGCCCCTAACCCTTCAACTTCTCTTAAAATCCCCATCAACACCACTTTATTTAATTTGACAACACCTATCATTTAGTATGGTGGAGCCTCTCCACCTCCCACCCATTGAATGTGCCAACCTATATAATTAATGTCTTCATTAGTTAATTGGAACCTCTTTTGAATCAATTTGTATTGCATGGAAATTCTATTAAAATTGTGGAGCCTTAATATTATATTGACATTGAAAATATTTGGTTGTGGAGCCTTTGGAGATTTGGAGGAGAGATTCACCCCTCACCAATGAAGAACGCGAGGAATGATATCCTCTCGAAGACCAAGGAAAGAACATGAAGCGATGCTCAATAGTAACACTGTCATTCTTCTTCTTCCTCTGTGTCAAGGGAGGAGATGCCGTCCGCGAGGAAACATTGACTACACTCTATCCTCGGATGCACCCCGACGTCAACGAATCGAAGTCGACTTCGGATCCCCTTCCTGCAACATGAACAATCGAGCATCAGAATCAATGTAGGGGGTTAGATATAATTTAATGTGAATGAAATTATATTTCATCCTTGGTGAATGCTTGTATTGTCTTCAGCCAATTGATATCGCCTAAAGCGGAGGGCGCGTGCCGAACGCACATGGGCCGACGACCCTCTGATGGTTCTTCAATATTTTGGCTGCATCAACGGGAGGCGGTGGCAACTGGAGGTGGTGGAAAATAGAGGAGATGGCAACCAGAGGCAGCATCCACACACCAGACGAGTGAAGGAAACCGCAGCCCGCATCCGCAGGCCGATTAACAGATGAACCGAACCGGTCGGCCATAGGCGGCTGTCCTGAAGAACCGCGACGCCTCTAAGGTGGCGCGCTATGGAGAATCTTAGCCCGTGCTCCGCGGGCTGCTTCAGTGGCGAACCGGACGACCACCTACTAGCTGGGTTAAAGAAGGTCGCGACACCCGCATGTGCCGCGCAGGAGAACCGCGGCCCACCCGTGCGGGCCGCTCGCGCCGGGAAGATTGACTGGCTTCAGTAGGCCAGACAGGAGGGGCGGTGCCGCTTAGAACTGTTGTTTTGGGAAATCAGGGGACGCCCCCCCCCCCCCAGCACAGCTCGGCCAGCCGCGGGCTAGGCCGCGCCACGCCCTACCGGGCCGCGCCCCCAGGTCTGGGTCGTGCTCCACCAGGACGGGCCGCGCCCCACCAGGCCGGGCCATGCCCCGCAGGGATGGTTCATGCCCTACATGGCCAGGTTAACCCCCCTTCCAGGTCGTACCCGCCGAACCAGGTCGGGCCGACCCGCCAGCCCACTGGGCTTGAAGGGTCGGGTCCGTTTCACTTAAACGTGAATAACTTTAAGACCGCGCTTCCAATCGTCGCGCCGTCTACGGAACTAGGATACTCATGACAAGAAGGTCCTTCTTAGATACTCTAAGTGAGGTTTTGAGGAATTTGGAAGACGTCCGGGTTTGGAATGAGCGTAATTCCAACCAGGCCCCAGGAACAGAAAAGCCAATTTCTCTCAGACTGGGCGTCTGATTGACGCCCTGTCTGTTGCATTGGGTTCCTTTTGACAAGAAGGAACTTCAGGATACACCAACTCTAGACTTCATGATATTTTAAGTATAGATCCCTTGGCTCAAGGAGAGGAGCCTACCGAAATCGAGGGTACTATGTGTGGGAACCCTAGAGCTGGCTGCGACTGCGACGACTACCGTACTAGAATCCTCCACGGGTTCGACGACGATAAAAACTATACTGGAATCCTCCATGGGTTTGATAGCGATGAATATTATACTTGTATCCTAAGTCGGTCTAACAGTTTGAATTTTATACTAGTATCCTGAGTGGGTCCGACAAAGTAGCTGGTCCAGTATCCTACGTGGGTCTGACAACTTAGCTGGACTAGTGTCCTACGTGGGTCGGGCAGCTTAGATGAATCATTTAATATATCCGATCATCTCTATCGCTATATGAAATATGTATACCTATGTGATCTGAGTCTTGAATTTCAATCATTATCATTGATGTGATTGACTTTCTTTCCTGTGTGGACTGGGTTGTGCTTGGTCTCAAGAGTTGGAGCCGTACTGTGATTGATAACTTAGGTATATGTATGGACATATACCTAAGTTGAGTTGGTTGATACTTCATGATTGTATATTTATTCATTGGTTTATCCTTCGTGGATTCTGGGAGACCTTCAGGGGTCTCGGGGTCCCTACTGAGTATCGTATACTCACCCCTTCATGGGCTATGCCTGCACTACGTTGTGTTGGATGCAGATGACAGACATCACGGATCGAGGCGGAGGCTTGTGGTGCTGGACGGTACCCTGAGGTGGACCACTTGGAAATACGTACACGGAGCAGACGACTAGACCCGAGGTGCTAAGAAGTCCATCTGTACACACCTTTCAGGTGGGATTCCCAGAGGATGACTCAGTGATTGATATTTTAATTTACTGTAGTTGTACTATACTCACAGTTGGGAATGTATTTCCAGCCCCTTTCCCTTCAGCACTTACTTTTGTATTCATTATCACTTAGTGCTTTCTTCTTTTGTGTACTCTATTGTGTTTGTTTACTTTTCTAAAGGCAATGCCTTCCCTTTTTATCAAGATTTACGCCTTTGGTGCTAGTCATCAGCCCCTGGCCTATGGAAGGTGGGCTTGGGTTAGTCACGTCACAGGCCCCAAGGATGGGTCGTGACAACAGACATGAGGTTCCAAGGATACACCAATTGCGTTTAGTTAATTATTATCCTATTTTACCATGGATGAATTCCTTTGACTTGGTTAGAATCTTATTATTGTGAAATGAATTGGGAGATTCCCATTGGATTACACACAGTTCCTTTTTCTAGGATATAGATTTTTACGGAGTTGGATTGATGAATGGGTTCATGGATGAAATTGTTATTACCTTGGATAATATTCAATATATGATTCCTTGTTATATCTTGGAACCTTTATTAGTAACATGATATGGTGTCATTAGTGCTTATAAATTACATGACTAACTATATAAAATGGATAATAATTAATAAATGAAATGGTTACATGTTCAGACAAAAAAATGAGGCTAAAGAAGTTACTTAGTATTTGAATTACAGTGATGATTTAATTTTATATATCCATGCAAGTACACTATTTTAGTTTATTTTAAATGGATTGGATATTATTGAAACTGTTTGTGGTGGACAAAAAAATAATTATCGCACACCATATCTGGGATGCCAATGATACCCAGCAAAATTACAAGTATGAAGGTGTTGAAAAATGGGAGCCTCACACCTTGGAAACCTGTTATTAATTTCCTTCATTAGGATAGAACTTGGTAGCAGATGACATAGTTGGAGATCGGAATGCTTGGATAGTTTTTGGATCATTTTTGTCATCTTGTGTATAGCATGTATATCCTGCTTCCATGTATACATTTATTCCGATTTTATAGAAACATAAATTAAATTATCATAATATCTTGGATATGATTCAATTTATAATTTTTAGTATTATTATAAATTACATATATTATTTTTTATTCTTGTCCACTTCCTCTACATCCAGGCTACTAGTCCAGTGTCTATAGTGTTTACTCCAACTGTGCTATTTGTTTATCTTAATACTTCTTCTATTTACCTGATATTATATTTCCCAAATGTGATACACATTGTTAATGAGGATATAATCTCCAAATGGGAACACCATTCTCCCTCAACTCTATTCATCATCCATTGGTGTTCAGGGAGACGCGCTTGAGGCCATGTTTCCAATCAGGTTCGGGGCACCTTTGAGTGGCACCCTGGCCAGGAGTTCATAAATGGGTATCATATTGATTCTCTTCATGTTTTTCTATTTTGATAAAATAAATATAATATTACGAACACTTTGTAAATTAGTTATAAGCCAGGTTTTTGTGTAGATATTCCATGTTTTGGTTAAATGTAAATTTTTTGAATAATAAATATTGTTGTGGGTTTTCCTCTTATAGATAATAGCTTCACCAAAGGGTGACATACATGGTATGTGAGTGTTATTATTATTATTCTGATTGATTATTTCATTTTATCCTTGGTCTGATGACATGATTTCAAGGAGAATTTTAACATGCATCATTATAGGCACCGAGAATTTAAAATCCATGCATATGCCATGCCATATAGGTTCATTTACTACTTTCATTGATTGTTTTTCCTTTGATTGTTGATTGATGTTATGGTAGTTATATTATATCACTGCCGCTATTTTTCTATGATTGATTGATTTCCAATTTAAATGCATGAGGTGTATGGGCACTCATTCGTTAGAATGGGTCATTTACTAATTCAATCCATCATATATAACCTATTACATTCAAAGACCAAATTTATAATGGGTAAATTAGAAATTATATGGGTGTTAATTTTAGTGATAAGGTGAATAATCCCTGATTAATTGAAAAAAAAATACATTTTAACTGAATCTTGATATAATTAATTAAGTGAATTAAAAAATTAATTTAAAATATTGATCTAAAAATAAAATGAATTATAGAAAATGAAGAGGAAAGTTATATTTGACCCTTATCCCAATGAAACCCCTATAACTTAAACATGAACACTTAACAATACAAGTACTTATTAACGAGTAGTTTGGGTCGTATACCTTCCGAAGTGATCTAGTATCCTTAAATTATTTTTCTTCTTGTGTATATACCTACTTTATGCTTTTTAAGAGCTACGTTCTTATCATTTGTAGAGCTATAACACCATGATGTCCTCATGTCATGCGCTAGGAGGGTGGAAAATATATTTCTCTAGACATGGTGGGATGAAGATTCTAGTCTCACCACAATGAGTGAAAATTGAGTGAAATCCTATTATACATAATCTGGGATCTAAAGTGTAGCCTTTGGAGAGTTTCTAATATGTGATGTATTCCATACTAGGTTCTCCACAACCAAAACCTATAATGGTAGACTTGACACATTAGTTTCAATAGAATCATCCTACCACTTTTTCCGTGGACGGCGGTCCACAAGTAGACGTGTCTTAGATGGAGGTCACCCTATCTATCTTTGATAATATGTAGATGCCACCATAGTGGAGGGTCAAGATTTAAACATATATTTTGTGTGATTTGGCCAATGTTTGTTGGGATGTCATTACCTAGGTAGGTTGTTTTCATGGCATAGTCTAGGATGATTTTAATCTTGCCTTATAAGACCAATTATAACCTCAGATGCTGATTATTGATCGATCCAGGTAGGAAAAGCATCTAGAGTAGTGTTCTATGTCATTCATTGAGTATTTAGTGCATTTCAATATGTTTTATTTCTTTAAAAAACCTCTAGATGGTGATGATCTTTCATGTGCTAGACACATTGAGGATGAGCTCTAATATAGAACATGTACTCAGGTGAATGTATTTTTCCAACATAATTTCATAGATATTTTTAGTCTAGATATTATCACTAAGTGAAATCGGAGGGAAGGAAAAAGTACTGGCAATAGACGATTGGTTAAAAGGCATTCCAGTAGTTTTTTGGTTGCATGAAACATTACCTCAAGGATTCACATCAGTGTAGTGTTGGTTATATTAAATGCACTAGCATATCTATTTTTTCCATAAACATATATAATAGGGGAATATAAACAATTTTTGTGCTAGAGACACAATTTAGTTCTATGATTGTAGACATATGGGTAATCTTCAATGATTCTATCACACCATTCCATCTATTTTCAGTGGAAGAGGCTCTACAGTTGCTCCACCTTTAGGGACATGATCCTTTATGCTACGTCAGGCAGGGAGTTGAAGTATCACCAAAAGGAATAGCCTAGTAGGAGGTTATGGATGTGGTATCCAGACTCCTGATCATCTGGATCGGTAGAGTTTTCATACTTAGTGTAGTACAAATGTAGCATAGGATCATGGACCAGTCTAGTTGAATGAATTATAACCTATACCTGACTATTAAAGTTCATGACCATATATAATACATGGCACTGTTCTATGAGGCTCCACTATATAATCATATTATTTGATACTTATTCTTTTCACTCCTTCATATTGTTATCTATTGTGAATGTATCAGGATGTAAAGTCATTATTACTGTGGTCTGATGACTCTAGATTCAACTTTGGGTGTATGTTTAGAGGGAATACACCAATGTTGTGACTTTACCCTTGAGGATATTTTATCCTTTCTTATTGGACAAATTTTTTCTTGAGATGAAAGGATTGGATTTCATTCCTAGGGTAGATTAGTTGGATTCATATCATGACTTTTTAGATTGATTTCGTGACATGGTATCATGTATATTACTAGAGGGAAGCAATTATCTATATAATGGAGAATGGGATTTATAGGCTAGTCGAGTGGGAATAGACAATCATGGGCATGGTGGGGTTACCACCACGATTTATATTCTATTCATGGAGGATCTGGGAGTACATTTGTTATAATTCCCTCCTATAGTATATCAATTTAGGGACATCTTTCTGGGATTTTTAGCTTACCACCAGAGGGATAGGTAGAGTTAAGATCAAGCCTATTTTAGAATTAGCACAAGTTTCCATTCATCTTCATATGATGGAACCCACTAAGATCTAGGATGTCAAGAGAAAGTTGGAGTATATAGAATTCAATGGTTTTATATAGCCTAGATCTTCCTCTTGTGGTCCACCCATTCTTTGTCCAACAAGGTGGATGAAACCCTTCATTTGTACATGATTTACGGATGATTTAACTAGCTTATTATAAGGACTCATATTTTCCCCATTTTATTTTTAAATATTAATTCATAAAATTATATGAACAGGAGCTAAGACATCGTGTAATTATGAGGCCTAGTGTGCCCAGAATGGTTCGACGAAAACTGTTATGTTTTTAATAGCATGCGTAAGTGGTTTTACAAGAGAAGGGGAATAAATTATAAATGGTTGGATAGATTATAAATATGAGGGAACCATTGAATTAAGAATTTTATTTTTACCCTAGGAATGACATACATTTAGTCAGTGCGGGTCTTTAGTGAGAAAACCTGAAAAGGCAGTAACCTTAAATAAAATAATTAAATTGAATTATTTTATTTTGAAATCCTAATAAATCACAAATGGTGATTCAAATTGGATATTTGAGACCACTGTTGAGTTTGTAATGTAGAATTTAACTTAGGTAGGGCCTAAAATTGATTAGCATGGGTCGAATATGAAAGATAATTATTGTACGTTTTAAAGGGGAATAAAATAAAGTTAAAAAATTTTATTTTATTTATCTTTGACATTTCACAACAAAGATATGATGTTGCGACACCGCAATGGGGTATCCCATTTTATTTATTAAATAAAATAGCATGATGATTTTTCTACACAGTGACACATCAATGCTGAAATGTTTTTTATTCATTTAAAACATTAACCGAGATACATGATTATATTCACAATCCAAAAGAAATTCTCTAGAAGATCTTGAGAAAGGATGCTGGTGGATAATGAATGATGATGAAACAATGGTTGATCTTAATCAATGAGTGATCCAAACCATGGTAGGGGTGGTATTTTTAATTCATTCCATGTTCTTGTTTTTAGAAATGAACATGAGCCAACCCATGAATAGGTTGATCCATGATTTTATTTTTCTTAAAAAATGGAATGACTTTGGGATTTAAAAGGAGTAAACCATAGTTATTATCCATGATTTTTGGTCCCCCTTTTCAAATGAGATTAACAGAGGATGAAAATAATAAGGATGATGTTCATTCTTTGGGTATTATTGGTGTTTTCTCCTACCACATTCTTGTGTTCTTCAGCAACGGACCCATGTAGTTACGTCAGGATTTTCCGGGAGGTTTAAAATATAGAGGGACCCATGGACTAAGGAAAATATGTTTTGGATCCCTCTTTAGTGAAGATGGTGACCCGAGGATCCCAAGGGTGTCCCCTTTTTGAATAATGGGGCACCGAAGGAGATGAGGCAGTCCACGGAGCTGAGCCCACATGCGGCTACTGCACGATGGCATGGCTTGCCAATAGGACAACAGCTAGGGGTGTGGTCTAGTAGGACTATGCCAGCGAAAGGGGACTAAAACACATGACTATGCGCAATGACCCTGGTCGTCTGTAGGGCAGCTGGTGGTGGCAGTGACCATGATGTTGTAGGAGGCTTCGGTTCAGTGGGACCATGGTGGGACCCCGTGATAGCTATTTCAGGGCGGGTCACATGGTAGCTTGCTACGTTGACTAGGTTGGGATGTGGCAGTGGCCATGTCTGGGTTGACTGAACTAGTCCACTCGAGCAGTCCTGAGAGGAGAAGGTGGGTTGTCCCCAAGGGGCCAAGTCAACCTAGTGGGTCAGGCCACTGCGACCGGGTCGGACCAGCCTCGTACACAACCAACCTCGTACCCAACCTGTCCCCTTTCCACTAAAAGGATTGTAAATTTTAAACCATATGTTTGTTTGATGAGATGTATGTGGTTTTTGGATCCTCATGATGGGGATTCCAGTTGGAGATACTATACTAGAGTTATTGTAATGGTCGGCGTACAAACATTTCGGCTCGTGGAGTAGGTTCTCCTATAATGAGCGCACTAAGAGCCTAATCCAATGGCTCATTGTGATCTACACAGAGTGTGTATCCTACGAAGTGTGTCTCCTATGACCTACTTTGATTTTTTCTCCTATATAGTTTTTCTCCTACACATACATTGAGTGTGTTTCCTATGGACTCTGTCTCCTATGCCTACACAGAGTCTATCACCTATGGAGTGTGTCTCTTATGCCTATGCGGACTATGTATCCTTTGAAGACCCATATATATTCTCCATGGATTTTAATATGACTATAATTTCTTCATATATATATATTACATGTACATATAATGGTATGAGTTGTCTCTAGTGAATCTCTTGACTGTTCTTCTTAGAGTTTAGACTTCATGTACCTCTTAGTAGTCTTCTTTTTGTATTTTTTGTGGTATACATATGTTGTTTGGGGTCCCATCTCAGTTTCGTTTTACTCACCCCTACATGGGCCTCACCCACACATGTTTTTTCTTTTGTATATGACCAGCAGATTTTACTAGAGCCTTGGTTGGTTGAGCACATGTTGTTCTTAAAAGGAGGACCAACAGACATGGTGAACATTAATAACATCCTACAGTATCTATACCTTCCCTTCAGGTAGGGTTTTTGGCAGATGGATTCAAGGATCATGTACTTTTCTTTTGTTGGGGTTTATATTGTCCCCCTTTACTTTTAGTTTGTATATTTTACTCTGTGTGGGTTTTATTAGTACTACAAGTTCATGTATGCTCAGTGGTTTCGATTTTAATTCTTTTTCTAAGAGAGGGGTTCGTAGGTACAGGTACTTGGAAAAATTCATCCCACTTGTGGGATATGCCTACTCGACACTAGTTGTTATCCCAAGCCTTTAGGTGGTGGTCTTTGTGTAGTCATGACATTTGGATACAGGGGTTGGTTTGTGACAGTGTGGTATTAGACCCCGTGATGGTTCTATCTTAAGGACCAAGAGTTTATGAATTTGTTCTGGGGAAATAGTGTTAAGTGTTTAGAGTTCAGATGTTGGTCTATGGAGTCCCGTGTTTGTGTGGAAGCTGACGCATTCATACTACATGACCATAAATTATACTTTTTAACTCTATACATGAAAAAACTTGTTTCATGCATCATATAGGAATTGAGTGTGTTCTCATGTCCTTCTTGAGTTAGAGTCAACACACTAGGAATAGTCTATAGACCGTGGTATATCTTGATCTATTTCAGGATGCTTCCACATAAGTAGCCCATTACGATTCTAGGGAGGGACCATGATTATGGTCCGCCAAGATATGAGGAAATGGTATGGGGACCATTTCCAGAGATAGATCCTCCTGATAGTGTACCAATGATACCACCACCCAAGAGAAACAGCCCCTACTGGTGTTACTGGTGGATGATACAAGAAGGATTAGTGTGTTTCATGAGTTTGAGAGACAATTACATCCTAGTTTCCAAGGTGAGAAAGATCCTCTACTTGTTAGGGATTGGAAGGAGGTGGTTACATGAGTTTTCCGACTAGTGAGGAATCAACTTGACCAGATGGCAGTTCTAGACATAAGCCTTTATCATGGCTCGAAGGGGGGATAGTGGAGCATGATGATCCAGAAGAATGAAGGGGAGACCCTCTCCTAGATAGACTTTGAGCACCTATTCATAGAGGATTCCTTCCCATCGATGTCATGCTCTGTACGTATGCAGAAGATACTACACATACAATAGGGTAGTCATATAGTAGTAGAATACTCAATGATATTAACAGATCTTTCTCACTACTCCACATACATACTTCAAGACCCATTATTAATGACACAATCCTTTTAGTAGGGGGTTTGATGGTATCAAGGTGTTGATGAAATCTCTTATCATTCCAACACATGTTGGGCTTATGGAGAAATTTATTCTTCTAGAGAGCATGACAGCGGAGCAGGCACTGATGATGGGAGCTACCACCAGGTGTCAGGTAGCTGAGTTATCGGCAGAAGGTACCTGATAGTCAATATAGGGGTCCAATAAGACCATATAGTTCATGGATTACCCTAGGATTCAGGATCAGTAGTGTAGGGCTTCTAGGGAAGAACATGTCAGTCGAAGGAGATTTTTTTGTACTCGTGTGGAGGTCCATGAAATATGACTAGAGATTTTAAAACTATCCATACGATGAATTAGAAGATGGTTGGTGGAATTCCATGGTAGTTGTGGAGGTAATAACATGTCAATACTCCATGCCAAAGATGTAGTAGTGGAGAGGGATGAGCAGTAGGAGGTTGAGGGTGGTTCGAGGTACTACCACCCCCACCCCTAGTGGTACACCATTGGTAGAGGGAGCTAAAGGATAGGGGCAAGCCCTGCTTCATAAGATGCAAGCTTGTGGCCCTAGTGATCTAGAGATTATTTGAGGTATGATCTATATTTTCTCGACAGTAGCTGCAGTTCATATAGACAAAGTTCCAGTCACTCCTTCATTACCACAAATATTGTTTTCACCTCAGAGATTATGATGGAGTCATTGCCTCGATCCTAACATTTAGATACTACTAAGGGAGGGGATTAAATAATCAAACATTGGTTCCAACATTGTGAGCCTATTCATGGGGGAGATATATTATACTGGGATATCCTAGTAGTAGTTTCCTGGCCTTATGATGTCATTTTTTGTATAGAATAGTTATCCAAATTCCATACTATGATTTACTATTTTACAGAAATAGTATAGTGTGTCGGTGGATATGGGACCAGGTATTTTTTGGCAGCAAAAAGGAAACACATTAGTGATGTATGGACTTTCTTAGAGGAGGTTGTGGCTGATTACTCACTATTAGTTTAGCCTCATCCTCAGTGCAGTAGAAGATGACAATCCTCGGTTTCATGCCATGGTGGAAGAGTATGAGAACGCCTTTCCCAAGGATGTCCCCGAGTTACCTCCCCATAAAGAGGTGTAATTTTTCATTTATTTGTACCCCGAGATGACATCGATATCTACACATTCTTATCAGATGGCTGCCATAGTGCTTTGTGAGGTGAGGGTACAGTTGGAGGATTTGCATAAGAAGGGAATTTCGAGGTTCAATGTTTCACCTTGGGTGGCACCAATATTGTTTTCCAAGAAGGAAAATTCAATATTGAGGATATGTGTGGACATTCGGCACCGAAACCAGGTGAATTTGACGAATAAATTTCCACTTCCATGAATTGATGACCTCTTCAATCAGCTTGAGGGAGAAAGGTGCTTATTACCGATATACCTCAGGTCTGGCTATCAACTGCTTCATTAATGGGAAGAGGATGTGATGCAGAAAGACATAAGATGTCAGTATGGCCACTAAAAGTACATGGTAATACCATTTGGAATGACCAACTCCCCAGAAGTGTTCATGTGACTCAAGAATAAGATCTTCCATCCTTATCTAGATAGTTTCATCTTGGCCTTCATTGACGACATCCTAGTATACTTAACATCTAATAAGGAGCACACTATAAACATGAGGATGTTCTTGGATAAACTTATAGAGAACTAGATTTATGGGTAGCTCCTGAAGTGTCAGTTAGAGATTCAAAAGGTCCAGTTTTTGGGAAATGTCATTTCAGTGGCTGGTTTTGTGGAGGATCCGGGGAAGATATAGGTAGTGCTTGCTTGGGAGCCACCTAAGAGTGTGATTGAGGTGATGATTTTCTTGGGATTGGCTGGGTATTATAGGTGGTTTATGCTCTAATTTTCTAGGGCAGCATCACCCTTGACGGATATGAAACTAACCGGATAACCCTTCTTGTGGATAGAGAAGTGCCAACTGTGTTTCCAATAGATGAGGCAGAGGGTGTTGAGAGACCCCATCATGAGACTGCAAGTGGAGTGTGTTGGGGATGTAGTGTTCCATGATGTGTTAAGGACTGGACATGGTTGTTTCATGATGTGGGAGAATGAATTGATTTCCTACGGTTCATGATATTTGAGAAAACATGAGAATAATGGTGCAACCCATGATCTTGGGATAGATGTAGTGGTGTTTTCATTGAAGATGTTGTGACACTACTTTATGGCTGAGTGGTTTACCATCTACTCCGAACAAAAAAGTCTCAATTATATCTTCTCTCAAAAGGATTTTAACTTGAGATAGAGGCAGTATCTAGATTTCCTCTATTATTATGATTACAATATTTTCTAAACTCTTAGAAAGGTGAATATAGTGGAAGACATAGTCAATAAGAGATCCATTTTACATTTTATGAGTAAGGTGTTTGAGGAGTTAGCATTGATGTATATATTCTTTGTTGTTGATAATAGTGCATCTTATCTTTAGTCAATGTTTGTTCACCCATCCACTCTTATAGCGAGTTACAGAGGCACGAATATGGGACATCGATTGTGATTCCTGATATGCTTAGTTGTCTATAGGGTAGCCCCCTGATGGATATTCGATTGGTGGGGATAATGTCTTCCTTTTCAGAGGGTTTACTATTATACCAGAGGAAATATGGGAGTAGGTACTGAGGGAGTTCCACACACCCCCTTTAGGGACACATCCATGTATAGAAAAGATATACCGGGTACTCTGATGCCAGTACTAGGGGATGGGGATGAAGAAGGTTGTGGCAGAGTTCATTTCATGGTGCATCACTTTTTAGCTAGTAAAGGTAGAGAAAAATGTTTTAGAAGACTTGATCTAGCCACTCGAGGTACCATAGTGGAAGTGGGATGACATATCAGTGAACTTTTTGACATGTTTACCACACACATCCTGGGGACATGATACCATATGGGTGGTTGTTTACCTAGTCACCATGTCGGCCCACTTCCTACCTATATGGGAGTAGAGTTTTGTAGAGATATTTGGATGCCTCTATGTGATTAATATAGTTTGACTCCACTGAGTTCCCTCAATTATCATTTCAGACCGTGTTGCTTGTTTAACATCTCAGCCATGGAAGGGAATACATGAGGATTTTAGGACTCAATAGCACTTGGGCATGACAATTCAACCCTAGACGGATGGCCAAATGAAGCGTATCATCCACGTTCTAGAGAACATGCTATGTGCTTGTGTCACGGACTTTGGTCGTAGTTGGGAGGATCACCTACCTCTAGTGTATTTTTTATACAAAAATAGTTACCACTCCACCATTGTTATGGCACTGTATGAGGTCCGGTATATGTGACCATGGTAGTCACCACTATGTTGGATGGACCCTGGAGAGTCAGCTGTCATGGGTCCATAGTTGTCACGAGCTACCACCGAGAATGTGCAGATCATCCAAGAATGGATGAGGACTATGCAGATATAACAAAAGTCATATGAGGACAAGAGATAAAGTTCCTTGGAGTTTGGGGAGGGAGTTTGTGTCTTCCTTTGGATCTACTTTCAAAATGGATTTCATATATATTTCTAGTGTAACAAGTTATCTTTGAAATACATAGACCCTTATAAAATTCTAAGCAGAGTTGGTGAGATTGTGCACTACCTAGATCTAACCCCAGAGATGAATCGGGTTCATGATGTCTTTCATGTGTCGCATTTGAAGAGGTAAGTGCATAATCCATTACAAATTATCGACTGGGGTGATCTGGATATTGACGATGGGGTGACATTTTTGGAGTACCCAATGGAGATAGAGGATCTACATGAGTGGATCCTTTATGGGATGTTTATTCCTCTGATGTGCATTCAGTGGCAGCATGAATAACTCTAGAAGAGCACTTGGGAGAATGCTCAGATTCGTGCTCAGTACCCCTATATTTTTGTTGAGTAACCCTTTTTTTGGCTTAATGGAATGTAAATACATATGGTGGGGAGAATGTAATGTCTCAGACTATTCTCTGGTTTATTTTTATAAATTCATTGGTAAAATTTCAAGACTGGGATCTGAGACGACATGTGATTATGAGGCCCGGTGTGCCCAAAATGCTTCAATGAAAACTGTTATGTCATTAATGGCATGCATAAGTGGTTTTCCTAAAAAAGTAAAATAACATCTAAACAGGTTCCTAGATCAAAAATTGAATGGCCCCATTATTTTTAGATTGGCCAGTTTACCCTAGGAACAACTTAACTTTAGTCGGTGTGGGTCATCTGTAAGGACCCCGATTCTCGAGTGCCCATGGGGCATGATGTACTAAAAATTTTATTACAAACATATACAATAATACATCTTGTCCCATGACTATAGAAGATCACAAGGCTCAGGGCTCTGGGAATACAGCTGATTCTGAAAAACTTCTTTAGTACAAATCCATGCTTGAAAATTTTTAACACGAAAACGTAGGGTGAGAAAAATATGCACAGTAAGGGGTTTTAAAACGTTTAAAGAAAATTCATTCTCAAAGTAGTCATTTTAAAGATGATAAAACACTTCATTAAAGTCATGGCATTATCTTTTTCTTAAAACATTTCAATCTTATGTTCTTGAAACCACTTAAACAGAAAAGAGGTACTTTCTTAAAATAAACATCAAAGAAGACATGAATCAGAGAGCACAAGCATGGGAATAATAGATGATGCATAATTTACAAAAATATTTCTTTAGTTCTAAAAGACTCTGTGTATTCAGGGAAAAAATTCACATTATGATTAATTGACGCATAAAGTTATTGTAAAAACATACCACATGTGTTACAGTTCATATCTCATAATCTCATTCTTATAGTCGAGGGAATTTCCAACTAGGGGATGTCATATTAGTTGAACTATCCCCCGATTGACCATTTATCATCACATGTGGTGGGAATGTATAATGCCAGACTTTGTCAAGACCATGCGTCATGACCATAAAAAATACTTAATATGGGTCAAGGTTAACCGCCTATCACGTTTCCATGGTAGCACAAGCCAATTCTAATCGCCAAGACCGTCGCACATAACGTCTCATGAGACTCATCCTTTACCCAATGCATTGGAGCGTTGTATAATTCTGGGCACACCCATCCATAATCATTTATGTACAATACATCCCTCACATTTTTGACAAGGTATTACATTCATAGGATCTCATTCTTACATTCGTTACTCATAATCCCTTTACATGCATTTTCATAGTCAAGGAAGGACAGTACAAACATTGATAAAAGATAAGACATAAGAAATAAAAATACGTACACATTAGATATTAGATTAACAATTGAAACCATGGGATTAATGGAAACATTATAGTAAAAACTTTAACACTTAAAACATCACAATCCCAAGTTAAAAATGAGGCCATTCATATTTAAAACACATGCTGATATATGGGTGTCAAGAAATCATCATGCTGACACATGAATTGTCAAGAACGCTAATAAATGAGAATTTTCAATTGGGAGAATTATTTTGATATCAAACTAATCCTTAAACTTAGTCATATATATAAGCATGTATATAAATAGTTTTGGTGTCGTTCTTGAAGTAATAATCATTAAGGGTAAAAAAAATAATTTTATTAAATCATCATGTTACACCAAAATGAATTAAAACATAATAATCATAAACATCCATTTTTTATTCTAAAATTGTTTGCACGTAATTAAATATATGTATGCATATATTGGAATTTATATATATATATATGGGTACATATATATATATATATATGTGTGTATGTATATATACATATATACTAGTTCATACCTTAATTTGAACAACCCAACAACAATCATTTTCCTACATGTTTTAACATGCTATGGATCACCCAAAAGAAACCAGGAACTCGACATAAAGCAAGATTTACATATATATATATATGTGTATGTTTATACATATATATATATATACAAGAACCAAAACTAAACAAAACAAGGTGAAATAGAAAAACTATTTACTTCCATGTTTTAAAGTCCGGTTACTAGGTTCGTTAAAACCTCTTAAGTAAATGGATCATAGAATATGCATGTTCATGTGATTATATACATATATATGAATATATAAAAAATAATTCCAACCCAAAACTAAAACTAGGAAAGGTAATGTAATCCTTTTCTTACATGTTTTATAATTTGGTTATTAGATTCGGGGAGGGCACGGAGAAAGAAAACAAGAACCATGGGTGTTTGAAAGCTTCATATACATGTATATGTTTATATAAATATATATATATAAACTTAAACCAAAACCGAAACACAAGCAAGACAAGAGGTCCCTTACCCCGGTTTAATCCTCCATGCAGGATGAAGAAAAGGAATATATCGGTTCTCATGACCTTACATAGGTGTATATACAAAGTATATATATATATATATATATATACTGAAACTGAAGAAACAAAAAGTAAACTTGATCCCTTACCTTCACCAGGAGGGGAGGAGGGGAAGAAGAAGTTGGAGACACCGGATCGGTGGTCGAGGATGTAAGAGGACTCGGTGCAAAACCCTTCTTGCCTTCGGTGAAAACCGAGACTTAAAGACAGGGCCTGTCCTTGCGTGGAGATATCGACGGGGTAACCGAGGCTGAGGCGGTGCCAACCTTGTAGAAATAAGGGGTGATGTCAGGTCCACAGCTGGCCTAGGTGAAGAAAAACACAGGCTACCCTGCTGGTTGGCGTGCACGACGAAGAAGAAGATGATGCGGGGGAGATACATAAACAAACCGACAGATGGGATTGAACATGGTTGATCAGACGCCCTGATGTGGAAGCAGTGTTAAAAACGTTGGACAAACGCGATGGAAGGGGGGAGGATCGGATGACCTAGATGCGACACAGTGATTTTAAAAATGTGGGTCTCACCCTCCCTGCGTTTTCTTATTTTTTTTAGTCACCAATATTTTTAATTTTTTTATTACACTTATTATATAAACATTATTATTATTAACCTAAAATTATTAATCACTTTTATTATTTTAAGAAAGTTCAATATTCATTAATGCTTATTTATTTACCCATATCTATAACATTTTATTATTTTTTCTTTACTGACTTGTATCAACCTATTTATCTTAATCTCTACTTAAAATTAAAGATCCACATACATTAATGTTGTTAATAGACATAATAACATTAATAATTATTTTCAAATTCCACAATTATTAGTGCATTGATGTAAATATTAACATTATGAAACAAAATTTGTAATATAAAAGAAACCATAAATTGACATCATTTCAAAACTGTTAATTGTAAAATGGTAAAATTATAAGCATTTGCATTATTATTATTACTTATTTTAAATTTAGGGGTAAGTATAATACATTTAACTTAATGTTTGATGTAACACACACACACACACACACACATATATATATATATATAACCCAAGAGTTTACACACATATTTTCATAGACTAAAAAAAATAAATCCCACCAGATTCAATATAGTCATTCATAAAATAAATATTTACATTCTCAAGTTAAAAACATGTATAATAAATAGTGGAAAATAATAATATTAATTCCCACTGTTTTGCATTATAAAAAAACACACTCATATTATTCACATTTTGGGAAAACAAACAATGAATTAGTTATATTATCATTATTATTGTTGTTGTTATTAAAACATTAAATCAAATAACACACTTAACATTTTTAAACCATTCGTAGGGTATTCAACCCTTAGCTTCAACGGTTCAGATTGAAAGTTAAAACATTAAAATATATTCGATCATGGGGGTGCCAACCTCTATATTTATAGTCGTTGGTGTCTAACAACCGGATATGTGTTCTATAAAAACCTGGTCTCGGGGTATCCCAAACTTAGGGTGACTGAAGAAGAAAGAGGAGGAGATGGTTCAACTTATTCCATTGGTACTCAGTACGGCTATAGTGGCTTCAGCCATCCTTATGTTTATTTTGATTGATGCTAAAGACCCTTATCGCCTTCTCGGGGATCTTGTGGTTCTGAGCGGTTTTTCTGTAATTTTAATCAGGTTTTTAATTAGAAACGTTGGTTAGCTAAGCTTCCCATTTGATCATAGAGTTGTATTCACCAAGATGTTCCTCATTTGAATAAAATATCCTTTCATTCATTTTGGTGCGTTTTCTCTATTTTATTGTTACTAATATTATTATTATTTAATAAGATGACTGTTTTTTCAATTAATGGATGACATTGTAATATAAACTTGCCATTACTCAAAACACAGTTTTTTGGGTCATTACATTATTTCACCCTTCAAAGAATTTTGTCCTCGCAATTCTATTCATAAAAAGAAAAATAGAAACCCCGGTCATACAACATTACCGAAATAGGAGATGCGGCTCGGTTCACGGAATACCCAAGTTGGTACATAGTTCTTCGGTTTCCCTAGCCCAGATGCACTTTGAGCAGTATGTCTTGAACTCCTACTCGTGTGTACTGCACAAATTCTTCCAAAGGGTGGCTTGTGCGATAAAAATCTCGAAAATGTCCGAGTGGAAAAATCTCCTGATAACTCTCCGGACTACATCACGCTCGAGGTAATCGAGGGGGATGATGCGATTGAGGAGACTGAAATTTAAGACCTGGAATATAAAGGATGCACTAAGGTGGCCATCCTGGGCAGTTATAAGGAAGAAAGCTCTGGAAGAAAAGTTTTACGCCAGAGTAAAACATTGAAAGATACCCTCATAATATCTTCCCCTTCGCCTATAGCAGGGGAGTTGAGCAGTGGCAATGAGATGAAAAACATTGTCATCCCCCTGACATGAACGAAGAATCTCAGGACTATTATCTAAATCATGTAGATGTTGGAAAGACCTTCGTTGGTGGAGAAAAGATGGATAATCCACCGTGCATGTCCTGATCATAATAACCTCTACTAACTCATCAGGTAGTGATGAGATGTTTGTTTGACCAGCCATCTGAAAAAAAACATTCGAAAGAAAACACTTAACAACACTGATAAGGTAGAGGCAGGAAAGGAAACATGAAACTTTCATTTATACAAAAGTTTACATAACAAATCCTGAGTTTACTAAACGAACACCACAAAGAGTGGAAAAACACCCTAACTCTTCAAACCACACACAAGCTGAACAGACGGGGTTAAACTCATGGGAACACCTTTGATTTCTCCTAAGTTTAGCATTAGGGGTATGGAGTTGGGAAACATTAGTATACACCTCTTGCATCAGAGAAAATCGGGTGGACTCATCTTCCAACACCCCAAAGTCCATCAACTGTCCCCAGAAGCCGTAGTGAAAAATCTAACACAAGTAGGCCACTCAAAGGTCTCCGGCAGTATCAGCTTCTTGAAAGGGGTTATCGAGCATCATGCCAAATTCTTCGCCAGTCGTGAACACTTGGAAGAGTCCCTCATGGTACCTTCCCTGACGTGCATAAGAGGGGAATTGGGTCATCATCATTAGGAGGTAATCCATTTCCAAACCCCGATGAAGACTAAGCAACCTAGGAGAGTTTTACACATCATACAGGTGCTTGCATGTCATTCGGATATGGGTGTAATTAAGAAAGTTTTCCCGACTAGCCAGAGACACAATAGTCTCTAGGGCCTCAGTGGGAAGTGATAGTAGATCGGTAGGTACATTTTCATCATCCATATGAAAGTTACAACATAATTATTTAGTCAATAATAGTTGTATATTCACACTACCTATTTATCCAGAGTTTCATGAACCCATCCTCTGATACCAACAATAAGGACCCCGATTCCGAGGTGCTTATGGGGCATGATGTACTAAATATTTTATTACAAACATATACAATAATACATCATGTCCCATGACTACTGAAGATCGAGAGGCTCAGGGCTCTGGGAGACCAGATGCTTCTGAAAAACATCTTTAGTACAAAACCAAGCCTGAAATTTTTTAAAACAAAAACGTAGGGTGAGCAAAATATGCCCAGTAAGGGGTTTTAAAATGTTTAAAGAAAATTCTTTCTCAAATCAGTCATTTGGAAGATGATAAAAAACTTCATTAAAGTCAAGGCATTATATTTTTCTTAAAACATGTCAATCTTACGTTCTTTAAATCACTTACACAGAAAAGAGGTACTTTCATAAAATAAACATCAAAGAAGACATGAATCAAGGAGTTCAAGAATGGGAAGAATAGATGATGCATAATTTACAACAAGATTTCCTTAGTTCTAAAACACTGTGTGAAAGTAGGTAAAACATTCATATTGTGATTCATTGACACATAAAGTTCTTATAACAACATACTACATGTGTTACAGTTCATATCTCATAATATAATTCTCATAGTCGAGAGAATTTCCAACTAGGGGATGTCCTGTTAGTTGAACTATCCCCTAGTTGACCATTTATCATCATATGTGGAGGGAATGTATAATGCCAGACTTTGTCAAGACCTTTCTTCATAACCATAAAACATACTTAATTCGGGTCAAGGATAACCACCTATCCTGTTTCCATGGTAGCACAATCCAAGGCTAACCACCAAGACTGTCGCACATAACATCTCATGAGACTCATCCTTTACCCAATGCATTGGATCCCTGTATAATTCCAGGCACAAACTTCCATAATCATTTAAGTCCAATACATCCCTCACATATTTTACGTGGTCTTAAATTCATATGATCTCATTCTTACATTCATTACTCATAATACCTTTACATGCATTTTCATAGTCAAGGAAGGACAATACAAACATTGATAAAAGCTGAGACATAAGAAATAAAAATACATACACATTAGATATTAGCTTAACAATTGAAACCATGGGCTTAATGGAAACCTTATAGTAAACACTTTAACAATTAAAAAATCACAATCCCAAGTTAAAGACGAGTCCATTAATATATAAAAAACATGCTGATATATGGGTGTCAAGAAATCGTCAGGCTGACACATGAATTGTCAAGAACACTCATAAATGATAATTTTCAATTGGGAGAATTATTTTGACATCAAACTAATCCTTAAAGTTCGTCATATATATAAACATGTATATAAATTGTTTTGGTGTCATTCTTGAAAAAATAATCTTTAAGGGTAAAAAAATAATTTTATTAAATCATCACGTTATACCAAAATGAATTAAAACATAATAACCATAAGCATCCATTTTTTATTCTGAAATTGTTTGCACATAATTAAATAGATGTATGCATATATTGGTATTTATATATATATATGGGTATATATATATATGTATGTATGTATATATACATATATACTAATTCATACCTTAATTTGAACAACCCAACAACCATCATTTCCCTACCTGTTTTAGCATGCTATGGATCGCCCACAAGAAACCAGGAACTCGACATAAAGAAAGATTTACACACACACACACACACACACATATATATATATATGTGTGTGTGTGTGTATTTTTATACATATATATATATATACATGTACCCAAACTAAACAAAACAAGGTGAAATCGAAAAACTCTTTACTTCCATGTTTTAATGTCCGGTTACTAGGTTCGGGAAAACCTCTTAAGTAAAAGGATCATAGTAGATGCATGTTCATGTGATTATATACATGTATATGTATATATATAAAATAATTCGAACCCAAAACTAAAACTAGGTAAGATAATGTAATCTTTTGCTGACATGTTTTAAAATTTGGTTATTAGATTCACGGAGGGCACAGAGAAAAAAACAAGAACCAGGGGTGTTTTCAAGCTTCATATACATTTATATGTTTATATAAATATATATATATATATATATAAACTTAAACCAAAACCAAAACACAAGGAAGATAAGAGGTCCCTTACCCCGATTTAATCCTCCATGCAGGAAGAGGAAAAGGAATACAATGGTTCTCGTGGCCTTACATAGCTGTATATACAATGTATATATATATATAAATAAATATATACCGAAACTAAAGAAACACAAAGTAAATGTGATCCCTTACATTCGCTTGGAGGGGAGGAGGGGAAGAAGTAGGTGGCGACGCCGGATCGGTTGTCGAAGATCTAAGAGGAATCGGTACAAAACCCTTCTTGGGTTCAGTGTAAACCGAGACATAAAGAGATGGCCTCTCCTTGCGTAGAGATATCGACTGGGTAACCGAGGCTGAGGTGGAGCCAACCATGTGGAAAAGAGGGGTGACGTCGGGTCCACAGCTGGCCTAGGTAAAGAAAAACGCAGGTTACCCTGCTGGTTGGCGTGCGCGACGAAGAAGAAGAAGATGCAGGGGAGATACATTAACAAACCGACAGATGGGATTGAACGTGGTTGATCAGACGACCTGATGTAGAAGCGGTGTTAAAAATTTTGGATGGTCATGATGGAAGGGGGGAGGATCGGACGACCTAGACGAGACACAGTGATTTTAAAAACGCGGGTCTCACCCTCCCTGTGTTTTCTTCTTTTTTTAATCATCAATAATTTTAATTTTTTTTATTACATTTATTATATGAACTTTATTATTATTAACCTACAATTATTAATCACTTTTATTATTTTAAGAAAGGTCAATATTCATTAATGATTATTTATTTACCCCTATCTATAACATATTATTATTTTTCTTTTATTGACTTGTATCAACCTATTTATCTTAATCTCTACTTAAAATTAAAGATCCACATACATTAATGTTGTTAATAGACCTAATAAAGTTAATAATTATTTTCAAATTCAACAATTAAGAGTGCATTGATGTAAATATTAACATTATGAAACAAAATTTGTAATACAAAAGAAACCATAATTTGACATCATTTCAAAACTGTTAATTATAAAAAAGTCAAATTATAAACATTTGCATTATTATTATTACTTATTTTAAATTTAGGGGTAAGTATAATAAATATAACTTAATGTTTGACGTAACACACACACACACACAGATATATATATATATATATATAACCCTAGAGTTTTCACACACATTTTCATAGAATAAAAAAATTAAATCCCACCAGATTCAATATAGTCATTCATAAAATAAATATTTACATTATCAAGTTAAGAACCTGTATAATAAATAGTGGAAAATAATAATATTAATTCCCACTATTTTTCATTATAAAAAACACTGCATATGATTCACATTTTGGGAAAAAAACAATGAATTATTTATATTATCACTATTATTATTGTTGTTATTAAAACATTAAATCAAATAACACACTTAACCTTTTTGAACCTTTTGGGGGGTATTCAACCCTTAGATTCAACGGTTCAGATTGAAAGATAAAAATTTAAAAGATATTGGATCATGGGGGTGCCAACAGCTATATTTATATCCGTTGGTGTCTAACGGTTGGATAGGTGTTCTATAAAAACCTGGTCTCGGGGTATCCCAAACTCAAGGCGACTGAAGAAGAAAGTGGAGGAGATGGTTCAAGTTATTCCTTTGGCACTTAGTACGGATGCGGTGGCTTCGACCATCTTTATTTTTATTTTGATGGATGCCAAAAACCATTACCGCCTTCTCAGGGTTCTTGTGGTTCTGAGTGGTTTTCTTGTAATTTTAATTGGGTTTTTAATTGGAATATTTGGTTAGCTAAGCTTCCCATTTGATCATAGAGTTGTAGTCACCAAGATGTTTTTCATTTGAATAAAAGATTATTTCATTCATTTTGGTCTGTTTTCTCTATTTTATTGTTACTATTATTTTTTTTATAAGATGATTGTTTGTTTGATTAATGGATGACATTGTAATATAAACTTTCCATTACTCAAAAAACAGTTTCATGGGTCGTTACAATATGTGTGAAAACCCCAAAAGGAAGAAATAGTAAATAAAAGATTTAAATAAAATTAATTTATTTTAAAATATTAATAACTTATGAATGTTTATTTAGATTGGAAATAGAAGGCCACAATTGTTTTAATAATATGGCATTTTACCTAGGAAGGGCCTATAATTGATAGGCCTGGGTCGACTGTGAAAGATAATTTTTGGTCATTTTAATGGATAATAAAAAAACTTACAAAGTATATTTTATTTCTTTTAGAATTTTCAAAACAATTCTATGACACCGCGACGCCATGATGGGGAAAACCATTTTTTCATAAATGAAACAATTTGGCGACACTGTAACACAATGACATAACAATTCTAAAATGAATTTTATTCATTTAACAACATTATAGGGATTTGGGATTAGATTCACAATCCTGGAGAAATTCCATGGAAGCTTTCTAGAAATGATGCTAGAGGAAAATGAACGAAGATGACACAATGATTGATCTTCATCATTGAGTGATCCAAACCTAGGTAGGGGTTTTCTTTTGAATTATTTCCACATTATTTTTTTCAGCGATGAAGATAGACCAACACAAGAACTGGTTGATCGACGGTTTGATCATTCTTGTTGTATGATTAGACTCCAAGAGTTAATGGAATTAAACTTCAGTGATTATCCCTGTTGTTTCATAATCCTTTTCTAATGTGACAAATGATGCCCAAAATGATATAGGCTGGCATTCATTATTCAAGTGTTCTTGGTTTTTTCTAATACCCCATTCTTGCGCTCTTCACTGACGGACTCACATGTTCAAGTCAGGCTTTACCGGGAGGTTGTAAATGTGACTAGATTCCCAAAGTGATGATAAGAAATATTTGAGCCTAAGTTATATGGTGACATAAGGATTGGAAGGGTGTAATATTTCCAAAAAACATGGCACCAGAAGAGATGAAGTGGTCCATGGAGTAGAGATCGTTAGCGGTCGATGTTGGTTGCGGGGCTTGCCGGCTAGGTGGCAGCGCTGCACACGGTCCAGCAGGACCACAGTGAAAGAAGGGGCTCGCGGGGTAGGGTTGTGGGTGGAAACTAAGGCGGTCGGTAGGGTGGATGGTTGCTGCTGCGACCGAGACATGGAAGTAGGCCATGATGGGACCTTGCCGCAACTGCCACGGGGCAGGTCATGCTATGGCCGAATGGGTTCAACCCAGCAGATGAAAACATTGACCAAGCTGGGATGCGGAAGATGCCATGTTTGGGAGGAATAAACGAACTTTCTCAAGCGGTCTGGGCCAGAGTAGATGGGCCGAGCCCAGAGGGTCGGGTCGGTATGACCGGGTTGGACAGTACATGGACCCCTTTTCACTAAAAGACCCATAACTTTCAAATAGTATATCCATTTGACAATCCTTTTGTGGTGTTAGGAGCCTTAAAATGAGGTATTCCTTTTGTGATACCCTATATGAGTTTTTGTGAAGGTCAATGTATGACCCATTTGGCACGATGAGTAGGTGCTCCTAGAATGACAGTACTAAGAGTAGAATCCATTGGTTGGATGTGACGTACACATAGTGTGTCTCATATTGAGTGTGTCACTTGTGACCAATATGGATTTGGTATCCTTTGGATTGTGTCTTCTATGGGAACATAATGTATTTATCCTATAGAGTGTTTCTCTTGTGCTTACACGGATTGTGTCTCCTACAGAACGTGTCACCTGTTCCTACATGAAGTGTGTCTCATACGCCTTTGCAGAGTGTGTCTCTTAAGAAAACCCCAAGTGTGTCTCCATGGATTTGAATATCCATGGAAATTCTTCATATATGTATGACATATACATATACTAGTTTAAGATGATTATATTTACTATCTTGAGTATACTTCTATGGGGATACACTTTATGTATGTCTTGGTTGTCTACTTTGTGTATTGCTTTGTGGTATACCATTATTGTTTGGGGCCTCTATTGTGTATTATTTTACTCACCATTGCACAAAGCTTTACCAAAAATATATTGTTCTAAACAAATGATGAAAAGATTTTATGGGAGCCTTGGTGGGCTGGACATAAGTGAAACATTATGGGAGGCCCAACAGATGACATGCACTTCAGTGACTTTCGACTGCTTCTATACCTACCCATCAAGTAGGGTTTTCAGCAGATGGATTCCATGATATTTTACATTTCTTTTGTTGGGATTGTATACTGGACCCCCTTACTTTTAGTTTTTACTGTTTAATATATTTGGGTTTTCATAGTAGAATACATGCATGTCTGATCAGGGATTTTTGTTTTATCACTTTTTCTTGAAGATGGGTGTGTGTGTAAAGGTACTTGGTAAAATTACCCAAATTGGTGGGATATGCCTAATCAGCACTAGTCGCCATCCATTGGCTTCTGGGAGTCATGCTTGGGGTAACTCCCAGACCCCATTCAACCAAAGTCGGTGCATTATTTTAATACGTTGTCTTTAATACAAGGAATCATGTGCCAAACGACTAATAAGTTTAATAGCCTTGCAAAATAGATTACATATATGAATGTTATATTATAATTTCAAAAATAAAACACAAAATAAATAATCCTTTTAGAAAGACATTATTCCCCTAGAATAACCCTACATATCAATCATATTACACAACTTCGTGTCCTGGGAAAAATAAAACATAATAAAGGGGTGATCTCAGATAATCAGTAAGGATAACAATATAGCGGAAACTATCATAAATAGGCATAAAAATTTAAGGAAATGTAAATGAATAAAACACAAGTCTTTTAAACTTAAACATCAGCATAATATGTAAAAGATAAATCAAATAATTCCATTTACTTATTAACATGGATATTCTACTAGTCGAATAATCACATGTAATATCAATAGCTAATTTTATAATGATGGAATGCATAAAATCAAACATCATAACGACATAGTCAATGCCTCGTACAAAGAATACAAATAAAAATTTGGTCAAGGCCTTGTTCCAAGACACTAATTTGTCTCATGAGGCCTACTGATGCATCGAGGAACTATAGTGGGCTCCACCTGTCACTTTCTAAGTCCAGTGCATTCATCATATGAAAATGTTGAAACATAACAAAAACATTCGTATTAAAACTAGCATACAAAATGTCAAAAATTTTACTATAAAACATGAATTTTATAAAAATAGCACATCAAAACTCAAACATATCATAACTCATTCCATTCAACAGGGAATATTGTATTATAATAAATCAACCTCAATCAATAATAATATCCAGTAAAAGATGTTGACATAGTTGAAATGATCAGTAAAAATCTTTGAGATAAATATCCCTTTGTTTGAAATTATTTAAAAGTCATTCATTTATAAAATAAGTCATCTAAAATATTTTTTTGAAACAAATTTTCCCATAACACTTTGATACTTTTTAAAGGAATTAAAATTTTAAAACAATCATGTCCATATAAACAATACCTCAAAATCATTTTTAAAATATGGACATTAATTAAAAACATTTAGAAAAATAAATCATTAAAACATTTAAAATGTTGATATTGTTATATATTGTCTTCCAAAAAACCCTAAAATATTCCTTTTGAAAAAAATTTTATGAAACATGGACATGGATGAAAAAAATTTCCTAGTAAATACTGACACATAAACAATCTCCGATAATAAAGAGATTGAGGAATTAACCCTTACATTGTACTTTCCTTTAGTAGAGTGTATGTTTATCCTCATGTATAATGACCATATTATGTTATTAAATTACACCAGAACCATATTAATATTTATGATATAATATATTATTCATTTATGACATTATACTACCCATTTAATAATAATTTCCATGTTAAAGTAACATTTCCGGTACTAATTGCTTTCTTTATCATACATGTTTTAACTTGTTATTCTTGATTGTATCACTAAGATCATGATTTAAATAATTCCAGATTATAAAACATGATTTATATATCATATTTATTAAGAATATAAATATCTATAATAGGTAGATATATGAAATTAAAACACCATTCATAAAGGCGATAGTCTGTACGTACGCATGAATGTTTTTTCAATTTTCTTATCATATAGTATGGAAGTAAGTAAAAAACACATACTTATATACATAAAATTATATTATTCCTCTATAGATATTATTTAATATACATAATAATTATTAAATTAATTTATTTTTATAAAAATTATTGAAGGGCGATCGTTTAAGATGAATCTCATCACGTCGTTGAGACGGTAAGCCGTACGTACGCACGAGTGATAATATCATTCTATTGATGAAGAAATGGTTTTTAATTGGATAGTATATTAAATATAAACAATAATTATCATTTTATATTCACTATTTAAAATAATTATACTCATTATTATACCCATCGAAATAATGAAGTGTTGAATAAAAAACTACACCACGACGTGGAGACAGTAAGTTGTACGTACACACGTATGGTGACATTGTCATTCATAGGATGGATAAAATAATTAATTTGGTTGTACCATACTAATAATAAAATAACAGTATGTATAGGGTAATGTATTTATTATTTTTGTATGGAAACAACAAATAAAGAGGAAGTGGAAGAAGAAAAGAACCTTGAAAGAGGTGATGAAATAATTTCCTCTTTTTTAGGTGTTTTTTTATTTGATCAAAAGGGCTCCTTAGGTTGGACTTATAATCAATATAGGGCCTATAGTATTAGTTGAGGATAGTTGTAAGAGTATTGGAGTAGGGTTTTTCTAGGCCTAATGGATTTTCAAGTGTGAAATTAAGATAAGTAGAGGTACACTTTTATAAGAGTGGTGAGTGTCACTTTAGAAAAAGTTTGAAATATTATTTTATTATAAAATTATTTTCGGTTTATAATGGCTCAAAATGGATTAATTTAGAGGATATGGTGGGAATGGGTCTAAATACTCTCAAACAATAGGTTTTAGAAACGTTTTGGTCACCATATTAACCTTATATTTTAGATTTAACCATTAGTTGAAAAATTTAACTTTTATCATGTCTTATTGTATTATTAAATTAAATGGTAAATAAAATTAATATAAAATGACAAGAGAACCTAAATTGGTTAATTAATAACATATATATAATTATATAAGTCCTTTTTCTGAATATTAGATTTTTTAGGAATTTTATTTTCTTTTAATAATATAGTATTTGTTTTAAAAACTCATTTATGTCAATTTTAACACTATTTAGTAATTGATTTTTGTTAATGTCATATATACATGAAGAATTAAAACACAATAGATTATATCATCCCTATCATGTCATATTCACCTATAAAATTTTTGGATGGCTTCAAAAGTTTAAATTTAAATTATTTTAATATTTATATGATCAATTATTTTAATATTTCATTAAGAAGGTAATTACTACATCATCAGTGTGTCATAAATAAAATTAATTATTTATTTATAAAAATTATAAATAAATTATCACTATGTAGTAAATATTTTTTTCTTTCTAATGAATATTTATCGTCTAATTTACTTTATGTATTACCCTATATTAAAAATTATTTAGTCATTAAAAATCAAATTTAACACTTATAACACTTCATTAAATAAATTATAATTAATGTCTTAATATAATAAAAGTAGATCAAAGAGGATAATATTTTATTCATAAGGTTTATTTTATTCTAAATACATTTATCCAATTGAATTAAGACATGTGTGAGGGTAATTATAACACTATTTTTTCCATTAATTACCTTATTTACTTTTAACCGTGGTAAATAAAATTCAAAAGTTAATATTCACCAACAATTATTTTCTTCCTATTGAACCAAATTTAACTTATTTATGTCAACCATTTCTCTCGGATTTTTGAAATTCAATTCATAGAAGTGGTAAAATGGTGTTTTATGCAAATTTGGAAATGTGCCTAGAAGGTGGGTAAAAGACGTTAAAAATGTTCAATAAAATTTTATATGTATAATATTATTATAAAATGACATCAATGAATTAAATAATAATAATAAATTTATTATGTATCAATTTTGTATTTAGGATAAATTTTTAATTAAAAGTAATTTTTTAAATGAAAATGTCAGTTTTTATCTATATCCTAGTGTTTTCACTATTCATAATAAATTGCATCTTTTCAGAAAAATACCCAAAATTCACCCAAAGATAATTTTGATATTCCAAATTCAAAAATGATTTCTATTTTTCCAAATTCAAAACCAATAATTTGTATTAATTAATATAAAATTAATTCCCATTGTCAAATCAAGGAAGCGGGTTTTTAAGAAGTAAAAACTATCTAAAGATTGACATGTGTTTGTGTCCAATTTAAATGTTAAATTTCATAAAATTTCCTATATTATACTTTATGATGAAAATATAAACTAATTATATTTTAAAACCTGTCAAATTAATAATTTAACACTTTAAATTATTTTGATTAAAAAAATTTCTTTCAATTAAAATTTAGTATTTTTACCATTCATCAAAATATAAATGTTATCAGAAAAGTACCAAAAATTTATCCAAACTGAATTTTTATGTCCCTATTCGAAAGAAGAATTTAATTTCATTAAATGTAATATATAAAAGTGTCAAATATTGGATTTATAAAATGTTCTCTGTTAAATGGTAGTAAAATTGTATTTTTGAAATATTATTTCTTTTATATAAAAAATTGAATTTGTTATTATATTATGTCTAAGAAACACATAATATGGATTCTAAAATTACATGGAGTGTATAAAATTAAAAATGAAGTTAATACTATTTATAACTACTTTTTGAAAAACTAGTTTGGTAAGTCATGGTGTGCTCGAACTCGGTGTTGTGTGTAGCTCAAATAATTGAATTAATTTAAAGGTAAAATGTACTATAAAATATTGGGGTGTTAAATTCTTCCATTTTTCAATAAATTGCATCCTCATAATTTGAAATTGTTTTTGGAAAATAAAAGGTTAAAAATAAAAAATACCTTTGTTGAAAACCCACATATGAAATTGGGTTAATAAAATTTAGTCTTAATAAGAGGGGAAGAGAAATGAAAAAGTCCCCACTAAATTATGATTTCGAATAGGAGAACATTGGTGGGAATTATAATTAGAGGAAAAATGTGAATATTTATAGGGAGTGATTGGGGTCATCAATCAAAAATAAGTCAATGGAAAATTAAGGGCCTCAAAACCATAAATCCATGATGATTTAAAATATCATTAGTACAAAAAAACATTAGGTATTAGGATAACAAATTTTTGGTTTTGATATCCTTTCCTTAATTTTCAAGTATTACTCCAAATGGTGGAATCATGGAGGTGAGTCCATGATCCAGAAAATATTATTAAAAATAAACGTTCAAACATACTAGGAAAAATATGGGTACAAGTGATCACCACCAAAAAGAAACAGGCAAAGTCAGCCTTTGGACCTACCTCCTCGCCCGCCTCTTCCACGACGACCACCACGTCCTCGAGGATTTCGGCCTCTTTTCCACTGAGTTGGAATCTGCAAATTAGTATCCTGCTCATCCACATCTCCACCATCAGAACCGTCATGATGCGAACCAACTGCTAAATCAGCAGCATTACCATCACCATCTTCAATGCATTCCTCGGAACCGGGCGGCCCAATCTTCTCAGAAGTGGCCTGTGCATCCAAAGAAGGTGCATTAGAAACGAGACCTTTCGTGGAAGCATGTTGTTTCCTCACCCGGATTTCCATGTAGAGTAGATCAAACCCAGGAGAGTTCATTGTGTCCAGCGTGGAGAAAGAATTTGGAGCAACAGTGGCCACATTAGAAGTCGTAGGACCAGTGGCCACCTTAGGTGTCACTGCCGTTTTAATAGCAGATTCATGAGCTCCTACATAGAATAATAAAAAAATAATACTTGATGAATAGAGCCCAATCCTTTAACTAATATCTACCACAAACTCATCTTAGAACTCAAAAATATTATATTTATCCAAATCCTATAGGGTTCCAAAAAATGAATTTATAATTCATTTTTTAGACCATTTAAAATAACTATATTATACAAACCAGGACAACTCATAGGCTAGTGGTAGGTGATAAACCCTTGTCTCCCTTCAGTTGCGGGATCATGTCTCGCAGCCTTGCTGGAAGCGATGGGTTGTCGCCTGACCTCCAGGTTTTCCACTATATAAAAATCCAAAAATAATCTAAAGAAATGTTTTAACCGTAAAAAATAGTATCCAAAGTCCAACTTAATTCATTCCAACCTTTAGACTTATCCTAAATACTTCTCTCCAAAATCATAGTCCAAAATTTATAAGGAAGGTAGACATAATGTAGATATCTTTTTTCCACATAACAACATGTGAATAACTTCATCATATATTCTCTTAAAACATGGTAACACTCTGAATTAAAATAAAAACTTATTGAATACATTCATTCTCTCTAGTTCGTTATAGAATAATAGATATAGTCCTTAAATTCAATTTTTTTTGAATTATACAAAAATAACGGAATAAACAAACCATTAATCAGTTCCATGGATGCCAATAATACCTAATATAATTTATCCAATTCAATTTTCTCTTATTAAAAAATAACTACCTCAGTATCATGACCATTTTAAGGTTTATCATTCTCTCAACCTTATATTTTCCAAAATGTTTTACTTGAAACTGTGTCACATTACTTAGTACCATAAAATCTTAAATCCTTGATGAAAAGATACTGTATTTTAATCCTTATATTGTAGAGACCTGAAGCTTAACGTACATGGACATTACATTACATTTGCGGAATACTTAGTACATAACAAAAAACACACACACATGGATCGTAATAGTTTAGTGTCTTTGGAAACTCGGAATAAAATTTTCTAATCGTGGTGAAAGATCTTCAACATCTCCCATAAAGATCTTCTTTTTTTTACCTAAAACATTTCTTTATATCCTGGGGAAAAGAAAACATAAATGAGTGAGCTCAAATGCTCAGTAAGGGTAAACAAAAGAAATATCAATCACATCATATACATAAGCACATAACTTTTGGAAATCTTAACCTGCAAAAGAGATCATAATTTCATAACATGGGGTAAATCATGGCAGTGAAATGTAATCACAATAATCATAACTTAAAACATGAAACTTTGTGTCATTCACACATAATCATAGAGAATCATTTCTTGTTAGTCAAGACTCATTGCCAAGACTATCTTAGTGGAAAAAGTCCCTTTCTGAATCGAGTAACCCTCGTTTCAGTCCTGTTTCACTGAACTGGTATAACCTACCGTTCCAGCCCTGTCTATCTCATGAGATATAAAATCTTTACCCAATGCATTGTAGGGAGATATAGGTCCCACCCATCTTATAATGAATCCTTTCTTATGTGTGCCACATAATCATAAACCATACATCATAGCGTAACCCATGTAAAAAAATGGGATTCTTAAACAACATGACATCATAAAACAATTCATATAAGATAAAATATTTCGTAAAAATATTTCCATCACAACATAATCAAATCCATGTAATAATAGGGATAAAAACAGAACCATTTATTATCTTAGATGGAAAATAATTTTAATAAAACACTTGAACTCCATTCTTGAGGAAAATATCCTTTCTTTTTTAAAAACATTTTTCCTTTCTTAACATGTCATACAACTTTAAACTAAAAGAAGTTGATTAAAAATAAACTTGAAAACTTGTAAAGGATTTTTCTTAGAAATAATGTTTTAAAAATCCATTCATGCCGTATAAGTTAAAAAAAACATTCTTCGTACTTTTGTCGGAAAAGTCAAAAAGTACCTCGTATGAAAAACGACAAAAGATTCCTTTCATATCTTTTACTAAAAACTCACCAAAGGGTAAAATTGGATTTAAACAATTGTAGGTGGATGGAAATAACATTACATATTGAGGAAACATAGATGTGGATGATAAAATACTCCCCAGTAAATACCAACGTATAAACAATCTTGGATAAAAATGAGATTGTGATATTTCCATTACCTTAGGTCTGATTTGCTTCGTATGTGTCCGAACCTCCTGTATAATGATTTAAATAATGTCATTGACTTATTACAGAATCATATTCATTTTTATGATATCATATATGGTTCACTTATTACATTATATTACCCGTTCTTTTGTAAATTCCATGTTAAAGAAGCGTTTTGGGTAAAATCGTTTCATTTATCGTAGGTGTTTTGAATTGTTGTTATTGACATTATTATTACTTATATCATGATTTACTTACTTCCAGAATATAAAATATGATTTATATATCATATATATTCAGTATATATATATATAATAGATAGATAAATGAAATGAAAAACACCGTTCATGGAGACAGTAGTCCGTACGTACGCATGAACGCTGTTTTCCTTTCCTTATTGTCTTGAATGGAAGTAAGTAGATGACATACATATATATATATATATATACAAAAATCCAGTAGCTTTATAATGTCATATATTTCATTATTATTTCTTATATATACTTTATAATCATTCTTAAATGGTTAACATTGAGAATGAATCTCATCGCGTCGTGGAGACGGTAGTCCGTACGTACGCACGAGCGATGATATCATTTCCATAAATATTGAATTGAATTGGAGTGGATTATACAATGTATCAGAATCAATATGATGTTGTAATAACTATATATAGTTATTCTTTACACCATTATACCCATCCATGTAAGGTGGTGGTGGAAAATAGATTACACCACGGCGTGGAGACGGTATTCCGTACGTACGCACGCGCGGTGATTTCTTTTTCCGTAGGATGGATAGATGGTGAAATAGGGTTGTTTCATACTTAAAATAACATATTAGTATATGAGTGATACTGATGTTATCACTTCATAATGAAACAACCTAAGAAGAAGAAGTGGAAGAAGAAATAAAGATGAAAGAATTGGTAACGGTAATTACCTCTTCTTTGAAGCGCCTCTTTGAGACCTCCTCTTAGGGCTCTAAAATTGGTCTTTGAGGAAGACCAGAACCTCTAGGATGTTTCTAGGGAAGTGGAGAAGAGATTTTGGCCGGGGTTGGCCGAGCTTGAGTGCTCAAATTGGTGTGAGGAGGAGGGGGAGGAGGTGCCCTTTTATAAGGCAGGAGAGGGGCACCTTAGGAATATCTCAAAATATTATTTTATATTAAAGTCAAAATCGGTTTATAATGGTTCCAAAGGGTCTTATTTAGAAGCTAAAGTGGGGAAGGGTCGAAATCCTATCAACCAATAAGATTTAGACAAGTTTAGGGTATTATTTTAACCTTATCAATTAGATTTAACTCTAAGTTAAATAATTTAACTTTTACCGTGTCTTTTTGTTTTCTTTCACTATATGGTTAATACACTTACGATAACATGCCAAACGAACCCCAAATTGTTTATTACTAATACATATATCCTTATCTAAGTCATTTGGCCGAACCTTAGATTTTTAGGAATAAAATAACAATTAATAATATAATATTTTATTTTAAAACTATTTTGTGTCAATTTTGACACTATTTGATATATGATTTTTGTGAAAGTCATAACAGAATTATATGTTCGAAACAAGTTGATTAAATCAACACTGATATATCATATTAACCTAGAAAATTATTGGAATTCATAAAAAGTATTAAATTACATTTATTTTGGTATTTATAATATCAATTATGTCAATATTTCATTAATAAGATAATTACTGGATCATCTTTGTGTCATAAATAAATTAAATTATTTGATGTCTAAAAAATACTATTATGTAGGAAATGTTTTTATCTTTCTAATGAATATTTATAGTAGAATTTATCTTATGTATAACCCCATATTAAAAATGTTTTAGTAAATAAACTTTGATTTTAACTCTTTTAACCCTTCTTTAAATAATATAATAATAAATGTCCTAATCTAATCCAAGTGGGCTTAAATGATAATATTTTACACTTAAGGTTGTTTTTGGTCGAGATACACTTGTCCAATAGAATTAGGACATGTGTTAGGGTAATATTAATATCATTCTTACCCTTAATTACCCTATTTACTTTTAACCGTGGCAAATAAAAGTAAAAAGTTACTATTCACCAAAAATTATTTTCATCTCATTGAACCACATTTTACTTACTGACATCAACCGTGTCTCTCGGATTTTTGAAATTCAATTCACAGAAGCAGTAGAATTAAGTTTTATGAAAAATTCAGTTTTTTAACTACCACTTAGTAGTTTCACTATTCATCAAAAATTGATGTTTTTCAGAACAATGTCAAAATTTCATCCTAAGCTATATTTCATATTCCGAATTCAAAAATGAAGTCTATTTTAACAAATTCATAACATAGAAGTTGCATTAATTAATTTTATAATTAAATCCCGCTGTTAAAACAAATAGCGTGTTTTTAAGAAACAATATCTATCAAAAGATTGACACTTGATTATGTCTGGTTTAAATATGAAATTACATTCAATGACAAACATTGTATTAAATTGTAAAAATATATTCTAAATATACTTTAAAACCATTCAAATTAATAATTTATCACTATTAATTATTTCGATTGAAAAAGTTGTTTTTAGTTAAAATTTAGTAATTTTCACTATTCATCAAAATATGAAAGTTATCCGAAAATTACCAAAATTTCACCTTAGGCTAAATTCGATACTCCGAATCCAAAAATGAAGTCCATTTTGAGAGCTAAAAATTTTAAAAAGTGGTTATTACTATTCATAACGGCTAGTTTTAATAATATTTTAATAGCATATCGTTGTTTAGCGAAACTCGGTGTTGCGTACAACACACGCTATCGTGGAAGGTCGCGATTGCGTGTAATGCAAGGCAAGTCAAGGATGCGTGTTGTGCAAGCTCCTTTTGGTGTAGCGTACAGCACAAGTCATTAGTGAAATAAAAAAAGAATATTTTTCATAAAATCTCGGGCTGTTACATTCTACCCCCCTTAAAATGAATTTCGCCCTCGAAATTCGTCGGGGTTATAAATGGTTTACTATTCGAAAGTTTCTTTAATAAAAACCCACATCGTAAAAAGGAATACCAAAACTTGGCTTTAAAAACTAAATTATGAAATTTAACGATTACCCAAATAAACTAATCACTGGGTTTCCACATAGGTGAAAATATGGATATGGAAGAGAAATCTAACCATCATGTTCTGATGGAGAGTGGTAGAGAACATGGCTATGGAAAATCCAGTAATCACAAATCCATAAATTTGTGACGATCTAAGGCACCATCTGATTCATCAGGTATAAGATAACTAGGACAACATTTTTTGTTTTCAAGATCATTTCCCTAAAGTTGAAAATTTGAATTAGAATAAATACTTTCTTTATTTTGGTACAATCTCAATGTTGTTCATTCCTTGAACAATTTCCACTTCATCTCTTAAATAAATGAAGTTGAATTTGTTATTCGTGAAGTGTTAAGAGATCATGTGATAGAATGACGGGTCATTCCATCTGTCTCAAACAAAAGGTTAGCAAAAATTATATACATAAGTCGATCTATAGTGAGATTAATCACATATGCTTCCTAAAATGGACTTATACTTCATATATCATACTGCTTAATATAATAAAACTAGTTTCTACTAAACAGGGACTTCCTGTAGGCCAGTGGTAGGCGATAAAGGCCAGTCGCACTTCGATTGTGGGTTCGATTCCTACAGCCTTGTCCGACGCGATGGGCTGTAGCCCGTCCTGCAGGTTGTCCTTTTTCTAAAACTATATTACTATAACATCCCATCAATAATATCGAGAAAACATCGATCCTTAAACAATACTAACTTATGTCCAACATAATCCATTCCAATCTTTAGGCTTATCCATAATACTGCAGTCCACTCTCATAACATAGTGAAAACGTTTACCAAAGATTTAACACCATCGTCGATCCCCATATATCATAAGATATGTTTTGTTGGTCACATTCCAAACATTCAAAGGCCTTAATCATGTATTCTCTTGAATACCCATTGAACCTTAGTGAAAACATGAATGCAGTTAAAAGTTAACTCTTTCCACATACCAAAATCCAAAAATTCTCTATACTCAAACCATGATATAACCTTCTCCTTATATCAGTCCTGAGCTCATGAATACAATCAAACACCTCATTATCTTATTATTCCTTCATTATGCACATATCATCTAAACTATAAAAATATCTGAATAACCTTTCATGGATAGTGGTACCATTAATCATACACTTTCATAACTCAAGAAAAGACAACAGTGTAACAATCCTTAGATGTCTCTTTATTCCATAGTACCATGAGATTTCTTATACAACATTACACATGATAAACATGTAATCATTCCACTACATTCTTAAACCATTGACCGAGCTTCAATAATTCTTTCATCTCACATATCATTTGTAGTCTCTTCATCATCATCAACATAAATACTTCCCATACGACTATACTGATTCTCTTGATGAGACTTTCCCTTCGGGCATTGGTTTTCATAATGCCCGTACATTCCACATTTAAAACATTTAACCATTGTTGATGTCGTTGCAATACCATTATCCTCATCCATGGTGTTAACTGAACCTTTTCCTTTGCACTTACTTGCTTTGAGTCCTTCTTTTCCACACCCAAAGCATCTTCCAGTTCCTTTGAAACATTCTCCTTGATGCCTCTTCCCACATGATTTACATAGGGGAAATTGAACTTTCTTTCCTCTATGATCATCATGAAACTCTATCTTTCTCTTATTAGCTGAGTCAGGAAACTTACCAAATTTTACTTTATTGATCATATTATGAGATTGCTGATTCGGCATAATAATGATGTTTGGACTTCCAAATCCCATTTCATTATGAAGAATATCATTCCATTGTCCATTATATCCTCCATTACCGTGAATCATCTTGTTTCCAGCCATTTTCTAAAACCCAAAAAAAAGAATAGTGTGAGAGGAAAAAATCATGCTAGGGAAAACAACATAATAAAGGTGGAGTATCCTCAATATCTAACATCTTAGGTTAAATTCTATGATCGTTACCGTAGTTCTAGTACTGTATCCTATAGGTATACTTATCCTTAGGGACATCCCTAGACATACCTTATAAATATCTCTAGGGATCTCACTAAAGTTCTGGCATCCTAGTTTCCAAAGGTTGACTAAACCTTTCCTCTGATACCAACTGTAGAGACCCGAAGCTTAACGTACATGGGCATTACATTACATTTGCGGAATACCTAGTACATAACAAAAAACACACACACAAGGATCGTAATAGTTTAGTGTCTTTGGAAACTCGGAATAAAATCTTCTAATCGTGGTGAAAGATCTTCAACATCTCCCATAAAGATCTTCTTTTTTTTACCTAAAACCTTTCTTTATATCCTAGGGAAAAGAAAACATAAAAGGGTGAGCTCAAATTCTCAGTAAGGGTAAACAAAAGAAATATCAATCACATCATATACATAAGCACATAACTTTTGGAAATCTTAACCTGCAAAAGAGATCATAATTTCATAACATGGGGTAAATCATGGCAGTGAAATGTAATCACAATAATCATAACTTAAAACATGAAACTTTGTGGCATTCACACATAATCATAGAGAATCATTTCTTGTTAGTCAGGACTCATTTCCAAGACTATCTTAGTGGACAAAGTCCCTTTCTGAATCGAGTAACCCTCGTTTCAGTCCTATTTCACTGAACCGGTATAACCTACCATTCCAGCCCTGTCTATCTCATGAGATATAAAATCTTTACCCAATGCATTGGAGGGAGATATAGGTCCCACCCATCTTATAATGAATCCTTTCTTATGTGTGCCACATAATCATAAACCATACATCATAGCGTAACCCATGTAAAAAAAATGGGATTATTAAACAACATGACATCATAAAACAATTCATATAAGATAAAAGATTTCATAAAAATATTTCCATCAAAACATAATCAAATCCATGTAATAATAGGGATAAAAACATAACCCTTTATTATCTTAGATGGAAAATAATTTTGATAAAACACTTGAACTCCATTCTTGAGGAAAATATCCTTTCTTCTTTAAAAACATTTTTCCTTTCTTAACATGTCATACAACTTTAAACTAAAATAAGTTGATTAAAAATAAAATTGAAAACTTGTAAATGATTATTCTTAGAAATAATGTTTTAAAAATCCATTCATGCCGTATAAGTTAAAAAAAACATTCTTCGTACTTTTGTCGGAAAAGTCAAAAAGTACCTCGTATGAAAAACGACAAAAGATTCCTTTCATATCTTTTACTAAAAACTCACCAAAGGGTAAAATTTGATTTAAACAATTGTAGGTGGATGGAAATAACATTACATATTGAGGAAACATAGATGTGGATGATAAAATACACCCTAGTAAATACCAACGTATAAACAATCTCGGATAAAAATGAGATTGTGATATTTCCCTTACCTTAGGTCCGATTTGCTTCGTATGTGTCCGAACCTCCTATATAATGATTTAAATAATGTCATTGACTTATTAAAGAATCATATTCATTGTTATGATATCATATATGGTTCACTTATGACATTATATTACCCGTTCTTTTGTAAATTCCATGTTAAAGAAGCGTTTTGGGTAAAATCGTTTCATTTATCGTAGGTGTTTTGACTTGTTGTTCTTGACATTATTATTACTTATATCATGATTTAATTACTTACAAAATATAAAATATGATTTATATATAATAGATATTCAGTATATATATATATAATAGATAGATAAATGAAATGAAAAACACCGTTCATGGAGACGGTAGTCCGTACGTACGCATGAACGCTGTTTTCCTTTCCTTATTGTCTTGAATGGATGTAAGTAGATGACATACATATATATATATATACATAAATCCAGTAGCTTTATAATGTCATATATTTCATTATTATTTCTTATATATACTTTATAATCATTCTTAAATGGTTAACATGGAGAATGAATCTCATCGCGTCGTAGAGACGGTAGTCCGTACGTACGCACGAGCGATGATATCATTTACATAAATATTGAATTGAATTGGAGTGGATTATACAATGTATCAGAATCAATATGATGTTGTAATAACTATGTATAGTTATTCTTTACACCATTATACCCATCCATGTAAGGTGGTGGTGGAAAATAGATTACACCACGGTGTGGAGACGGTATTCCGTACGTACGCACGCGCGGTGATTTCTTTTTCCATAGGATGGATAGATGGTGAAATAGGGTTGTTTAATACATAAAATAACATATCAGTATATGAGTGATACTGATGCTATCACTTCATAATGAAACAACCTAAGAAGAAGAAGTGGAAGAAGAAATAAAGATGAAATAATTGGTAACGGTATTTACCTCTTCTTTGAAGCGCCTCTTTGAGACCTCCTCTTAGGGCACTAAAATTGGTCTTTGAGGAAGACCAGAACCTCTAGGATGTTTCTAGGGAAGTGGAGAAGAGATTTTGGCAGGGGTTGGCCGAGCTTGAGTGCTCAAATTGGTGTGAGGAGGAGGGGGAGGAGGTTCCCTTTTATAAGGGAGGAGAGGGGCACCTTAGGAATATCTCAAAATATTATTTTATATTAATGTCAAAATCGGTTTATAATGGTTCCAAAGGGTCTTATTTATAAGATAAAGTGGGTAAGGGTCGAAATACTATCAACCAATAATATTTAGACAAGTTTAGGGTATTATTTTAACCTTATCAATTAGATTTAACTCTAAGTTAAATAATTTAACTTTTACCGTGTCTTTTTGTTTTCTTTCACTATATGGTTAATACACTTACTATAACATGCCAAACGAACCCCAAATTGTTTATTACTAATACATATATCCTTATCTAAGTCATTTGTCCGAACCTTAGATTTTTATGAATAAAATAACAATTAATAATATAATATTTGATTTAAAAACTATTTTGTGTCAATTTTGACACTATTTGATATATGATTTTTTTGAAAGTCATAACAGAATTATATGTTCGAACCAAGTTGATTACATCAACACTAATATATCATAGTAACCTAGAAAATTAGTGGAATTCATAAAAAGTCTTAAATTACATTTATTTTGGTATTTATAATATCAATTATGTCAATATTTCATTAATAAGATAATTACTGCATCATCTTTGTGTCATAAATAAATTAAATTATTTGATGTCTAAAAAATACCATTATGTAGGAAATATTTTTATATTTCTAATGAATATTTATAGTCGAATTTATCTTATGTATAACCCCATATTAAAAATGTTTTAGTAAATAAACTTTGATTTTAACTCTTTTAACCCTTATTTAAATAATATAATAATAAATGTCCTAATCTAATCCAAGTGGGCTTAAATGATAATATTTTACACTTAGGGTTGTTTTTGGTCAAGATACACTTGTCAAATATAATTAGGACATGTGTTAGGGTAATATTAATATCATTCATACCCTTAATTACCCGATTTACTTTTAACCGTGGTAAATAAAAGTAAAAAGTTACTATTCACCAAAAATTATTTTCATCTCATTGAACCACATTTTACTTACTAAAATCAACCATGTCTCTTGGATTTTTGAAATTCAATTCACAGAAGTGGTAAAATTATGTTTTATGAAAAATTCAGTTTTTTAACTACCACTTAGTAGTTTCACTATTAATCAAAAATTGATGTTTTTCAGAACAATGCCAAAATTTCATCCTAAGCTATATTTCAAATTCCGAATTCAAAAATGAAGTCTATTTTACCAAATTCATAACATAAAGTTGCATTAATTAATTTTATAATTAAATCCCGCTGTTAAAACAAATAGCGTTTTTTTAAGAAACAATATCTATCAAAAGATTGACAATTGATTATGTCTGGTTTAATTGTGAAATTACATTCAATGACCAACATTGTATTAAATTGTAAAAATATATTATAAATATACTTTAAAACCATTCAAATTAATAATTTATCACTATTAATTATTTCGATTGAAAAAGTTGTTTTTAATTAAAATTTAGTAATTTTCACTATTCATCAAAATATGAAAGTTATCCGAAAATTACCAAAATTTCACCTTAGGCTAAATTCGATACTCTGAATCCAAAAATGAAGTCCATTTTGAGAGCTAAAAATTTTAAAAAGTGGTTATTACTATTCATAACGGCTAGTTTTAATAATATTTTAATAGCATATCGTTGTTTAGCGAAACTCGGTGTTGCGTACAACACACGCTATCGTGGAAGGTCGTGATTGCGTGTAATGCAAGGCAAGTCAAGGATGCGTGTTGTGCAAGCTCCTTTTGGTGTAGCGTACAACACAAGACATTAGTGAAATAAAAAAAAAGAATATTTTTCATAAAATCTCAGGCTGTTACATATATACTTTATAATTCTTATAATATGTATATCATTAATACAATACCCAAATGAAAAAGTTTTTAAAAAACAACATAAGAAAAATAATCATTCATCTTCATCTATGGCAGTATCATAACTTGATTATTATCCAATAGAATCATTTAGGGTGTACACTAATGATTGGGACATTGATTCAGACAGTGTCCCAACTTCTTGCAGATGAATCAATGTACATTTGAAACCATTTTCTAACCCTTGAAATCATGAACATGGTGTCCTTTATCTCCACACTTATAACAAACTGTTATTCCTTTCAAGCACATCCCGGGGTGATTAATTCCACAATAATAGCATATAGAAAAATCTATTTTTCCCTTCTTCCCTTTATCCATATTTCTCTCTACCATCATCTTCTTCTATGGCTTCCCTTCAAAGCCATACAACTCGGAGAATTATTTACTTATCTTATTAACACTTGATTCTATTTATTCATATGATGATAATACATGGAAGAATTTTTTCCTTCTAAATTTCGGCTTAATACCATGAAAGATATGATTTTTCTTACTCTTTGGATTATGCATATTGCTGGAGTTCTCATTCCATATACTGGGTTCTATTTCTAAATGATTTGATACACTAGGTTAGATCATATCAAAATGTATAATCCAAAAAGTAGAAAAATCCACAACATTAATTGAATATTTTCACACATCTAGTCTCAAAATCGTAAAAATGGTTTCTTTGTGGACATATTTACTCATATATACTTTTTAATGGTTTGTAAAGAAAATGTGAATTATCCTAAGAATATCCCCCATGAGGGTCAAACTAGGTGCGAAGTAAGGCCCATTGACATGTATAAGGATACCCTTGGTCAAGCTCGAAACTCCTTATTGGAGTTTTCACTCCTAGGAACACCTATTCTAAAACCACATCCACTTGTGGTATCCATATAAGGATGTATTTCTTGGAAAACACACATAATATCTATATTACCAATTTTTTGGATGTACTTCTATACTAATCTTGTATTTCAATCTTAGGGAAATGTTCTCTAATAAGTGTTTTTATAAATCTAGTTTTCAAGGTTATTTATAAACATTCTCTGATACTGACTGTAATGCCTAAAAACTAGTTACCCAGAGTCGGTGCATTATTTTAAAATATTGGCACAATTCAAAGGAATCAATTATCAAAGGATAGATAAATTTATCCGTATTGGAAAATAGATTACATATATGAATGATACATTAAAATTTATAAAATAAAACACATCATAAATAATTCTTTGATATCTCTATTATTAACTTTGATTAACCCTACATATCAATCATAATACACTTCTTCACATCCTGGGAAAAATATAACATAGGAAAGGGATGACCTCATATGCTCAATGAGGATAACAATATAACGGAAACTATCATAAATCAGAAAAAAACATTCAAGACAATTTATAAGACTAAAACACAAGTATTTTACTCTTAAAATTCAGCATAATATTGAAAAGATAAATCAAATTATTCCATTAACTTATTCACATGGATATTCTACTAGTTAAATAATCACATGTAATATCAATAGCTAATTTGATAATGATGGAATGAAAAATATCAGACATCATAACTCCATAGTCAAGGACATGTGTCATGATAAAAAATAATAATTTTTTCATGGCCTTGTACCAAGACACTAATTTTTGTCAGGATACCTATCAATTCATCAAGGAGCTATAGCGGGCTCCAGCCATCACATACTAAGTCCAATGCATTCCTCATATGAAAATGTTGAAACATAAAATAAACATTCGTATTAAAACAAGCATACAAAATGTCAATACTTTAACCATAAAAATGAATGGTATAAAAATAGAACTTCCATAGTCCAACATATCAAAACTCATTAAATACAATAAAAAAGATCTTATTATAATAAATCAAACTCAATCAAGAATGATATCCAGTAAAGGATGTTGACATAGTTGCAAATGATCACCAAAACTCTTTTAGAGAAATATCCTTTTGGTGAAATCATTTAAAAGTCACACATTTATGAAGGAATTAATTTTAAATAGATTGTTAATCAATGTGTCCCAAACCAATTTCAAAATTTTTAAGGGAATTGACATTTTAAAACAATCATGTCAATATAAATAAATCCATAAAATCATTTTTAAAACATAGACATTAATTAAAAATTTAGAAAAATAAATCACTAAAAAATTTAAAATGATCATATTCCTATATATTCCCTTCAAAAAAACGATAAATTATTCATTTTGAAAACATTTTTATGGAACATGTACTTGGATGATAAAAAGGTCATATTAAATACTTACACATAAAAAATCTCACTTAATAATGAGATTGATGAATTAACCCTGACCTTGTACTTTCTTTTAGTCAAGGGTATGTTTAGAATCCTATATAATGACCATAGTATGTTATTTAATTACACCAAAACCATATTAATATTTATGATATCAAATATTATTCATTTATTACTCTATACTAACAATTTAATAATAATTTCCATGTTAAAGTAACATTTTGGGTAATAGTCGCTTTTTTATCGTACATGTTTTAACTTGTTATTCTTGATCATATCAATTAGATAATGATTTACATACTTCCATAATTTAAAACATGATTTTTATATCATATATATTCAGAATATAAATATTTATAATAGATATATATATCAAATGGAAGAACCATTCATAGAGATGGTAGTCTGTACGTACGCCTAAAGGGTGATCGTTGAAGATGAATCTCATCGCATCGTGGAGACGGTAAGCCGTACGTACGCACGAGTAATAATATCATTCTATTGATGGTGAAATGGTGTTTAATTGGTTGGTATATTACATATACATAATCCTTACCATTTTATATACAATATTTAAATTAATTATACTCATTATTATACCCATACAAATAATGAAGTGTTGAATAACAAACTACACCACGATGTGGAGACGGTAAACCGTACGCACGCACGTTTGGTTACATTATCACTATAGGATGGATCGAATATTGAATATGGTTGTACCATATTTATAATAAAATCACATTTTGTATAGGGTACTAGATTTATAATTTTGGTATGGAAACAAGAAAGAAAGAGGATGTGGGAGAAGAAAAGAACCTTGAAAGATGTGATGAAATAATTACATCTTTTTCGGGTGTTTCCTTTTGATTTGAACAAAAGGGCTCCATAAGTTGAATTTCTAAAAAAATTACAGAATCTATATTTAAGTGAGAATAGTTGGGAGAATATTGTAACAGGGGTTGGCCGAGTTAAATGGATTTGGAGGTGTGAAATTTAGAGAAGGGGTAATACCCTTTTATAAGAGAGGCGAGGGTCACTTTAGGAAAAGTTTAAAATATTATTTTATTATAAAATCATTTTTGATTCAAAATGTATCTAAATAGATTTATTTAGGGTCTATGGTTTTTATGGGTAGAAATAATCACAATCAATAGGTTTTAGACAAGAATAGGTCACTGTATTAACCTTATCTTATAGATTTAACCATTAGTTAAAGAGTTTAACTTTTACCATGTCTTCTTGTATTGTTATAATACATGGTTAATGAACTTACTATAAAATTCCATGAGAACATCAAGTGGTTCATTAATAACATATATATCATTATATAAGTCCTTTTTCCAAATATTTTATTTTTTGGAATATTACATTATTTAATAATATTGTCTTTGTTTTAAACACTCATTTATTTTAATTTTTGACACTATTTAGTAATTGATTTTTGTTAAAGTCATAAAAATATGATTACTCAAAACAAATACCTTTAATCATACCTAACATGTCATACACACCTAGAAAATTAGTGTATTACTTAAAAAGATTCAATTTACATTTTTTTGAATATTTATATATCAATTATTTTAACATTTCATTAAGAAGGCAATTACTACATCATCACTGTGTCCTAAATAACATTAATTATTTGTTGTCTAAAAAATATAAATAACATATAATTATGTAGGAAATCATTTTATATTTATAATTAATATTTATAGTTGAATTTATCTTATGTATAACCCTGTATTAAAAAATCTTTAGTTATTAAAATTCTAATTTATCACTTTTACCTCTTCTTTAAATAAAATAATAATAAATGTCCTAATCTAATCCAAGTGGATCGAAGAGGAACATATTTTATTCCGAATGATTATTTTTCCAAAATAAACTTACCTAATCAAATTAGGATAGGTTTTAGGGTAATTATAATATTATTTTTACCTTTAATTACCTTATTTACTTTTACTTACGGTAAATAAAATTCAAAAGTCACTATTAAACAAAAACAATTTCATTATATTAAACTCAATTTTAATTACTGATGCCAAACATGTTTCTTGGATTTTTAAAATTCAATTCAGAGATGTGGTAAAATTGTGTTTTATGCAAATTTGCAAATGTTCTAAGAAAGTGAGTAAAATATGTTAAAAAAGTTCAATAAACTTTTATACGTATAATCTTATTATAAAATGACTCCAATGAATTAAATTGGCCTAATATATGTATTATTTGTCTATTTTGACTTTAAGACAAATTTTTTATTAAAAATAATTATTTAAATGAAAATGTCTGTTTTTATCTATAACCAAGTGTTTTTCACTATTCATAAAAAATTGAATGTTTTTAGAAAATACCAAAAATTCACCCAAAGATAATTTTGATATTACAAATTCAAAAAAGATGTCTATTTTACCAAATTGAAAACATAAAAATATAATTTATTAATTTAAAATTAATTCCCGTTCTCAAAACCAGAAAATGGGTTTTTAAGAGGTAAAAACTATCAAAAGATTGACATGTGTTTATGTCCAATTTAAATGTGAAATTATATACAATGACCTATATTATATTATATGATAAAAATAAAATCTTATTATAATTTATAACAACTTAAATGAATAATTTAACACTTTAAATTATTTTGATTAAAAAAGATGTTTTCAATTAAAATTTAGTATTATTTACTATTCATCAAAATATGAATGTTATTAGAAAAGTACAAAAAATTTATAAAGGCTAAATTTTTATGTCTTGATTTTAAAAAAGAATTTATTTTCATTAAATTGAATATATAAAAGTGTCAAAAATTGGATTTAAAAAATGTTGTCCATTAAATCGCTGTAAAATTTCATTTTTTCAAAAATAATTCTTTTATCTGAAAAATTTAATTTGTTCTTATATTATGTCTAATAAATACATAATTTGGATGTTAAAATTATATGGAGTATATAAAATTCCGAATGAAGTTAATACTATTCATAGCCGCTTTTTAAATGGCTGGTTTGGTAAGTCGTGGTGCGCTTGAACACATTGTTGCATGTAGCGCAAGCTATTGAATTACTTCAAACGGATAACATACAATGAAATCCTTGGATGTTACACTTGGGGTGTCATGTAACAGGGCCCAAGGGATTGGTTGTGACACTTGTGGTCAAAATATGGTATCCACTATCTCAAATATATGATCTCTTTGACTAGCTTTGAGTAGCTATGCTGTTTTATACAATTGATCAGAGATTGAGATATCATCAAGTGTGATTCAATACATTAAACATACCCCATATATAATTCCATTGTAGGTATGGTCTGTATGAGTATCCCATTATTTTCTTTCAGCCTTAATAATTCACCTTCTGTTTTCATGGCTCTAATGAATATGTTGTTCCACCCCTATAAAGATTATTTTTTCATGGTATTTTTGGAAGACAGATTTTTGAATTATCACACTCATAAAGACCATTATATACAACATGATATAGTTTTGAATAAAATAATAGACCACCATTTTTATGAAAAACATTCAATGTGCCACTTCTGGATTGACAAAGATCACTTCGTGGGTCATAATATCTCTAAATTATGAGTATCTGTTGATATAAAGAAGTTGAGGGTTGTGGTTCCCTTGGAGAAGACCAAGAATGTGTTTTATGTATGGAGTTTCATGGGATTGGATTTAAATTACAGGAATTTCATAAAGGAATTATCCCACCTTGCTTCAACTCTTACTGGGGAAATAAATAAAGGTGTTATGTTCCTATGGGCAGAAGAGTGTCAGAAGGCCTTTAAAGAGTTTAAGTGAAGGCTTGTTTCATCACTAATCATGATACCACCAGAGCCTATAAGAGGATATATATTGTTCTATGATTAATCAAACATCAAGTTAGGTGCAGTGTTAATGCATGTGGATATATTTTTTATATATAGATCTCGGCAGTTAAGGCCTCATGGGAGAAATTACACGATTCCTAACATCGATCTACAAGTTGTTTTCCATACATTATATTGTTGGAGACACTATTTTATGTGTGATAGATTTGATGGGTATACAGACCAGAAGACCCTAAAATATGTATTTTCACATCATGAAATGAATCTCATATAGTGAATATGGGTCGAATATATTCATTCATTCCATTTTGAGTTTCCTATACGTCTGGAATAAAAATACAGTAACTAATGTGCAGAGTTGGAAAACTCAATAAGAGGACAGATAGGAAGATAGTGATGAATGGAAATTAATGGATCTCTTGTCTGGGAAACTTCTAGGGTTTCATGAAAGCCACAATATGTCTTATTAATCATCCTCAAAAGTTACCTCCTCACTCCATCAAGGGTAAAGAATAGGAAATTTTTAGATCCTTAAATATTGGTTCTCCATGAGAGAATTATGGGTGAGGACCCACCTCTGGATTAGTATAAGGATGGATACAACATCCTATGTATAAATGGAAAATTCTTTGTTCCTATAGACACGAGAGAAGAACTAGTGCGAGATTCAAATTATTTTCAGTGCACAGTTCATCTTGGTATCTCTAAGATGTATTGAGTTATGCGACGCCCGTATTAGTGGATTGTGATGAAATGTCATAAAGTATTATTTTTTATGAGGTGTTACACCTAATAGATGGTCAAGGTAGAACACTAGTGACCTTCATGCCTATTACAGTTTATTCTAATCCTAGAATGGAAATGGTAACATGCTTTCATAAACATTGTTGTTGGATTATCAAGGTTACATCTATGTAGTGACATAGTTTGGGTTTTCATTGATACTACCATAAAATCATCATTTTTTATTTTCACCAAAAAAATATGGTTTATAGATAGTATAATAAAAAAAACAAGAAAAGATAAATACAAGGATTATGGACGGTAAATGTAATGTTTCCCAAGAGTATCTACCTCCACAATATTCAACTCCTTAGAAGAAAGAGAACTCATACTAGGGAAATAGTAAACACTATCTCGATGACTCACCTATGATGATAGAAATATTTCTACACGATTAACCTCTATCCAGGTGTGAATAAGTTTTATATGATTATCCAAAGTACTTCTGTACCATCTAATAATATAAGAAATTGACCAAAAAATGGTACTTGAGCCCCAAATAGAGTTTTATAGAGTTATGTAGTCCATTTATACATTTTACTAGTAATATTATTTGTTAATGAGATCATCTAAATACTTGGGCCCCCTCATACTATCATTCCAGATAGGGACACATGCTTCACATCTTGGTTCGGGAAGGGTTTGCAGAAGGATATCGGTATACTATTTCATCTGAATATAGCCTTTAACCCTCAGAACAATCAGTACAACAAATGCCGGTCCTAGCGGCGGTTTTTTTACCGTTTAGCAGCGGTTTAAACCGCCGCTATATTGTGTGGCGTCGGTTTACAAAAACCGCCGCTAAGTTTGGCGTCGGCAATCTATTAGCGGCGGTTTTAGAAATGTGTCGTAGGTCCTTCATTTAGCGGCGGTTTCTCTTCATTTAGCGGCGGTTATATGGGCAGCTTATTCGCGGCGGTTTTAACCGCTGCTAAATTCAGGCGTTTGATGCGCCTATTCTGCGGCGGTGAATACCGCCGCGAAATATCAGCATAATAAATTTAGCGGCGGTTAAAATCGCCGCTAAATTCTACTCAGTTCATCATTTAGCGGCGGTTTGAACCGCCGCTAAATGATTCCTTGTTATTTAGCGGCAGTTAAAACCGCCGCTAAATGTTCACAGGTATGGAATTTAGCGGCGGTTAAAACCGCCGCTAAATGTTGAACTGGAAAAAAAATATGTTGGATCTGCTCCACCACTACCCTAAATTTTCCAAAACTACAGCCACATCTCACCCACCAGCCCCACATAATATCACATCCACACATATTTGTAATGTACAACAGCTTACAACATTATTACATCATCACCATTTCATATTCCATCACTAAAAGAATACTACTACAAACCACTACACACAAAAACCAACATCCTCATAATAGTGACCATAACATCTCTTACCATAATAAAAACCAACATTAAAAACACCATCCCTCATAGACAAAACCACACCATAACAAGAAACATGTATCTCACTAACTGAACAAATACATGGATTTAACTACCACATGACTAATAGGAGTGATTGTTTTTATTCAAAACCATCCTCAAAAACCAACTAATTGATATCATAACCAACCCATGTAAACTAATGAAGGAACATGTGACCCAAGATTTAGATCATGAAATCTCATGATGGAATAATTGACTATACAACCAACATGAGAAAATTCATAATGGAACACAAGGCTTCATGACCAACTCAACTGAATACGTGAATGAATGAGAAACCACAATATGAAAACAAGAAACATAATGATGTAACAAACAAAAAATGACCAATTTAAAAGACGACATGATCAAACTAGTGGTCGAATGAATAAATAGGGAATCTATGAGAAAACCCATGAATGTTTCAATGTGAAATGACTCATAAAACCATATTAAAATATCCAAAATCCAATAAAACAAGTAGGTGGGTTTTATTAAAACTGGATATATTACCTAGGATATCACTAAAACAGTTATCATCCTCATGTTCCAATGAATATAAATGGTTCCAAAATAGAACCCTTGTGGGAAACCTCTCAAGGATAATATAATAATTTGATCAAAACTAATCATTAAATAAATAAACACATAACCATGTGTCATAACCAACCAATTAAAGGGACCATATTCATATTATGACAAACAATAAAATAGATTTACACAGTTACATTGAAAAAAATGAATGAATTAAAACACTTTATGACATTATTCATTCATATTTGAATATGTACCAAAAAATATCTCCTCCAAACCACTATTCCACCATAGAAAATGATAAAATGGATTAACATTCCCATGAAGAGTAATCTACAAATGATCCATGATTTCCATTGGGTTCACCAAATCATTACCTCATCCTCATCATCCAACTCTCTATATTTGAATATATGGGATGAATCATGATTATTTCAGTAATGTTGGGATACATGGATGATATTGTGAATTATTTTTATCAGTGGTTAGAGCTCCAACTGATATAACACCTCACCAATGTTCACCAAAACCTAAAAAATCCAGAACAACCTAGGAGAATCCACACTCCCTCACACAAAATATGCCTACACCATCATGGAAACAACCTCAAGAACACATGATCATTGAAATATAACTACATGGGTCTACATCTATATTATACAGTGGTATTGAAATGATCCTGATCTTCTTTTATATTTTCTATAACTATTAGGATATTTTAATTCATGCATTACACCACACTAGAAAAATATTTTTTTATTCCCTTACATAGACACATCACAATGTAAAAGTATACAACATCCAACACAACTCATATAATATATACACAAAAACAGATGAATGCTGTATATTTTTATCGGAAAACAAAAAAAATTGGTGTTTTATTCACCCATAATGCAACTAGGTCAAAATTAATGTTCCCAAAAAATCCCACAACTTATGGAAATTCAATTCCAGATTTCCATCGATTAGGGGATTGAAAGTCATTTTAAAGAGAGTTTAGGTAATGGATGGATTCCATATTCCTCCCAATAATGATGATATGAAATAGGAATTACATTCTAAACAATTAATTATGGTATCATGGGGAGTCCTAAAACCTCATCCATGTACAATCATTCTTAATAATGTATTTAACTGGACTCCTTGATTTCTATATAATGTTATGAAATCATTATTCAATATATGATCACATATCCTCCCTAATATTGGGGATACATTGTGACCATCACAATATTTGACCCTCCACCAAAAGGATTTAATGATTGTATACATAAGGAAACATGAGAAATCAAGAAAATGTTAGGACATGGAAATGTTTGGTAGCAACTATGTGTCATAAATGTTACATATACAAACCAACTGTTATCATACTTGTTCAACACATCAACAATACTACTACTCATCATCTGATGCTGCATCGTCACCCTCTCCACCTTCATCTCCACCACCTGCTGCCACCTGTAAGAACATTATATTGAAAATTAAATATTGTTGCATATTTATAATAAAAATTAAAACCAATAAAAGTTTGCAAACTAAATGGTTTTGATTTTTTTGTGATTTACCTGCTCACCACTACCCGATGCACTACCACCGGGGGCATATCTGCTCATATGCTGAAGTATTTCAAGCAACTCTTTCTGCAAATTAGATATCTGATTCCCCTGCTGGTGAACTGTGTTTCGTAGAGCAGACATCTCCCTCTGAGCATCTTCAGGTATGAAATGACTACAACCAGGAGTAGATGAGGCCGAAATCCCTGATGGCATGCGAAAGACCTCAGATGGTACGGGTCCCAAACCCATCCCGCGCACTCTACCAGGATGCTCCTTCCCAAGGACTTGACCAATCGGGTCATCCTGGGAGACTGAGTAGGATTGCCCAGGATTGGCATCCCATATTTCTTTAATTTTTACCTATAAATCAAATATCAATATATATTAACACAGTAAAAACTGATATTAAGTTATTATAATAAATAATTGACTTCATACCCCAACTTCTCTGGCAGGTTCATTAACAAAACTTCCATCTGTTTTTTTATGAACATCCAGCCACAGTTCTGTTCGGGATGCTTCATGCCCTAAACTCTGTGACTGCATTAAACAAAGATAAATCATCAATCAAATATGTTAAATAGATAATATTATCTTATAAATATTTAAACTAATTAAAAGATTACCAATGACATTCGGCTTCTTGAAAAGCTTTTTGAACCCGCAGTGTGCGGGATTACCTGCTTCGCCCGGTTTGAAGCATTCTTTCTTGAGAGATCCTGAAATAAATAAAATTCAATTTAACAGTATTTTATTCAATGTCTATCTCCTCTTCATGTACATGTATAAATGTAAAATGAGGATAATATAATAATATATATTTCAATACCATCCGCTTCTCATCATGATGTCTATCGACAAAAACCTTCCACTGTTCTTTCGGTACCCCACTGGGTATCTTCTCATACATCTGCTGCACGGTCAACGAAGAATCGTTGACATCACACCACAACCTCCATTTGAAATCTTTCCATTTTTTCCAAGATTTTTCAATGTCCACTTCCGTGCTATCACATCAGCAACGGTAAAGTGGAAGAACATCTGTATACAGAAATTCATTTTGAATATATTAGTAAAATGACATTCAATTAAACCATAAAGGAATAAAATTACCTTTATCTGAGAATCATAAACTTCATTTTTCCAGTTTGGAGGCATATGCCTCCAATCATCATACGAAATAGGCAGGGAAACGGGCTCCGCTGCCAGCTGACCTATAATCTGACCAAGTAAACCTGTGGCGTCATCCGTCGGGACCCCATAAGAATCAAATGGCACCACTATCTTCTTGCCATGCATGTTCCAAACATTAGAACTTTTTATGTCTCTTTCCACAGTTTCATTGTCTTCATCTGCAATGAGCAAACAATTACTATAAACAAAATGCAACAAATTTATTTAATTAAAATTTGTACCTATGACTGCGACCCTCCAGAATGTCCGTGATGAACTGGAGGGGGTGTGTCGCTGCCTCGCTGCTGAAGCACCTGTAGGGGGAGGCGATGACTCATCCTCTAATGAGGGATCCACTGATGGTGTCAGAGATGGTGCAGGGGGAGATGATTCCGTGGGGACAGACGGATCGTCATCTGTCGCAGAAGAAGAAGGAATAGTGTACCGCTTCTTCCTTGGAATTCCTGTCATTTAATCAAATAAAATTAAGTTCAGAATATATATTTCAAAAAATTTATGCAGAAAAAAAATTAAAAATGATAATAGATGCCCAGTATTAACAAACAAAATATATATAACAATGATAATGAATGACTACAGAAATGAAACAAGTAGTTGCTGAATGAATAAATAATTGTACATACAATCATTTTCCCCTTCAATCATGTCGGTTTCCTGCTCCATTGCTTCATCCACTTCATTCATCCTTGCTAGACCAATATTTTCAATATCATGATGGACAAATAATTCTGCTTCCTGTTGTTGATGAAATTCAGTTGCAGAGGTCAAATCTTCCACTTCATCACCCATATCATACAAATCTCTTTGTATTACGTGAGTAACTACACTCCACCCTTCATCCACAACATCATTCACATAATATACCATTTTTGCCTGTGATGATAAGATATATGGATCATGCAGTTCACGATCACCAACATCCATCAAGCGAGAGAAGTTTACAGAAGTAAATTGCAAGGAATCTATTTTAACACCTCTGATAAAATCGACCCATTTGCATTTGAATAAAACAACAGAAAAATGCCCGTGGTAGTTTAATTCAATAATATCATGCAGCTTTCCATAGTATTCCACTTCAGTAAATGTAAAAATACCACTATTCTGTGTTTTCAAACCCACTTCTCGATCGACTGTACGAAATCTAAAACCATTCACATTATAAGCGTTGAACTTTCTAACTTGTTTTATAGGACCTCTAGCAAGAAACTTCAAATCTTCTGAAAAGTCAGCTCGAGTATCAGTATTCATGATCTGAAAAAAAAATATAATTTAATAGATTTGCAAATTGTATGTGTCAAAGTAATATTCGTATTTATTGCAATATTTATAAACTTACACGTCGTGCAAACCATTCTACCAGCTCTTTATTCACAGCTTTCGTTATATCTTTTTCATTTCGTATTCGGCTTCTCATTCGTCTCTTTGTTTGTATCCTCAACTCTTCAATAAATGGATCTGCAATTTCACTATTCATTAGCACATATCTATGTGCCTGTAATAATTCCAATTCTGTTAGTGTCGCGTATGAGGTCCTCCCAACTGATCGGCCAATAACAGGAAATATTTTTGATTTCTGATGCATTTGAGATTGAGTTGATGTGTCGTCAACACGTCCAACTCGAGTAAATATTATCTCAATATCATCCAAATATCTAGAACAAAAGGTGAGACACTCCTCGGCCAAATAGCCTTCAGCAATAGAGCCTTCTGGTTGAGCTTTATTTCTCACGTATGCTTTCAAATTCCCAAGTTATCTGTGAAAAAAAATAATAATATTATGCATTTATTTAAATGCCAAAAAATGTTTACTTAACTGGAAACATATAAATAAAATACCTCTCAATTGGATACATCCATCGATAATGAACGGGGCCTCCTAATTTAGCTTCGTCAACCAAATGCACAGTTAAATGCATCATGACAGTAAAAAACGATGGAGGGAAGATCATCTCCATTGCACAAAGGGTCAATACAAACCTCTCCTGTAGGTTTTCAAGCTGAAATGGATGTAGATCTTTCTCACATAACTGTCTGAAAAATGTGCAGAAATGGAGTACAACAGCAGTAACTTTTTTAGGTAATAATGTACGCAATGCCAATGGTAGTAACTGTTGTAACAGAACATGTGAATCGTGACTTTTCAATCCATATAACTTACGATTCTTCAAGTCAACACACCTCGAGATGTTACTCGAATACCCATCAGATACCTTCACATTCTTTAAAATTTGAAGGAACGTATCTTTATCCCTATTTTTCAATGAAAAAATGGCCGGAGCATACTTTTCATTCTCATCTGGCCAGAGATCACGTTTTATGTTCATTACTTGTAAGTCTTTGCGAGCATTGAGATGATCCTCCGACTTTCCATGCTCATTAAGTAATGTGAAAATAAAATTATCACATACATTCTTCTCAATATGCATCACATCAAGATTGTGGCGCAAAGAATTAAATTCCCAATACGGAAGTTTGAAGAATATACTTTTTTTCTTCCATTGTTGCATTCTGATTTCACTTGACGATGCACTTCGCACTCGTTTTCCGCTATCATTCAAATGATGAACCTTCCCAAATTCTGTTTTAACATTTTCAAGCTGTGTCAATATTTCAGAACCGGTTAACAACTTTGGAGGTGGTCTACAATCAATGCAACCATTAAATTTTGATTTGTTCAGCCGAAATCTATGAGATGCATCAAGAAATCTTCGATGGCACAAGAAGCACCATTTTCTACTGTGAGGTAGCCGTTTGGGCTCGAAATCAAAGTTACAAATGGGACAAGCCAAACCCGTATAAGTGTTCCAACCAGATAAATTCCCAAGCCCAGGGAAGTCACTAATGGTCCACATTAAAGCAGCATGCATTTTAAACATTGTTTTAGAAGAAACATCAAATGTCTCAACACCGTTGCTCCATAACTCCTGCAATTCTTCAATCAAAGGTTGCAGGTATACATCAATATCATTTCCAGGCATTTGTTTTCCAGGAATAATCATCGAAATGATAAAAGATGTTTGTTGCATACACATCCACGGAGGCAGATTATAAGGGATCAAAACAACTGGCCAAATGCTATAACTCGTACTCAAAGTCCCAAATGGGTTGAATCCATCGGCAGCCAATCCCAATCGAACATTCCTAGGATCAGCTGAGAAATCTGGATGTAATGAATCAAATGTCTTCCACGATTGGGAATCTCGTGGATGTCTCATTAACCCATCATTGTTATTATCTACAGCATGCCACTTCATGTGTTCGGCGGTTTTTGATGACATGAATAATCTTTGCAATCGAGGCTTCAAAGGAAAGTAATGCAAAACTTTTGCAGGTGTGTTCCTTTTCTTCTTCTCCGTGAAATTATGTTCAGTCATACTTCCAACATCACCCTTTGACTGCCATCTAGAAGAAGAACATTTCTTGCAATTCTGTCTACTTGAATCCTCTCCCCAGTAAAGCATACAATCATTGGGACACGCATGTATTTTTGTATAATTCAGACCAAGCTTGTTAACAACTTTTTTCATATCATAAATCGATTCTGGGATTTTTGCTTCAGGAAATGCATCACGAATCAATTCCAATAACATGGACATTGCCTTATTTGTAATTCCACATAGACATTTGATATGGTACAACTTCAGTAGAAATGAAAGATTTGAATATTTCAAACACCCACTATACAACTCTTGATTTCCATCGTCAACTAAATCATGAAATGCATTTTCCTCACAGAAGTTTTCCCTTACATTTGGATCCAAAGAATCAAGAGGATCCAATGATATGTTACAATCTTGATCTGCTTGTGTTACAGTCTCAGAAACATCACTTGTCACGTTGCAATTTGTAGCACCCTCTTCTGGTTGTTCTGATATGTTTTGATGCTCATAGTGGTGTCTTGCAGTTCCGAATGCATCATTTATGTGGTTTTGCATTTCATTTTCCATTGTCGAAGAACTTGGGACCTCATTCTGTGGATTAACATTAGTCCTCAATCTTTCTGTATTGTTTGATTCTCCATGCCAAATCCAACACAAATATTGCTCAGGGAATTGCTTCAGTATTAAATGTTCATAAACTTCATCTCTCTTCAACCATGTTCTAAATTTACATTTAGGACATGGACATCTTATTCTCCCTTCAACGGATCGATTAGAAATTGCAAAATCTAAAAACCCATTCAAACCCTTAACATATTGAGATGTTTTCCTCGGTAATGTGATCCAACTTTTATCCATGTATATCACAATGTGCCTACACAAAATATACGATAGTGTAAGATTACAGAAACATAATATAATAAAGATGAACCATTGACCATAAAGTATGCATAATATAATAAAGATGATTCATTGACCACATTTACCATTTCAGACCAACTGAACAAGTCTGGTCCATAGGAGACAGCGTCAACACCTCATTGAGGAGCAATAAGAATATCGGGATACACACTTATCATAACACCATCGATGAAACATTTATGTTGCCTCAAACAACACCCCTTTGATGTGTGATCGAAACTGATCATAATGCATTTTAAATCAAGTTAACTACATTCACTGAAACCATTTTTACAATGGGTAATGTTTGTTTTATTGTTCTAGGGAAATCTAAATGGACACATTTAAGTTTTGGGGTTCATCTTGTGATGGAAGCATGAGACATGGTGTTTGAATTTCTTGAATAAATTAGTGATAATGACCCTCCTAAGGTGGAGAGAATTATGTTAGTCATGGAAATGTGGAGAAAACTGTAGAGTGGATGTGGAGGAATCAAGGTTCCAAATAGAAACCTATAAGGGACATGTTTGGGGGTTCTTATGGAAGGCCCAGTGGAACTTGGATATGGTGTGTGTAGGTGATGGAGGTATACCTTAAGTGAGAAGGCTTCGTGTTTGGTTAGAGGGGCGACATGCCAATAGGGGAAGTTGGGAACCAACGGAGTGAGTTAGCAGGAATGGAAAGACATAGTTGGATAGAAAGGGAATGGATGTGGTGGGCTGCGAGGCACCTCAAGTTAATGTTGAAATGATATGTTTATCCTAGTAATGTGAGTGAGTTTTGAAGAAGAACCAAGTAGTCCTTGGTTGAGATATGGATGGTGAAAGTGTGACAAATCTGGGTAGTTTTGGCAGAAATAATGAATTCTAGAAATAGGTGGAGTTTTCATGGATGTTGTGAGTTGGAAAACATGTTAGGGAAGTTTTGAAGGTTGATTTGAGGTTCTGTTGACCTCTTTTATGATGAGTGAAGTTCTCAAAACTAGAAAATTATGGTGACGAAGTAAGTAATATGGTGTTGAGAACCATGGAAGGAAAGTAATTGATTAATGGTGTGGCTAGAGTTTCAAGTTGGATGGTCTCAGGTAGGAACCATATTAGTGTATTAGTTTTGGTGATGGGTGTTGGATTAGGTTTTGGATGGTTGAATACCTTGAGATGAAGGTTATGCTTGGGTTGTGCTTTGGATGTTTGAAATGGAGTGAGGCTGTTGGGCCTTGAGTTCTGGATTGATGTAGGTCAGAGAATGTGGTTGGAATCTATGTATACCTTTAGCGACAATGAGTTTGTGTCACCATTATAATTTTGGTAACTAGGTGAGGTGGTGCTAAGAATTTTGGCCCATGAGTTGTGGAGAGGATTGGAACAAAGGTTTTCCGATTGGATCTCCACAGGGTAGTGTAGTGCCTTATCGATATCCTCTTGTGCGGTGGTATAGTAACATTACCTAAACCTTTAATTTTCATTTGATGTTGATAATAAATAGTTGAGGTGGATGCGTCCTCAAAGATAATTGGGTTTTAATTGTGGTTCATGGTTGGGGAAAATGTTTTCAGGTAGGACCTTTTCCTTAGTCCGAGTGTTGTTATAACATGGTTGAGTTCAAGGAGTATATTAGAAGATGGAAGTTTATAGGTGGGTCCGTGGAAATAAAATTGGCCTAAGGGGTGCTGTGATGCTTGGGAAGTTTGGATATGTGATGATATGTTATAAGGTGGGGAGGTTTTAAGATCCCAACCCTTATCCATGTGATATGATGAAAAAACTTACACCATGTAACCATAAATATCACACACGCTACTAACATGGATACCCATGACTTCTATGAGGAACCTTTCCATTACATACGTTATATAAAAAAGGACCTGAAAACACCCAATGGTCAGTGTATGGTGTGAGAAAATGAATATTAGAAATATTACACCATGTTTTTCATAAGGAGACATTAGAAAAATAAAACAATAATTCTTATTAAGGGAAAATAAAATAATATATATATATATATATATATTAAAAAAATGGTAATTCACCCTTTTAGAATATATTAAAAAGAATAATCAAATTGATACATCATATTCCATTTAAAATAAATGTGACTAAACCATTTCATAATGTATTTATAAATAACCTCTTTGAAAAGGAAAACAATAGAATATACTCCTATGGTATATTAGGTATAAGTTATCTAAGATCCTTTTAAATCTATGGTCAAATGACTATTTACATACATATCCCTAAAATATGTTCCCTTAAATGAGGTAATCACCCTGATAAGTGAATCCACTATGGAAACAATATTTAGTTATATTTTTAGTGTAAATCATTGATAGGTAGCCACAATTCATCCTAGAATTATTTTCTTCTTATATCCCTTACTAAGTACCACATGATCCCATCTATCGTAGCCCATATTGAAAGGATTTCATTTATTAATTTTCCCACACATAAAGGATTTCAATTTCACAAATGACCCATACATGTAGGATTTAAATTAAAAATTCAAACTATTTGGAGGGAATATCACACATCAATAATCAAACTACTTAATTTCAAATAAAACATGATTCAAAATCCATTTTCAAAATCAATTCCAAATTAATAAATCATTTAATCAAATAATTCAAAAAACAAACCATTATAAGAATCATAAATCAATCTATTAATCAACTTATATAATCCAAAAAAATGATATAGCAAGTATGGATTATAAAATAAAAGATATCTTTAAAGCCTAAACACATATTTTTTTTAAAAATGAATGAAATAAATACCAATAGGATCAAAAACTAAAATAAATCCATTAACCAAGAGACCCATATAATGAATCTCAGATTCAATTAGAAACAAATCATCAAGATGGATGTGATAATAGAGAAAACTCACTTTGGGGCCGAGGTCGAAGTGAGAAAGGTCGTCGGGAGAAGGGGGTCGCGGGTTGCCGGTCGCAGGCACCGCCGGAGGAGGTCGCGGGGTCGTCGGAGCAGGTCGCGGGGTCGCCGGAGCAGGTCGCGGGGTCGCCGGGGGGGTCGCGGGATCGCCGGGGGGGGGGGGTCGCGGGGGCTGCGGGCGAGGGTTGCAGCACGGAGGGTCGGGGGAAACGGGGGTCGGGGTAGGGAAGGGTCGGGGTTTTTTAAAAAAAACAAAGGTTATGGGCGGTTTATTAAAAACCGCCGCGAAATGTATTTCGGAAAACGTTTAGCGGTGGTTTTGTGAACCGCCGCCACAAAACCGCCGCTAAACACTGTTTATTTTGTTGTGAATGGACAATAATAATAGAGTTAACAAGTTGTGGTGGACATGCTACAAGAATGTATACTTGATTTTAGTGGATCTTGGGAGAAGCATATCCCTATAATCAAGTTATCTTACAATAACAATTATAACGATACAATTTTAATGAATCCTTTTTAGGAATTGTATGATATGCTGTTTCCTTAACCCCAATGCTAGATAAAGGAAGGTTAGGCAACACCACTAGGTACTCATCTCATTGAGGAGACTTTAGAGAAGATTTGATAGATCATGAAGAATATTTATACTACTCAGTATATACAGAAATCATTTTCCAATCTCCATCAATGAAAACTACAGTTTGGTGTGGAAAATCATATTTTTCGATAGGTATCAACCAGTCATGGGAATAGATAAATACAGAACTAAGGGAAATTTGTTTCTTTTAATGTTAGGCCGTTTGATATTCTAGAGAGGGTGAGTTTTTTAACCTATCAATTTTACTACCTCAAAGGTACTATTCTATGCACAAAGTCATCCACATTTTACAGCTTCACCATAATCACTCTTACCCATCTCATACCTTTGTTCCAGAAGACAATGAGTTTGATTTCAATACTATATTTTAAGAGCATCCATTAACAAACATTGATTGTAGCATGAAGGCTCTTTGAGGTCAGTCACTACCTCTATTACAATTGTTATATAAGAATGACCATGTACAGAATGAGACGTGGGACTAGGAGGTCAATTTACATGCCATGTGGCTAGAGTTGTTATCAAAAATTGTTTCACCACCCATGGAATGTGAACTCAAGGATTATTTCATTTAATATTGGAAGACTATAAGAACCTAGTTTTTTTCTCATGTATGTATCAATTTAAATTCATTATATTTCATTATTTTGTCCATAATTTTTATTTTCTATTAGGTTAGAATGGTTTAAGTAGATTTTAGGCTTATTTTGAGCTTAGAACCCAAGATGATGGAGAAAAATACTTGGCCACACAGTTATTAAAAACCATGTTCCCCATCACTCACTGTCTCTACTAACCTTTTAGGGTTGGACAGTGGGGTGATGTGGAAAACACGGTTTTACATAGCCATGTTACATGGTCCTCGTGCCTCGTGAAATGTCTAAAGTTTTTAGAATAGGAGATTCACATGGGTTGCATACAGTTTCTCTAACCGTGCAGGATAACCATGATGGTGTCCTCCAAGGTAGTGATCCTTTTACGGTAGGGACACAGTTTGGACAACCGTGTGGCCGAAACATGCTTCCAAATGAACCACCTCTTTTTTATTATGTGAAATGACCATATTTCCCCCAATGACCTAATATCTCACTCCTTTCTCCTTGGATCTCTCCATTGGATATCAAGCTCTTTCTTATCCCTTTTGATCTCAATTGTTCCCCTTTAATAGTTTTGATCCCAAGATCTAATATGAAGTTTGATTCTATCCTCGTTCATCATGTTGGTTTCATATCAGTATATACTTGATTTCCTTTTACCCATTCATCATTCTTATTTCCCAGGATGATGCCCTTTAGATAATGGTTCATATTCCATATTTCCATGGTGTTTATTTGTTATTTAGATTTATTCTAATCCAAAGAAAACTAAAGGATGACAGTAGATATGGAGAGTCATATGAGCTTGAGTTAGGTGGTCTATGACTCATCCCTTTTGTGTAATCATATTATAAATTTACATTGTGTGTGCATGCTAATTTCATTGGGTGTTGCCTAGTAATTTAATGTGTATTTCTTAAAATCATCGTGGTCATAATCTTGAGACCTTTACATATAGTATCATCATGTCATAAGAGGTTTCAACCATGATGATTCCCACCCCATGTAGGGTGTTTCTATAATTATTATTTTAGTATCATTTCATGTATATATGTGCCACCGTTCAGGTTGGTTTTGACTTGACCCTTTTAAAGGTATGTGTTTTATTAAATCAAATGATTTTTAGGGTCCATTGCAAGTGAATATAACACATGAACATTCTAAGATAAGGGTCTTAAATCAATTAAATAACCTTTTAATAGTAATTGGGAAGTGTATTATATATATAACTTGGCCTATTTTAAATTTAGATGAATGACTTGGTTGCACATATATTTCACACATTTCCATGATTAATGAAGGCATTGGAGTGAACCAAATTAGTGATTACGTAACTGATGTACTAAATGGTTACATTCATAGTCAAGACATATCTTACTAATTACAGGGAATGGATTGAATCAAATAACTTATTAAATGGCATGAGTAATACATGGACTAATTTATATAATGAATCAATTATAAGGTTCCTATTGCATATGGACCTATTCACTATTATAGGAGTTGTTTGACTCGATCCAACCTTGAATTATTGAGGGAATTCCTTGAGCCCTCATGGAGGCCATTCATATTTATAACACCCCATTCTTTCACAATATGTTTCTCATTGAATAATGCAATATCTTGCATTGTACGCAACGTCGAGTTCTAGCACATCACAACCAATCAAACTATCCCTTATAAGTAGTAATACCCACTTTTTAAAATTTTATAAATTTTATTTTTCAAAATGGAGTTCATTTTTTTATTCGGAATATCAAAATTATCTTAGGGTAATTTTTTGGTATTTTTCTGAAAACATTCAATTTTTGAAGAATAGTGAAAAAAATTGCATTATTGATTTAAACCAACTTATTATTTAAATAATTAGTTAATTTATTTCAATTTGTTTTAGGTCAAAATATATAAAAAATACCTATATATGTTTAATGTAATTAATTGGAGTCATTTTATAATAAGATTAGATATATAATACTTTATTTAACTATCTTTTACCCACCTTCTAGGCATATTTGCAAATTTGCGTAAAACATAATTTTACTACTTCTGTGAATTGAATTACAAATATCTTTGAGACACAGTTGAAATCATTAGGTAAAATTTGGTTCAATAGGATGAGAATATTTTTTTGTGAATAGTAACTTTTGAATTTTATTTACCACGGTTAAAAGAAAATATGGTAATTAAACGTAAAAATGATATTATAGTTACCCTAAAACAAAATATATTTCTATTGGATAATATTATTTTGACCAAAATAAACCTTAGGATTAAAATATGATCCTTTTGGTCCACTTGTATTAGATAAGGACATTTATTATTGTTTTATTTAAAGAAGAGTTAAAAGTGTTAAATTCAATGTTTAATAACTAAACCATTTTCAATATAGGGTTATACATTAGATAAATTTGACTAAAATATTAATTATAAAGACATAAAGATTTACTATGTAATGGTATTTTATTTACAATGTTTAGATATTAAATAATAAAATTTATTTAGGACATAATGATGATGCAGTAATTACCTTATTATTGAAAGATTAAAATAATTGATATTGAAAATATTAATATAATTGTAAATTGAGACTTTTGATGTATCCCAATAATTTTCTTTGTTAATATTAAATTTTAGGGTTGATTAAATAATTATTTTTAAGTGATAATGTTTTTATGACTTTCACAAAACCTAGTACAAAATAGTGTCAAAATTGACATAAATGAGTTTAAAAAAAATACTTTAATATTAATTGATAAAATATTCCTAAAAATCGAACGCTCGGAAAAATAACTTATAAAAGGTTATATGGTTTTCAACCATTTATTATTATATTACAAGAATACCAAGTAAAAGATAAACTATTTAACTAAGAGTTAAATCTAAAAGATAAGGTTACTATGGTGACCTAGACCTGTATAAAACCTATTGGTTGTATATTTTAGATCCAACCCTAACTTATCCTCAAAATAAATACATTCAGTTCCATTATAATCCGAATATTATTGTATAATAAAAGAATATTTCAGTATTTTCCTAAAGTTACCATCACCTCTCTTATAAAAGGGTACTTCCCCTTCTCTCAAAATAAATCCTCCAAAGAAATTTGGCTCGGCCAACCTTAGAAATAATATCCTCCCAACCGACCTCCATTCAACCTAGAGGCCTTACTTTGATCATAATCTAACCTAAAGAGCCCTTTTGACCAAATCAAACTGAAGCACCTGAAGAAGAGGTAATAATTTCATCACCCCTTTCAATGTTCTATTATTCTTCAACATAGTCTTTATTTGTTGTTTCCATACCAGAATAATAACTCCAGTACCTTATACCTACTATGATGTTATTATAAATATGCTACAACTATTTTCATTATTCTATACATTCTATGAATTACAAAGTCACCATATCTCTGTAGGTATGACTTATCGTCTCCATATCGTGGTGTAGTTTGTTATTCAACGCATCATTATTTGGATGGGTATAATAATGAGTATAATTGATATAAATAAAAAATATAACATTTTAATGATTATGTGTATATGATATACCATCTAATTACATATGATTTCCCCATAAATATAATGATATTGTTGCTCGTGTATACATACCAATTACCGTCTCCATGAACATGATGGGATTCATTCCCTATCATACTCATTCAAGAATAATTTTCATTTTATGATTAAAAATAATTTTTAAGAACTTAATATCATTCTGGATATGAATCAAATACATCATATCCATAACAAACATGACTTAAATAACCAGACGTGAAAAGGAAGACGAATCAGTTAACACCTGAAACAATGATACTACTGAAATATTATTAACAAATCAATATTAGAAGATCTTATATGATATCGTATTTATGTATGTGGTTCTTTTATCATTTAATAAAAATGGTTTAACTATTATACAGTAGGTTAATGTACCCTCTATCAGGAAAAAGTACATGGTAAGGGTTAATTCTACAATCTCTTCATTATCTGAGGTTGTTTATACGTGAGTATCTACTGGGAACTCTTTATCTTCCACATATATGTTTCTTAAAAATTAATTTCAAAACATTTTTATCATTTCCTAGAATATGGTTTAAATTCATTTATACCATTGTTTTAATTTATATAGATATTTAATAAAGTAATCATTCAGTCGTTTTCCAAACTAGGTCATTTACGACCTTTTTGACAAAATTAAGGAAGGATTGTTTTTTTAACTTATACAGAAAGAGCAAATACTTTCCCCCATTATAACACATTCTAAGCATCCCTTACATGCTTATATAAATATTTTCAAAATAAATGTTTTCTTTTAAAACTATTTAACTTTTAAATGATTTTAAAATAGAAAGATATATTTCTCTAAAATTGTTTTGATTTCATCTATCTCAACATCCTTTTTCAGATTTTACACTTGTTTGATGTTTACTTATTATGATTAAATATTCAATACTGTATTGAAAGATTTTGGATATGATTGAATGTAGATGTGTTATTTTTATACCATTCATGGTTTATGGCTAATGTATTAACATTTATTGTTCTAGTTTTAGTACGAATATTTATGTAACATTTCATCCTTTTCATATGAGGAATGAATTTAACATAGTAAGTGATAGGTGGAGCCCGCTATAGATCCTCGATGCATCAATAGGTATTAGGAGACAAACTAGTGTCTTTGAAGAAGCCTTGAAAAAATATTATTTCTAGTCTGGGCCCAAGTCCTTTACTACGTGGTTGTGATATCCGACATTATGCATTTTATTATTATGAAATTGGGTATTGATATTACATGTGATTATTTGACTATTATAATATCCATGTGAATAAGTAAAATAAATTATTTGATTTATCATTTCCAAATTATGCTGAAGTTTATGTTTAAAAGGATTTTGTTTTAGCCTCATACGTTGCCTTTAATATATATCATTATTTAGGATAGTTTCGGCTATATTGTTATCCATACTGAGAAACTGATCTCACCTCTTTTTATGTTTTATATTTCCCAGGATGTGAAGAAGTATATTACAATTAACTTGTAGGAATAGGTTAAGGCATATACATGTGTTCAAAGGGGACATAATATTTGTGTTTTTGTTTTCAGTTCTTTATGTAATGTAAAACCTATGTATGTATCTAGAACTTCCATGGATATTAAACTAGTTTTTATTTCGAGACATGATCCCTTGTGATCATGCCAATGTAATGTAATAATTCACTGACTCTAGGTAACTAGGGTCGGGGCGTTATAGTTGGTATTAGAGGAAGTTTATTATAATCCTTGGAAACTAGATTTTGAAAAACTTTGATTAGAGAACATTACCTTAACATAGACCTTGAGGATTAGTATAGAATATCTTTATTGAATTTCTGTAATATAGATATTTTGTTAATTTTCCATGAAATACATCCCTGTCTGGAAATGAGCAGGTAGAGGCGGCTATGAAACATATGTATCTCGGAGTGAAAACTATGACAAGGAGTTTCGGGCTAGACCCGGGTGTCCTAGTACAAGACAACGAGGCTTGTTGCACTCTTGATTATGACAATCTCGATGGATATACATAGGATAATTCACATTTTTTTTACAAACCATTATGAAGGATTTTTGAGTAAATACCATCTCAAAGTGAATTTATTTTATAATTATATATAGTATGCATAAACTGTTCAATTTAGGTTAGGTATTTTACTATTTTAGAATTATTATTGTGATTGATAAACTAATCTAGTGCATGTCATTGTATAGAAATGGCGCCTAGTGGAAGTAACAGAAACTATATCAATGCACATAATCCATGTAGGGATTTCCCTTCTACTCAAGATAATTACAGTGGAGCTGGTGATTCCATCCGTGCTGAAAAACATATAACCATACTCGGAAAACTCACTCAGGTTATAAATAATAACCTTACCAGTATGGAGCACCCTATCCCACAATGTGGAAGATTAATGTTAGGCCACTTCATGAGGAAAGCACCACTAACATTCTATGGGACTGCAAATCCCTTTGTAGCTGGAAAATGGATAAGTATCTTTGAGAAAATATTTAATGCTTTGGGGAGTAATGAAAGTGAAAAGGTTTTCAAGGTAGTTTATCGCCTCACGGGAGATTCAGATCAAAGGTGGTCATTAATTCAAAACACAAAGGGGAATGAAGAAGTATAAAATATGGTATAGTGTGAGTTTAAATAGATTTTCATTCAAAAATACTTCCCTTGTGACCATCGAGAAAATATGGAAGGACAATTTATGAAGTTGAGGAAAAATGAGGATGAAAATGTCGCCAAGTATGAGGGTAAACTTACAATTTTATCATGGATTTGTGCAAATTATATTAGTAGCATAGGTGTAAGATTGACCTATTCATTGATGGGTTAAAACCATTTATCCATCGAGCATTAGTTTCACAATCCTTCTCATCGTGCGAAGATATAGTCTCACATGCTATCAAGACAGAAAAGGAATTCTCCAAGTCTTTCGAATTTAAAGAAAATGAAGAGAAGAAGAGATCTATTGAACACTATAGAAATGAAAATAAGGGAAATAAGGGAAAAGTTAAATTTTCATACTATGGAAAATGTTGGAAGAAACACCCCAATACATTCCTGAAAGGGGTGAGATAATGTTAAGTGTGGTGAAAAATGCCACAAAGCTCGTGATTGCATGGGAAAGAAAGAGGCTGTTAATGTTGAATGATACTATTATAGATAAATGGGGCATTATGAAAATGAATGTCCTATGCAGTGAGGAAATTTACCTCAGAAAAGGACAATGGAGAAAGACCAATCTTATGTGATCACTACTGGTGAGGTTGAAGCTCTGAATGACATGCTGGCAGGTAATTTAATTGCTTCCAAAAATTTATCCAATGCACTATTTGATTCAGGATCATCACATTGTGTAATATCTTCCCAGTTTTCTAAGAATATTATATATTTATAATTGGATTTAACTAGGGATTTTTTAGTCAAAACTCCTAAAGGAAGTATCATTGCAACATTGTTTTGTGAATCAGTTACCATTAGAGAATATAAACATGATTTATCTACTGATCTCATCATCATACCCATGATTGAATTTGATATATTCCTTAATATGAATTGGATTTCAGAACATGATGGTAAAAACTATTGTTAGAAGTAGGAGGATAAATTTTTTAATGATGATAAGAAGTACCTTATCTTGAGAGCAGAAACATCACCATTTGATTATTTTCTATATCCACCACCAGTAGCTCTACTAAATTCAATTATTTTGGAGGAAGGGAGTGAAATTACTATGGGAGAGTAAGAGAATGTTCAAATAGAGGATGTATATATTGTGTAAGAATATGTTGATGTGTTTATAAAAGATTTGTCACGACCCGTCCTTGAGGCCCATGTCGTGACTACCCCAAGCCCGCCTTCCATAGGCCAGGGGCTGGCGACTAGCACCAAGGCGTAAATCCCAACAAAAGGGAAGGTATTGCCTTTGAAAAGTAAACAAGCACCATAGAGTAAGCATGCAGAAAAGTAAACACTAAGTAAAAACTGTAACAAGCTGTGCTGAAAGTAAAAGGGGCCGGAAATACAAGCCCAACTGTAAAGTACAACTGAAAGGGGAAAACAGAAATTGAAAGGAAAAGCCGCAGCGTCGAGCCATCCTCTGAAGGTCCCACCTGAAGGGTGGGTACAGATAGCCTCCACAGCTCCTCGGTCCAGACGTCCGCTCCGAGTACATCCCGCCCAGTGGTCCACCTCCAGGTATCGTCCTGCTCCGCACGCCTCCACCTCGATCAGTGCTGCCCGTCATCTGCAACCAACACCACGAAGTGCGGGCATAGCCCGTGCAGGGGTGAGTATAAGCTACTCAGTAGGGACCCCAAGACCCTCGAAGGTCTCCCGAAATCCACAAAGGATAATCCACAAAGGAAAGATACAATCACGAAGTAACAACCGACACTGCTTAGGTATATGCCCATACATATACCTAAGTCATCAATTCCCGTTCGGCTCCAACGTCCGAGCCCAAGCACAACCCAATCCACACAGGAAAGTAAAAACGTATTCCCACACAGGATAGCACAACACAATACCTAAATGAGTGTAAACAGTAATCCACATAGGATAGCCCAACACAATCCACAAAGGAGAGTAAACAGAAAATCCACACAGGATAGTTCAACACAATCCACAAAGGAGAGTAAATAGTAAATCCACATATGATAGTTCAACACAATCCACAAAGGAGAGTAAATAGTAAATCCACACAGGATAGTTCAACACAATCCACAAAGGAGAGTAAACAGGATTCAGCTCACACAGGTATACTTTGTCAAAAGGTGAAAGGGATGATCAGATATAGATACTGAATCATCTAAGCTGGGACCCACTGAGGATACAAAACCAACTGTCTTCATTGATTCATCTATGCTGTGACCCACATAGGATACAAGACCAGCACTCTTCATCGATTCATCTATGCTGGGACCCACATAGGATTCAAGACCAGCACTGAATCATCTAAGTTGGGACCCACAAAGGATACAAGACAAGCATGGCTGGGACCCATATAGGATACAAGAACATCACTCTTCATCGATTCATCTATGCTGGGACCCACATAGGATTCAAGACCAGCACTGAATCATCTATGCTAGGACCCACAAAGGATACAAGACCAGCATGGCTGGGACCCACATAGGATACACGACCAGCACTCTTCATCGATTCATCTATGCTGGGACCCACATAGGATTCAAGACCAGCACTGAATCATCTAAGCTGGGACCCACAAAGGATACAAGACCAGCATGGCTGGGACCCACATAGGATACAAGACCAGCACTCTTCATTGATTCATCTATGCTGGGACCCACATAGGATTCAAGACCAGCACTGAATCATCTAAGATGGGACCCACAAAGGATAGAAGACCAGCATGTCTGGGACCGAAATGGGATTCAAGACCAGCACTCTTCATCGTTGCAGTCCACTGAGGACCTCTGCACAGTCGTCGTCGTCGAAGTCGCAGTCGCAGCCAGCTCTAGGGTTCACGCACACAGCAAGCTCGTTCGGGAGGGTCCGCTCCACGAGCCGAGAGGCTGATACATCAGCTGACACAAAGTCCGAAGTTGATGTATCCAAAAGTTCCGTATCATCAACAGGAACTCAACGTCGCAGACGGCGCGTCGATCAGACGCCTGGTCTGAGAGTTATTGGCTTTTTTGTCCAAGGGGCCCGGTAGGTTTTTTTGGGAAAAACCAACCCGACCATACTCCACCTGCGTCCAAACCTCGGGTGGAGTGAGCCAAAAGATCCGTCTCACTTAGAGGAATACAACAAAGCTGACGGCATGTCAATCGGATGCCCGTAGCTCAAGATATGAGCGTTTCCGCTCCGAGGGCCCAGTTGGTTTCGTGTACGAACCAACCCGGCCGAACTCAAAGTATTACGAAACCTTGAGTGCGATATACCGAAACGACCGTCTCGATCCAAGGATCGCGTTTCCGCTAATGGTGCATTGTTTAGAGGCCCATAGCTCAAGTTACAGGCATTTGATCAAAAATGGTCCGAAGACGGGGGGTCCGAGCCCGGGCCGACCCGGCCCGACCCCCCCTGGGTCGGCCGAATCGGGTCGACCCGACCCGGTCCGACCCGGCCGGTCGGATCGGGTCGACCCGAACCGGTCCAACCCGGCCGGTCGGACCGGCCTAGCTCGGCTCGGCCGAGCGGCCGAGCGCATAGGTGCCGCGGGGCGCTGCCCCCGCGGTTTGGTGATGTCGCGGCCCCGCGTTGGGGCCGCGCTGGAGCAACGGACACGGTTGTCACCGCGTACCGTGCGGGCGAGCTGGACCCGCACGGCCACGGGTCCGCTGGCCACCGCCGCTGCGGCTGACGCCGCGGCGGCTCTGTCCAGCGGCGCACCGGGGCGCCCCTGGCCGCTTCCGCGGGCCACCGGAGTTGCTGCGGTGGTCCGTTTTCCTTCCCGTCTGCGCCATTGTCCCTCCCGGGTTTCGTTCTTCACTGCGGGATCAACAAACTGCCCTTGCATCACGTTTTGTCGTTTCCCACCAAATCCGCACAATGACGAAGAATGGCGGAGGGTTGTCGGGCCGTGTTCGTTTGGCCCGCACCCTCCGCGTTAGTTAACAACAACGAGAGAAAATAATTCAACCCATGAAACAACAATTTTAATAAATTAAAATTGTTCATTTGAATCCGGTTCTTTAATTTAAAGAAACGTTTACGGGAATAAGGGCATTTCCAAAACAAAATCCCTACCTCGTCAAGTCTTTGCTCGCGGGTTCTTCGCGGGCTTGGGGATCGTCGCGTCGTCACGGTATCCAGCGTCGTGTCGTCGCGGAAGGGTGTCGCGTCGACAAACTCCGTGGTTTAAGAACAAAAAGATTTAATTAATAATAATTAAATCTTTCTGAATTAAAAACCACAAAGGAAAAATTAAAAGAAATCTGAAACCCTCACTTCAACGGATGATCGAAGGTTTTTTTTGCGGATTAAGGAACGTCGCCGAAGAACGTCGCAGAAGAGGAAACGTCGGCGTCGCGGCACACGGCGTCGCGTCGTCGATTTCCGTGGGTTCGGCGTTCTTCTTCGGTGGCCGGCATTCTTCACGTTCTTCGCGTTCTTCGCGAAGAAGGGTGAAGACACAAGAACCTCTGTCAAAAACCTCTCAATGTGTAATCCTCCAAAAGTCGTGTTGGTCTTATTTTATTATTACACCAACAAACGAAAAAGAGGTAAGTAACGACCCATTAATTCGTAGAATAAATTCAATGAAAGAAACTGCCCATTTAATTTCCGAATAAAATCGCCCAATTAAATGGTGCGTTAAGAATTTAAGAAAACGCGTCAGTTGACTTTCATAATGACGGGTTTTCGTGGGTGCGTTACTTAGCGGAAAAGAAACGGCGGGGCTCGTGCGGGCCCCACCTTACAAATATCCTACCAAGAGGGTAGTATATTTCTGGATAGCATTTTATCCAGATCAACTCAGCTTAAGCCGCTTTTAAGTGGATTCCATGTGGCTTAAGTGAAATAAAATAAAGATTTTCGAACATCTTTATTTTATTTCATAACTTTAAACCCGAAAATTAAAAACCACACTCGAGCAAACGCAACTCTGGAAGAGGCGTTTCTATGCAAGTACCGGTGCTGCGATTTCATCGGTGCCCTCGGAATTTGATTCTGAGCACGGGTTCAAAAGTTAGAAAAACTCACTCGTCCGTTCACTGAACGTACCCGAGCCAAACTTCGGAAAATGATTCCGGGCACACCGGGTCTCGAAATCAGGTGGCGTCAGAAACCGCGTTCTTGTAAAATTCCAAAGAAAATTAAGAAAAAAAATTTCCTTGTAATTCACGGGTCTTTACATTACTCCCACCATAGGGCTTTACGTCCTCGTAAAGCTTCACCAAAAACATAGGGATACAAAGGCGGTACTGGGCACGCATCTGAGCCTCCCGCTCCCAAGTGCTCTCCTGGAGGTTCTCGAGCTGCCATCTGAGGCGCACAAGAGGAATCGATCGTCCACGTAGGACCCACTCCTGTCGATCCTCGATTTCCACCGGGACCTCGCAAAAGTCGCCCCATCATCCACGCCTAGCTCCCCATGGTCAATGATGTGTGTCGGTTCGTGCACGTATCTCCTCAGCTGAGATATGTGGAAGACGTCGTGCACCCGGTGCAACTGAGATGGTAGAGCCAGGCGATAAACCACCTCGCCAATCTTGTCGAGGACCTAGAATGGTCCGATGAAGCATGGAGACGACTTGCCGCCTCGGCCAAACCTCCGTAAACCACGTAGAGGTGAGACCCGCATGAAGACGTGGTCGCCATCCTCGAACTCAAGTGGCCTCCGCCTCCTGTCAGCATAAGAGTTTTGCCGGTTCTGAGCTGTTCTCATCCGCTCATAGATGACTGGACCTTCTCTATCGTGGCCTGGACCATCTCCGGCCCCATAAGTGCTTCTAATATTTCTTCTTTGCCGATAAGAGAAATCTGGTCTCATCCCCTGGATGAACCACTTTCTTTGCCTAATACAGTCAATCCCGACATGGATGATACTAATCCATACCAAGGATGACGTCGTAAGGCCTCGACGCTACTACCAAGAGATCCAACCGTTACTCTCGCCCCCAAGGGTTGAGTGACACTGTCGGCATCAGTGTGTGGTAACTGGGTCTCCTCCAGTAGAGGTCTCACAAGTGAGGGTCAAGTCAACAGTCAAAACTGGAACCTCTTAGTAACAACACAAAAGAGGACAGGAATGAAAACATCACAAAGGTATGAATCTTTTATTATTGCATCTCATAATACAAGACACTACACAACTACAACAAGGGACTAGAAGTACAAAGGACGTATCTACTAGTTCCACTCCCGTCCATCTGCTCCCAGAGCTCCATGATCGAAGGCCTCAGCTGCCTAAAGCTGATCTCTCGCATGTCCACCAACTCCCTGCAGTCGGGGTGGACCTCCTGGTGGAGGTGGTGGAAACTCCTCGATGTGTCGCCCACCATCTGCTACTCGGCCAGCTCCTCTGCCTCGTCTGCCTGCACCCTACGGACCTCCGTGGCCGAACCTCTGTCTGGGAGGTCCCTCTACCACCTGCTGCTCGTCTGTAAGACGATTTGGGCAGTCTCGAGCCATATGAACTCGCTCGTTGCATGCGTATAAATGCTTACCCCGCATGTAGCTGGCTATCCTTCCTGTGACCCGCACAACCGAATCTTCATCCAGTGACTGCCCATAAGATGGTCTGGCCCATTTGGACCTTTGTGTCACCTGTCTACTGCCAACTCCATAAGACCCTGCTACGGGCCGTCCTGCGGGGGGCCCTGTATCTGGAGCCTGCTCGGCGAGAAAACTCTCCACTAGAAGGGCTCTCTCCAACACCTCTGCCTGTGTCGGAATGTTGAGGGAGATCATCGAATACCTGATCTCGTGCCTCAGTCCCTACTCGATGGTCCGGGCCCAGAAGAACGGGTCCCGTAACATATCTGTGGAGTAGCGTGAGAGATCAGTAAATCTCGCCGAGTACAGGGCCACTGTCATACTGCCATGCCGTAGCTGTAATAGCTCTTGGATGCACACCGCACGGAGGGTGGCTGGGACGAAAACGGAGCGGAAGATGCTCTCAAAGTCTGTCCAGAGGAGAGATGTCTCTTCGTGCACCAGGAGCATCAAGCTCCACCATCTGCCTGCTGTCGCGTGCAGGAGGCTCGCTGTGAGGATCACCATGAGGTCTGCTGGTGTCCTCACTAGCCTGAAAACTCGTACGACCACCTCCAGCCAGTCCTCGGCTGCCTGGGGGTCAATCTCCCCACGAAACCTGGGTGGTCGCTGGCACTAGAACTCATGCAGAGCTCCAAGGCAACGTGCATCATCAGCGGTCGTGGCGGGAAGCATCGGTGGATCGGCGGGTAAAGGTACCGCTGGTGCCTCTGCTGAAAAAGAGCCCTGCACCGAGGCCTTGTCGCTCGGTGGACTGTCATCATGCTCCACTCTCGGAACCCTAGATGGATGTCGTCGTGGGGCCATCCTGAAAGAAAGAGGTGTGCCACGGTCAGAACTGTATACCTGGTGAGCTGACACAAGTAATCACAAAGAAAACTTGAACACACATGCAATCAATGTTTTCGTGCATTAAGTCGGAAATCAGAAATCCGGGTCCTGGTGTATGGATACGTCGGCCGCCGCACCAACACTAGACTCCCTGGACTGATAACCACACCCAATACGCTAAACACTATTTCTTCATATAGAAGAAAGATCAGAGTCTGCGGTAGAACCGACCACCTCTGATACCAATTTATCACGACCCGTCCTTGAGGCCCGTGCCGTGACTACCCCAATCCCACCTTCCATAGGCCAGGGGCTGGTGACTAGCACCAAGGCGTAAATCCCAACAAAAAGGAAGGCATTGCCTTTGAAAAGTAAACAAGCACCATATAGTAAGCAAGCGGAAAAGTAAACACTGAGTAAAACCTGTAACAAGATGTGCTGAAAGAAAAAGGGGACGGAAATACAAGCCCAACTGTAAAGTACAACTGAAAGGGTAAAACAGCAACTGAAAGGAAAATCTGCAGCGTCGAGCCGTCCTCTGAAGGTCCCACCTGAAGGGTGGGTACAGATAGCCTCCACAGCTCCTCGGTCCAGCCGACCGCTCCGAGTACGTCCCGCCTAGTGGTCCACCTCCAGGTACAGTCTTGCTCCGCACACCTCCACCTCGATCAGCGCTGCCCGTTGTCTGCAACCAACACCACGAAGTGCGGGCATAGCCCGTGCAGGGGTGATTATAAGCTACTCAGTAGGGACCCCGAGACCCCCGAAGGTCTCCCGAAATCCACAAAGGATAATCCACAAACAAAAGATACAATCACGAAGTAACAACCGACACTACTTAGGTATATGCCCATACATATACCTAAGTCATCAATTCCCGTTCGGCTCCAACGTCCGAGCCCAAGCACAACCCAGTCCACATAGGAAAGCAAAAACGTATTCCCACACAGGATAGCACAACACAATCCACAAAGGAGAGTAAACAGTAATCCACATAGGATAGCTCAACACAATCCACAAAGGAGAGTAAATAGTAAATCCACACAGGATAGTTCGACACAATCCACAAAGGAGAGTAAATAGTAAATCCACACAGGATAGTTCAACACAATCCACAGAGGAGAGTAAACAGTAAATCCACACAGGATAGTTCAACACAACCCACAAAGGAGAGTAAACAGGATTCAGCTCACACTGGTATGCTTCGTCAAAAGGTGAAAGGGATTATTAGATATAGACACTGAATCATCTAAGCTGGGACCCACGGAGGATACAAGACCAGCTTTCTTCATTGATTCATCTATGCCGGGACCCATATAGGATACAAGACTAGCACTCTTCAACGATTCATCTATGCTGGGACCCACATAGGATTCAAGACCAGCAGTGAATCATTTAAGCTAGGACCCACAAAGGATACAAGACCAGCATGGCTGGGACCCACATAGGATACAAGACCAGCACTCTTCATCGATTCAACTATGCTGGGACCCACATAGGATTCAAGACCAGCACTGAATCATCTAAGCTGGGACCCACAAAGAATACAAGACCAGCATGGCTAGGACCCACATAGGATACAAGACCGGCACTCTTCATTGATTCATCTATGTTGGGACCCACATAGTATTCAAGACCAGCACTGAATCATCTAAGCTGGGACCCACAAAGGATACAAGAACAGCATGGCTGGGACCCACATAAGATACAAGACCAGCACACTTCATTGATTCATCTATGCTGGGACCCACATAGGATTCAAGACCAGCACTAAATCATCTAAGCTGGGACCCACAAAGGATACAAGACCAGCATGGCTGGGACCCACGTAGGATTCAAGACCGGCACTCTTCATCGTCGCAGTCCACTGAGGATCTCTACACAATCGTCGTCGTCGAAGTCGCAGTCGCAGCCAGCTCTAGGGTTCCCGCACACAGCAAGCTCGTTCAGGAGGGTCCGCTCCACGAGCCGAGAGGCTGATACATTAACTGACACAAAGTCCGAAGTTGATGTATCCAAAAGTTCTGTATCGTCAACAGGAACTCAACGTCGCAGACGGCGCGTCGATCGGACGCCCGGTCTGAGAGTTATTGGCTTTTTCGTCCCAGGGGCCCGGTTGGTTTTTTAGGGCAAAACCAACCCGACCGTACTCCACCTGTGTCCAAACCTCGGGCGGAGTGAGCCAAAAGATCCGTCTCACTTAGAGGAATACAACAAAGCTGACGGCACGTCAATCGGACGCCCGTAGCTCAAGATATGAGCGTTTCCGCTCCGAAGGCCCGGTTGGTTTTGTGTACGAACCAACCCGGCTGAACCCAAAGTATTCTGAAACCTTGAGTGCGATATACCGAAACGACCGTCTTGATCCAAGTATCGTGTTGCCACTGACGGCGCGTCGTTCGGAGGCCCGTAGCTCATGTTACGGGCATTTGATCGAAAATGATCCGAAGAAGGGGGGTCCGGGCCCGGTCCGACCCGGCCCGACCCCCCCTGGGTCGGCCGAATCGGGTCGACCCGACCCGGTCCCACCGGGCCGGTCGGACCGGGCTGGCTCGGCTCGGCCGAGCGGCCGAGCGCCTGGGTGCCGCGGGGAGCTGCCCCCGCGGTTTGGAGATGCCGCGGCCCCGCGTTGGGGCCGTGCTGGAGCAACGGACGTGGTTGTCGCCGCGTACCATGCAAGCGAGCCGGACCCGCACGGCCGCGGGCCACCGGAGTTGCTCCGGTGGTCCGTTTTCCATCCCGTCTGCACCGTTGTCCCTCCCAGGTTCCGTTCTTCACTGCGGGATCAACAAACTGCCCTTGCGTCATGTTTTTTCGTCGCCCGCCAAATCTGCACAACCACGAAGAACGGCAGAGGGTTGTCAGGCCATGTTCGTTTGGCCCGCACCCTCCGCGTTAGTTAACAACAACGGGAGAAAATAATTCAACACATGAAACAACAATTTTAATAAATTAAAATTGTTCATTTGAATCCGGTTCTTTAATTTAAAGAAACGTTCAAGGGAATAAGGGCAATTCCAAAACAAAATCCCTACCTCGTCAAGTCTTCGCTCGCGGGTTCTTCGCAGGATTGGGGATCGCCGCGTCGTCGTAGTATCCGGCGTCGCGTCGTCGCAGAAGGGTGTCGTGTCGACGAACTCCGAGGTTTAAGAACAAAAATATTTAATTAATAAAAATTAAATCCTTTTGAATTAAAAACCACAAAGGAAAAATTAAAAGAAATATGAAACCCTCACCTCAACGGATGATCGAAGGTTTTTGTTGCAGATTAAGGAACGTCGCTGAAGAATATCGCGGAAGAGGAAACGTCGGCGTCGCGGCACACGGCGTCGCATCATCGATTTCCGTGGGTTCGGCGTTCTTCGTCGGTGGCCGGCGTTCTTCGCGTTCTTTGCGTTCTTCGTGTTCTTCGCGAAGAAGGGTGAAGTGACAAGAGCCTCTGTCAACAACCTCTCAACGTGTAATCCTCCAAAAGTCGTGTTGGTATTATTTTAATATTATGCCAACAAATGAAAAAGAGGTATGTAACGACCCATTAATTCGTAGAATTAATTCAACAAAAGAAACTGCCCATTTAATTCACGAATAAAACCGCCCAATTAAATGGTGCGTTAAGAATTTAAGAAAATGCGTCATAATGACAAGTTTTCGCGGGTGCGTTACTTAGCGGAAAAGAAACGGCGAGGATCGTGCGGGCCCCACCTCACAAATATCCTACTAAGAGGGTAGGATATTTCTGGATAGCATCCTATCCGGATCAACTCAGCTTAAGCCGCTTTTAAGTGGCTTCCAAGTGGCTTAAGTGAAATAAAATAAAGTTTGTCGCACAACTTTATTTTATTTCATAACTTTAAACCCGAAAATTAAAAACCACACCCGAGAAAACGCAACTCCAGAAGAGGCGTTTCTAAGAAAGTACCGGTGCTGTGATTTAATCGGTGCCCTTGGAATTTGATTCCGAGCACCGGTTCAAAAGTAGAAAAACCCGCTTATCCGTTCACTGAACGTACCCGAGCCAAACTTCGGAAAAAGATTCTGGGCACACCGGGCCTCGGAATCAGGTGTCGTCAGAAACCGCGTTCTTGTAAAATTCCAAAGAAAATTAATAAATAAAATTTCCTTGGAATTCATGGGTCTTTACAAGATTTATCTAGACATCCTCTGGAACGAGAAATTGAGTTTTTCATTGACTTAATTTCTGGTTCAAGGCCCATATCAAAGACCCCTTATAGAATGGCCACTGTGGAATTAGTGGGACTAAATAAACAACTAGAGGAATTGAGTAATAAATGATTTATTCACCCACGTGTTTCTCCATGGGGATCCCCTATTATTTTTGTTAAGAAGAAATATGGATCTATGTGTTTGTGCATTGACTATAGGGAGATCAATTCTATAACAATAAAGAACAATTATCCCCAACCCCACATTGATGATTTATTCGATCAACTTCATGGAGCTCAAAATTTTTCAAAGATTGACCTTCGATATGGATATCATTAGTTGTGTGTGAAGAAGGAAGACATTTTAAAGGAAACATTTCACAGTAGGTATGGGAATTAAAAGTTTACAGTAATTCCTTTTGGACTAACTAATGCGCCCTCTGTCTTCATGGATCTATTGAATAGTGTTTTCTAGGAATATCTTGATGACTTAGTAGTTGTATTTATTGATGATATCTTGTTTTAGTCAAAAGATATGAATATCATGAAAATCACTTCTGCACTATTCTAAATACTCCTAGAAGTAATGAATCATATGGGTTGTTTAGAAAGTGTGAATTATGGATTCATGAGATTTGTTTTATTGGCCATATTGGCTATAAGGATGTAATCTCTATTGATCCTTCTAAGTCATGATCAATACAAGAATGGCTAGCACTGATGAGTATAATCAAGGTACAAAGTTTTATTGGTTTAACTGGTTATTATCAGTATTTCATCCATGATTTTTTCTGATGGGCTAACCAATTCAAAAACCTCACACGCAAAGTGGTTAAATTTGATTAGGTAAATGAATGTGAAGAATGTTTTGTTGAACTGAATAGAAGAGTAGTCAATACTCTTATCTTGAATCTACCATCAAAAATGATGGGTTTGTTATTTATAGTGATACTTCAAAGAAAGGACTTGGTTGTGTCCACTTGCAGAATGATAGAGTTATTTCCTATGCATCACGACGGCTAAAAATTAATGAACAAAACTATCCTCCCAATGATCATGAGTTAGAAGCTATAATCTTCCCTTTGAATATATGGAAAACTATTTCTATGGTGAAATTGTGGGATATATACTGATCACAAGAGTTTGAATTATATTTTATCATAGAAAGAACTTAACATGAGTAAAAGACTACGACTTGAACTACTAAAGGATTATGTTTTAACTTTACACTACCTCCCAGGGAAGGAAAATAACAAGGAAGATGCTTTGAGATGAAGGTATCATTTCATTTTGATCAAGATAAGAGTTGAAAGGGATCCTATGATCATGGATCTAGTAAATATGGATATGGGAACAATCATAGAAGGTGAAACATCAATACTTTTTCAAATGGTTTCCAAACCATCATTACTATAAAGTTTAAAAAGTTATTAGATTGATGATGAGAAGTTTCAAAAGAAAATTAAAGATATGAACGATGGGAGATTGATCAACATTGTATATGAAGATGGGATTTTGAAATTTAGGAAAAGAATTTCTGTTCCTCACATACCAGATCTAAAAAGGGAATTGTTGGATGATGGTCATTGCTCTAATTTCTCTATACACCCTTGTAGCACTAATATGTAATGAGATTTGAAGGGATAATTTAAGTGGGACAACATGTAGAGGGATATTGCTGATTATGTGTCAATATGTATGGTTCTTCAACCGGTTAAGGCTGGAAGACAACATCCGGGAGGAGTTATGAAACCTCTTCCCATACATGATTTTAAATGAGATGATATTACAATGGACTTTGTCATGGGGCTACCAAATAATCTTAGAATGAATGATGTAATATGGGTTAGTGTTGATCATCTTACCAAGTCAGCATATTTTCTTGATATAAGATAAGATTTACCACTTATACGTTTATCAAAACTATATATTAATGATGTTGTAAGAATTTATGGAGTACCTCTATCGATTGTTTATGATCGTGATCCCCATTTTAAATCATGATTCGGGAAAAGTCTTTAGAGGGCCCTGGATACTGAACTTCATTTGATCACTACCAACTACCCTCAAAATGATGGAAAATTAGACTAGACTATTCAAAAATTAGAAGACATGTTGAGATCATGCTCACTTTACTTTCAATGTATGTGGGCTCAATATTTACCTATGGTAGAATTTTACTATAACAATAGCCTCCATTAAAGTATAGAAATGTCATAATATGAAGGGTTATATGGAATGAGATGTCGCACACCAACTTGTTGGGATGATGTTGGTGAAAAAAATCTCATAGGCCCAGAACATGTTGAGGAAACAATGGAAATGGTGAAGATTATCCAAACCCACATCAATGTAGTAAAAACTAGAAAAAGTGATATGCCGATAACTAAAGGAAGGATATGGAATTTCAGGTAGGAGATCATGTTTTCTTGATGGTCTCTCCATGGAAGGGTGTTGTATGATTCAGTAAGAAGGGTAAATTAAGTTTTATGTACATCGGACATTTTGGAATTCTAGAAGAAATTGGAGTTGTAGCTTACCATTTGGCAATGCGTCCAAGTCTTTCTAATGTTCATGATTTGTTCCACGTATCACTGTATAGAAAATACAAACCTGACCCAGCACATGTACTCATTAATGATGAAATAGAACTGGAACCCAATCAGTCTTATTGTGAAGATCCTGTCAGCATTCTTGATACCAGAGTACAAGTGTTGAGAAACCAGATGACTCGTCCGGTAAATGTTCTATGGAGAAACCATAAGATGGAAGATGCAATGTGGGAACTCGAGGAACTTATGATGAGGAACCACCAAAATATTTTTATGTAGAAATATTCCTGAAATTTTGAGGATGAAATTATCTGAAAGAGGGGATAATGTAACACCCCAAGCATCCATGATATGCTTCTCTTTGAATAATTTTATATCTTGCGTTGTACGCAACTTCGAGTTTTAGAACACCACGACTAATCAAACTAGCAGTTATGAATAGTAATACCCATTGTTTAAAATTTTATAAATTATATTATTCAAAATGGAATTCACTTATGGATTCAGAATATAAAAATTAACCTAGGGTAATGTTTTGGTATTTTTCTGGAAACATTGAATTTTTGATGAATAGTGAAAAACACCACATTATTGATTAAAACCGACTTTTTATGTAAATAATTAGTTATTTTATTCAAATTTATTTTAGGTCAAAATAGATACATAATACCTATATATATTCAATGCAATTAATTGGAGTCATTTTATAATAAGATTTGATATATAAAATTTTGTTGAATTTTAACATCTTTTACCCACCTTTTATGCACATTTGGAAATTTACATAAAATTTAATTTTACCACTTATGTGAATTGAATTTAAAAAATAAGAGAGACACATTTAACATCAGTAAGTAAAATGTGGTTCAATAGGACGAAAATAATTTTTTGTGAATAGTAACTTTTGAATTTTATTTACCACAGTTAAAAGTAAATAGGGTAATTAAAGGTAAAAATGATATTATAATTACCCTAAAACATGTAATAATTCTATTTTATAAGTTTATTTTGACCAAAATCAATCTTAGATGGAAAATATGATCCTTTTGTCCCACTAAGTTTAGATTGGGACATTTATTATTATTATTTTTAAAGAAAAGTTAAATGTGTAAAATTCAATGTTTAATAACTAAACCTTTTTTAATATAGGTTTAAACATAAGATAAATACAAAAATAAATATTAATTTTAAATATAAAATAATTTCCATCATTATTGTATTTTATATATAATTTTTAAACAATAAATAATTAATTTTATTTATGAAACAATGATGATCATGCAATTATCTTTTTATTGAAATATTAAAACAATTAATATTATAAATATTATTATAATAATAAATTGAGATTTTGATGTAATCCACAAATTTTATAGGTTAATATTACAATTTATTGTTGATTAAATAATTTATTTTTTAAGTGATAAAGTCGGTATGACTTTAACAAAAACCAAATACTAAATAGTGTCAAAATTGAAATAAATGAGTTTTTAGAACAAATACTATATTATTAATTGATATAAAATTAATAAAAAACTAAGGATCAGAAAAAGAACATAGATAAGGTTAGATATATCAATAATTAACCACTTGTGGTTCACTTGGATTTTCATAGTATGTTTATTAACCATTTATTATAATAATATAAGAATACATGATAAAAGATAAACTATATAACTAAGAGTTAAATCTAAAAGATAAGGTTAATATAGTGACCCAAACCAATCTAAAATCTATTGGATGAGATTTTTTCGAACTAGACCCACCTTATACTAGAAATAAATACTTTGGGATCCATTATAAACTAAATATGATTGTATAATAAAATAATATTTCATGATTTTCCTAAAGTGACACTCACCTCTCTTAAAAAAAGGTACATCCCCTTCTCACAAAATCACACATCTAAAGCCATTTGGCTCTGCCAAAACTAGATAAAATTTCTTCCCAACTACCTTATTTCATCCTAGAGGCCTTAATTTGATTATAATCCAATGTATGGATCCCTTTTGACCAAATCAAAAGGATGCACCCGAAAAAGAGGAAATAATTTCGTCACCACTTTCAAAGTCCTCTTCTTCTTCCAAGTCCTATTTATTTGTTGTTTGCATACCAAAATAATAACTCCAATATCTTATACTTAATATTATGTTATTATATATATGTTTCAACCATATTCATTATTCTATTCATCATATGAATGACAAAGTAACCATATGTGTGTACGTACAGCTTACCGTCTCCACGTTGTGGTGTAGTTTGTTATTCAAAACTTCATTATTTGGATGGGTATAATAATGGGTATAAATTATGTAAATAATAAATATAACCTGTTAATTATTTTTATATATTATATACCATCCAATTACATATGACTTCATCATCAATATAATGATATTTTCGCTCGTGCATACATATGGATTACCGTTTCCACGAACGCGATGAGATTAATTCCCCAACAAAATCATTCAAAAATAATTTTCATTTTATGATTAAAAATAATGTTTAAAAACTTAATATCACCCTTGATGTGAATAAAATATATCCAATCCATAACAAACATGACTTATGTAACATAACATTTAATGGAAAATGAATCAGTTAACACCTGAAATAATGATACTTCTGAAATATTATTAACAAAGAAATATTTGAAGATAATATATGATATCATATTTATAAATTTGGTTCTTGTATAATTTAAAAATAATGATTTAACTATTATAAAAGAGTTCAACATACCTTAAATCAAGGAAAAGTACAAGGTAAGGGTTAATTCTATAATCTCTTTATTATCCGAGTTTGTTTATACGTGAGTATCTTCTGGGACCTCTTTATCATCCACATCTGTGTTTCATAAAAATGTATTTTAAAACATTTTTACTATTTCCAAGACTATGGGTTAAAGTCATTTATACCCTTATTTGAATTTTTATAAAATTGTTATAAAGGAATATTTCTGTCATTTTCCAAACAAAGTTCTTTATAACCTTTTCGAAAAAATTTAGAAAAGAATGGTTTTTAACTTATATGGAGAGTGCGGATATTTTCTTCCATTATAACACCATTGAAGCTTCCCTTAAAAGATTATAATAATATTTTCAAAATAAATGTTTTATTTTATAATTATGTGACTTTTAAATGATTTCAAAATAGAAATAGATATTTCTCTCAAATTGTTTTCATTTCATCTATGTCAACATCTTTTGACGTATTTTACACTGGTTTCAAGTAGATTTATTATGATACTATCTTCCACATTGAATTGAAGGTTTTGTGATCTATTTGACAATGGATGTGTTATTTTTATTCCATTCATGGATTATGGTTAATGTATTAACATTTCAAATGAAGGTTTTAATACTAATGTTTATGTAATGTTTCAAACTTTTTATAAAAGGAATTCATTAGACATTGTAAGTGACGTGTGGATCCCGCTATAGATCCTCGATGCATCAATAGGTCTAATAAGACAAACTAGTGTCTTGTCACAAGGCCTTGAAAAAATATTATTTTTTTGTCTTGGAATGAGTCCTTGACTGTGGTTATGATGTCCGACATTATGCACTCCATCATTATGAAATTGGCTATTGATTTTACATTTGATTATTCAACTAGTAGAATATCCACGTGAATAAGTAAATGGAATTATTTGATTTATCTTTACCATATTATGATATAGTTTAATTTGAAAAGTAATGTGTTTAAGTCTTATACATTACATTAAATGTTAATTATTATTTATGATAGTTTATGCAATATTTTTATCCTTAATGAGCATATGAACTCATCCTTTCTATATTGTATTTTTCCTAGGAAGCAAAGAAGTATATTTTTATTAACCCGCTGGAATATGCTAAGGGATACAGTTGTGTTCAAAGGGGACACAATGTTTTTTTTATCAATTTCATGATTTAATGTAAAACTTATGTCTATATATAGCACATCCAAGGATACTAAACTAATCAGTCTTTCAAGACTTGATCTCTTGTGATCATGCTAATGTTAAGTAACAATGCACCGACTATAGGTAACATGGGTCAGGGTGTTCCATGATTAAAATATTTCATTTTCCAAGGGTGATACCCACCATTGAAAATGATATTTGTTATATGTGAATGCATGATATGAAACCATAATATATAACCATTATCATTATAGTATTCCTTAGATACATTTCATGGATCCATCATGGCATTTATTGACATGAAGTTCCAAAGGTATACCCCTTGGGCTTAGTCATTACTAATCTGGTTTTAACATGGATTAATTCCTTGGACTCAATTAGAATCATATTATAGTATAATTCCTTGGGTGATACCCCAATTATTATTCCTAGAACCTTTTTCCAGGATACATATTATTATTGAGATTGATGAATGCTTGAGGTCAAGAATTCCTTGATTATTACCTTGTATCCTAGTCATTATTATCAAAATTAAAGGATGCCTTGTTCTATATTGGATACTTCATTAATAACATGACATGATTTCATTGCTGGTAATACCTCACATGATAAAATATATATAATTTAATATAATTAAAAAATGAAACGGTTAATTTTCAGAATCAAGCTGAGCCTGAAGAAGGTCCTCAATATTTTTTTACTGCACTACTTTACTTTTATTTATTCATTCATACACACTATTTCGGTTTATATTACACAGACTAGATGTTATATATGTTTTTGGGGGTGGAATACTGATATTTATGTCACAGACTATCTGTTCCTCTATTCGTATGCAGGAAGATTACATGTATGTAGGTGTTGAAAAAGGGAAGTGTCTCGCCTTGGACACTTGACATTGCTTTCCTTATTTAGGACGGTGCTTGTTAGAAGATGACCGATCTAGATTTCAGGATTCATGAATAATTTTTGGCTTATTTTTTCATCTTGTTAATATCATGTATTTATTGATTCCATGTATAGATGTTTTCCAATTTTATAACCACATGGCATACATTATCAAACTCTTTTTTTTATATTATTCATCTTCGAGCTTTTAGTATTTCTATAAATTTATTTTTTTATTTATTAATAATGTATGCTTCTGCTATAGAGGGATATTACCCCCATGTCTATTGTGTCAAAATCTATTGGGAAATTTTTTTATCTTTATTCTTCTGTTATTTACCTGATATTATGTGTGTTCACTATGGTACACTCTAGTAACTAGGGCATAATATCCCCATAGACACACCCTAGACCCTCGCTGCGAGTCAACAACCTCTTGCATTAGGGGGGACACACTTGGGACATTTGGCCAACTGGGTTTTGGGAATCTATGAGTGGATCTTGGGTCAGGACGTCACAATAATAATTTTTATTAACAGACATGTAGGTGGTCAAAATGACCCAAGCACAAATATTATATAATTAATGCATGACTGTGATTATGAGTGGATTTAGTTATAATATCATTATTTAAAAACTACAAAAACCTTATATTTATTTTATTAGTTTTTTGAACATGAATAATAAACAGTTAGAATTGGAATATAAATGGAAATAAGGGATAATAAGTCATTAATTACGATAAATAAAGAATATTTTCTCTAAGAAGCCTTCTTGGTTTTAATGTAATTAGGGAAATCTCTTAAGAACAGAATTTAGAAAACATGGAGGATTCCAATTAGCGATAAAATATAGGTTTGTATTCATGGGAAAACCAAATAAAATTTATCGGATTATGTGGTTATAGTAGGAGTCCTTTAATAGGGAAATATGAGTGGAATTTCTAAAAAACAAATCCCATAATGAATAAGTAATTTAATTTCATAAATATATCATATTATATTATCCATAAATTTTAAATTAATATTCCTTATAGTTACATAATTATTTCATGTATTTTATTTATCTACATTTCTAATCACTATTTTTTATCAATAGAAAACCATGAAATCATTATTTAAGGTTATAATATTAATATAAATCTATATTTTATAATAAAAATTTAATTAAAATAAAAAGTACTTTAAAAAATAGATTAATATCCTTTTATTATATTCAAACATAATTTATTTTATTTAAAATAAATTATTTATAATTAAAATTATATTTTTCATCATCTTTGTAGCCTTTATGTAATTAACTATATACTAATCCTTCTAAACATGTCCGATGTTTACGAGTATTGTTCCTAATTATCATAAATCTTTTAAAAATAGTCATTTAATTACTATATTACCCCCATTATATCTTATAAATTCATTACATTCGAACTTCAAAAATAACACTTCTTATTCCTATCATTTTCACATGGATTTTACAACATTCATTCTATTTTCAGGATGTTATTTTGTAATGTAGGTTTAATTTCTTTAATAATGATTATCGAGGGAGAATATGATCCACATGATTTCCATGTAATGATAATATTCTTTTCTATTTATTAATATATGTAATTAATTCAATTTTATGGTATGTAGACATCCATGGTATGTAATAGTGCATGGTATTAAATTTTTTGTATCATGTAATTTTTTTTCAATGTTTATTAATGATTGAATAAAGAGTTTCTATTTTTATTTATGTCTTCTATGATTTTATTTTTAGTGAGGATTTTATTCATTATAAATCATTAATAAAGTAAGTTTGGAAAAAAAATCCATACTTAAAATTTGGTATGTTACATTCTGCCACATAAATTAATAACCTCCTCATAGTTTTATTTATCTTTCTCTAATGATCATCTCCAAGGGTACCCATAATTTACACATGACTGAAGATATAATTTATAAATAAATATCAAACTCATCATCCTAGGTAAGAAAAAAATATAAACTTTTTCACCTTAATATCGATATAATTTTATTTTAATTAATCACAACTATTTTATAATAATATTCCTGTTTATTTTGTTATAAGACAAAATATTTTCAATAAACATAGATTTCAGAGATTCATTTTCATGATTCCATTTCCAGAAAAATACTAAACAAACTAGTTGAATAGAATTTTGATAACATCTTATAAAATTAAAACATATCATGAATATGAAATATCAACAATAATATGTCTTATCCTACAAAAAAATTCATTTTAACATATGATATATTTTTTTCAATAATGATACAATTCGATCAACCAATAACACTATTTTGTTTATTCTAGATTTCCATAAGTTCTCTCCTCTTAATATAAATAACAAAGTCACCATAAACACTAAACCTCTTTATGATATCAATTGATATGAATCATGTATAAAATATATACATTCTACGTAATTTCATTAATTTAACCATTATATCTCACAAATATTCTCATAATCCTAGAACCCAAGGGTTAAGTGTATTTATAGATAAGCTAAAAAATGTAATATTATATAATATTTCTTAAATATATCCCAAAATTGTATCCATAGATGACTTAATTATAAACATAATCCTATATGTATTTCCCTAGGGAAATGAAATACAAAAGTAGGAGTGAGTACAAATGCTAAGTAAAGTAAAAATTTATTAATGATTTAAAAAGAGTTAATTTATAAGAATTTGAGCACACATGATCATGAGAGAAATATATAATTTAAAAGTTTATGGTATAATAATGTTTTAACATAAATAATGGTAGAAGGACATGTAACCTCATTGGGTCATCATTAAAACATAACATATACCATTAGATATGAATGTTGAAGCATGGGACAATATTCTTGATACATTGACTTGTAGAATAATAAATAATTGTTTCACAAGAATAATCAAATGAAATAATAAAATTACGAACATATTTAAAACTAATTATTTTCAATCATAAAACTGTGAAAAACATAACTAAGATCATAGAGAAGTATAAAATTTTAAGCAAAGTTAGTCACCATATTAATCATTCATAATGTTATAAGAAGATCTAACCATAATTAAGTCCACACATAATATCATTATCTCCCGATATTTAAAAAACAATCCAATTAATTAAAGGGATATATCATACCCTCCCATCACATAATGATAATCCATACATATGTATTCCACATGAAATAAATCATATATATCATCATGTAAAACCCATTAAATTAAAATAGGTTATATAACATTTTCACTTTATATTGTATAAATTTACATTAATAATAAGATCGGTGGATACCAAAAAATATGTCCCCCAAAATAATTATATCTATTGGTCATTTAGATTATGATCATTAAAATTAATCCATATGAGATAGATGTTTTATATATATAAGAAAAAGGATTCTGAATCATAATTTTGTTTCTATAAAACATTTTAATACACTCATACAATGTTGAAGTTTCAAGACAAATTTAAAAAATCATGTTCATAAAGGTGAAAAAAATTATTTTTGAAAAATATATTTCTAAAAGGGTTCTAAATATTGTAAACATGAATATAAATATTTTTCTGATAAATAAATGTGTAGTGTACAATAAAAAATATATGAAAGTGAAAAGAAGTTCATTTTAAGACCATTTATGAAGTTTTAGAGAAAACTCAAATCTATGGAAGAGTTGTAAAATTAATTTTGTAAGGTTATAAATTAGAGTTTTAAATAGTATATAAGATATAAAAAAATTTATTTTCAATTAAAAAAAAATTTATGGTAACAGAAAAATATTTACATATTATAGAAAACCATAATATAGAGAAATGGATTTTTTTTGAAAATAAAATATTTTTATGAAAAATAAAATCCATTAATGAAGAATAATATTATGTGAAAACATAATATCAGAAATGATAAAGGAAAAATTACATATGAAATATATGAATGGGATAATATAATAAATCTATACGAAAAAAATCTATGTAGAATGATAATGACTCAAAAAAATAGAAACCGAGTCAAAAAAATACTTATGGATTTGGTAAAATTTGAATCGAAAAAAATTAGAGGGAGAATCTAGAAATAAACATTAAATAATAATTATTAAAATATTTTTTTGAAATATAAAATACAATCACTATAAAAACTTTAAAAAATAGTTTTATAATATAAAACATGAATCAAAGATGGTAATTTGAAATTCAAAACCATTACATTTTTAAGAACCTTTAATTTTAAAAGTAAATAATTTATAAAAAAATGAGAATAAAAGTTAATTTGGAAAACCATGTGATATTGGATAATAATTAATTAATGTAAAACCAAATAATATGTCATAATAATGTTTTCATGTGGATAGTGTTAAAATAGATTCTATTCACATTTTTTAAAGAATGTGAAAGTCAATATAAAATGAATTTAAGGAATAATTGATGTATAGAGAATGAAATCCATAAAATAAAGATTATGAACATGAAGGATAGAAAATATATATATGTTTGGAGAGATATAAAACTCAGCATCCTATTATATAAATTTATTCACATACAATCTTGATTTAAAAGTGATATTAAAAAACCCCTAACAATGTCATATTTTTTAGTATATGATTCAATCAAAAAGGAGAAAAAATGAATGAAATTAAAATTATCTAAAGAATAATATTAATCATAATAAAATAAATAATAAATTTTAATGTACCCAACCCATAAGACTATCTTTTGATGAAAAATATTTTAACTTAATAGAAATAAACTGAGTTAACAAAAACCCTTACATTGAATTCCTACTTAGTCAATATAAGGCCCCAACCTTAAACCTTAGTTAATATTGAGTTATTACAAGATTACACAATGAGGATCTTTTCGAGTTTAGAGTTTTAGAGAATTATATCATAAAACTTGCATTACATTCCACATATAAACAAAGTGGTTACATAAAGATATTATTATTCATTCCCATCAATGGAAACATATTTAAAATAAAACATGGATTCTTTTTTGACACTTCCTTGACACTATCGTCATATCATGTACCTTTCCCTTGACCTGTGAAAAACATTTCAAAAAAACATGGGATGAGCATAAAAATCTTAGTAAGGGATATAATAATATGGAAAGTAAACATGGGTACATATATACATAAGAATGAAATCATACATTACCCATAAAACATAAACACTTTAACATACCTCATCAAAACATGAATAAATCACAGAAATCATAAGACATAAAGGTAACTTGAGGCATTCATAACATTCTTACGTAGGGAGTAACCCTCTTGGTTACGTTTGGAATACCCATCACAGTATATTCCCTAAATATCTTCAAGGAAACCTTAACATTAAACTCCTTCGCGTTACCCAATGCATTGGAGAGCTATATCGGGTTCACCTGCCCTTAGTTTATCACGGAACCACACGTCTTCATAATAATGCCCAAGAACCTCAACATAATCGTATCACATAAAACATGCATAAAGGAAACATAACATTTCCACCTTTCAATCAAAAGATATCAATACAACACATTGATATAAAAACATTATGAAAACCGTTTTCAACACCAAAATAAAATAAAAGTAAAACATGGTATTTATTTTTCTTTAAAAAAAGGTATGGCTTGTAAAGGAAGCCGAAACTCAAATAATGGTCACGGCGGCGGAGAAGTCGTTGTCGCCACATACGTACGAAAAAAACATTCCCTTTTTTCATTTAGTAAAATGCTTCGTATAAAAAAGATTCCTTTTGGATAAAGTTAAAAGTCAAAGGGGTTTATACACCGTATAAAAGAAGGTTGTGTATAAAACAAAATATGCCTCAATGAAAGGAGATTGAGACGAAGTCCCATACCTCGGGTTCGACTTGACTCGATCGTTCATTAATGTCCTGAAGAATAAACTTGAGTTAATTTCTACTAGCTTAAGAACCTTTTTCATGTTCATTATTCCTTTTATATCACTTATTTCCATGTCATGAACACTATGTAATTATTTAATTTAATAACGGTCGTTTTAACGATCATTGGTACTTGAGTCAAAAATAAACCCTTTATAATTACAAGTTGTTCATGTATCCATTATATCCAGAATTATATTCATGATGTATATATCATATATATCCAGTATATACATGCATTTATAATATTACATAATCATTTAGAGGTAAGAAATGAAATGCACCGTTCATGGAGACGGTAAGCCGTACGTACGCATGAACGCTACTTTCATTTCTATTTCGTATTTTATAGAATGGAAGAAAAATGATATAAAGGTATATTATAATTCCATTATAATATCATATATAATATCATAACTCAATCCTTTATACTTCCCATGTATGGTATTTAATGAATCAAATCACTTTGAGGGGGTAGTTGTCCGCACTTCCTTAAATGAAGATATCGCGTTTACCCATAATGGAAACCGTAAAGGTATGCCCAAAATTTAAAATACAGAAGCTTAAGGAAAACATAAAAATATTATATATCATATATAAATATAGTGACATCTTAATGGCCACCTTTGAAGGTGTTAAAATAATGTTGAACAATCATCGTTTCGGGAGGCATAAATTCACCATCCACGGAAACAGTATGTCCTTTAACCATTAGATGTAGCTGTGTGTAAGTGTAGCTAGAATCCTTCTTATAACAACATCCTAGTATATTGATGATACTGTAGTTGTTACAAAATAAAAGAATAAAAATATTTTAGGGGGTTGTAGAAGAAAAATCAAACAAAAAGACTCAAAAGAAGTCATTAACTTAAAATCGGGTAACTCCCTTTGGTTTGAGCTCAAAGGCTTCTTTGGGATGACTTCTGCCCAAAGTGAGGCTTCAAGGAGTAAGAGAGGGATGTGGAGAGACAAAATGGGAAGGTTTTGGCCGAGCCAAAGGCTTTGGGAGTGTGGGTAAGGAGGTAGAGGTGGGGGCCTTTTATAAGAGGAGAGGAGGGGCACTCTTGGAAGGTAAAGAAATCTCACTTTATTTTAAAATGGTATTCGGATGTAAGCGGTCCCACATTGATTTGTTTCGTGGATAAGGTGATAAGGGTTCTAAATCCACCCATACAATAGTTTTTGGCTATGTGTAGGTCTTATATTTTTCATTATCATTCCATTTTATTTAAATCGTTAAATAATGAGGTCATCGCTGCATCATCATGATGTCATAAATAACATAATTTATTTAAAGTCTAAAAATTATAAAAAAATACTATGATGTAGGAAATACATTTATATTTCCAATTACTATTTATAATCAAAAATAGGATCTTTATAACCCCATGTAAAAATTGTTTTAGTAAAACGTCTCATGTTTGTGTCATTTTTACTTTTACATTAAATAAAAAGTTATTTATGTCATTTCCCAACCAAAGTGGCTCAATGGGGTCCCCAAGTTGACCCATGGATTGTATTGGTCGTACATGGAACATCCAATGAGGGTAGGACATGTTTCAAGCTCATCTCATTTTATTAAATAATTATTTTTACCTTTAACTACACTAATTACCTCTAATCGCGATTAAGAACTTAAGAGTTACTATTCACCAAAAAATTATTTTAATCTCATTGAACAACATTTAACTTATTAATGAAAACCATGAATGTTGGATTTTTGAAATTAAAATCACAAAAGTGGTAAAATTTCATTTAAACAAAAAATCAGTTTTTATAAGTACCACTTAGTGGTTTCACTATTCATCAAAAATTGAAGTTTTTCAGAAAATACCAAAAATTCACCCTAAACTATATTTGATATTACAAATTCAAAAATGAAGTCTATTTTACAAAATTCCAAACATATAAGTCACATTAATTAATTTAATAATTAATTCCCGTTGTCATAACAAATAGCGTGTTTTTATGAAACAATAACTATCAAAAGATTGACACCAGTTTAAGTCCAATTTCAAAGTGAAATTGATTCCAATGACCACCATTGGATTAAATGGTAAAAATATATTCTAATTTCACTTCAAAAAAAATTCAAAATATAATCTAATCATCTAAATAAATAAGATTAAAAAGCAGTTTTGATGTAAAATGCAGTATTTTTCACTATTCATTAAAAAATGAACATTGTCTGAAAAATACCAAAAATTCACACAAAGTAAATTTTGATGTCCCAATCATAAATAATAAGTTTATTTTGACAAACATAGCTTATAAAATTGTCAAAAATTAGTTTTAAAAATGGTTTTCCATCAAAAGGCAGTAAAAAAATCTTTTAAAAATATTAGTGTATTCCATGCTTAAGATTGGATTTATTTTAATTTTAAGCCTCTAAAACACTATCTAATTCATTAATAGACATAGATAAAAATATATATTACTCATTACTTACTTGTGATGTTACATCTGTCCCCCCTTTTGAAAATTGCATCCCCGCAATTTATTTACTTATCGAATAAATGGGGGTACTTATCCCTCATTGCATTTTCAGATTCCCATGTTGCCTCTTCCATCATGTGGTTTTTCCACAAAACCTTTACCTGATTAATCACCTTATTCCGTAACACTTGCTCCCTCTGGTCAAGAATCTGGACCGGTTGTTCCTCATAAGATAGGTTGTCTTCCAGCTGAACTACCTCTAGACTCAAAACATGAGATGGATCTGGCATATACTTTCTCAACATTGAAACGTGAAAAACATTGTGTACCTGAGATAAACTCGGAGGTAAAGCCACCCGGTATGCAACTGATCCAACTCTCTCCAGAATTTCATATTGTTCAATAAACCTTGGACTGAGCTTTCCTTTCTTACCAAATCTCATCACACTTTTCCAAGGAGAAACCTTGAGAAAAACATGATCACCTACCTCGAAAGATAGATCCTTCCTCCGGTTATCCGCATAACTCTTCTGCCTGCTCTGAGCTGTTCTCATGTGCTTCTCAATCAGCTGAACTTTTTCTACAATCTCTTCTACCAATTCTGGTCCCATCAACTTCCTTTCACCCACTTCATCCCAGAAAGCTGGAGTTCGACACCGCTTCCCATATAATGCTTGAAATGGTGCCATCTATATACTGGAATGAAAACTGTTATTATATGAAAATTCAACCAAAGAAAGATGTTGGTCCCAACTTCCCTGATAATCTACAGATCAAGAACGTAGCATATCCTCCAATGTCTGAATTCTTCATTCTGACTACCCATCTGATTGAGGATGAAAAGCTGTACTAAAATTTAATTCAGTACCCAACGACTTCTGAAGGCCTTTACAAAAGTTATAAGTGAACCTGGGATCACGATCAGATACAATGGAGAGGGGAACTCCATGTAACCTGACTATCTCTTTATGATACAAACGGGAAAGTTTATCTAGGGAAAAAGTATCTCGTATAGCAAGGAAATGAGTAGATTTAGTCAAGGGAACAATAATAACCCAGATTGCATTATTACCTCGAGATGTCTTCGGTAATCCCACAACAAAGTCCATGGATATATTTTCCCATTTCCACTCTGGCACTGGTAAAGGATGAAGCATCCCTTTCGGTAACTGCCGCTCTGCTTTAACCTGTTGACATGTCAAACACTTCACAGTAAAATCAGCAATATCTCTTTTCATTCCATCCCACCAGTAATACTCCCACAGATCTTTTTATATCTTATTACTGCCAGGATGAACTGAAAACGGAGAACTATGAGCTTCACATAACAACTCTCTCTTCAAATGTGAATCACAAGGCACACACAATATCTTCCCAAATCTCAAAATGCAATCATTATCAATGTTGAATTTAGGCAACTTACCTTTCTGAACCAGCTCTACCTATTTCTGAAACTCACTGTCTTGCTTCTGTGCTTGATTGATTCTATCTGATAGAGATGATCTCACTGATACCTAAAACAAAACAGAAGAAGTTCCTACACCAACAACTTATATGCCAAAGTTCATCAAATCCTTAACCAAAGGATCACGTTCCAAATGCAACATTGCTAATGAAGCATTACTTTTTCGACTCAAAGCATCAGCCACATTATTTGCTTTTCCCGGATGGTAATGAATTGTACAATCATAATCCTTGATTAATTCCAGCCATCTCCTCTATCTCAGGTTTAACTCTTTCTGAGTGAATATATACTTTAAACTTTTGTGATCAGTATATATTTCACACTTTACTCCATTCAAATGATGCCTCCAAATTATTAAAGCGAAAACAACAACAGCTAATTCCAAATCATGTGTAGGGTAATTTACCTCATCAGTTTTCAAATGTCGTGAAGCATAAGAAATTACCTCATCATTCTGCATTAGGACGCAACCAAGTCCTTTCAATGAAGCATCACTGTATATAACAAACTCACCATTCCTGGAAGGTAGTGCCAAAACTGGAGCATTCACCAATCTACTTTTCAATTCCGGAAAACAATCATCACATTCTTTTGTCCAGATAAACTTAACACCCTTCTGAGTTAGCTTAGTCATTGGACTAGATAACCGTGAAAAATTTCTAACAAACCTTCAGTAATAGCCTACCAAACCAAGGAAGCTATGAATCTCAATTACATTTGTGGGACTTGGCCAGTCTTCAACAACCTTTTTTTTGCAGGATCAACAGTTATCCCATCTTTAGAAAAAATATGACCAAGGAAAGAAATTTTTTGCAACCAAAACTCACACTTGCTGAATTTTCCATACAGTTTATTTTCTTTTAAGGATTGAAAGATAACCCTTAAATGTATTTCATGCTCCTCTTTACTTTTAGAAAACAACAAAATATCATCAATGAAAACAACTACAAACTTATCCAAGAACTCATGGAAAATTCTATTCATTAAGTCCATGAATACAGAAGGTGCGTTGGTTATCCCAAAAGGCATTACTACAAATTCATAATTGCTATATCTTGTACGGAACACGGTCTTCGGAACATCTTCTTCCTTTACCTTCAGCTGATGGTACCCCGATCACAAGTCAATCTTTGAAAAATACTGAGCTACCTGGAGCTGATCAAACAAATCATTGATATGAGGCAATGGATATTTGTTCTTAACAGTGATATTATTCAAGGCTCTATAATCAATGCAAAGTCTCATTGAACCATCTTTCTTTTTAACAAATAAAACAGGAGCACCCCATGGTGATGTGCTAGGTCGAATGAAACCTTTCTCTAATAAATCTTGCAATTGCTACTTAAACTCTAAAAGTTCAATTTGAGCCATTCGATAAGGGGGGTTTTGAAATTGGATTAGCAACAGGAACTAAGTCAATAGTAAACACAACTTCCCGATCTGGTATTATTCCAGGAAACTCATCAGAAAAAACATCAGGACACTCATTTACCACTGGAACATCATTAATCTGAACAGTTCCTTTATTTTCAACGATGTGTGCAAGGTAACACTCATTTCCATCATTTACAAGTTTCTTGGCCTCTTGATAAGTTATCAACAGTAAGGGTTCATTATTGTACACAAACTAAAAGTCTTTCTGAAAAGAATCTTATTTAGCTCTATAGTCAATCTTAGCATGGTAAATAGAGATCCAATCCATACCCAGGATAACATCAAACTCTACTAGAGGTAGAACAATAAGGTTTGCAAGTAGGTTCTTTCCACAACTAAGGATAGGAAGATTCTTATAAATTCTTTTTGCCTCAACATTTCCCCCAGGTTTTTTACCAAAAGTTCAGGAGTCATTTCTTGATATGGTATTCCCATTTTACAAGAAAAGGTTTCAGAGATGAAAGAATGTGTAGACCCCGAATCAAACAACACACTGGCATAATCTGAAAAAACAATCAAAGTACCTGATATAACTTCATTTGATGGCCCGACATTTGCTAAAGTAGTTGCAAAGGATTTCACCACCCATTTCTGCTTGTAGTCTAACTGCTTGCCATCACCCAATCTCTTTGTCGGACACTCATTTGCATAGTGACCCATCTCATTGCACTTATAACATTTCACTAACTGTAAATCAAATTTGGTCTTACCGTCACCCTGATCTTTTCCAGTGCAATCACGAGCCTTATGTCCCATATTACCACATCGGCAGCACTTTCCAGAATTTAGAAGACATTCCCCAGCATGCCTTTTGCCACATTTATCACAAACTGGAAACTTAGTTTTCTTACCGTCAGACTTTTTTGAAGAATTCTTACCTTTCTCCTGCCACGTCGGTCTCTTCTTCTGTTGGTTGTTATGGAACACTTGATCATTGGAAAACTCCATTTCCACCTTCTCAGCACACCAAACAAGCTTTTCATAACTTTTAAACTCATGATAATCTAATGACCTTAGATATTTTGGCTTTAATCCTGAGTAAAAAGGATTGATTTTACTATCAAGGTCTTAGATAAAATTTGGAGCATACCTTGCCAATCGAGTGAACCTTTCTTCATAGGCAGCCCCTGAGTCTTCTTCTTGCCTCAATTCCAAGAATTGTTTTTCCATCCTAAGTCGAACAGCCTTAGGAAAATACTTTTCAAGAAACATACCTTTGAATTCATCCTAGTCGAGGGCATCAATCTCCTCAGCGCCCCTGATATTTTTAACCATCGACCACCACTGATCTGCTTCACCCTCCAAACGATAAATAGCAAGACTAACCTTTTGATTATCTGAACACCCCATGACATCAAAAATATTCTCTAGTTCTTTAATCCACCCTTCAGCTAGCACAGGGTCAGATGATCCTCTGACTGATGGGGGATGTTGCCTCATGAAATGTTCCACCACAAACATGTTCCTCTACGGTTGATCTGGCTGATCTTGTGTATGGATACCACAACCATTTATCGCTTGATTCAACTACGCCATTACTACAACAAACTATTCAGTTCCAATTCCGACCATCTCTGGATGATAATTCGGAAGGTTATTTCCTTCTGCATGCCTTCCTAGAACTACTTCCCTGTTTCCTCTGCGGAAAACCATTCTGAACAAACATGTCTTAGATGAAGCAACATGGTAATCTTCAAATGCTATATCACTTCAATTTGAACATAAGAAAAAATATTTTTGGATAATCATTTAATAGAATTCTAACTCCTAATGTTATCTAAACCGACCTTTGATACCATCTATAAGGCCCCATCCATAAACCTTACTTAATCTTGAGTTATTACAAGATTACACATTGAGGATCTTTTCGGGTTTAGAGTTTTAGAGAATTAGATCATAAAACATGCATTACATTCCACATATAAACAAAGTTGTTACATAAAGATAGTATTCTTCTTTCCCATCAATGGAAACATATTTAAAATAAAACATGGATTCTTTCTTGACACTTCCTTGACACTATCATCATATCATGTACCTTTCCCTTGACCTGTGAAAAACATTTCAAAAAAACATGGGATGATCATAAAAATCTCAGTAAGGGATATAAAAATATGGAAAGGAAATATGGGTACATATATACATAAGAATGAAATCAAACTTTACCCATAAAACATAATCACTTTAACATACCTCATCAAAACATGAATAAATCATAGAAATCATAATACATAAAGGTAACTTGAGGCATTCATAACATTCTTACGTAGGGAGTAACCCTCTTGGTTACGTTTGGAATACCCGTCATAGTATATTCCCTAAATCCCTTCAGAGAATCCTTAAAGTTAAACTCCTTCGTGTTACCCAATGAATTGGAGAATTATATCAGGCTCACCCTCCCTTAGTTTATCACGGAACCACCCGTCTTCATAATAATGCCCAAGAACCTCAACATAATCGTATCACATAAAACATTCATAAAGGAAACATAACATTTCCACCTTTCAATCACAAGATATCAATACAACACATTGATATAAAAACATTATGAAAACCATTTTCAATACCAAAATAAAATAAAAGTAAAACATGGTATTTATTTTTCTTTTAAAAAAAGGTATGGCTTGTAGAGGAAGCCGAAACTCAAATAATGGTCACGATGGCGGAGAATTCGTTGTTGCCACATACGTACGACAAAAAAATTCCCTTTTTTCGTTTAGTAAAATGCTTCGTATAAAAAATATTCCTTTTTGATAAACGTAAAAGTCAAAGGGGTTTATACACCGTACAAAAGAAGGTTGTGTATAAAACAAAATATGCCTCAATGAAAGGAGATTGAGATGAAGTCCCATACCTCAGGTCCGACTTGACTCGATCGTTCTTTAATGTCCTGAATAATAAACTTGAGTTAGTTTCTACTTTATTAAGAACCTTTTTCAAGTTCATTATTCCTTTTATATCACTTATTTCCATGTCATGAACACTATGTAATTATTTAAGTTAATAACGGTCGTTTTAACGATCATTGGTACTTGAGTCAAAAATAAACCCTTTATAATTACAAGTTGTTCATGTATCCATTATATCCAGAATTATAATCATGATGTATATATCATATATATCCCGTATATACATGAATTTATAATATTGCATAATCATTTAGAGGTAAGAAATGAAATGCACCATTCATGGAGACGGTAAGCCGTACATACGCATGAACGCTACTTTCATTTCTATTTCATATTTTATAGAATAGAAGAAAAATGATATAAAGGTATATTATAATTCCATTATAATATCATATATAATATCATAACTCCATCCTTTATACGTCCCACATATGGTATTTAATGAATCAAATCACTTTGAGGGGGTAGTAGTCCGCACTTCCTTAAATGAAGATATCGCGTTTACCCATAATGGAAACCATAAAGCTATGCCCAAAATTAAAAATACAGAAGCTTAAGGAAAACATAAAAATATTATAAATCATATATAAATATAGTGAAATCTTAATGGCAACCTTTTAAGGTGTTAAAAGAATGTTGAACAATCGTCGTTTCGGGAGGCATAAATTCACCATCCACGGAAACAGTATGTCCTTTAACCATTAGATGTAGGTGTGTGTAAGTGTAGCTATAATCCTTCTTATAAAAACATCCTAGTATATTGAGGATACTGGAGTTGTTACAAAAGAAAATAATAAAAAAATTTAGGGGGTTGTAGAAGAAAAATCAAACAAAAGGACTCAAAAGAAGTCATTACCTTAAAATCGGGTAACTCCCTTTGGTTTGAGCTCAGAGGCTTCTTTGGGAAGACTTATGCCCAAAGTGAGGCTTCAATGAGTAATAGAGGGACGTGGAGAGAAAAAATGGGCAGGGGTTGGCCGAGCCAAAGGATTTGGGAGTGTGGGTAAGGAGGTAGAGGTGGGGGCCTTTTATAAGAGGAGAGGAGGGGCACTCTTGGAAGGTAAAGAAAAGTCACTTTATTTTAAAATGGTATTCGGATGTAAGAGGTCCCACATTGATGTGTTTCGTGGATAAGGTGATAAGGGTTCGAAATACACCCATACAATAGTTTTTGGAAATGTGTAGGTCTTAGATTTTACATTATCATTCCATTTTATTTAAATCGTCAAATAATGAGGTCATCGCTGCATCATCATGATGTCATAAATAACTTAATTTATTTAAAGTCTAAAAATTATAAAAAAATACTATGATGTAGGAAATATATCCAGATTTCCAATTACTATTTATAATCAAAAATAGGATCTTTATAACCCCATGTAAAAATTGTTTTAGTAAAACATCTCATGTTTGTGTCATTTTTACTTATACATTAAATAAAAAGTTATTTATGTCATTTCCCAACCAAAGTGGCTCCATGGGGTCCCCAAGTTGACCCATGGACTGTCTTGGTCGTCCATGGCACATCAAATGAGGGTAGGACATGTGTCAAGATCATCTCATTTTATTAAAGCATTATTTTTACCTTTAACTACACTAATTACCTCTAATCACGATTAAGAACTTAAGAGTTACTATTCACCAAAAAATTATTTTAATCTCATTGAACAACATTTTACTTATTAATGACAACCATGAATGTAGGATTTTTGAAATTCAAATCACAGAAGTGGTAAAATTTCATTTAAACGAAAAATCAGTTTTTATAAGTACCACTTAGTGGTTTCACTATTCATCAAAAATTGACGTTTTTCAGAAAAATACCAAAAATTCACCCTAAACTATATTTGATATTCCGAATTGAAAAATGAAGTCTATTTTACAAAATTAAAAACATATAAGTCACATTAATTAATTTAATAATTAATTCCCACTGTCATAACAAATAGCGTGTTTTTATGAAACAATAACTATCAAAAGATTGACACCAGTTTAAGTCCAATTTTAAAGTGAAATTGATTCCAATGACCACCATTGGATTAAATGGTAAAAATATATTCTAATTTCACTTCAAAACCAATTCAAAATATAATCTAATCATCTAAATAAATTAGATTAAAAGGCAGTTTTGATGTAAAATGCAGTATTTTTCACTATTCATTAAAAAATGAACATTGTCTGAAAAATACCAAAAGTTCACACAAAGTACATTTTGATGTCCCAATCATAAAGAATAAGTTTATTTTGACAAAAATAGCTTATAAAATTGTCAAAAATTAGTTTTAAAAATGGGTTTCCATCAAAAGGCAGTAAAAAAATCTTTTAAAAATATTAGTGTATTCCATGCTTAAGATTGGATTTATTTTCATTTTAAGCCTCTAAAACACTATATAATTCATTAATAGAAATAGATAAAAATATCTATTACTCATTACTTACTTGGGATGTTACAGTCAAACATGCTCTAAACACTAGTATCATAAACTATGATTGAGTAATAATATATTTGTTAAAATAATTTATGTATGTTACCATGTAAATAAATATTTTATATTCATTTATTATATATTTATTACTTATTTTTATATTACATTTTACATCAATTGTTTACATTTTTAACTGTTCTTTGTATGTTTCGGTCTGTCAGTCTCATCCATATCATTTTGATCATATGTTCATTATATATATAATGTTAAAGTTATTTAATATATTTTATATTATGTTTTTTGAATTTAACTATTTATTACCTGGTGGTTTTATGTATAGTTATCCATGTTGAAATCTATAATGTGTTTTTCTTCGTAGTTTTTAATGAACATAATGTGGTATATTAATAATATTTTAAATATTTATATTCAAATTATAGAAAAAACCAAAAACAATAATAATTTATGATTAATATAATATATTACTTGTAATTTAGTTATCATAACCATCTATGAAAAAAATTTATATTGATGTCCTTGTAGATGGTCAACCATACCTAAATATGAATGTGGTATATTTAATCGATGAGTCTGATTTTGTTGTGATTTGGTTATAAAATAATTGTTATATATATATATATAATGATATTATTAATATTCTACTAATATGTAAAACTATAATTGGAATTGGTATTAGTATACTATAAATGAAAACAAAGGATATGATTTCATTACTAACAAAGAATAAATTATATGTTCTCTTAGAAGCCTTTGTGGCATTGATGGAAATAGAGAATTATATTCAGTATAGAAGATTCCTAAAATTGTAAAGTATCATTAGGGAGATAATATGGATTGGTATTTAATATGAAAAATAAGTAATGGTTTTTTATGAAGTGTGCAGAGGAATTATACTTCTATAGGTGAGCATGAGTGGTATTTTTGAAAATACACATTCCATACCGAATAAAAAATATAATTTCTCATAGAAAGTGGATCTAAGTTGACCAATAATAGATATAGGATAAGGGGAGTTATATAATTTTCTTATCAACTAAATTAATTATTTTTTTCTTCTATTTTTTGAATTTACTCCATATTTTAATTTTTTTTTTCTTCAATGCATTATGTGTTCTTATATTTTACTTCGCTAACTATTTTTTTGACTAAAAATTAAATGTAACGTATTATCTAATTGTTAAATAACAATTTAAAATATTATATAAATTTTATTATTTCAAAATAATAAAATTTAATTTTAATATAAGAACACATAATGCATTGAAAAATATAAAAACATTTTTTTAATCATGAAATGATTTCATTCTTATTAATTTATATGTAATATTATTTGTATGAATGATAATTTATTTGTATATATATAGTATCGATAAAATTCCTTAAACTAATTCTTTATTAGTGATTAAAATAAAAAATACATGACCTAAAAAAACAAAAATTTTAGATATATATCTTTTTAACTTTAAATGGTTCTATTATTATTTCTAACAAATTATTAATTACTACATGAATGCTTATTCACACACACACACACACACATATATATATATAATAATTTATGTAATTTATTACTCTAAACAAGATAAATTTATGTTTTAAATAAAAATATATAACATATAATAAAATAAAGCGTTCAAATAAATCTTTTTTTATTTAACATGAATAAATAAATTATTATTCATTATAGTCCCTTAATTAATTCTTGGATGTTTATTTATGTTACTAATAATTATTTTATTAAAATTCTATTATATTTAAATTTTTCATTAAAAATAATATGTTTTAAAAAACTATATAATTTATAAAAATAATTTCTTTTCAATAAAATTTATTTTCCAAAATGGATTAGGGAATTTTTATTAAATTCCAAAATTATTGATTTTCATTCAAAGATATTATTTATAATGAAAAATTACAATTATTTATATCAAAATAATAATTATGTAAATTAATGTCATATATCTAATTGTAAATTGGAATGTTTTTTACTGGTATTATTGGAAACAACAATATTCCCTTTATTATTGGTCATATAATGGATATGTTACCTGAATTACATTCAATAGATTTTTTCTAGTATAACTTCTCAGAGTACTCCTCTCATTTATAATGTTTTCACATGTATTTTTCTACATGATTTCAACTTTCATGATATTCAAAATCATTTAAGGTATTGTTTCACTAAGTGCGATTCTCATGAAATAAGATGATTCTATGGACATTCTAGTTGAAATGATTATATTCATTTCAGTTTGTTACCTCAGATTAATTTAATCACTTTTAAGGGATGTAATCAATCACATTATATAATAGTGATTTTCGTGAAATACTTAGTATAAAATACATTTGTTGTAATGTTTCATTATGATTTAATAATGTGAATTATATTTTGATTCATTCTTTATATTATTTATTTTTATTTAAGTTTATATTCATTATAATTAATAAAACATGTAACATTGCGGAATAAATCTAAAATTAATTATAAGATGTCATAATTTATAATTATTAAGGAACTAACTTTTTTTAGTAGGTTAGAAGTTCATGAAGGTGAATATTACACTTTTATATCACATATGAAATATTATTGAGAGTTATCTAAGAAGTTAATAATAGATGACTAAAACCCAATTGAAAAACTAATAGAGGTTGGATATAACCATAAAATTTAAAAGGAAAAATAAGAAAATGTACACAACCATGTAATTAAGAATGATTGGAAGTATAATATATCTTACAACAATTATACCAAATATCTTTTAATATGTGTTCATGGTATCACATTTTAATGGTTCCTCAATTGAATATCATTTTTTCGGTAGTAAAGGGGATATCATGGTTTATATGATGAATATTACACCATGGTTATGTTTTTAAATTATTGGATTATCTTGAATCGATGGATTATTATAATTCCAACAAACCTAGAGATATTTTTGATTGAAAATCCAAAAGTGGGGGTGCATTATTCATTTTAATAAATAGTGTTGGATGGACAAGTAATACATATGATTTTGTATCTTTGAGTACAGTAGAGGTTGAAAAAATTTCAGCTACCAAGTCTTGTGTATAGTTGATATAGATAAAGAAAAAATTGTATGATATTTTAGAATTAGTAATAGAATTAATGGTGATTCAGTGTTACCATTAGAGTTCCAATAATACAATAATGAATGGTATAAAACACTTTCTGAAGAAATTTTGAGATCTTGTTTCATTTTTTAAAATAAATAATGAAGAAAGTCGTTTTGAACTAAGAGATTTTTGGAACTCAATAATATTTGGTATATATATTTACTAAACAATTAGTTTTACATGTATCTGAAAAACATAGGTTATTCCTTGGAGATTAACCAATCTCTGAAACCTCATAATATCCAGTTTCCCCTTTGTCTAATGTATATAATTCATAATTCGGATTTTTTTATTCATAACAGTATCTAGATGTAAGAAGTTTAGGAGAGTGACAATAAATAGGGAATTAGAATTATAATTAATCATAATTAGGTGATATAGATTCCATTTTTTGAAATTAATTATTTCTCTTGTTTTCTTTCAATGAGAATTGACACCTATAGGATTAATGATTATGTTTTTAACACACTGATGAATTTTTTCACAGTGAAAGTGATTATATGATAACAAGAAGACCAATATTAATTTTATTATTAAAGGGTGACAAATACTATAGAAATCATTGAAGCTACCTGGAATGATTTTAGGGAGATATTGGATGGGAATCTATGATAGAATGATTAAATATTAATGAGTGAGGATTGCGAACAATGTTCAAATGAGGATAATTTTTCAAATAAAATAAATGAATTTTATATCAATTATACGCTCATTGGAAGTTATTCAACAATGTTTGGTATGTATGAATATGTTTGGAGTTTATTTGTGATTTTGGGAGATATAATTAAACAATTATAGAAGAATTATGTGTAATTCATTGTTTAAAATCATGTGTCACACTACAAAATAGAGTGAATGTTGGAAAAAATGGAAAATATACTTAATAATTCGTATTTTCATATAAAAATATTATATAAGGGTCACCTAGTATATAAATTTTAATTTTTTATATGAAATATATCTATCAAATCATGGGGAGTATGTGAATTCCACTAATTCATTTTAAATAATGTTTATCTAAATCATGGGTCGGATTAATTATGCTAGATGTTAGAAAATGTATTTTATTTAATTTACTAATTTTTGAATAAATTTCATCATTCTATGACATATCTTCCATTCCATGTAGATATTTTTTAAAATTTCAGTTGTTCATATAATTTTAATCCCCCCAAACCATGAGTGAAAGCCACACCACAGTTGGTATAATGATAAAAAAATTTATTGATGTTACCATGAAAGTGTACAATGAATCAGCCCAAGATAAAATTGAATTTTATATTACTATTAAACTATTATTAGATAAATAAGGAAGTGTATTTTAAACTTTTTTCTGATTGAGCAGCAAAAACTTGGTTGACAACATGAATCTTTTCATCACACCATGACATATATGGTAGTCAAATAAAACTAAAAGAGAAAGTAATATATAAATATGTGTTTTATGAAATCATGATTTTTTATACACTCTTATGGATTGAGTAATTTTTAATGATGTTAATTTTATAATTATGTTGATAGTTTTTGTGACAAACCTTATCTTTCCTTTTCTAATTTATATTTTGGAGATCTATTGGATTTTGATCAAATGGTTGGATTTAAATAGGATCATTCCAAAAGTTGATTATAGAATTATTTTTTAATTTTAAATAAAAAATTAACTATAATTTGAGTATACAATTGTCTATATGTAGAAAATAAAAACATAAGAGTAATAGAGGATATTTAGAAGAAGGTAAGTAAATAAAATATGTTCTGGAATTTTTTGAATCGATGGATACATGATGTGGTGTATGATGGAATCAGATTCTTTTGATGATAAATAATGTAAATAAAGTGTTTATATGAATATAATTGATGGTTTGGAGGACAATAATAGAGAATCATGGATAAAGACCAATTTTTTTGGTGTTACACCTTTGAGTAACATATTTTTGAGTTTGACCTACTAAGAGATATTATCTATTATAACCCTCTTGATAATTAGTGAGTGGAATTGGGTAGGAGGTTCTAAGACTATAATGAACAATGATCTTATCCCAAAATGTATAATAATAAATTATCCATGTAGTGATCAATTGACACATCCAAACAAAATTGATTTGTGATCTTGGGGTTTATCCAAGTGAAACTGAACCAAGTAGAAATCAATTATATTTGCGATTATGTAATTTATTACAAACATATGATTCTTATAAGTGATCATATTGAATGATTCATATTGTATTTTTAAACATGAAGAAATGATCTAGTGAATATTAAGAGAATAATAAATTTAAAAGAACCTTAATTAACCCCCACATCTGATGTTTATAAGGACTTCATGGTAAAACACTTTTAAAAATATTCAGAGATAAATTTCATCCTTTCTTAAGAATGTGGGAAAAATGAAAAATCTCTTGGGGATTCAACTCATGGTACTCTATCATTAATTATAAGAACATAGTCCCTAATATTAAAATATATATGTTTATTATATTATAGGACAAGTTTATATGGTAGTGAATAAATCACCATAGAGACCTCATACTAATGCTTCTCTTTAGTAATGGATTAACCCATAGACATAGTCAGCAATGTTTTTGCAACGTTAGAGTAGTCCTTTTTCATTTAAATATTTCTCCATGGAGTTATTTTAATACCAATGTATCCAATATTCATATCATCCCTTTTTTCATAGATAAATGAAAATTTGATTTATCATGTGAATCAACCACATTCTATGATAGAGAAATTGAAACAATGTCTTTATCCATACCATCAATGATGTATTGATCTCTATTTACCTCGAGAGTTTCTTTCAATGTTGACTTTTCTTTGGGTAATAGATCAAGAACCCTATTATTCTTAATTATAGTTATTTATATTTACTACCCTCATACTTATTCATGGTACCTTCCCTTAACTCCTACAATTTACTCTATAGCTCAATTTTGGTAGAGTATTTCACAACAATAAATGAATTTTTGGACTTCCCTTCATTGGTAAACAACAATAGTTATACTGAAAAACACTTACTATTTCAATATTCTTGAGTTAAAACACACTCATAAGACCAAACACCATAATGATAATATATAGACCTATAAATTTTAGTTCCAACCTTAGAATCTTATTTTGGTGAAAAACCTAGCGTCATAGAATCCACAAAAGTGGGTATCTCGCTTTCTACTCCCACAATAGGATATGTGATCCTTTTGAAACCTCACTTCCCAATAGATTAGTTTTTATTAAGAGTATAAAATTCATTTAAATCAGATTATAGATCTTTGAAGACATAAAAATCCATATATACTAGAAATCCAGATTAGTAACCTTCCAAACCCCAATTGGGGGAACTTGCTGATCTAATTCAATATAGTTCCCCACAGGACTCTGGTCTAACTTTATACCTATTACCCTTATAATATCTATAATGATATAAAACTATAAACCATACACAAATTTATAGGCCCTCCATCCTATTATAATGATGTTACCATTTATATGACTTTCTTACTTTTTGTCAATTTTATTTTGTGAGACTTCAGTTGTTAGGGGAATATTTTTTACCCTTGAGACAGAGGGAACACCAATCAAGTGCTCCTCTTCTCTTTGTTTTCACCATCATTAGATTTTAATCAAATTTACCTAGATTTTTTAGGAATTGTAATAATTGACCGTAGACTAAAAAATTATAGATATTCTTAACAAATAAACACAACTCATTTCCATCCAAAAACAGTTTAAGGAGGAATTTAGATGTCAAATTTAATAATGATCCAAGGTATGGTACAATAACTAAGCTTACTGGTGTGGTGATCAGAGTAGTGATATTATCCCAGTGAATTTATAAATATCCAAATAATAAAAGTATTTTGAAATTGTAGGGTAGGAATTGGATCCATATTGAGATGGTGGATGGATCATGATTTATACGGAATCAAAAGGACTACTAAAGAAGAAGAAAAATCCAAATGAATGTGAATATCTAGACCAAGCTTTCGATGGATCTTCCTAAATGGATAACAATTATATCATATAATGAAGTTCATTCAAAACAATCATGTAATGAAACATTAAAACAAAAAATGTGTTGAAATACTTATCAAATTAGTCAATGTATAGACTAAAACATATAAATGATACCACTAATTATAATTAAAAGAGGAATGAAGAATAAAGAAAATTCCTCCAATGAGATTTGAAAAATTGAGCGATCATTAACTAACCCTAGAAAATTTGGGAAAATTGGTTTACTATGGAAAATAGGTATATTATTAAAATTAGTAATTTTTTTTAAATAACTAGTGTAATTTTTAATCATAATGAGTTGTACATTGGTGTTCCACACTTCTATTGGTGGGGGAGTGGTCTAAGAATCCTCAATCACTATTTAGGATGTCAATTCCATAGAATATTATCCTAGAGGGGCATTATTAAACACCTTCTGAGAACCCATGTTTCTTAAATTGCATTGGTATGGTTTCTCATAAAAATATTCTAATGACCCCTCAAAAATAAATGAATTATATCTATTACTATAAATAAACTCCACTAAAATAAGAAAATAATTTCATGTTTTTCATAAATATGGCACACTAGAGTGAATAATTTCCTCCAACATCTATATGGTTTTCTCTAATTCCCATCTATATGAGGAAGTTATAACATTATAATCTTCAATTTAGTATAAATATGTATGAATATTCCACTCTAATATAATGATGTAAAAATAGATTTCTATCTGACATGATAAATAATGGAATTCTAGAATGTATAACCACTTCCATTATGTATTGATTATTGAAACCATTAATAGATAATGTGTCCTTAATGGGTAGGAAGTGAGTTGAATTTGTGAGTAATCTAAAATAACCCATATAAAATCATTATTATTTTTAAGTATTGGTAAACCAAACAAGAAATCAATTTTGACATCTTCCCACTTCCATGTCGGCATAAGTATGGTTTATAAAAGAATTTATAGTAATTGATTCTTTACCTTCACCCAATGAGAAGTTAACCACTAAGAGATACAATCAAGTATATCTATTTTCATTCCAAAACACTAGAAATATTAATGGTTATAAACCCTAAAAACCTAATAATATATTATATGATATATGAATATCATAAAAAAGACATGTATGATCACATGTCATATCATACACTTAGTATTTTTCATATCGTAGGGTGTAATATTGTAAAATTACATATCTAACTCTACCAATTCATATTGTATGACAGGAGAATATAAAAAAAATTATAGTATGAGTTAATATAATTAAGTGTGTCTAATAAAATTTAACCATAAAATATTTAGTTTGTATCCAACATTGGATATCATTAGGTAGGATATTTAATAAGATGATACACCAAGCAGGAGGGAATCTTCAATGTGATGAATTCATGGTTGAAAATGGTACTACTTCATATAATATTAATTGATGAAATAATTCGTGGAATAATAACAATGTTTATTTTTGTAAATAAACATCAATAAGATTGAAAATTTTGTTCCAGTTTAAGCTTCCTATCGATTCTCTAAACCCCTATAGCTCTCATCATTCTTCCTTTTAAGCAACATGAGATACTAGCATAAACTCAATAGAGGGTATTCCTACTTAACCCATTTGGGTGATTTAATACACATAATTGATACACCATAATGAATAGTGTCCAAAGGATAACCGTAATCAGATTTTATCAAGAGAATTGGTGGAAGAAACTTGCGGTGGAATTAATCAGTGAAAGGTACACAAATAACACATCTTTATTTATAATTAATGCATTGATTCAGGCTTCATACAAGGTGACCATGGGAATTTGGTTTTCTATTTGTTCCACTACATTTAGTAAGATTTAATCACACATAATAGTCCCCATAGTGGTATCAAATCAATTCTAGGTGATTTTATTGTTGAAATCATGTTGAGAAATGTTTTGTCCACTAGGATTAATACCCTGAGATGGGAAGGGGTTAATTTGGTTATGAAAGGTTAATTATTATTTTTTTGTTCCACCAAAAATATTATTTCTCATTTTCTCATTGAAATATATAATGTGAAATTATTTTACGTAATACAAACACTAATGTTACTTGGTTCACCTTAACAGGGATAATCCAAGGAGCATACAATGTGAGTATGAAAATTTAATAGAATAACTATTTAACATTACTATTATAATTTTTACAGTGTAAACATCTCACCTCATAGTTTTCAATTACCCAAACATGATAATGAATTGATATATATATATCTTATGAAAATAAGATACTACTGCAAAAGAATAAATTGATGATCTGTATTAGTTATGAATTTATCCATACTAAAATATGTGTTAAATGTTTCCCTATTTCACCACAAAGATAAAACAATACTGTCTAAAAAATGTATTTTTTTTTGGAAAAAAAATCCCTCTATAAAAATGTTCTTTGATGTAAACAATTTCAATTTGAAAATATATCTATATTCCTAAACTACTCAAGCTTTTCAAAATAAATATTCTTTAAGAAAAACTTATGCTTCATGATGAAATTTTCCATCAAGAATATATTCTCCCTTCATTATCCTGTAAACAATACCAAATCCTATCCTTCTTGAATTGTGCCACACTTCATGAACCATCACCTTAATGAATTCAAACATGCATTACAAATTGTTTCATTCATTTATTGTTTCCTTATTTTTAAACAATTATGTACATCAAGAAATTATTTTCGGATTCAAAAAATTATCTAGTGATAATATTATATTTTATGTTTTTATATCTACCTTAATTAATTGATTATGGTGTCCTTCTAATGCCCGATAACCTCTACATAACATACTAATTATGAAATTATTCTTTAATCCCTTCACAAACCCTCATTTCTATACTACATTCCATTTTATGAATTTTCATAGCACCAAAGATCATAGTATAATATAAAACAATAAATTTATACCATAACTAACATATATCCGCAATGGACTTTCATCATGATCATATACATTCTACACAAATGTGGACTTCTTATGAGAGAATATAGGCTTAGACAAATATCCTTCCATAAGATTTACATGTGGTTAAAAAATTGTAGAAAAAATCCTATATATAATCTCTCAAGTTCAATTAATTTTGAGTGGATCCTTATTGAAAATACTTCCACTTTTATTAAATTTACTTTTAACTTCCTCTAAAATTTAACAACAAACTATTTTGAAAAATCTGGGGAACTTCACCAATTTCAATACATAATTTTTTAAAACTTCCAAATACATCATGAACCCCTTTTTCAACTTTATATATCAAAAAATACACTATAACATTTTAAATATACATTTTTAACCAATAACATAACCCAAAAACACAATAATGTCAACTTTATGGATTTTTTTCCAATAAGAAATAAAGTAACATGAAGTCATATCGCATGTCATAAGGAAGATTAAAAAAAATATATTTGTTTTGTGGAATTTGGTTTGTGGAATATGATATTGGATATCATAGACCATTCCATATTTAAAACCATAAATTTTAATGTATAATAGTGTATGAAATATATTATTTATATAGAATGATGGCACCGAAGGATTTCCACAAAATAAATCATTGTATCACCATAATTGATATTAATGTTAATATGATTTTCAGGAATTAGACTCCTATGTATTATATTATCTTAATCTATGAGTTATTTTTGTATGATATGTGCTTCATTATCCTAATATAGGTCATATTTTATCATATATATTCATTTATCACGTGTTTCGATCACTATCTGCGCTCACTCACACAACAAAATTCCCTTATATTGCATAACACAATATCCATGGGTATGATACAGACGAGTTAATTCTTAAGAAATAATACCGCACATTGTTTTCCTTATATATGTAAGCATATCAAATTGTTTGAACATAAAATATGTAATTTATTTATATGAAATATTTTTGAAAAGAGTTTTCCTTACATGAGTTGCGATATATCATTTTTATGATACAATGTACATTGTCAAAAACAATATAATTAGAAATATTTTATTCTTTATAAAATTAAATTATCAATTGAATTATTCAGTTTATCAACTGATTATAAATTTTATAAAGTTTTATTTTTGGATATTTAATAATTTATAATGGTTCTTATAAATAATGTTTTAATAATTTATTTATAATTATTTATCAAAAATTTATGAAATATATAGTAAATAAATATTATATACTATTCATTTTTAACATTTAACATCCATTTCATATTAAATGTTAGGAATTATAATTTAGATATAATTTTTTATAATGAAATCATTATTTTAATTAATATAATGTGTATTAATTACAAAAAAACTAAAATATAATGTAGTTTTAATATAAAATCGTGAATTTTTTCAGTTTTTTTAATTTGGAATGGTTCAAATTAATAAGCCTTATTTGAGAATTTATTTAAACCATATAAAAATTAGTTTTGAAAAATGATGTGACCAAGATTTAAATAATAATAATTATGTGATATTTAAATTAGGTAATATTTTTTCATAATTGAATTGGATTATGTAATTTTTATATTTCATTTAGTATAATATATTTCTGTAAAATATTATATAGTTATTATTATGATACATTCATATTAAAAATTGATATAAAATGTTTATATTTATTTAATTATGGATTTTCCATAAATCATAATGAATTATAAAGTGTATACAATTTTCATTATTTATGGATTGTTTATAGGTAGAGTATCTCATGATTAAATAAATGAATTATTCATTTATTTATTTTATTCCATTGTTTAGTCATAGTTATGATTTTTTGGTCTGAATGTATGTGTGAATATGTTTGAGTTGTTTAAAATAATTTTAGATATTATCATACTTATGTGTATGAAGCTACATGGTTGTATGATAACAAAATCCATTATCTATTAACTTGTATTTGTGTTATAACAGGTTAGGATCTTCAATTATGTATCTAATTATTAATTATGCATAAGGGTATTATAATTATGATGAATGATAAATGTATCTTGATAAATGTTCCCTTGGGTAAAAGGACATTGTGTCATATTTCGTACTAGGTTAGAGGCTTTTTCCTTATTTTAAAAAGTGAGGGATGCGTATTTGTGACTATAGACATACTATTTAGAGATTATTTATTTTAAAAGATTCAATACCATTATAACAAAGGGTTTAATATACCATATACATGAGATATATTCAGATATTTATAAATATAGCTAGAATTTAATTTGGGTTAGTAACATAATCTATTAGTTGTGTAAAGAGTGACACATCAATATGGTTTGAACATATTAGTTATGTCGAAGGAATACGGTTATAAACAAAATCATTAGGAGAGTTCATAGATGTAAAAATTAATACATGAGATAATATTGTGAGATGAAATATATATTAAAATAAAAATTAGTTGACTCCTTCTGATGTAACCACATGTCAAGGCCTTGTTCATTCAACTGGATTGGTTCTTCTAAAGAAGGGTGCCCCAAGATTAACTTTTTAAAGCATGGTGTAAATGGCTTACCCTAAGAGTTTAGTAACCAAATATATCTATGATATTTGGTTTACACATATCTGGGAATCCCTAAGAGTTATGATACTAGATAAATGGTTTTTATTTTAAACGTACAATTTATTAGAAAAGAGTTATCCACTCGACCATATAAGATTAATATTTTAATGGATTATAATTTTTCCATACCGAAATATCTATGTTGTGAGAGGAACATCGAAATAATGTCATTTCATAGTGAAATATTGATCTTGTCCCCCAAATACATAAATTGAACTTAAACAGGGTCTTCATTTTTGTGGGAGGAAATTCAATAAAATTATTTATTCAATGTATCTTAAATATGATTATCATATTATAAAGGTTTATATTCTAGATAGCAACATCATCACAATCAAAACCTACTTTTAGATTAATCCTTTTTAATGAAGAATATTAATATAAGAAACTCATATGAATAGTAACTTAATATAAGATATTATGTAAGATAAATTAACTGTGTTAAATAGAAAACCTTCTCCAGTAACTTAATATTGAATTAGTTCAATAGGTGGATCAAATAAATGGATGAGATAAGTATAGAATGATTCCTTCATGGATTCCTCAAGAAACGTTCTAGTTATTTAATTCATTCTATTAACATTAATGATTTTTTAGACTATGAATATATTCAAGAAAATTTGAGCAGATATTCTCAATGTGTTCGGGATAGTTGAAATAGGGATGAGATATCGTAGTTATGGTATTGTATCAGTTATATGAGTGGGGAAAATATAGAATCAGAAGAATTTTTTCCCAAAAATTATAAACATTTTTCTTTGGGTATTCAGAAAACATTATTGAAACCTAAAGATATCAGGAATGAATTAAATTGAAATCAAAATATGGCACTGTCTGAAGTACTAGAAGAGGTTTAGAAACTCGATGCAATGTAAATTCGAGGTATCAACGTTATAAAAATAAATTCTTTTGTTTTGAAGTGTTTATGATATAAATTTTATATTTTACAATTTTTATTAATATAAAAATTTTCAAAATCAATTAGAAGAATTAATAAATCATTTATTCATTAAAGTGATCCATAAAAGAGTGTCTATAAAAAAATTAAACATAAATAAATATATTAAGATTAAATATATCTAATAAAAGATTTATATCTTTATCTAATTTCTATTATATGATAAGAGATGTTTTTTTCTAAGAGAATTGTTATGAAAAATATGAATATATATGATTTGAGATTCATTATATTAAATATCAAGACTTGAGATGAAGATAAGTATAAAAATTAATTATCCATGATAAATGCTATTATCCATTTTTTATTAAATATGAGGAATTGATATTCCACCACCATAAGTGGAATTGTTTAATGAATAAATTCCAATTATATAAATGGATCTCCAAACACATAAAATTCAACATGTGAGAGATATATAAAATTTTATTTGATAAGTATTTCTACTACATGGAAATAAGTGTTATTTTTTAAAATATATATTTTTTTATTCTTATAATGATATTACAAAGTGAATATAATTTCTAAGAGTCTAGTGGGAGTATTTTTGTAATTAGAGACGTTCACATTTTCCAAATGAAAGAATTTTCTGGTCCAAAATTATTGTGAAATATCAATTTCAAGGAAACATTTTGATAGAGGGCTTCCATTAATGATTAAAACAAACATAGAATGTGTTTTAAGTGAAAAAATAAAGTTACCGACCTCATATCATTTGAGTTTTTATGTAAACGATTTTGAATATTTTCACGGAGTTAAACATTAAAAATAAAATCCTGAAGTATAATCGTAATTCAGAGTTTCCAAATTAAGGATTTTACTGACTAATGATTTTAGTTGTAATTTTTTATCAAATAGATATATTTATATAAAATAGGAATTACATAGTGATGTAATGAGTTTAATAAAACCGTATGAATTATATCAAACATAAGGTCTATTTGGTAGAATATCAGGTATAATATTATAATTCAAGTGCATATTTATAGTCTTTTTAATTTTTCTAAAATAATTTTTGAATATAAAATGACTTATGGTATACTCAAAGACATCTCAACATTATCATTAATTTATGAAGATACACACACATATAAATTTCATGAAGTGTAATTATAATTAACCTCTCAATGTAAATAATTTAGTTATCCATAAATTTTTTTTTCATATAGTATTATAGTCTATGAAAATATGTTAGGTCTAATGTTAGTAGGATTCTGGTTTTGAGATAAAAAATAGGCTCATGAGGTAGGTTTTGGGCACTGGATGGAACACTATGTATATACCACATAGAGTTTTGTTCACTATGTATTTTGTGTACTTGGAGTGCCTCATATATATTCATATTCTTAATTACCTGAGGGTGGAAATAAACCTAGCATGTGATCCTTCTTCCTTTGATACGATTCTCACACAATCCTTTGGGATTATAGAATTAGGGGTTGGTTGAGTATATTTCTTATCATTTAATTAGTTAGAGCCCAAAAAAGAAAATATTTTCCCCTAATATGGTGAGTATGATTCACAGCCCCTCAATTATGATAGATTAAGGAAGTTTATGGTTGTACTGAGATATTATATGTAATTTGATTATTTGTTTAGGTGAGGGGCTTGTGATGTGCCATCCCTAATGTGAATGTATTTTGATATATTCATCAACTTGGTCAGTAAGAAATTATCGAATTAAAAATGTAGGATTAGATATAAAATATTGACATACTCTCTATACCATGTTAATTCAATGACTCAAAAAAAGGAACTCTACAAAAATTTGTTCTTTAATATGATGCAGTTGATTGATATAGTTATAGAGATACATATGATAGATTGATATGATGAAAAATCCCTTTATAAGATATGTATAATTGATTATTTTTATTTGTTTTTTAATGTATTCTTTAATTTTGAAATTTATATTTTTTATAAACATTAAAATGTTTTGTATAGTGTCATAGTTTTAACAAATTGGGGTTTATTTTTAAAAACAGAGAGATTTACATTATTAGTGTTTTAGAGTTTATCTAATGAAGTACTGGTTGAGTTTTCACATAGTATTCCATATGTTTTAATATAAGGGGATGTTAATGATATCTTTACCCATGTGGTTTGGTAGATATTAAAAACAATTTGTTGGGTTCGGTATCACAAGATATTTTATATGATACAATATAATATTAAATGGAACTAAGTCAATGATCCTTTAGTGAAAGTGGTATATTAAAGGACATATGACCTAAGGAGATCATATTGAAATATAGGATCTATGTATATTGTATAGAATTAAATATATGATACTAAGGCACGTCATGAACCTATGTTTATGAATATTTTTGTGTGTAATAAAATGATTTTATACCTTTACCTCCACAAAGGTGTATTGTATGACTGGTGTATTTCATAAAGGGTTATGATATGAGTTAATACGATTAACTAAGGTTGTAGAATGTTAAAAATATAAATATGGATTAGTATGTTTCTAACTAAGATTCCCACATACTCTCCATGTCCCTCTATCCCTTTTCCTAATTAATTCCTTTCAAGATAATATACTAGCACATTATAATGAATTGGTTGTCCATACCAAAATGTTTGGGTGATTTAATACAGCCTTTAGATAAACAATTTAGAGGGAATTTCAATGGAATCTCTTAATTGATACTTATAAAGGATATTTTTAGAATAAAACAAAATTAATACAAATCATTGTATGGTACATGAATAATATATCCTCATTTTTAGTTAACACATGGTTTCATGATTCATTCATGGTGATCATAGGAATCTGGGTTTCTATTGTTTTCCATTTCCCTGATTGAGTGTTAATCACTCATAGGAAACCCAAAACAATCACCATATATCATGATACATATTATTTTTCCTTGGATGAATACCAAAATAGAGTATATACCACATTTATAACCTACTCATTTACACTCATGGTGACTACCACTCTATCTCATAAATAAATATTCTAGTCAGCTACAAGAGAAAACCATTCATTGGCCTCACCAACTTTTAATGTGTCACCAATATATATTAAAATTTTAAAAATATTTTAACCATCCCGTACTTGGAATTATAGGAGGAATATTTATGTTATTCATATATGATACCATATTTTCCCATCCTCATGAGCCTCCAGAAACAAATATTCCATTGGGCTAATAATATAACCCTAACTTGCTGATACTTCCACTATATAAGACTTCCTACTAAGGGAATAGAATTAAATATTACTATTATTTTGTGTATTAGATAACATGAAATAAAAACTGTTATAGATTTTAAACCCATATCCATTTCCCAAAATTCAAATCATAGTGCTATAAAATGCACCCCTAAATTTTATTATTCAAATATATCATCAAATTTTCACAAAGTAGGCAATGTATCTATCTCAACATATTTTGATCAACCACCTCAATATCCTGATCATATGAAAAATATTTATTTTTAATTATTTATAATTATATTGTTATATAAGATAAGAAATTCTATTCTTGTATAAATACATATAAAAATAAAAATATGAGAACATCATAATTCATGTAATATCCTTCATTGGATTTTGGTAAGCTTAACACTGATGAAAAAGTAAAACACCTCTCCAGCTCCTCAAAATATTGATGAAACTACTCACCAACTAAAACACCAAACCTTTTCTAATAAATGTTGTTATTAGAAATATTATCTTCAAAATGTATCAAATAAAGTGTTAGTAACACCCTACCATTCAAAAGAAAATCCAAATCTGAAAATTAGTTTTGGAACACTCTCCAGGTATCATTGCATTGACATTATTTAATTCAACTGAAACAACAATCCCATAAATAACATGTATAAAGAACCTCACCTTCAAATTCCAAAACTGATATTTGGATAACCTTTCATATAATCTATACTTTCAATGTATTTCAAACACAATCCATTGGCGTTTTAAATGATCTTTTTTTAATGTTAAATATATTGAATTATTAGTTACAAACACCATGAAAACATATTCAATTTTTTTGATATATGATCTTAGAAGACATAAATATAAGTGGATAATTTGTAACCTATAACGTTATTGTTATGAAATCACAATTATATAACTTCTCATAAATCTAAATTTGAAATTTCATTATTCTTTACCCATTAGTGGTGATATCAAAATCTCATGTTGATCTTCAAAAGAAACTTGTATCATAGGAGTTGATCTTATAGATCATTGATAAAAGGTATAGGGAATTTATTATTTATTGTTGCATAAGTCCGTTGATGGTAATCAATGAATAACCGTAATCTACCCACACCATTATTGGAAAATAGAACCACTATTTTCCATGGGAAAATATCTGATCAAATAAATATATTTTTCTTTAAATATTTCATTTTTATATTTAATATTCATTGTTCTACAGAACCATGTGATATAAAGGAAATTATAACATTCACATCCCATGAAACATGTCAGTGGATAACTCCCTACGTCTCTATTATGAAAATATAGAGAAGGCAACATTTTAAATATCCCATAAATATCTCCCCTTCCATTGGAAAGTAAAATTTATATAATGATTCAATTGAGCTAAGAACCTATCTAACCAAAATACATATTAATGATTAAAGGTATGTAACAACCTCTCGTGCTCAACTAGAAAGAATGTCACACTCTTTAAAAATCTAAAAATCCCACCAAAGGATGTTAAGTAATGTATATATCTATAGTAGTTGATGAAATGCTTTAACGTCACTATCTAAAACATTTAGATTATGAGGTTGTATGTGTTTATTTATAAGACAAAGGAGTCCCATGAGATATCTATATAACTAATCATAATGAATCATGTGGGTAACATAAATATGCACTCTAACCATTTTTGAAATCCTTCCCTATCTAAATGGAATAAAAAAAAGAATACACAAATTCAACTAGTATACTACTTAGTAGATATGAATGTGTTATAAGTACTTGCATCAGGCATAGAAGATACCATTGTAAATGAAATAATTAAGAACCTGTCTCTATAACTATTTATTCATTTTATTCTACTGGATTATACATTGTGATAAAAAAAATTCCCCAATTATGTTGATATTGACCCACCCATGGATTACCACTAGTGTATTACATCAATTTCTCTCCCATTTTCATTAACTTATCTACATGTATCCTCGATCCCTATGTTTCATTTGAACCTCTAATACTAGAGTCCCGATATGGGTAACCATTTATGTATATGATTACTATAATGATGACATGGCTTATATTTGTATTTAAGTAATACTTAAGGTGTTAAATATGACAACACCGGTAACACCCATGTGGTCTCCTTCCCTAAGATGAATATGAGATCACTAATCTCTTATAATAACTTCCATTCCAAGATCCATCAAAATTCCTCTTATTAGTACTAGAAAAATTCATTCCACCCTTTTTTAGTAATGTAAAGTACTCAAAATTTTAAATACATCATATCTACTACTTAAATAGCTTTTTTATTCACTATTAACAAATAAGTGTCAGGATTTTAGACCCACCAATCCCAAGAATAAAATATCTTAAATCTTAATCCCTGGAAAAAAGATTCAAAACATATATAATTATAAGGATCATAAAAAGATTATGCATGACAAAAAAGAGGATAAAATTCACCCCATTAATTAAAACACATCATACTCCTCGCATAATCAAGGTAAATATAATAATTTAAATCAATAATCATGCAAGAGAAAGAGAATGATACATAATGAGAATAAGATATATTATATGGTTTGGACTATAGTCTTATATCTAAGGTAGAACACTGTTTCTTACTTTTATTTCATGGAAGAACAAATTATTACAACATTTATCAACACAGAAGTTAAAATATGATAAATAGTGGTTAATTTTCCAACATAAAACATGTGGTTCCACACCATCAATTTAATGTGGGCCCATCTGAGCAACAAATTCCACTAACTTATGTAATTTTTAGGGGACCCACTACTGGTCTTATCCACCATTGATTTACTAGTGACAATTATATTAAAATTATATATATATAGAAAATTATGAATGTTATTTATAAATTTCATTTGGAAATACACAATCACTCTAACGTGTCAAAAAATCACAGAAAATGAAAGATATTGATCCAAAACACTATAATCCAAATAGTTGAACTCCTGGTTTTGGAAGATATCCTTCCAGACCAGCCTACCTCTAGTTTGTTTTACACTACTACATAAATCCCTATAGAACTAAACATTATGCATTAGAGTTTCTCTTTATAGAAAAAAAGAATAAAATAATCAAAGAGTCTTGAAATTCCCCAAAATAACTCCCACTTGATGAAAACATTCAAGGATTTAAAGAAACTACTAACACATAAAAAATATTTCAATCATTCCAACTTTAATAGTATTATCTATATTCCCCCTTTTTGTCACTGGAGTCCCACCATGGAATAGTGCTACCTCAAACATTCCTGACTACGACTTTGGAATACAATTACAATTGATTCTAACATCCACTAATAATCTATAGTTTAATTAACCAGCCCTAAAACATCCTCAAGATGAAGTGATACAATAGATAAATGCGCATTGTTTATTAATTAAACATCAAATTATCATCCAAATTAATTACACTATAACTTCCACAGGAAAAACCAAATTTACCATAACTTTCGAGTTACCAAAACAATCACTTTTGGCTAGATTATTTCCTTCCCTATTTCAATAATGGTTATATGATATATATTAATTTTGGATAGTGAAACAACCAAATTTAATCTCAATATCCACATTATGACTGTCCCTTTTCAGGTAAATAGTACGTCTACAGTACTTTTCCATACATCCATATCCCCATATATGTTTATATAATCATATAATAATAACAAATAATCCATTCTAAAAAACAAATATACCTATTTAGAGCCTTTGAAATTTTAATGAATCCACTTCATAGTATTTGATTGATCCTTTCCAATATTCACCACAAACCGAATGAAAACACACAGTACCTGTTCAATGTGATTCTATGTATAAGAAATGTTGTATATCAAATTTCAAACTTCCAATTCAAACAAAACATTCACTATGATAATAGTCACATCTTCAATTATTTTCACTTTCCCTTTAAATGACATGGAGTGTTCTAACATGGGTTGGCATAATTTTACATATGTCACTAAAAATATTTGTAAGAACTTATAGACATATTCTCTTCTAGAAAATGGCAATGATCCCATTTTTTATCACTTATTTTTTCCACAACAAGGATGAAGGAAAATACAAGGGGGGGGGGGGGAGGGAGAATTGAGTGCTTAAAATAATTTTTCCATTGTAAATCTCTCTCTTTAACTTGTATAGAATATATTCTTATATTTTAATTAGAATATGTTGTATAAGTTTAAATAAATTAATGACAAATACAAAAAATATTTATATACTAATTTAGGGATATAAGAACTGAAGGTCCTCGAAACACCCTGAGAGGGGAGGGGTGAATTAGGGTGCACGATATTTATTTTAAAGTGATGGTTCTTATTACCACATCGATAGGAACTTGTTTAATTTTTCTATTGGTAATGTTTATTAATTAAAACATTCAAACATATAAGGAACATATATCAATTTTACTTTCTTAACCACCGAGGGATAGTCCAAAGATTATACGACGATAGGTTTTTGGTTGTACCAAATCCCACTAATATTCTGAAGTTGTGGATTTCAAAATTTCATCACAATCACTCTGTCCCCGGTTCACTTCCTTTACAAGGTTTCAGGGATAGCACACTAAATCCCTCAGATAACTTACATTGACACCCCTTTTCTCACACTATTAGGAAGTATTTTAACTCATTTTATTGACTTCAAGGTCAATTCAATGGGTTGGAATTAAATCAAACATCCTCAACTATAGATACATGCTCTGTTGAAGTCCTGTTTTTACCTGTAGATCTAGTCCTCTTTTCTGAACACTGTAAGTTTCAGAATTATGCCTCTAGGAACCGAATTTCTCTGTGTACCACCTCCACATAATTCCTCTATAATCCATGACTATGTACTACCTTCTCAATCCACATCCATGAACCTATTCTTCATTGAGGTCCAACTCCTCCTCTGTAAATTGTCTTCCACGAACCGTCTTCAATGAACCATATTTAGAAAACCGTATTCTTTGAACAATATTATGTGAACCATATTCCATGGACTGTCTTATACTAAAAATAATCCATGAACTATCCTCTATGAACCATCCTATATGGATTGTCTTTCATGAATAGTTCCGAAATTCATAAAATTCCTTCTGGATTTTTAATCAATGTCTTATTTGTGGGGTAATCATCCAACGATCCACATAGACATCAACAAATTCTTCTAAGGGTTTTAATCTCATTTTCATGCCATAATAAATGTATTAGTTCCCATTATATAGGAAAATAGATCTGTAGTGTCCACTAAACCGAAATTAACCAAATATTCAATAAGACACCACCTTTACGCTATATAGTGAATATCCCGTGAACCATTGTTCACTACGCATTACACATAGCACCAATATTCCTTCATGGTAGAAAAAATCATATGTGAACCAATCTACCCCTCATTATCACAAACACTAATCCATCAAAATTTCCCCTTGAAATCTATGAACCATTTTCCTTATATGAACTGCAAGCCTCTCCACGAACCATTTTTCATTCCACGAACCATTTCACGTATGCTACACGTGTACCAAGCTTCGTGGTCCATGTACCATACTTCACAATCAAAGAACTATTTTTTGTGGTCTATGTACTATTCACTTCTATTTAGAAATGCTTTTTCAAAAAAAACTCCCAATATTGAAGCCCCAAAATTTTGCAAACACTTGGAAAGTACATCACGATAAACTACTACTTCGACCTCTACTATAAGATCACTTGACTTTTAAACTCCACGATCAACCCAATGTCGATTAAGAATAAAAAAAGAACATACTCCATTTATAAAAAATAACATCCTTGGTTCCAATAATGTTATCCTTTGTGTTTGTTGGCAATTCAAAAATAAAATCAATGAAGCACTAGCCAAAACATAATAAACGCCAAACAACATAGCAAAATCTCTATTTCTACATGGGCAATTCTCTATGTAGAATCAATAGGGGAAGAATGAATTGGGTTTTATTGATTCCAAACACTAATATTTTTTCACCATTATTATTATCTCAAAACATTTCCCCTATTTACAAATCATCATTCTCCCATATTGTAACATTTTTTAATTACTATATTATCCATCATCCTGCCACGAGAACAACATTTCATATTTCATCCTCCACATTTTAACCATAATGAATTTAATTTATCTATCCCCCATTAGAAATAAACCTCAATAATCAAAAATTGTATTTTATATCTCAATGCACACTCTCCTAGATCATATATCCCCCTTACACTAGCAACACTTCAGGAAAATGATTAAAAACGTTAGCACAAATGGGAAGAGGGAACCATCAAAAACCTCTACATGCAAAAGGAGGTGGGTGAACTCTGAGGTTCAACTGATGTTTTGAAAACACATGTGTTGAAAATATCTTGGTCAGTATGTCATCCACTTTATCATCTGTTCCAACATGATTTATTTTAATCATGCCTTATTCCACATATTCCTTGACATAGTGGTATCTTATTTGAATGTGTTTCGTATAATAATGAAGAAATGATTATTTTTAAGATCAATTTCACTCTTATTATCATAGTGAATCACCTTTGGTTGTTTCACCTCATAACCAATATCGTTCAGTTGTTTCTTCATCCATATTAGTTGAGTAAAAGCCTTTTTAGCAGAGATATATTCATCTTCAGTAGTACTGACAGATGTGATTTCATATTTCTTACCAAACTAGCCCACACATTTCATGCCAACGATGAATGCTTAACCACATGTGGATTTTCAATCCACCACATCTGTCACGACCTGCCCTCGGGGCCCGTGCCTTGACTACCCCAAGCCCGCCTTCCATAGGCCAGGGGCTGGCGACTAGCACCAAGGCGTAAATCCCAACAAAAAGGGAAGGCATTGCCTTTGAAAAGTAAACAACCACCACAGAGTAAGAAAGCGGAATAGTAAACACTAAGTAAAAACAGAGTACAACTGAAGTGCGGAAAAGTAAATGGGCCAGTATACAAACCCAAACTGAAAGTAAAGTACGACTTGAAAGGGAAAACAACAACTGTAAAGTAAAAGCCGCTACACCGAGCTGTCCACTGGAGATCCCACCTGAAGGGTGGGTACAGATAGCTCCACTGCTCCTCGGGTCCCGCCGTCCGCTCCGAACACGTCACGCCCAGTGGTCCACCTCCAGGTATCGTCCTGCTCTGCAAATCTCAGCCAAGATCAACGTTGTCCGTCGTCTGCAACCAACACAACGTAGTGCGGGCATATCCCGTGCAGGGGTGAGTATAAGCTACTCAGTAGGGACCCCGAGACCCTTGAAGGTCTCCCAAAATCCACAAAGGATAAACCACAAAGGTGAGATACAAACACGAAGTAACAACCGACACTGCTTAGGTATATGCCCATACATATACCTAAGTCATCAATTCCAATACGCTCCAACCTCCGAGCCCAAGTACAACTCAGTCCACACAGGAAAGTATACGTATTCCACACAGGAAAGTAAAACAAAATCCACACAGGATAGCACAACACAATCCACACAGGATAGCAATAGGATTCCGCTCACATAGGTATACATCATCGAAAAGGTGAAAAAGATGACCAGACATAGTTATTGAATCATCTAAGTTGAGACCCACATAGGATACAAGATCAGCCATCCTCATTGATTCATTTATGCTGGGACCCACATAGGATACAAGACCAGCACGGCTGGGACCCACATAGGATACAAGACCAGCACTGAGTCATCTAAGCAGGGACCCACATAGGATACATGACCAGCACTCTTCATTGATTCATCTATACTGGGTCCCACATAGGATACAAGACCTGTATTGAATCATCCAAGATGGGACCCACATAGGATACAAGACCAGCACAGCTAGGACCCACATAGGATACAAGACTAGCTGTCTTCATTGATTCAACTATACTGGGACCCACATAGGATACAAGACCAGTATTGAATCATCTAAGCTGGGACCCACATAGGATACAATACCAGCACAGCTAGGACCCACATAGGATACAAGACCAGCTGTCTTCAACATCGCAGTCCACTGAGGATCTCTGCACTGTCGTCGTCGCAGTCCACTGAGGATCTCTGCACGGTCGTCGCCGCAGTCCACTGAGGATCTCTACACGGTCGTCGCTGTCGAAGTAGAAGTCGCAGTCATAGTCGCAGCCAGCTCTAGGGTTCCCGCACACAGCAAGCTCGTTCGGGAGGGTCCGCTCCACGAGCCGAGAGGCTGATACATCAAATGTCACAAAGTCTAGAGTTGATGTATCCAAAAGTTCCGTATCGTCAACAGGAACTCAACGCAACAGACGGCGCGTCAATCGGACGCCCAGTCTGAGAGTTATTGGCTTTTTCGTCCCAGGGGCCCGGTTGGTTTTTAAGGCAAAACCAACCCGACCGTACTCCACCTGCGTCCAAATCTCGGGCGGAGTATGCCAAAAGATCCGTCTCACTAAGAGGAACTCAACAAAGCTGACGGCACGTCAATCGGACGTCCGTAGCTCAAGATATGAGCGTTTCTGCTCCGAAGGCCCGGTTGGTTTCGTGAACGAACCAACCCGGCCGAACTGAAAGTATTCCGAAACTTTGAGTGCAATATACCGAATCGACCGTCTCGATACAAGGATCGCATCGCCGCTGACGGTTCGTCGATCGGAGGTCCGTAGCTCAAGTTATGAGCAAAAGACCGAATTCGATTCGAAAACGGGGGTTCCGGGTCCGGGCCGACCCGGCCCGACCCCCCTGGGTCGGACCGAACCGGGTCGACCCGACCCGGGTCCGACCCGGTCCGGCCGGCGGCGGGGTCCGGCGCGGTCCAGCGCGGCGGTGCGGCCCGGCCGGCGGCGGCGCGGCCTGGCGCCGCTCGGTGCCACGCGCGGGGGGCAAGGCCCCCGCTTCTTCTTAGCTGGTGGCGCGGCTGAAGCCGCGCCTTTGGAGAAAACCGGCCCCCCTCGTGGGGGCCTTCCTTGAAGGAAACGGGGGGGCCGCCTGCCCCCCTTAATGAAACTGGCCCCCCTCTTAAAGGGGGGGGGGGCATTCAAGCTGGCCGGGGGAATTAAATTCCCCCGGTTTTTCCCCTTCCGGCCGGCCCACCTGGCCGGCCGGTTTTTCTTCAACGGGACCGGCAAAGTGGGTCCCCTTTCCGGCTTCCGACGCCGGCGGCCCGGCTAGCAGTCGGTCTTCCCATTTCGCCATGGCCCGGAACCGGCCGCGGTGTTCGTCGTCCGGCGCGGTGCGACAGCACCTCGCCCCTCCGCCGCGACCCCGCTCCGGCCGTGGCGCCTTCGGTTTCCTTCGACGCGGCGCGACGGCGTCACGTTCATGTTGATCCTTCCACGACGCGGCGTGACGGCATCGCACAATATAACCGTGCGACTTCCCACGTGGTGCGATGTCACCATTCCATCTCGTTCATCCGCAAGGAAATAATATTCAAGAACAGAGGAGGGGGGATTCGGCCATGTTTGTGCGGTCCGGCCCCCCTCTCGTTAGTCGATAACTCTTAAATATTTATCCACAAGATTATCATGCTAGAACCAAGAACGAGAGTAAATAATTAATCAACAACAAACCCCTACCTCGGTTCAAGAACGATGATCGTCAACGACCCGCTGAAGACAATGTCGCGGAGGTCGGGCGTCGCGGTAATCGTTCGTCAATTCCGTTGACGAAGAGGTACATCCGAAGAGGTACGTCGTTGGTGAATCTTCGTAATCCGACGAAGGAAGTCCGAGGAGGAAGCAGCGTTCCCTTTCGTTGACACGGAAGGCATCTTCGATCTTCGGAAACAACCGGCTACGGCGAAGAGAGGAGAGGCGTTCTTCATCGGAGCTCGAAGGTTCTTCGCCTTCTTCGTCAAAGTTGAAGAAGAAGAAGGAGCTCCCAGATCCTCTCAAGATGGCTAAACAAAATAAAATAATCTAAGGAATATTTTATTTACACAAACATCAACTTGAATTTCAAAGGTTTGAAATTCAAATCAACCCACCTTAATTAAATAAACCAAGATGTCAACATTAATTAAAGGGAGTTATAGGGGAGTTTTGAGAGAAGATGAAGAGTTGGGGTTCGTGTGGGCCCCACCACACTTAATCCTCCCAAGGGAGGTTAAGTGGATGTGGTCCCACCTTTAACTCCCTTTGGGAGAAGTTAACCATCAAAATAAAAATAAAAAGTGTTTCCACATTTTTATTTAACTTCTTATCATTTCTCCCAAAACTAACTTTCGTTCCGCATAAAACGTAACCTCAGAAAAGGTCTCCTTAAGCGAATATCGGCGCTGCGAGTTCATTGGTGTCCTCAGATTTCAATTCCGAGCACCGGATCAAAAGTTAAAATTCCCGCTCGTTCGTTCACTGAACGTACCCGAGCCAAACTTCGAAAATTAATTCCGGGCACTCCGGGACTCGGAATCAGGTGCCTTCAGAAATCGTGTTCTTGTAAAATTCCAAAGAAAATTAAGAAAAAAATTCCCTTGAATTTTACGGGTCTTTACATTACTCCCACCTCAGGGCTTTACGTCCCCGAAAAGATACATCAAAAACTAGGGAAACAAATGAGGGTACTGAGCACGCATCTCAGCCTCCCGCTCCCAAGTGCTCTCCTGGAGGTTCCCGTGCTGCCATCTGAGGCGCACAAGAGGAATCGATCACCCACGTAGGACCCACTCCTGTCGATCCTCTATATCCACAGGAACCTCCGTAAAATTCGCCCCATTGTCGATGTCAAGCTCCCCATGGTCAATTATGTGCGTCGGGTCATGCACGTATCTCCTCAGCTGGGATACGTGGAAGACGTCGTGCACCCGGTGCAACTGAGGTAGTAGAGCCAGACGATAAACCACCTCGCCAATCCTGCTGAGGACCTGGAAGGGTCTGATGAAGCATGGAGATAACTTGCAGCCTTGGCCAAATCTCCGTATACCACGTCGAGGTGAGACCCGCAAGAAGACTTGGTCACCGTCCTCAAACTCCAGTGGCCTCCGCCTCCTGTCAGCGTATGACTTCTGTCGGCTCTGATCTGTCCTCATCCGCTCCTGGATGACCTGGACCTTCTTTGTCGTGGCCTGGACCATCTCCGGTCCCACAGGAGCTACTAAGATTTCTAATTTTCCGATAAGAGAAATCTGGTCTCATCCCCTGGATGGACCACTTCCTTTGCCTAATACAGTCAATCCCGACATGTATGATACTAATCCATACCAAGGATGACGTCGTAAGGCCTCGACGCTACTACCAAGAGATCCAACCGTTACTCTCGCCTCCAAGGGTTGAGTCACACTGTCGGTATCAATGTGTGGTAACTGGGTCTCCTCCAGTAGTTGTCCCACAAGTGAGGGTCAAGTCAACAGTCAAAACTGGAACCTCTTAGTAATAACACAAAAGAGGACAGGAATGAAAACATCACAAAGGTATGCATTTTTTATTATTGAAGCTCATAATACAAAGACGCTACACAATAGAAACAAGGAACTAGAAGTACAAAGGACGTATCCACTAGTTCCGCTCTTGTCCATTTGCTCCCAGAGCTCCATGATCGAAGGCCTCAGCTGACTGAAGTTGAGCTCTCCCATGTCCACCAACTCCCTGCGGTTGGGGTGGACCTCCTGGTGTTGGTGGTGGCAACACCTCGAAGTGTCTCCCACCATCGGCTACTCGGCCAGCTCCTCTGCCTCGTCCGCCTTTACCCTGTGGACCACCGTGGCCGAATCTCTGTCTGGGAGGTCCGTCTACCACCTGCTGCTCATCTGTAAGACGAGTCGGGCAGTCTCGAGCCATTTGACCTCACCCACTGCATGCGTAGCAATGTTTGCCCCTCGCGTAGCTGGCTCTCCTTCGGGTGCCCCACACAACCGAATCATCATCCTGTGACTACCCATCTGATGGTCTGGCCCTCTTGGACCTCTGCGTCACCTGTCTACTGCCAGCTGTAGAAGACCCTGCTACGGGCCGTCCTGCGGAGGGCCTTGTCACTGGAGCCTGCTCGGCAAGAAAACTCTCCACTAGAAGGGCTCTCTCCAACACCTCTGCCTGTGTCCGAATGTTGAGAGAGATTATCGAAGCCCTGATCTCGTGCCTCAGTCCCTGCTCGAAGGTCCGAGCCCATAAGAATGGGTCCCGTACCATGTCAGTCGAGTAGCGCGAGAGATCGGTAAATCTCACCGAGTACTGAGCGACCGTCATGCTGCCCTGTCGCAGCTGAAGGAGCTCCTGGATACACACCACACGAAGGGTGGATGGGACAAACTCTGAGTGGAAGAGGCTCTCAATGTCCTTCCATAGAAGAAATGTCTCATCGTGCACCTGGAGCATCAAGCTCCACCATCGGCCCGCTGCTGCGTGCAGTAGGCTCGCAGCGAGGATCACCATGAGATCTGCAGGTGTCCTCACTATCCTAAAAACTCGTACCACTGTCTCCTGCCAGTCCTCTGCTGCCTGGGGGTCCGTCTCCCCACAGAACCTAGGCGGTCGCTGGCGCTGGAACTCGTGCAGAGCTCCAAGGCGTCGTGCATCGTCAGCGGCTGGTGCTAGAAGCATCGGTGGCTCGGCGGGTAGAGCTACCGCCGGTGCCACTGCTAATAAAGGGCCCTGCACCGAGGCCTCGTCGCTCAGTGGACTGTCGTCACGCTCAACTCTTGGAACCCTAGCTGGCTGCCGTCGTGGGGCCATCCTGAAGAGGAAACAGGTGCGCCACGGTCAGAACAGTATACCTGGTGAGCTGATATATAATGTAATCACAAAGAAAACTTTGAAACACACACGCAATCAATGTTTTCGTGCATTAAGTCGGAAATCAGATGTCAAGGTCCTGGTGTACGGATACGTCGGCCGCCGCACCAACACTGGACTCACTGGACTGATAACCACACTCAATATGCTAAACATTATTGCTTCACATAGAAAAGATCAGAGTTCGCGGTAGAACTGAACTCCTCTGATACCAATTTTTCACGACCTGCCCATGGGGCTCGTGCCATGACTACCCCAATCCCTCCTTCCATAGGCCAGGGGCTGGCGACTAGCACCAAGCCGTAAATCCCAACAAAAAGGGAAGACATTGCCTTTGAAAAGTAAACAACCACCACAGAGTAAGAAAGTGAAATAGTAAACAAAAAGGAAAAACAGAGTACAACTGAAGTGCGGAAAAGTAAATGGGCCAGTATACAAACCCAAACTGAAAGTAAAGTACAACTCGAAAGGGAAAACAACAACTGTAAAGTAAAAGCCACTACACCGAGTTGTCCACTGGAGATCCCACCTGATGGGTGGGTACAGGTAGCTCCACTGCTCCTCGGTTCCCGCCGTCCGCTCCGAACACGTCACGCCCAGTGGTCCAACTCCAGGTACCGTCCTGCTCTGCAAGCCTCAGCCAAGATCAACGCTGTCCGTCGTCTGCAACCAACACAACGTAGTGCGGGCATAGCCCGTGCAGGGGTGAGTATAAGCTACTCAGTAGGGACCCCGAGACCCCTGAAGGTCTCCCAGAATATACAAAGGATAAACCACAAAGGTGAGATACAAACACGAAGTAACAACCGACACTACTTAGGTATATGCCCATACATATACCTAAGTCATCAATTCCAATACGCTCCAACCTCCGAGCCCAAGTACAACTCAGTCCACACATGAAAGTATACGTATTCCACACAGGAAAGCAAAACGAAATCCACACAGGATAGCACGACACAATCCTCACAGGATAGCAAAAGGATTCAGCTCACACAGATATACATCATCGAAAAGGTGAAAAAGATGATCAGACATAGTTACTGAATCATCTAAGCTGGCACCCACATAAGATACAAGACCAGCACGGCTGGGACCCACATAGGATACAAGACCAGCACTGAGTCATCTAAGCTGGGACCCACATAGGATACATGACCAACACTCTTCATTGATTCATCTATACTGGGTCCCACATAGGATACAAGCCAAGTATTGAATCATCCAGGCTGGGACCCACATAGGATACAAGACCAGCACAGCTAGGACCCACATAGGATACAAGACCAGCACAGCTAGGACCCACATAGGATACAAGACCAGCTGTCTTCAACATCGCAGTCCACTGAGGATCTCTGCACCGTCGTTGTCGCAGTCCACTGAGGATCTCTGCACGGTCGTCGCCGCAGTCCACTAAGGATCTCTGCACGGTCGTCGCTGTCGAAGTAGCAGTCGCAGTCACAGTCGCAGCCAGCTCTAGGGTTCCCGCACACAGCAAGCTCGTTCGGGAGGGTCCGCTCCACGAGCCGAGAGGCTGATACATCAACTGTCACAAAGTCTAGAGTTGATGTATCCAAAAGTTCCGTATCGTCAACAGGAACTCAACGCAACAGACGGCGCGTCAATCAGACGCCCAGTCTGAGAGTTATTGTCTTTTTCGTCCTAGAGGCCCGATTGGTTTTTAAGGCAAAACCAACCCAAGCATACTCCACCTGTGTCCAAACCTCGGTCGGAGTATGCCAAAAGATCCATCTCACTAAGAGGAACTCAACAAAGCTGACGACACGTCAATCGGACGTCCGTAGATCATGATATGACCGTTTCCGCTCCGAAGGCCCGGTTGGTTTCGTGAACGAACCAACCCGGCCGAACTCAAAGTATTCCGAAACTTTGAGTGAGATATACCGAATCGATCGTCTCGATACAAGGATCGCATCGCCGCTGACGGTTCGTCGATCGGAGGTCCGTAACTCATGTTATGAGCAAAAGACCGAATTCGATTCGAAAACGGGGGGTCCGGGTCCGGGCCGACCCGGCTCGACCCCCCCTGGGTCGGCCCGAACCGGGTCGACCCGACCCAGGTCCGACCCGGCCCGGCTGGCGGCGGGGTCCGGCGCGACGGGGCGGCCCGGCGCGGCGCGGCCTGGTGCCGCTCGGTGCCACGCGCGGGGGGTAAGGCCCCCGCTTCTTCTTAGCTGGCGGCGCGGATGAAGCCGCGCCTTTGGAGAAAATCGGCCCCCCTCATGGGACCCTGCCTTGAGGGAAACGGGGGGGCCGTCTTCCCCCCTTAATGAAACCGGCCCCCCTCTTAATGGGGGGGGGAATTCAAGCTGGCCCGGGGAATTAAATTCCCCCGGTTTTTCCCCTTCCGGTCGGCCCACCTGGCCGGCCGGTTTTTCTTCAACGGGACCAGCAAAGCCAGTCCCCTTTCCGGCTTCCGAAGCCGGCGGACCGGCTAGCTGCCGGTCTTCCCGTTTCTCCGCGGCCCGGAACCGGCCGTGGTGTTCGTCGTCTGGCGCGGTGCGACGGCACCGCGCCCCTCCGCCGCTGCCCCGCTCCGGCCGTGGCGCCTTCGGTTTCCTTCGACGCGGCGCGACGGCGTCGAGTTCATGTTGATCCTTCCACGACGTGGCACGATGGCGTCGCACAATATAACTGTGCGACTTCCCGCGTGGTGCAACGGAACCACACCATCTCATTCATCCGCAAGGAAATAATATTCAAGAACAGAAGAGGGGGGATTCGGCCGTGTTTTTGCGGTCCGGCCCCCCTCTCGTTAGTCGATAACTCTTAAATATTTATCCACAAGATTATCATGCTAGAACCAAGAACGAGAGTAAATAATTAATTAACAACAAACCCCTACCTCGGTTCATGAACGATGATTGTCAACAACACGCGGAAGACAACGTCGCGGAGGTTGGGGGTCACGGTAATCGTTCGTCAATTCCATTGACGAAGAGGTACGTCCGAAGAGGTACGTCGTTGGTGAATCTTCGTAATCCGACGAAGGAAGTCCGGGGAGGAAGCGGCGTTCCCTTTCGTTGACATGGAAGGCATCGTCGATCTTCGGAAACAACCGGCTACGACGAAGAGAGGAGAGGCGTTCTTCGTCGGAGCTCGAAGGTTCTTCGCGTTCTTCGTCACAGATGAAGAAGAAGAAGGAGCTCCCAAATCCTCTCAAGATGGCTAAACAAAATAAAATAAGGTAAGGGATATTTTATTTACACAAACATCAACTTGAATTTCAAAGGTTTGAAATTTAAATCAACCCACCTTCATTAAATAAACCAAGATGTCAACATTAATTAAAGGGAGTTATAGGGGAGTTTTGAGAGAAGATGAGGAGTTGGGGTTCGTGTGGTCCCCACCACACTTAATCCTCCCAAGGGAGGTTAAGTGGATGTGGGTCCCACCTTTAACTCCCTTTGGGAGAAGTTAACCAACAATATAAAAATAAAAAGTGTTTCCACGTTTTTATTTAACTTCTTATAATTTCTCCCAAAACTAACTTTCGTTCCGCATAAAACACAACCTCAGAAAAGGTCTCCTTAAGCGAATATCGGCGCTGCGAGTTCATCGGTGTCCTCGGATTTCAATTCCGAGCACCGGATCAAAATTTAGAAATTCCCGCTCGTTCGTTCACTGAACGTACCCGATCCAAACTTCGGCAATTAATTCCGGGCACTCCGGGCCTCAGAATCAGGTGCCGTCAGAAACCACGTTCTTGTAAAATTCCAAAGAAAATTAAGAAAAAAATTCCCTTGAATTTTACGGGTCTTTACAACATCTCCATCCCAGTCAACATCAGAAAATGGTGATATTTCATTATCATTTCCTATAGAAAAGTATAATCCATACATGTGTGTACCTTTAATGTACCTCATGACTACATTAACCGCTTACATATATTCTTCATTCAGATTCCATTGAAATATTTGTTATAAGTACATCACAATGAAAATATCTGTCCATGTTGTAGTTATGTATAATAACTTTTTAATTATTCTCCAATCCATTGTGGTATCTACAGAAGTATCATTCTCATGCTATATATTTTTAGTTTGAACTGAAATTTGAGTCAACATTGTTTTGGATTCAAGAATATTGAATTTTTTTTATCAACTCTCTTGAATTCCTGTCCTGAGAAATGAAGTTGTAGACTTTCCTTTAAATTAGTTGCATCACCGAGTAGTATATGATTTCACTAATCATAAAAATTTAAAAATATGATTTCATGTGATTGGAAGATTCATCCACTGATCAGTACCTTTTTCCACCAATTATAATATCATCTACATACACCAAAACCAGGAAATGGTCTTTCCAAGAGTTCTTCACATAGAGATTATGATCCACTCCTACTTTTTTAAATTCAAGATTCTTTAGATTAGAATCTAGCCAAGACTAACATACTCATGATTCCTACTTCACACCATATAGAGCCTTATTTAATTTTCAAAACATCATTTCATCATAACCAAGATGAAATCCTACTTGTGGGTTTTTATAGAATTCTTCATCAAGAACACCATTTATGAAATATTTCATAACAGCCATTTGATAAAATTTGTATCTTCTTTAAATTTACATGGAAAGGAATATTATTATTTACTTTAGTCTAGCCACGAGAGAAAATGTTTCTTCAACATAAACACCTTCAATATATGAATAGATTTTTACACACCAGTCATGCCTTATTTATGAACACATTTCCATTGTATTCAAATTTATTTTTAATAATAAATTTTGTACCTGTCACATTGTGGCTTTTAGGTGTCTTAAATAGTTCACATATTTTGTTCTTATCAAACTTATCCAACTACACATTCATGGATTTAACACACGATTAATCCTTTGAAGCTTCTTCAAATGAGTATGGTTCCAAAACTGATAGGAATATAGATTGTACAATATTTATCATTATTGTTGTCTTCTTAGGAGCTATCCAATCCCCAATAATGTTATATGGATCAATTTATATGCTTATATTTCTCCAGTGTCTTTTAGGATAATTTTCGTCAGCCACGTTTTCCTCTTTCGATTCTTCTTATGATTCAACATCATGATGTGATTCCTGAGTGTTTTTAATTCCTTCCTCCGATTATATATTTGGATCCATTCCATTTCCACATTCTTCATCATTATCTATCACATAAGCATGCAAATTTTTTGAGGCATTTGTTTTTTTATCATTAATTATCTTCACATCACTTCTTTCAAAAAAAAATAACTAGTATATTTATTGAAACATTTTAGGCTTTTTTATTCATTTAATATCACAAGAATATTATTTCATCCTCAGCATCACGATACTTTCCTCGATTTTTCTATTTGTTCTAGATTAATCATTTACTTCTTAAATCACATAAATACTTTAATGAGGGATTCCTACAATTCCAAAAATCATATGGTGTCTTTGTTTCACCCATATAAATCCCTATTCAATTTTGAATATAAACTTCATCTTGAAAAACCTCTTTCCAATAATGTTGAGTGATAAAAATCTCCATCAGTATAGTTCATGACATGTTGTTCCCATATCGATTCCTGGGCTCAAATACATCATTTTGAGGAGGGTTTCTCACAAATTCCACCTAATGTTGTATTCTATGCTTCTCTATGTAATTTTTAAACTCAATTTATGTGTATTCATCTCTATTGTGAGACTATAGAACTTTGATTTTATGTCTAATATCTTTCTAATCAATTCGACGATAGGATTTCATGCAGTCAAGAACTTTCTGTTTCTCATGTATAACCATCACAAAAGACACTATACTATCATTATTAATGAAATGGATGAATTACCTTTCTACAAGAGTTCCAGAAAACTTTTTCCGACCATATACACATATTTTAATGAGATCAGGAATATTGGATGTGATTTTCTTCTTTGGATGATATGAACTATAGACCAACATTCTTCAAATGAACGAATCATATGTCTTTTTGCTTTCACGCTTCAGATTGGGGATATCCAGGACTATCTTCACCATAGATATATTTTACATGTTTTGTTGACTGATGTGACCCATCCTCTAGTATGAAAAGTTGTTTTCTTCTTCAACATTCATTTAGAAAATTTAATCTTTATTAACCACATGATATAGGCTTCCATCTGTTCAAAAACCATAAATTTGATAATTTCCTATTCTTAATTTTATAGTGAAACCCTTTTTATTGAATGTCTCAATAAGTCCTAAGTGTTAGAGTTGACTCACACTCAAGAGATTGTGACACAAACAGTGCACATAAATAACATTTCTCTTCTTCATCTCCTCATAGTCTAGTTCAGTTCTTCCACTACCTTTGATCTTCAAATTACCATCATTACCAAATCTCACTATTACATTGTTCATTTTCTTGAAATTCAATAATAAGTATGCATTTCTTGTCATATTGGATGAGCATCCACTATCTAGAATCCAAGTGCTTCAATTCATGTTAGCTTTGAGATATACTTGGGAAAGGCTAGATTATTCAATTTTCTTATTTTCCTTCCATGAAATATTAGTTTGAGGGAAGGATAAATATGTATTTTAAAATCTATTTTCTATATTAGTAGTTTCATTATACTCACACTCTTTTTCTAGATGATAGAACCTTTTTTTAAGAAAAATAAAGTTTGTTTGGTGAGTATTGAATTGTCTCTGAGTTCTATACTAATTGTCCCTACGATTCTTCTACCTGTATTCACCAGATTTATAGCTAAAGTTAGAATAATTAAAACAATATCCATAGAACCTATTTCTTCTATAAGAATTAAATATGAATTATTTTTTACTTTTTTGACTTCCTAGATCTTCCCCCATCCAAATAGTTCATTACCTCTTCACAGTATGACATGGTACGGCCTAAATTGAGAAATAATTTATATTTTATAAGCATAAATGACTTTTCAATTATATTCCTCTTCATGTAAACATCCATAGGAGGCTAGATTGACTATTTATGACTTCTAAAAACTCAAAGTCCACATTTATGTCTAGATTGATAATTTTTTTTGGACTTTAGGAGTCTATCTGATATGTTGGAATTTCATATTTCTTTTATTTTCTCCCATTTTACATAGAGAATTCGTTGTTTTAGAATCACAAGAAATTATTATGTTTGTCATTCATGGGTTTGTGTGATCATTCAAAACATTCTCATATTCATCATAACCATTCATAGATCTCTCTAGTATCTCTACATATGATAATTTTCCAAACTAAATTTTCTACTTTGTTGATTTTGGACATGATTTATATTCAACATTACTCATAATATTTAAAACATCTTCTTCAAGTCCATCAAATATTTTGGAAATATCCTTTAATCTAGATGTATGGTCATTAATGAAATTTTCATGTTATTTAATTATTATATTTAGTTCAAGTATATCTTTTGAGATTTCAAAAGTTGTTGAATTTTCATTTACTACTTCCTCAAGTCGATAAATTTTATCATCCAGTATGTCAGCATATACTGATGAATCTTCCACAATTTCTCTCCAATTTATTTATCTCTCGATTTGATTCTCATGATTTCTAAGAGAATCCTTATGTTGATAGAAGATATCAAAATCAGTGGTAAACTAATCATCTCTAGATTCATCTCCTAATGGTTATGAATTTTCAATAGCAGTCACCCTTGATGCATGGGTTCTAAATTTTAATTCTAGTTCATCATCATCAAAGAATTAAATATCATCATCATCATCTTCAGATTCAAAACCCTTTCTCTATAATCTCTTACTATAATTGAAGTCCCTTTTTAAAAAAACCCTTTTTATGGATTATTCATTTCTACAAATTCACTTTCATCATCATCGAACTTTATTTTTCACTGAGAGGGAGTGGTCCCAAATATGTCACAATGAAAAAAATCCATAGGTAACTTTCCTTCAAATTTCCATTTTCCATTCTTGAATTTCATGTCAATGAGAGATAGAAGTTATTTTTCCATAATATATTCATCAATTATAAATCCTGAAATTTTGCGTTTGTCCATGGATTTGAATTCCATTTCCTTGATAACTCAAGTCATTGCATATTCTAGTTTGAATCTCATCTTATATTCCACCAGGCTTCTCAGTAGATAATCCACAGAATGTCTGGTAAGATCCCTTTCCTCAATGGATAAAGGAATTTAATTTTAAATAGGTGTAAGTCCTCTAAATAATTTCTTTACAATATCTAAGTCATTTATTTATTCACTAAGTCATCATATTTCTCCAAAAAATTCAGCAATTTTATTGAAAAATGTATCTTTATTATCGTTAGGATGTATCTTTATATCATCAAATCTGTTGTGAAAAAATGTAATGTCGCCTCCTTCACTTTTCTGTCACCTTCATAAATAATATCCAATTTTTTTCACATAAAATTCATTGATGTAAAACACATCACCATTAGAAATATATGATCATAAAGAGCTATAATGAGGGAATTATTGGATTTGGATTCTACATCATGAATTCTCATATCTGTATCAGTCAGAGACAACACAGTTGGATTAATGAACTATACACCTTGTGAAGTGGAAAATAAGACATCCATTACCAGATATATTTGATGAGATATCATCATAGTCTTCTAGATATGAATGTTTCTTCCATAAAATAAGAGGAGTCCCCTGAAATTAACTGTATTCTCAATGGTATAAATGAAGGGAATATTTATATCCAGCAACCATTACCCTCAAATACCACTTGAAAATCCCCAAAACACCCTGATAGGGGAAGAGTGAATCAAGGTGTAATGTTTTTATTTTAATGGTACAAATCCTATTCCCACATTGGTCGGAACTTGTTAAATATCTCTGTTGGTAATGTTCATTAATTTAAACATTCACATACAGAAGGAACACAAAACATTTTTACTTAGTTCACCGTTATGGGAAAGTCAAAGAAGAATGTGATGACATGTTTTGGTCATACCAAAGTCCACTAATATTCACTAGTTGTGGATTATAAAAGTTTAGAATAATGACTTTGTGCATGGACCACTACCTTTACAATATTTAAGGGATAGCACACAGTGCCCCTCAGATAACATCCATTGGCTCCTCCTTTCTCACTGCGTTGTTAAGAATCTGAACTCAACTAATCGACTTGAAGTCACTTCAATGGGTTGAAATTAAATCATGCATCCTCAACCGTAGATTGATGATTTTTTGAAGTCATATTTTACATGTAGATCTAATACACTTTTCCATGAACTATTTATTTATGAACCATGCCTCTATGAATTGTACTTCTCTACATACCACGCGTGCATACTGCCTCTGTAAACTAGAACCAAGTGCTTCTTTCACAAACCACTCCTACATACTACTTCTTCTATGATGAACAACACCTACTCCATGAACATTCATCTATAAACCGTATTCTACAAACCATCCTCTATGAACTGTCTAACACGAACCATAATCTATGAAATGTATTCCACTGACCTTCAACTACAAACCTTCTTCCATGAACTATATTCCACAAACTATCTTCTATGTACCATTCTTGACTTCATTGAATTCCTTTTGGATTTCTAATAAATGTATCATTTTAGGGGTTGTCTTCTTGTGAACCACTCTAGACTTCACTAAATTCCTCCAATATTTTTAATCTCAGTGTCATGCATTAATGAAGATATTAGCGGTCCATATATAGGAAAATAAATCAACATAATCAGCTAAACTGAGATTTACCTAATCTTTGATGTGCCACCGCCTTTACCATGTACCATGCATCTCCCATGAACTATTATTCTCTATGTAGACCACATTACTCCAATATTCCTTCACGTTAGATGATATCATCCTCAATCCAATATCCATATCATTTTCCCCATCTAAACACCTTCTAGTGTGCCTCCAGCCTTCCATGAACCATTTTCCTCCTACGAACCATAAGCCTATCCATGAACTATTTTTCATTACACAAATCATTCCTATACCCTACCTATATACGAAGCTTCATGGTTCATGTACCATCACTTTTGATCCATGAACCATTATTCATAGTCCACTTATTGTTCACACCTATGAAGGAATCCTAAATTTTCCAAAAACAAACTCTTGATCCTGAGGCCTAAACATTTTCCAAAAAATTGGGAATCTATTCCACCTTAAACGCTTGTTTCAGCCTGTACTGTAAGATCACATGACTTTTAAACCAATTGATCAACATAATGAGGATTTTATATAATCACAATCCATACTCTATTTCCATAAAAGAACAGCCTTTGTTCCAAAAAGAATATCTTCTAGTTTTGGTGGAAATCCATAGATAAAATCAACAAACTACCAGACAAAACTTGATAAATGAGAAACAACTCAATCAACTCTCTAAGTGTACATGGGAAATGCTTAGTGTAGAAAACTATATGGGAATCATGACTTTTTATTTCTTAATACAATACACTGAAATGTTTTCTCCATTATAATTTTCTATATACATTTCTCCCCTTTGCAAGTCATCATTCTCCATTATTGTAACATTTTTGAAGTCCTATATTCTCTATCATCATTCCTTCCAAAAAACGTATCATATTTCATCCTCCACATTTTATCCATAAAACATTGAATTTATCTATTTTCAGCCGTTGGAAATAAACCCAAAGAATCAAATTTTTACTTTTATTGCTCAAAACACACTCCCCACTGATCGTATTGCCCCTATAAACGAACAATACATCAGCAAACAGATTAAAATAGTTAGCAATAATGGGGAGAGGGAACCAACCAGAACAAACTCATGCACCGGGAGGTGGTTGAACACTAAGGTTTAACTTATTTTTATAAAAAACATGTCCTAATAATGTCTTGGTTAGTATGTCATCGACTTGATCATCACTTCCAAAATGGTTCATTTTAATCATGCCTTGTTCCACCTTTTCCTTGAAAATGTTATATCTGATTTCAATGTGTTTCATATGATAATGCTAAATATGATTATTTATAAGATCAATTTCACTCATGTTGTCATATTGAATCACCATGGGATTTTTGACCTTATCATCAATGTTAGTTAATTTTTGGTTCATCTAATGTGGTGTAGTGAAAGTCTTCGTAGCAGATATATACTCACCTTCAAATATAGTTATAGAAGTGATTTCCTATTTCTTAATGAAAAATCCCACAAATTTATTTCTAGTGAATAATTCTTAAAAACTTGTGGAATTTATATCCACCATATCTCCAGTGTAGTTATCATTAGAAAATGTTGATAATTTATTATTTTTTCCTGCAGAAAAGTATAATCATTACTTGTGAGTTCCTTGAATGTACCTCTTGAATTTTTTACAAATTCCATATGTTATTCCATTGTATTTCATTGGAAGTAGGCTCCTAATCATGTTGAAAAGACAATATTTGGATGTTTTTCATTTAAGTACATTTGGTTATTGATTATTCTATTGTATATGGTGGGATCAATAAAAGAAGTATCCTCATGCTTTCTATGTTTAATACCAACCAAACTTGGAGTTGACATTTGATTGGACTCATGTATATTGAATTTCATCAGCAACTCTCTAGTATAATTTTCCAGAGAAATTTATGTGTAGTCTTTCCTCTAAATCAATTGTAGCCCTAGGAAGTATGTGTGTTTACCAATAATAAACATTTTAAATTTTTATTACATGTGATTAGAAAATTCATCCACTGATTTCTTCCTGCTTCCACCAAATATAATATAATCTACATACACCAGAACAATGAACTAATCTATCTATGAATTATTCACATCAAGATTGTGATCCACTCATACTCTTTTAAATTAGAAGATTCTTTAGAAAATAATCCAACTGAGAGTACCATGCATGTGGTTCCTATTATAGACCATATAAATCAAAATTTAATATGAAAACCATCATATTATCTTTAAAAATTAGAAATCTCACTTTCATTAAATATAGATTTCTTCTTGAAGAACACCATTAATGAAAAATGTCTTGACAGACATTTGATACACTTTGTATCCTCATTGAATTTCTATGGAAGGAAATGGTCTTATTGACTCCAATCTAGACATCAGAGAAAACTTTTCTTCAACATCAAAACCATCATTCTATGAATAGCCATTATACACAAGCCCTTATTTATTTCTGATCATATTTCCATTATCATTAAATTTATTTTTGAAAATCCACTTTGTACCAATTACCTTTAGTTTTTTAGGTCTCTTAACTAGATCCAATTATTGGTTCTTATCGGAATGATATAACTCTTAATACCATAATATATATTTTGTGTATTTAAAAAATACACTTTTAAGGGGTAAGTGTAAACCAACCTTACAAAATCCATCAAAAATAAAAAAACCATCCTGAAAACAACCAATACATCCATACCACTTCAAATTCAACTACCCATGTTGGATATAATTGTCAAAATTGAAAAAACCATAAGAACATAATGACTTGCATTGGGCCACGTGACTACCTACATCACCTGCTCATCAAAGTCTATCACACCACTATCACATCCATCACAAATGAGAACATCAAAATCAACCAGTTCATCGGAATAACGATGCTGATGAACACCAGGAGACCACTAACTAGGGAGAAGCAAAACCAAAAAACAGGCCTCCTCCGAGCACACTCTAATGCAACCGTCTCCATCGGCCCAGGCCATATAACCACCGGAGAATCCACCATAACCCTCCAAAAAACCATGAGACATGCACTATAGAACCAGTGATTCATCTAATGGATATCCTTCCATCGCAACCATTCACTGCAGACATCATCAGCTCATCACTGACTGCACCAAGAGACTTCGATGCAACATCCACATCGAAATACCACCTTGGACACGCCCAAAAAAGAACCACCATCTTCATTGTCCAAACATACATTAATCAAGACATCCCTGCCATCGATCACCTAGATATGAGCACATGAAATCACTTCCTAAAGAACCAAGAGTACCACCGCCTGCTTCGCCTTGAGGAGAATGGAGGAGTACTGAAACATGAGCAGAGAAAAAAGCAGACATCAGCCAGAAAAATCACCAACAACGTGACATCTCTACACCATCATGATACAAAAATCTACAACTTAATGGAACATGGGATGGAACCCATGAAAATCCAAAACCTAGAAAGATGAGGGGATATTGGGGCCTGAAACCTTGGAGAGAAGAGATGAAGACACCATGAAGATCCACAACCACCAAGACGCTAAAACCAAAATGTAAAAAATCAAACTCTCCCATAATGTCCCAGAGGGGAGCAATGGATCTTGAGGTTAGAGGGAAGAGAATCATCCTAGGAAAAGAGTTAATGCCTTAATCAGAGTGGAGAAACCACGAAGTCGAGCAGACGAAGCATTAAGAAGAAGATAGAGTAGAGAGGGGATTTGGGAGGAACCCTAGAAAGGAGAAGCAACGGGAGAGATAACAAACCTGGTGAGAGCCATTTAAACCTCGATCCAAATATTGGGGGAAACCATAAAGATCCACAGTCGAGAAGAGAAAGAGAAGTAAATCAGAGAAGAGAAATCTTGGAGCAGGATGGAAGAAGCAACATAACCGAAAGACATATTGTCCATTATTCCTCATTATCATTGTCAGCATCGGAGCTGTCCAATCCCCAATAATGTTGGATTGATCAATTTTTTGTCTTCAATTTCTCTTGTGAGATTAAGGAGAATTTTCTTCTGCCACATTTTCCTCTTCTGGTTACTCTTTCGAGTCAATATCAAGATGTGATTCCAATGTTTTTTACAACTTCTTCTGCTTTTGTATTTGGATCCTTTCCATATCCACATTCTTCCTCATCATCTATCACATTAGTATAAAAATTCCTTAAGTAATTTTTTGGTTTTATCTTGAATGTTATTCACGTCACTGATTTCCCTAATTTTTAATGACTTTTATTGAAACATTTTTAGGCTTTGATATTCATTAAATATTCAAGGAATGTTCCTTAATCTGCAACATCACTATTATTTAGTTGATTTCATTATTTTTTTGGATAAAACATTTACTTATGATTACACTTAAATACTTAAAAGTGTAATTCCTTCCATGACACAACTCATGTGGTGTCTTTTTTTCAACCATATAAATCTCTGTTTGATTTATAAAATACATCGCATATTGAGCAGCCTCCTTCCAATAATGTCGTGGGATAGAACTCTCAATCAGAATAGATTCTACTATATTTTTTACCTATAAATTCCTATGCTAAACAAATCTATTTTTGTAGGGTTCTCATAGAATCCCAATCAGTTCGTATAATATGGTTTTCTAGGTAATTTTCAAACTCAATGGATGTGTATTATCCACCATTGTCAGACCAAATTTGTTTTATTATCTATATAATATCATTCTCAGCAATTTGGAAATAAGTTTTCATGTAATAAAGAACATTATATTTTCATTGTATAACCATCACCCATGCCATTATACTATAATCATAAATGAATATGATTATGTAACTTTCTCCATGAGATCTAGAAACAAGTATCAAATAACATAAGTCTATATGAATGAGATCAAGAAGCTTTGATACCCTTTTCATCATTGGATGATATGAACTACAAAGAAACACTCCTTAAATGAAATAATCACAGGTCTTTTACCATTTACACTTCATATTGGGGATATCCATGACAATATTCAACATAGATATCTTTTCTATGTATTGTTTATGGAAATGACCCAACTTTCATTTCCACATGTTCTTTAATTCTTCAAAAGTCATGTATTGAATGTTTTATTTACTGGAAACATGATATCGGTTTCCATCTGTTCTGAAACCTTTCATGAGATAATTCCTTGTTCTTCCTTTTATAGTGAACCCATTTTTATGGGATTACATTATAAGTACTGAGTTACATAGTTGACTCACACTCAGGATAATGTGATGTAACCTATCAACATAAAGAAATTCGGTCTTCTTCATCTTACCATTGGCCAGTTAAGTACTTCCATTACCTTTGATCATCAAATCCCCATAATTACCAAATATCACTATTACATAAATTTTTTATTCACATTAGTTAATATGTCTTCATTTACCGTCATGTGGGATGAGCATCCACTATCATGAACCCCATTGCTGATGTTCTTGGTATCTTTGACATTTACTTCTACAAGGTTGGATAATTAATTTTTTCTACTTTTCCTTCCATGTAATATATGTTTGAGTGATGTATAAATCTCTCTTTTCAAATATTTTTTCCACATTCATAGGTTCCTCATACTCACACACTTAGTCTATAGGAATGAACCTATTTGTATGAACAACACCATCTTATGGGCGAGTGTTGACTTGTCTTTGATTTGTATATGAATTTTTCATTCCATTCTTCTTCCTGTAATCAATAACTTTATATCCAAAGTTAAAATAATGAAATAAAATCCAAAAAAACGATTTCTTCTAAAAATAATTAAGTTATGAAATCATTACCCTTTTTCAACTTCCAAGATCTTTCCAATTCAAATATCTCATTTCCACTTCACACTATGATATGGTATGACCCATATGGCCTAAAAATTGAAACAGCATAAGTGTAAATTACTTTTCCCATCTATTCTTCCTCATGATAATTTATTTGAGAGGATATTGTTACTGTATATCATCTGAGGAAACTTGATGTCATACTTTCAGTCTAATTCAAGACTTTCAATGTTTGTAAATCTTGTGTCTTTGTGATATGTCTTACTTTCATCTTACCTTTAATTTGGCACATTTTAGTTATAGAATTCGATGATTCAGAATAAAAACCAATTCATATGTTTCCCATTCACAATGATGTTTGATCATTCATAGAATTTTCAACTTCATCAAAACCATTATTAGCTCTCTATAGCAGCTCAACATCTGAGAATTTTTCATAATGATATTTTTTCATTGCTTCTTTTAGATTTGATCCAGTTTCATGTTTACTCATAAGAGTAAAAATGTATTAATCAACTCCCTCAATAGTTTCAGACTTTTACTACAATCTATATGTAAGTTAATTAATTAACATTTTTTGTTATTCAATTCTAAGCTTTAGTTCAACTATATATTTTGATATTTCAATAGCTTTTGAAGGTTTCATTACTAATTTCTATATTCAATCAATTTCATCTTCAAGTATATGAACATATTTTGATGACTCTTCCACAATTTCTCTCAACTTTTCTGCATCTCTTTCATTGATTATCATGATTTTGAAGAGAATACTTATGTAGAAACTTGATATTTACATCATTGGTCAACATATTATCTCATGATTTATCTCTGTATAGTTCTAACTTTTCAATTGTATCCATCATTGATGCATGGGTACTAGATTTGAATTATAGTTCTTCTTCAACAAATAGATCACTACCATTATCTTATTCATCAAAGAAAAAATTATTTATTTGTAATTTTTTAATAGACATGGATTATCCCTTATTAAAAACCATTTTTGAGGCATCTATAGGTCTTCAGCTTCAATTTCTTCATCATCAAACTTTCTTATTCTCCAAGAGTCCATTTTCCCAACTCTACCAAAAAAACAGATCATATGTAAATTTCCTTCAAATTTATTTTTTTCTTTATTTATTTTCATGGAAATGGGAGAAAAAAGATCCTTTCCCTCATTATCTTTATCAACATTTTCTCTTAAAATTTCAAGTTTTTCCAGAGTTGTGAATGCCATTTCCTTTTGTACTCATGTCTCTATATATTCTGGTATGAATCTCATCTCATGATCCACCAAGCTACTCAATAGATCATCTAGAGAATGTTCGAAAAGATCCCTTTCATCAAGGGATGACACCTTTGCAATGTAATTTTGTGTATGTCTTATCATGATTTTATTTACAATATCAATTCCTTTGATTTATTCACCAAGTCCTCATACTGCTCCTATAACATTAGTGATTGGATTGAAAAACTCATCTTCATTTTTGTTGGGATGCATCTTCAGATCATCAAACATATTGTACAATCATTTTAGTTTCTCCTCCTTCACTTTTCTATCACCTTTATAAATATTCTGTAGTTTTTCCCACCTAAAAATTGCTGACATATAACTCGTCACCTTTAGATATATCTGATCATAAAGAGTTTCCATGAGGGAATTCTATGCTTTTGTATATATATATATATATATATCATTTTCATATCTTTATAAATCATAGATAGCCGGATCAGAAACCAATATTCCTTGTACAGTGGAAAACCATACTTATATTGCATGAGATCTTAGATGAGATCGCATCCTATTCTTCCATTTCTGAAAGTCTCTTCCATAAAAATGGGGGAATCCCCTGATATTCACTATTTTCCCCATGGTAGAAATGAAGGGAATATTTAACACTAGAAGCCTTTATCCTCTGATACCACTCAAAGGACCCCGTAACACCCTGATAGGATAGGGGTGAATCAGGGTGACAACATTTTATTTTAAAGTGATGGATATTGTTCCCACATTGGTAAGAACTTGTTAAATACATCTTTTAGTAATGTATAGTAATTTAAGCATTCACACGCAGAATCACCACACAATAGTTTCACTCGGTTCACCACTAAGTGCTAGTCCAAGGACCATATGTGAACATGCTGGTGATTATATCAAAGTCCACTAATCATAATTATTTTTGTATTATAAAATGTTAGCACAATTCCTCTATTCCCAATTGACCACCTTTAAATGGTTTTAGGGATAGCACATTGTATCCCCCAGATCACTTTTCTTGACCCCCCCTTGCTCGCTGTATTGGGAATAATCTTTTCTCATTTTATTTACTTGATGGTCACATCAATTGGTTGAAATTAAATCATACATCCATAACTATAGATAAATGCACATTTGAAGAACTGTTTTTACCTATATATTTAATCCACCTTTCCATGAACTAAAATTTTGTGAACCATTCCTCCACAAACTGCACTGCCACATATACCACCTCTGCGTTTTTCCTCCATAAACCACTATCATGTACTGCCTTCACACACTGTGTCTGCATACTGCTTCTTCTCTGTGGATCAACTCCTCCTCCGTGAAATGTCTTCCACAAACCATCTTTCTCAAACTGTCTTCTTTAAACCATCTTCCACGAACCATCTTACATGAACCATCCTACTAAACATCCTACATGAACTATCTTCCATGAACCATCCTCTACAAACTATTATGTATTTCACCAAATTCCTTCCAGATTTCTAATCATAGTCTTATTTCTACGGTTTTATTCCTATTAATAACTCTAGAATTCTATGAATTCTTATGGGATTTTTAATCACAGTGTTGTTCTATAATGAAGTGATTCGTTATTCTTATATAAGAAAATAAATACACATAATTTTGTAAACTACGATATACCAAATCTTCAATACAACACCACCTTTACCACGTACCATGTATCTCCTGCAAACCATTTTTCTCTACACTCTCCGTATACTTCCACTCTTCCTTCAGTGGGATCGAAATATAGGTGTAAATACTCAATTACAGGAGTGGGGGATTGTAAGTCTAAAAAAATCTGTTTTTTAACTTAAGGAAACTTTTTTTAACAATGTTAAAAAATTATATTCACTTGAACCCTCCATGGAAAGGTAAATGGAAAACACCAGAGGTTTAATAAAGATGTGTAATGAAATAGGAACATAATAATTATTTAAAAATTTTCTACCTTAGACTACATAGAATCTTAAATTAGAGTTACAACAAGAGAGAATGTATAAGAAACACTTTATTATTATTAAAATTTACTGTAGAAATATATATTACATTAAAATATTACAAATATTTTAACTCAAAGAGTAGGGTATCCAAAACACCTTGGATAATGTAACTTTATTTATACATTCCAACAACTCTATCTTACCAACACCAAGGTAAGACCTTGATATGAAGATTAATGAATGTTTTTCTTTCCCAATAAGCCCTTTATATGTATTCTAATAATCACCTCTATCGTGCTTTAGCTAGAATCCCTTGATTAAGCATGTAATAAACACCTCTATCTTCTTTAAACATGGAATCACTTGATTAAGCCGATAATATTCTCATTGGTATTCCATCAACATGGAAGCCCTCGATCATAATCACCAATGATCGATGACCAAATAAGTAGAATAAGGTTTATTGAAGATTTAATGTATGTTAAAAAAGTAGTGCACAACTTGATCACTTCATGGATTTCACACAAAGAAATTTTTTCATATATCTCACGTGCCAAAAAATCCAAAAGAGTGTATGTTTCCTGAGCTCAACCAAATGACTTGTTATCTATCGGTGTGATCATTAACGGTTGAATTTTCCTCCAATGGTGATATTTTTCCTAAAATATTGAAGGGACCTGTACATGTGACACTTACAATAGTAATATAATAACATATTAGAGGAAATCTTGTAGTATAAAAAATATCATGAGAAACATTTTGTATGTATGAATATGGTTGTATGAATCAATACATTACGAAAATATAGTACCATTAAGATTGTTCTAAAATAGAATATTTTTAAATAATAAGATCCAATAATGATTTATGATAATTTGATCTAAAAAATATTGAGAATCAGAATTGAGAGATATGGTAAATTGGATTAAAAAATATATTCAAATTGGAATTGTAGAAGTGAGAATCATATTAAAAAATTTTGATGGTTCTGAATTGGGAAACCGTGAATCGGATTCACATTTTTGAGTGAATCATGATTTAAGTAACTATGAATCCGATTTTATTTTTAGATTATTTTTAATTGAGAAACAAAAATTCACAATCACAATTATGAGAGAATTGGAATAGATAAACATAAAATTAGAATCAAAATTCTAAGAGAATCATAATTGAGAAAGTGACGGATTTGGAGTTTTATTAAGGATATGAATTTTTCCAATAACTATTTTGTCTTGAGAAAAATAATATTAGACAAAGCTATAAACTGGTTAAAGAATATGAACATTAATTTCCTTATAGTTAAAGTGAATTATTAAGATTTTTTTTTGTAATTTCCAAAACATAATGGAACTAGAGAATTCATAAGAAAACATTAGAATCGACTCCTTCATGGTGGCCTAACTCCACTGTGAACCTATCACAACTTCCTTTTGGCCAATGAAAATCAATCCCATGTACCTCCAGCATTCCATGAACCATTTTCCTCCCAAGAACCAAAAGCCTCCCTGTGAACCATTTTTTCATTACCTGAACCATTTTCTGTATGCTTCCTGCTTACCGTTCTTTGTGGTCGGCATTCTAGGAAACTATACCACATTAAACCCCTAATTATGATTGTACTGTAATATCTCTTAACTTGCAAACACTGTGGTCAACCCATTATGAATTGATAATAAAAAAACCATACAACATTTTAAGAAAAGAACAACCTTGGTTTCAACAAGAACCTCCTATAGCCTTCTCCACTATCACCCCATTGAGGTTTGGTGTTTTTTATTTATATTTTTTTACTAGGGGTCACATAGAAGACATTAAGATTCTAAAATTTGGCACTATGCCCCAAAATATTTTTCCAGTAACCCCTATACAAGACATATCCTTACTATCAATAGATTACATTGTATAAGAAGTGTGAAATTTACAACTTAAATAAAATATGTATAAATCAATATATGTTTGATCATAATTTAAAATTTTTAACAACTCATAATGGGTGATTAAATTCCTTCTAGAAATTATGAAAACATTTAAATAATATTCCAATATAGAGTTTTTAGATGTAACACAACAGTATTAATTTATTTACTACACATCCTTTTGCTTTTTCAATCGCATTGTGTATTGAAATGTTTCATAGTGAAAGGACATAAATCAGGGCATATAAATTCTTGGGAGTATCAATTTTATATTATTATATATATTTTTTAGTATATATATTTATCTGACCTGAGAATAACATAAATAAATATTAAATCAATTTTCAGGAATATTCAGTATATTTCATAATAATACACACCTGACTAAAAATGTTTTGCGTATTTGGTGACTAGATATATAACCATCTTATTTCATTTAATTTATTTAACAACTACCAAAAATTATTATAACATAATACCCTTCTTAGTCATACCATACTTATAATATTTTTCTTTATCCTAGGGAAAGGAAACATAATAAAGGGTGAGGTCAAAAGATCAGTAAGGGTAAATATGGGAGATATCGATCAATGATCAAAATTGAGTATAATATTAGCATATGAGTATAAGAGTATGATATTAAAATTATAAAATCATACCCTATTATTCATATATCATAATCATGAATCATATTAAAATTATTTCTTAACTCAAAAGACATTAATTATAATATAATGAGAGATCATAAGCCACATGAATATAACATTAGAATAAGAACAATTCATAAGAGAGTGGCATAAATTGAGGAATAATCATAATCATATAAATAATTTTTGAAGGATATATACCATGATATTCCTCATATATTGGTCTTGGGATAACCACCCATGTACCCTCTTTGGGTATATAATGACCTCTCTCGTACCCTCATTATGGTAAGTGATAACCTAACATGCACCCTTTGAGATGATAAACAGTAAACATTAACCAATGTATTTAAAGGATATAACATACCAACTAATCACATTATCATAGTCCATTCATATATATCGCACAAGATAATGAAAAGATTTGTCATTTAATCATATCTTAACATATAAAAAATAAAATGGGGTTTTTCAAGATTTAATCATCATAATCAACAACCATCTAGATAAAGAATAGGGGGATTAGATGGGAAATATTAGGGAATTTATAAATGAATAAAATGAGGAATATAAGAATAATAAGTTTTATAAAATGAAGAAAAATATTTATGTGGTTTGGGAGTAATCCCTACATCCATAGAGAGGTATAAAGTTCCCTAGTTTCGGGAAAATAATATATAGGGAGATATAATTGTTTCACACATATAAAACCATACTGAAACATGATAACAAATAAGATGATGTATTGTTACACAAACTGAATAATAATTCCACACTACTAAAATAAATGGTGGTTGGAGTTCATCATCAATATAGTATTGGGGCAACCCAAGTTCAAACTTTTACAATGTTCGGCAGCAGGAAGTCCGTAGAGCTATAGTACCACTATCTCCAAAGTATGCACTTATATAGTTCCCTATCAGTGTTTGTTGGAAGTAATCGACATAATAATTACCCATAATGGATCAGGCTACACCAAATGAATATTACCATTAGATCATATCCCTAGTGAATTATAAGTATCATCAATGGATGTTTTCCATAGATTAAAATATAATTAAATGATCATCATATTATTTATTTAGGAAGATAAATTTTCCATTCTTAAATCATCCATTTAATATCAAAAAAATTATATAATATTATAAAAAATATTTTCATAGAATATAATCAATGCAACTTGAAAAGGAATATTTAAAAAAATAGTTTTCATGATTGTATGAACTTTCATTAGTTAAGTACATGTTAAAACATATATTCTATTCACAACTTTGGTAAAATCTACCACATTAAAAAAAAGAATATTTCTTTTAAACCATCATATATAAAGTAAATCATTGTTAAAAATTCATTTAATAAATAATTTGATAATATTAAAACATTGTTGAAACTATTTTAAATAAAATATACAGATGGAAGGAAAATATTCTCAAATTAAAAGAAAATAGTATATTCTTAAAAATATTCATTTACAATATTGAATAATTAAAGAGAATCAAATTAAACGAAATGATGTAAATAAAAAAAACAAATTATATGAGAATAGAATATATAATATTTTTGTGAGATAGATTGTATAATTTAATCATTATAAATTTAAGCATAAACAATCCCGGTAAAACGTGAGATTGTAACATAAAACCCTTACTAATTTAATAAATTTTGACTCATAACCCTCATGAATTAAATAAATTCAAATTAAACTTTATATAACATTAATATAAATATATTTAGGATATAACTAATAAAATATTAAATATATCACCAAATTTAAAAATAAGTTGTGAATATGGAACATGTCTCCCAGAAAAAAAACAAGACGAGAACCCTTACCTCAAGCCTGAATTACCTCATAAGTAATCTATCCTTAAAAATTATAAATTTAAAATAACCATCATTATATAAAATAAACTTTTTTCATAATTTTAATACCATACATTGTTTTCTTAAAACATATTTTTTACTCTCAATTGTCTATCTTTCATTATCACAATCATTTTGGGTGTTAACTACTTCATTTTTCAGATATCTTTCTGTTATGTAGTTATGGTCCAAAAAATTTGATCATGGTTAAATCATATATAAAATCATAATAATGGAATAAATATCATATTTATTTATTACATTAACTTTTATGACTAATCATATAAGGTGGTGATGATAAATTAATTACATTACTTTGTGGAGACTGTATTTCGTACGTATGCATCAGTGATGATTCCATTTTTTTGGATAGAACTAAATAATGGAAAAAAATCAACTTTAAAAAATAATTATTATATCATGATTTTGATATATATAAATTAAATATGTCTTTATCACCATCTATGTAAATAGGAAATTAACAACAAATCACATCACTTCAGGGAGGTGATAGTACACACATACTCATTAATGATATTATTATTTTAAAATGGATGGGAAGGTAATATGGTACATAATTTATTTTAATTATATAAGAACAATTATTTCATAAATATAATATATAAACAATAATTCCTTTATAATAACTAATAGTTATTGAAGGGGATGAAAACTGAATCATTTCACTATGTGGAGATGATAGCCACATGTACGTAGAAGTGATATTTATATTTACCCATTGAGGGAAAGGATGTATAAAATGATTTATATTGATCATATAATACCTCAATATATTTAATATACTTAATTAATAATTTTATGATGGATACAACATAATTTTATGAAATATAATAAGTGATAATATTTGAAAGAGTCGGGTAATCTGATTAACACTCTTTTGCAAGTCCACCTTTGGAATACATCTAATGCATTTATAGGACGGTATTGGGGTAATAACATAAAATAAATAATGAAGGTAAGTAATCTATTTGGTTTTTAGAGAAGATATTTACCAATTTATATGGCTTAAAATGTGTGAATAAAGTAGAAGAGACACACTTTTATTACTGATGGGTGGGGCACACATGGAATTAATTAAAATATTTAAATTATATAAGGAAACATTGATATTAAAGAGGGAATATGAAAATAATAATAAATAATGTGTATTTTTTATCCTTATCTCTAAATTTGACCCCAGATATACTAGTTCTTATCTTAACCATGGTAACACATTTTTATTGTTTTTTACTATTCACTATGAACAAAAATGAATGTGGCATCATTACCAAACATCGACGTGATCATTTATAATGTATAATCCATTCAAAAAAAATTAATTTCTATAATTTTAATACATTATGGTTAAAATAATCATGCAAAAACATTGAAACCCTTTTTACCATGAAATTTTAATCACAAAACTGAATTTATTATTATTCTATGCGTTTTAAAAACTATTATATGAATGTTAATTTTATTAATGAAAATATATTATATAAATTTAAATAAAATAATAAATGAAAAGAGATTTATTTAATTTCCGAATATAAAAAATTACACAGATAAAAAAATGCATATAAAACAACTCATTTTAAAATAAAATGATTTTATATTAATTCCTAATAACTATATAACTGATATATAAATTATTATTTTTATTTCGGCATGCTATTTTATTAGAATAAATGTTTAATATTTATCAATAATATTGTTCAAAAAAGCTATAAAAATCTAGAAAAATGCAATACTTCAGTAAGTAGACCTTTTAACCTTGATATGATATTTCAAGAATTTAGTGATATTTTATAAATATTAATTATTAAATTTGAGATAGAGGATTTTTTTTAAATTTATTTTTTAATCTATTTGATCCTATTCATATACATTAATCCAATAAATATTTTATAAAGGATATAATATATTGTTGTTTTATTATAGTTGAGGTTTCATGTATATCAATCTTCTAAATATAAGAAATTTATTTTAATGTAATACATACAAAATAGTTGGGTGTTGAATTATACACACCTTAAAATTAATTTCACCCTATAAATTCCATATCTTTAATTCAAAGAAATGATAATTCTTTTACTACATAACATAAATGGGTTCATATTTAGCTTCGCCAAATTTTTGTTTCCTCTTAATAACATTAACTACATGATAAATAATTTACCTTAGAATTTCATTACTATGTCCCAAGATTTTTATTTATTTATTTTTTTTATAAAATATCATCTTTCAATGGAAAAAAATCTTACTTTAGTAAATGTGATGGTTTAGTTATGTACTTCCTCAAAATAAATACTTTTAACACATCATGAACTTGAGAGAGGTTTGGGAGAAGCGATAAGCAATAACCTACCACCGCTACATGATCAAGAATATCAAATGGCCCAATATACCTAGAGAACAATTTTAATTTCATTTTGAATACCATAACAATTTCCATGGATAAATTAATAGGAATAAATTCTCACCAAATTAAAATTATATATCTTGATAATTATTATCATCATAAATATCTTGTAAAATATGATCTTCCATGATGTTCTATTGAATGGATCTAAATTTTTTCCACTTCCTAATCTAGATTAGGTCCCAATATATTTACCCCCTTAACTTCATCTATTCATATTATGGTTATACTCTTATTTATATAAATGGATTCATAAGGATCTATCTGAATTCCTAAGGGAGAGTTTTTATTATATGAAAATAAAACAAGTGGAAGATTCCAATACTAGAAACTTCTGAAATATTGTGAACATGATATTAGTGCATCATCCATGGTTAAAATGGTTCTACTAGACTTATAATATTTATAATGATGATAAGAGTAACTGAAACACTTCCCCTTACATAGATATTTCTAAATAATTATCCATATTATTTATGTAAACCATGAATCTCAATGAGATATAATAGAATATGATACTTCATGAAACCATAACAACACTTTAATGTATATATTGGAATGATGATAAGGTTATAAATCTTTTCTAATAGCAGTGATTTTTTTTTTTGACTTTTTAATTTGATCGAAGAAAACCCAAATTACATTTTCGCATTAGATTTCTTGAGGATAACAATAGTAAAATCAATGGTGATGTTTTGTCATATCTATATAGTTATGGGTAAGTCCTATAACATATCCCTAGACATCTTTTTCTCATCCATAACTTGTTGGAATACCATGAATTGAGATACAAAAATTGTAATATCTCTCTTTATGTTATCCCACAAGAAATGATCATTATGGCCTCTATACATTTTCAAACTTTCAGGATGAATAAATAATGATGATCAATGAGATTCATCTAATTGATCCTTCTTCAATTTTGGTATAATAGAGAAACATAATCTAATATTTAACTTTATAATTTCATAAAAATAATGTTTGAAATAAAGAATACTTATCAATATTATTTGTAGCTATACATATTCCTTCCGTGACACTGTAATATTCAAATAGATAAATGGATTAAAAATCATTTGTGAAAGATAATATTTCTCCCCTTCCTTCAATATTTTAGGGCCTACCCTTCGTAAAACCATAAATATTTGATCTTATGTCATCCTAATCACAGGTAAGTTTGCACGATCCCTTCAAATAAAAGAAACAACCACCTTTCTTACTTTCTCATGGTGGTAATATACTGGAAAATCATAATAATTAATCAAATTTAACCATATTATCTATATTATGTTCATATATATTTGTGTGAATATATACATTAAACATTTACAAAAAATATATATGTCAAACCCTTATCTATAAAGATAATTATTCAATACCTTTAATGAATATATTACCATTACTACATCCATGTAATGGGTAGTTTAATTATTCCCATGAAAAATTAATTAATGAGAGGCATAAGATATAACGATTTGATTATACATAAGAAGATATACTAGACCCTGAATAGATGTATCACTATTGATCAAAACCCCTTGGCCACTACAGGGTAGTGTGAGTAGAGATTCACTAATCAACCTTCTCTTCAGTTTCCTAATTTTTTTTCCATATTCATCACTCAAAAGGAACATTAATCATTTATATATGAACTTTGGGAGTGGAATATATGTCCCTAAGAAATCATTCACAAATAATCAATAATATCCATCCAATCAAATATAACTATAGATTAGAGTCACAGTGGTTGGTCGGGGCCAATGTTTAAAGACATACATAAAAAATGATCCATCAATATACACTTATTTGTGATCATGTGTCGCAATAATAAAAATTTATATAATCATAATTCACAATTTCTGAATTTGGAATAAATTTTCTCGTTTCAAATGGTATTCAACACAATTCTCAAGTGATTATCATACTCTTCATTGCTCTTGGATTATATGAGAATATCTTCTATACTGAGTATTAATAGTTGAACTTTGTAATCTAAGATGACTATATTCATTAAATCCATGAATATAGATGGTAAATTTATAAGAATAAGTTTAATCACTATAAATTCATTGTTTATATACCTTGGATGGAAGACTATATTTGGTATGTATTAACCTTTGACCCATTATTGATAGTATCCAAAAGAAATGTAAATCATAGAGAAGTAGTAAAATACTTGAAGTTGATAAAAAAAATTTATAAATATTGGGCATATGAGACTTATTCTTGATCATGATATTGTATAGGTCTTCATAATAAATATATTGTTTCATTGATCTATATTTATTCTTAACAAAAATAATAGGTCCAATCCAAGGCGATGCACTTGATTTAATAAATCCCTTATCAATGTTCTCTTGGAGTTTCTATGCCCATTGTTTCATTGATTAGTTGATTTCCTTCCCTTACCATATTGATGGAGGAGATGGAAGCTATTTCTACCTACAACAAGTTGACCCTGGGTGTCATGTTTGGGGTTGACCATACTTCTTTGGTCTTCTTCATGAATTGTTTTACCTCATTGTACCTTGTTCTCAAACTGACCATTTTAGATCTCAACATGAGTTCCTTCATCATCCACTATTTTTCTTGACTGGACTCTTCTAGTGGAATCTATAGGGGAGTTGGGTCCTATGGAATGTCGAGGATTCTTTTCTTCAGATGGAATATAGAATTTTCTGATGGTAGTGACTCTCCTTTGGTGTCTATGTGGGTTAGTCTCAATTTCCTTCCAATTTATTTTGTATTAATTTTCCACCACTTTAAGTTATTGGGGATTCCCAGTGGCTCCTTTTATTTTTTTTATGACACAACATTTCCCTTGGAGTATTCTTTGTTGGTGAGCATCTCTATGGAGCTAGACTTTTAAAATATCCAGATGCCTTATTTTGAGATTCATGTGGGTGATTCCCTTATTTGGAGATAGTAGCTCTAGTATCATTATATGATTTGTTTATATTATATGTGCTATATTTTGGGTTACCTACAATCCAACTACAACTATTAACCATTTTCCCATAAGGTCTCCTTTTCTGATGGTGGTTCACTGCTGCATAATCCTCCTTATTTGCAACATCTTGGTAATTTTAAATGGAATGCTTCCTTGGTTACTCATTAAGGAGTTTTTGAGGCCGATGGGTATTAATTTAGGATTGGTCAGGGGGTGGATGACTCTTCTCTTACTATAGTTGGGGAGGATTTTGTAGAGGCGAGTTCTTCCCAAGATAAGGTTTCTTCACAGGCTATTATTTTAGTGGTAAGTGATGATTTTCAAGGGGTATGGTGGTTGATTCTAAGAAACTTTTTTCTTGTTTTTTTGGTTAAATGAGTGAAATATTTTTCCCATTAGAACCTTCATATATTTCATTTAATTTGTTCCCAATTTAATTACATTTTTAGAGATGGGAAAAAAGATAGTGTGATATTTTTTTATTATCCATATGAATTTTTTGGTGGAGAAGGCATTATTTACTACATCTATTTTGATTCATTATAAAATATAGATAATGGATTTTTATATCTAGTTTCTCCCAATATAGTGCTACATGGATATAATGTTCACCTATCTCTTCTGACTAGCATTGTTACCTAGATAAATTCTAGAGTTTCCTCTCTACCAAAGATGGTTTCTATTAATACTCTTAGTAAATCAGGTAATTTGGTACCTACCATCTCTAATAAATGATTTTGATTATGTTTTCACAATGCCAGAAGAATCAAGACTCAAATAAAAGTGATTTTATTTCCAATGGGATTAAATCTAATTTTTTTCTCTAGTGGCCATATTTAATACTAAATAGAACGATTATTCTATTTATAATTTTAAAATTGAACTCTATGGAGGGAGTATTCTACTTGAAGAACCTATTAATACTAATATATGGATTATTTATAAGTTTTTTCTCATGTTTTTTATTGTGTAATCGTCAGAATAGTATATCACCATCAAGGATAGTGATCACAATTATTCTATTTTTATTTATTTTTTTTATGCTAAATGTGATCTAGAGGAGAGGGAAGTGTTATGAAAAGTTTTTTGTGCTTTAATTTGGTGGATTCATCATGGTTATTCTATAGTGATTTTAATGAGATTATACATAGCTCACAAAAGATATGGGAATAATATTTCCAAGGAAATCTTTTTTATATATTAAATATTTTTCTTCCAATAATATTATTTAGGGTATGGGGTTTAATAGTTGTAAATATAAATGGTGTAAGAATAAAAGAGGGTTGCAACATATTTGGAGTCACATGGATCTGTTTTTTACCAACTTTCATTATAAATTCATTTGTAAAAATGATTTAGTTTCTAATCTTATCAGGGTGCACTTACATCATTCCCCTATTATTGTGGATAGAATTTTCAACAACCTAAGAAGTAGCCGATTTCTTCTTTAGAATATGTGGGTGAAGGATGATAGTTTTCTTCATGATGTTCAACTGATCTGGGTGAAGACAATGCTTGATAATTCATGGTATATCATACGTTTTAATCAGTTATGGTTAAAGGTAGAGCCATCTATATGGTATAATATTATTTCAAGATCTTAAGAAGGTATTAAAGTTCATAAAAATGATATATTCCACATTGATCTCATCCTCTAGGAGAAATGGGTTGAGATTTACTTTATGATTACCATGTATAAATAAGGGACACATTCAGCTAAATATATATATATAGAGAGAGGGAAGATAGTGTGTGACTAAAGTTTATTTGGTTAAGGGAAGGGGATATGAATACCAAATTATGTCATGAATTCATTAAGTGGAAACAATATAATGGAAACATAAACATAATGTGTGAAAATGTGTCTTTTAGTATTTTTTTGGGTGAGTTGGACAATCTAGATGCATCCCATTGGTAGGAACTTTTGGAAGGCACATTTCCTCATATGAAATGTTTATTTATGAGGACCAATGAAGGTGTTGGTATCTTTAGGAATATAATTAGGTTAGTTGGGGATGATAAAAATTATGGTATGAAGAAAATCACTAGAAATAAGGATACCAAAGTGGTTGTGTTCCAGAAGATATTGAAGACTACACCCAGAAAAAATGGGTTTCTAGGGCCTTTGTATACTTAATATAGTGAAATAATAAAGGGAAACATCATTTAATATGTTTCATATTTATTTATGGGGGGCGTCTTCCAAGAGTGGTTTACACAATTCCTATTTTCATAATTATTAATGTGAAAGGCCCCATTTTACTTTGGAAGTATCATTAAATTTTTTTCTTAATCATTCTATAAAATATATTGGATTTTATAATTAATATAAGGCTTTATACTTTAATCCCCAACCTTATTTTTAAGGATCATCAATTAATTATTATTAACAGATGAATTCAAGGTGCTATTGTTCTAGATAAAACATTATTTTAAGACATATACAAGAATTCGGTTGGGTCTAATATGATGGTCAAGGTTTATATGGAAAAAGGAAATGATTAGATTGAATGCAATTTCATTCTCAAATTCATGTGGTGTTTTGGTTTATCTAAGGACTTTTGTGACTTGACCTTTTTTTATTATTCATATACTAGTCTATCATTAGATATAAAGGGTGAGAGGTTTTTTTTTTCAAATACACTCATGTGGTTCACTAAGGTGATCCTATCTCAACTTTTATATTTATTACATCCCACAATGTGATAAGTTAGAACTTTAATTCAACACCTTTGGAGGATATCTTTCTTATTTATTGAGGTAGTTATGGTTTTTATGTAGTTTTCACCTCTTTTTTGTGGATGATGTGTTGTTATTCTGAAATTATTCTTCTATATCAATAAAGGGGTTCAATTTAATTTAGTTCACATATAGCAAATGTTGTTGGTAAAGGATCAAAAAATCTAAGAGTGGAATTTAAAAACCAAATTCCATCTCAATCAAATGTATGGTGAAAATTTAAGAGGGAGTGTCTAGGGTTCAAATTCATTTTCCTATTGAGTATTTTCGGGTTCCCATTTCACCTAGTTGATATAGGATCCAACATTTTGATTCTATAGTGAATCATATTACATTCCAGTTTAACAATAAGAAGTGTTAGTTTTTATCTTTTGGTAGTAGGATTAATTTGGTTAACAATACGATCTAGTCCATCACTATGCATGTGATGTTTATGATTTGACTTCCCAAAATGGTCATCAAATCAATTGAAAGATTTTTGAGAAATTTTATCATGGATTATCATAGTGAATGTAGACATTATTGGGTACATTGGAAAAATTTGTATAAGAATGTTTAGGAACAAGTTTTTGAATTTGATAAAAGTGGAGGAATCCATCTCCTTTATTCATGCTAATCTTTCATGGTATATTTATTAAAGTTTTTCACTTTGGGTCAATGTCCTATAAGAAAAAATATCATTTCAATGATTATTTCTCTTTTTAGATTAATTGAAGATATTCAGTGATTTAGAGATTTATGAAATCCATTTTCCAATCCTCCTTGATCAGATGAGGTTGATTGTGGGGAAGGGTGAGGTTAATTTCTATAGAGACCACTGGGATTGAAATTGTCTCTTTTACCAAGGATGTCCTATTCTAAAATGTACTCTTCATAAAATGTGTAATTTTCCTCCATTTATCTATATATTCCTTAACAATGATCAATAATGATTTTATAAAAAAATATCTTATGAGGATAACCATTGTATATTTGTTCATTCTATGTCGAGTTCTTTAAAAATTCAAGACCATCATAAAAGCTCTCATTCCGAATAGGGTGATAATTATGGGGAAAGATCCATGATACTTTGGTGAAAAGTTATTCCTATTAAATAAAATTTTATTATTTCATGTATCTATCACAATTATCTACTTATTGGCAGTGAGGTGAACAATAAATGAATCTAATTGAAATAATGATGTAGATGTTTCTCATCTTCCAGGGATTAAATAGTTTCATACCATTTTGTTGAAGTAAAATGGGTTTTATTTATGTTGTATATACTATTTCACCTCTTGTGGTTCCATATTTATGTAGATAATTTTGATGGGTTTTAGGAATAGTGGTTGTAGGATAGTAGAGGTGTTTTAGGGTAAAATTTGGGCCATCTTCTACTTTCAATGGGATGTTGGTTTATTTGGGAAACATGGAATAATGACCTGTTCGATGATCACCATTTTTCTATAATTGCATTAAGGTTAGGTAAATATGACTTATAGAATACCATTGTGGTATATTCAAGTGAAGGGATACATTTTTTATTTCCCTAATATTCACATATTAGTTGACTTCCTTATAGGACTCTCTGGGAGATGATTCTAATAGGTGTGTCGGAACATGCCAATATATGGATTGAATCTCAATACAGATGTGTCCTATATGAAGGGGACTAGAATATGTGGCGATTAATTTAGGAATATTTTGGGATCTATTAAGGTTGAATTCAATGCACTTTAGGGACCTATAACTTCTCTTATGGATAATTATAAGGCCATTTTTAGTGGAATACTTATTTTTAGGATTTATAAATATATAATTCTAAAATATTAAATAGATTCTTATATGCATTATAGAATTTTTATAGATCATTTTTTCACATATTGGTCCACTGTTTATCAGATTGGATCATGTAGGGCTTAGTTATATTATAGTTGAAACATCAATCACACATGGAAAGAGAACAATAGATCAATGGGTGTTTTGACCTCTCAGGGATCTCATCAGAACAATGTTTTAATTTCTTTTGGTATCAAGTAACTTCCCCAAGAATATATTTGTATAATAATATAATACTCCATGGGTCTCCACCATTTCTCACCAACATTATTTTCCAAGGTGTGGCCACTAATTTAATATAATTCTATATTTTTTGTTATTTCCCATTGTCACCTGGCATAAGAGGTTTCTGATGTTGATAGTAATCAATAAGCCTCATATCTGAGCATTGGATAGTGTAATTTCTAGAATCACTTCATTGGAAACAATAGAGTGTTGTTGGCTATTTCCAAGGGGCATTGTGTCCATTTTAATAATTAGTAAAATTATTTTCATTCTTGATGAACTTCTATAATAAGCATTAAAACTTTACTATTCTCCTTAAGATAATTTCATCAATCTTTCTATCAATACTTTTCACATAAAAGAAGTATCAACATTTCCCTCCATGGTTTTTGTTTGTTTCAATTTACTTTTAATTACATATCTATTTCCTTGTTAGTACCTTGATATTGATTGCTAAATATGATCTCTATTTCCTCATTTAGAGAACATTGAATAATTTATTCATATCCACTAAATCCTATTATGGCTAAAACCCTGTAGAATTTGGCTTATACCACAGATGAATCAATCAATATTACATTCATGTTGGATAATAATACCAATATCACACCTCATATGTATTCTAAAATTTGATTCATAGGTACTAGTGGATTCATAATCCTCCTAATACATTTGGTCAAATAATTCCTTTTCGATTTTCAAAGGATGAATATGATAAATATTCTTATTGAAGAATAATGTCCTAATATGTAATGGCCCGGACCTCTCCGGCCAATTCCTTTGTCAAAAAGAAGGCTACAAGTGTTCTGGAGGGTAAAATGGACTTTTCCAACACTTTCCAGAATTTTGAAACTACAAGCCATGTAGTTTGAGTACACGCTGTGTACCCTCTTGCCGGGTATACCCCGTGTGGATGGCCGTGTCTTTGCCGCGTGAAGAAAATTGGTACACACCGTGTGTCCATTACTACACGTCGTGTAGTCCCTCCCCGCGTACACGTTACCATGTGTTGACCAGTCGTCGGCCGTGTTCCATGTTGGATCTGTGTCCATGCTGTGTGTAATTAATGGGTACACGTCGTGTGTCCAATCTACACGCCGTGTAGTCCTTCCCCGTGTATCGTTACCTTCAAACCGTGTGTTGACCAGTCAACGGTCATGGAGCCGCGTTGGAGGCCGCGTGGAGACCGTGTGAAAACGACCATGTACACGCCATGTACCATAAGTACACACCGTGTACTTTTTCTTTTCACACCTATAAAATGAGGGGTCCCCTCGTCCTTTCAACTCACACCTCTCCTCCCCTCTCCTCTAAGTAGAGCTCTCTTAAGAGACTCGAAGGCTCTTTCTTCCATAACTTTTCCGTACGATCTTCGATTTACGATCTTTCAGTGGCCACAGGATCGTAACGACGAGGCAGAACTTCCGAGCCTGGGTCTATTGTTTTTCCTTCAGCATTTTCCTACCAACTTCCACCCGAGGAGGTTCTGCCGGGACCCGACAGAAGTGACGGACACCGACGGACGTCTTCTAAAGTTGATCCGGGGGAGCGTTGTGACCAGAACCTGTTGAGGCAGGGATCTTACCTTCTTCTCTCTAATTTTTGCATCATGCGGGGTGGGTATCCTCTTGTTTTCATGAGAAACAGTTGAACCATTAAATAAAGATAATAACTGGTTAAAGAACGGGGTTGTAAAGTTTGTGATTGATGTTACTTTATATCCTGTGATATTATGTTGTGAATTGAATAGGATTATGCCTACTAAAAATCATGGTGGTTGGGGGCCTTTGCTTGTGAAATTAAATGTTTCCCTATCTTTCTTGACCGTTTTTGTGAGTGGAACTTTGTTGAATGTGGAAATTGGTTAATCACGTAAAGTTTACTGTTTAAATGAAAATCTGGAACCCTTGTGTGATCACCCCGGTTAAACAAAATGGAATAATGAACATGTGGATGTTGGCTTGGTTACGTGGCTTTGTGTTAGGGGTGTTTTGTGGGCTGTTGTGGTTTGGGTGAGCAGCAGGGCTGCGGTTGACTTGGTTGTGGGAAGGTGTGAATGTTTAATGGTGATGGGCAGCAGGGCTGCAGTAAATGGTATTAAAGGGATGATGATGTGTGGTTTTGGTACGGTTGTGGTTATGGAGGTTGGCAATAGGGCCGTAGGGTTGGGTTTTAATGTGAAAGGGTTATGGGTTGTGTTTAATAAATAATAAATGTGTAAGAGTTAATGAATGAAGGGGATTCATAATGAACCGAGAATAATAATCAATGGGTTGGTTGGTTAATAAGAAGGGACTTTCCGTGTTGCTGTGTTTTCCTAACTTGCTTTGTGGATGGCAGGGATATGTTTTACGAACGTTTGAAGTGGTTGGTTTTGGATAGTTGCCCAGTAGTTATGGAACTAAATAAGCTAATTTCTGCTGAAACGTGAAAACCATAATGGGGTTGTGGTTGTTTGTTGTAGGCATGCTTCGTGGTAGCAGTGCCGAGGCACGTGCTTATTTTCTCTTTTTAGAAGCCATAGGTTGGGCTGAGTGGTTGCTATATATATATATATCTGTATCTTTTGTGTTTTATCACACCGCATCCATGTTGAGCTCATAGTGCCGAACACTCCCATTTCATGGGAGAGGGTGTTTTCCCATAGTTACTAGCTCATTCCTGCTCCTTCTCCACTAGGCTGTGATGGCTTGAGGTGACCTTACACACAAGACTCTTCGGGTAGGTTTCAATTGGAGTGATTAGGCCCAAGACTCTTCGGGCAGGCCTATAGGCTATAATGGCTGGAGGTGACCTTACACTTAAGACTCTTCGGGTAGGTTTCGATTTCAGGCCCATGTGTCTTCGGGCGAGAGTTCTGTTACTATTACTGTTCCCAAGAATGTTTAGTATGAGGCCCAGGTGTCTTCAGGCGGGGATGTGGTTGTGGTTGTGAGGCCCAGGTGTGTGCGGGCGGGATACGTGGTTGTGAGGCCCCGGTGTGTGCGTGCGGGATACGTGGTTGTGAGGCCCAGGTGTGTGTGGTCGGGATACGTGGTTGTGAGGCCCAGGTGTGTGCGGGCGGGATATGTGGTGGTGAGGCCCAGGTGTGTGCGGGCGTGGATAGTGTGACAGCGCCAGTACGTTCAGTTAACTAATGGGAAATGGTGCGGGGTACCCAATACTCTTGTTCTTATACTACTACTACCTGTTGTGATTGTGTTTTGGTGAGTGTGGATTTCAAGGTTGGGTGGATAGATTTCCTTGTTAGGTTTCTTCTATTGTTCTCACGGGACATTAGGATGTCTTCTCACTTGTGCATGAGAGCTTTAGGTTTCCCTACTGAGTATACTTGTCTGCTCACCCTACGTTTACTTTCAGGTTCCCAGGAGGACTACCAAGGCCGTGCGGGACCCTACTAGTCAAGAAGTTGGAGTTGTTGAAGTTGATGTTCTCTTGTTTTCTTTTGGTATTGTACTTTTGAGATTTCTTGTACTTGTACCTTGTTATAAAATTGTTTAATCATGCATGTGGGAATGGTTTGGGTTTATTTCTATACACTTGTTATTTTTCCTTTTTGGCGGTTGACTTGTCCTATTTCCCGATCCTCAATAATAAAATAGGGTAATGCCTCCCATATTGTGGAAACTCATACCCTTGGTGCTAGTCGCCAACCCGGGGCCTACTAGAGGTGGGACTCGGGGGTCATTATCTCCCTTTCACCATTGCCAGCTCAAGAGGGGCATCTTTGGTGGGAGGGGGTCGTGACAGAATGGTATCAGAGGTGATGGTTGAGAGATAGGATGGAGTCTGGATTTAGGCATAGTGAGGATTGCATGGGATGGTAGGGAAACAATGTTAGTCAATCTTGGTGGGTAACATAGGCTAGGGAAGACCGGCTAGGACAAGAGATTTTAGGGCCCCCCATGATCCGATGCAAGGACTCTAAGCCTACCGAACAACCAAGTGAGACTACATTGATTGCAGGGTAGAGACCCTAGAGAAGGTACATGCATCGTCATGATTGTGTTTTACGTGATTTGGGTGTTCTGGGAAAGAAATTAAAATAAAATGATAATTAAAACCTTGAGAATTTCCTTACTACTTAGGATTAGGAGATCCTTGTTTACCATACAGCTATGGAACCTGGACGTTGTCCCTGGGTGGCTCAGACGGCTGAGGCCCAGCAGATCCAGGTGGTCGATCAGTTGAGGATTGACCGAGAGGAGGAAGATAGCCAGTGGCAGAAGACTCTCCGTTCTTTCCAGCGGAAGACCCTCAAGAAGTACGAGGGTAGTATTTCGGATACGGAGACGGAGGGGTGGCTTGAGAATCTAGGGATTGCTTTTACCTTGATCCGTGCTCTGAGGGATTACTGGGTTCCCCTAGAAGTCAGTCAGCTGAGAGGTGCAGCGCGACAGTGGTGGACGCTCTACCTCAGAGAGAGGATAGAGGTAGAGGTTCTGTGGGCTGACTTTGAGAAGGAATTCTTAGAGGAATTCCTTTCATCCATGATCAAGGCAGAGAAGCGGTAGGAGTTACTCTTCCTTCAGTAGGGGAGTATGTCGGTACGAGAGCCGGGGATCAAGTTCAAAGATCTCCTACGCTTTTCTCCGGATCTCTTTCTGGAAGAGGAATCTCGGGAGAGACGTTTGGAGGAGGCGCTTCGTCCTTCGCTCCAGTATGTTGTCACCCCCTTCACCCTTCCAACGTACTTGGCAGTGCAGAAGAAGGCTGAGGCCGTAGAGAGGATGCACTCACTGGGAGGTGCACCGCGTGAGGTGTTTCAGCCAGGTTCGTCGAAGGGGAAGGAAGTCAGCAGCAGGTCTCCTGCGACAGGACCTTTAAGGTTCAGGCCAGTGGGGAGTAGGCCCCAACAGTTCCAGTTCAGATCTTCGGTCCTCGTCCCTTTTCCATGAGCCCAGGACCGAGGTGTTTTTATTGTGGAGGTTTCAGGCACGTTCAGATTCGGTGCCCGACCCGAGCTCCGTACAGTGGAGGTGGGCAGGTTCAGCGCCCACCGCAGCAGCACCAGTTTCCGGCGAGGCTCTTCCAGCAGCAGTAGGACCATGCTCCTCCGAGGGAAGACTTTGCGGTAGGAGGCCGACCTCAGGGTGCTCCTCAGGGACATCGACCAGGGCGTGGTCAGGGAAGTGGATGACATCAAAGAGGAAGAGGAGCTTGGCGTGGATAGTTGCACACAGTAGAGTTGGCAGCTGCAGCGGGACCAGAGGTGGTACAAGGTACGATTTGTTTTTTCAGCACTCTTGTTTTTGCTTTGTTCGATTCGGGAGCCTTGCACTCTTTTGTTTCACCTAGTCTAGCCCATGATTTGGGACTAGACGTTGAGAGACATTCCGTACCACTGGTATTGAGTACACCAGTTGGGGGCCAGACTTGTGTATCTTTTGTTTTCCGGGGATGTGGGCTGACGTTGGGACCACATCGATCTAGTGGGGACCTTCTTCTGTTACGGATGCAGCCATATGATGTCATCCAAGGCATCGACTGGTTGTTTTCTGTTAGTGCCGTTATCGACTGCTTCCGGAGAAGAGTCTTGTTCTCCGACGTGGATGGGAAGCGCGTATCTTTTGTTGACGAGAGGAGCTATCAGGTGGGAATCCGGTGTGTGGAGCCTATCCTTTCCTTGTTTGGAGGGTTATCAGTGGTTCCAGCTGATACAAAGATGATGGATGTCTCGGAGGTTGTTGGGGAGTTACTCGATGTTTTTCCTGAGGAGGTTGTGACTCTACCCCCCCCCCCGACGTGACGTTGAGTTCGGGATAGATTTACAGCCTGGTGACCGTCCGATTTTGATGGCACTTTATCGGATGGCACCTTCGGAGTTGCGGATTCAGATTGACATTCTGATGGAGAAGGTGTTGTACCCCACACTCTTTGATTTTCATGATCACAATCACTTTCATATTTGTCCAACCTTGTTTTTAAGTGTTGTGGATGCTAGGCACAAGTTTGCCAAGGAAATGGGCCATGAAGCACATGGAGTGGACTGAAATTCAGTCCACCGGCCAACCGGTGGCACACCAGCGGCCAGCCGGTGGTACCTGCACAGCAGAGGAGGCTACTGCCTCACCACCGGCCAACCGGTGGCCTCAGCACCGGCCAGCCGGTGGAACCCAGCAGAACAGTGGGAGCTACTGTCTCCACACCGGCCAGCCGGTGGCTCTGGCACCGGCCAGCCGGTGGAGCTTGAGCCCGAATCCTATGCCTTTTTGCACACACCGGCCAGCCGGTGGGACTGTACCGGCCAGCCGGTGGAGCCAGTCAAACTAGCCGTTGGGGCTTTGACCAGGCTGCTCCACTTGCCTCCCAACGGCTCCGAAAGCCTTTACAACGGCTCCGAAGACCTCCAACGGCCATATGAGGGTTCCCCCTCTATAAATAAAGGAACTTGAAGCCCCGGAACAATTGCCGGACCATAATTAAGACTTGTGAAGCCAACGTACACATTTTCCATCATTTGGCGTACCTCCGGTGCATTTCTCCAAGGGAACCCCAATAGCTCCAACAACTTCCACATCCAAGGAGCCCCTCCAAAGAAGCTTGGAAGCGGCCTTCAACATCTCCATCCAATCAAAGGCGCCCAAGGCTTCTCAAAATACGGTTTTTATTTTATATTCATTTTGAGCTTTAAAATTGGGTTTGTACCTACAAACCCCAATCCCTTTTCTCATCCCCCTTTCTTTTGGGTTTCACACCACCATTAAGGTGTGAAGAGGTTTCTTCAAGCCTTTCCTTTTAAAAGGCTTGAGTTTTCGGTGAGCTAGCCTTCACCCGTTAAAAAGGCTAGTGGGTTCTTGCTATTCCATTAAAAGCAAGTGGGTTCTTGCTAAACCACAAAAAGCAAGCTGTAATAGGTCCTAGTGCTACCTCAAAGCCTAGTGGGTTTCTTGCTAAAACCATTGAAAAGCAAGCGGTAGGAATCTCTCAACGGTTGAGTTGGGAGCGGAGACATAGGCCGGGTTTTGGCCGAACTCCGTTATCAATTTCTTGTGTATTGCCTCCTTTATTTCCGCTGCATTTCTACTTTGATTTTAAATTGTTAATCATTTTTTAAAAGGCAATTCACCCCCCCCCTCTTGCCATCATTCCTCGTTTCTTCCGACCCAACATTTGGTATCAAAGGGAGTATTTGAATAATTCCCTAACCGGTTTCAAATTAAAGATCCTTTTTGATGGCATCTTCCTCTTTCGCCCCCGAGGGCTACTCATTGGGTCGGGCTCCATTTTTTGATGGGACCGACTATAATTATTGGAAAACCCGCATGACTACCATTCTTAGAAGCATTGGATATCCTATTTACAAAATTGTCATGCAAGGTTATTCTTTGTCTTCCCCCGACGAATCCAAATGGACCCCCACCGATATTAGAAACTTTGAGCTTGATGGCAAAGCCATGAACGCTCTACATTGCGGCTTAGATAGAAATGAGTTCAATCGAGTGTCCACTTGCACCACTTCACATGAAATTTGGAAGCTTTTAGAAGTGACCCATGAGGGCATTAACAAAGTTAAGGATACTCGGTTAGACATGTATAGACAAGATTTTGAGTCATTTTCAATGCATCCAAATGAGTCTATTTCCGATATGTTTACTCGCTTTACTGACGTGTGCAATGGTAGAAAGTCTCTTGGAGATAATATTTCTGTAGAAACTATGGTGAAGAAGATCCTATAGATCCTACCGAGCACATGGGCACCAAAGGTGACGGCGATCCAAGAAGCTAAGGACGTCAAAAATATGCCGGTAGAGGAGCTCATCGGATCTCTCATGACTTATGAGATTACGATGAGGAGGCAAGCACAAAAGGAGGGCACACCAATCAAGACACCAAAGAACATTGCCCTCAAGGTACAAAAGCAAGTAAGCTCCTCCTCATCTTCTTCCTCATCTCCTTCCTCATCTTCTTCATCATCAAGCGGCGACTCGGAAATGGAGAATCTCGCCCGCCAAATGCACAAATTTATGAAGAAGCACAAGAAGAAGAAATCCCGCAAGCATCGAAAGCAAGAACCCACCGCAAGATCCGAGCCCAAGGTAAAATGCTACGGGTGCGGCGAAAAGGGCCATTACAAGCCCGATTGCCCACTCAACAAAAAACAGGCCACGCAAAAGGAAAAAGGAAAGAAGAAGGTCCTCAAGGCGACATGGAGTGACACCTCCTCTTCATCATCCTCCTCCTCCTCCTCAACCGACAACGGTAACAAATGCCTAATGGCATTCCATGAGGTAACATCTTCCGACTCCTCATCCTCTTGCTCTTCAAATTCCAATTCTTTAAATCATCTATCTTATGAAGAACTCTCACACGCTAGAGATCAATTGGAAAAAGGTTTTCATACTTTATCGTCAAAATTTTTTGCTTTAAAAAAGTCTTTCAAAAAACTTTCCTCCGAAAAAGACCAACTTCTCAAAGAGAAGGAGGAACTCACCCTTAAAATCCAAAATTTTCCAAATGTTGATTCTATGGAATCAACCATCAAAGACCTAAGGGAAACCCTAGCTAAGTTCACCCAAGGGAAACAAAATTTGAACAATCTCCTAGGTTCCCAACGAATATCTAGAACCACCCATGGACTTGGCTATTCCAACCAAGCTTCCACCTCCCATACTCCCACTGTTTTTGTAAGGGGGAGCTCTTGTTTTAAATTTTGTAACTATTGCAAAAAATCCGGGCACCTTATTTATGAATGTAATTGCAAAAACGCCCGGTATGGCCAACCCAAGTCTATTTTCTTTTCGGACGAGTTTTATAGGAGAAGACCCGCTACAAGGCAAGTGTGGATTGAAAAATCCCTCTTAGCGAGTCTCTCCGGGCCTAAAATCATCTCTTTTCAAAATCCCTCTCCCCGGTGACTTTTTTTTTAGGGGGAGTTAGGTTCTTTTAAGCCTTTTTGTGAATTAAAATTTTTCATTCAAAATTCTCATTTCAATTTTTTCATTCAAAATTTTTGATTCAAACTTTCAATTTCAACTCTTGGTTTCAAAATATTCAATTCGATTTTTTCATTTCAAAAATTTCATTTGGTTTCAAATTTCAAATTTCAATTGGTTTTTGATTCAAAACTTTCAATTCAAAATTTTCATCTCAATTTTGATTCAAAACTTTCAATTCAAACTGTTATTCAATTTTCATTTCAAAATTTTCAACAATTGGTATTATTTTCAATTGGTTTAAATTCTTGATTTTCAATTTCTCCCTCAATCAAGTTTTATGCCCCATTCTATTTTGATAATCACAAAGGGGGAGAAATTTCTTGATTGATTGGGGGAGAATCTTTTCTCTCATGCTTAGTATTTATTTTCAATTTCTCATTTAAAGCATGCCTTCATTTAAGTTTTTACATTTCTTAGATAAGTGATTGTGATCATCAAAATAGGGGGAGATTGTTGTACCCCACACTCTTTGATTTTCATGATCACAATCACTTTCATATTTGTCTAACCTTGTTTTTAAGTGTTGTGGATGCTAGGCACAAGTTTGCCAAGGAAATGGGCCATGAAGCACATGGAGTGGACTGAAATTCAGTCCACCGGCCAACCGGTGGCACACCAGCGGCCAGCCGGTGGTACCTGCACAGCAGAGGAGGCTACTGCCTCACCACCGGCCAACCGGTGGCCTTAGCACCGGCCAGCCGGTGGAACCCAGCAGAACAGTGGGAGCTACTGTCTCCACACCGGCCAGCCGGTGGCTCTGGCACCGGCCAGCCGTTGGAGCTTGAGCCCGAATCCTATGCCTTTTTGCACACACCGGCCTGCCGGTGGGACTGTACCGGCCAGCCGGTGGAGCCAATCAAACTAGCCGTTGGGGCTTTGACCAGGCTGCTCCACTTGCCTCCCAACGGCTCCGAAAGCCTTTACAACGGCTCCGAAGACCTCCAACGGCCATATGAGGGTTCCCCCTCTATAAATAAAGGACCTTGAAGCCCCGGAACAATTGCCGGACCATAATTAAGACTTGTGAAGCCAATGTACACATTTTCCATCATTTGGCGTACCTCCGGTGCATTTCTCCAAGGGAACCCCAATAGCTCCAACAACTTCCACATCCAAGGAGCCCCTCCAAAGAAGCATGGAAGCGGCCTTCAACATCTCCATCCAATCAAAGGTGCCCAAGGCTTCTCAAAATACGGTTTTTATTTTATATTCATTTTGAGCTTTAAAATTGGGTTTGTACCTACAAACCCCAAACCCTTTTCTCATCCCCCTTTCTTTTGGGTTTCACACCACCATTAAGGTGTGAAGAGGTTTCTTCAAGCCTTTCCTTTTAAAAGGCTTGAGTTTTCGGTGAGCTAGCCTTCACCCGTTAAAAAGGCTAGTGGGTTCTTGCTATTCCATTAAAAGCAAGTGGGTTCTTGCTAAACCACAAAAAGCAAGATGTAATAGGTCCTAGTGCTACCTCAAAGCCTAGTGGGTTTCTTGCTAAAACCATTGAAAAGCAAGCGGTAGGAATCTCTCAACGGTTGAGTTGGGAGCGGAGACGTAGGCCGGGTTTTGGCCGAACTCCGTTATCAATTTCTTGTGTTTTGCCTCCTTTATTTCCGCTGCATTTCTACTTTGATTTTAAATTGTTAATCATTTTTTAAAAGGCAATTCACCCCCCCTCTTGCCATCATTCCTCGTTTCTTCCGACCCAACAGAAGGGTTTTGTTCAACCCAGCGTGTCACCATGGGGTGCTCCATTTTTGTTCGTGAAGAAGTCAGATGGTGGTCTCAGGCTATGCATAGACTACCGAAGACTGAACCAGGTAACAGTCAAGAACCGTTAACCCCTTCCAAGGATAGATGATCTCTTCGACCAGCTGAGGGGATTTGGTTGGTTTTCTAAGATTGATCTACGATCAGGATATCATCAACTGAGGGTGAAGGACAGTGACATCTCGAAGACAGCTTTGAGGTGCAGGTATGGGCACTTCAAGTTTTTAGTGATGCCGTTTGGAGTTACGAATGCACCGGCTTTGTTCATGGGACTTATGAACTTTATCTTCCGAGAGTTTCTGGACCGGTTCGTCGTTGTGTTTATCGATGACATCCTAATCTACTCAAGATCAGAGGAGGAGCACGTTGAGCATCTCAGGGCAGTCTTGGGAGTCCTTCGACACAACCATCTTTACGGGAAATTGTCGAAGTGTAAGTTCTTGACACAAGAAGTACACTTCCTTGGGCACGTGGTGTCTCAGCATGGAGTGTCAGTGGACCCGTCAAATGTAGAGGCAATTGTTTCTTGGGAAGCACCCAAGAGTGTGGAAGAAGTTCATAGTTTCTTGGGGTTAGTAGGTTACTATCGGAGGTTCGTTTCAGACTTCTCTCGAGTTTCTGCTCCATTGAAAGCTTTGACTAGGAAGAATCAGGTCTTCCTATGGAGAGATCAGTGCCAGAAAGCTTTCGACTACCTAAAGGAGAAGTTGGTTAGTGCTCCCATGCTCAGGTTTCCAGAGGAAGGGTTGTTGTATGAAGTGTTTTCTGATGCTTCTGGCCTTGGTCTGGGGTGCGTGCTGATGTAGAAGAAGGGCGTGATTTGTTATGGGTCTAGGCAGTTGCACCCTCATGAGCGTAACAATGCCACCCATGACCTGGAGCTTACAGCAGAAGTGTTCACATTGAAGTTGTGGCGACATTACATCTTTGGGGAGATCTTTGTGGTCTTCTCAGATCAGAAGAGCCTGCGTTATATCTTCTCCCAGCGTGACCTGAAATTATGGTAGGAGAGATGGGTCGAGTTTCTCCAAGACTATGACTTTGGGATCTCTTACACTGAAGGTAAGGGAAACGTTGTGGCTGATTCCCTGAGCAGGAAGTCACATAAGGAAGTGGTTCGGGAATCCGCTGATTCTTGGAAGGCGATGGGAGAATTGGCTGCCCTGCACTTAGATGCAAGGGAAGAAGGTGTTAGAGTCTGTTTGTTCCAGATGATGGTGCAATCCTCCTTGTCGTAGTAGGTGGAAGAGTCTCAGTGGGGGGACTCGAGGGCAGAGGTGATGCGGGATCGTGTCGATCAGGGGAATGCTCTAGAGGGATGGTCAGAGGACAGCCGACATCAGATTCTTTTACAGGGAAGGTTGTTTGTTCTAGAGGCAATGCATGAGGGAGTTCTCCGTGAGTTCCATAGCTCACCCTTGGCGGTACATCCAGGAGTTTCAAAAATGTACCGAGGCCTGAGGGATTAGTTTTGGTGGCCCGGGGTGAAACGGCTAGTGGAGGAGTTTGTGGCTAAGTGCCTAGTGTGTCAGCAAGTGAAGTCTGAACACCGTGTTCCTGGTGGTTTGTTGCATCCTTTAGATGTCCCTGAGTGGAAGTGGGATGACATCTCAATGGATTTCGTCACAGGACTACCCAGAGCTCAGGGTGGTTATGATGCTATCTAGGTAGTGGTGGATCGTCTGACGAAATCAGATCACTTCTTAGCAATCAAGGAGTTGGGCCCGGTGAGTACTTTAGCACAGAGGTACGTAGACGAGGTGGTGCGTTTTCATAGAGTTCCGAGGACTATCTTCTCATACCGGGATACTCGGTTTACCTCACAAGTATAGAAGGGGTTACAACATGCTTTTGGGACCCAGCTACGCCTTAACACTACTTTCCACCCCCAGACCGATGGGAAGACGGAGCGGACTATCCATACATTGGAGGACATGCTGCGAGCATGCGTTCTGGATTTCGGAGGATCATGGGTACGTCACTTTCCTTTAGTAGAGTTTTCTTACAACAATAGCTTCCACTCTACTATTGGCAGGGCACCGTTTGAGGTTCTGTATGGAAGGCCATGTTGTTCACCCATTTTCTGGGCCGAGGTTGGTGAGACAGGTGCTCTTGGGCCAGAGGTAGTGCAGAGCACCACGGAGAAAGTCCAGCTTGTGTGTGAGAGGATAAAGGCAGATCAGGACCGACAGAAGTCTTATGCTGATCGTCGGAGGAGGCCCTTGGAGTTCAAGGTGGGAGACCATGTGTTCTTGAAGGTTTCCCCTCGACGGGGGCAGCGGAGGTTTGGGAAATGGAGCAAGCTCTCACCCAGGTTCATCGGACCTTTTGAGGTTCTTAGGCGAGTCGGCGAGGTGGCATATCAGCTGGCCCTACCACCTCAGATAGAGGAAGTCCATGACGTCTTCCATGTCTCCCAAATTCGTCGGTACTTACACGATGACTCTCACGTTATCGACTGGGGAGAGTTGGATATGAGAGATGATGCGACCTTCGAGGAACGACAAGTCAGAATCGAGGATCTTAAAGAGAAGATTCTCCGTGGACATACCATTCCCTTGGTTTGTGTGTTGTAGAGGCATGGAGGCCTCGAGGAGAGCACTTGGGAGCGGGAGACCCAGATGCACACTCAGTACCCGGAGTTGTTTTGACTTGTGTTTTCCCTTGTTCTTTTGAGCTTCGTATTGATGTTGTACTCTGTACCTTTGATATATGGAATTCATGGCTTGTCAGTTGTAAGACGTTTTGTTTTCTTGTTCCCTAGTAATGTGTAACATGTCCGGATGTGTGGGAAGGGGTAAAAACTGACCCTTAATCAAGACGCATTAATGCGGATGCGATTGAACCCGTGCGGGCGAGTCAGTGCCGCCTAAAGTGGATAATATCTCGACATAGGAGATGGATTTTTCCCAAAACCACGTGTTCGGGCAGTTCGAGTTGAAAATCCTAATGTATGGAAGTGGGAAGACCCAATCCTTAATCGAGACGCGTTAATGAGGATGCGACTAAACCCGTGCAGGCGAGTCAGTGCCGCCAAAAGTGGATAATATCTCGACATAGGAGAAAGAATTCCTAATACCTAATTAGGATTGTTGGTTGGGTTCCCGTTATAACGAGGACCCTAAGAGGTATCTTGTTGGGTTCCCCTGGGTTGGTTTTTGAATTCTCAGGGATGAGAATGTTTTAAGAGGTATCTGATGTAATGGCTTGGACCTCTCTGTCCCATTCCTTGGTCAAAAAGAAGGCTAAAAGTGTTCTTGATGGTAAAATGGACTTTTCCCACACATTCCAGAATTTTGAAACTACACGCCATGTAGTTTGAGTACACGCCGTGTACCCTCTTGCCGGGGATACCTTGTGTGGATGGTCATGTCTTTGCTACATGAAGAAAATGGGTACACACCGTGTGTCTAGTACTACACTCCGTGTAGTCCCTCCCCGCGTACGCGTTACCGTGTGTTGACCTATCGTCGGCCGTGTGCCGCGTTAGAGCCGTGTCCCTGCCATGTGCAATAAATGGGTACATGTCGTGTGTCCAATCTACACGTCGTGTAGTCCTTCCCCGCGTATGTGTTACCTTCAAATCATGTGTTGACCAGTCAACGGCCGCGAAGCTGCGTTGGAGGCCGCGTGGAGACCGTGTGAAAACGGCCAAGTACACGCCGTGTACCATAAGTAAACGCCGTGTACTTTTTCTTTTCACGCCTATAAAAGGAGGGGTCCCCTCCTCCTTTCAACTCACACCTATCCTCCCCTCTCCTTTGAGCAGAGCTCTCTTATGAGACTCGAGGCCTCTTTCTTCCATAATTTTTCCGTCTGAGCTCCGATTTACGATCCGTCAGCGGCCACGGGATCGTAACGACGAGGAGGAACTTCCGAGCCTGGGTCCGTTGTTTTCCCTTTGGCATTTTTCTTCCGACTTCCACCTGAGGAGGTTCTACCGGGATTGGACAGAAGTGACGGACGCCGATGGACGTCTTCTAAAGTTGATTCGGGGGAGCGTTGTGACCAGAACCTGTTGAGGTTGGGATCTTACCTTCATCTCTCTAATATGTGCATCATGCGGGGTGGGTATCCGCTTGTTTTCATGAGAAAATGTTGAACCATTAAATGAAGATAATAACTGGTTAAATAACGGGGTTTGGAAGTTGGTGATTGCTGTTACTTTATATCCTGTGATATTATGTTGTGAATTGAATAGGATTATGCCTACTAAAAATCACGGTCGTTGGGGGCCTTTTCTTGCGCAATTAAATGTTTCCCTATCTATCTAGACCTTTTTTGTGAGTGGAACATTGTTGAATGTGGAAATTGGTTAATCACGTAAAGTTGATTGTTTAAATGAAAATCTGGAACCCTTGTGTGATCACCCCGGTTAAACAAAATATAATAATGAACATGTGGATGTTTTCTTGGTTACATGGCTTTGTGCTGGGGGTATTTTGTGGGCTGTTGTTGTTTGGGTGTGTAGAGGGGCTGCAGTTGACTTGGTTGTGGGAAGGTGTGAATGTTTAATGGTGATGGGCAGCGGGGCTGAAATAAATGGTATTAAAGGGATGATGATGTGTGGTTTCGCTATGGTTGTGGTTATGGTGGTTGGAAGCAGGGCCGCATGGTTGGGTTTTAATGTGAACGGGTTATGGGTTGTGTTTAATAAATAATAAATGTGGAAGATTTAATGAATGATGGGGCTTCGTAATGAAACGAGAATAATAATCAATGGGTTGGTTGGTTAATAAGAAGGGACCTTCTGTGTTGCTGTGTTTTCATAACTTCCTTTGTGGATGGCAGGGATATGTTTTACGAATGATTGAAGTGGTTGGTTGTGGATAGTTGCCCAGTAGATAAGGAACTAAATAAGCTAATTTTTGCTGAAACGTGAAAACCTTAATGGGGTTGGGGTTGTTTGTTGTAGGCATGCTTCGTTGTAGCAGTGCCAAGTCACGTGCTCAATTTCTCTTTTTAGAAGCCATAGGTTGGGCTGAGTGGTTTCTATATATATATATATCTGTATCTTTTGTGTTTTATCGCACCGAACCAATGTTGAGTACATAGTGTCGAACACTCCCATTTCATGGGAGAGGGTGTTTTCCCATAGTTACTAGCTCCTTCCTGATCCTTATCCCCTAGGCTGTGATTGCTTGAGGCGACCTTACACCCAAGACTCTTCAGGTAGGTTTTGATTGGGGTGATTAGGCCCAAGACTCTTCAGGCCGACTTATAGGCTATAATGTCTTGAGGCGACCTTACACCTAAGACTCTTCAGGTATGTTTCGATTTCCGGCCCAGGTGTCTTCGGGTGAGAGTTCTATTACTATTACTGTTCCCAAGAATCTTTGGGATGAGACCCATGTGTCTTCGGGCGGGGATGTGGTTGTGTTTGTGAGGCCCAGGTGTGTGCGGGCGGGATACGTGGTTGTGAGGACCAGGTGTGTGCGGGCGGGATACGTGGTTTTGAGGCCCAGGTGTGTGCGGGCGGGATACATGGTTGTGAGGCCCAGGTGTCTGTGGGTGGGATATGTGGTGGTGAGGCCCAGGTGTGTGCGGGCGAGGAGAGTGTGACAGCTTCAGGACGTTCAGTTAACTAATGGGAAATGGTGCGGGGTACCCAATACTCTTGTTCTTATACTACTACTACCTATTGTGATTGTGTTTTGGTGAGTGTGGCTATCAAGTTTGGGTGGATAGATTTCCTTGTTAGGTTTCTTCTGTTTTTCTCACGGGACATTAGGATGTCTTCCCACTTGTGCGCGAGAGCTTTAGGTTTCCCTACTGAGTATACTTTAATGCTCACCCTACATTTACTTTCAGGTTTCCAGGAGGACTACCAGGGCCGTGCGGGACTCTACCAGTCAGGTAGTTGGAGTTGTTTCAGTTGCTGCTCTCTTTTTTTCTTTTGGTATTGTACTTTTGAGCTTTCTTGTACTTTTAACTTGTTATAAAATTGTTTAATCATGCATGTGGGAATGGTTTTGGTTTATTTCTATACACTTGTTCTTTTTCCTTTTTGGTGGTTGACTTGTCCTATTTCCCAATCCTAAATAATAAAAAAGGGTAATTCCTCCCATATTGTGAAAACTCATACCCTTGGTGCTAGTCGCCAACCCGGGGCCTACTGGAGGCGGGACTCAGGGTTCATTATCTCCCTTTCACCATTGCCAGCTCAGGATGGGCATCTTGGGTGGGAGGGGGTCGTGACATAAAATCTTCCCACTCCATCGATTCAATCTCTACATATTACCTAATTTTCATGATAAGATTCCACAATTTATCTATTTATTCTTAAAAATGATATAAAACTGAAAAAAATTGTTCATGATTTAAAAAATATAGAATGAAAAAGTTATTTTCAGTTGTACCGGTCAATTTCTTATAAATTAGTAGATTAGTGGACCCACTCAAAGAAGATGTATGTCTCCTCATGAAGGACATAATAGTACACTGCTCCCTCACTTTCTCATTCGTAAGATTAACATGATTTTTGTCTTGATAAATTTGTGTAATCATAATAAAAATATTTTTCATTCCCACACTCATAACATTCGATTTTGAAGGAGGAAAATCATGATGTTGTCTACCACATTCAGGGTCCGCATGATTCCTTTTGGTTCTAGAAATTGACTAAAAAACATAGTGTTACAAACAATAATAATATTTAAAAATAATGTAATCATATCATTCATAGGATTTCGAAATCATCAAACCTTCATTTCAATGAATTAAACCATAGATTTATTCTATCACAACCGTGGTCATTATCTATTTAAATACTTTTTAAATGTTCATAATAAAAATTGGAATTAACCCATGCATATGTCTTGGGAGTTTATCACATGGTGTGTAGTCTTAGCTCCACTCATCGTGCATTGAGGATGAACTAGATAATTCCAAATATGATCCTTTAAAATTTATTACAACTATATTGATATGTATCAAAATTGAATCCACTTTCCAGTATAAAAAATGGGACATATCTTATAGAAAACCACAGTATTGTCATTAACAAAACATAGGATGTTCTCATATACATAGTATTATCTTAAGGGTTCTCACTAATGTTTTCAAATTCTCTATGCAAACATAACTAAACCATTATTTGATACCAACTGAGTTGACCCAATGAGTTCATAAATAAATATTATGTCATTTGAGATAAATATTCAATATATTTCACAAGAATACATTCCTGATAACTATAATGTATTAGTGTATTTAGAGACAAGATAAAAAATAATCTTATTTTGTATCATATATTCAACATCAACCCAAATTCTTCTCACATAGTGCACTTCTTAATCATACCCTACTTAAAACCCTTATTCATATTATGGGGAGTAGAGACGTAATAAAAAGTGAGCTTAAATGCCAAAGAAGGGTAAATGTTGGAGATAATAGTCAGTGATTCGCCTGAGTATAAAATTAGCATAAGGTTAACAGAGCATCATATTAACATTATAATATCATACCCAACAACTCATAGTCATTACATATGAACCATGGTATTAATCTTTTGAAGATCAAGAGTCATGAATCAAAATAGAATCAAAGATCACGAGCCAAAATTATATAACATTGGTGTTAGAATATTTCATAAGAGGATGTAATAATGAGTAGAATAATAATAATTCTAAAAATCGTTTGTAAAGTATATCTACCAATACATTCTTCACATGTTGAGATTTGTAAAATCACTAATATACCCTCTTTTGGCTTTGGATAACCTACACTATACCCTCTTTTCTAAATGAGATATCATCTGACATACCCATTGATCTCATTAAATTTAAACATTTCCTTACAAAATGAAGGTATATAACATAACTTACCATAAAATATTCACAATCCATTAATAGTTATACCACTTGGTGATGAACACATTTATCATTTTATCATAGAATATCTATTGGAAAAGAAAATGGATTTCATCCATATTTTATCATAATAACCAATAACCACCAATGAAATATTAAGGATAGTATAATATTATAATATACCTAGTTATTTATATGTAATACCAAGGGATTTTTTCATGGATTAAAACAATAATTAAAAAATAATGAGAATATTTCATGAGGAAAATACCATTTTTTATTTTGAAATAACTTATTTACATTATATAAATTTTCCAAAAATATTGGAAAAAAATTTCCTAGAAAATTACAATGGAAAATTATTAAAATAATACATAATTAATATTATATTCATGTTGGTGGTAAAAGTCTTTTTTTGTGTTAAACTCCAAAACAAATGTCACATTTACATCTTTGTGAAAATATATCTCATTCTAAAAATGATAAGAAGATTCCTTTTAAAACATTATGTAGGAATTTTAAAATCGGTAAAAAATCCTTTAATAAAACTTTTTGGAATAGTAAAAACATTCTTGAAATAATTTTTAAGATAAAATAGATATGGAAACAAGATTATTGGCCAAATGGAAAAACAAGGTCGGGTTTCCCTAATCCCATTCTATCATAAATTTTAATACTTATAGAGAGGAAAATGAAAAATAAAACATGTAATTTATTTAAAAACCCATTAATCAATAAAATATATATATTATTTTTAGGTGTATATCATATAATTTAATCAATGTAAATTTAATCATAAATAATCCTGGTAAACAGAGAGATTTTAACAAAAAAGATATCACTTTTGTATCTTTTGAATCATACACCCCATGAAAGAAATATCTTGAAATGGATCATTAATTTCAATATATATAATGTTATAAAAGATATAACAAATCAAATAGGTATTATATACACATAATTAATGAAATAATTGGATAACATGGCATATGTACCATTGAAACAAAATTGGGATGAAAAAGTCTTATTTCAATGTTGACTTGCTTCATTAGAACTCTAAATAAATTTATAATAAATATAAAATTATTATAATTTTATAACATTTCCAAATTAATAATTATAATATGACAAATGGTTTACTTATAACATATTTTCAACCTTTCATTATCAATATTTAATTATCATCATCATTTTTTGTGGTAACTACGTTTTTCATGTATTTTTGTTTGTGCTAAAATCATTTTTGAATCCCCAGACTGATAAATTTGGGAAAACCAAAGCCACCAACTTCCTCAAAGGACCATTCCAGGATTGAAAAGGATAGTTTGAAAATGTTCTATTTCATTCTTTCAAGATCAAAATCCATTTTCTGAATCCTTGTGTGCCAAATAAAAATATAATTCTCATTCCTCCCCTAAAGGCCACCAAGATAGACAAAGAAATCATACACAAGATATAGAGGATACATGAATGAAATCCAAGATTTTTTAAGGAGGTAAATATAAATGAAAATATATTCTACACTAAAGAAAATTTCAAATTGGAATCTTACCCCAATTCCAGAATCCACTCACAAAGCCTCTTCTACACCTAGAATCATACACATCCATTGTTGGAGATGTATACTATTAATAAAAGATCACCACATTTTTGTGGAGACACTTTAGAATATGAATCATAATTATTCTAAGAAGAAATAAAATTTTCTTGCCTTTTTAAATCATGGAACACACAAGGTAAAGAATCCTTCAAGATTGGTTCTATGGGAGACCAAAATTGACTTGGTCACAAGTTATGTAATCCCCACCCAATCTTTTTTAACCTATGTTAGTTGAACACAAACACTCAACTTTAATGAAACTTTTCCCTTGTGCACAACCCAAAATTTTTTGTGCATCCCACCCTTTGTGACACCATGGATTTCCCTTGTGTTATGGTAGAATTCTTGAGCAAATATTGAGGGTAAATCCCAGAACATACACATAGCTTGTTCACTGAACCATCGAAATTTGTGCACAAAAAAATCATGGTCACTCATGTGATTTTCCCTATGCCTATAAAAAATTCATTTCAAAAAAAAATTATTCTCAGTATAGGTACCATAACCCCTATTTATTTTTAGCATATGGATCATGACATTTACTTTATGAGAGACAACTCCTCCCATCATTCTACCCTGGTAGTGCGAAATTCAAGCCCCGCCCCAAGGAACATGAGAATTAGTTATGTAATCCCTAAGGGTATGGAGTTAGTACCCCTATATTTGAGTATCATGCCCCAGAACTTCCTATATGTATGCCCTAGTCATATGATGTTAAACTGCACGACAATATCCTCATCACATGACACAAAAATATAGCCTTCCTCAATGCGATTAACACAATATTCCCCATATACGACCATTATTGATTGTATCCTCCTATAATCATAGATTACAAGCCACCCCATTAGGGAAGATTCAATTCATAAGCCCCACATAACATTTGAAAAAAAACCTAATAGGTTCCATGTATGACTTACACAAAATGAGGTCCTCCTTGGGTAGATCCAATGCATATGACCCACCCACATCATTGTTTTTTATAGTAGATCTGTAGCATCTATAAACTGATATAAAATGTGGATAATATGTTCTTATGATCTATTTTGAGTCCTATTTTTCACACCAATCGTGACTCTGTTGGTCATAGAGGTTAGCGATGATCATGACATCTGCACGACCCCATTTTTAAATTTCCCTCCTATTCTATATAATCCCTAACGTTATGAACTATGTGGGATTTCATTACCAACTATCTAGGAAATGTATGAAGCCCCCCTTAGGTCCAAACCCAATAGAAAATTCCACTCGTATGTTCTCCAATCAACATTCCTTATTAATATCATCCCCCTAACACGGGAGATCATGACTCCACGTGGTACCTTGGGTAGATTAATGAATTATCCCCATAGTAACTCTATCCAAGGGTGATCCGCATTTAAAGAGAAGATTTCCTATGTAATCCCCAAAATATCCCTTATAAACTCTCCTCTCATGAAAAAAGTGTCATTACCACACGATGTTAGAAATAATGGATTCTTCCTCTCACATGAAAATATTCTGTAACATCAAACTACATGGGCTTGGATCCCTCTCTTCTATATTGGGTTCATAGGATGACTCTCTGAGGCTCAATATCAAAAAATAGAACATAGGTACTTCATATTAGGGGTGTACCTCTTTGATTAGCCTCCATGGGGAATTAGATCCCACCATCCTATATCCTCCTCCATGATATATTGGATCCAACCAACATTGTTTCATCAAAATGGATTTCCCATAGATCAATAAAATCGAACAGTGTAAAATATTCCATATATGGGGCATACCTCCTAGATCTTCCTCCATAGAGCCTTCTGATCCCTCAATCAACAAAGTCACAGTGTGACATATAATATTAAAGGGAAACATCTCCTAGATCAACCTCAAGAGAATTTTCTAATCCATCAAGCATTAAAATTTTAAAGTTTCACAAATTCCCTTTATGGGACACACCTTCTAGATCTACCTCCATAGGTATTTTTGATCCATCCATCAATAAACCCTTCTATTTTGTCATATTACCTCTTAGGTACACATATTTATGATATGTATCAATGGGGCATCTTAGTATAGCTCATAACATCTAAAAAAGATGTTAAATTTGGGCCTTAATCAACTAGGAAGAATCAGCCAGAGACAAAGTCCCTGACCATTTATTAAAATAAAATAAAACTACAAAAATAAAACAACACAAGCCATGAAAACAGCTACATATCATAGAAATCATTCCCATACCCATAACCAAGATCCGTCGCTTTATCTACAGTAGCTGACTCCCACTCTGAGCTATCATATTGTGCTAGGGTATTGACATAAATCCTTATGAGATTTAACTTTTTCAAATATAGGAATTCCTCAGAGGGCTGCATTCTGTTTCCGTTGCTGACAGAGGTCCTAGTAGTCATCGACATCAGCATAGAAGTGTAATCCTTCCTTTACTTCCTTCTTGACGGAGCAGTCCTAGCTTTCTCATTCCCCGACAAACTCTTCTTCCCTCCCATAACAATCTCATAATAAGAGAGTCAGGTCTTGCCACTAATGTTCTACTTTTCACTATTTAAAAGATCCCCCCATTTTCCAGAGGCGTGCACTTCCTGGAAACCATCACATTCCCCTTGATCTTTCTCAAAATGACTATTAGTATCAATCATTTCTAGATATTTCATGTTTCCCCACAATGAGAAATACATGATCAACAGAAGACTCCCTCTCCACTGTCTCTTCCACTACTCCTCCTTTATTAGTGACAAAATCCTGCAAAAACCACCTTCAGTCATCTATGGACCATCCAGCATCAGCGGAAGCTCCTCAGACTCCATATTCTCAACCTGAATGCAGGTCATATGGGTACCCATATTCTTAGATCCCAAAGACGATTTGTGAAAAGACTCGAGAGATATAGGAAGCAACTGCAGATTGCATGCCCCATCCACTGCAAATTAGGACTCAACACCAATGTCACCTTTCTTCCTGTCAAAAACTTGCAGCACAGTTGGGTTGAAAGAAACATGCACTGCCTTCATACTAAAAACAGGACTCGGCACAACAACAATGATACCTTGCCTCAACTCCCTCTCCAACTTCCCAACAAAATTATCCTTAACAAGTTCTATATAAGTGCAAGAAGCCTCCAACCGATATCCCTTTCCAGAAGAACCTCCATCATCGGAACACACCACAGTTTCCATAGGAGGACTCAGATCCCCATTCACATTCCCAAACCCAACCAGAGCCACCCCAAATCCATCCTTCACAACTGCCTAAGGTAGCCTCTCATCAACACCAAGATCACGGCCACCACTGCACTGTGTCTCCACCACCTGTGAGATAACACCCACCTTTCCACTATGGAAAACGGCCTCCAGGTGCCCAACCCATCGATATCCTACACAAAACATCATCCACGATTCAAAGACAACCTCCTACATCCAGCAGAATTTCTTCCCATCAGTAATCCAGACACAACGTAAAGGCGGCTTGGGGACGTCGACCTCAACACAGATCCGCGGGAAAATTGGGTGAGTCACTGAATCAGTCCGTTGTTCTGAGCATAAATACCTCCCAATAATGTTACCAATGACATAGAGAATAGAATGCTTTTGAATTGAAAGCGGAAGACCAAGGAGAGTTACCCAAATTGCAACTGAAGAGGGATCCCGCTGCATATGAAAATCAAAGTTCCACCGGAATAAAATGATGAAATATTCACCGCACCTCCGAGGTGACCTAGACCAAGTGGAAACCAAATCTTCCTCTGAGCCGAAACACACCATTATGTGTCTTCGATCATGCAACCTGATGACCACTCACTATTTAAAATTCTAGGAATCAGAGAAAAAATGAGTAAACAATTCAACCGAGGGTCAATGAGGACGAAAACGATCCACCAAGATATATTTTCACAGATCCCCAGCGCTATTATGCTCTTCCGAAAGCAGAGATAACTTTGGTGCCTTCTGAAAGAGATTTGGGACTTTTTGACAAATAAAAATCCTAGGGAAGGGTAGAGAATGATTAGAAGATGGGTCATCCTTCCCTGATGCTGACGAACTTGAGCCCCCCCCCTCCGATTAAGAGGGGGAGCAAGACCCGACGACATGGATCTATAGCATCAAAGAGACGACGAGCACAATGGTGAGTGAGCTATCTTTTGCCTTAATCTAAGTCAACTACAAATTATGATATGTATCCACACATCGTTAAACTTGTGACCTGACCCGATATACACACCTCATGCAAGAAATGACACAAATTAGGGGAAATTAAGTGAATATATCTTCCTACAATGTCTACTATATAATTAAAAACATGGGATCCCTGAGGTAAAAAGACAACAAGAACTTACACCCCTATAATTTCTACTTCATGATAAATATAGGATGCCTTGTATTTCACACCTAAGATGCCTCTATGGGATGCCATCCCAAGAAGAAGAATATTGGTGACCAATGTTCATAGTGTCCAAACATTCTAGTGATGCCCAATTTGACTACTATCCCGGCCAAAGGTTTCTTTCCATTCAATATGGAATTAGAATGTCCAGATAGAATTAGTGTAATTAATTTTAATCCACATAGTGATGCACTAATAATGAGTTCCACGAACATGACTTATCTCTATGATGGAGGCCCAGATAAGGGATCAAGGTCTAAGGATAAATCCATGGAAGGATGATCCGCCGTCCCTTAATAATGTTTTTATCAAGTAGAATAAATCAGCATTTAAGGTGACGAAATACATCCACCTTTGAAATGTGGGAATATGGGTAAACATGAATATCCAACAAACACATTCGATGTGTGGACGTGTGGGTGCACCCCACCGAAAGCTTGGGAAACCATGTTTGTATTAGAAAGTTATGTTCCTTGGACTTTTATTATGGTTCCATAATATGCGGAATTTAAATTATTTAATAAGTATAATATTTAATCATTATATTCAATTTTATGACTATTCATATTAACGAGTGATGAAAAATAGGTATATCACTTCATGGAGATGATAGTTAGTACATATGCACGAGTGATATTTATAATTTTTGTTTGATGGTAAAAAATAAAGGTAAATAATAATTAAAAATAGCCTGATAATTAGTGGATCATACATATCATATATAATCAAAAAATATATTCTTATTACTATCCGTGTATATTGAAAATGAAAAAAGAATCACATCAATTTGTGGAGTTGGCCGTCCACACATATACATGAGCTATGTTATCATTTTAGAATGCATGTGTAGGTGAGAAGTTAGATAAGAAAAACTAAATAAATAGGAATAATTATTTAATAAATATCATAATATCCAACCATGAAATATGGTGATGGAAATTAATTATATTACTATGTGGAGGCGGTAGTCCGCACATATTCATAAGAGGTATTTTCATTTCCCATTGGATAAAAATGTGGTGGAAAATAGTTTTCCCATAATAATAATAACATATGAGTATATTTATAATACTAGAGATATCATGTCAGTATTGAAAAAACATATTGAAAGGATGTATAAAAAAAAATAAACTTTGAAAGAGTCATGTATGACTATTATCACTTCTTTGAGAAACCTACTTTTGATTAGACCTTAAGTATTATATTGATGGCGCTAGGGTAATATTAAATGCACACGAATAAAGGGAGGGAAGATATGATGGTTTTTCGGTAGGTATTGTCTCAGATAGAATAAAAAAAAATGTTAATAATGGAGGATATGTGGTTCTATTTTATATGATAGGGTTGAGACACACATTGAATTACTTAAAATATTTAAATAATATAAGGTCAAATTCATGAGAATTTGTCAATAATTGGAAAATAAATCAAATTTAAATTAATATAATCTCTAAATATTTTAATAAAATAATATTTATACATTTTTTAGTGGAATATATACCCTTATCTCTTAGTTTAACACATGATAAACCAGTTTTAACCGTAATGATGTAATGATATTTTAAAAAAATTATTATTAAAAAATTAATGTGGATTCATTATAAAAATTATAAATTATAAATAAAAATGATGATTTAATGTTATAAAATTTAATTTCTATAAGTGGCATAAATTAATTTTGAAATAATTGTTCAAAACTTAATGAAATCCCGTTTTATGAAAAAATTAATTTTGATCATTAAACTGAAATTATTATCATTCATGTCATCGTAAAAATATTAGTGGAATATTAAAGTATTATATTTAATATATTTTTTATAAATTAAATTAAAAAAATTAATAATTTTATATTTATATATTTATTATCATAAAAATACATTACACTCATAAAAATAGTTTAATCTGAAAAATTATTCATTTTACAATCAAATAATGTCATCTTCATTCCTAGAAATTAGATAAATAATGTAAGAATAATTATTAATAAAATAAAAAAAATTCCACTGAAATAAATTTTTAATAATGACTCATTTTATTTTTTTTTAAAAAATGCACGTAATATAGTAAACATATTTCTTCAGAAAATAGGTTATTTAATCTGGAAATGATTTTATTAAAATTTGAGGATTATTTCATTAGAGTTAATCAATACATTTTGATTAATGAAAACTTTATCCATATATGTCATAGTGTTATAGATCCCATTTATATCCACTAATCTAAAAGATATGATATAAATTCTATAATATATCATGGTTAAGTCAAACTCAGGTTTTCATGTAAATAAAGATACCAAAATATTCCAATTTATTTAAAAGGAATACATCTAATATCTAGAGGTGTTATATATATCAAAACTATCAATCACATACTAATAATTCAAGAAATATTATTTATATATAATATAAATAATAATATTAAATTAATCTACAAATTCTTCCTTGAAATATATTTTCGGTAGACATTCAGTTTTGAAAACGAACTTATTTAGTGTTATACAATCCTTTATAAAGATCTTTATACACATTAAAACCCTAAAATAATCCTAGAAAAAATATTCGTCAACATTTTTTATAATTATATCACCAATTATTTTCATTTAAATATTCATTTAACTCTTTTAATCATCCCTAACATATCATAATACATCTCCCTTCAAAAAAATAAGAAGATTTGATTTTTGAAAAAAAAGTATTTGTACTTGTCTTATCCTGCATTATAATATTCACAGAGTGATTATTTTATTCATGGAACAAATATACTTTTAATATCTTCTAGAACTATATGATCAGTATGAAATAAAACCTTCATTATTTGAACTTGATTTATTTTTCTAAATATACTAAAAAATAACATTCATGTCCAAGATTTAATCACAATGGTTTGAAAAAATCGCATGGTTTGTTTAAAATATGGACTGAAATATCTTTCCCTGTATGAGAATGTACATATTAAAAGAACCATTTAAATATATATTGGTCTCATTATGGAGTGACAATATTCTAAATGGTCAGGAAAAACTCTTTATCTCCAATAAAAAACTAAACATGTTTAAAAAATCTCTTCCCTTCATACTTGAACTCTAAAACACTAACCTCAAAATTCCATAACATTTGGTCTATTAACTGTAATATGTATAAGTAAATCCAGAAAATGTAAGATGTATTTCTCTATAATAAATCCATACATAAAACATTTCTAACAGTTATCATTTATGCATAAGAGTAAGATGATTTATCAATTATACCAAACTGTAAATACCTAAGAGTAAATATTTTACTTCTTTTAAATGCATAAGAGTCAATCCCCAATATAAAAGACTATAAACTTAGTTTAATGTATAATATGAAAGAGTCGTTTATTTTTCCAATTTTATATCTTTCAAAACAAATATGTGTCATATACGAATTGAATTTTTTATAATTCCATCAGGATTAGAACATATCATATTTTAGATTAAAAATTCCATTTATACACATAAATAAATAAATAAATAATGTAAAATCACTCGAGTAAAATCATTATTAAAAAATATGTTACTTTTTTTCATTAAAACTAAAAGTTAATGATAGTTTGTTGAATTATAAAAACATCCTGACAATAATGTCGAACAATCTACGCTTTTTTAATGGTCACAAAACACATAAAATTAAAACATAAAATTTTATACAATAGTAAACTATGAATTATAATAGAAATAGTATAATTAATGAATCAATAAAATAAAAGTTTTTGTTCCCAATATTCTGCCCCTTTTTGTGATATCAGAAGTAAGTTGTGTAAGAGGGTTTGACACAACTCTTTTTCACATTGAAATGAATAAAGTATGCGATTAAAACAGTAAAAAGAATATTTACATGGTATGGACTAGTATATATAAAAAATAATTTAAATTCATAAAATAATGAAATATTAAAATAACATAAAATAGAAAAATAACGATTTTGGAAATAGAACAACAATATTTTGAATTAATATAATTTAAATAAATAACACTCCGTAAAAATATGACAATTTTAATAAAATAAAATAAGTAAATAGTAAAATTCTTAGTAAAAATCTCCACTAAATTATTTATAGAGATAATAAATTCAACAAAAATATCACATTTTTGTGAATAAGCTCTCAATAAATGACGCATAATGTCCATGTTCACAATTGTTAAATGAATTATTAATTTTTAAAAATTTTGATTTCACTAGTGTTATCACATTTGATAAGAACTTGATCATAATTAAAACATAAATACCTTAATGAGTGTTTCATTAAAAATACTTGTTAATATTAACTACTAAATGCAATATATTTAAAATCATTAGTATAGAAGAAGAAAATTTTTTGTTGAATACTGGACTCAAAAAGTAAGGATATTACAAGAAGTGGAAGCACCTTGAGGTACTCTTTCTATATATTGTATAACCCCAAAATATAGTATCATTATTTTAAATTAAATAAAATCCCTTGTTTTATGATAAAAATTAAAAAATAGGGTTAAAAATTTTATGTAACTTAAAATCATTTTGGAATATTTTAAATGGGATTTCATTGAATTTTCATAAAATATAAAATAAATAAATAAATAAACAATATTTATAGTGAATTAGTAGTTAAATATAATAATATACCAAATATTCCTATATAAATCATTATTTATAATATTTTTTTCATCTTTATTTAAATTAACATTAAAATTAGAACTTAGATGAGTTGTATATACTTTAATATTTTCATGTCCAAAACTTATTAGTAATTCGTTTATGTAAATTAATTGATTTTTCACATTCAAAAAGTATCTCTAAAGGATTTGAAAACGATGAAAGAATGTAAATTCATACACCATGATCATTTCATGCAATTTTTTCATGTTGTTTGAGAATTCATTACACATCATCTGGTTTGTTAGCCTGATGATTACATCATCAATATATATTTAATTAACAAAAATGTACAATGATTAATTTTTCATCAATAGTATTTTATTTTTCAGACTGGTGAAAATTGTTTTATGACAAAGAACTAAACCTTTTAATAATATGATCTGGGTTCTTATTATAGAAAATATAATGCTTTAGTTAGTTTTAAAATAGAATTTATGAAAAGTGGATTTTCAAAACTAGTAGGTTTTCAACATAAACAAATTCCAGAAGATAACTATTTAGAAAATATTATTTAATATCTATTTGAATATTTTTAATCGTTTTATAATATGAATATTCTAATAAAATTATATTATATTGTAATGCTGCTACACGTGTAAAGCATTTATTATAATCTATACCTTTCTTTTGATTATAACCTTTATCCTGTAATATAGTATTATTTTTAATTATCACCCCTATATCGTATATGTTATTAATAAAAAAACATTTATTACCCACTAAAGGATAATCATGATTTATATTAAATATTTCCCAAACCATATTATTTTAAAACTAGTTTAACTCTTCTTTAATGGATAGAAAATAATTACTATCACCCATAGATTCTTCTATATATATTTTCAATCTGTGATATTATAGAATGAATTTTAAAAATATTTCAGTCAATCCATGTTTTAACATAGTCATCTAAATAAAAATAAGAAATTCTAAGGGATAAATTTTTATGTTTATAGAGTATTTAGGAAGTACACTCTAGTTTCCCTACTTTCTAAACATTCAAAACTATTTTGTGCATAAACATGTTCTTGATCATCATCCTTTTTCACTATTAATAGGATTATCATGTCTCAGTTGTTCATAGAATCATCAAAGTCATATATATGAGTATCATATCTTTAAAAGGTATCAATTTCATTTAAATTCACATTTATTGACTCTTTAAAAATGTTATACTTTTATTAAAAAATCTATTAGATTTATAAGTATTACAATAAACAAGAAATATTGCTTCATAATAGTCGGATAAAAAATTCCCTGATTATCGTGGTTGTTTAAGATATACATTTTCCTTCTAAAATCATTGAAGAATCCTAATTTTAATTTACTATTATCACATAAATCATATGGTGGTTTTTGTAAGACATGTATTATTAAAAATCAGTTTATGAAATATAAATCCATGTTTATATATTCATCCAAAAAATTTTAGTCATACAATATTCACATAACATAGTTCATGAAATATATTGAAAATTCTAATTTTTTTTAAACAAATACTTTTTGTTGAGGTGTTATGGGGGTATAAATTGTTTTTTTTAAAAACAATATATTTTAAAAAATAAACTGAATTCTACAATTTCAAATTATCATCTCTGGAAACATATTAGTTAAATTTTTTTGTATCTATCTTACTAGAAACCAGTTTTCATAAACTCGTGATGAAAATACATGATTTACATATACTAATAAAAAGTAAACCTATGTAAATCTTGGAATTTAATCTATAAAAAAAGAAACAAAAAAAATCCAATATGGTTTTTTTATTATAGATGGTACAAATAAATCCATGCGAATATGTTCTAAAGGAATAAAAGTATTAGCCTCATTTATTTATTTAAATAAAATATCTTTTTTATTTTCCCATTTAAGAGGAATCATATATATTTTTTAATCAAATATAAGGTAAGTAAAATTGAGAATAAAATTCATATTAAACAATTATTATAAATAATATGCATTATAATGTCTATGTATTCTAAATTAAATCCCTTAATCATTAATTTTATCATTCAAAAAAATTATGTTTTTTCTGTACAAATAAACAAGATAAAAAGTGAACATATTTTCTATTTTAGGCACCTTAAACCAAATAAGTATGTCCTTAGAAATATAATATGCATTACGAAAGAAGTAAACTAAATTTAATTTATAAAAATGTTGAGAAATACTAATAAAGTTTTTTTAACTCTTCAATATAATTGTTTTTGGAAAGAAGTTATTCAATGCCTTGAATAGAAAAAACTATGATTATATTTCCATTAGAATAATCTCTAAAAGTGACATGACCTCCATCAATCATTGATATAGAATATAAATGTGAGAATACTTTACTCATATGTCTTAAATGAAAATTATCCTTGTACTATTTAGTATTTCTTATTCAATGGAAATTTTTCGAAAAATACATCCAAAAAATAAAATTTTTGGTACATATATATGTTCCTATTTAACAATTTTAAAAACTAAATACAACAGAAATAAAATCCATTTAATTAAATAGGAAATTAAATCATTCTCTTTTGATAAATGATTAGAAATTTTGGCATTCGTAACACCACAAAATTGAGGAATTATAAAATAAAATTCATTAAAATAATTTATATAAATCAAAAAATGAAAACATGTATTAATAGGAATTATTTTAATATTTTATCCAAGTATAAAATAATTTCAATAATTATTTTTATTTTTAGCATTAAATTAAATTCAACGATTACCTTTATATCATTTTTTTAGAAATAATTTTATCATGATAATATAGATATATTAAACATAATATTAAAAAATTTCAAATAATCAAAATCGTTTAATAAATCATTTATTATATTATCATGAATGGAAAAAATACTTCTACCTTTATATAGTTTAGAATTTTATTTTAGAATCCATTCAGAAAAAGAAACACATTAAGAAAAAATAGAATCATTAGAATTCTACAGTGACTAATGTTTTTTAATGTATTATATTTATCATTAAACATAGAGAAATAGTCATTAAGATCATTAAAAGAGGAAATTTTATATTTATAATTTTGAGAGAAGAATGATTTTACATCTTCAGTCTAAGCTATAAAACACATATTGATTATTTGGTCCGATTTCTCAACATCAGAGTTAAAATTTGATTCATTACTTGAATCCTTCGATGTACTCTATTTATATTTCATATCTCATTTCCATTTCATTTTGAAATATGATTCTATATTAATATCCTTCTTATATTTATTCTTTTCACTATGATAAGGGTATTTATAGTTGATATGACCAACTTATTCATTCATAACATCATAATTCTGTTGCATTTACATCATTCATTGAAAATTTATTTATGAAACCTTTTACACTATTCTAAATCTAGTTTAATATTATTTTATTTTTTGGAATCACATATCCAAAATTTGAAAGAATTTATTCTTCTTTATTGGACGTATCATAAAATTGATTATTTATCATATTTATCATCTTTTGATATAGAAAATTATAGATATATTTTATTTATTGACTATATTATTATCATAAGCTTCTTATTTTATATCTCCTCCGTATATCATTATATTTAAAAATAATATTTTAATTTTCAGATCTATAATATGTGTAAATTATTTAATAGTAGAAAATATTCCACACCATCTTAAAAAAAGATTTCTATGAGCTTTTAAAGCCTTTTATAGTTATAATATAATAGTTCTAAAGTAAACCTCATTATTTAATATCTTAGTGAGTCATGATTTGTTTGAGTAATACATTCATTGAAAAGCAACCTGAAATTTTCAAAAAATCATTCTGTAGTGTTGTACCTTACTTATCAAATCTAATATTTTCCATCACAATCATAAATAATAGTTTCCCTAATATCATTGGTAGTATCATAGTTAGAAACCCTATTGAACTCATACTATCATAATCCCCCAATGATAACATTCACATATTTTTAATTTGGATTATAATTATCTTCTAGAGTCATTTTCAAGGAATAAGGTTCCCTAGTAGGAATATTGATGGGTCTCGCCCCATTAATATAAACTTTAATCCATGATTCTGAAAATATATAATCATTCAATATTTCTAGAAGCTATAATTTATTCCATTGAAATAAATATATCTAGTAACAATAATAACTTCTATATGAAGAACTATAAAGATATATATTTTTTATATATTTTTCTCTCTAGAATTTTAATGATACTACATATTTTACAATCAAGTTTGAAGTAATAGATGTAAGAGTGTGGGTAAATTAATCGCCTTAAATAATTTCAATAATTTAAATACACCCATTAATATATATAGAATATATCATTATTTTTTATTAGTATATATAATAGAAATTAAAATAAATAAAATTTATCAAAAAAAAAATATTTCTATTTCTATTTGGGACAATAAGAAACTCCCCCAATACACTCCAAAATACCTAATATAGGATTGGGGATAATTATTGATATATTTATTTTTGGGATATCACAATTGAGTTAAATAATCGTATACAATGTATTAGTTTTCAAGAGCTTTTAATGATCTCTCTATTAAGATAATTATCCTCAGTTCTACTCTAACACTTAGTATATAAATTTTTCACATTATAATAGAAATAAAATATTTAGAAATGAATATAGATTAGATCAGAATGTAAATTTGACCAACTAATTGTATATGGTTGAATTACATACTGATCAAATTCAATCCTTAAAATTTTAGTCCTCGATGTAATTATTTGGATGCACAAAAATAATATTACTTTATGTTATCATTGGACTTATTTTTTCAATTACATTTTGTAACTAAAATTTTCATAATAGAAAGAGATAAATAAAAGGATAAAAATTATTTAGAGTATAACATGTACATTGTTCCCTATAATCTAAATCTTGAATATTTTTTGTATCACTAATTCCACTATTTTTAAATATATATATATAAATATATAGTATTTAAATAGTAAAGTTAATTTAATACCCAAATTCATATATAAAATTATTATAAATATATATTATAAAATTTCTTATTTGAAAATGAACTACATTTAACCTATCTAATTTTTTTTAAATAACCTCATACCCATTGGACCTTAAAAAATAATATCATTCAAGAAAATTAAAAATATTATCAACAATATATTTATTAAGGTTATTAATTTAAATATTTATATAAATCTTTGAATCATCCATGAAATATCATGATACAAATCTCTAGAAAAAATAAAAACATTTTAATCTCAAATAAACAACACTCATACATAACTTCTCCAAATTTATAATATTAATTATTTAAAAATTATCCTTATGATTTTTCCCATATTTTATTCTCTAATATGTATTAAAAAAAGTGGTAAAATAACACCTTCATGACATGTGCTTTATTTATGTTTCTAAACAGGCCAAAAATAACATCCAGAACCTAAATTTCATCTTCACAGTCTAAAAAACATGCAATATTTCATTAAAATTTGTTGTGACCATTCATCCATGACATTATAGTCACCATATTAGTAAAACCACTATAACCCATTTTTGTCACATTATAGTGTGAAACTCATCTCCATATCCATGATAAAAAATTCATCTCAAATGTTAAAATGTTTATGCATAAAATTAATTTTTCTTCTTGATTGAAATCAATTATAGCGACCCTATCCATTTACAAATATTATTAAAATAATTTAAACATACTTTATCATTAAATTAAAATCATGGATCGTAAAGAATAATGTCTTTCAACGATAATATTCATAATAAAACAACATGAAACCAAAATAATACATATTTTATTTAATATTCATAAAGAGATCCTATATTACATTGATCACATAAATCTACATAGGATACACTGGGGAATATGTGAATAAATTTATGAGATAAAAATCCTAGAATGGAAGTATAATTATGAATAAATTAAAGAACATGTGTTAGGAAGCACAACAAGATGACAAAAACATGGAAAATAAACAAAAAGAATGATACATAACATGTATAACATTGAATCATATAAACATGGTATCACAGAAATGTGAATCAAAATGTACATCATGAATTAACCGTGAGTCAAGGCTCATTTCACATGGATCATGATTCAAGGCTAACCACCAAGACCGTTTCACATGGAGTATGAGTCATGGATAACCACTAAGATTGTAGGACATATCATTTCAGGAGAATAAATATTACCCAATACATTGGATAACTATCTAGGTGCACACATAATAAAATTTTCATGAATATGCTTGACACATTAAGAATCATACACAATTAAACAAACATACACATAAGGGTCACCCATGGTAATAATTAGGTATCATAATCATTTTAAAAGGCATAACATAAGGGAATATCATAACAGTGTTAATGAAAGATAATATTTAAAACATAAATGGAAATTAATAAGGGAAAATAGAAATAGATAATAATAAATTATGTCAAACTGAAGTTAATACATGTAAGAATAGTTTTTAAGAAATTTAATAAATAAAACATTTTTGGGCATTTTAAGGAAAAACATTCAAAATTATTTAAAATGAAAAATGAATAATTATTTGTATAAAACTAGAATTTAATCAAGGTAGTTTTTCATTATAAAATGTGTTGTTATATAAAAATAATGTTTGCATAAAAATATTGTGGAGAGAACAAGAAAATTGGTATTAAATCTTGATGTTCACATTAATCGAGCTTGCTTATAAGGAATAATAGAGAATGGAACCTTTTTAAAACATGTATTTCACTTTCAAATAAGAATTATATGATAGGGATACATGATTTTGGAACATATATATAGGATTTAGAATAATTAAATAAAAATAAATAGGAATTAAATTGGGTTCAATAGAGAGAATTGGAAATCCAAAGAAAAAATGGAGGCTCAGAAAAGATCTATTAGATTATGACTGAATATGTTTTTAACATGATCTTAATGTCCTGGATAAGAAAATTAAATTCAATAATTAATAATTATAGAACTACTTATACAATTAATTTCTTTATTATATTTTTATTATGTTCATTTATGGACATTTTTCTGAGTTATATTATTTAATTTCATCATTCCGGAATGTTTTGTTTCTTAGTTTTCATGATCAGTTCACAGGTATATGAGTATGGAAGTTCATTTAGAACAGGTTTAATTATCCAGAATATTAATTATATGTTTTTAGTGAAAATAAAAATGTTTAATTGGTCTAATATATATATATATATATATTTCTATATATGAGGATGAATCAATATATAACATTTTAATGATAATCGTTTAGATAAATATTTTTAGGTTTTCAATCACAATGAACTAGTTTTTTTCTTTTATTTAATATCATGTATATCTAATGGTTCGATAAAAATATATAAAATATAATAAATATATTAAAATCATCTTCGACTATAAAAGTGGTTTCATGACTATCCTTGAATATGGTAATATAAATTGAAATCTTTTCATCCTTGAATGTTATAAGTAAACACATCACGAGCGATGTTTTTATTTTTTGAACAAAAGGAGTGTGGAAAGAATAGATGACATATCATTCCATAAAAATAAAACAATTATAGTATTTCATATGTTCTTGTGTTATAATTCCATTTGTATGAGTGAAGGTGAGGAGATAATAATAAAATAATGAACTTGAAAAGAAAAATAAAAGAAAAGGAAAATGGAATTTACCTCTTGAATTTATCCCCCTTGAGAGCCTCTTTATGGAAATGGTTTTTTTTACTTTGATAAGAAAATGATCCCGTGGATGTTGGGGAATGGTTCAGTAAAATATTTGAGTATAATTGATGCATTCCTCAAATCTTGAGAGGTGTGAGTAGAACATGTGCTGAGGGGTGATATTTATAATGGAGTAGATACGTGTTTGCTCTTTATTTTACACATTAGATTATTATTTTTCCTCAATACTATTTATAGTATTAGAATTTTCTTCAATAATATTAAGATAATGAGTTGTAGTTCATAATTTTCAGATCAAATCAGCCATACATCATCTTTGACTCAATAAACAAGTATTTTTTTTTATAATCTAAATTACCATGTTTTAGTATTCACTAAAAATTCATGTAGATAAGAAAAATACAAAAAATCCACTGAAGAAATTTTTCGATGTGTAGAATTCAAAAATGAACTCCATTTTATGAAAATAATTTTATAAATTTTAGAAATTTACTTTTTAATTGAAATCATCCATTACTCAAAAAATATACATTTTAAAATTATCACTAATTTTATAACACTTTTAAAAATTAAATAAGGTCTCATTAAGTAATATTAAAATCCTAAGAAAAATATATATTAAATTATGAATATTTATTATGGAATAAATTTTCATTTAAATCATAATATTAATTATAAAATTGTAATTTAATATTTATAACCTACAAAATCACCAACACATAATTAATAATTTTTAAAAAAATTATATACTTATTCTATGATTAATTTATATCATAATTTAATTTATAATATGCCATAATTCTGTTTATACTTTCATAGGGGAGTTTATGATTCTTTTTTTTGGGTTTACTATTCATAATGGTCATATTACTATCTATATGGTCATGTTACTATTTAATTGGTACGGGTTCCTTAACTTCTTAAAATACCTAGTATTTTATTAATTATTAATTTTTAATGTTTGTATTTTTTTTCTTAATGTGATTTCTTTGGTGATTATACTATAGGAATTAATTATAAGAAAGGGGTTTACATTGATAATTGTTGTGTTGTTACATTCTTCCCCTTATGAAATTTGTTCCTCACAATTTCATTTTAGATTATAAGTTGAAAACATGTGTGGGGTAGTTCTCATTCATTACTTCCTCAGGATCCCATGTTGTCTCTTCATACATATGGTTACACCATAGAACTTTTTCTAGAAGAGTTGTCTAGTTTTATAGAACATTATCACTAATTTCCATGATCATCACTAGTTGTTACTCATAAGAGAGATCATTTTTTGAACTTTACCACCAATGAATTCAGTACATATGAGGGATTTGGTATGTACATCCTAAACATGGATACATGGAATACATCATGTACTTGATACATGGAAGTTGTATGTTATAGTTAATAGGACACAACTTCGACGTGATCAAGGATCTCAAATGGGCTGATGTACCTAAGACCTAACTTTCCATTCTTCCAAAATCTCAGGATCCTCTACTATGGAGATATGATGATAAATACCATGTCTCCAACCATAAACTCAATGTTTCATCAATTATTTTATTTATAGATATTTTGTATGCATTATGATACCTTGACATTCCGAGGAATGGTTTTTGCATTTCCTACCATTTATTCTACCTTTTTAGGTACTAATAGCTTACGTTCACCAGCTTCATCACATCTTTTTGGAGTTCTACATATTTTCCTTATAAAGGGATTTATACGGTACCATTTATATTCTTGAGTGGAAAATATTATTTTATGAGAATTTGAGCAGTGGAATATGTTGGTACCATCCTCCTTTGGAGTGTATAGAAAATTCTCTCAACATGTATTCCAGTGCCAGAATAGTCTACTTAGATTTTCCATAATTTTGAGGTTGATTGTTAATGTTCCCCTCAATTATTAGAGCATGTTGGAGAATTTTCTAGAACATGATGGTGAATATCATATCTTAATCTGATACAATCAATAATAGAACTTCATGCAACATTGCTAGTTCATTGACATATATTAATCCAAGTTGAACCAGGGAGAAGTCCTATCGACTTTTCGTATCATGAGTTTTCTTTGTAAGAAAATTCACCACAACCCATATAATATTGTTTCCTCTATATGTGTTTATAATTCTTGTGAAAGGGTCCATGGTAATGTTATCCCAAATCCATGTTGGCATGGGTAGTTTTTGCATCAACCCCTTGTAATCTTTTCTTTCATCCTTCACATTCTAACATACCATGAACATTGATGTAAATTCAACAATTTACTTTTTCATATTTTTCCACCAATAGTTCTCTTAGAAATATTGAGACATATTTATTATCCCTAGGTCAATAGATAATGTTGATATATGTATGTCGTTTAGAATATCCTTCTTTAATTGTATATCATTTAATACACATTTTCATTACCAAAATCATACAAGTCCTTCCTCATTAATTTTAAACTCCGAGGATTTCCAATTCCTCATAGCTTCCACATTTCTCTATTTCACCATACCATTCCTTTGACCAACATTTATTTTCTTCATAAGGTATAGTTAAACAATAATTTGATAAAGGGTTGAGGACGTTCCTTACATAAATATTCCCCTTTCCATCATTTGAAAATATAAGATGATTAGATCCCTCTAAATTCTCACCATTTATAAGGAAACTAGATCATCACTTAGATGATATGAAACCTTGTTTTAATTACTAGGTTTTTAGTGGATTGATCATTCATAATCCATGATGATATATAACCATCTTATCTAGTGAATATTAAGATCATTATGTGTGATTACATATTTAAGACTCTTGTGATCAGTACATATCTCACACTTCCCCCCATAGAGATAGTGCGACTAGATTTTCCATCCAACTATCAAATTTTCCAACTCCATATCATGAATTGTATAGTTTTCATTATCAATTTGAAACATTATAGGTGAGTAGGCTCCCCTATATCATTTTTCATTATTAAACAACATAATTCCATATTTGAAAAATAAATGTATACTGAAAAGAGTTACCCTCATTTTTGTAGAGCAAGAACTGATGCAGTTTCAAGCATCTTTTTCAACTCATTGATAAAGTCTTCACATTAACTCTTCCAGAAAAACGTCACTCCCTTTAAAGGTATCATGGTTAGATGGTTTGACATCCATTATAAGTTACTCAAAAATCATCAGTAATACTCTAGTTGTCTAATTAAACTATGGATCTCGGTTATAGATGTTGGAATGATCCACTCTATGTTCTTTTTTCTTTTGTTTTCCTCATTCGTTTTTGGATTTGGATGTTGTTTGGGGTTTGTGAATTTGCGATGGCATCGGCGTGGGTCCACCGGTGATATTTTGTTACGGTGTCGAGTTGAACCTTTTGGGATTTTCTGGATCCTCTGCAATATCAAAGCGTTGTTTATGGTTGTTTCATTTAATGAATCATTGATCTACGATGCTCATGTGTTGTTTGGTTCATGCTTGATTTGGCACTTTTGATTTCATTGATTTCGGATGGATGGAGGATGACGGTGGTTGTTTGATGCCTCATTGTGTTGTTTTTCTGTTTGTTTTTGTCAATGGAATTGAGCCCTTCCCGAGGGCTTCAGAGTTACGACGGTGATGGAAACGAGGGGTAGACTACGAATCCAGGAACGTGATTTGAGGAGGAGAAGTTGAAACCTGATTTTGTGTTTTGATGTTTTGTGGTGGATTTTGGAGGCTGTTTGTGCTGTTTGAAATTTGGTCTTTTGGTGTTTGAAATTTGGCTCTTATATTGGGAGGTTACCACTCACCCTTAAAGTGGTTTATTCAGAAAATGAAAAAAAAAAGATTTGAGCATACCCTATGAATTATATTTCCTTTATCCAGAACTAGAATTTACTATACTTTGTTTAAATCTTCACCCTTCTCAAAATATTCCACAAAGTATTCAAATACACTACATTATCCTTCTTACTATAATAATATATTGGAATATAATCAATAAAGACTACCAAAAATTTTCTAATGTAATATCTAAATACACTATTCATTAAATCCATTCAAATTTCTAAAGAATTAGTTATTCTAAAGGGAATCACTATGAAATAATCATGTTAATAACTTGTTTTAAAGGTAGTCTAGGGAATAACTTCTTTCCTCATATTTAATTGTTGATATCCCAAACGAAGTTCCATTTTATAGAAATAACTATCCCCACATAGACAATCAAACAAGTCAGCTATCCATGGCAGGGGATACTTGTTCTTTATAATGATATTATTAATCTAAAGATAATCAATGAAGTGGCGTATTGATCCATACTTCTTCATGAAATAGAGTACTAGGGAACCCCATGGTGAAGTACTCAGGTATATAAATCTCTTGTCCATATTCTCCTATAACTGCTTCTTCAATTATTCTAGATCAATGGTTGTTATTCTATAAAGTTTCTTTAATAAAGGTATATATCTAAGAATAAGTTAAATTGGGAATTCAGCCTATCAATTAAGAAGATTTCCAAGAAACTATTTATGGAAGACATTAGTGTAGTCCCACACTTTGGGAATGTCTTCCAGAATGATTCACTACTTTGTCTTAATCATTTTAGCTGGGTATTCTTTCTCATAAGAAATAAATATCCACTCTTGAATAATGATTCTGAAGGATATTAATCCTATATACCGTTTTACACAATTGGAGGATGATTTAGGATGTGAGTAGTGATCTATCTTTTCTAAATATCAATGTTAGATTTGTATAATGATTTCAAATCTATGCCCAAAATTTAATCAAACTCTACCAAGGATATTATGACAGTATTTCTTTACAGGAGGTTTCCACCAACATTCACTGGGAAGGAGTTATAAAAATTCAATGCAATAATTTCCCCATTTTTTTCTCAAAATAAAGTCAAGGTCCTTATTTTTTAGGTGGTGTTTAAATAGTTATTCTATTTTTTAATGATATAAATGAATGAGTAGAAATAGAATAAAATAGTATTTTTTTATTCGTGAATGTATAATTATCTTACCAGTCACTAAATCATTTCAAGGTTCCAGATCAGTAGTAGTGATATCATATTCCCATCCTTACTACATTGGAGGTTGTTGTTGCTGATTTCATCCAACAACCTTTGTCATAGGGATTTGGTTTGCATAATTCTCATGTTCTTTATAATGGTAACACTACACTACATGTTGTCTATTGATCCAAAGATTCCCTTATTATTCAAAATTTGTGGGATTCTTTATACTACTTCAATTTTTATTAGCCTGATTCTATATTCCTCCACATTTAAATAATTTCTTGGTTCCCTTAAAATAATTCCTAGGATACATATTCCCACAATATTGACTCAAAGGATATTGTGTTTTAATTTCATCATGTGATTTATCTACTAATCCATCTATAATAGACTCCATTTTCTTCTTTTTTTCACTAGGCCTATGTACTGTTGAGAGTCTCCGATCACCATTTCAACCTTAAGGGGAAAAATATAATCATTCCAAATCAATCAAGGTCTCTAATCTCCAATAATATTCGTATACTCAGCATTAGTATGATAATGAAGTGATCCACCCCTCTTTCAATGTTCTTGACAAATACTATGGTGTAACTTTCATTACATGTAATGTTTTCTTTATACGTACCAATAAGCTCCTCTTCGTTCTTCATAAGACTGAGGATGTCTATTTCCATCTTATGATCCAATGTTTAAGGAAAATACTTATTCATAAACAATTTATCGAATTCCTCCCAGTCCATGGAACCAGTTTTCTCATTGAACTTTAAGTTTTTGATCAGTTTCCACAAATGATCATCTTCCCCATCACAATGATAGACCACCAACACAACATTCTATTCATCTGAGAACTAGAGGACATACAATATCTCTTCAATGGAGTTAATCCATTGTTCTGTTGTGGTTGGATCAACATATCCAAAACATGGGAGGAATTTTCTATTCAGTGTATTTTACCACAAATTTCTCTAGGAGGGGGAGGGAGTTATATATGATTAATTTTATTATTCATAACTTCATCCAAATGATCAAGTATTTTTATGATGTTGTGAGCCCCCCTTCTCATCATATTTTCAATATCATTAGAGAAATTGTCACATTTCCAATAAAATTGATTATTGAAACATGTTCTTATATTTCCCTCCATAAAATAATAAAAACAAAGTTCAATTAGGGATGTTGAATAATAAAATAATAAGCATAATAAAGTGAAACATTAAACATTAAATGATGAAACTGTAAAGGTAAAGTATATCCTAAATTGTGATTCCCAAGAATTGGATCGTGTTTATCCATGAAATTTTTCCAAAAATATATTATAATGAGAATTTTTTCCTTAATAATGGTTCATAATGAGATTATTAATTTACTAATGTATATCCTCTGGGATTGTCAAACTAGGGTTGCAGTAAGGATTGTTGTCGGGTTCCAGATTACCCTGAGTTAGGTTCGGAGTTGTTACTCCTTGGTAAATCTATTCTAGAACCACGTCCACTTTTAGTATCTAGACATGGATTTATTTATATGATAAACCACTTATTGTACACTAACCACAATTTATGGATGTTTTCTCTTATATATTCTTATCCATAGTGTTCTTACTAAAGCACTCAAGTCATATGCTTTAAAAATAATTAGACCTTTCTCTAATACTAACGATTGATATCCAATCCTTTCGACTTATTATTACATGAATTCAAGTATAATTAACCATAAAATACAAGCCATGTATCATATGGTATAGTATATTTATAATATTAGATACATAATTAAATAGCATTAAACTGAAATAAAATATATTGTATTTAATCATAATATGGAGATCCTGACTTCCTTTGAGCCCTTAAATTAACAAAGGATACCTTGGGAACTACAAGAACAAATGGATGAGCTGAAAATAAGAGTAATGGAATAAACATATGAATATATCATCACATATTGATTAAAAATAATAACATGTGGAAAAAACATGGAACAAGTATAAACATAATGATGAACAACATGTATAACGTAAAATCATATAAACATGGTATCATATAAATTTGGTAATAAAATAAAAAATGACAGAATCATGTTTCAAGGATCATTGAACATGGAGCAACTGTCAAGTCTAACCACCAAGACCATTTCATATGGAGCCTGAGTCAAGTCTGACAACCAAGATTGTTGCACAGGTGGTCTCAAGTGACTAAACATTACCCAATTCATTGGATTTATATCTGGGTGAAGGCATAATAAAATTTTAATGATTATGTTTTCAACAAGAATAATCATACATAATTAATCAAACTTAATCATAAGGGTTACCCATGGTGAGAATTCAGTATCATAATCACGTCAAAAGGCATAACATAAGGGAATATAATAATGGTGTGCATGAAATAAATGATTAAACCATACGTGGAAATTAATATCAAAAATAGGAATATATCATGATAATTGATTCTAAACTAATGTTAATTCATGTAAAAAAGTGTTTAAGAAACATTATAAATAAAATATTTTAGTGTGTTTTAAGGAAAAATATTTATGATTCTTTTAAATTGTAAAGACATAATTGTTTGTACAGATCTAGAATTGTACCAAGAGAGTTTTTCATTATAAAATTAGTGATTTCATAAAAACAATGGTGGATTAATAAATATTATAGAGTCTACATTAAAATGTTTAAGAAAAAGGGAAGTTTCTTTAAATAAGGTTTTCTTATTGGTATGAACTGATAAGGGAACCTTTTTAAAACATGTATTTAAATGTAAAAGAAGAAATATATGAAACAGATACATGATTTTTTAACATTTAAATATAATTTATAATATTTAAATAAAACTAAAGTGGAATTACAATGGGGTAATGAGAGAGAAAGAGTAACCTGATGGAATTAATGGAGGAGTAGGGTGTTTTCTAATTATTTTACCATTTAGTTGATTATTTTGTCTCATGACTATGAATAGTTTTACAATTAACCTAAAAAATATTAAAATAATGAAGTATAGTTAGATATGTTGGGATTACATCAGACATTCATCATCTATGACTAAATAAATCTACTATTTAGCTTATACTGTAAATTACAGTATTTTACTATTCACCTGTTTCATTCCCAAGGAAGAGTTGATGTACATTAATTATTTCTTCTCATATTGTGAATTTATTATTTCCACAATATAATATTTTTTTGGAATGATATATACAAAATAAATTCAGATTAATTATTACATATATATCAATAATCATAAAAAATTCCCAAGTATTAAAATATGTTATTAAATGATATATTCTACTTCATATATGAAAGATTATTCTATGTTTTAGGTTCGATTATGATTACAAATATGATCACCATAATTTTTTTCCATTATAATTTTAAAATATAGAGATATTTGTTAACAATCAATAGGCATGTGTTCTATAAAAAATAGTTGTATACAAACCTTTTCCTTTTGTATATACATGCAGTCTTGTTATAATTTACTTCATGTGAACCCTTCCATTTTTTGGTAGAATCACCCATGTTTTGGGATCTATTTCAGGATACTATCATTTTATACATGACTAACTACACTCATTATTAATTTTTGGATTTCTGATGATAATTTACTATCCAAAATTAGTATATATTCCCACTAGTAGATAAAAAAATTTAATAGAAATTTTTTTTCCATGATAGTGGGGTATAATTTTATATCATATGGTTATGGGTTGATCAATATATGATCCAAAAAAAATTATACAATTTTATGTAAGTATAGGATCAGAATCTCATTATATTTTTGTGTTGTAGTATTTCTTTTCTCAGTTAGGAAATTACAGGTCTGGCCTCTATGATTTTTTTAGTTTGATTTCCATGTCAAGAAACCTTAATCTTAGTATATTCTTCTAACACTAAACTATCATCTACCATCCTTTCCATTATCTATTTTTTGTTTTTAATATGATCCTCATTGGTATCTATACATGAAACTATATTATTTTCATGTTTATTGATTCCTTTTTCTCTAACTTCTAATTGAGCCTCCCTGGCACTATTAGTAGTTGTTTTAACTATTATAGAGAATGTTTCTTACATTAAAAAACATTAATTAACTCAACACTAAAGTAAATATACTTTTTAAATTATTTTTCACGTAGAAATTTTTTTTTTTGAAATTATCATAAAATCTAATCTTTAACATTCTCTATTCTGGGGATGGTATTTCACTCATGGAACATATTTGGAATGTTTTTTCATCTTATTGAAATAGCTTATTCTCATTATCTAGTCCCTAAATGAAGTAAAATCGAAATGTCATTACATTGGGGGGGGGGGTACTTTTTTAAATAATCCTTTGCCTCATGGTAGACATTTGTAGTCAATTTACATGATATATCCTCTTCAATATCTAGACATGTTTCATTGAAGGGATGTTTTTTATTACTTTTATTAGATGTAAAACCACTTTGTGAGCATAAATTTGGGACATATGTTATCTCAACATGGATCTTTTTCACTAAATTTATTTTCCTTTTTTCTTCTTTCAATTTTTCAATTAATAAGAAAAAACATCTTAATTAATATTGGAACATTAATTCTGATGGAACTACAAATATTCATATAAGGATATTTATGAAACACTTCAAATATAAAACGAAAATAATTATAACAAAAACACTATACAATGTAAAATAAGATCTAATCAGTGGGAAAATGTGCTACTATACCACTTGTAGTTCTCTTGGAATGGTACATAAAAATTGGAGGTAAATCATGTGTTTTAAAACATTTATCAAATTCAAAAAAAATTATAATCATTAAACCAATTTGGTTTTGAAAAATTCTAACCCATTATGATCTAAGTATATATATATTTTTTATAATCGCATACAACACATGAAATTCAATTAATGATCTAAACAGTAAAATATAATATATTTCAATGTTTGGATCTAATGTGTTAATCTAACTCAAAGATATGATCACATTTTCACTGAGGAAAATATTCACCAGTATAAATATCATTAATCAAATATTGTGTTTATGGGAGTTTTAATCCTAACCCATTTTCACCATATTACATAGAAGGGTGTACACTATATTACATAAGTGAAAAATTTATTGCTCTTTTAGGTTATCTATACTATTATTGTAAAAGTCTTAAAAATATTGAAGCACTTTTACATATATCAAAAAAACTATTCTTGGATGTCACTAAATCAAATAATATAAAGATCTTCTTCCTTAACAATGTAAATTCTAACTCCTATATATATTTAATAACAGGAACATGTAACTCCATCATTGCTCGGTAGAATAGCTTCCAATATATTTATCAAAATATGTTTGTTGGAATCCTTTCAACTCAAACTCTTTGGACTTCCACTATCTGTTGATACTCTATTGAACTCTTTCATGTTATTCATGCACAAATCCTCCTCATATTCTTCTTTTTCTCAAACATCTATATAATTATGTTTCATAAGAACTGGTTTGAGATCCATCTTTATTTTATTATTCTACTATTAAATACCCAGATGGTTTTATGCATCAACACATGATCGAGTTCTCCTTATTCTTTCTTGAGAGGTCTTTAACTCTATAAACTAGATGTAATTCAGTGTAAAATGCATGAAACACTCTGAAGAGTCTTCAACTCTACTGTATTTTAAGATTATCATTTCCTTTGTATAGAAAGACTAAATTTTAGTGACTTTTTCTATTTAAATAAAGTGAAATATTTCATTACATGAATGTATAATAAGTCACCCTAGGGATCCTACACTGTCTTTTTCTCATGGAATTTAATGAAGGTTCAAATAACCGAGGAAGCTCATTTTGGGTATATCCAACATATATTTTTATTTTTATTAATTAATAATTTTAAAAATTTCATGATTATAAATGTGGTGACTATAAAAAAATGAAATTTTTTGAAATTTTTTTCAAATTAATTTAATTGTTTAGATTTATTTCATTACACAAAAAATTAAGTTTCTTTTATAGAATGCATGACACGTGATTCCCTGCTTCAGTGAACCAAAAAATAATATTATTTTAAATATGTATGTTATAATACAGCCATTAAATAAGAGGGAAATGATTATATTAACTAAATTATGAAATACCTATATAAATTTTCTTCTCATAATAAATTTATTTATAAACACCAATTTAATAATCAATGTACATTTAGTAACGTAATTATGTACATCAAAAATATATTTTCTTCAAAAATAGTTTTTTTAAATTTTTGGAGAAAATATTATAAATAATTTATAAATATTTTTGAAATAATATTTGATAAAATGAAAATAATATTTTTAACATTAATATCAAAATTGAATTATGGTGAAATTAATGTATTTATTCAAAAAAAATTATTTTTCACTAATGAGTAAAAAATAATGATTTTTGTAAAACTAAAATATCTTTTCAATAAAATAATTAATTTAAAAGAAATATTATATTTAGAATTAAAATAAGAATTATTTATTAATATTTAATCTACCTATTTAATGTCAACAAAAAATTTATCTAATATTTTGGTATTGTTTTATATTTTGGTTTTAAAAATGGTGGTTTTACGAGTTTTTTTAAATGTGAATAATGTTTCATTATTTTAATTAATTTAAATAATTCTAAATAAGAACAGTCTCAATTGAATTTTATATATTATATTTTTATAACTTTAAATTTTTATTAATAAACATTTTTTATCATGCTTACATTTAATCAAAAATCAATTTGTACTTGAAAAAATACACTCATCAAAAACCCATTTTTTGTCGTATCTACGGTTTTTGTTTTAAAATTAATTGCATCCACACTTAGAATATTTATTTTTTAAAACTAGAGATAATTTTAAACATAAAAATATGAAAATTTTATGAGGTTTATTTTTAGATAATTTTATGAAAGGTTTAATTTTTTAATGAATAGTAACAAATAATGAATACTAATTGAAAATATTGTTTTCATTTAAATTATTTATAAAGTAAAATAAAACATAAAATTTGTTTTAAAATAACTTTCATTTAATTATATATCTTTTAATTCAATTTCATTCATTTTAATATATTTTATATTCAAATTTTATATAAAATAGTTGTAAAACTTTTAGCATTTTCTCATTGAAAACCCACTTTCTCATAGCGTTTGCAAGATTGATTTTAAATTAAAATTTTCTAATTATATGGATGAAATTTTAAAAAATTTATTTCACATTTGGAATAAGAGTAATTTCTGTTATATTATAAGTAAGACTAAAATTTGGACCAAAATTAATAGTAATAATATTACAAATTATTTATCGTGGTTAATGTAAAAATTGGATTATCGGGGTGTTAAACTAAAAAGATAAGGGTTCTAAAAAACCCAAAACAGATCTAATTTCAATTTTATTCCCATATTTATACCCTATACTTTTTAAGTTCTAGTATTACACATTTTGGAGGCATTTGGAATGATAAAAATGAGGATTCACCTTTTTTCATTAAAAAAATACAAGTATGTCACTCACCTCACTTATAAAAGGCCGCCCCTCTCCTACCATCATCAATCCTTCAAAACATTATGGTTCAACCAAGAAATTCCTAAATAACATCCAAATGTACCTTATATCATAAAATAATCCTTATTTTGGTCATAAATATTCAATAGGAAAAATTTTGGGGAAAACATAAGGAGTTCACATGATGAAGAGGTAACATTCTTCCATGAGCATTTTTGTAACGACCTGGATCCAGATGCCACTCAATTTGTTCCCTATACCAGATTGGACACACGGCTTCAAGTACATTTTCCCAAATTCCAGCAGCTACCAAATAGCATTGAGGGCCTAAGGTGCGATTGTGGGGAAACTATTCCCTCATTGGCAGAGTGTAACACAATGGAATAAATAATTATACAATAACGGAAGAAGTAAATAACATAAAGGTGAAATAAACAGCATAATAATAATAAGATAAATAATCAAGCATTTTTCATACGAAAGATGATTCATCATGCTATATTTTCTAAGAAAGCATTCAAAAAGCTAAAATACTAAAATACACAATTTGTGTCTCAAAATCACAAAATAAAAAAAGATACTATTAATCATTGCAATCCTTGGCTCTGTCCCATGCTCTCCTACTCCTGAGTAGCACATCAAGTACGTGTAGAAGTGCACTTTCAATGATCAATAGCTACAATCATATAATCTATTTGGCCCAAAAATAATGACCCAGACAGGGTGTGAGACTAAATACCTATAGGAAACCACAAAATATAAATGTTGATCTGTTAGTAAATATATATATGTAACATGTAGTGTACAATAAGAAAAGTAGTAAACAATATGTAATCAAAATTAAGAACATAAGATGTCTTAGAAGAACAAGAAATAAATTATGGGTAAATACCGAATCCAAGTGTGTGCCTTAGCTTGGAAGATGCATTAGTAATCATATCATATCATTATTAAATTTTTAACTGAGTTCAGTCCTGACATCCTAATGTGGAAATAAAGTATCAGTCCTAGTGTGTTTAGCCCAAATCATATAATGATGGTATAACATAACACCAAACATGATCAAAATCAACTATATAAGCATTTTAGCAGTCAATCAGGGTCGAAACCTGGTGTATAATCATTTAAACATGTTCCAAGGTCAAAACCCAGTATAAAATAATTTCAGCATGTATCAGGGCCAAGCCCAGTGTTTATGAATTTCACCATAAAGATAACACATGTAAATTACACTATTACATGCTTAACGACATAATAAGTCATTTGGTAAAAAAATTCAAATAACCCAGTATATTTTAATTAACCGAAAAAGGAAATCAAAGGCATGTCTATATGCATCCTAGGCCAAATGACTAAACTTCAGTTATCCAAGGGAGAACACACCCATGGGGTGGCCCTTAATTACGTTAAACAACCTCAAACATGCTCTAGTTCAATTAATCGATTACCTAATCAATATTAGGAAACAACATAATTTTATTTTATTAAATTTGAAAACATAAACAAGGGAAGGTGGTAGTTTGAGACATATAAACAACATCACAATTCATGAAATTCACAAGACCACCTACCACGTACTCATATAACTCTGTTCATCCAGCTTCAGGCTTTGATTTGACCTAGAATGGAGTCGATATATAAGAGGAGTAAAAATTATCAACCCTTGATAAGTAGGATGAGATAATAAATCCAGAAGAAAGGCTCAATAATAATCTAGTACACATCAAGATTATTCTAACAGATCTTACGGTGTTGGAATCAGAAATCGGACGATGAAATGGGAGGCAATTTCTCATTCAGAACTTCTGGGCACGCTACTCGTCAAAGGGAGTCTATTTTTGTATTTTTTACAATAAATGACACTAATTACCAATTTAATCAATTAAAAAAAGTACATAGTGTGTATATGAAATTACAGATCATGCCTATACAAATTCCTATTAGAGTATTATAGGGCAATGTATCGGGATTACATGGCGTTTATCCTTCCAAACATGGAATGTACCTATAATAACATGGCATGTAGTTCCCAAGGATGTCATATAATAGGTTTGAATCCATCCCCTCTACCCCTTTTCCACCATTTTCTTATGTATAAACTAAAAATTACAGATCCATACCTCATGGAAGAACTGGGTTTTTAAAAATTTCCCCCCTTAAAAAAATTAGTCCCAAAATTGCCTTTCCAATGATGAAATATAGGAGAACAACTCCGAGCACTATGAATGTCCATGAGCCTCACTCTACCAAGTCTTTTACTACACTTGGATATGTTTCAATAGCACCCATACCATAGGAAAAAACCAGCCATGGAGAACCTTCATGAAATGATCTACAATATGAATTTGATTCTCCACAAAGGACACATCTTCTAGTATCTCCACTTCCCTAAGTTGAAAGGTGTAAGATTGGTTCGAGAGGTCACTTTGCGACTAAGAAATTTGGAAGACGTATTTCATATTCACGTACCTCTGAGGTAACTATAATCTATAGGAAACCATCCTGACCCTCTCTAGAATCTCAAAAGGATCGACGTATCTTAGAAAAAGCTTACCCAGTCTCTTGATCCTCTTGGGTCTCAACCTCAGTGCCACACGTAGGATAGCTTGATCCCTAGCTTTGAATTCCAATGATCATCTACAAGGATTGTCATATGATTTCTAAGAGACTGTTAAGTATCCATCCATTTCCGAATCAACTAGACGTTCTTAGAATTATCCTGTATGAGAAGGGGTCCTAGTAAAGATTCCTCAACTACTTCCATCCAGCACAAGGGTGATCAACCTGACCAACCGTACAATGCCTCAAAATATTCCATATCTATAGTATCCTAGAAACTTTTATTTTAGGAAAATTTTACAAGGGTAATGTGCTTGTCCCATGATCCACTAAAGTCGAAGATTCATGCTCGCAACATGTCCTATAGCACATGTATCATACCATCTGACTAGCCATCAATCTGAGGATTGTATGCTATTCTCAGAAGCACCTTTATTCCCAGATCCCTCTAAAAACTCTTCTAGAAATTAGACTTAAAGAAGGTATCCATATCTGAAATGATAAAACAAGGTACCCCATGATGTTATACCACCTCATCAATATAAAGCTTCCCATGCTCATTAACACTGAATATCTCATTGATTGGTAATAAGTGAGCATCATTTGTAAGTATGTCAACCACCACCAACAGTGCATAATTTCCTCGGGGATACCTCAGAAAACCTGTCATGAAATCCATTGCGACCTCATTCCATTTTCTCTACAGAATAAGTAACTTTTGTAAAATCTCGGTTGGCCGCTGATGTTCCACCTTCACCTACTAATAGGTGGAACACCACCTCTATCTTCATACCTGTACAACAGTACTAATGAAGAAAGTCACAATACTTCTTCATAACTTTGAGATGAATTTCCCAAGATACAGTATGAAACTTCCACATCAACTCCTCACGTATGTCCATTGGAACCCAAACACATCCATGGTTCCAGAAGATCTCATCCTCCCTTATGTCCCAACCAGTAGGAGGGTACTCTCCAAATATACTTTCTCATAGAACTAGAACTTCAGAATCATATAGTTAACTCATCATAACTCTATCTAGTAAAGTAGTGGTAACAACTAAAGATGTAAGAAATGTATTCCCCTTCCTGTCATCCATCTCCAGATTCATCTTAGAGAACTACTCCATCATCTACCACTAACTACTATACCGATGCGCTACCTATATCTGAGTCCTCATACTCAATGCGTTGTCCACTTCACTTCATTCCCAGGCATATAGGCATGCTATAAATCAAAAACCGAAGGTATTCCACCCACCACCGCTGCCTTAAATTCATATCATGCTATGTAAAGATTCACTTGAGACTTTTGTGGTCTATGTATACCTCCAAATGATCTCCCATATGTAATGTCTCCAACATCATAAGGCATGATCAACCACAGAAAACATAAGATCTTGCGTATAGTAGTTCCTCTCATGTGGACTCAACTCCGGAGACCCATACACATTGAATTGAACCCACTAAATATGCACTACTACCTTCCTAATACCTAATGCATCACAGTACATACTATAAATCATTATCATATCTGAAAAATCAGTATTTATTCTGACATTAATCTCCCTTTCATCATTGAAAAGGCAATATCATAAGAATCACACCATACATACCTCACATTTTTCCTTTTCAACCCCATCATCGGTGTTTCTAGGCATGAAGAGTCCAGTATGAAACTATTTTAGTAAATATCTATCCTTAGAAAAATTTACACCTCTAATACATTCTTGGGATGCTCCTAGGTAAATACTGCTCTAACCTTTATTGGATTCACTAATACACCTGTCTCCGATTTGACATGACCTATGAAGTGAGTAATGTCCATCCAGAAGTGGAACTACGAGAGCTTAGAATATAACTAACTCTCTCTCATTATACTCAGTACAATATCATGATTTGTGGCATTCTCATGTCGATTATGATATTACACCAAGATATTGGCCACAAAACCACAACAAAAGAATCAATTAAGGGATGGAACACTGGGTTCATTAGTGCCATGAAGACTGCTGGAGCATTCGTGAGACTGAACAACATAACCACAAACATGTACATACCATATCTAATTTATAAATTTGTGTGAGGTTTATATGATGATCTAACATACTCTTAATGATAACCTGATCTCAGATCAATCTTAGAGAATGCCCAATTTCACAAACCCACCTGGGTACCCTGGTAACCCGAAAACCGAGCTGACTCTGACATATCCCAATGGGTCTACCCAATCCCAATGGTTTGACGGCTTGCACTTTGCATCATAAAACATATAAGTGGGAAGGATTTTTTGACCAACAATGCAGAAGAAAAGAAATAGGAACGTATACATAACAAAAGAAAATCCTGTAGGAGAAATGTACTTGATGTCAATAAGGAATAAACTAGCCCAAAGCACTACTACCAAAGTACTAAAATAGGGAAAAAATCCCCTGGTGCCAAGGGAAAAAACTCAACAATCCCAATGCTCAACAACTATATCCACCTCTACAAGATCCTTTCCCCTTGCTCGGATCTGGATGGAGAAAGTCTACAAACCCCCAAAGGAAAATGTTGGGTGGGAGATAAAAATCCTAGTAGGATCTCACCATAAATCCAAAACAGATGCCAATAAGTGATTAACCAAAAGAATGATTTAAATATTAAAGATAAATAGGTTTGAAATTTTAAAACCATAATTATACAAATCATGTTACATAGTTCAAACGATGAAAAAATACATTAAGCAAATACTCTACAAAAAGATGGAATATTTTTAAAACAATGCCTTAAATAAATATTTTACAAAAAATAGTATATATAAATTCAAAACACACTTAATGTAGTTGAAAATAATTGGCATACATTTATATCTCAACTATAAATAAACAAGAGAGCAACATGGTCATCTGCCAAAAGGTATGATAGTATTAACAAACTATAGGATTTCACATTCCCTATGTGAACTCAGAAAAATGTGTATACACAAATCCCTCTGACACTGGCCAAATAAGACTCACTACAAACATATTGGGGATGTGACCTACCACAAATATGTTTTAGAATAGTGTCGTAGCATAGATTGTATCCAAATAACTCATTAACCACTAAAGCTAGCATGTGCTCTTACATGATGGGTGAACTATTTTAAGCCTTCTTAAAAATATGATCAATCCCATTCTTCTATTTCAAATGTACCAATTTTTTTCCATTTAAAACCAATATAGATTTTATTAAAAAACATACATTTTTCACATGATAAAACCAATTGGTTTCTATTAAACCATTTTAATCCACTTTCCATAGTTTTAGTTCCATTAAAAACCAATTCCATCATTTCACAATTCATTTTGTTAATAAAATTAAATAATTTAAATTTTCCTCTTTCCATAAACATGCATCATTTCCATGGAATTGGGGGTTTTCAAAATCTCATTACAAAACCATTTCAAAATCTATATATTCACTTGAATCTTATTTTATTACATCAATTGAAATAGAATTTAAGCAAATGAATTTAAATCAAATACTGAAATAAATCAATCAATTCGAGGTTAGTAAATTTGGTTAATTGGGACGGAACCACCTACCTCAAGCTCGTCGATGTCTGTAGCAATGATAAACCACCCCATGTGGTTTAATAAACCTCCACACGGCCTTATTATCATAAGCGTCTTCACACCAATGGTCGATGTTCATCAAGGGTTCCCAGAACTAAAACTATCTATTTTATTTTACGATGAAATAAAATATTACATGTTATAACATTTTATATCTCCTAGATAATTTCACATTATTGATTAAAATAGTACATGAAATGATATTTATCATATATGGAAAATTTTCAATTTATTGTTAGGTCAACACATGCGCTGATGATTATCCATCAGAATAATTATCATTGATAGTATCACAATTATAAATTTAATAATATTAGTAGTTAGCCATTAATAATGTCAAAATTATCATTCAATAATTATATTAATTATACTTTGATAATATGTGTAAAAATTATCTTTGATATTTCCATGAAATTTAACTTTGATAATTTGTTACAATTATCATTCAATGATTCTTAACAATTATCTTTTTATAAATTCGCAATATTTATCATTTGAAATATTACATACAATAATCTGATAAACAACATTTGATAATTTTTTTAAAGAGTAATTTGATAATCTCGCGGGATAATAATTGATAATTCTATGATATTATTACATTAAAATTATGATAATTATCCTTTTATAAAACATGTAATTATCCTATGATAAGTTTGATAATCATTTCATGTGATAATTATATAGTAGTTATCCTTTTTATAATTTGTATAATTATAGTCTAACATTTCCATTGAAGAAAATAATAATCATCCACCGAATTATCTTATATGAATATATATATATATATATCAACTGATAATCACAATCACGTAATTGTTCATTGGTAATTATAAGAAATTATTATTTGGAAAAATCAATAAATTATCACTCAAATATTTCTTATCATTATCATTGTTAATTTTGTGCAATTATCCCTTTTTGATAATTCACGCAATTATCCTTTTAAAAAATATAAATTATATTCTCGTAAATATGAATAATTATCTTCGAATAATTCAATATATTATCCTCTGATAATTATAAAAATTACACCTAAATAACTTAGGTTCTATCAGTTTATTTGATTTATTTTTCCATATATTTTTTTAATTAAATAAGATAAAGAAATAATTAAAAAAATAATAAATAAAATAAACACAAAATCAAGTGTGCTACTCGTAGGACCTACGCATGGGAGGAGTCACCACTATCAGTTACAAGAGGAGAAGACCGTGGAAGTGGGATCACCGCTCTCATGCATGAAGAAAATGGGGTCCTCAGATTCACCCTAATCAACCCAGAATGACAACCAAAGATTAAAAAATTTATGTAGAGACCCGAAGCTTGATGTACATGGACAATACATTACTTTTGCGGAATACTTAATACATAACAAAAATAGACACATGAGGACCGTAATAGTTTATTGTCTTTGGAAACTTGGAACGTAAACTTCTAATCGTGGTGAAAGATCTTCAACATCTCCCATAAAGATCTTCCACTTTTTGTTTCCTTACCTAAAACCTTTCTTTTAATCCTGGGAGAAAAGAAAACATAAAAAGGGTGAGCTCAAATGCTCAGTAAGGGTAAGCATGGATAATATAAAACATACCATATAAATTTGAACTTAAAAACATGAACATAATGTTTAAACTTCAAAATCTTGAGCAACGACATAAAACATTGAAGTACATAAGGCATAGATCATAATGGAACATAAATCATGATAAAATAGCATGGGAATAAAACATGTAATTGTGGAAACCATTCAGCACATGTCATGATTTCCATAGTAGCCAAGGCATTACTGCCAAGTCCATCTTAGTGGACAAAGTCCCTTTCTGAATCGAGTTCACTCCTTGTTTCAGTCCTATAACACTAAACCGGATAAACTTACCGTTCCAGCCATGTCTATCTCATGAGATATAAAATATTTAACCAATTCATTGGAGGGAGATATAGGTTCCACCCATCTCATAATGATACCATTCTTATGTGTGCCACAAAATCATAAATCATACATTATTGCATAACCCATGTAATAAAAATGGGATTCTTAAACAACATGACATCATAAAACAATTTATATAAGATAAAGAAATTCATAAAAATAATTCCATCACAAAATAATCAAATCAATGAAATAATAGGGATATAAACCTAACACTATATTATCTTAGATGGAAATTAATTTTGATAAAACACATGAACTCCATTCTTGAGGAAAATATCCTTTCTACTCGAAAAACATTTTCCTTTCTCAACATGTCATACAATTTTAAACTAAAAGAAGTTGATTAAAAATAAACATGAAAACTTTTAAAGGAAGCTTCTTGGAAATAATGTTTTAAAAATCCATTCATGCCGTATAAGTTAAAAAAACATTCTTCTCGTACTTTTTTCAGAAAAGTCAAAAAGTACCTCATAACGCAAACAAAAGAAAGATTCCTTACATACCATGTAGTAAAAGTCAAAAATGGGTAAAAATGAATTTAAACATACATGAATACACTTTTATAAATCATGGACACGAATTATAGCAATAACCCCAGTAAATACTTACAAATAAGCAATCTCGGATAAAAATGAGATTGGCACAATTATCCCTTACCTTAGGACTGATTTGCTTCGTAAGTGTCCGAACCTCTTATATAATGATTTAAATAATGTCATTGACTTATTCCAGAATCATACTCATTGTTATGATATTATATATGGTTCACTTATGACTTTATATTACCCGTTCTTTTGTAAATTCCATGTTAAAGAGCATTTTGGGTAAAATCGTTTCATTTGTCTTCCATGTTTTGACTTGTAATTTTTCATATTATTACTTAGATCATGATTAAATAATTCCAGAATATAAAACATGATTTATATATATTATATATTCAGAATATACATATATATAATAAATCAGTAAATGGAAAGAAATACACCGTTCATGGAGACGGTAGGCCGTACGTACGCATTAACGCTGTTTTCGTTTCCTTATTGAGTTGAATGGAATTAAGTAGATGACATACATATATAGACACATAAATCCATTATCATTATTATATCATATATTTCATGATTACTTATTATATATACTTTATAATCATTCATGAATGGTTAACGTGGAGAATTAATATCATCGCGTCGTGGAGACGGTAGTCCGTACGTACGCACGAGCGATGATATCGTTCTCATGATCGTGGAATTGTATTGGAGTGTATGTATACTATTTCAGAATAAATATCACTTTACAATAATCATATATAGTTATTATGTACACCATTATACCCATCCAAGTAAGGTGGTGGTGGAAAATAGATTACACCACGACGTGGAGATGGTATTCCGTACGTACGCACGCGCGGTGATTTCATTTTCTGTAGAATGGATATATGGTGAAATAGGGTTGTTTCATACTTATAATAACATATCAGTATATTATTGATACTGATGTTATTACTTCATAATGAAACAACCTATTAAGAAGAAGTTGAAGAAGAAATAAAGTTGAAAGAATCGGTAATGGACATTACCTCTTCTTTGAAGCACCTCTTTGAGTCATCCTCTTAGGGCGCTAAAATTGGTCTTTGAAGAAGACCAAGACCTCTAGGATGTTTCTAAGGAAGTTTAGAAGAGAATTTGGCAGGGTTTGGCCAAGCATTAAGGCTCAAAGTGGTGTGATGAAGAGAGGGAGGAGGTTCCCTTTTATAAGGGAGGAGAGGGGCACCTTTGGAAAACTAAAAATATTATTTTATTATAAAGTCATATTCGGTTTTAAATAGCTCCAAATTGATTCATTTCGAAGTGAAGGTTGGGATGGGTCGAAATCCTCTCATCAAATAGAATTTAGACAAGTTTAGGTTCCTGTTTTAACCTAATCATTTATATTTAACTTTACGTTAGATAATTTTACTTTTACCGTGTCTTTTTGTGTTCTTACATTATAAGGTTAATAAACTTACTATAAGAAGAAAAAAGAACCCCAAGTTGTTTATTATTAATATATATAACATTATCAAAGTCATTTGGCCGATCCTTATATTTTTAGGAATAAAATAACAATAAATAATATAAAATTTGTTTTAAAAACTATTTTATGTCAATTTTGACACTATTTAGTAATAGATTTTTGTGAAAATCATAACAGAATGATTAGTTAGAATAAAGTTAATTAAATAAATACTAACATGTCATAATAACCTATAAAATTAGTTTAATTCATAAAGAGTCTCAAATTACATTTATTTGGGTTTTTATAACATCAATTATGTCAATATTTCATTAATAAAATAATTACTCCATCATCATTGTGTCATAAATAAATTAAATTATTTAACTTCTAAAAATTACAAATTAAATATCATTATGTAGGAAATCTTTTTATTTTTCTAATGAATATTTATAGTCTAATTTATCTTTTGTATAACCCTATATTAAAAATGATTTACTTATTAAACTTTGATTTTAACTATTTTAACCCTTCTTTAAATAAATTAATAATAAATGTCTTGATCTAATCCAAGTGGGCCTAAATGGTCATATTTTATTCCTAAGGATGTTTTTGGTCGAATTACACTTATCCAATAGAATTAGGACATGTGTTAGGGTAATAATAATACCATTTTTACCCTTAATTACCCTGTTTACTTTTAACCGTGGTAAAAAAAGTAAAAAGTTACTATTCACCAAATATTATTTTAATCTCATTGAACCACATTTTAGTCCTTGATATTAACTGTGTCTCTCGGATTTTCGAAATTCCACTCACAGAAGAGGTAAAATTAAGTTTTATGAAAAATTTAGTTTTTTAACTACCACTTAGTGGTTTCACTATTCATTAAAAAATGAAAGTTTCCAGAAAAATACAAAAAATTAGGCCTAAGCTATATTTTATATTATTAATTCAAAAATTATGTCTATTTTATCAAATTAAAAACATATTAGTTACATTAACTAATTTAAAAATTAATTCCCGTCATCAAAACAAATAGCGTATTTTTAAGAGATAATAACTATCAAAAGATTGACACTTGTTTATATCTGGTTTAACTGTGAAATTACATCCAATGACCAACATTGTATTAAATTGTAAAAATATATTCTAAATATACATTAAAACCACTCAAATTAATAATTTATCACTATTAATTATTTTTATTAAAACAGTTGTTTTTAATTAAAATTTAGTAATTTTCATTATTCATCAGAATATGAAAGTTATCCGAAACGTACCAAAATTTCACCCTAAGCTAATTTCGATACTCCGAATCCAAAAATGAAGTCCATTTTGAAAAATAAAATTTAAAAAATTTCAAAAAGTGGTTATTTCTATTCATAACGGCTAGTTTTAGTAATATTTTAATAGCATATCATTGTTTAGTGAAACTTGGTATTGTGTACTACACACGCTATCGAGGAAGGTCACGATTGCGTGTAATGAAATGCAAGTCAAGGATGCATATTTTGAAAGCTCCTTTTTGTGTAGTGTAAAACACAAGACATCAATAAAATTAAAAAGAATATTTCTCATAAAATCTCGGGGTGTTACATTCTACCCACCTTAAAATGAATTTCACCCTCGAAATTCGTCAGGGTTATAAATGGTTTACTACTAGAAAGTTTCTTTAATAGAAACCCACATCATAAAAAGGAATACCAAAACTTGGTTTTATGAACTAAAGTATGAAATGTAATGGTTACCCAAATTAACTAATCACTGGGTTTCTACATAGGAGAACATAGGTAAAAATATGGATATGGAAGAGAAATCTAACCGTCAAGTTCTAATGGAGAGTGGTAGAGAATATGGATATGAAAAAGAAAAAAATCACAAAGCCATAAATTTTTGATGATCTAAGGTACCATCTTATTCATCGGATATAAGATCACTAGGAAAACATTTTTGTTTTTCAAGATCATTTCGCTAAAGTTGATGATATTGGAATTGGAAGAAATACTTTCGTGATTTTGGTACAGTGTCACCGTTGGTCGTTCTTTGGACAATTTCCACTTCATATCTTAATGAAATGAAGTTGGATTTGTCATTAGTGAAGTGTTAGCAGATCATGTGATAGAATTATGGGTCATTCCATCTGTCTCAAACAAAAGGTTACAAAAGTTATCAAAAATACATAAGACCATCTATGGTGAGGTTAATCGTATATGATTCAAAAAATGAACTTATACTTCATATATCATACTGCGTAATAAAATAAAACTAGTTTATACTAACCATGGACTTCATGTAGGCCAGTGGTAGGCGATAAAGGCTAGTAGCAATTCAGTTATGGGTTCGATTCCCACAGCCTTGTCTGACACGATGGGCTGTCGCCTATCCTGCAGGTTGACCTTTTTCTAAAGCTATATTAATATAACATCCCATAAATAATATTGAAAAAAACACTTCAATCCTAAAACAATACTATCTTATGTCCAACATAATCCATTCCAATCTTTATCTAAAATACTTCGGTCCAAGCTCATAGTATAAAGAAAACGATTACATGAAATGTCATCAACCAACCATCATTTATCCCCCATTATCTTGTTGGTCACATTCCAATCATGTGAATACCTTAATCATGTATTCTCTTGAAAAATGAATATCCATTAAACCATAGTGAAAACATTAATGCTGTCAAAAGTTAACTCTTTCCACATACCAAAATCCAAAAATTCTATATACTAAAACCATGATATAACCTTCTCCTTATATCTGTCATGAGATCATGAATACTATCAAACATTTAATTTTCTCCTTATCCCTTCATTATGTGCATATCATATACTTTCCAAAAATATGGGTACCATTCATCACACACTTTCAAAACTTAAGGAAATACAACAGTGTAACAATCCTTAGATTCTCTTTATTCCATAGTACCATGAGATTACTTATACAACATTACACCTGATAAACATGTAATCATTCCACTACCTTCTTAAACTATTGACCGAGCTTCAACAATTCATTCATCTCACATATCATTTGTAGTCTCTTCATCATCATCAACATAAATATTACCCATACGACCATACTGATACTCTTCATGATACTTTCCCTTAGGGCATTGGTTTGCATAATGCCCGTACATTCCACATTTAAAAAATTTAACCATTGTTGATGTCGTAGCAATACCATTATCCTCATCCATGGTGTTAACTGAACCTTTTCCTTTGCACTTACTGGGTTTATGTCCTTCTGTTCCACACCCAAAGAATCTTTCAGTTCCTTTGAAACATTCTCCTTGATTCCTCTTCCCACATTATTTACATAGGGGAAATTGAACTTTCTTCCCTCTATGATCATCATGAAACTCCATCTTTCTCTTATTAGCTGAGTCAGGAAACTTACCAAATTTGAGTTTATTGATCATATTATGAGATTGCTGATTCGGCATAATAATGATGTTTGGACTTCCAAATCCCATTTCATTTGGTTTCTCAGGAATAATATCATTCCATTGTCTATCATATCCTCCATTATCGTGAATCATCTTGTTTCCAGCCATTTTCTAACACCCAAAAAGAATAACGTGAGAGGCAAAAAAATCATAACAAAGGGGGAGTAACTTAAATATCTAACATCTTCGGTATAATCTAATATCGCTACCATAATTCTAGGACTATAACCTATACTTATACGTATCCTTAGGTACATCCCTCGACAAACCTTAGAAATATCTCTAGGGATCTCACTAAAGTTCTCGCATCCTAGTTTCCAAAGGTTGACTAAACCTTTCCTCTGATACAAACTGTAGAGACCCGAAGCTTGACGTACATGGAAAATACATTACTTTTGCGGAATACTTAATACATAACAAAAACAGACACACACGGACCGTAATAGTTTAGTGTCTTTGGAAACTTGGAACGTAATCTTCTAATCGTGGTGAAAGATCTTCAATATCTCCCATAAAGATCTTCCACTTTTTGTTTCCTTACCTAAAACCATTATTTTAATCATGGGGGGAAAGAAAACATAAAAAGGGTGAGCTCAAATTCTCATTAAGGGTAATCATGGATAAAATAAAACATACCATATACATTTGAACTTAAAAACATGAACATAATGTTTAAACATCAAAATGTTGAGCAACGACATAAAACATGGAAGTACATAGGGCATAGATCATAATGGAACATAAATCATGATAAAATAGCATGGGAATAAAACATGTAATTGTGGAAACCATTTATCACATGTCATGATTTCCATAGTATCCAAGGCATTGCTGCCAAGTCCATCTTAGTGGACAAAGTTACTTTCTGAATCGAGTTCACTCCTCATTTCAGTCGAGTAACACTGAATCGGATAAACATACCGTTCCAGCCATGTGTATCTCATGAGATATAAAATATTTACCCAATGTATTGGAGGGATATATAGGTCCCAACCATCTCATAATGATACCATTATTATGTGTTCCACAAAATCATAAATCATACATCATTGCATAACCCATGTAATAAAAATGGGAATCTTAAACAACATGACATCATAAAACAATATATATAAGATAAAGAAATTCATAAAAATAATTCCATCACAACATAATCAAATAAATGAAATAATAGGGGTAGAAACCGAACCCTATATTATCTTAGATGGAAAATAATTTTTATAAAACACTTGAACTCCATTCTTGAGAAAAATATCCTTTCTACTCCAAAAAAATTTTCCTTTATTAACATGTCATACAATTTTAAACTAAAAGAAGTTGATTAAAAATAAACTTGAAAACTTGTTAAGGAATCTTCTTTTAAAAAATGTTTTAAAAATCCATTCATGCCGTATAAGTTAAAAAAACATTCTTCTCATACTTTCTTCAGAAAAGTCAAAAAGTACCTCATAACGTAAACAAAAGAAAGATTCATTACATACCATGTAGTAAAAGTCAAAAAATGGGTAAAAAGGACATTAAACATACATGAATACAGTTTTAGAAATCATGGACATGGATGATAGCAATAACCCATGTAAATACTTATGAATAAGCAATCTCGGATAAAAATGAGATTTTCACAATTATCCCTTACCTTAGGTCTGATTTGCTTCGTAACTCTCCGAACCTCCTGTATATTGATTTAAATAATGTCATTGACTTATTCCAGAATCATAATCATTGTTATGATATTATATATGGTTCACTTATGACTTTATATTACCCGTTCTTTTGTAAATTCCATGTTAAAGAGCGTTTTGGGTAAAATCGTTTCATTTGTCGTCTGTGTTTTGACTTGTAATTTTTCATATGATTACTTAGATCATGATTACATAATTCCAGAATATAAAACATTATTTATATATAATATAAATTCAGAATATAAATATATATAATAATTCACTAAATGGAAAGAAATACAACGTTCATGGAGACGGTAGGCCATACGTACGCATGAATGCTGTTTTCATTTCCTTATTGAGTTGAATGGAATTAAGTAGATGACATATATATATATACACATAAATCCCGTATCATTATTATATCATATATTTCATGATTACTTATTATATATACTTTATAATCATTCATGAATGGTTAACGTGGAGAATGAATCTCATCGCGTTGTGGAGACGGTAGTCCGTACGTAAGCACGAGCGATGATATTGTTCTAATGATCCTGGAATTGTATTAGAGTGTATGTATACTATTTCAGAATCAATATCCCTTTAAAATAATCATATATAGTTATTATGTACACCATTATACCCATCCAAGTAAGGTGGTGGTGAAAAATAGATTACACCACGACGTGGAGACAATATTCTCTAAGTATGCACACGCGGTGATTTCGTTTTCCATAGGATAGATAGATCGTGAAATAGGGTTGTTTCATACTTATAATAACATATCAGTATATAAGTGATACTGATGTTATTACTTCATAATGAAATAACATATGAAGAATAAGTGGAAGAAGAAATAAAGTTGAAAGAATCGGTAACGGACATTACCTCTTCTTTGAAGTGCCTCTTTGAGTCCTCCTCTTAGGGCACTAAAATTGGTCTTTGAAAAAAACCAGGGCCTCTAGGATGTTTCTAGGGAAGTATAGAAGAGAATTTGGCAGGGGTTGGCTGAGATTTAATATATCGACCCATACTTTACATACATTTTTATTACTTCAGAATTGAAGCACACTTATTAAAATATATAACAAAACTAAGAAAGGGTCGTATAGGTATAGTGTCTTTAGAAACTGGGAAACATAAACAACTGGTTCATAAATCATCTACTTTGCCTCCCATTTATTTCATCATATCTAGAGTCCCTTTTTGGAATATTCTACTTAACAAATTTCTTCCTGACCTGGGGAAATAAAACATACAAAAGGGTGAGCTCAAATGCTCAGTAAGGGTAAACAAAACAAATATCAATCACATCATATACATAAGCACATAAATTTTGGAAATCTTAACCTGCAAAAGAGATCATAATTTAATAACATGGGATAAATTATAGTTGTGAAATTTGATCCCAATAATCATAAATGTAAACATGAAACTTTGTGGCATACACACATAATCATAGAGAATCATTTCTTATTAGTCAAGACTCATTTCCAAGACTATCTTAGTGGACAAAGTCCCTTTCTGAACCGAGTTCACTCCTTGTTTCAGTCCTGTTTCACTGAACCGGTATAACATACCATTCCAGCCATGTCTATCTCATGAGATATAAAATTTTTACCCAATGCATTGGAGGGAGATATAGGTCCCACCCATCTCATAATGATACCATTATTATGTGTGCCACAAAATCATAAATCATACATCATTGCATAACCCATTTAATAAAAATGGGATTCTTAAACAACATGACATCATAAAACAATTCATATAAGATAACGGAATTCATAAAAATAATTACATCACAACATAATCAAATAAATGTAATAATAAGGATAGAAACATAACCCTATATTATCTTAGATGGAAAATAATTTTGATAAAACACTTGAACTCCATTCTTGAGGAAAATATCCTTTCTACTTCAAAAACATTTTCCTTTCTTAACATGTCATACAAGTTTAAACTAAAATAATTTGATTAAAAATAAACATGAAAACTTGTAAATGATTCTTCTTGGAAATAATGTTTTTAAAATCCATTCATGCCGTATAAGTTAAAAAACATTCTTCTCATACTTTTTTCGGAAAAGTCAAAAAGTACCTCGTACGAAAAACGACAAAAGATTCTTTTCATATCTTTTACTAAAAAATCACTGAAGGGTAAAATTGGATTTAAACAATTGTAGGTGGATGGAAATAACATTACATATTGTGGAAACATGGATGTGGATGATAAAATACACCCCAGTAAATACCAAAGTATAAACAGTCTCGGATAAAAATGAGATTGTGATATTTTCCCTTACCTTAGGTCCATTTTGCTTCGTAAGTGTCCGAACCTCCTTTATAATGATTGAAATAATGTTATTGACTTATTTCGGAATCATAATTATTTTTATCATATCATATATGGTCATATTCTTAGCTTCTTAGTAGTAATATTTCATTGCTACTTGTTATTCGGGTGTTTATAACTTTTTGTTCTTATGCGTGTTTTGTCGAATAAATTATTATTCTTCTCTTTAGGTTTTAGATAACTCATTTCCAGAATGGTATTAGTTTAATATATATCATATTCATTAATTCAATTCATTTATATAATCATTATGAAATGAAGATCATGTAGAACGAGTCACATCACATCGTGGAGAGGGTATTCCGTACGTACGCACGAGTGATGATATCATTCCTATGATCGTGGAATTGTATTGGAGTGTATGTATACTATTTCATAATCAGTATCAATTTATAATAGTCATATATAGTCATTATTTACACCATTATACTCATCCAAGTAAGGTGGTGGTGTAAAATATATTACACCACGACGTGGAGACGGTATTCCGTACGTACGCACGCGCGGTAATTTCTTTTTCTGTAGGATGGATAGATGGTGACATAGGGTTGTTTCATACTTATAATAACATATCCATACTTGAGTGATACTTATGTAATTACTTCATAATGAAACAACTAAATAAGATGAAGTGGAAGAAGAAATGAAGATGAAAGAATCGGTAACAGACATTACCTCTTCTTTGAAGTGCTTCTTTGATACCTTCTTTTAGGGCACTAAAATTGGTCTTTGAAGAAGACCAGGACCTCTAGGATGTCTATAGGGAAGTGTAGAGGAGGAATTGGAAGGGGTTGGCCGAGCTTGAAGGCTCAATGTGGTGTGAGCAAGAGGGGGAGGTGGTGCCCTTTTATAAAGGAGGAGAGGGGCACCTTTGGAATAACTAAAAATATTATTTTATTATAAAGTCAAATTCGGTTTTAAATAGCTCCAAATTGATATATTTCTAAGATAAGGTGGGGATGGGTCAAAATCCTCTCATCCAATATAATTTAGACAAGTTTAGGTTCCTATTTTAACCGTATCATTTAGATTTAACATTAAGTTAAATAATTTTACTTTTACCATGTCTTCTTGTGTTCTTATACTATAAGGTTAATAAACATACTATAAGCAGTGAAACGAACCCCAAGTTGTTTATTATTAATATATATAACCTTATCTAAGTCATTTGGCCGAACCTTAGATTTTTAGGAATAAAATAACAATTACTAATATAATATTTGTTTTAAAAACTATTTTATGTCAATTTTGACACTATTTAGTAATTGATTTTTGTGAAAATCATAACAGAATTATTAGTTCTAAAAAAGTTAATTACATCAATACTAACATGTCATATTAAGCTATAAAATTAGTTTAATTCATAAAAAGTCTCAATTTACATTTAATTTGGTGTTTATAACATCAATTATGTCAATATTTCTTTAATAAGATTATTACTCCATCATCATTGTGTCATAAATAAATTAAATTATTTAATGTCTAAAAATTACAAATAAAATATAATTATGTAAGAAATCTTTTTATATTTATAATGAATATTTATATTCGAATTTATCTTATGTATAACCTTATATTAAAATTTATTTACTTATTAAACGTTGATTTTAACTATTTTAACTCTTCTTTAAATAAATTAATAATAAATGTCCTAATCTAATCCAAGTGGGCCTAAATGGTCATATTTTATTCCTAAGTTTGTTTTTGGTCGAATTAAATTTATCCAATAGAATTAGGACATGTGTTAGGGTAATAACAATATCATTTTTACCCTTAATTACCCTATTTACTTTTAACCGTGGTAAAAAAAAGTAAAAAGTTACTATTGACCAAAAAATTATTTTCATCTCATTGAACCACATTTTACTTACTGACATCAACCGTGTCTCTTAGATTTTTTAAATTCCACTCACAGAAGTGGTAAAATTATGTTTTATGAAAAATTCAGTTTTTTAACTACCACTTAGTGGTTTCACTATTCATCAAAAATTGAATGTTTTCAGAAAAATACCAAAATTTCACCCTAGGCTAATTTCGATATTCCGAATTCAAAAATGAAGACCATTTTGAAAAATAAAATTTATAAAATTTCAAAAAGTGGTTATTAAAATTCATAACGGCTGGTTTTAATAATATTTTAATAGCTTATCATTGTTTAGTGAAACTCGGTATTGCGTACGACACAAGCTATCGAGAAAGGTCGCGATTTCGTGTAAAGCAAGCCAAGCAAGTGTTTTGTGTAGAAAAAGATCCCTTTGATGATTTATATAACATAAAAGTCTCGGGCGTTACATTCGAACCCCCTTAAAATAAATTTTTCCCTCGAAATTCGTCACTTTGTAACAAACAGATGAGGATACCTCTCCCTCATCATATCCTCAAGCTCCCATGTAGCTTCTTCTAATTGGTGGTTACTCCATAAAACTTTCACCAATCGAGTGGTCTTGCTTAGTAGGACTTTTTCGCTACGATCCAGAATCTCAATCGGCTGTTCTTCATAAGAAAGATCTTGCTCCAGTGGTACAACTTCTGAGCTAAGTACATGTGAAGGACCAGGTATGTACTTTCTTAGGAGAGATACATAGAACACATCGTGAACTTGAGAGAGATTCGGTGGAAGCGCCAATCGGTAAGCTACCTTCCCAACACGATCCAATATTTCGAAAGGACCGATATATCTAGGGATCAACTTCCCATTCTTTCCAAATCTCATGACCCTCTTCCAGGGAGATATTTGTAAGAACACTTTATCACCCACTTCAAACTCTAGGTCATTTCTTCGGTTGTCGGCATAAATTTTCTATCGACTTTGAGCTGCTCTTATGTGTTGTTGAATTTATCTGACCTTTTTTTCCATTTCATCAATGAGATCGGGTCCTAATAGCTTTCTTTCCCCAACTTCATCCCAGCAGGTTGGAGTCCTGCATTTCTTTCCATAGAGAGCTTCATAAGGAGCCATCTGAATACTAGAGTGAAAGCTATTATTATAATAAAATTCCACCAAAGGTAGGTGTTGATCCCAACCACCTTTGAAATCCATAGAGCAAGATCTCAAAATATCTTCTAGAGTTTGAATTGTTCTCTCAGAATGACTGTCTGTCTGAGGATGATAAGCAGTGCTGAAACTCAACTCTATATCTAGAGTATGCTGAAGACTTTTCCAGAACTTCGAGGTAAATCTCGGATCCCGATCAGATATAACAGAAAGTGGTACTCCATGCAATCTTACCACTTCCTTTACATATATCCTGGAAAGCTGATCCAGAGAGAAATCCTCTCTAATAGCAATGAAGTGTGCAGACTTGGTAAGACGATCAACTATGACCCAGATAGCATTATTGCCTTTGGATGTTTTAGGAAGTCCTGTGACAAAGTCCATAGTGATGTTTTCCCATTTCCATTCGGGTATGGGTAATGGTTGTAACATCCCCTTAGACTTCTGTCTCTCAGCTTTAACTTGTTGACAAACCAAGCATCGAGAGACATATTTAGCAAAATCTCATTTCATGCCATCCCACCAGAAGTACTCTTTCAGGTCCCTATACATCTCCGTGCTTCTAGGATGAATAGAGAATGAAGAATTATGAACCTCATCCAGCAGCTCCTTCTTTAATTCCAGGATGGGAGGAACACAAACCCGATTCCTAAACTTTATTATCCCATCACAATCAAGGTTGAATTCAGGAACATTTCTCACCTTCTTTTGTAACTCGACATCTTCTTTCTGTGCCTCTTTAATCTTCACATGTATAGATGGTTGAACATTCATTTGAGAAAGATACGATTTTTCCCCTTCCATTATAATTCCAAGATGCATCCTTTGTAAATCCATAAATATTGGATCTTTTTTTATCCTCGTCATAGATAAAATGGCATGGTCTTGTCGACTTAATGCATCTTCCACCTTGTTTGCTTTCCCAGGGTGGTAATGGATTGAGCAGTCATAATCCTGAAACAGCTCCAACCATCTTCTTTGACGCATTTTCATCTCCTTTTGTGTGAAAATATACTTTAAAATTTTATGATCAGTATAAATGTCACACCTTTCTCCATAAAGATAATGCCTCCAAATCATTAATGCAAAGATTACCGCACCTAACTCCAAATCGTGTGTTGTGTAATTTTACTCATGGATTTTCAACTATCGTGAGGCATAAGCTATCACCATATCATTTTGCATAAGAACACACCCCAATCCCTTCTTGGATGCATCACTATAGATCACAAACCCTTCTCCACTACAAGGCAGTGTGAGCACAGGTGCACTAGATAACCTTCTTTTCAACTCCTTGAAATTCTCTTCACATTCTTCTGTCCAAAAAAACTTAACTCCGTTCCGAGTCAACTTGGTGAGTGGATTAGATAATCATGAAAAATATTTCACAAAACATCGATAATATCCAGACAAACCAAGAAAACTTCGGATCTCAGTTACTGTTGTTGGACTCGACCATCTTTCGATAACCTCTGTTTTTGCTGGATCCACAGATATCCCCTCTTTTGAGATTATGTGACCCAAAAATGAAACTTTTTGAAGACAAAATTCACACTTGGTAAATTTTTCATAAAGATTTACCTTTCTCAAGGTCTTAAACATAATTCTCAAGTGATCTTCATGTTCTTCCTTGCTCTTTGAATAGACAAGAATATCGTCTATAAAGACTACCACAAATTGATCAAGATAGTCTCTAAAGACTCTATTCATCAGATCCATGAAGATAGCAGGGGTATTAGTAAGACCAAATGGCATCACTATAAATTCATAGTGTCCATACCTTGTACGGAAATCCGTCTTTGGTATATCCTACCTTTTGACCATAAATTGATGATACCCTGAATGAAGATCAATCTTGGAAAAGTATTGAGCTCCGCATAGTTGGTCAAATAGGTCATCAATGCGCAGGAGAGGATATTTGTTCTTGATAGTGATCTTGTTAAGTTCTCGATAATCAATGCAGAGTCTCATTGATCCATCTTTCTTCTTAACAAATAGAACAGGTGCTCCCCAAGGTGACGCACTAGGGCGTATGAATCCCTTATCAAGATTCTCTTGGAGTTGCTTCTTCAATTCCTGCAACTCAATTGGGGACATTCTATAAGGTGTATTTGAAATAGGCAAAGCACCGGGTACGAGTTCTATTGAAAACTCAACTTCACGATTTGGTGGAAGACCTGGTAATTCTTCTAGAAAGACATCATCAAACTCCCGTACAATGGGCATATTTTTAATTGTGAGTTTCTCACCAACCATTTGAGATAAATAACATTCATTTAGTGGAATCAAGACCAATAAGGTAAAAGGAATTTCCACTGGAAGGTTATGTTCATCCTTGCATTGATAGACGATCATAGATTGATCTGGAATATGAAATGTGACTTCCCTTATTTGGCAATTGATATGAGCTCCATATAAAGAATGCCAATCCATGCCAAGAATCACATCAAATTCCACTATAGGAAGGATCACAAGATTTGTAGGAAGCACTTTCCCACAAACTTCGATCGGAGAAGAATTATAAACTTTTGATGCGACTGTTGTTCCATTAGGTGTTGTCATAGCTAACTCAACATCTAATTGTTGAGGTAATACGGTGATACCCTTAGAAAATTCTTCAGAAATAAAAGAGTGGGTGGATCCAGAATCAAATAAAACATTTTCTACTTTAGAGTGGATGGTAAGTGTACCTTTCACCACATCGTTATCGTACTCCACATCGCTAATAGAAATTGCATGTGAATTTCCTTTGACTTTAGCCTTAAGAGTTTGTTGACGTCGACCATCATCATCAACCCTTGGATTACGGAATTTATTGGCATAATGTCCCATCTCCTTACACTTGAAACATTGAAGTGTAGTAGGTTCATTCTGTGTATCCCTTCCTTTCTTTGCATCATTAGACATCTTCTTCCCATCATCGAGGCATTCAAATGCCCAATGACCTTACTTTCCACATTTGAAACATTTACTTGTCCCTTTAAGAAAAATCCCTCCATGTTTCTTTCCACACATTGAGCATAACGGAAAGCTCATCTTCTTTTCAGTGTTCTCTTTAGATTTTCCTTTGAATTCCATTTTCCTCTTCTTATCAAACCCATATGACTGATGGGTTACTCCAATATCCATCTCAACTTTGAGATCACATCGAACGATTTCCTCGTAGATATTGAAGTCCCTTATGGCTAAGGCCCTTCGATGACTTGGTTTTAAGTTACTAAAGAATCAATCGATCTTACTCTCAGGTTGGATAATAATACCAGAAGCATACCTTGCAAGTCTTGTAAAATTTGCTTCATAGGTACCAACAGATTCATCATCCTTTTTCTTCAGTTCAAGAAACTCTTTCTCCGTCTTTGTTCGGAGAATACGAGGGAAGTACTTATTGAAAAATACGTTCTTGAACTCTTCCCATTCAATGGACTCAATTTCATCCCTTTTCCTAGTATTCTTAATAAGATTCCACCATTGATCAGCATCACCTTCCAAATGATACACTGCTAAGATGACTTTATCATGCTCAGAACATTGAAGAACTGAAAATATCTTTTCATTAGTACTAATCCATTGTTCAGCAACTAATGGATCAGTAGACCCGCTAAAAGTAGGTGGACGCTGTCTCATGAAGGATTCAACAGAATGTTGCTCCTTCCTTTTCTCATTTGGAAGTCCTTCATGATTCATATCTTGAGAAAGTTGTGTGAGCATGGCTATAAGATTTTGCATTCCAGCTCCCATAACGTTTGGTTGCTTAGGGGGACAATCATTGCATTGCCCGTCACATTCTGCATTAACACGATTCCTCCGGGTTCCAGCCATTGACTAAAACCAAGAAGAATAGTGTGAACAACACTAATTATAATAGGAAAACCACATAATCAAGAATATGGTTTCACACTTAAGGTCTTATCCGTGGTTATTCATGGCCATTTCTAAAATACTAAGATTGTGTTCTATTGTCAGACTTATCCTTAGGGTTCTTACTAAGGCTTTCACATCCTAGTTTCCTAAGGTTGACTATACCTTTCCTCTGATACCAACTATAAAGACCCATACTTTACATACATTATTATTACTTCAGAATTGATGCACACTTATTACAACATATAACAAAACTAATAAAGGACCGTATAGGTATAGAGTCTTTAGAAACTGGGAAACATAAACAACTGGTTCATAAATCATCCACTTTGCCTCCCATTTATTTCATCATATCTAAAGTCCCTTTTTGGCATATTCTACTTAACAACCTTCTTCCTGACCTGGGGAAATAAAGCATACAAAAGGGTGACCACAAATGCTCAGTAAGGGTAAACAAAAGAAATATCAATCACATCATATACATAAGCACATAACTTTTGGAAATCATAACCTGCAAAAGAGATCATAATTTAATAACATGGGATAAATCATAGTAGTAAAATGTGATCCCAATAATCATAACTTAAAACATGCAAATTTTTGGCATACACACATAATCATAGAGAATAATTTCTTATTAGTCAAGACTCATTACCAAGACTATCTTATTGGACAAAGTCCCTTTCTGAACCGAGTTCACTCCTCGTTTCAGTCCTGTTTCACTGAACTGGTATAACCTACAGTTCCAGCCATGTCTATCTCATGAGATATAAAATCTTTACCCAATGCATTGGAGGGAGATATAGGTCCCAACCATATCATAATGATACCATTCTTATGTGTGCCACAAAATCATAAATCATACATCATTGCATAACCCATGTAATAAAAATGGGATTCTTAAACAACATGACATCAGAAAAAAATTCATATAAGATAAAGGAATTCATAAAAATAATTCAATCACAACATAATAAAATCAATGTAATAATAGGGATAGAAACAGAACCCTATATTATCTTAGATGGAAAATAATTTTGATAAAACACTTGAACTCCATTCTTGAGGAAAATATCCTTTCTACTTCAAAAACATTTTCCTTTCTTAACATGTCATACAATTTTAAACTAAAATTAGTTGATTAAAAATAAATTTTATAACATGTAAATGAATCTTCTTGGAAATAATGTTTTTAAAATCCATTCATGCTGTATAATTTAAAAAAACATTCTTCTCATACTTTTGTCGGAAAAGTCAAAAAGTACCTCGTACGAAAAACCACAAAAGATTCCTTTCATATATTTTACTAAAAACTCACCGAAGTGTAAAATTGGATTTAAAAAATTGTAGGTGGATGGAAATAACATTACATATTGAGGAAACATGGATGTGGATGATAAAATACACCCCAGTAAATACCAAAGTATAAACAATCTCAGATAAAAATGAGATTGTGATATTTTCCCCTACCTTAGGTCCGTTTTGCTTCGTAAGTGTCCGAACCTCCTATATAATGATTTAAATAATGTTATTGAATTATTCCAGAATCATACTTATTTTTATGATATCATATATGGTCATATTCTTAGCTTCTTAGTAGTAATATTTCATTGCTACTTGTTATTCGGGTGTTTATAACTTTTTGTTCTTATGCGTGTTTTGTCGAATAAATTTTTATTCTTCATTTTAGGTTATAGATACCTCATTTCCAGAATGGTATTAGTGTAATATATATCATATTAATTCATTCAATTCATTTATATAATCATTATGAAATGAATATCATGTAGAAATAGTCGCATCACATCGTGGAGACGGTATTCCGTGCGTACACACGAGTGATGATATCATTCCTATGATCGTGGAATTGTATTGGAGTGTATGTATACTATTTCAGAATCAGTATCACTTTATAATAGTCATATATATTCATTATTCACACCATTATACCCATCCAAGTAAGGTGGTGGTGGAAAATAGATTACACCACGGTGTGGAGACGGTATTCCGTACTTACGCACGCGCGGTGATTTTTTTTCCGTAGGATGGATAGATGGTGAAATAGGGTTGTTTCATACTTATAATAACATATCAGTATATGAGTGATACTGATGTTATTACTTAATAATGAAACAACTAAATAAGAAGAAGTGGAAGAAGAAATAAAGATGAAAGAATCGGTAACAGACATTACCTCTTCTTTGAAGTGCTTCTTTGAGACCTTCTTTTTGGGCACTAAAATTGGTCTTTGAAGAAGACCAGGACCTCTACGATGTCTCTAGGGAAGTGTAGAGGAGGAATTGGCAGGGGTCGGACGAGCATGAAGGCTCAAAGTGGTGTGATCAAGAGGGGGAGAAGGTGCCCTTTTATAAGGGAGGAGAGGGGCACCTTTGGAATAACTAAAACTATTATTTTATTATAAAGTCAAATTCGGTTTTAAATATCTCCAAATTGACATATTTCGAAGCTAAGGTGTGGATGGGTCAAAATACTCTCATCCAATATAATTTAGACATGTTTAGGTTCCTATTTTAACCTTATCATTTATATTTAACATTAAGTTAAATAATTTTACTTTTACCATGTCTTCTTGTGTTCTTATACTATAAGGTTAATAAACTTACTATAAGTGGCCAAACGAACCCCAAGTTTTTTATTATTAATATATATAACCTTATCTAAGTCATTTGGCCGAACCTTATATTTTTAGAAATAAAATAACAATTACTAATATAATATTTGTTTTAAAAACTATTTTATGTCAATTTTGACACTATTTAGTAATTGATTTTTGTGAAAGTCATAACAAAATGATTAGTTCGAAAAAAGTTAATTAAATCAATACTAACTTGTCATATTGACCTATAAAATTAGTGGAATCCATAAAAAGTCTCAAATTTCATTTATTTTGGTGTTTATAACATCTATTATGTTAATATATCATTAATAAGATAATTACTGCATCATCATTGTGTCATAAATAAATTAAATTATTTAATGTATAAAAATTAAAAATAAAATATCATTATGTAGGAAAGATTTTTAGCTTTCTAAGGAATATTTATAGTCTAATTGATCTCATGTATAACCTTATATTAATAATTATTTACTTATTAAACTTTGATTTTAACTATTTTAACCCTTCTTTAAATAAATTAATAATAAATGTCCTAATCTAATCCAAGTGGGCCTAAATGGTCACATTTTATTCCTAAGTTTGTTTTTGGTCGAATTAAACTTATCCAATAGAATTAGGACATGTGTTAGGGTAATAATAATATCATTTTTACCCTTAATTACCCTATTTACTTTTAACCGTGGTAAAAAAAAGTAAAAAGTTACTATTCACCAAAAAATTATTTTCATCTCATTGAACCACATTTTACTTACTGATCTCAACCGTGTCTCTCGGATTTTCGAAATTCCACTCACAGAAGCGGTAAAATTAAGTTTTATGAAAAATTCTGTTTTTTAACTACCACTTAGTGGTTTCACTATTCATCAAAAATTGAAAGTTTTCGGAAAAATACCAAAATTTCACCCTAGGCTAATTTCGATATTCCAAATCCAAAAATGATATCCATTTTGAAAAATAAAATTTATAAAATTTAAAAAAGTGGTTATTACTATTCATAACGGCTGGTTTTAATAATATTTTAATAGCATATCATTGTTTAATAAAACTCGGTATTGCGTATGACACAAGCTATCGAGGAACGTCGCAATTTCGTGTAAAGAAAGCCAAGCAAGTGTTGTGTGTAGAAAAATATCCCTTTTATGATTTATATAACAAAAAAGTCTTGGGTGTTACATTTAAGGCTCAAAGTGGTGTGATGAAGAGAGGGAGGAGGTTCCCTTTTATAAAGGAGGAGAGGGGCACCTTTGGATGACTAAAAATATTATTTTATTATAAAGTCATATTCGGTTTTAAATAGCTCCAAATTGATTTATTTCAAAGCTAGGGTGGGGATTGGTCGAAATAATCTCATCCAATAGAATTTAGACAAGTTTAGGTTCCTATTTAAACCTTATCATTTATATTTAACTTTAAGTTAGATAATTTTACTTTTGTCGTGTCTTTTTGTGTTCTTACACTATAAGGTTAATAAACTTACTATAACAATCCAAACGACCCCAAAGTTGTTTATTATTAATATATATAACATTATCTAAGTCATTTGGCCAAACCTTAGAATTTTAGGAATAAAATAACAGTTAATAATATAATATTTGTTTTAAAAACTATTTTATGTCAATTTTGACACTATTTAGTAATTGATTTTTGTCAAAATCATAACAGAATGATTAGTTCAAAAAAGGTGAATTCAATCAATACTAAAATGTCATATTAACCTAGAAAATTACTGTAATTCATAAAAAGTCTCAAATTACATTTATTTGGGTATTTATAAAATCAATTATGTAAATATTTCATTAATAAAATAATTACTACATCATCATTGTGTCATAAATAAATTAAAATATTTAATGTCTAAAAATTAGAAATTAAATATAATTAGGTAGGAAATATTTTTATATTTCTAATTAATATTTATAGTCGAATTTATCTAATGTATAACCCTATATTAAAAATGATTTACTTATTAACCTTTCATTTTAACTATTTTAACCCTTCTTTAAATAAATTAATAATAAATGTCATAATCTAATCCAAGTGGGCCTAAATGGTCATATTTTGTTCCTAAGGTTGTTTTTGGTCGAATTACACTTATCCAATAGAATTAGGACATGTGTTAGGGTAATAATAATATCATTTTTACCCTTAATTACCCTATTTACTTTTAACCGTGATAAAAAAAAGTAAAAAGTTACTATTCATCAAAAATTATTTTCATCTCATTGAACCACATTTTAGTCCTTGATATTAACCGTGTCTCTCGGATTTTTGAAATTCCACTCACAGAAGAGGTAAAATTAGGTTTTATGAAAAATTCAGTTTTTTTAACTACCACTTAGTGGTTTCACTATTTATCAAAAAATGAAAGTTTCCAGAAAAATACCAAAAATTAGGCCTAAGATATATTTGATATTATGAATTCAAAAATGATGTCTATTTTATAAAATTCAAAACATATCAGTTACATTAACTAATTTAAAAATTAATTCCTGTCGTCAAAACAAATAGCGTGTTTTTAAGAGATAATAACTATCAAAAGATTGACACTTGTTTATATCTGGTTTAAATGTGAAATTATATCCAATGACCAACATTGTATTAAATTGTAAAAATATATTCTAAATATACTTTAAAACCACTCAAATTAACAATTTATCGCTATTAATTATTTTGATTAAAAAAGTTTTTTTTAATTAAAATTTAGTAATTTTCACTATTCATCAGAATATGAAAGTTATCCGAAACGTACCAAAATTTCACCCTAAGCTAATTTCGATACTCCAAATCCAAAAATGATGTCCATTTTGAAAAATAAAATTTACAAAATTTCAAAAAGTGGTTATTACTATTCATAACGGCTAGTTTTAATAATATTTTAATAGCATATCATTGTTTAGTGAAACTTGGTATTGCGTACTACACACGCTATCGAAGAAGGTCGCGATTGCATGTAATGAAAGGAAAGTCAAGGATGCATGTGGTGCAAGATTATTTTGGTGTAGCGTACAACACAAGACATCAATAAAATTAAAAAGAATATTTTTCATAAAATCTCGGGGAGTTACAATTTAGAACCCCAGATGTTTATGGTTCATTCACCCAAGAAATTAAATCCTTAATTTAATTAATCATTTCAACTTAAAATTGATGGAGGTGGGATTTAATTTACTCAATTAATGCATTGGTAATTTAAATGGTTAAAAACAATTAAGAAACAGAGGTTTTGAATTGAATCATCCATCAAACAATTGAGGTATCTCCATAGAAGAAGAAGACCTATAAAAAGAAACGAATTTTCAATTATTTTATGTAATATAATCAATTAAATATTTATCAGAAATAGTAAATAACATCAAACGCACATTGTGCAAATATGTTACATTCTCTATAGGGTAAACACCACTTTCTATACCCAATAGTGGTCTTGGATTATTCAAACGACCCCCCATTAGAAAAATATTAATGATTTATTATTTAAAAAATGGATTAAATAAATAATTATAATAAAAAGGGTTTTTTTTCAGGCGAGCTATCCACACGCCTGACACATACTGATGTTTTACCCTTCCTAGGGTAAAACCCTCATTCCGGACCTATTTTTGGTCTCAGATTTCCTATTTGATACACTATTTGTGAGATATTTTATTACATTGAATAAAAAATATATTAAATATTATTTAATAACTTTATCTCATGAGAGAGTCATCCAAAAGTCTGTTCTTTCGAATGTTATACCCCTCATACGGTAAACACATTATTTTAGACATAATAGTGGTCTCAAATTTCTCAAATGACATACCATTTTGGAGTTATTCAAATATTATGATGAAAAAAGTACAATCATAATATATTCTGTTTAATAATTTTATTCTTTACGCACTGATCCTTTGCGGGCCTTGGAAACTCTTATATACTCAGTGTTTAAATCAAAAAATATTTAATTCAATATTCGTGAGTATTAATTGGGAATTTTTACCATTCCGTGACGAGTTTAGAAAACATAACTTTTCACTAATAAACCAATTTTCCCTTTTATCATAATAATAATTTAATACAAGATGATTTAGGAATACCTGAAATAGTAACTGGATGTTACAACCTACCCACCATAGGAACTTTCTGTCACCAGAAAGCCTATGAAGAATCCTCCATGTCATAAAGACAAGGCCACTATTCTCTCATCAGTTCCTCCCTCTGTCATGTCTCCGGAAAATTATAACTAGGATTACATATCATATGGACAAGAGGAATTGTCCTCCAATGAATTACCTTGGTCTTAGAACCAACAACCATGACTGGTCATTCCGTCACTGATAAAATAGGTTCCACTTCAAGAGCACGCCAACATAAACATGTGATGGGTCAGATAAAGGGCTTCGAAGATGAGATACATGAAACACATTATGCATTGACATCAGTATTGGTGGTAGTGATAAATGGTAAACAAAATTCACCACCAAATCAACAACCTCAAAAGATCCCACAAAATAAGGAGCAAGCTTCCCTTGCCTCCCAAGCCGTTAATGACCAAACCGAGTTGAAGCATTGAATAATAAATGGTCAAAAAAATGATTCTTCAAGTAAAAGAACATATTAGTGATTCTTCAGTGCACAAACTATTGGAAATTATAGAAATCCCCCAGTATATCCTTCGTTGTCAATAATGGTACAACATAATGGTACTGATAACATAGAACACCATCTTTTGAGAACGATAAATTGGCATCTGTCACCCCACCATAAATAGAGTCTCTAATGCATACAGAATTCCTCAACAAGATTTTTTCTACAAGAATCATCTCGAGAGTAGAAGATGTAAGTGAATCATTATCTTTTATAGAAAATAGAACAAGCACCTCCCAAGGAGACATAATAGGGTAAATAAAGGCTTTCCCAGGAAGATCATTCAACTCGGACATTAATTATTTCACTTCAATTGTATCAATTTAGTAAGAGGGAAAAGAAACTAGTTGAGTATTGGACATCAATTCAATGGAAAACATAACCTCTCTTACTGGTGGTAAACCAGAAAAATCAAAAGAAAACACTATGGGAAACTCGATGAAAACTAGAGGGATATCAATGCTCTAAATCAAGAGGAAACACTAATTTTACCATCCCCTACTGAGGATAATAATGTCTGGCCCTAATCAACCTTGGGTCCATTCCCCTTGAATAAAAAGAGACACACCAATGCATGTGGTACAGTAGAACCATTGAAGATAACAATCAATCTGGGATATATTGTCAATGATCCAATCCATCCTGAATATGACGTCGAGAGATTTTATGTCGAGTACAAAAAAACTACATGAAATTTTGACATCTGATAGATAGATAACACAAGAGGGACAATAGAGACCATGCTCTCTCATCATGATAAGGGATGTATTAATATCCGTTTCACAAAATAAAATCTCTATAAGATGATTAAGAAGATTAATGGTTTGGGTTGAAAAAAATGAGTGAGATGCACTAGTATTGAATAGAGTAGTCACTAACGAAGAAGCTATAGTAATGATACCTATCACGGTCACTGGACCTATAAAAACTTCCTCATGAGACTCTTCCACTATGTGAACAAGCATTATTCTAGATTTCTGTGGATGGAACTCTTTGTACGTGAAAACATTGATTTCCCCACAATTTTTGGAGGGTTTGATGATCTGTTGCCTTTACGTGGAGTAGAAACGTTGGGGAAAAACTTTTGAAAGTTCCTAAACATATGAAAGAGACACATTTCTATCGGCCTACTCAAGATTGAAAAAGAAAATTAATATCCTTGGATAACTCCATTGACTTTAGGATATAAGTGGATAGTGAAAAGAACCTTGAAGTCCTTACACTCTAATCACCCATGTTTCTCCTCTGTCTCTATTGTATCCCACCGTCTCTCTCTTTGTCCCTCCAACAAAAATATGGAACAATTCACCATGATCTCATTTGGTGTCTATAAGAACAAAAAAAGTCATTCAATCCTACCCATACATTCCTCCTCATGTTGAGGAATAGTGGATTCTTTAAAAAATATTGGTTCTTGGTGATATAAATCTTGAGAACAATTTGGAGGAGAACCCCCGTGGTTCCACAACTAGAGCCAGAATAGCTTCTATAGGTGGTGCCTATCCTAGACCTTGGATAGTGCACACAATTACCTAAACAAGGATATTTTCCCCTAGAGGATTCTCTTGCTAAGGTTAATCAGTAGCCTCTTCCGGGATACAATTCACACGTCTTCTCAGAAGAATGATGTAACAATACATCAACAAACAATAAGCAAGTCAATAGATAATTCTCATACATAGCAATGAAAGAAACATGATTCATACTGGTATAACATACATGATTTTGATTTAACTATATCCAAATAAAAATAGGGAAATTACTAGAACTAATACATAAGACATCATTCCATAACCACCCCTAGTGACTTAAGGTTCATTGTGGTGAGATCTAGCTAGACACTCAATTGAAACTACCTCCTGAGACCCAACAAGATTTCATAAATGCATAATGACTTCATGAAAAAAGCTCAACCTCACTATGGAACCAATTTTTCATGAACCAACATAGGTACCCTGTTAACCTGATAACCCAGCCAGCCCTGTCAAATTTTGAAGGGCATTGGCGATCCCCACGGGTTGGTGACTAGAATATGTCATCATACAACATGCGATTGGGAACGATATTTCCACCAAAAATGTTGAAGAAAATAAAAAAATTGTATATTCATAACAAAATAAATTCCAATGGGAGTAAATTAGTAGAAGTCAACAAGGCATAAACCATCCGAAAGCACTAAAACAAAAGTACTAAAATAAGGAAAATAGTGCAAGGTACCGAGGAAGACGACTCACCAAGCCCAATGCTCAATAGATGGATCTACCTCCATGATATCCTTTCCCCATTCTCGGCCCTGTAAGAGAAATTCTACAAACACCTGAAGAAAAAAGTAGGGTGTTGGATAAAAATTCTAGTAGGGTCTCATCACAGATTCCATAACAGATTCCCACAATTGATTAATGAAAATAATGCTATAAATATTAAAGACAAACATTATTGACATTTTAAATAATAATTAAACAAATAATGTTATATAGTTCAAATAATGGAAAAATTCTTTAAGAAAAGACTTTACAAAATAATGTAATATTTCTAAAATAAAGGATTAAATACAATGGATACATAAAACAGTTTATATAAATTCAGTTGGCATGTAAAGAAGTTTAAAATCATTTTCATACTTTTATATCTCAAATATAAAATAAAAACATAGCAAAATGGTCATCTGCAAAAAGGAAAGAAAGTATTCTCCAGTTATAGTATTTCTCACTCTATATATGAACTCAACAAAATGTGCACAAAAATATCCCTATGACACTGGCCAAAGCACACCCATCACCAACCCATCGTGGATGTGACCTACCGCAAGAACATTGTCATAACATAGATTATATCTAAATAACTCACCAAATACCTAATGCTTTCATGCGATCTTACATGATGGGTAAAATATTTTAAGGATTCTTAAAAATACAATCAATCCCATTATTCAACTTCAGATGTTCCAAAGTCTTTACATTTAAACCTAAAATAGGTTTTATTTGAAAAAATTATTTATTAAAATATAAAACCATTGGGATTATATCGAATAATTTTAAGAAATCTTCCACAGTTTTTTGTCCATTAAAAACCAATTACATCATTTCACAGTTCATTTTTTACAATGAAATTCAACAGTTTAAATCATACAATTTCCATATACATGACCTAATTCAATGGAATTGGCAATTTTCCAAATCACATGCCAAAAGAATTTCAAATCCATCAATTCACTAGAATCTTATTTTATTATGTAAATTGAAACCGAGTTTAAAAAACTGAATTTAAATTAATAATTTAAATAAATCAAGCAATTAAATGTTTATCAATTTGGATAATCGGGATGGAATGACCTACCTCAAGGTCATCAATGTATACAGAAATGATAAACCACACCATGTGGTTCAATACACCTCTGTACGTCCATATTATCATAAGCGTCATCACACCAATGGTGGATGTTCATCATGTTTTCCTAGAACCAAAAATATATATTTTATTTTACAAGGAAATTAAATATTACATGTGATAAAATTTTATCTCTCCTTGATAATTTCAAGTTATTGATTAATATACTACATATGATAATGTTTAACATTCATGGAAAATTATAATTTTATCATTAGGTCAACACATGCACTTGTGATTATTCATCAAAATAATTATCATTAATAGTGTCACAATTATCATTTTAATAGTATCAATAATTAACCATTGTTATGATCTAAATTATCATTCGATAATTATATTAATTATCCTTTGATAATATATGTAAAAAATTCCTTTTATATTTCCATGAAATTATTCTTTGATAATTTGTTGCAATTATCATTTGATAATTCTTAACAACAATCTTTTGATAAATTCACAATATTTATCTTTTGAAATGTTAAATACGATAATCTGATAAACAATATTTGATAATTTTTTTTTAAAATTCATTTGATAATCTCATGGGATTATCATTGATAAATATATGGTATTATTACTTGAAAATTATGATAATTATACTTTAAAAAAACCTATATTTTTTCCTATGATAATTTGGATAATCTGGTCACGTGATAACTAATTTATAGTTATCATTTTTATAATTTTTATAAATATATTATAACATTTCCTTTGAAAAAAATAATAATCATCCACTGAATTATATTATATATATCAACTAATAAATTTTTATCTCATAATTGTTCATTGTAGATTTTAAGAAATTTTTATGTGTAAAAATCAATAAATTATCACTCTAATATTTAATATAATTATATTTTATAATTTCTGGAAATTATTTTTTTGATAATTCACATTATCATCTTTTTTTAAAAACAATTATTTTTTCATAATAAGAATAATTATCTTCTTGTAATTCCATGTAATTATCCTTTGATAATTTCATAAATTACTCTTAAATAATGTTGGTTATATCGATTTATTTGATTTATTTTAGCATAATTTTTTTTGAATTAAGAAAAATAATCAGATAATTAAACAAAATAAGGAAATAAATAAAAGACACACAAAAGAAGGGGTGCTACTCATAGAAACAATGAATGGGAGGAGTCACTAGTGCTAGCTGCTGGAGGAGAAGACTAGGGAAGAGGGAGCACCACTCTCATGGATAAAGAAAACATGGTCCTCATATTTTCCCTAATCAACCCAAAATGACAACCAAATGATTTGGGTATTTAGAACCCAAACTATTTACAATTCATTCAACAATGAAATTAAACCCTTAATTTAATCCACCATTGAACTGAAAAATCATAGTGGATGGTTTTAATTTACTCTATTAATGTGTTGGTAACTGAAACGGTAACAAAATTGAGAAATGGAAGTTTTAAAATGTATCTTACAAAAAAAATATATGTATCTCTGTAGAAGAAAATTACCAATATAAAAAATTTAATTATTTTATTTAATATAATTTATTAATTATTTATCATTTATATTAAATAATATCAAACATCTATTGTGAAAAGATGTTACATCCGATCTATGAGAAAAACCTTGTTCCAGACCCAACGGTGGTCTTAGTTTCTTCATACAACAAACCATTTAAAATATTTTAAGGATTTATTATTCAAAATATGGAATAAATAATTAATTAAAATAAAAAATGTTATTTTTGTGGGCAAGGTGTCCAAACACCTGAAGCATATTAAGCTCATACACCGTCTATGGTAAACCCCTCATTCCAGACCTATCAGTGGTCTCAGATTTTCTATGTGATTCTCCATTTGTGAGATATTTAATTATTTCGAGTAAATAATATATTAACTATTATTTAATAACATTGTATCACAAGCGAGGCATCCAATATTCCAGTGTTTTCGATGTTATACCCCTCATATGGTAAATACCATATTTAAGACATTATAGTGGTCTCAAATTTCTCTAATGATGCACAATTTTGGAGTTATTAAAATATTTTGAATAAAAAGTGCGCACTTAATATGTTGTATTTATTAATTTTATTATGTCTTCACTGATATTTTGTGGTCCTCGGTATCTCATACATAGTCATTGTCTTACTCAAAAAAAAATATTTGAGTATTCTGAAATATTAATTGGGCATTTTACCATTCCAAGATGTGTTTAACAAAAACACAACTTTTTGCTGATAAACTATCTTTTTACCATTTAACATAATTATAATTTAAGGCCAATTGGTTTAGGAATAACTGAAACAGTAATAGGATGTTACACCCAAGCTCCTTAGAGATGATCAAATAGATCATCTATTCACAGAAGTGGATATCTTTTCTTTGCTATTAAATGGTTAAATTTCATATAATCCACACATAGAATGATGGAATCGTCCACAAGTTTTGTAAAAAAGATCATCGAATCCAAAGGAGAAGTACTGAGTCAGATGAAACCCTTGTCCACCAAATCCTTTAGTTGCATCTTGAGATCCTGCAACTCTATCATAGTCATTCTATAAAAGGGAATGAATACTAGTGCATATCCTAGTACAAGCTCGATATATAAATCTTCCAATATTAAAAGAGGTAAACCTACAAAGACATCTGAGAAGACATCCCTGAAATAATAAACCACTAGACAAAAGTCTATCTGACGTGTCTCATGATCATTTAGATATAAAATAGAAATCTATGCTTTCAACATACACAATCAATGTTTCTTGGTTCCATCTCGGCTTGCTTGAATATCCCATTCAGCCTTCTATAGAAACGATCTGCCCTATGGAGATGTGAAACCCAACCTTAGACAGTAGCAATCAAAAAAGCCATGAAAAGACACCAGACAATCCATTTTTAGGATGAAATCAAATACTATCATATATAAGACATAGCGATCCATACAAAGTGACACCCTGTAATCTCAAGGGGGAACTCTGTGTACTGTCACAGACCAACTGTTATAATCCATAACAGAGTGTCTAGTTTCATAGTATCATCAGATGTAAAAAAATAGACCCCAAGGCTCTTCACAACAGGAAAAAATATGAAACTATTTGAATACCCTTTATTAAAATTTTCAAAAGTTAAACAGAGGCGATTATAATAGTACATATCAAAGTATAAGGTCTAAGATCCTATCCCTACTAGGTCTGTTGTACTAAAAAATTTCAGCATGTACCGTAGCCTTGTTACACAGCCTAGATTCCGTGATCTGATCCACTATGATACCTCTAAAAACCATGGTTCTGGTTACAACGTCCAAAAACCATTACCTCATCTAGAATCGCCAGATGTATTCTAGTTCCCCAAATGGTGAGATGTTGTTGGCCCTACTCCAGAAATCGGAGTCCATGCATATCCTCTCTCACTATCCGTCAGTGGAAATGTCATGATGGAATGCTGTAGATTAGCCATATTGTCGTAATATTGGCATTCAATTGGTTCTATAAGGAAATAAGGATTTTCATGCCCAAATTTTCCATACTATTTTCACCTCACCTAAAAACCTAAATACATTTTCTTACTACTGGTTTTTCTGAGAGTATGCTTTAGATGATGATTTTTTCTACCTATTAAGACAGTTCCTGATCTTGGTGCTGAACCGCCATGGATCGCACCTCCAGATTCCTTCTAATTCCACTCGATAATTAGTTCCTAGTTCACTATTGCAGATATAGAAGTCATAATTAATGTATTTACCTATTATCAGACGTCATAACTATAACCATCCTCAAATATCCTATTCTATTAAATATCATCACCCTTCAAAAAAGGTGTGAAGCGCTGGAGCTCAGAAAAATAAGCTTATTAATATATAACTGAAAAAGCACCCTAATCTAGATGCATGAACTTCTAGGATTTGTCTTCCCTAAACATCTCAGAATAAAAATAGGAATAGAAAAATCATTGGAAGTTTTCCTAAGGTATATCATGAGGATTCCCTGTATAAGTTACCACATCCCACTATCTCTTAGAAGAATAACACAACATATAAGTCTCTAGCTTGACTCTCTGCTCAGGAGGAATCTCCAAATGCTAAAAGATATTTAAAATGGACACTATCCATGACTCTGGAGCCTGTGGTCTCCCTTTCCTAGAAAATTGTGGAGGATGTTGCTGCTATAACACTCTAGTAAGGTCATGCATAGAAGTGTCACGCTAAGGTGATCATTGGAGAGTGAGCATAAAGCATGATGAGCTATCGCGGAAATGTGCATCAAAACATTTTTCTGGACAAACAATTGTTGCATTAGATGGCACGAATAGAGGATCCACTAGTAACCCATGGACTACCACCTCTGGGGTATACCCATCGCTAACCATCTGGCTTACTACTGGACATCATCATGGTGGAATTTATCTACAAGGTCCAACAGAAACACCTCTATATAAGCATATTCATCAAGGTACACAGTTCAAGATCCCATTAACTAAATAGGATAATAACAGCTACAAAGGATCATCAAAGTTAGGAATATAGTTTGTAGAATTTAAACATGGAATGTCCCCTTAAACTCTCTCGTGGTAATTTAACTCTACCTTTTTGGTCGTGTAAAAGTCCTAAGTACATGGTGTGTCAGAAAGACACAGGAATTGTACTCATGTCTTCCCTCTAGGCCATGTACATTTACATGGCCAGAGACACACGGGTATTCCTATGTAAAACTACACATGGTGTACATAAGGTTCACGGTGTGTTCAGATAAAAAAACAAAAACCCCTCTTTTATCTCACATTGTGAGACACATGGTCAAAAACTATACGGTGTATACTTAAAAAGTTATTTTTTTCCTGAATAGAAGAACCCACGATGTGTGTTCATGAACCCACATGCCATGTTGTTTGGTTTTTCAGATAGTAACCCTTTGAAACTTCTTTGGAACCCCATTTTCTTGAAAGGTAATGTAACTGCGTGCCAAATGCCGATCCGTGGGGGACCATAATCCCATCAAATCAAAGCCTTGAATCCACATATATCACATAAGAAAAAAAATCTATTTCCCATAGACCAAACATAAACCACCAAATTCTGATCCAAGAGGAGCCATACTCCATAGGAACTATAGTTTGGAATCCATCGAATTAAACCATAACATGTACTGATACACCAATCACAACCACATGCATATATATCAAGATTTTATCACAACAACATGCATAATTAGAATGAAATCTATCATAACAGCATGCAATCAATAATTCTCTCTAAATGGAAGGGATAGAATGCAAGGCATGCGATTTATAACAAGTGCCTATATGATTCATGAGACGACATACCTTAATGTGATTGAGTTTTATAAAAATAGAAACACTATATTATCAGTAATAACAATACAGAAGAAGTACTTTACCCAATAGTGAAATTGAATCAACTATAATAGATAAAAATCCAAACATTACAATTTAATTTGAGTTAATTTGTCTTTTCCCTATACACTGGGTAGCTACTCCCAGACGCACTAATTACAAAACTCCATTTCCTTTATATCATCGCTAAAGAGTAAAGAAAACCAGGCATGAAATGCTCCAACACCACTTTGTAATGTCCCAGATCTAGATGCCACTCAACTGGCGGCCCAATCCCAGTTGGCGACATGGATTCAAATGCATTTCCCCACACACCAGTAGATTCCGACTAGCAGCGAGGGCCTATGGTCATATAGTGGGAAAAAGATTCCCTCATTGGTAGAGTGTAATACAACAGAATAAATAATAATATAATAAAAGAAGTAGTAAGAAATATACAACGGAAATAAACAATGGAATATTGGTAAGATAAATAATCAAGAATCGTTGCATACAAAAGATGATGCAATATGATATATGTTCTATGATTACAACCAAAACAAGTACAACAAATAAATACACCATACGTGTCTCAAAATCACAAAAGAAACAAAAATATTATCTGAATCATCGAAAGCCTCTACTCGGTCTGATGCTCTCATACTATTGAGTATAATATCAATTACATATAACAGGGTTCTTTCCATGATCTACCCCTAGAATCATATTTTTTTGGGCCCCAAAGAATGACCCAAACAAGGTGTGAGACTAAATAACAATAGGAAACAACCAATGGTCTATGCCAATTTATCGGTTAATATATATATATATATGTGTGTGTGTGTGTGTAACATATAGTGTACAATGGGAAAATAAGTAAATATAAAGTACTAAAAAGTAATCTCATCAAATGTATCAAATAACTATGTAATCGATAATGGATAAAGAACAAATCCAAGACTGGGCTTAGGCTTGGCTAACACGCCACTAGTCATTTCATTTCATAATTAAGTTTTTACTGATTCTAGTCCTGACATCCTAAAGTGGAAATTAAGTATCACTCCTAGTGTGTTTAACCCAAAACATATAACCAAATTATAACATAACACCAAAATGAATCAAAACCAACTATATAATCACTTCAGCAGTCAATCAGGGAAAAAAGTTAGTGTATAAGCATTTCTGCAGGTTCCTGGGTCAGAACCCGGTATATAGTCATTTTAGCATATATAAGGGTCACTCCAGGTGTATAAGCATTCCATCATAAATACAAAAAATGTAACATCCACTATTAAATGGTTTACAACATAATAACTCATGTTGGAAACCCATTCAATTAACTCCATATTTTTTAATTGAACCAAAATGGAAATCAAAGGCATGTCCATATTCATCAAAGGCAAAACAGCTAAATGTCAGTCACCCAAGGGAGAACACACCCAATGGTTGGCCCTTAATCAAGTCAAATGGCATCAAACATGCTTTTGATCAATTAATCTATTACTTAATCAATATTAGGCTATTACATAATTCAATTCCATTCAATGAGATACCCTAAACATGGGCGCATGGCACTCGTTCATATATAAACAACATGAATGTTCATGAAAGGAAAAAGACCACCAACCTCATACTCGTACTACTCTCCTCATCTAGCACCAGGCTTTGATTTGACCTAGAATGGTGTAGATCTACAAAACATGTAAAAACTCTCAACCCTGAATAATTAGGTCAAGAGAGGAAATCAGGAAGAAATCATTAAGGAAAATCAAGTACTCACCGGCAGGATTCCAATGGATCCAACAGTGTTTGAATTGGAGATCAGATAACGAAATGGGAAGAAATTTCCCCATCATATTTTTGAAGCATGCTACATGTCTAAGGGAGTCTGTATCTATAATTGTTTACAAAAATGAGGCTACATCCCAATTTAATCATTTAAAAAAATAACATGGAGTGTATTTGAGACAGTATATATTTTGGCCAGACCATTACATGGTCGTGTACAAGGATTACATGGCGTGTAGCCTTCTATAGAAGGCATGCATATATAAGTACACAACTTTTAGTTCCCAGCCACATCATATAACAGGCTTGAAACCCACCTGTTGACCTTTTTCCCATAATTTTATTATGTATAAACTAATAATTAAAGATCCATACCTCAAGGAAGAACTAGGTTCATACAATTTTTATTTTATTTCTTCCTCTCCCTCCTTAAATTATCATCCAAACATGATGATATAATAAAATAAATATATTTAGTGCAATTATGTGATTCTATATTATGTTTTTAACTGGAAACCATCTCCACTTTAATCAAATGGGTTACAAAATCATCGTTCGTGTGTATGAAAAACTACCACCTCACGAACCGATGTAATTCATTTTTCCATTATCACCTAACAATGTTGGGTATGATGATGGATATAAATTATATATATTATATTTATAGCATAAATTTTCATTTTGAGTCACTATATATTATATAAATGATTATTTCCATTTTGTAGGGGATATGATAATGTAACAAATGTGTATGGCGGACTACCGTCATGCGAAGCGATGCGATTTATTTTTCACAAACACATTACATGGATAAGAAGAAGGATAAATATATGTGATATACATATCATAATTCTATAATTCATGAAATATTTATCATTATGGAATCATTATGTATGATTTTATTTATTATCTTTTCACTCAATGAAATATATCAACATCGTTCATGTACATTTTGACTACCACATTCATGAAGTGATGTGACTCTCTTTTTTAATTTCCACATTAAATGGATGAGATGTGTAACTACATTTAAAAAAATAATGTGTTATTTATGATATTTTGAAAATTATGGAAATATAAAATAAAACATACCTCCATTACATAATGATCCATTAATATTGAAACATTACTCATGCCTACGTAGAGTATACTGTCTCCCTGATCATAACATAATTAATTTATCAAAAACCTTCTTTAATTATTTGCACTAAAATTATAAGTAATTTATAAATATGATTATTATCTAATTATTATAAATATTGGGATAATATAACCATGATAAAATTAATCGGATTGAAAATAACAAATAAAAACTAATAAAAAGTGGTTATTACCCAAAATACTACTTTAACAGGGAATTGTTAATTAGAGGGAAGTAAAATGAAATATGTAAATCATATATTGTGTGATATATATATTTATGGTTCATAAATAGACATATAATAAAATTTTATTTATTTTATAGGATTTTATAACATGTACACAAATTATTAAACAAATATTTATATTTATTTGAATTGTTGCAGTTTTTTGAAAGGGTACGTCCTTTTCAAAATAATTCATTTTGGGAATTTAACAAGGAATATAAAAGTATTCATATTTTTATGTGTACGTCATGAAGGGAATTTTCTATTTTCATGATCATTATTTGATTTCATGATTACATTATATGTTATAATGGTTATTATAAATGAAATGATTTTTATATAGTGTATGTTTCATTTTATTTTTTCAAAGTGAAAATGACATTTTACTCAATAAATACATTAAAAAGTTTTTTAGAGATTCCAATTAAATTTTCAAGATTATTTTCATATAGATGGTTTTAAAATATATTTTAAAAAGTTAATTTTTTTAAAATTGATTTTAAAAGAGTGGTTATTTTCCTCAAGAAATGTTCCAAGGGATTTTATTTCAAAATAGTCCTCCATCTAAGATAAAATCATTTAAGGTTACTTTTTCTTTACTAGGGATATGATCCAATGATACCATTATAATTATTTTTCTAAATTTTTCATGCTTATGAAGACATGATGTTTACAAATACCATTTCTATTTCCTAGGATATAACATGATAACATTATTATGAAACAAAATTATTTTTTAATTGTTTATTATTTTATTAAATGATTAAATGATTATTAAACCTATTTATTTTCTATAGGTAATGTTATGATGAAACATAAATGAAGCCCATTTCATTTCATGGTTTCTAATATGCTGAATTGTTTATGATCATATGGAACAAATATGCAAGATTTTCATTATGGGATTTTGGTTACATGATAAAAAGGGTCGATGATTATGTTTTAATCAAGGATTGTGGTAAATTATAACCAATGATGGGTGGGATCTATATCTCTATCTAATTTATTAGGTAATAATTAATATCTTATGAGTTTAATTGGAATGTAAGAGGGATTGAACTTAGTTTATTAATGAAATTTTGTCTTCTATGATGGTCTAAGGAGTGATCTGTGACTACTACGACGTTTTGGGTAGCGAAACAATTGCACTATGAGGGAAGAGATTCCACTGGGGATGGTGGTGTGTCCCCCAAAGAGGTGTAGCTTCCCATATAGTTCCATTATAAGTCTTGAAATGGGCATTGACTACTAGTTTGATGATTTTTTGGTGCCAAAATTTTATGACTTATGAAAAATGTTATATTCTCCTGATTAATGTTATTTTATTCCCTTATGATTAATGTCTTATTAACTACCAATATTTATTCCATGAAATAAATTATGATCTTTTCTATACTAGATATTCTTTTCAAGTGTTATACCCGTTTTCACATACCTTTTCACACATGTTATGCTTACATATCTCCCTTATTTATCCTTACTGAGCATCTAAGCTCACACTTTCTTTTGGTTCCTTTCCCCATGTATTGAAGAGGATTCTTATGTTTGGAATGTTTGTGAAGAGGAATTATGAGCAAGATATTTATGTGTGATTTTGATAATATTTCACCAAATTAGAAGAATTTGTATCTAGAATCCAAAGGCATTATACTATTATAGTCCTCATGTTTGTGTTCATGTAATGTATTTAATATTCATCTGAACTGATTTGAAACCCATTTATTAAAATCCTAGGTCTCTACAGTTGGTATCAAATAAAAGTTTTAGTTGGCCTTTGGAAACTGGGATGAGAACAATTTAGTGATACCCCTATGGATGTTTATATGGATATGTTTAGGGATGTCTCTATGGATAAGTCTAAGGAAGATTTAGTGTATTGGAAAATGTCCTAGAACTTTCTTTAAGGATAGAGAATGTGGTTTCCATGAAATTATATCCTTATCAGGATAATACAAGTGGATGTGGCTCTAGCATAGTAGTACATTGTGGTAATATCTTTGAGAAGGGAAAATTGAGAGGGACTCGATCATCACATGGTACATAATTACGAGCCTTACAACACACCTCATTTAAAACACTTGAGGATATTCTTTAGAAATTTAAACCTTTTAATGAAACATCATGAAGGATTTTAATAGACGATGAATATGATTAATATAGGATAAATATAATGTGTTTCATACAAAAAACAAGGTGTCATGATTTATATATACAATAAGTGATTTTCAGGATTATTTGGTTTACAAATATAATAAGTGTTCCACAAACTATACTTTCTTTTCTTTTAGTCAATGGCATGAACGAGAAGGAACTCAGTTAACATTGAATGTCAGAGAAAATTTTATGATGAAAATCCAAAAGGGGTTTATGATTATACTAATAGATGATGTGATTATTCATAATCAGTTATAATAAGACATGATTAACAAAATACCCCACAAACAACACTTGAAATAACCCAATATGAGAAGGATAGTGTTCACTACAAATTCAGGTAGTTGGGACCATGTAAGAAACAATGATAATCTTAATATACACTCATAATATGGAAAAAAGAACAGTGGAATGTATTAGAGGAATGAAAAGTTGTTTAATGTGAGAAAATGAATGAAAAAAAGAATTTAATTTATAAGGAATAAAGAATACATCAGTTAACACAATAGAAAGAAATATCATTGTTCCAAATGTGTTATCAATTGATGAATATATTAAATGTGTAAAGTATGAGTATTATAAAAATTAATGTTCTAGGGGGAAGTAGCATGGAGAAAATTGACAAGTTTGAATGATTAATGGTTATATTGAAGATTTTTGAACCCTCTGGGAGAATTAGTTGAACCCATATTTTGATAATCCCAATTATGCTCACGCATATTTTGATAATCCCAATTATGCTCAATTATAGTTTGATAATCCCTATATTGATAAATGGTTAATTACTTATTTCAGTATCTCTATACACCATGCACATATTAATATATTATAATATTTATATTATCTTCAGAGAATTCGGTTATTGGATGAATATATATTCTAACTTAACCCATTATGCTAATAGAATGCTTAAACAGACAAGTGGTCACCGTTACAGAACAAAGATACCAATTTGTAATGTTCGCCGTTATTCAAGTCTACCGATACGTTAAGGTCACCGATACAACAAGTCTACCATTATTTGAAACCCTACTGATACATCAAGCCTACTGATACATCAAGTCTACTGATATAGACAAGTTACCGATACATCAAGTCTACCGATACATCAAGTCCATCGGTACAATAAGTCTACTGATACGTGAAGGTCACCAATACAGACAAGTCACCGATACTCAAGCCTACCGTTATATACAAGTTACCGAGGAAATTCTACTGATACACTAATGAAGCTACCGGTACATGAATGATACCATTACACGAAAGGTTACCAGTACATTAAGTCTACCACTACCGATCAAGTCTACCAACAGACATGAAGTCTACCGATAGAAAGGTTACTGTTACACATGAGGTTACCGATACACAAGGCTACCGATATCCAAATCTACCGTTCCAGAGAATCCGACGCTGCCTTAAATTCTTTATCTTTATTTAATCTAACCAACGGTCATATTAGGTATATTTTAATGATCTGTCATTTATTTAATGAAGGTTGTTGGATGTCAGGGAACCGTACCTCATACCTGCAAAAAGAAATCATTTCTTTTGTCGGAGCTCGTTCCATAAATACAATAAGTCCATGTTGCTGCAAATATACACATTTGAAAGACACGAGGAATTTTCAAGGGATATACAGGAGCGGTACATGCACGACCAAGAAGAAACATAAGTTCATACACACTCAATCTTACTCAAGAAGAGTTCGTTATATTCACAAGGACTTTGAAGAACTTCATCGACTAAATTTTCACTGTCTCTGAACCTAGATGTCAAGCATACAACACACTGTTTTTCAGACAAAAACTTGATGAGGACTCAGAACCATTTTTGATCAAATCTGAAGGAGTCCAGAGCTACACTGCAATCACTAGAGCCATTCTAAACTCTATATCTTGCTCAGTGATTTATTATTTAAATTACGAGTAGTGTGTGTCATCAGTTTTAATTTACACACTCACTGTCTCCTGAACCATAACTGGAGGATCTGTAAATCCTCATTCAAACTCTTTACATCTTCTATTTCCCACAATGGATAGTGGTAGAGGTCGTGTGTGACCTGGACAGCTGTATCTGCTAGTGTTTTTGTATCCCACGTAGAACTGTGGTAGAGGTCGTTGACCTGGACAGTTGTAAACTATTGTGAACCCCGATCCAGGGTGTGGATCAAATTTATATAAATTTTTGAGAGGACTAAGTCTCGGCTTGAGACTGAACCTCTTGGTTATATATACAGTTCTTTTTTTTAGTTTTATCTAAAACCTTTTATTCCACTGCCAAGTGCTTTAAAATTTAATTTGTTTTTCTAATTTACTCTGATAATTGAATTTGCAAGTGTTTTCATTATTCGTAAATCATTAGGTTAGTTTCAAAATCTAATTTGATCTTCTGATTATATTTACTGGGAATTAATCAGTCCCTTGAGAACCTAACTGAATGTTTTCTTTAGTTCAAATTCACTACAATTCAATTAGTATTTTAAATTGGGGGATTTTGGTAAAGTATTTTAAACAGAAATTTTAATTGGAACTCAATTCACCCCCCTCTTGAGTGTCCACTCCGACCAACAAAGATGATGAAGACACTAAGAATGACATATATTAGGAAATAAGTATTATGGAATTAGATAATGAATCCTAGTTAATGGTTTTAGATGTGAGTGGGATGATCGAAGTGTTTTTGAATTTTAATTAAAAAAATGAACCATGATGTATATAAGGAATTTTCATTAAATATTTTTCATTATAAATTTGAGATAATATATTGAATGGCTCCCAAAACCTAAAAAATTGATATAATGGAAATGGATATTTTACAAAAAACACAATATTAGGGGAAGATAACCCTTAATATGTTTCTGATTTTGAGATAATGATTTTTGGATAACGATATGATTGGTATAAATAATGTAAATTAGATAGTACTTATTACCCAGAAACATAATAATGATATGTGAGCAAATAGGTTTATTTTATCATCGATGATGTTTACAGAATTGTTATATTAATGGAATATATCCAATAATATGATATTTTATTCAATTAATGAGGAATCATATATATTTCTATTATACATTATTGGTAATTCAAGTTATTATCATTATTCAAGAAAATATAGGACCAATGTATTAACATATTTTTTATATGACAATCAATCGATTTTTTATGATATTTGTGGGATTAATATTATGTTATTTTTTGAGAAATGTGGGATCCCTATTTTATAAATATTGAATTTGTCACTGGTTATATGGTAAGCCATTATGGAATGGATTATCACCAATTCTTACGATATTTTAGAGAATAAATTATCATTTTAATATTGGAATATTTATGCCTAAAGTTTTCAAACCTTTTTATTACGATGATAAATATGGATTGGAATAAATAATTATCATTATATTATGTATCTTATGATATAATTAGTACTTCAGGAATAAAAACTTCATCATCATTTCATGGATTTTTAAATGAAGTAGAAATTTATCAAGGCACAACCAAATGGAGACCCTGTGCTTTTGAAATATAATGAAATCGAGTAAGAATATCTTCTCAGGAAAAGTACCCAACATTTGGGAAACGATAATGAACCAATTTTTTTTCCTATCTTCATCATTTCTGATGACATAAATTAACTTTTTTACACCACATTGGTTTTTTCTTTTTCATCATTAACTTTCTCCCGACCATGTTCTCTATCACTCTTCAACAATATTCGGGGTATGTTTTCTAATCTATATTCATGTTTTCACTTACCATATATTTTATTCTATGTTCAAACCTATTGATGAGTTACTTTAGGTAACCTCTTTGTTTCCCAATTTCCCCTTTAAGGGAATTTTTATTATTCTATTGTAATAAGTGGGTTTCTTTGATTGAATATTCAAATGTCAAACCAGGGATGGCTGAGAGGAATTTTAATGGAAACATTTATCACAAGGAGGATATAATGTAAAAAAACTGAAATATTATAATTTTTTTCCAATGTAATTTAAAATTTTATATAGTAAGTGTTGCATTCAATAATGAGTTCATTTGAACGGGTGTGTGACACATGACACTGATATTCATTAAACCCTGCAAATACTATTATTTTAAACATGTCCATTATAGCCCAGTTATTAAATAACTGGGTGAGAATAGTATTAAATAATTTTACAAATAAAAATACAAATTTATGACTAAATATATATTTATTTTTAAAATATTAGTAATTAATTAATTTGTTTTTTGGTAAATTAATTTTATTTATCAGAAATCTGTGTTCTTTAAAATTGATTTTTTATATTTTTATGAGAAATTGTTATCCTAATTCTATAAATAATTTAGATTTTTTTAAAAAAATGAGATTTTTTTTGATAAAATGGTATTCATTTCTTTAACAATCATATCTAAAATTAATTACAATCATATTTTGGGATTTTTTCCGAAAACATTTATTTTTCATTGAATAGTAAAAAATTACAACTTTTGTAAAACTGTCATTTATTTTCTATAAATTAAATAATTTCAATACCAAAATATTTATTAATATAAAATAAGAATTCATTATTAATATTTAATCAAATTATCTACTTTTGAATCAAATTTATCTTTGATTTTAGTTTATGTTTTTCAGGTTTAAAAGGCGGTTGTTTTAGAAAATTTATAATGTGAAAAATGTTTCCCCATTTCAATTATTTAAAATTGTCACTAATAAGGGATGGTTTAAATGATATTTATAAATTATATATAAATAAAATTTAATTGAAATTCATAAAGTGATTATTATTATTATTATATATAATGTTAATACAAAATCATCTTGTGCTTGAAAAAATTCACTTCTCCAAAACCCACTTTATTGTCGCATCTGCAGGGTTTTTAAAAAAAATTAATTCTCTCAAAAATTAAAAAAATTATTTTCAAAAAATAAACATAATTTTTAAATCACAATTTCCAAAAAATATTTTGATGAGTTTTTGAGAAATATCTAAAATAATTATTTTTTTATGAATAATGAAGAATACTAAAATTTAATTGAAAACATCATTTTCATTAAAAAATATTTATAAAGTTAAAATAAAATTTTAAAATTATATCAAAATTTAGATTAAAATTAATATATATTATTTAATCCCCTATAGTCCATTTTAATAGAATTTATATTGTAATTTAATATTAAAATGCAGTAAACATTTGAACATTTTCTCTATGAAACCCTCATTTCTCATGAAGTCTACACGATTAATTTTAAATTACTTTTTTAACACATAATTGAATTAATTTTTAAAAAATGGATTACATATTTGTAAATAGAACAAGTTAAATTATCCATTATGTTCATATTAATTTTTGACCAAACCCAATAGTAAAAACAGTAAAACAATATTGAACGCTATTAAGTAAAAAGTGAGTTTACTAGGGGTTCATCTAAAATTGTAATTGTTAAAAATTACCCAATGGTTTTTCAAAAGAATTATTATGTAATTATTTAGATATTATTTGTTATAGGTTCCTTAATTTCCCATTTTGGAGCCTTTTCTCATGTTACAGATTTGGGCATTCCTTTTCTTTTTCAAAAATTACATGTGTGCCACTCAACTCACTTATAAAAGGTCACCCTCTCCTCTCTTCCTCACAACGTCAAACACTATTTTTCAGAATATACCTACCAAAATAAAATACAAGAACCCATAATATAATCCAATAAGCCTTATTTTTTGTATAAATCAATCATAGGATATATGTTTTTACAAAACTAAGGAGGTTACCCAAAGAAGAGGTAACATTATTCAACAAGAGTTTTTATTTCATTTCTTCCTCCATCTAATTAAAATATTATTAAATAATGATAGAATAAAATATTTTTATTAATTATACTAATATTTTTTTATGTTTTTTTAGTGACATAAAACCATCTCCTCCATTAAATAGACTACCAAATCATAGTTCACGTGTACGAAAAACTTCCGCCCCGTGGACCAATTCTTTTTCAGTTTTCCATTACCACATCTCATGATTGGGTATGAGGATAAATATAAATTATATAAATTATATTTATAAATTCATTATACATATTTAGTTATTATATCATATATATATCTTTTTATATCCATTCCATAGGGGACTAGATAACGTCTCTCGTGTATATATAGGACTACCATCTCATGAGGTGATGCACTTAGTTTTTCAATAACGCTTTACATAAAATATAAAAAAGACAAATAAATTGGATATAAATGAAATAATTATGATATTAATGAAGCATTTATCATTATTAATAGCTAATATATCATTTAATTTATTACCTTTTAACTCAACGATAGATGATAACATTGCTCATTTAAGTGTGGACTACTGACATCACATAGTTATGTGACTCTCTTTTTCGATCACCACATCAAATGGATGATATGTAAAAATATATTTAGTAATATAATATTAAATATATAAATATATGATACTATTATAATTATTTGATGATAAACTATTATGTACTTCATTTCCATAATGATAATTGAAAATTAAAACATTATTAAGGTGTATGTACGACCCACCGTCTCTATGATCTTAACATACATAATTTCTGAAAACCATATTTACTAATTTTTATTAAGATTATAATTTATGTATTAATATGATAATAATGAAATTATTATTAATCTAGAGATAATTTATCCATGATCAATGTAATAGAACTGAAAATAATAAATCAAAATATACACGAAAAAAGTGGTTATTACCCAAAACATAAATATAACATGGAATTGTTAATAAAAATCCATACTCTAGTCATATGAAGTATTATATTTATAATTATTCTTATAAAATGGATATATAATAATATTATATTTATTATACATGAGTTTTTATCATGTACGAAGGAGGTCGAGACACAACGTAAGGGATTTTCGTCTCTCTTTTTACGTTTGGGAGGCACAATCCAAACTAACCACCTATTTATATTATGTGCTATATATAATAAACATGAATGTGTTTTATTATTATTATTATCATTGAAATAATTGGGATTTAAATATCCATTTTATGATATATCTTTATTGGGGTTTACAGTTCAAAAGTTACCAAATCAGAAACAGATTTTTATCTCAATTATCCTACTTTATAAAAAATAGTGATGTTTTCTTACCTATCTTATTTTATGAGGTGTATATAAATAAAATTTTATATGTAATATCTTTTAATTATATATAATCATGATATTTTATGTCTATTTCATGGATTTTTCCTCACGGGGCTTATGTTCCAATGTTAACAGTGTGGTAAATATTTTGTGTTAAAATCACATCCTTTAAAAACATTGTTTATGACTATTATAAAATTATATAATAAATATATAAAGAAACTCTTGAATTTTTTTATCATATTGTTATTTAAAGAAAATAAATTGTTTCCCTTCATTTATATCTCTTCATATACTCAAGAGTTCAAATGCAATGTTTTATGTAAAATCATATTTTCTTTCAAAAATTTATTTTCATAAAAAATTATGTTCCCAAAAGTATTTACAAAAATGGTTTTCAAATAATTAGCATGATTTATTAAATATTTTTATAAATGGTTTATTTATTTTAATTTTTTTTCAAGAAATATTCATTTTATTTTTCAAAATAATGACCATTGTTTTTACCAAAAACATGAAAGGAATCATTGTTTCAAAATGTATGACATGAATGGAATATTCTTTCATCATGGAAATTATTTTAATTAATATTAACATTATATTTTTTCAAGGTTATTTTCAAATAAAACTATTTTCTAATTATTTTAAGTTTTAAACATTTATTTTCAATGAATAAATGTCATTTTCCTTAGTAATTTTTTAATTATTATTTTTAAATACTTTATATGTTTCAATGTTTATTTTCATTGAAAATAATTTCCAAAATATTTTACATGGTTTAGTTTTAAAAATTGATTTTAAAAGAATGTATATTTCTCTAATGAAACATTCCATGTTATTTTCATTAAAATCATTCTCCATACAAAATGACATCCTACGTGGTTACTTATGATATATTTGTTGTATGATCTAAGGATACCAATATTATTATTTCTCCTAATGGTTAATTTTTATGATGAAACTATTTATATGAAACCTATTTATCATCTATGAGGTATACAATGATAAAATGATTATAAACCTACTAATTTTTCCATGGCCTATTATTTGATGAAATAATTAAATGACTATAAAACCAGTTTAGTTTCTATAGTTTTTATTTTGATTAAATTTTTATGAAACCCATTTCATTTCATGGGATGTAATATGATTAATGTTTTATAATCTCAAAGAAAACATATGTATGATATTCTTTATGTTGTGGTGGTTACATTATAACCATAGAAGGTGGTTATTCTATAACCAAGGATGGTGGTTATGTTATTACCAATGATGGGTTGGACCTATATCTCCCTCCAATTCATTGGGTACAGATTTATATCTCATGGGATAAATAGAACATGAATAGGAAGTGAACATAGTTTGTTAATATAATATTTCTTCTATGATGGCCTTGAATGTGAACATTAACTACTATGATAGTTTGTGGAGTTAACCCATTAAACTATGATGATGAGGATACCATTGGGGATGGTGGTATGTCCTGACCAAGAGTTGTAACCACCAATGGAGTTCCCTGATATGTTTTGGAAATGAGGCATTAATACTAAGGAAATGATTTTCTATGAATATGTGTATGCCACAATTATATGTATTATACCAATGTTATTTTAGAACGACTCATTTTCATTTATCCCCTTATTATTAATTTCATAAAAAATTACAATATTTATACCATGTCTTAAGATTATGGTCTATGATATGTAAATAATGGTTTGGAAATGTTAATCTCATGTTTTCATACACTTTTTCTCATGTTATTCTTATAGGACTCCCTTCTTTACCCTTACTGGTCATTTTAACTCACACTTTCTTATTATTTCGTTCCCTAAGGTATGGAAAAAAATTTAAGTCGGTTATTCCTGAGAAGAGTACTAATGATGAATATATATTAATGAGAGATATTGAAGATATTTTGACAAATTTGAAGATTGTGTACCTAGCCTCCAAATACACCAAAATAAGAATGTATTTGAGTAATTTAATGAATATTCATATTAAAATATGTAATATCCATGTATAAAAATTCTAGGTCACTATAATGACAAAAAAATTAAATCAAACATTAATTGAATAATGAATGCTGAAACCAAAATATATGACCATAACATATAAATTATAATTAATTAATTTATTGATTTAGAATTAACAAGTATTTTAATTATTTATTAATTTATTATTTTGTGTAATAATCTCATTGTACCATCATTTTTTCATAGGATCCAAGTGAACAATCACTTTAGTGGTGATCCACACAAGCTCTAAAATATCCAAAGCTCACCATAGAATAACTTTGTTATAGAAAAGTTGATCCTTACAACTTTCATCATTTATTATTGACCATGATAAAAACATATTCATGGATGGAAGAATATTTTGGGTCTATAGAATTATTGAAAGAACATTGGGTATGGGTGACCTATTTTTTAACTGTGTTCTTAAGAGGATTTTGTATTGGTATTCCAAGAATTATCTCCAGGTTTATTGTGAACAATATGTGGATAATATTGGAATATAAAATAACCATATATTTATAGGTCTAGGTTAGGCTTTGTAACTTCACATTACTCCTTAAACAATTCATTATATCTTAGCTAACCTCATATATAATAATATTAAATAATGTTATTTTTTGACATGGTCAATACATGTAGATAAATAAATATCTTATGTAAATTAAATAATAGTTTTTTTTATTTAAAAGATATTTAAAATATCATATCTATAAATATCATTAAAATTCATATATCTATCCTCCATGGTATTTAACATGAATTAAGTAATGATTATTTATTTAATTAAAAATATTACTTCATTATTCATAGATAAATAAAATAAATATTATATACAATATATCTCGTAAATATTTTTTTTTATTTTAAAAAAATGTATAATATTTTGAGTAACTTTTTATTAAATCATGTAGACTAAAAAACCAAAAATAATTATTAATCCAAAAAGTGGAAAAAACATGTATTCAAACTTGTTGACTTCAAAAGAATATTTAATTGAGAAATCATACACACTTATTGTGTGGCCGACAAAACATCTTTCTTAGTAGCCTTTGGATAAACTACCTAAAGTTGACATTTTACATGTTGTAACATGCCATGATACCCTTATAGAAAGAAGTTAATTTGAAAATTTCATATAACCTAATATGAATGCTAACTCCACAATATAATTAATTAATTATGATATCTCTAATCAAACAAGTATCACCTGAATTTCTAGGTACTATTGTGGTTAATATATCAGTTACTCTTTGGTATTGTAGCATCCATAAATATTCGCCTGATTTGGGCATTCGGGCCACCAGTTTGGGACTATGGGTCTCAAGGGCCTTCAGGTCATCAAAGGCCTTTGGGACACAGGGCCTTTAGGCCACAATGACCACAAAGTAGCCTAGTTCACATAGAACAGACCCCAGAAGAGGATCAGAGAAAGAAGAGTAACGACCACCAGATATAGAGATAACCTGATTGGAAGAATGAGAGGGTATGGCAGCCGCCATCGGGACCAGGCACCATGAATATTTGTACAGGGCAATGCTAGCCGGTCATCAATGCATGGTGGGGAGCTAGGTTATCAATGATGCAGATGCTGGGGAGGGGAAGTTCAAATGGGCTAGTCCTACGGGTCATGTATTGGGCACTGTATGACTCGGGGCCTTCGGGTTATGTATTTAGAGTTAGTCGGGCCTTGTTCCCTGGGCCTACGAGTCATGTACGGGTTCCCCTTCAACCCTTAAAAGGGGTATTATCCATAATAAAATAAAAAAGAAGGCCTTAAGTCCATTCAGGTCCACCAACCTATACACATGATGTATCCTTCTTCTAATTTTAAGAAATGAGCATTCCCATAGATCACCCTGGAAATGTATATATTTATCCTATACCATTATCATAAATTGGATGGAGATATTACCTTATTTTAAAAAACATAACGAAAAAAGATTTTATCTGCATATTCATTAATGAAATATCCCTCATAACACATCCAGTGTATCCTACTTCACTGCAATCCAATTTTCATCATATTATTCTTAGAAATTTAATGTACGTAAATACTACCATGAATCAATAATATTAATAAATTCTAGCGACTAATATAAACATCCATATATATGAACATACAATGACATATATGTGTGTGTTTGTGTGTGGATTTCATACATCCATGTTGTGTTATCCTAATCTTTCTAACTTGTAATTACCAATGGTGTACACCATGAAAATATTCTTCAATTTCTTATGAGTCACCACCCTTGATATCTTGTATCATCTTGATTCCATAAAATTATTTTATCTAGATATAGAATATATATTTTAGAAAACTGTTATGGAACATCAAGGATCCCATCATAGTGTAGAACTGCTTTAAAAATCAACTGTGGCAGTTACTCTTAGGTCATTGTGATATTAAATATCACGTAGAAGAATAAAAATGGTGTGATGTTTATTGATACTTGACGTAATTAATAAAGGTGATCATAAAGTACATATATTTGGGTTTAAGATTACCAACTCTAAAGACTCCCACTTTCATGAAAGACAACTACTAACAACCTTTTGTCCACTTTCTCACACATGATACTCATGCTTTAAAAGAAATAATAATTTACTCAAGGTTTTGGTCCCTTTCTCATATATTGAAAATCTATTCTCCAAAATATAACCCCTTTGTGAAAAATCCCTCATCATGTGATACTTTCAGAGCATGTTATTTGACTATTGTTGTGAATTTGGATCCATTGACCGATCAACCAAATCAATATTATCAAAAGGGTATTTAATTCTAAGAACCACATCAAAAATTTAGGCATAGTTTTTTTCAAATAGCTTATCTGGAAGCATCACAAGCCACTATATATTCAAAACCCATTATAGAATCAATAAAACTAGGCACATTAAATTCCCAAATATCATAAATCTACCATATAGACCAAAGAAATATCGTGACTATGAATTTAGATCATTCTGATTTATCTCAAATATATAATCATTATAACCCAAAAAGAAGAGGTCCTTATCTCTTCTATATAACAAGAACATGTCCTTAGTTTCCCTAAAATACATAATTACACCCTTAACATAATCCCAATTTTGTTTACAAGGGTATGTTTTATATCTACATATCATTATATAGGTATAGGAATCATCATCCCTCATACATAATATGGAATGGATGGTAAAAATTATTGTAAAAGTTTACATTATATTACTCAATTTATATATTTTCAGTTTTTTCTGGGAAACATTTTCGTGGAAATATGTATACCGTGTGCCAATATAACAAATATCATTTTGTATTTTTCAATACTGAAACAATTTAGTGTTTTGTAAATGTATGAAATTTTACATATCCCAAGAAACCTCTTAGATCTATCATAAATTATCTTAATTCTATGTAAATAGGTTGTTTCACAAATGTTCTTTATAGAGAACCACTTAATCATGTCGGCATTAACTGGATGTATGAGTGGTATGTCATTTCTAATAAGTGACATTTCTTCAGAATATGCATCTTAAATAACAATTGTCACGAACTGGATCTGGTCTCCACCATTAACGGCACCAAACCCAGCCCATGTCAAGGCCCGAAGGGTGTTCCCTATCCCCACGGGCTGGCACAAGTGCCCGGGTATCAAAAAAATCTGGTTTGGGAAAGATTTACCTGAGTATGAAAGCATAAAACATAAAAAAAATCCCTAATTAGAATCTGAACTTTCCATGCTAAACAATTCTTAAAAAAAACAGATCTGAATACATTTATTTAAAGTCACTACAAGAGGTCCAAATAAAAATAATGAAAACAGCAAGACATCCCCAAGGACTCCACATGACAAGGGGGTCATCACCCAAAATCCTTCTCCACAACTCCGCCCCAGCGATGGGGACTAACACTCTGAACCGACATCACCCTTAGCCTTCCCTTTACCTGAGTCAAGCATAAGAAGGTATACTTACACCCAATGGGTGTAAGTAGGGTGTGATCCTACGCCTAATAGGATACCACCCAATGATTCCAAATCGAATGCAATATAATGTGAAAAAGAAAGCAGTTTTAATATAAAAAGAAAAGCAGTTACAAAATCTGTGAAATGAAACTTTCAATTGATAATAGTTTTCAAGCTAAAATTTTCAGAATGTTCACACATTTAAATAGACATGTTATGTACTATAATGTACTACCAAAAATACCCCACAAAAAGGGTAAATACCACAAATTCAATGAGCACCAAAACTGGGAACACCCCTAGGTAACTAGATAGTCTCAGGCCCTATGTACCTCATACCTAGGTGTAAAGTATCCATGTAACAATCCTTTCCCATGAAAATCCCACTGGTATGGAACATACCCATAATCTAGTGGTCCCCAAATATCATCCACATAGTTTAGTTAGAGTTTTCGTTATCCATTTTCTCAGTGAAACGGGGACACAACCCATCCGGTCCACTAGCCGTACTAGTACATATCCGCCCACATAAGTAACTGGGATTTCCCTTTGGTGCTCAAACAATTTCTGAAAAAAAACACACATACTTTTTCATATAAAATATAACTACTGGTCACAAACAAACAGTACAGTAGCTACACACATTTTATATCATTTAAAACACACAATAAAATATTTTGACATTCAATAAAACAACCTCTCAAAATATCACGTTGTTTTGCACCCAAAGCTCTTTAAAATATCCACATTTCACACTATGTGAACACTTTTAATCCATCAAAACAAAATTTCAGTTCAATAACCTTTAATGAAACCAACAATTCAGTTTTGGGGCAGCCCAATGTGAACCAAGAATTTATATCATTTAAAAATTACCATTTTCACACAAACATGGCACTTAAAGCCCATTTGCTTCCCAAACACCATTTAAACAAACTTTCACAGAAACAAACAAAAAGAATAAACATTAAAAACATGATTTTCAGTTCTAATAAAGTTCAATAAAACCAAAAATGTAATTTTATGTCAGCCCAATATGAACCAATAAATGATTTTTATGAAAAACCCCCAATTTCACCAAAACAGGGAACTTAAAATTCATTTGCATTATAAATGAAACTAAAACCAATTTTTACAGAAACATTCAAATGAAATAAAAATTAACATACCGTGAAGACAGAAATATAATTCACAAAAATTTCATGCACAATGGAATCACCTACCAAGTAACAAAAACCCTTGAATCTCTGTGCGAAAATCAAATCGCACCCCCTCCACACCAAGAGAGACCTAGATCAAATCAAAAACAATAATAATTGGCCAAAAAAATCCCAAAGTTCAACCCTGGTCTCGAAAACCTAGTTTTTTTACATTAGGAAACTCAATGATAAGTGAATAAAACCTAATAACAATGAATAAAACCCAAAGTAATATGAAAGAGGAGAGAAAAGGACTCATTTACTTGAAGTATCTTGATGTAATCACTCCACAACACCAATATCTGAAATTTAAAATATCCAAAATTCAGGATTCGTTAGAACAGGATTAATTAGGTCATTTAGGAACTGAAATGGAGGAAAAATATTGAGAATTTATTGAGTTATGAAAGAAATACTTTACCTCTTCAAATATGGACGATTTGAAAAAGCCTATGATGTTTGGCACCAAATCTAAATTATCTAGAGATCCAAAGAGGGGGGAGAGAGTTCAGACACGCGACTGGGTTCAATGGGCTTCGGTGAGACTTGGAATCACCAAAAAATCCCAAATAGTGAATAAGTTATAACATAATCAAAATTCATTTTTAAAACAGGAATTGGGCTTTCGGGCAGGCCCAACCCATTAGATAAAAACCCAAATAAACCTTGGTTATGGATTTCTAAAGGCTCCAAATTGACTTTTTGGTGTTAATAGGTTAGGGGAGTCCATGTAGGAAATTTACTGGATGAACAATGTTAAAAAATAAAAATGTTATAAAAGAAACAAAATTTATTTTTAAATTTGGAATTGAGCTCACGGTTTGGCCCAATTCATTAAAACTCATCTATTCTTTCGTAAAACCTAGGGAAACCCCCAAAACAAAGCAAGGATGCAAATTAAATGAAAAATACATTTAAAATAATTCATTTATGTGAAAATTCTCCCCACCATTAAGGACTTTCCATCCCGGAAAGTCAACATGAAGCTTGGTTGGAAAACAAGAATGGGTACTCTTCCTCGACCCATGAAATTCGCTCCCATATCTCGTGTGTATCATTCCCATGATTCCATAGAACCCGAACTAATGGAATAGACTTCCCTCAAAGTATATTCTCTTGGGAGTCCACTATTTTCACCGGCCTCTCAACAATAGACAAGTCAGGCTCTATCTCCAGTTCTTCCCAACTCAACACATGGGATGGATCTGGGTTGTATTTATTCAATTGAGAGAAGTGGAAGACATCATGGATGGACATCAACTGAGAATGTAATTACAACTTGTATGCCACCTTTCCAATACACTCGGTGATCTCAAAGGGCCCAACATACCATGGCATCAGCTTACCTTGCTTCCCCAATCAACGATGGCCCAGATGAGGAGCCACTTTTAAGAATACCCTGTCACCCACAGAAAACTATAAGTCTCGATGCCTCTGGTCAGAATAAGATTTATGATGACTCTGAGCTGTCAATAAGCACTACCTGATCAACTTGACCTTCTCAGAAGTCTCCTACACAAGGCTCAGCCCCAACAGTGAAGTCTCTCCTACCTCAGCCCAACAAAGGGGGGACCGACATGGCCGACCATAGAGCTCCTCAAAAGGGGCCATTCGAATCGAGGATTGGTAACTATTATTATAAGAAAACTCAACCAATCCCAAATGGCTATCCCAAGAACCTCCAAAGTCCAAGACACATGCACAAAGCATGTCCTCCAAAATATGATTCACCCGCTCTGTCTGACCATCCGTCTGAGGGTGGTATGTCGTGCTCATCTTATTCTGAGACCCCAAGGCCTTCTGAAGGCCCTACCAAAATAGATAAGTTAATAGAGGGTATCTATCTGAGACAATAGTTGATGGTACACCAAGTAATCTCACCACTTCCTGAAGATACAAATGGCCCAACTCATCCACTTTAGTTGTATCTTTTATTGGAATGAAGTGGCCTGATTTGGTCAGATGATCAATCACCATCCAAATGGAATTCTTACGCCGAGGTGTACGAGGGAATCCAACAATGAAGTCCATGGTGACCTCATCCCACATCCATGTAGGAATGGGTAGGGGTTGGAGAAAACAGGAAGGCCTTTGGTTCTCTACTTTCACCTTCTAACACATATAGCATCTCGAAACAAAGTCCACTATGTCCCGTCTCATACTTGGCCACCAAAACTGCTGACGGACATCATAATACATCTTAGTGGCACCCGGATGGATAGCCCAATGAGACTGGTGGCTATCATGCATCACCAACTTCTATAGAGATAATGGTACTACTGAACGTCCCTTGATGTACAAGATTCCCTCAGGAGACGAAGACCAATCAGAGGATGTCTCCCCACCATGATAAAACTGGTTCGACCACTAACAAAGATCATCACTAGGTTTTTCCTGATGAATCAACTCCAATAGAGAAGTATTCATGTGGACGCTTCCCATGAATTCCCCTCCACTGTGTTCCCTGGTCTCCACATGCATCTCTGAAAAGAGCCCCATCAATGTCCACTCATCACTATACTTCCTCAAAATCTGCACTAGAACTCTTCTGCTCAAAGAGTCGGCCACCACAATACCTTTTCCTGGGGTATAGACAATGTCAATGTTGAACCCCTGTAAGTACTCGATCTAGCGATGATGCCTCGGGTTGAGGTCCTTCTGCGAGAAGATATAGTCTAAGATTTTGTGATCAGAGTTGAACACAATCTTTTCCCCAAAGAGGTAGTGACGCCAAGTCGTCAAATCATGCATCACCGCTGCCAACTCCATGTCATGGGTAGGGTAGTTATTTTCGTGTGGTTGGAGTTGGAGATAGCCATAAGCCACCACGTGATCATCCTACATAAGAACGCACCAAAGACCCATACCTGAAGCATCACAATAAACCACAAAACCCTTCCCGGCCTAAGGAAAAATCAGCACGAGGGTGGTAGTCAACAGCCTATTTAGCTCATCGAATGATGCCTGACATTATGGACCCCATAAAAAATTCACCCCTTTTTGGGTGAGCGCAGTCATCGGTGATGCAAGATGAGTGAAATCCTGATCAAATTGCCTGTAATAACCAGCCAGGCCAAGGAAACTCCTGATCTCGAACACATTCTTTGGCTGCTCCCATGACATAACCTCACTAATCTTCTCAGGATCCACTAAAACACCCATCTCAGCGATCACATGCCCCAGAAATCTCACTTCCCTGATCCAAAAAAGTGCACTTTGACAAATTTGCATAGAGGCGGGGATCTCGTAATGTACCCAAAACGATCCTCAAGTGATGTTCATGTTCCTCCTCAGATCTAGAGTATACCGGAATGTCATCCATGAACACCACAAATAAATTAATCGAGATACTGATGGAACCAAATATTCATAAGTTCCATAAAGACTGCTGGATCATTGGTCAATCCGAAGGGCATGACCAAATACTCAAAGTGGTCATACCTACTTCGGAAGGCTGTCTTTAGGATATCTGACTCCTTCACCCTAAGTTTATGATACCCTGAATGCAGGTCTATCATTTCGAACGACTTTTCCCCCTTCAACTGATCAAACAAATCATCTATTTTGGGCAAAGGGTATTTGTTTTTAATTGTTACCTTATTGAGCTTCTGGTAGTCAATGCACAACCGAAGGGATCCATCTGCCTTTTTTGCGAACAACATAGGAGAGGCCCAAGGAGAGATGCTCGGGCGAATGAATCCTTTGGATTCTAAGACATCCAGTTGTATCTTTAATTACCTCAACTTTGTGGGGTCCATGCGATAAGAGGGTAGAGATATCAGTTGTGTTCTTGGTGCCAGATCAATCGAAAACTCCACATCCATCTCCGGGGGAAAACCAAAAAAAATCATCCGGGAATACCTCTGGAAACTCATTCACTACATGAGGTAGTACACCTTCAGGGTAAAGGCCATCCTATAACACGAACAAAGATAACTGGAAGATGACACTTCCCAAATCTGGGATTGGAGGCCCTGCGCAACCTAACCGAGGATCCCATTCTCCATGAAAAACCTGACGACTCCCATCAGGTGCCGTGAAACTCACATTCCGTCTGTAGAAAACAATTTGTGCCTGGAAGTGTACTAGCCAATCCATGCCAAGTATAATGTTAAATAATTCCATATCTATAACCAGGAGGTCCCACTCCATCTCAACCCCTGACACGGAAAGCGCACATGAGGGGCACCTGAGGCCCTGCTCCTTCTTCTTTCCCAGCGGTGTCAGCAACTCCATCCCGAAAGACATCAACTCAGTCGGCAAATTCAGAATGTCCACAAAATGGGCAGAAATTAATTCAATAGATGCACCAGTATAAAAAATATTAGTATCTATAGGATATGCGATCATAACAGTACCTCGAACTGTCAATGGTCCCACCTCTGATCCTGCTGGTGCTTGATCCACTCTATTGAGATGTCTAGCATCTACCTGAGGATGACCGCTAGTCTATGGCTGTGCCTCGAACTAGATCTACCCAGAAGATGGTGCAGCCCTACCACCACGATTGCCAAATTGAGATCCCCTGGTCCTCGATGGCACAGACTGTGCTGGCACTCCTCTTGAAGCCCGTGCCCCTACCCCACTTTGGAGTGGACGTGAAACACCGCAGAAGTGCTGAAAATTCCCATACCTCCACACTGGTGACAAGGCCTTGGAGGAAGTAGACATGCTGGTCGGATATGCCTGGGCTTCCCACATTGGTGGCACACAACTGATCTCGCATCAGAAGTCGCAGAAGAAATCTTCCTGGAAGAGTGTTCTGAAGTACCCCCTCCTTTCTTCACATGATCCTCTCGCTTCCTTTTCTTCTCTGAGTAGATACCACTTCCCACTGATGATACTGAACCATAGATAATAGCCCTGCCTTTCCTATCAATCTCCACCATGCACGCTCGATCAATGACCTCAGCATAGGTCCTCTATTTAAACAAGAACACCTGGGAGTATATCTCTGGTCGCAAGCCTTTCCCAAACCTCTGGGCCTTCGCCTGCTCATTAGAGACAATTTCTGGAGCATACTGAACCAACTCAATAAAAAGGTTGGCATAATCCATCACTGATAGATCCCCCTGAACATGTTCCATGAACTCTCTAGACCTAGCATATGCCAATACCTCATGGAAGTACTGTTCATTGTAGACATCCTTGAAATCTCTCCAACGCATCTGCTCATTCTTCCCAGCCTGAAGCACTGACTCCTACCACTTACGGCTAGGACCCTATAACAGAAAAGAGGAATACTTCACCCTGAGATCCTCGAGGGTCTCCAGGAACTCAAACGTATGCTCGATCTTCTCGATCCATTCTTCTGCTTCCAGGGGTTCTGAGCTACCTCGGAAGGTAGGAGGCTTGTTTTTCAAAAACTCTTGTGGTTTATCTTTTCTAGGACCTGTCTCTTCTGCCCTAACAGAAATAGGAGTAGGATCTGGTCCCTGTCCCAATGCTTGGATATCCCAAACCATATCCTCCATGAGCCTCTAATCAATCGGTGTGTCATAACTCTCTCCAGCTTCCTCCTGTGGGCGCATGGGAGCTTTGCGGGGAGGCATGTTGCTACAAAATGAAATAGTCACAAAACAATAGTCAATACCACAATTCTGAAAATTGTAATCAAATTCATAGAATATAAATAAACTAAACACATTCCAGTAATAAAATAAACAACAAATCCACATCCACCTGATGTCCACATGTGGTCTGCATCCCACATGTCTCATCTGGAAGTGAAGTCAATACGTAAATTCCATATCCCCTAGTGACTCAAGATCTCCCATTAGTGGTGCGGGTCAGGCACCCTACTCACAACCAAAACCCCGAGCCCCGATATTCCTAGCTCCTGTCTATCCCGACTCATCCAAAAATAGCAATATAACCCAAAAAATTTAACCTATTTTGATACCATTTTGTCACGAACCGGATCTGGTCGCCACCATTAACGGCACCAAACTCAGGTCATGGCAAGTCCTGAAGGGCGTTCCCTATCCCCACGGGCTGGCACAAGTGCCCGGGTATCAAAAATATTCTTTTTGGCAATGATTTACCCGAGTTTGAAAGCATAAAACATAAAAAAAAATCAATCATTAATTAGAATCTGAAATTTCCATGCTAAACAATTATTAACAAAACCAGATATGAATACAATTTTTTAAAGACACTACAAGAGGTCCAAATACAAATAATGACAACAACTAGACATCCCCAATGACTATACATGTCATTGGGGGTTATCACCCACAAGCCTGGTCCACAACTTCACCCCAGCGATGGGGACTAACACCCCGAACCGCCATCACCCTTAGCCTTCCCTTTACCTGAGTCAAGAATAAGATGGTCTACTTACACCCAATGGGTGTAAGTAGGGTGTGATCCTAATCCCAATAGGATACCACCCAATGATTCCAAATGGAATGCAATATAATGTGAAAAATCAAGCAGTTTTAATATGTAATGAAAAGCAGTTATAAAATCTAAGAAATGGAACTTTCAATTGATAACAGTTTTCAAGCTAAAATTTTCAGAATGTTCACACATTTAAATATACATGTGAGATACTATAATTTACTGCCAAAAAACCCCACAACAGGGTTAAATACCACAAATCCAATGAGAACCAAAACCGGGAACACCCTTAGGAAACTAGATAGTCTCGGGCCCTATGTACCTCGTACCTTGGTGTAAAGTATCCAAGTCAAAATCCTTTCCCGTGCACGAGCCACTAGTATGGAACATATCCATAACCTAGTGGTCCCCAAATATTATCCACATATTTTAGTTAGAGTTTTCGTTATCCATTTGCACAGTGAAACAGGGACACAACCCATCTGGTCCACTAGCCGTACTAGTACATATCCTCCCACCTAAGTACCCTGGATTCCACTTTTGTGCTCAAACTATTTCAGAAAACAACACACATCCTTTTTCATATATAATATAACTACTGGTCACAAACAAACAGTACAGTAGCTACACACATTTTATACCATTTAAACGCACAATAAAATATTTTGATTTTCAATAAAACAACCTCTCAAAATATCACGTTGTTTTGCACCGAAAGCTCTTTAAAATATCCACTTTGCACACTATGTGAACACTTGTAAGCCATAAAAAAAGAATTTTAGTTCAATACCATTTAATTAATCTAACAATTCAGTTATGGGGTAGCCCAATGTGAACCAAGAAGTTATATCTTTTAAAAACCACCACTTTCACACAAACATGGCACTTAAAGCCCATTTGCTTCCCAAACACCATTTAAACAAACTTTTGCAGCAACAAAAAAAATAATAAACATTAAAAACATGATATTCAGTTCTAATACAGTTCAATAAAACCAACTAGGTTATTGTAGGTCATCCCAATATGAACCAACAAATGATTTGTATGAAAAACCCCAAATTTCACCAAAACATGGAACTTAAAATTCATTTGCATTATAAATGAAACAAAATTTTTTTTACAGAAACATTAAAATGAAATAAACATTAAAATAACATGAACACAATAAGATAATTCACAAAAATTGCATTCACAATTGAATCACCTACCAAAGTAACAAAAACCCTTGATCTCCGTGCGAAAATCAAATCGCACCCCCGCCACACCAAGAGAGACCTAGATCAGACCTAAAACAACAATAATTGGCCACAAAATCCCAAATATAAACCATAGGTTCAAAAACCTAGTTTCTGGACATTAGGAAAGTCAATGATAAGTGAAGAATCCCTAAGAACAATGAATAAAACCCAAAGTAATTTGAAAGAGGAAAGAAAAGGACTCATTTACTTGAAGTATCTTGAAGTAATCACTCCAAAACACCAGTAGCTGAAATTTAAAATATGAAAAATTCAGGGTTCATTCGAACAAGATTTAGTAGGTCATTTAGGAACTGTAATGGAGGAAAAATATTGAGAAATGAGTGAGTTATGATAGAAAGACGTTACCTATTCAAATCTGGACGATTTGAGGAAGCCTATGATGTTCGGTACCAAATCGCGATTATCCAAAGAAACAAAGAGGGGGGAGAGAGAGCTCGGACACGCGGCTGGGTTTATTTGGCGTGGGTGAGACTTGGAATCACCGAGAAATCCCAAATATTTAATAAGTTATAACAAAATCAAAATTCATTTTTAAAACAGGAATTGGGATTTCGGGCAGGCCCAACCCTTTAGATAAAAACCCAAATAAACCTTGGTTATGGATTTCTAAAGGCTCCAAATTGACTTTTCGGTGTTAATAGGTTAGGGTAGGCCAATTAAGAATTTTAATGGTTGAAAAATGTTGAAAAATTAAAAATTTATAAAAGAAACAAAATTTATTTTTCAATCTGGAATTGGGCTCACGGTTTGGCCCAATTCAGGAAAACTCATCTATTCCTCCATAAAACGTAGGGAAACCCCCAAAACAAAGTTAGGATGTAAATTAAATGAAAAGTAACTTTAAAATAAGTTTTGTATGTGACAACAACCATAGTCCTGTTAAACCTATTTCAAACACATGGATCACCATCATTATTAATGAATATAAATTATGGTATAGCTTCATGAAACAAAGTGTTCCATGACATCGATGCTTTTTTAAATCTATAAATGGAACTATTTAACATTCATAGATATTTGGAATTACCTGGAGTTATAATAAATTATGGTTATTTCGTATTTACATATTTTTAAATGTTATAATTAGATAATTTCTTTTAAATACATCTTCTTAAATGAATTTTCATGTAAAACAATTGTATAAACTATAATTTAGAAGGATTTAACATGGATATTGGAGAAAAGATTTCATCTTAGACAAGTCATTGATTTTATTTAATCCATTTTATCTGTAGTAATTCCTAAGAGGTATTCAATTTATCTTGTTTTCCATGTTTTCAATTAAATACCCATTTTCACAAAATAGGATTTACACCGACTTGCAGATCAAAGATTGCCAAATATGGTTTTGATATTTTGAATGAATCTCAGAATTCATGGAATTTTACCATGTAAAAGATTTTTAAATAATTATTACCTCCTTTTTGGAAATGTGTGTTTTCCCTACATATGGTGGCTTCTAAGATACTAGGGGTGATGAAATGTTGTTTTAAAACAAAATAAATTTTTTTATCCTCTCTAAGTATTATGTTGATTAGTTTTTCATATTACTAATCAAATTAATGACTGGAATAAAAATAGTGAAATATGTGAAATTATAAACCATATAAAATATAACATACATAAGATAAATAAATTTATTCATATTTTAACCATTACTCATGAATGTTTTATCACATTGGAAATTAAGAATAATCATGGATTACTGTATATGAAACCAAATAATCATTTAAAAAGATATTTTTAAAACCACACTTATGATAAAGAGTGTAAAGTGGATATCTATATCATATCAAAGGAATCCATGAAATTAAACCTATTATAAGGTATCAAAAATTTTATAACTATCAGAAGCATTATATTACTATCTATGGAAGCCTTTGACTAAACCTTTTTATGGAATATCACTTCCACAAATTGGAAGTACATGAGCCATTCCTTATTATCGATGGATGTCCTCAATTAATATTATTCCAAATCCCACTATATCCCTATTCTAAAAATATTATTATGAAAATAGATCAAAGAAAATCAATTCAAATACAAATTAGGAATATCTTTGTAATGTGACCCCTATAATAAAATCTCTTAACTAAAAACATTGAATGAAAAATATTATGTTGAATGGGAGTGATCTCAGAAATATAAAATTTTAAAGCATCATGATGAACAATAAATTTCATAATTATTGATCCAAATGTATATATTTATCAATATAATTGTGTGGATATGTTTATAGGCTTCATTGTTACAAACTTCAATAGTCTGATTCCAAAAAACATAGATTCAGTTGTAACTACATCAACAGCATATTCTTCTTCTATTGATTAATGTATAATGTTGTTTCATATTCTGATAATTTTATAAAGTACCACTAAATTTATTTTAAATAGGATGGATAAAATATGGAATGACACTTTATATCCCCAAATTTTCATAAAGCGATTTTAATGGTATGATTTTTTAGTTACATGATTTTCATTAGCACAATTATAATAACATAAAAAAATTCATATTGGATCATTTTTTTATAATGTGTTTTTTTATTTCCAAAATAAATAATGAAAGACATTCATTGACTAAAAAATATCCCCTTTCTGTAAAATAGACGACACATATCAAAATTTGTAAAGAAGATATGAAATTAAAAAGGGTTTCTCCCTATAATATTTCTGATAGAGAATTTCTCCCACTTTTATTTGTGAAAAATCTAAACAAACATCTTTATAAAAAATAATTTCTACTTGAAAAAAATATATTTGAATACGAATGAGAAGGAAAAGATCTGAAAAATATATAAATTAATCACCAATCAACAAAAATTTCTTAAATTTATTCTCCTTTTTTATTTTAAAAAACAAATATTGGGTACAGAAAAATTCATAAATTAGAAATATGTTTCTATTTCCGAACTATTAAATAAAATGTTTTGATTGAATTTAAATCTTATACAGTTTGGTATATATTCATGAAAAAATATTTTAGTATTGTTTATGTAATTCAAATGTTCTACATGAATTCCATTTCAACCATGCTTCTTATCCTAAAACATCTTCTCATAAATATATTTTAGAATCAAATTTAAATTGTACACCATTCATAAGAAACTTATTAAGAATATACATACAATAGTAAATATCATTTGTAATGTACTAAATTTTTGTTAAAGATAAGGACTTTTAAATTTGTGTTTGAATTATTTTAAAAGGCCTTTATAATGATTCTTAAATGGTTAAAGGAGGTATCGAGTGTGTTTGAGGATTATTCAAAGACTAGATCCCCAAATTGGGAAGACGTAGACCATGATTCATAGTTTAAAGAAACTATGTAGTCTAACTCACATGGTTTCCCTAAACCATGCAGTTGTAGATAGTGGGAACCTATAGGCTGCCTGATTTTTCTGAAACCATTAACCTAGAGAAAACAAATGTGTGAGCTCTTGTAGATTTTGTATAATTAGGTTTCATAAGGATTGTGCATGGTTAATAAAACTATGTGCTAAACCGTGTGGTGCTCCCCCTTGAAATAGAGCCTATCACACCATTTTCTCAATACTTGTAGAACTGCGCAACCAAACTATACGACCCCTCTCGTGTGGATGAAATACCCATTTTACCCTAAATAAAATGTTTTAACCCCTCCTTTATTTTTACACTACCTATTTAGTATGATTTTTCTCCTCCCTTAGGAGCATGGATTCCTCATACCTCATCAATGGGTTCTTGGTCTATCTCCCTCCTCTGGTGTTAATTTTTCTCACTATCAGAAGCATTGGATATGTCCAAGTACGCAAACCCATAGAAAATATCTTATTTAAATGTTCCTCTTCCATATGTTTCACCATTATGGTTGCATGGGGTTATCCCTATTTTTAGGGCGTCTGATAGATCCTTCAATTTTTTCATTATAGGTTGAATAAATCCTTGATAACATATGAGTGGTGTGATAATACATCAAGTTAATTGGTATAATATCTTTCATATCATTTCATCACTTTTAAAATGATATGTTATCATGTCATGCATCATACCCTTCCAATGACACTTGTAATTTCTTAACAAATTAATTAAAAAAATTTCCCAGGTAATGTGTGACCCCTCCTTATGGAAAAACCCATCAATGGTCATTCTCTTGGATATTGGACACCACTTATGGTGTTCCCATTATAATAGTTAATTTCAAATGCTATAAATGGTTAAATCAACATGTGTGTGATGCTTCTTAATTAAATTATTTAATTTATAATTTGAATTAAAATAAATTTTTGGAAATTATATTGTCCCATTAAATTCATGAATCATACCATAAATTTAATTAATAATGACGGATGATTCTTATTGCATCTCACACGCTCTTTATTTAAATACCTATGATTGTTTTTGAATACCAATACTTAATTTCAAATGTGATTTCTTACCCATATTCTCTGCTTGGACAATCATGTCAGCTTGTGTTTTTTACATTTCCTTGATAACATGTGATTTTATATTTTTCATGTCTTGTGTCTTTTACATAAATTATTTTTCAAGTTTGTTTGGCATAAAATTATTTTCTTGATTAATAGTGAGCATGTGATGGTGAAGTGTTACTTTTATGGAATGCGATTATATAAATTTTTTGCCTTATGATATATTTTGGGTGATAATGGATAACTTTCTATAGGTCGGGAGAGAACATGGGTCCCAATTTAAAGACACCATGGATAAAATCACCACACTCTATTTGATCTAATTGATGTGATGGGAGTGATACATTATCCATTCAGGAATGGGATATCCATGAGGTTCTAATTATACATGTTAGATACATTGATTCCCTTGGTGAGAAATCTATGATGGACTCCTAGAAATTATTGTTACTCCATGACCCAGGTGATACCTAGTCTCCTATGTTAGATACTTGGTACAAACTCAGAGTTTACTGTACTTTGAGTGATATAAGGGATTTTATATGGGTTTCCTTTGATATACTCAGATGTATTGGTTATATCAGAGACACACATAAGAAACCTTCATATTCAAATTTTATTTTATTGGATGGGCTCGGGACTCCACCCATGGATCTGATAGATTAATTATTTTCTTATTCATGTGTCTAGTATTAATTTTGTTGTTGATAATTCATATATGACGAATTAAAATTTTAACATATAAGATAGAGAACAAACATGGGGTCGAGATGCCTTTGTTTCCTTATTTACATCGTCCCTTTTATACATGTTATGACTTATAAAGGTTCCTCTTCTAGATATCCGGATTCAGACGAAGTAAGTGGTATCGGTCGAGAGTCCATTTAGGAACCCAAACCTAGTTGTTTATTATTTAAATTGTTATTGTTTGGTATTTATTTATTGTGGCACACTATTATTTATTTATTTCAAAAAATTGATCAACCTAGACAATGTGGGAGTTAGTGTATGGATGTTGTATCTTAGATCCAACTTTGGCCACCCTTAGAGGTGTAAAATATATTATGGTCGAAGGATTGGATAAACGGAATCATGAGGCTTCCATTGTTTGATTTAGTTATAGATTTAATAAGGAAAACATGGTAGACGATTGGGCATATGATGAATATTCTTATAGTAGTTGTTTTTTTACATAATATTTATTTATGCAGCATGTAGTATATACTGGTATCCTAACTACCCATACTCAAATTTTGGATAGAAATTTGACATCATGATCATCATTTTCTATATCTGTTATTGATATTCTACTTCCTCCAATTAATTATTTATTCGTCTTGGTTTACAACATTATCTTTTTTTGTGTTCTATTTCTATTTCTGATTATATCATTTATTACTATTTCTCACCATTATGAATAATATGATCTATGATGGAATAGAATCCCCAAAGACACACCCATGGCCCTCACTATAAGTCTGCATCCTCTGGCGTTTGAGGAGATGTTCTTATGCTCTTCTGATGCACTATATCGAGGCACAGTTCAGTGGAACTCGGGGTGGGATGCTATACCATGTTTTTATAGGAGATATTACCTTCGTCTTAATATTGGGGTTCATATAGGAGACTTCGACATATCTAACCAAATTTGATAGTAAACCCAAATTTTATGGTATCAGAAATTACATTTGGTGATTATGCCATATATAATTGATATGACTTCACCATTTAGTGGCATACTAATATTGAAATGTTATTACATTCATATTATATAAATTATAATGTATTTTACTTCATCATAATTAGATGAATGAGTATGTAAAGAATAAATCATACTAGGCACCATAGGTTTACATGTTATTCATTTTTTCATGACATATCTACTTTTAGTGTGAACTATATTTCTTTTATATGTTTTCTTGTTGTTCCATGCTTATTGTGACTTTTAGTGACCATTTTGTTAGATTTATGTAAGTGTTCCAAACTATATTTGCATTGATATGTTATGATTTTGATTAATTTTACACCAATTCCAACTCATATGATCTATGATCTCTTATGTATGGGAATAATGATCCCAAAAATTCATTCAAATTGAAATGGGATTAAAATATTAATGTAATTAATGTTAAAAAAACACTTTAAAATCAAATTATAATTGAACATTGGAATTAAGAGACCTTGACCTGACCTAACCATAGTAATGGGAAGTAGGTTATGCTTTTGTTTTCTCGTTGATCCTTCTATGTTTTTCTATCACTTAGACTTGGGTCTAGGAGTAGGTTATGAGTTTTTTATATTATTAGGGAAGATTGTACATGCTCTTTTTTTCCGCGTTCCTAATCTGATTTTCCTATCTATTTAATATATTTTATGAGGTGTCTTATTGGAAGTTGTATAGATATTCCACCATGATGTCCCCATGATGTACACCAAGAGAGTGGCGATAAGAAATATCTGTAGGTGGTGGTCCCTATTCCACAAATTATACCTCTATTTGTGAACTTAAATGAGCCCCCCTAAGGATATTCCACGGGGTATTGATGCTAGGTTGTGTGATAGGTTTATCATGTTTATGCAGTCTATTTAAGGGTTCTCCCCAACCTACCCCTACCATGACAGAGGTGACTCGAGGTGTCTAGCTGTGGAATACTCCAACATTTTTGGGTGATGACAGACCTCATGTTTCAGAATGAGGGATAAAGTCCACGATATCTATCTATGAAAATCCTATGATGCATCTAGAGTAGAGGGTGAATCTCTCTACATACGTGTTCCAATACATCATCATGAAATAGGGGTGCATCATATCTCAGTCTGAGTGGTATGGAGGTATGGTATGGGTAGACTTCCCGATGGCCTTCTATGATCACTTCATCCTAAAAACTCTAATATTTTATCGTTCTTGGGAATTTATTCATATTAAAAAGGGTTCTATGATCGTTCTTGAGTATTCTTCTAGATTCACCATGATTCACCATTTTTATCCATCTCTGACTAGTGACAAGTTTATTACTATGATGTGTTTTGAGGATGAGCTTGGTTATTATATACACACATAGATGAATGTGTTTTAGTTGAATACCATTATATAGATAGTTAAATAAGAGATAATTACATAACATAATCTAAGAGAAGTTGTAAATGTGATCGAGGGTGGTTTAGTTCAGTGACAGGGTGATGGTTCTTATAGTAGTTGAATGTAATTTTTCAAGGGTGCATGTTGGGGTGGTTATATCCATCTAAAACACACTGACAACATTATTGTGTGTCACCATTTTGGAAGGAAAAGTCACAAGAAGCCTCAATGTATAAGAAAACTAATTGAATGTCGCATTTTCGGCATGATTGGTCACCTTAAACACTCCTATCATTCATTTACTCCATCATCAAGGGAGATGGGATCTATAGAAACACCTCTAACCGGTAATAGAACCATGAATCCATATAATTATGAGAGTTTTTATTCTACTTTATGATAAGGATAATTTATTAGTGTCCATTTTTGAGGCAATCAGGCCTCATAGATTCAATGTAATTAGAGTGGATCTGCTCAGGCAAGTCAGGTAGCATCTTAGGGACACCATTCAGGCCATATGTATTTAGTGAAAATAGTTCTTGATTAGTAGATTCTAGGACCATATTTGATCAGGGTCACTATTAAACTAACCTCTACTTTAGTTACATACTTTTTAGATATTGGTGCATCGTAATCATTCATACCTGTTGCGGTTATGGAATGTATTTTCCTCACAATTGAGTACTTTGATGGAGTTATGTATCTCGATAATCTTCTATGGGTTCAGATAGAGGGAATACACATGTTTCATGAGTTACCCTTGAAATAGGTTGGTTTTGTTTCTTCGTGAGTTTTGTTTAATCAATATGGATGTCTTAAATGACATTCTTGGCATAGACTGGATTGTGAATTCTTGATCCCAAGTGAATTGATAGCACCACCCGGTGTATTTCCCATCACATGAGGGAAACATGTAAGTACACAAGGTAGAATGGAATATCTAGGATGATTGATTTGGAACCAAGATAAATGGGCATGGTAGAGTGAAAGATCAGTTGGTGAGTCACATTATGAGTGATTGGGGAATGTAGTTAGTTGGGATCCTTCTAATTTGGGATCATTTTAGTGACATTTTCCCACATAATTTATCTTTCTTACCCCTATGAGAGAGGTTGAGTCCACCATAGGGGTAGTTCCAAGTGTGTAACTAGTTTACATTCTAACATATAGGATGGAAATGAAAGAGCTACAATACCTCCATAAATTACTTGAAGATGAAGATGCTAAGGATTCTATTAGACCCAGCACATTTACATGGGGTTCACTTGTCCCTTTTTCCGAGAAGGTGGATGATACCCTCATATTGTGTGTGGATTATTTCTACCATCATGTTTGGTTGAGACCATCAGATATAAAACATTGGGAAATCCGAAGTAGTTATGCCCTGTTTGAGTATTTGGTTATGGATTTCTGTATGAATAATGTTCCAGTAGTCTTCATGACTCTTAAGAATCTAGTTTTCTACCCATATCTTGATTCCTCAGTGTTTGTCTTTGTATATTATATATTAGTGTAATCACACACCATACATGACCATACCATTCATCTCGAGACTATACTAAGTACACTAATAGTGGACCATTTATATGAGATGTTCAGTAAATTACACTTTTGTATTAGAAATTTTCACTCCTTGGGTCACATAATATCTAAATCAGGCTTATCAGGTGATCTATAGTAGGTGATCAAAATGGTTAATTTAGAGAAGACCAAGAATATGCATGATATTCACAGCTTCTTGGGGTATTATAGATATTAGATGAGGTTAATTCAAGACTTATACCACTATTTAACACCTATTAGATCCTTGAATAATATGGGGGTGTATTCCCTATAGACCAAATATTATGAAATAGATTTATAGGAGTTAATGGGAGGGAACCTATGTACCGATCAAAATTCATCCAATCCTAGGTAGGATTTATACAGTCTATTGTGAAGATACAAGAATCAGGTTTGGTGTTGTTATGATGTGGAGTGATCATGTCATGGACTATGGGTCCTTCTATTTGTGGCCTTATGAGTGGAATTATCTAGCACATGATGTCGATCAAGAAGTCATAGTTTATGCTCAGTTTTGTGGGAGACACTACTTATTGGGACAATGATTATTTGTTTACATGGATTATATAAGTCTAAAATATATCTCTGCACAATCAGAGTTGAATATGAGTTGCATAGGTGGGTGAAATACTTGTTTTCCTTTGACATTGATATTTCTTACACACCCAGAAAGTTAAATTTCATGGATGACCCATTGATCTGGAAGAAGTAAATGAAAGCGATCAAGGAGGTCAACAATGATTAGAAGTTGAAGAATATGTTTTTTGAGAATCACCAAGAGGTTCAAGAAAAACATGGGATACAAATTATAGAAGCTTGAGCAGTGAAATCATCCCTTCTAGAGTGATTCCATATGAGGTAGATTTTTATATTCCATGGGCCTTATTTTGAGGGAGAGCGCCACATGAGAGAACCCACCTCTTGGTTGGGTTATTGATGGTTGTGAGACCCTTCTCATCCTTGGGAGTTTTTGGATGCCATGAGAAATATGAGGAGAGATGATGAGGGAATCCCATGCCTAGTTTTGGGTAGTTCATCCTATGATTAACAGATGTATAAAGATATACATCATTAGTTTTTCTGGTCAGGTATGAATATTAAAATTGTAGGTTTTATTAATCAGTGATCCACCTATCTGCAGGTGAAGGCAGAGCACCATTGACCTACTGTACATCTATAGAATCTCTCCATTCCTAAATAGAAATGGAATGATGTCACCATCAATTTAATTACATTCCTACAAAGTTCTAGTTGAGGTAGTGGTGTTGTATGTGTGATAACCTACATGATAAAAAAGGTCACACACTTTTTACAGATCCTGGATACCTTATATGTTGTTGAGTTAGGAAGGCTTTACATTGGGGAGATACTGTGACTTCATGGTGTACCAAATTATATTTATTGGATTAAAAATATTATTTAACATATCATTTTTGGATGGTTTGGAAAAGTAATTGGGATCACAGGTGCTCTTGAGCACTTCATATCACCCGTAGATCGATGGGAATTGTGAGTGAAAAAACAGGGTTGCCTACAGATATTCTACGATCTTGTATTATCATTTTTGGAGGATCTAGGGAAAAAATATTCCCTTGAATGATTTTTCCAACAAAAACGGTTTTAATGAAACAATTCATACATCTGTGTGAGCCCCTCAATGGTAGACTGTTTCATTCACCTCTTTATTGGCTAGAGGTATGTGAGGAAGCTCTAACACATCCTCATCTCATTCAGCCGACTTCATATCATGTCCAGTTAATTCCAAAGCATATGGAAATAGATCATTCCAAGAATAAGCCTTTAACTGATCATCATCATTAACCATTGGAGTTCTAGGTGGTACATTAATTTTTCCTCTAGGTGTCACCTCATTTGGGTCAAAGATGAATCAAAAGAAAGGGACAATTCTCACGTTGTTATGTCAGGCCTTTCGAGATAGTGGAGAGGGCTAGGCCGGTAGCCTATCAGTTATTTTTTACTCATAGGTATCATGCCATGCCCGATGAATTCCATGTATATCTTCTTTGATAGTATAAACACTACCTGACTCATTACTTTGACCCCAAGGACATCGATTTAGAACAGGATGTGTCTTTAATGGAGCATTGTAGAAGTACGTGGATCATAGCATGAAGGTTCAACATTGAAGGCTAGTCCCTATAGGATGAGTTCTATGGCAGAAAAAACACAAAAAGATGAATCCAATGAGAGGGAGATTTATGTACAAGAATAGTGGCCCGAACAATTTTTAGATTACCTTTTACCACCCCCCCAGAAGGGAATCAAAGGGATAAGTTGCCTTATAGTTGGGAGGTTATAATGTCATGACTTTTTCATAATGTTATGGACCATTAAATATCAATTTAAATTTCTAAAAAAAACTTATAATGATGTATAAATGGTTAATGGAGGTCCGAGTGTGTCTGGGGATTGTTCAAATCCCAAATCCCCGAATTGGGAAGTATAAGACCAGGCCACACGATTTGAGGATGCCATGTTGCCCAGCCCAAATGGCTTCTCTAAAATATGCTATCGATGATAGTGGGAAGTTGTGGTTCTGTCAATATTTCAAAAACCACGTGACCCAGGGTTCTTGACCGTGTGACGACCTTCATGTTTTGGATAGTGATATTTTGATTTTTTTAAAATGCTTTTTTTTAAAAAAATATAGAAAACAATTTAGGTTAATTTTTTTAAAACACAGTCTACCAAGCTTGCATCGTCGATACTACCTTTGTATTGGTGCAGAAACATGGCATTAGAGATGACACATTTTAGGTTAAGTAGAATGGGGGAAGCGCCGATGCCGCATTTCTACTAATATCAAAAAAATATTTTTTTATTTTTTATTTTTTTTTGTTTGGTTTATATATATATATATTATTTATAAACAAAACAAAACACAAAAATTAAAAATAAAATTTTTAGCAGAATTTATCCACTATTTAAAATCCAGCAGTACTGCCATTACAATAGTATAGATTCTGACAGAAGCTCTCACATAGGGATCTCTTTTATTAGAGAGCTTACCCTAGAAATCATTATGCATTTCCGATGTGGGACTTAGGTTCTCCATTTCCTGCGCAAAACATTCTGCATTTCCGATGTGGGATTATATTTCAAGTACGTGACTTTGAAGGACTATAAAATATAAAATATAAGACCAATATTAATGAATCTTAAAACATGGATTAAACCTATAAAAAGTAGACAAAAACAAAAAGAATTTGATAAAAAAATGAAAATAAAAAATAATTTATAAGTTTTCAAAACCACTTACTTGAACCATAAATAGTTTAAAGTAGGTGACTTTAAAATCCTATAAAAAATAAACTACATAACCAATATAAATGAAACATAATACATGGATTAAACATATAAATAATTTTTAAAAATAATAAAAAAATTTGGGCAAAATTTTGATAAAAAATAATTTATATGTTCTCAAAGATACCAACATGAAACATAAAAATGATTAAAGCACGTGGCATTGAAAGCCTGTAAAATATAAACTATAAGACCGATATAAATAATACATAAAACATGAATTAACCATAAATCAAATAGTTGAAAATAAAAAGAATTTCGTAAAAAATGTTCATGGAAAATAATTTATAAGCTTTCTAAAGAACCTACTAGAAAACTAAAAAATGATTCAAGTATGTGGGTTTGAAATACTATAAAATATAAACTATAAGACCGATATAATTTAATCTTAAAACATGGATTAAACATATAATAAATTATTAAATTATTATTATTAAAAATTAAATATATAATAATTAATTAGTTAGTTAGTAATTATTAATAAATAATCATATAATAATTAACCAATTAATTAGTAATATAATTATTCACTATATAATCATTAAGTAGTTAATTGGTAACATAATTTTAAATTATGTATATTCATTATACATAATAATTAGTACTTATTAAAAATTATTAATCAATAATTAATTAGTTAATTGGTAATATAATTATTATATATATAAAATTAAATTAGTTAATTAGTTATATAACTATAAATTATCATTATTATTGAAAATTATTCATTCTAATTATTCATTATAATTACTAATAATAATAATTCATTATAATTACTAATTATAATGATTAATTATTAATAATTTATTCTTAATTATTAATTATTAATATAATTATTAATTATATAACTATTATTTGTATAATAATTAGTTACTTAATTAGTAATTATTAATAATAAATTATATAATAATTAATTAGTCAAATAGTAATATAATTAGCTAATAAGTAATATAATTATTAACCATATAATAATTAATAAGTTAATTTGTAATAGAATTATTAATTATATAATTTGTAATTTGGTAATTAGTAATTATTAATCATTAATTATATAGTAACTAATTAGTTAATTTGTAGTATAATTATTAATTATTTAATAGTTAATTATTTAATTTTTAGAGAAAGAGAAAGCTGAGACCCTATTTATAATTTGTTAATTAGTAATGTAATTATAAATTATAATTAGTTGTTATAATAATGAATTAGTATTTATTAAAAATTATTATATAATAATTAATTAGTTAATTGGTAATACAATTATTAAATTTATAATAGTTAATTAGTTAATTAGTATTATAATTATTTAGTATAATTATTAATTTTTAAGTATTAAAAATTATTATATAATAATTAATTAGTTAGTTAGAAATATAATTGTTCATTATAATTATTCACTATGATTATTCTTTATAATTATTAATTATTAATTATTAATTACAAATATAATTATTAGTTATATAACTATGAATTATATAATAATTAGTAAGATAATTAGTAATTATTAATAATTAATTATATAATAATTAATTAGATAATTAGTAATATAATTAGTTAATTAGTAATATAATTAGTTAATTAGTAATAAAACTATTAATCATTTAATAAATAATTAGTTGCTTAGTAATATAATTATTAATTATATAATAATTAATTAGTTAATTAGTAATATAATTATTAATTATATAATTTGTAATTAGTTAATTCATAATTATTAATCATTAAATATATAATAACTAATTAGTTAATTAGTAATATAATTATTAAATATGTAACAGTTAATTAGATAATTTTATAAGAAAGATAGATGTGGGGCCCTTTCTATAATTAGTTAATTATCAATTTAATTATAAAATATAATTATACATTATAATTATTAATTATTATTTATTAAAATTTATTATATAATAATTAATTAGTTAATTGGTAATATAATTATTAATTATATAATAGTTATTTAAGTAATTAGTAGTATAATTAATCATTATAATTATTAATTGGTAATTATAAAAAATTATTGTATAATAATTAATTTGTTATTTAGTAATATAATTATACTTTATAATTATTCATTATAATTATTCATTATAATTATTCATTATAATTATTAATTATAATTATTCATTATAATTATTCATTATAATTATTCATTATAATTATTCATTATAACTATTACATTTTAATTATTATTTATTAATTAGTTAATTAATAATATAATTTTCAATTATATAACTATTAATTTTAAAATAATTAGTTAGTTAATTTGTAATTATTAATAATTAATTATATTATAATTAAGTAGTTAATTAGTAATATAATTTGTTAATTAGTAGTATAATTATTAATTATTTAATAAATAATTAGTTAATTAGTAATATAATTTTTAACTATATAAAAATTATATAGTCAATTAGTAATAAAATTAATAATTATATAATTTCTATTCAGTTAATCAGTAGCTATTAAACATTATTTATATAATAATTAATAAGTTAATAACTAATATAATTATCAAATATATAATTGTTAATTGGTTAATTTTTTGAAAATGATAGAGTCTAGGATCCTTTTATAATTACTTAATTAGTAATATAATTATAAATTAAAATTATTCATTATAATTATTAATCAGTATTTATAAAAAAATTATTATATAATAATTAATTAGTTAATTGGTAATATAATTATTAATTATATAATAGTAAATTAGTTAATTATTAATATAGTTATAAATTATAATTTTTTATTATAATTATTAAATTTTAATTATTAAAAGTCGTTATATTACTAATTAATTGGTTAATTATTATATAATTAATTATTAATAATTACTAATTAACTAATTAATTATTATATAATTAATTTATAATAATATTAATTTAATAATTTAATAATTTATTATGTGTTTAATCCATGTTTTAACTTTAAATTGTATCGGTATTATAGTTTATATTTTATAGTATTTCAAAGCTACATACTTGAATCATTTTTAAGTTTCAAGTTGGTGGTTTAGAAAGCTAATAAATTATTTTCCATGAAATTTTTTTATAAAATTCTTTTTATTTTCAACTATTCGTTATATGTTTCATCTATGTTTTATGTTTTATTTATATCGATCTTATAGTTTATATTTTATAGGCTTTCAAAGTCACATGATTGAAAAATTTTTAAGTTTCATGTATGTGTCTTTGAAAACTTATAAATTATTTTCCGTCAACATTTATTATGATATTATTTTTATTTTCAAAAATTTGTTATATGTTTAATCCATGTATTGTGTTTCATTTATATTGGTCTTTTAGTTTATATTTTATTGGATTCTGAAGTCACGTACTTAAATCTTTTTAAGGTTCTTGTAAGTGGTTTTGAAAGATTATAAAATATTTTTTAAAAACATTTTTATGAAATTGTTTTTGTTTTAAACTATTTTTTATATGTTTAATACATGTTTTAAGTTTCATTTATATTGGTCTTATAGTTTATATTTTATAGGCTTTCAAAGTCACTTACTTGAAAAAGAATCCCACATCAAAAATGCATAATGTTCTGCACAAGAAATGGAGAACCAGAATCACACATCAGAAATGCATAATGATTTCCATGGTAAGCTCTCTTATAAAAGGGAGCCATGGGTGAGGGCTTCTGTCAGAATCCAGACTGTTGTAATGGTCGTATAGCTGGATTTTAAATATCGGATAAATTATGATGAAAATTTAATTTTTATTTTTATTTTTTTATTCTATTTATATATATATATAAACAAAAAAACAAAAATAAAAACAAAAAAAATTGAAACAAAAAAATAGTATTTTTTATTTTAGTAGAAATGCAGCAACGTCATTGCCTTCTTTCCTCTTAACCCGAAAGGCGGCATCACCGATGTCGCCTTTCCACACTAACAGAGAGGTGGAATCGGGGATGCCACCTTTTTAGTGTATTTTTTTTAAAAAAAAATTAACCCAAACAAGTTTCCAGATTTATTTTAAAAAACAAATTTAAAAAAAATACAATAGTTTGGGCATGGTTAGTAAAATCAGGGGCCTAACAATGAGGTGTTCCCCTTGAAGAACAATTTCTTTCATGATTGTCACATTTTTTGTCCAACCATGAAGAGAAACCTTATGATCCCTTACGTGTGGGCGAAATACCCATTTTACCTTTATTGAGATGTTTTAACTCCCTCCTTTATTTTCCTCTACCTCCCTAGTAAGATTATACTCTTCCCCTTAGTATGCGGCTTCCTCCATCATCCACGGGGTTTTGATCTATCTAACTGCTCATGTGTCAATTTTTCTCACTGTTGAAATCATTAAACCTATCACAATAAGCTCTTCCTCCCCCATCCATGTGTTCTTCCTAGCCGTGTACTTATACACGGTGTACGACGCACATGAGGTCTGGTTGTGTACTCTACATGGCCATGTACCCCTACCCATATAGCATGGTTGGGTACTTGGCTACAAGGTCGAGTATCATTACATTACATATACAACATAGTAGAAAATATTTTCTACAAAAACATCATCTTCCCCAAACCGAAAAAACACATGATGTGTGTCCCCTAAACCACACATAGTTTAGATGGGGTTTCTTAAATGGAAGCCCCTCAAATCGCAGGAAAACCACTATTCTCACCCAAAAAACAAAAAATCAGGCTATAAGGGGACATAAAGAGCATAAAAGGTCTAATTTGAAACAATTATACAAAAACGTTTTTGGTGGAAATTAATAATAGACTAATTTTTGGGAAAATCAGTTAAAGATTCACCCATTTATGTGGTCTTTTTCTTCCACATGTCGATCTGGCGCCCCCGAGTTCTGTGACGGTACATCCCTCTCTCTATATCTCCTTTTATCTATCACAATCCATTCCTCTCATTGTATATAGTGATGGAGAGAAATCATAGGAATACGTGGGGATCTATGAGTGAAAGTAGAGACAGAAAAATAAAAATAAAAATAAGAAAAATAAATGAAAAATAAAAACAAAAGAAAAGGGGGCCCTAGCCGACCTTGATCCCCAAATTGGGTTGATGACACACCTAGGAAATCCAACCAATTATAGATTGAATATAAGTGAAATAATCTCAATATGATTCCCATTTCAAAGATACCATAGGACAAACCAGCACGAATAATTAATTATTTAATTTATTAAATATTATATAATTATAATTTCTCTTAAATTCAAATGACTTAGAATTCCACCATTCTCCCCACTATAAACATTCTCATCCATGAGAATAGTTGTAGGTAATAATATAATCCATAATCTCAACCCTATCATCTATACATAAGGCCATTTTGACTATCCAATTACCTAACTCACGGTATTAACAACTGTCTTCTATGAGGAAGTCACTTAACTACAACTGATTAGGTACTCCCCATCATAGGAATGGCTTTATCATCTTCTCAAAACCAAGATGAAAGACTAATATCCATTGGAAACTCCCATTATAAATGGAAAATAAGATTCCCCAAACTGAAATATCCAAGGGTGGAATCACTACCATATGGATTAGCTTACACCGCTCCTGGGGTGAAACCTCAACAAGTTCCTCTTCCTATCTAGGAAAGTCATTATAAATGAAATGATGCTCGGTGTACAATGGTTCTCTCTCATCATTCTAAAGATGATGTCAAGATATAGAATGATTATCTATAACCTAGATTACACTTTGATTCTACAAAAGGATATGTACATATATCTTCGACCTATGCTCACAATAAAACTTTATATACTATCCTTTAACCAATATTGGACACCACGTCAACCGACAATGCCTGTCTAGGTTCAGCACATGTCAACCATTTTATGTTACCAAATTCATTCACATGGTCACTCATACTCTGGTGGGAAATTTTCTCCATAATAATAAATCTAGTGATACACATCCGTGATCAGTTTTGAAACCGTTGGTCATCGGCTCGCACAAGACAACTCATCGATTTTTGATTAAACAGTACCATGAAAACCAACATGTATCTTTATCACTTAACTAGTACTCTATTAATTCATCCATTACAAGGCTAATATGACTATTATATATGTAACATCATCCTAATTAATCTATAAACAATCATGGAAATCCACTTTAAAATCGATCACCTCACCTATGCCACGATTTATTCCACGACTTCTCGTCATCCAACATCGTTAAAGTTACGGGAGTCTACCCGAGATCTAACTACATTAGAAATTGTTGAAACACTGGTCATCTAGTCTAGGAACACGAATTTTACATCCCATTGAATCCAGTATATAAAAAAATAACCCTAGGTTCATTTCAAATTATAAAGGCATCAACATTCCCATAAGACAAAACATAAACACCTACCATTCCTTAATATCGAAAAGAGAATATAACAAGATCATTTACTTAAAAGGAATATGTAAAACTGGGCCAAGATCTCTCATATAGGTTTCACTTGAAAAAAAATAAACGTCAACCTAAAAGGGTCTAAGTCAATATAATGTCTTCTAAGTCTCCCACCTAGACCTACAGACCAGGTATCACAAATGGATCACAAGGTCAAACCACATAGCCTAAAATATCAAACCTATATAAAGAAGTTAAAGTTAACAATGACCTATGAGGGTAAAAACAAATAAACATAGACTATAAGGTCTTGATCCTCACAAAAAATTCTCATAAGGTAATACTCTCTAGAGGAAAAGATACCATCAATGAGGGGAGACTGAACTAACAATCATCAGGCATCTGTATATGGTATAACCACATCGAGGTCCAATTAATGATTGAATTAGTAGTTATTATTTTCATCATACTCAGCGATTTGACTAAGTAAGAATGTCCTAAGAAACAAAACACAAAAAGGGGTACAACAAAAAGGAATCATGTTCCATATCGACCCACTAGGGCCACTTCACATCCCATGGAAGAGGACAGATTCATAAGCCTCAACACCAATGACTCAATGTATATCCATATAACCTACCATCAGAATGAAATATATATAATTATATATGTATGTATGTATTACCAATTGAATAGGCCATAGTCATCTGTAAACTCACACACTATAAGGAATATATTATGTTAATCCTACATTAAAAATATGATGCATGAGACACCACATGCCTTTGCCGACCAAGGGTAAAAATTCATCATGGGCCTCTTGAAAATTTAAAAGATCCAGATATCCACAATAAATCATAACATCCAAACAGCATGTCCACCATAAATAGAATTTTTTTTGCACAACTATAAAATCATAGAGAAAAAAAGAAATCCCATACCCTTGTAATCCAGGACTTCTTAACAGAATAATTGTTCTCAACACACTAGTCTAATATCCAATACAGGTTTCATCAACTTCCCAATACTCCATTCTAACATATACCAATTATAAAGATTTTGAAAAGAACAACTTTGAAGCCACATTGTAACACCCCAACCCATATGCCACTAAAATGGTGCCCCAATTGAGTTGGATACTAGGTCCCATGTGCCCCACCCCGTATATGAGATGATTCTGACTAGCAGGGTTGGACTATGGTTTGACAGTGGGAAGAATACTTCCTCATATTATAGTAAGAAAATAATAAATGTTACTATGTATCATACACATAAGTAAATAAAATGAGTGAAAAATTATTAAATAAATAGAATAAGAACACGTTTTAATAATAAATGAATGTTCTATAATGGAACAAACAATTATTCCATAAATACATCACTAATCACCCAATGGGATGGCCATAAAGAAATAGGAGTACAAAAAGCAGCTGAAATAAATGTACAATGATCTACTACATACCATAAGGTAGACCACATACCTGGTATCCAAATACTATCGAACTTCACTAGCCTAAAAAGAAGAACCTACATGAGTAGCTCTTCTTAGACATGAAACACTAGGCCTCATCCATATCAACCATGAAACTATGCTCAACCTAAAAAGGAAGACCTAAGGTGTACACATACACTGAGGTGTCCAGGCAGGGGTGAAGATAATCTAATCAGGAAAACTAATTGATAAAACTATAAAAGTATTCTTCTATATGTGTATAATAATGAAAATTTCTTTTTCTATCCAAGACACAACTAAAAAGACATGTTAAGACAATAAACATGAATCCACAGTTGAACCCGGAGTCCATAATCCTAGTCAAATGAGATGGTTATACGATTTATTTCCATATCTATATGTGTAGTTCTATACTAATACATCTATAAATAAAAAAATATTCCTAAAAATTTGAATAAAATTACATGAAACAAAATAACAGTCAATCCTCGGGTGAATAATCCAAATCACCTGGAAATATTGTGCAATAGAATTGAACTAGACGTCGTTCAAATCAAGCCATGTTTTAGTAAGTTGATATATGGGTCTTTAATCTTAATATACATAAAACCGCATTAGCAATCACTAGAAATAACTCTGAAAAAGCTACGTCATCATAGTGGGATACTTGCCTTACAAATGTGTTCAGCCGTTCTCGCCTCCAATCACTGTAAATATGGATTACATGGAATTACATCTAGAAATACTGTAAATGTTATCTAAGCTATACACAATTCTTCTCATACCAAGTAAATCTAGACAAATGCTTGATTCCTAGGTCCCAACCCATAGCTGTTCATGACATTCATAGGTTGGATAATACCTAAGGCTTTTATCCTTAAGCAATCTGTAAGGATAACTCACTGGTGAGACCTCATGCCCACCCATGGATTCTCTAATAAGGGAGATTTGAATCATCCCAATAATCTGAATAGAATAATTATTCTGGGTCTCCAATGATGTGAGACGTCATATCCAACATTATGGACAAGTAACCAGTCAAGGAGAGCATAATCATCCCTATCACACTGGAGAGGGTAATCATGTTCAAGTATAACCAGATCTATGAGTACATAATCATATTAAAAACATATGAAACAATTGAGAGAGAAATCATCATAAAAGAATATCAAATAAGGATAGTGGAATCATCCTCATCACATGGGAGAGTAGAATATTCCCCCAGTATCATTAATAGGTGCATCATGACTGTATATCATAATCATAGGCTTAATAGAAGAATAACCAAAATACCTCTATATATCCGAATATAATAATAATATAATATAAAAATCATCAACCAAATATCATATAGTGCCTCTAGTTATAAAAATAAACATATGAAAATGTCATGGATCAAAATACAAATACTAGGACAAATGTACATGCATCCCAAAGGGAAATAAAAATTCCTCACAGCAGGCACCACAACCATCAACCGGGAATCACCTCTAATAGTAATTGATGAATTAGTAGTGGACAAGTTTAAATTATAAACAATAGAGTGGGGATGGCCGAAATCATAAACCAATCACTACATCCCTTTCCCCAAATTCTTACACATTTATCATGGGTTCTAATGTTACACTTACTACCATCTCTACCAATACCCAATGTACTAACACATGGTCTGTCAAACATCAAGAACCCACTGGGTCCCTCAATTTAAAAAACTAAAGAGGTATCCTCCTTGGGATTATCAAGGTATACACACTAGTGAATGTATCCTATTAGAGATACTTATATATTAGTTAATAGATGAATCATACAATGGATACTATAATGGAATTAAAATGGAGTCATCATATAAGGTATCCTTTGTAAATTGCATAGGAAAATGCATCTGACTTGGGACCCTCAATCCAGTAAAAGAAGTAAAGGATTTACACATGGTATACTCAAAATAGTATGCAGGTAAAGGGATCCCACAAGGGAATCTCTAGATTTTATCATATGCAATGAAATCCCTCAAGGGATCCTTGGTAATGAAATAATACAGAAGCATCCTATATGAGATACTATAAGTTGAAATGTAAACAGAGGAATCCTACAAGGTATCCTTGGGACAACTATTCTCACAACCTCATTAGTATGAAGGGAACATATTGTAATGGATAATCCCACGATAAAAAATCAATAATGGCATTAATAATGATATGTAGTCATGGTTCATCTTAGAATAGGTCTCACCCTCAGGAGACACCGGATATGATCATCATTGGAAAAACCACTCCATTCAAGAAACACAACCTATGAGTCATCAAAACATCTCACTGGTCTTACCATCGTGATTTAAAAGAATATATACTTTGAATGGACTAAACATAGGTCCAATTATGAATCATGGGGGATATGATATGAAACAATCAAAATGGTTTACATGGGAGAAGTGCATGGTGTGTCTCCCTGAGTACATGACTTGTACTCATAAAGCGCCGCATGGGTGTGTTATTTCACTAGACTAGGCATGTAAACACCCATGTACATGGAATGGAAGGTGGTTACATAGTGTGAACACTAAATGGGTTACTTTCCCATGTCCCACAACTAGATAGGCCATGTATTTGGCCTGGCCATGTACTTCTACATGGTGTGTGACCCACACAGGGTATAGCAGTGTACTATATAGGACAATGTACCCTTCCACGGGTAGCTTGGTTGGGTACTAAGATACATGAATGAGTAAAAATATACGTTTTATACACCCTAGTACCCAATTTGTACATAGAAAACGTTTTATTTCCCAAATCAGATGAATACACAACCTTTGTTCTCAGAACCACACATCGTGTAGGTGAGCTTTCCCGAACGGAAGACACTCGGGTCACTTTAAAACCCATGTTTTCACCCAAAAAAATTTCATCACACGAGAGCCCAAAATAAATAATATATGGTATTTAAAAAATTATAATGACTAAAAATATGGATTTATGTACAAAGATAAAATTTACACTATTTGGGAAGATTCTGTCAAGGTTTCACTCACTTCCATGGTCCATGGTTGTTGCACGTCCATCGGGCGCATCCTGAGCTCCATGGTGATACCTTCCACTCATGATATATCCCATTTTGTATCCCTCTACCTTCTAATAATTGGATGTGGTGAAGGATAAAATTCAAGGGAATATGTGAGAATGTAGAAGTAAAAGAAGAGAAAAAAAGAAAACAAAGAAAAATTAGAATGAAAAGAAGGGGGGGTAACCAGCCCCACCGCCCAACTGAATTCAATACTAAAAAAACGGCCTTGGGAAGGTCCCCCTTATATCAACGCTAAGTAAAACTGCTGATAAAGGTTACCCTGTATCAGAACTAAAATTTTAGCACAGATAAAGGGATTCTTTATGAGCGCTAAAATTTTAGCGCTGATGCAGGGATTCTTTATCAGCACTTTTCTAGCACTGATAAAGGGGCCCTCTATGAGTTCTAGAAAAGATCTAATACAGAATCCCTTTATCAGCATTAAAAGTTTAGTGCTGATATAGGGTAACCATTATCCGCACTAAGAAAATAACTGATAAAACGACCCTTTATCAGAGCTCGAAAAGTGCTGATAAAGAATCCATGTATCAGCGCTAAAATTTTATCGCTGATACAGGAAGGATTTAGCATCACTTTTGTAGCACTGATAAAGAGTACCACTATCAGCACATAAAATGCACTAATAAAGTTAGTCTTTATCAGGGCTTTGTTAGCGCTGATAAAACCTTAGTCTATTTTTTTATAAAGTCGCTCGCACAGTGCCCTCATTTTATCGCGACCTAAAGCTCTCGCGGTATTGGAACACTGTGACTCCCCTCTGCCTCCCACTGATTTTGCGATGATGGACCTTCGCCGTCCTCACTTCTCGTTGTGTAACCTCCTCTTCCTGCTGAGTTCATGTTTATGGACCTTAGCCTCCCTCGAGTTTTGGTTTTTCGGACCTCTGCCGCCCGCAATTCCCTCGAGCTTCAGTTTTCCAAACCACCCTTTAAGGCATGTTTTCCAAATCATTATTTAATATTGTTCTCCTCTCCCTTCACACATAACCATATGTTGATTTGGAATGATATATTTAATGTATATTTGAGATTGTGATGGTTGTAGGCTACATGATTCATCCTTTTCTGGAAACCTACGGATGTTTTAGTTTATTTCCATTTAAAATCCCTTATGTTTCCTTCCATGGTTGTCTTCTTTGGGTGGGTGTTCGAGACCATTAAGGTTGTTATTATTCCTTATTTTCCTCGGATTCACATCTTTTTGGTTAGTGGTCAATCTTGATTTGTGGGGTGGTCTATCTTTTAAGAGACTAGTTTGCCATATTTGTGCAAAACCCATTTTATATGATCTATTTATGGTTGGACATAGATAGGATTTTGGTGTGTACTCAAATCACTAGGATTATAATGTCTCTTGATGGACCAGGCACTGGGAGGTATTGGTGTCTACTTCAATGAGACCGTTGATGGGTGACACTCTATAGTGGGAATTCAAGGTTTCCATCAAGTACTTGATAGAGGAATAAATCCTTTTTAGTTTTTTAATTTCTTGTTGTTGGTTGAATCATTGATGTATATTTATTGTGTTATTTCATTTGGATTCATTGGTATGTTTTGGGTGTACCTTTCCTTAGGTTTCGAATTATGCTCTTAGTGGTTCTTCATGGCTAGTGGTTGTAGTCTCTTATTTGGGTGAATGGATGTGTTCTTAGTATATTTCCATCTTATGTCCCACCATTTTAGTGAAACGTTAAATGGTTGGGTAACCTATTCTAGGTCTCTGGACATTATTAGGATTTTCACTCTTCTTAGTGATGTAGATGTTTCAATTGGAGATATATGATGTTCTTGGGGGATATACATTAAGGGTTCTTGGGAATATTGGTTATCTGTTCATTTTAATTTTTTCGTAGTGGTCCTCTATTCGGTGAATCTTCCGATATTTTTGGAATTGTCCACACAATAATTATTGTGTGGAATTTATTTTTGTCTCATCATTTTCTATCCTTCGTACTAGAATATTTATTCGGATAAAAAGAGGAACGATGGGGTGAATTGTAACATCCAAGTATCTCTTTCATCAATGAAATTCTCTTTGAGTTTTTTTTTGGGTTTGATGAGGGGTAATAGGATGTCCCATACTGTCATAGAAGGTGTGGGTGTGAACATGTAGGTTGAAATGCTTCATGTGGTCCACCGAATGGCCGGTGAGGGTAATTGGCTAGGCAATGTGATTCACAATGGACACAAAAAATTCTATAGCCATCAACTAGCTGGTGGGTCTGTAGTGACTAGACAGTGGGATAACCTATGATTATAACATTTATACTATAACCATTGTCTAGCTGGTGAGGGCCACTATCTAGCCAGTGGTGTCGTTCTATATGACGAAGCATCAAGGTAGTAGAGTAAAAGCACCCTGATACCCACATTTATTTATTTTATCTTCTCCCTCAAGTTTAACTCAAACCCCTCAAGCCTTGGGAGCCCCTTTGGATAGTTTCACTCTTCTATCCTCATCACTTGGTGGATTGAAGTTTCATTCGAAATGGTGATCCTCTTTTGGTATTTATTTCTTTTCATGAACTTCAATATCTCTCCATCACTTGATTCTTTGTTCTTGGGGGTATGGAAGCTTTGGTATTTACTAGATGTATAATTTTTATGGGGAATTATGGTTATAGTATATATTTTACCTTTTATTGATATCCATTTTATTTGATTCAATGTTCTTCATTTGAGTAGACTCATTTAGATTCATTTTGTTTTGATCCCAAATATTCCACGTGGGTGTTTCTATACTATATCACCTTTTTGGGATTCATGTGTTTCATGAATTCATATTTTATCCATTTGAAGTTGGTTATAAATGTTTTGATCATTTTGAAGCATAAAATAAACCTATAAATGAAAAAAATATATGGAATGGATGGTATCTTGTTGTGAATTAACCTTTTCCATTGAGATAAATTAGGTTTACTTCTACCGTTGGTGGATTTGATATTATAAATGAAAATCATGGTTTTAAATAAAGATAAGTTGATTCTTTAAATAAAATTCCAAATGGTTTGGAATGTGTTTTTTTATTGAATTTTTTTGGGAATCATTTCCAAAATAAATTAAAATGCCTTGTTTTTAAATGGTTTATGTTATTGGTATTTTAAAAAATTGAGGGGGATTGATTTTGATCAAAATACCTTCGATCCCGACCACCATCCATTATTTTTTGGGGGTGACATTAATTTCATTTCCAACCCAAAGGAAAGGAAAGGTAGAATCACATTCTAGAGGAAGTCCATCATGATGTATGATCAGTTCATCCCTGGGAAGGGCCTCATTGATATCAGCTTCTCAGTTGATAGTTTCACCTGGTGCAACAACTGCAGGGGATATCACCTCATGTAGAGTCTATTAGATAGGTGTCTAGCTAACATGAAAGCCACTAACCTATTCTCAAATACCTTGTTTTTTCATCTTGCATGAGGTATTTTGATTCACTCCCCCCTCTTGGTTTCCATTTCTTCTTGGTATGATCATCATGAATAGTTTCACTTCCACCAGCAGTGGGTTAACATCATAGGGTAGTAGGACATGGTTTGTGAAATATGGAATGAACCCTTGTAGAAGTATCAGGCCACCTTCAACCTCAGTGACCTGACCTCGAACCCCGATAGGTGCGTGTTCACCCCTTCCTCCTCAGGAACCTTCACCACCTGGGACTATTGTAGTATATGGGCTCCTTCAGAGTATTTCGATAGATGGAATTATAACTTTGGTTTATTGGATTATTAACACCAGTTTGAGATTTATGTGTGACAATATACTTATTATATTTTCTTATTATTTCTTACACACCACCACTTGAGTCGAGTAACCTGATTGAAATCCATATTGGTACTTTGGTTTTGATAAGGATATGGTTTTTTATGTGTTTGTGACATGTGTATGTGTGGATATATGGGTATTTAGGCATGATGATATTGAATGTAGGGCAGAGACCTAGGAGTGGTAGAATTATCATTCTTGGTTATTCTTGTGTTTGGTCTGGGTGATTTGAGGAAACTATAATGGATCTAAAGTAATTATACTTAATGAAGATGAATAAATACTAATGGTTGGGCTCTATTAATCTCTATTTTTATAAGGAATTGGTTCTCTTATACTATATTTGGAAGTCTTGTTTTGTGTAATTGAACCATAAATAATAATATTTGATATTCAAATAGGATGAAGATGAATAAAGATTGGATGGATGCTAATCGTTTGACAATAGAGTATCAGAACGGAGTGAAAGTGTTCCTCAAGTTTGCAAAGGATCACGCAATGGATCCTTCTCAAATCCATTGTCCATGTTTATGTTGTTGTTATTCTAGACTACTTAATCCAGAGGAGTAGGAATAACATTTTATATGTCATGGAATAGATCGGAGTTATAAATGTTGGAATAAACAGAGAGAAAAAGCGAATGTAGCTACATGCTGGGATAAAACTGCATTTTATGGATCATCAGATATGAATACAAATATTGATAATGAAGAAGACCATAATGATGATGTGATTACAGATGTCAATTATGATGAATATCGTATTGAGGAAATGAAAAAGACAATTGAAGATGAACTCTGTGATTGCCCAAAATTGTTTGTGAAGTTAAAGAGTTGTGCTAAGATGCCATTGTATGCTGCTTGCACTAAGTATACAACATTGTCAGCTGTACTGAAGTTGTATAAATTGAAAGCAGGCAATGGATGGGGTGATGCCAGTTTTAAAAAACTAATTTCTCTCTTTAATGACAAGCTCCTGGAAGATAATGAGCTCCCAAGCCAGACATATGAATCTAGATGAATGCTATGCTCATTGGGTATGATTTCTGAAAGAATACATGCCTGCCCGAAGGACTGTATATTGTTTTGCAAGGAGAAAAAAATCACTTAATGAATTCCCAATGTGTGGTGCTTCTCGATTCAAGAAAGATAAATCCAATCCTACGAATGTTGTATGGTAGTTTCCAATCATTCCAAGGTTTAGGCGTCTATATAGAAGTGAAGAAACTGCAAGACAATTGTCGTGGCATGCATATAAAATAAATAATGATGGGAAATTATATCATCTGGCCGACTCACCTCAATGGAAGGAAATTGATCATGAGTATCCTGAATTTGGAAAAGATATGAGAAACCTTCGTCTTATGTTATCTACAGATGGAGTGAATCATTTTTTTTTTCAAACTAGCACTCATAGTACATGGCATGTTATGTTGGTAAATTATAACTTGCCACCCTGGTTATGCATGAAGTGGAAATTCATCATGTTATATATGCTTTTATCAGGACTAAAAAAAAGGTAACGATATTGATGTTTATCTGGCTCCTTTGATCGAGGATTTGATGTTATTGTGGGATTCAGGCGTAATGTTGTATGATTCTTATAAAAGTGAAGACTTCATGTTAAGAGCGATGTTGTATGGGATAATAAATGATTTCCCTACTTATGGAAATTTTTTAGGCTATAGGATTAAAGGAAATCAAGGGTGTACCTTGTGCGAAGAAGATACAGAATCAATTAGGTTGAAACATTCATCGAAATCTGTGTTTCTAAGACATCGTAGATTTCTACCTCATCGGCATAAGTACCGATCTTGGACGACATCATTCAATGGAAGTTCAGAACAACGCGGAACACCGTCTCCACTAACAGGTGATCAATTGTTTGAGAAAGTAAAATATTTGTACGCTGTTTTTGGTAAACCATTTTCGAAAAACCTTACGAAAATCGGTTGGAAAAAGAGATCAGTTTCTTTTCAATTACCATACTGGAATTTATTATACGTCAAAAATTTTCTTGATGTGATGCATGTGGAAAAAAATGTATGTGACAGTGTTATCATAATGTTGCTAAATTCCCCTGAAAAAACAAAAGATGGAATTAAGGCAAGGTTGGACATGGTTGACATGGGAATACGAGAGGAGTTGGCTCCCGCGAAGGGTGAAAATCGAATGTTTCTTTCTCAAGATGCTTATACTCTTTATAGGGAGGAGAGATATCAGTTTTGCAACTTCTTCAATTATGTAAAGGTTCCAGAGGGGTACTCATCAAATATCAAGAACATTGTTTCAATGAATGATTTGAAGTTAAAAAGGTTTGAAATAACATGATTGCCATGTTTTGATGCAAGATCTAATTCCTATAGCTTTACATTGCATTTTTCCCAAGAATGTTCATCATACATTAACAAAACTTTGTTTCTTTTTCAAAGATATATGTAGAAATGTTTTAGACCCGAAAAAATTTCCATCTATGGAAAAATAAATTTTCATCATATTATGTGAATTAGAAATGCTCTTCCCACAAAAATTCATTGATATGATGGTTCATTTGATGATTCACTTTGTGAGAGAGATTCGACTTTGTGGTCCTATGCACTATAGATGGATGTATCCTGTTGAACGGTATATAAAGACTTTGAAAGGTTATGTCAAAAATCAAAGTCGGCCAGAGGGTTGTATAATGGAGTGATATATTGTTGAGGAAGCCATTGAATTTTTTACTGAATACCTATCTGATGTGGAAAGCATTGGTCTCCCGAAATCTCATCACACTGGACACATTGAGGGTGAGGGAATTTCTGGAAGAGAAGTTGTGACATTTAGTATTAAAGATCGGGAGTAGGACCATCTTTATGTTTTTCATAACAGTTGGGAGGTTTCTCTATGTATTGAAACTCACAAAGAGATTATTAGGTAGTTGTATCCATCAGGGGCTGAAAGATGGTTATCATATACACATAATTACTAGTTTATAAGATGGTTTCAGGGCCATATTTTTAAGCAGTTGGATGAAAATATGAATTCAATGTCAGAACGACTTCAATATCTAGCCACTAGAGCAAGTTTGTATCTATTATCTTACAGTGGTTATGTAATTAATGGTTATAAATTCTATATAGATGAACATGATGAAGATAGTACCATTAATAATAGTGGAGTTACACAAGTGGATAAAGTGATGCATGTTTCTGGTAGTAAGGATAGAAATCCAATTTATACAAATATGTCATACTTTGGCATTATCAAACTAATATGGGAGTTGGATTATACGACATTCCAATTGCCGATTTTTCAATGAAAATGGGTTGATAACAACAGTGGTGTTAAAATAGATGAATGGAGATTTGTTAAAGTTGATTTTAGTAAAGAAGGGTATAAAGAAGAACAGTTTATAATGGCATCACAAGCGGTACACGTTTTTTATGTTCCAGATCCCGTAAACCAATAGTGGTTGATTTTTATGTTATCGTCCAGAAATACTGAAGGTTCCGATGAAAATTCAGTTGAGGATGATTATTTTAGTGGTACGTCACAATCATTTCAGAGAGGTCCCAATGCCGATGATGTTTTTTATGTTAGAGGAGACCACAATGAAGGGATTTGGATAATTGATAGAGGTTTCAAATACCTTCAACATTTGAAAAAATGTAAGAGAGTTCAATAAACAGGTTATATTTTGTTTGTAATATAGATATTGTTATATCATGTTATTTTCTTATCATTACTGAATTTATGTTATCTAAATTAACTGTTCGACCACTTTTGCAGATAATGACTTCTGCACATTCTGGTGCTCCTAACCTTGAGGTTGAACATGTCTCTCAAGATGTTGTTTCTACGGCTGCTGCTGCTCCTGCAGCTCCTACTGATCCTGCAGCTCCTGCTGCTGCTCCTGTTGCGGCTCCGGGTCCTCCTGGTGCTCCTCCTACTGCGGCTCCTGCTTTGGCGGCTGCTGTTCCTGCTGTTGCGGCTCCTGCTTCTCCTAGTGTTGAGGTCCAACAACCATCGGCACATGTCGTTGATACCATTTCAGATGAACATGTATATCATGTTGATATCGATGAAATGGTCAGGAATGAAGGACTGACATCGCAGAAAACACAGGTGCGTCATAGTTTGACGGTGTTAGCCAAAATTCTTAAGGCAAAAAGAAAAGGCATCAAATTTGAAGTCGGATGGAATGCACAAGGCCAACATGTGCATCCCAAAAAGTCTATGTTTAGCAGCTACATTGGAGTTGTCACTTGGAAACGCATGCCGATTGACATAGATTCATGGAACCATGTTGTGCCCGGGATGAAGGTTGTGATCTGGGAAGAAATTACGGTAACATTATGAATTTATTTCTTTAATTTACTAGCAAATAAAATAATGAAACAATGTATTACACTTCTCAATCCCTTGCAGAGTACATTTATAGTAGACGATTCACACAAGGAATATGTACTAAGGCTTTCAGGAAGGATTCATCGAGGTTTTCGCACTATTTTAACAAGATGTCACCTGAAAGATTCCAAAGGTAAAATAAACTTGCACCCGCCCATTGTCTACACTCACCTGATATCCCAAGAATCATGGGATGCATTTATTGGCCGCAGTGGGGATGAGAAGTTTCATGTACATTGTGTGTGATAATACGTTGTTTGAGGATACCTGTATTCATCACTTTGATTGTAAATATTTCATTTATGAAACAGAAACTCTATACTGAAAATAAGGAGCGTTCATCAAAACCAACATACCCCTATCGTAAAGCAAGGATGGGGTACGCTTCATTAGAAAATAAAATGGTACGTATTTTAAATTTACAGTAATATTGTTAGGTTCCAATAAACAACATCATAATTATCTTTCTATGTTTACATGTAGATTGATGAGTCTAAAACCAAATGAAATTCCATCCCACGTCTTGTGCTATGGAAGGAGGAACATGTTAACAAAGAAGGGAAGTTAGTAGATGAGAATACACAGAAAGTGTGGGAAATATGTGTAAGTATGACATGAATATAAAAAGATTTGTTTTAAATTTTTATTACATAAAAATAATTAGTTATTTTCCTATATCCAAAAGTCACAAGAATCATCTAATCCTATAGCGGATACAGACCTATTATCGACGGCTTTGAAGTAGCCAGAAAAATACGGTCATGTCAGAGGTGCAGGGTTTGGGGTGACACCCCGAGTATATTTTGAGAAGAAGAAAAAAAAGGGTGATACAGATGAAAAATTGGAACAAATGAGTGAAAAAATAGCAACCCTTGAAGAACGATTGCAATGGTAGGGAGATTTGCTAGCAACTTTTATGGGTGGGAAGAAAAGGGAAGTCACAACTCAGGAACAACCAGCACGTGAACATCCTGCCCCACCCCCACCAGTTTTGAGGTGAGCCATTCTCCTTAAAGAACTATCTTAGTCGTGGTAATCAATATACTAATAATTGTTCCCCTGAAATGCGAATCAGACAAACACTGCTAATTTTTCTGCACAGATCTTCTATAGGGTCATAATGATTGTGATTTATATCTGTCAACACCCACCTATCACCTTGTAGCGAGGGCTACAGTGATCAATATCCCAGACTCCACACTGCATAGTAGACCACTTCCAAAAGATCATCTGAAAGTAATGATTACTACATCTCATGAGCCAAATGAAAAGATACTTATTCCACTTGATGATGATGATATTCATACGGTGAAAAAGGCTATTAGGACATTCATTGCATGACCGTCACAACTTGTAAGAGTACATATGGACAAAGAGGTATTTATTTCATTTTTTTCAAGCTAAACCATTAACAATTAATGAAAAAAGGGTATGAACCAATGATTTTTTTTATAGACGGAGAAAGGGAAGGGGTGACAATTTTCGGCTCAAACCCATCTAAAGAATTGACCAACCGATCCCAATGAGCTACTGAAAGAAAAATAACATTATCTATTCTCTATCCACATTTACTAGCATTGAAGACTCATGTGGATACGAAGCTAAAAGATGTTAATAGTCATATAGTGCTTTTCGAAGAGAATATATATAGAGAGGAAATTCAAGATTTTTTCTGCTGAAAATGTAAATGAGATCCTTGAAAACTTTTGGTTAGGAGTCACAGTTGTAAATGTATATATGATGTATGTTTCCATTAATTGATTTTCTTAAAGCTGATCTAATGTGAAAATTATGACTAAATGCATTTTATATTGTTGACAGATGCATTTATGTAAAACAGTTGAAAGAATTTTCCCATGAGCCATGATTTGGACTCCTTAGTCCTCATATCACATCAACACACCTAACAAAAATAGAGCCATAAAAAAGGGATGCAGTAGTGAGTGGCTTGCTGAAAACATTTGAAAGCAAGATTACAGATGATAGACTTTTCCTAATACCATCCATGCAGGGGTAATACTCTATGATTAATGCATATTAATTATATTTTTACTTATTTTATTACTTATTCCTTTTTGTGTTTTTAGAAATCATTGGTTTCTAATTTCGGTGAACTTGGATACTCCAATGATTTTTTTTTCTGGATTCAAAGTAGGGATATCCATCAAACTGACCACACATGATGGAGTGTGAATCTGTAAGACACTACATCTTAATTTTTATGTCTAAAAATCATGTAATATAATTTATATTATCTTATACTGAGGATTCTGTAATTATAGGGCGGTGTATCATTATCGTCTAAAAAAAGGAATGAGGACAGAAGCTAAGGATAAGGAGGAGAGAAAGTACTACGTCTGGACAAATATCAGGGTATATATAATAAAATTTCACTATCAAAACACATCTCAACACAAGTTAGTTATTCTCCTAATGATAAATTTTTTTCCATGTCCAAAACAAACAAACGATAATGATTGCAGTTATTATGCTTGTAAATTTATGAAAGAGATCATTTTTCATCAACAAACCAGCATCCCTAAAGCATTATTTTCAAAAACAACTACTAGTTCCTTTAAGTTATTTATTAATTATTTATTTTTATATTTCACAGTACTACTCTGACTTCTGAAAAGCCTCATACTTAAAAGACAGTATAGATGTGTTTAGAAATAAGTGGGCCACGTACCTGATGGCGGATTTTACACAAATACAATAAAGATCTGACTTGGGGACATGTATAATTGTTGGTCATTTTTGAGAGGGGTTAAGGGGACCAAAAGATGAAACATTATTGTATGTAAATTTCATAGGAAAATTGTAATAGTTATTAAATAAAACATCATTTTTCCAGTGATTCATTTTCCCATTTTAATAGATGATATTCCCCAGCAGCATGGAAGAATGTTGAACCACTCAAAAGGTCTCTATTTTGTTTAAAATGGACACAATTTTAAGTGAAAACAACAAATGACCTACGGAAATTCGACCAAACACATTCTTATTGTGTTTATACTTTAGGAGAATGATCCACGAGTCATTTTGGACGTGTATGGGTCATCCCCACTTCAATCCGAGGCACGGTGTGGCTGCTAGCACTCAAAGGGTCTCTCTTTTGTTAAAAATGGACACAATTTTAATTTAAAACAACAACTCACCTACGGAAATCTGACCAAACGTATCCAGATTGCATTGATCTTTTATAAGAACGATCCAAGGGTACTTGGTGACATGTAAGAGTCAACCTCGCCTCAATATGAGGCATGGTGTGGCTGCTAACACTCAAAGGGTTTCTCTTTTGTTTAAAATGGACACAATTTTAATTGAAAACAACAACTGACGTACGGAAATCTGACCAAACACATTTTGATTGACATGATATTTCATGAGAATTATTTGAGGGTCCTTGTTTATGTGTATGACTCATCCTCTCCTCAATCCGAGGCACGATGTGGTTTCTAACACTCAAATGGTCTCCATTTTGTTTAAAATGGACAGCATTTTAATTGAAAACAACAACTGACCTATGAAAACCTGACCAAACACATTTGGATTGCCTAGATATTTTATAAGAATGATCCAAGGGTCCTTGGTGACGTGTACATGTCAACCCCTCCATAATCCAAGGCATGGTCGGGCTGGTACCACTCACAGGGTCTCTATTTTGTTTAAAATGGACACGATTTTTAGTGAAAACGACAACTGACCTACAGAAATTTGACCAAATGCATTCAAATTGTGTTGATCCTTTCGAAAAATGATCCAAGGGTCATTTTTGACGTGTACGAGTCAACCCCACCTCAATCCGAGGAACGGGGTGGCCGCTAGCACTCAAATGGTCTCTCTTTTGTTTAAAATGTACAAGATTTTAAGTGAAAACAACAGATGACCTACGATAATCTGACCAAACACATTCTTATTGCATTGATTATTTATGATAATGATCCAATGGTCCTTAGTTACGTGAATGAGTCAACCCTGCCTCAATCTGAGGCATGGTGTCGCCGCTATCACTCAAAGGGTCTCTCGTTTGATTAAAATGGACACAATTTTAATTGAAAACAATAACTGACCTATGAAAATCAGACCAAACACATTTGGATTGCCTTGATCCTTTAGGAGAATGATCCAGGGGTCCTTTTTGATATGTAAGAGTCAACCTCGCCTCAATCTGAGGCATAGTGTGGCCGCTAGCACTCAAAGGGTCTCTCTTTTGTTTAAAATGGACACGATTTTAATTGAAAACAACAACTGACCTATTGAAATCTGACCAGACGCATTCGGATTGTGTTGATCCTTTAGGAGATTGATCCAATTGTCCTTTTTGATGTGTAAAACTAAACCCCGCCTCAATCCAAGGTGCGGTGTGGCCGCTAGCACTCAAAGTGTCTCTCTTTTGTTTAAAATGGACACCATTTTAAGCGAAAACAACAACTGACGTACAAAAATTCCACCAAACACATTAGGATTGTCTTGATCATTTAGTATAATTATCCACGGGTCCTTTTTGACGTTTAACAGTCAACCCCACCTCAATCCTAGGAATGGTGTGGCCGCTATCACTCAAGGATTCTCTCTTTTGTTTAAAATGGACACAATTTTAAGTGAAAACAACAACTGACCTACGGAAATCTGACCAAACACATTCTAATTGTGTTGATCCGTTAGAAGAATTATACACTAGTCCTTTGTGACTTTTATGATTCATCCCTACCTCAATCTGAGGCACGGTGTGGCTGTAATCAGTCAAAGGGTCTCTCTTTTGCTTAAAATGGACACAATTTTAATTGAAAACAACAACTGACCTACGAGAATCTGAACAACCAGATTTGGATTGCCTTGATACTTTTGGAGAACGATCCACGGGTCCTTATTGATGTGTACGAGTCATCCCCGCCTCAATCCGAGGCACGGTGTGACTGGTACCACTCAATGGGTATCTCTTTTGTTTAAAATTGACACAATTTTAATTGAAAACAACAACTGATGTACGAAAATAAGACCAAAAAAATTTATATTGTCTTGATCCTTTAGGAGAACGATCCACAGGTCCATTGTGACGTGTATGAGTGAACCCCGCCTCAATCTGAGGCACGATGTGCCCGCTAGCACTCAATGGGTCTCTCTTTTGTTTAAAATGGACACCATTTTAAGTGAAAACAAAAACTAACCTATGGAAATCTGACCAAACGCATTTGGATTGTCTTGATACATTAGGATAACAATCCACAGGTCCTTTATGATGTTTACGAGTCAACCTTGCCTCAATCTAATGCATGGTGTGGCCGATAGCACTCAAAGTGTCTCTCTTTTGTTTAAAATGGATATAATTTTAAGTGGAAACAACAACTGACCTATAGAAATATGACCAAACACATTCGGATTGACTTGATATTTTATGAGAACTTTTAAAAATTCCTTTGTGATGTTTACGAGTCAACCCCGCCTCAACTCGAGGTACGGTGTGGCCGCTAGCACTCAAAGTCTCTCTCTTTTGTTTAAAGAGGACATAATTTTATTTGAAAACAACAACTGACCTACTGATATCCGACCAAATGAATTCAGATTGACTTGATTATGTAGGACAACGATACATGGGTCATTTTTGACATGTATGAGTCAACCCTACCTCAATCCAAGGCACGGTGTGGCCGTTAGCACTCAAAGGGTCTCTCTTTTGTTTAAAATGGACACAGTTTTAAGTGAAAACAACAACTAACCTATGGAAATCCGACCAAATGCATTTGGGTTGTGTTTCTGCATTATTAGAACAATCCACTAGTCCTTTGTGATGTTTATTAGTCAACATCGCCTCAATCTGAGGCACTTTGTGGCCTCTAGCTCTCAAAGGGTCTCTCTTTTGTTTAAAATGGACACCATTTTATGTGAAAACAACAACTGACATACATAAATCCAACCAAATGCATTCGGATTTTATTTATCCTTTAGTAGAATCATCCACATGTCCTCTATGACTTGTACGAGTCAGCCCCGCATCAAACTGAGGCACGGTGTGGCCGCTAGCACTCAATATGTTTCTCTTTTGATTAAAATGGACTGGATTTCAAGTGAAAACAACAACTGACCTACGGAAATCTGAACAAATGCATTCTTATTGTGTTTATCTTTTATGAGAAAGATCCAATGGTCCTTTTCGATGTGTAAGAGTCATCCCCACCTCAATACGAGGCACGGTGTGGCTGATATCAGTCAAAGGTTCTATCTTTTGTTTAAAATGGACACAATTTTAATTGAAAACAACAATTGAACTACGGAAATCCCACCAAATGCATTCGGATTGCCTTGATCCTTTAGGAGAATGATACATGGGTCCTTTATAACATCTATGAGTCATACCTTCCTCAATCTAAGGCACGGTGTGACCAGTAAAACTCAAAGGATCTCTCTTTTGTTTACAATGGATACGATTTTAATTGAAAACAACAACTGACGTACGAAAATCTGACCAAACGCATTAGGATTGTCTTGATACTTTAAGAGAAAGATACATTGGTCCTTTTTTATGTGTACGAGTCAAATCTACCTTAATCTGAGGCATGGTGTGGTTGCTAACACTCAAAGGGTCACTATTTTGTTTAAAATAGACACCATTTTAAGTGAAAACAACAACTGAAATATGAAAATCCAACCAAACACATTCAGATCGTCTTGATCCTTTAAGAGAACGATCTTATGGTCCTTTGTGATGAGTACGAGTCAACCCCACCTCAATCTGAGGCACGGTGTGGCTGCTAGCTCTCAAAGGGTCTCCCTTTTGTTTAAAATAGACACAATTTTAAGTGGAAACAAAAACTGACCTGTGGAAATCCAACCAAACGCATTCGAATTGACTTGAACTTTTTTGAGAACGATCCAAGGGTCCTTGGTGATGTGTACGAGTCAACCTAACCTTAATCTGAGGCACAGTGTGGCCTCTATCACTCAAAAGTTATCTCTTTTGTTTAAAATGGACACAATTTTAATTGAAAACAACAGCTGGCCTACGGAAATATGACCAAACGCATTCGTATTTCCTTGATCCTTTAGGAGAATGATCCACAACTCCTTTTTATGTGTACGAGTCAACCCTGCCTTAATCCGAGGCACGATGTGGCTACTAGCACTCAAAGGGTCTCTATTTTGATTAAAATGGACACGATTTGAAGTGAAAACAACAATTGGCCTACAGAAATATGAACAAACGCATTCATATTGTGTTGATCCTTTAGGAGAATGATACAGTAGTCCTTTATGATGTGTATGAGTCAACCCCTCCCCAATCCGAGGCACGGTGTGGCTGCTAGCACTTAAATGGTCTCTCTTTTGTTTAAATTGGACCCCATTTTAAGTGAAAACAACAACTGACGTACGAAAATATGACCAAATTCATTCGTATTGTCTTGATACTTTATAATAATGATCCAAGGGTCCTTTTTGATGTGTAAGAGTCAACCCCGCCTCAATCCAAGGAACGGTGTGGCCGCTAGCACTCAAAGGGTCTCTCTTTTTTTTAAAATGGACATGATTTTAAGTGAAAACAACAACTGTCCTATGAAAATCCGACCAAACACATTCAGATTGTGTTTATCCATTAGGAGAAAGAACCACTGGTCTTTTGTGATATGTACGGGTCATCCTCGCCTCAATCCGAGGCATGGTGTGGATGCTATCACTGAAATGATCTGTCTTTTGTTTAAAATGGACACAATTTTAATTGAAAACAACAACTGGCCTATAGAAATCTGACCAAACGCATTTAGATTACCTTAATACTTTAATAGAATGATCCACTGGTCCATTTTGACATCTACGACTAATCCCTACCTCAATTAGAGGCACAGTGTGACCGGTACCACTCAAAGGGTCACTCTTTTGTTTAAAATGAACATGATTTTAATTGAAAACAAAAACTAACTTATGAAAATATGACCACACGCATTCGGATTTTCTTGATCCGTTAGGAGAAAGATCAAATGGTCCTTTGGGATTTGTACGAGTAAACCCCGCATCAATCTGAGGCACGGTGTGGCCGCTAGTACTCAAAGGGTCTCTCTTTTGTTTGAAATGTACACCATTTTAAGTGAAAACAACAACTGACCTACATAAATCTGACCAAACGCATTCGGATTGTCTTGATACTTTAGGATAACAATACATGGGTCCTTTTTGATGTTTAATAGTTAACCCTTCCTCAATATGAGGCACAGTGTGGCCGCTATCACTCAAAGGGTCTCTCTTTTGTTTAAAATGGACACAATTTTAAGTGAAAACAACAACTAACCTACGAAAATCTGACCAAACACATTCGGATTGCATTGATCATTTATGATGACGATACAAGGGTCCTTGGTTATGTGTACAAGTCAACCCTGCCTCAATCCGAGGCACGGTGTGGCCGCTAGCACTCAAAAGGTCTCTCTTTTGTTTAAAATGGACACAATTTTAATTGAAAACAACAACTGACCTACGGAAATCTGACCAAATGGATTAGGATTGCCTTGATCCTTTAGTAGAATGATACATGGGTCCTTTTTGACATGTATGAGTCTACCCCGCCTAAATCCTAGGCACAGTGTGGCCGCTAGCACTCAAAGAGTTTCTCTTTTTTTTTAAATGGACACGATTTTAAGTGAAAACAAAAACTGACCTATACAAAATCTAACCAAATGCATTTGGATTGTGTTGATCCTTTAGAAGAAATATACACTAGTCCTTTGTGACATGTACGAGTCAACCTCGCCTCAATATGAGGCACGGTGTGGCCGCTAGCACTCAAAGGGTCTCTCTTTTGTTTAAAATGAACACTATTTTAAGTGAAAACAACAACTGACATACGAAAATCGAAACAAACACATTCATATTGTCTTGATACTTTATGAGAACGATCCAAGTTTCCTTTGTGATGTGTATGAGTCAACCCTACCTCAATCTGAGGCACGATGTGGCCGCTATCACTCAAAGGGTCTCTCTTTTGTTTAAAATGGACATGATTTTTTTTAAAACAAAAACTGACCTACAGAAATCCGACCAAATGCTTTTGTATTGTGTTGACCCTTCAAGAGAAAGATCCACTGGTCCTTTGTGATGTGTATGAGTCATCCCCTCCTCAATCCAAGTCACAGTGTGGCTACTATCACTCAAAGGGTTTCTCTTTTGTTTAAAATGGACACAATTTTAATTAAAAACATCAACTGGCCTATGGAAATCTGACCAAATGCATTTGGATTGCCTTAATACTTTAAGATCACGATCCAAGGGTCCGTTTTGACATTTATGAGTCATCCCCGCCTCAATATGAGGCTCGGTGTGACCGGTACCACTCAAAGGGTCACTCTTTTGTTTAAAATGGACAAGATTTTAATTGAAAACAACAACTGGCCTTAGAAAATCCAAAAAAACAGATTCAGATTGTGTTAATACTTTAAGAGAATGATACAAGAGTCCTTTGTGACATGTATGAGTCATCCCATTCTCAATATGAGGCATGGTGTGGCTTCTAGTACTCAAAGGGTCTCTCTTTTGTTTAAAATGGACACCATTTTAAGTGAAAACAAAAACTGACCTACGGAAATCTGACCAAATGCATTTGGATTGTTTTGATCCTTTAGGAGAGTGATCCAAGGGTCATTTTTGATGTGTGAGAGTCAACCCTGCCTTAATTTGAGGCACGGTGTGGCCTCTAGCACTCAAAGGGTCTCTATTTTGGTTAAAATGGAGACAATTTTAAGTGAAAACAACAAATGACCTACATAAATCTGACCAAACACATTTTGATTGCCTTGATCTTTTATGAGAATGATCCATGGGTCCTTGATGACATGTACGAGTCAACCCCGCCTCAATCCGAGGCACAGTGTGGCCGCTAGTACTCAAAAGGTCTCTCTTTTGTTTAGAATGGACACAATTTTAATTGAAAACAACAACTGACCTACGGAAATATGACCAAACGCATTTATATTGCCTTGATCCTTTAGTAGAATGATCCACGGGTCCTTTTTAATGTGTAAGATTCAACCCTGCCTCAATCTGAGGCACAGTGTGGCCGCTAGCACTCAAAGGGTCTCTCTTTTGTTTAAAATGGACACGATTTTAAGTGAAAACAAAAACTGACCTATGGAAATCCGACCAAACTCAATCGGATTGTGTTAATCATTTAGAATAACGATAAAATGGTCCATTTTAACATTTAAGATTCAACATCGCCTCAATACGAGGCACGATGTGGCTACTTGCACTCAAAGGATCTCTCTTTTGTTTAAAATGGACACCATTTTAAGTGAAAACAACAACTGACATACGAAAATATGACCAAAGGCATTCAATATTGTCATAATCATTTAGGAGAATGATCCACAGGTCCTTTGTGACATGTATGAGTAAACCCCGCATCAATACGAGGCACGGTGTGGCAGCTAGCACTCAAAGGGTCTCTCTTTTGTTTAAAATGGACACGATTTTAAGTGAAAACAACAACTGACCTACGGAAATCCAACCAAACACATTCGAATTGTGTTTATCCTTTAGGAGAACAATCCACTGGTCTTTTGTGACATGTAAGAGTAAACCCCACCTCAATCTGAGGCATGGTGTGGCTGCTATCACTCAAAGGGTCTATCTTTTGTTTAAAATGGACACAATTTTAATTGAAAACAACAACTGACCTACCGAAATCCAACCAAATGCATTCGTATTGACTTGATCCTTTAAGAGAATGATCCAAGGGTCCTTTTTGACATCTATGAGTCATCCTCGCCTCAATCAGAGGCACGGTGTTACCAGTACCACTCAAAGGGTCCATATTTTGTTTAAAATGGACACGATTTTAATTGAAAACAACAACTGACCTACGGAAATCCCACCAAATGCATTCAGATTGTGTTGATCCTTTAGAATAATGATCCCCGGGTCCTTTGTGATGTGTAAGAGTCATCATCGCCTCAATCTGAGGCATGGTGTTTCCTCTAGCACTCAATGGGTCTCTCTTTTGTTTAAAATGGACAAAATTTTAATTGAAAACAACAACTGACCTATGAAAATCTAACCAAATGCATTCGGATTGCCTTGATCATCTATGAGAATGATCCAAGGGTCCTTGGTGATGTGTATGAATCTTAATTAAGTGTTTTATATATTTTTAGGTAAATAATTTGTCCAACCCATGTTATCCCCAAACAGAAAGGGTTCAAGCCACATAGAAAATACATTAGGGTTATGGGGCATTAAATTCAATAAAGGGTATCCAACATGGATTGATTGAGGAAGAAAAGATATTTAATTGTGAACGTAGAGGTAGTGGATGAGTAGAAATGAATATTGGGACATTAGGAAATTATGTAAACTAATGGATGAGGGACATCACTTGTGTGGGTAGTATTGTAAGGTTGTATGAAACCACTAACTATAATATGACATGATTATAAATATAATGTCAGGGGAACAAGTATATGGAATTGGGATACCATGTAATTATAATATGTTGGACAAGGTAAGATTAGTGGATTGTAAATTACCTAAAAATCCTTCCAACACTCACCACTCATGATACCTTAATCATACATTCCCTTCATGCAACAGTCGTAGCCTACCACCCTCAAAATCACTATGCCACCAGAGTATCTTAGTTTATTTTTACATATATTCTAATGAGATAGCTCATCTTCTAGCCAAAATTATATAGTCAATGTCAGGAGATGTCGTGGATGACATCTAGAGACTGGGATGACCCCCATGAATTTCATATATTGTGAGAAAACCATGAATGATAACATGAACTAAATTAGACAACTAGGATGTCAAAATAAATAAACAAAAGTGGCATATCCATGGTGACACCATTAATAGTATTGTTGTGTCATAGTATCACTATGGAAGCTTTAGAGCAGAATATATGGCATTGGATAATTAACACCCACTACATCGCGGGATTGACCATTGTGTCATTACAATCGGGGGGCTTGAACCAAAGGTTGTGGATACACTATATCAATTACATAAAACATTGTGGATAATTTTACCCATATTTTACGATATGAATCTTTGATATATTTTTTAAATTATTCCATAGAGGTTACAAATGTGGTAGTTTTTCATTTTTAAAGGATAAGGGGTATACTTGGTCTAAATTACCTTATGATTTATGTGTTAATTTTGTATGGGTATAATTGTTTAATTAGCTTATTGAGATGCTTATTTTTTTTGAAGGTGTTCGGGTGTGCTGTTGTAGATTATTTCGTAACAGCAGACATGGCATTTATCAGTGCTCTTTTAGCTCTGATAAATGGTGCTTTTATCAGTGCTAAAAGAGTGTTGATAAACTACACCTTTATCAGCGCTAAAGAAGCACTGATAAATGATTAGTTTATCAGCGCTCGTTTATCACTGATAAAGTTTTCCTTCATCATCTCTTTTTTTGAGCTGATAAAGTACCCCTTTATCAGTGTCGAGCTTTACAGTGCTTTTTTAGTGCTGTTAAGCCCGTTTTTATCAATGTTAAAACCCGTTTTTGTAGTAGTGAGTTTACACCCCCACAAAGGAAATAATCCCCATTTTGGACTCAATGAAAGAGATAGAATCTCAATACAATGTCCTGTTAATAATATATTACCAATGAACCTATGTGAATAATTTGATATTTAACTTATTAAATAGTAAATATTAATTATTCCGTGAAAATTCAAATGGCTTGGAATTATACCATACATTTGTATTCGGGTAAAAACACTATTATCAGACCAATGGAGTGGTCAAGAAAACTATCGGAGATCACCTAAAAGGGTAAAACATCCATTTTACTTGTTACAACCATTTAAATTCAAAAATTCAAATCTTTGTTAAAAAATTCAGTTTGGAAAAGAACAGGTCCTTACATGCTACAAGTCATCTGAGAACCCCATTACCAGTGCTCATAGTAGTTAGTTCTAAGATCCAATTAACTTATAAATTCTGAGACAACTAGTGATTAACTTCATACGCTGTTCCAACCATTATAAAGCTATTTTGAGCTTTATCCAGCAACTGTAAATGAGAGGGAATGAAATAAAGGATTAAAGGTATAAACCCCGCCTACAAGCAACTATAAAAATTCACCTGCTTCAAGAGCTAGGTCTGGATGATCACAATGGGTCACAAAAGAAACATAGGAATCAATAATTACTTCCCACTACTAAGTATGGGTATGTATAAGGTTTCCTATAAGACAACTATTTTATTTAATGGATATTTAAACATTAATTTATTTGTGTATTTAAATTCATTTTATTTGGTTAAATTAGGTGGATCACCACGCACAACTTACAAGGACCCTTACAACATATAAATTGAAATATTTCCGCCATTAAATCATTCACATGACACATTTTATCCCATACAACCAATGATCTATGGCTAAATGTTCCACAGTTGGTTTCTTGAAGCATCTTCTTTAACCAATGTATGAACAATCTACAGGTTAAGGTAGATGGTTTAAGTTACAATTATGTTTTATCCACCCTAAAAGAAATGTTTATAACATATTTCTATATATAAATATATCATAGTAAATAACTTCATGTCATAATATAAAAGGAACTTACATCAATCATATGAATCATAGGAAATGCATGTAGAAAAGTTGATATGGAACTACATAATGCATGTCATTTCAAATCCTAGGGTGGCTAGTAAAATTAATGGTTCTAATTTTTCCTCAAATAATCTATCTTAAATCATTCATATCCCATTAATATAATAACAATTAAATGATTTTTTCACTCAATGTTTAAATACATGAAACTATGATAACAAAATAAATTAAAACATTTACATATCCCATGTGATTTGGGTTATGGTGTACTTGGGGTAGCTAATCCTAGGCACACTAAAATTCCAATTTCCTAGCCTCTAAGATAACCCTAATAGTAATAAATAAGGAAACTAAATCTTTCATACAAATTTTTTGTGTCCCTCCAGGGTCCCTACTCATGGTCAACCCGAGAAGGTGGCCACATGACCATTGGAACGCCCCCCCTAAATGCTAGAGGATACCAACTAGCAGTGATGGCCTAGGGTGTCTCTATGGGCAGAATATTCCCTCATTTATCAGAGTAGAGAATATATATATTTATATATAAGAAGCAAATAGGCAATAACGATTTATAGATGAAAACAGAAATAATAATAGTAAAACATTAAAGATATGTAAATAATTATTGGAATCTTCATAACCAGGATATTAAATATGATTACTCGATGTGAAGTAGATTTAAAAAATGATGATGCAGGGTAAAGGGATACATGAATATACCACATGTGAACAAAACATAAAAAAACAAAAAACAAAAATATTATCTTCTCAAGCATAGGTCTGTTCCTTTGACCTGATCTCTATCCCAAAACTGGAATTCAATCATTGGAAGTTGGTTGCTTCCTGCTATCAACATTTTCAACCATAAATTATTTTTGGGTTCCATGGGTGTCCCAAAAAGGGTTTTATATATAATCTAAGTATGTTGCAATCAAAAATTTCTAGGACAATCCATTTCATGCAATATAAAATGATCAGTGTGCTTTAAAAAGAAAATTCATAATGGAAGTAAATAAATAAAGGAAGTGGACTAGGTTTCACTTGGATGCCTCTCAAATAAACCTTATTTGGACTATTATGGTGTCTAAACTATAGAATACTACAATGGTAATATAAGAGGGATAATATTGGAGAAGGTGGATTATCCCCAATCTTTTGATTGGGCTTGGGGAATATCCTTATATTTCTAAAACTAGAGGATGATTTTTCATGTTGAAATCATTCATATTACTTTTCATTAATGAAAATTAAAAACCACATTATAATAATATTATGAGACACCTTAAGCTCATCCATGGAAATAAAGAGAAGCTTTCGATTTATCTCATTAGGGGATCTATTTATAACCAATTCAATGAAGTCTATCAATAGTGACCCAATGATGGATTGACATGTTTCACCCTATGTATGGTGTGAAAATTTTGATGTTTTGACCTCTAGGTCTAAACCTAGTATCACATGTAGGGGCCCAAGTCTCACTTGAGGAATGGATGAACCAAAATTCCATCGACCCCTTCCAAGGGGTCTCCACTATGGAAACCATTTCTCATATCTAGAGATAAAAATGTATAATTCTCGATGAGACCAATATAATAATATCTAGTTTTTCCCCCATTATATTTAAAAAATACTAAAAAATCTAACTAAAATGCCTGAGTGTCCATCCAATGGGTATTTAAATCAGAACACATTATTTCACCCTTGATACTAATGTAAAATAATCTAAATAAACATTACACAGATAACAATTCTACCAAGAGGTCACATTTTATTTAATTCAGGTATTTATATCCCAGTTATCATGTTTGTTAGTGCACCCAATTCTGAAACTAATTATCTCTCAAACATAATTGACATATAAAAATTTCCTACTCACACAGCTTATCCATTTCATTTACCAAATGAGGTATGGGGTCCAACTCATGGTTCACTCTTCAATTCAACTATAAAAATAGGATGAAGTAATTAATTCTGTAACAACACACCTTAAGGGGGTGTTAGTCCATTTTAGTACAATGGGGAATTAGGATTGAAAAGGATAACTCACCCATTGGGGTGGAACAACCCAATGAAATAATCCCAAGGGGTTTATTTTATTTTTCTAGATTTACTATCCAAAGGCTATGGAAGGCATTCAATATAATTTAATTTGAAAAATAATATGAAATACTGGAATAGTGTGACTCGTGGAATATGGACACATATCATATAATTCAAGAAATTAAAGGAAATGGAATAGAACCCCTAACTTATCCTCATCGAGCTTCCCTCATCCTGTGTTGACCTTTTATTTGAGCTAAGCTAGAAGAAATTGATGAAACCGTCGAATTCCCTAAAAACTAGGAAAATGCGATTGCACCCAAATAGTACAAAGGATGGTAATAATAACATTAAATATAATGGAGAGGATTTATAATTACACTTCTAGATTACCTTTGGATTGAACGATGAAGGATTCAGAGTTTTTATGATGGAGGTGCCTCAATCCCAAGTTTTAGAGGGAGGAGACTCTTCACATGAGGGAGGATGAAACTCTACCATTTCAGAAACAATGGAGAAGAAGAAAAATGTTAAAAATAATAAATACGTGGAAAATTTAATTTCACCCTTTATTTATAAGGGTTCACATTTTGGCCACACATTTTTTGAAACCATGTACCAACCATGTGCCATTTACTACTTCAAAGGGGCCCTTCACGCTATTCGGTGAGTAGTTTTTTAACCGTAAAGAAACTATCCAAACACTACCTATGGATTACACAAACATTAAACTTGGGTCAAATGATTATACACAAACTGTGTAGCCCCTACGTCCCCAAAATTTATAGCCACTTCGATTATTGAAACCATTGGGATGTGCTATACGATTTCTTCAAATAGTGTGACCAAGTCTTTTCATCCCACTTTGGGGCTCTGGTACCTAATCTACGAACAAGTACCATAAAAACATAATATATCCTTAACCAGATAAGGCACCATTATTTAAGTTTTGTGAAGGAATTTAAACCAAAATTAAATGTATCATACTATTGGGAAAATCATGGATATTAGGAACATGACAGAGAAGCTTATTCATTTGTCTTAAAATTTGGTCATGTTCATTGTTATTTTTATATAAAAAAATTGATAAGAATGGTTAAATTTAATCTTTTAATATAAATATTTATAATATTTTTTACAAGTATTTAATGTGTAAGAATTAATGTTTCCTAAAGTGAAAGCGAATGATAATAAATTCATCCATTTCACATTTTCAACATCTCATCTTTATCTACTAATATATTGCATTAATTTTTTCTTCAGTTCATCCAGTATCAAAATTGAAAACTATTTATATTCATCAATTTATATCCTCTTGGAAACCTATTATTTAGGCATGATATCAATAATATTTTCAACAAGACTATTTTATAATAACTATATTCACCCAAATATTATAAACTATTTTTAAATTTCAAAAAACATTGATGCATTTGAGTTTCAATTTCTCCAGTTAAAAAAATCAAATTCTTGATAATAATCTCTTAATATAGTTCTTTATGTTTTCAAAAAATTAGAAGATAATTTTTTTTTAATATATTCATTTTTTAAAATTCCATTTACCATTTCACAAAATTATTTCTAGAAATAGATGTTCTTGGTCTTAAAACCAAATTAATTATTATGAAATTTATCATTTAACAGATATTCATGTTTTTTCTAATAGAAAAATTGAACATTCAACTTATCAGGAAGATTATAGATTATTGTCATCATGATAATGTTGTTTGATATAGTATTATTGATATAGAGATCATATGATCATGCCGGTAATTAAGATCTAACCCATAAACATTTGGTTCCCCGGTTAGATTAAAAATTTTATGTGTGGCACCCATTCACCCACCATAAAAAAATATATTTCACTAAAAATATAGTTAGTGTAAAAAAATTGTTTCAAATTCGATTCACTAATGAAAAATAAGAATTATGTATGAATTTTCTAATTATGAATTCTAGTATTAACAAAAAGAAAAAAATATATGATGCTAGGTATATATTTTATTTAGTATCAATGTTGTCTCAATGTATGATGGCTAGTACAACACAAGAGGGTGGGTTAATTTTAGTTTAAACAAATAAACAAAATGCATCCTCTACATGTATAATGTGGATAAGATTTTATTAGCTGTGATTAAAACAATGATCACTATAAAATATGTACACGTATAAAATATACAAACTTTATCAAATACAATAAGTATCAAAGAAATATGGTGATATATAATTTAACTATTTTCAATGAAAGTGTTAATGTATTTGAAAATCAAAAACAAAACATACAGTGTCAGCTAAAAACCAAACACTCTATTAAAAAAATAATATTAAAACCACATTTCTAATCTAATGATTAATGTTTATTTATAGACTGAATCAAATGTATCGATGAATTTAAAATATTCATATGATATACATGATATTATACTTTTTTTAAGGTTTGTATTCATATACCTGAAATTACTTTACTAAAACTGTTGATACCATCTCTAAAAAATACAACGTAACAACATAGATCATCCTTCCAAGCCACAAAATCCCTTGATCCAAATGATAATAAATTTATAAGAATTACTTTCCCTGAAATCCCTTAATCCTGAAGGGTAAAAAAATTCAATTAAAAAGAAAATTTATAAGAGATTTATAATGAAAACATCACAATGATAACACTTAATGAATGTAATCTGAATGAAAAAGATAAAACTAACCTGTAAAAATAAAAAAGGAAGAAATTATAATGCATCAAAATGAAAAAATATTATATTTATCAATCAAAATTTTTATGCATCAGATTCTCAAGGTAATTCTCTATATATAATTATCACCTTATCAAAATTCATCAATTATAGTCTGAAAAATATCTAGATAGCTATTAACGGATCATCAACAGTATATATACAATTGACATCAACACGTTGTTTCATATACATTTGAGTTTAATCAACACCACTCTAGTGTTTATAAATATGGTGGATATAATCTTGTATCCAAATTTAGAATAGTAGATATTATTAAATAAAATTATTTCACTGGTATTTTATTTAGCAGAAGTCTATTTTTCCAAAACATTATATCATAAGATATAATATTAGTTAGATCATTTTCATATAACGTGTATTCTTATTTACTAGAAAATAGTGTAATTGAGTGACTAAATCAATTATAGGGTCATTATCTTCAACCAATAATCATTCATCTTCCTTAGTGACTAGAAAACCATTTCATTTTGGTTCTCTAACATCTTTGGCACTCAAATTTTTGTCTCATGAACATCATATTCCATGGGCACTAATAGAATCTATTCTTATACCAAGTCCACTATATTTTGAGAATAAACATACTCAATTTCAATCTTCCTCCCACTATCCATCATGAGGATGTGGTCCCTCTCATGAAATATGGAATGTATTATTATATTTACCTTCATATGTATGGGTTTATAGATATAATATCCCCATTTTTCCTTAGGATACCATATAAAGATATAATTCATGACATGATTTTCTAGTTTTTTTCTATGTTATCCTTAATAAATTCATCATATCCCCATTAATGAGTATATGACATTATATATTTCTTTTCACTCTGTAACATGAAGTGAATAATATTTTCTACTTTATCTGGTACACAATTTAGTATGTATACTGTAGTGTGTCATGCATACCCCCCAAAGGATAATATAATATCATAATGACTCATCATTTACATCAAAATATAAAGAAATGTATGATTCCTCATTTCACTAACACCATTCCAAAATATAGTATATGGTGGTATGGCTTGAGATAAAATCAAATAATCTAATAAAAAGTTGATTGAGTCTTAGTTAAGATATTCACCACCTTGATTAGATCAATGATTATTTATCTTATTACCATGTTGATTATCTACTTCATTACTGAATTCTTTTAATTCCATAAAAGACTTGAACATATACATTAATATATAGAAATATCCTTATCTAATCAAATCATTATTTAATGTTATTATGTAATAATACCAACATATTTCTTCTAATAGATAAAGTCCACACATGTGACTGTGTATCATTTTTAGACGATATATACCAACTTCACCCTATCCACCAAATATCATCATTTTGAAATTTTCTTATAAACAAAAATAGGATCTATCACATGTTTTTGATCAAAATATTCTTATTAAACATGTTTTTAGAGTATTGTTAGACCCTTATTGTTTACATGAAAAAAACGGTGAAACCACAACTAGGTGTTAAACATGTCATGTTAATTTTATTCAATATCAATTACCATATTTTTCCATAATTTAATTAATAAATACCATTATTCATATATTCCATTCCATTAAAATTTATTTTATTATAAATGTTATATTCTTTACATCTAAATTTGATAGTAAATTAATCAATGTTAATGAAAGAAAAAAATATGATTTTCTAAGTAAATTTGGTCAAAAAAAAATTTCCTCAAAACCAAAATAATATCTGTTGGAAATGGATGGTGTAAGTATACTATATATAAAGAAGCATTTCATTGTCTCTTAACTTATTGAAGATCTAAACCTCATCTTTAAACCCTCCAAAATATATATTGTTCCTTTATTTACATACACATGTGAGCATAAAAAGATTTATATAATATTCAACTTATATATATGGAATCATTTCACATCATAACAAGTATATATAAATCTTCCCTATGATTTTTATGTGTACAATTATTCTTCACGTTACCTTACCTTCCCCTTGAAAATATAAAAATAAAATCCCTTTTCATTCCATTGGATCTTTTTCTTTTTGAAAATATTATTCTTAGGATTTATAGAAATGTAATGAGTATTGGGGACATATTTTGTTCATATTTTTAATATTCAAAACAAAAATCTAATTATTTTAATATTACATTTCTTTATTAACATAACCTATAAATATAATAATTTTTTGGAAATATTATTCTTAATATTACTCAATTTATAATGCATAATGAAACTAGAAAAGACTTTATTTAGTGGGGATAGGTTTAGATATATGCATAGATCATTAGGTAACAAATATTTTATATTTCTTTCCACTCTTTGTATCCAATAATCATGACTACATGAGGCCCAGTAATCATTGAATCTCCAATAATGTATATAAATAGTGAATTATAGATCTCATATCTATCTTATTTCCACTTCTCTTGATAATAATCAAAATGGTGAGACATGATGCTATATGAATCCATATTTACTTTTTTCATTTAAAGCTCACTAGACATAGAGGATAACATTAAAAATTGGACATCTGTGATATCATCCATGTGTTTTAGTTTGAGTGATAATTCTTCCTCACAAGCCTCACTATCACGAGACTCATGAATTATGATTTTTGACATTTATAATTTTCATTATTGGCATAGGATAACTTGAAAGTTCTTATACCATTCCTAGACATTCGAATCAATGATAATTTTATCATTATATAGTATATATAAAAATAAAATAGTTGATGTTTTGTGTATTTAAATTTATATAATAATAAATAACATAAATTTAGTAAATAATTCTGATTAATGAATTTAGATAAATAAATTTAAAAATCATTAATTTCTAAATATTATTTCTGAAACCTAATATCCATCACCATTGGTTTCAAATTATACTATCTCATGGATATTATAGTGTTAGTGATCTATATTACACTTATAAAAACATATAATTGATAATGATAAGTTATTTGAAGGGTTTTAGTAATGCATGTCTTGGATACTACATTATCCCATAGGTCCTTTTTCTTTTGAGTTAAATAACCAATCATAAAATCTTTTATTGGATTTTTTCAACTCTTTCCTCTCAGTTACTTAAATTCTTACATGGGTAATCAAACCTTGAAGAGAACTGTGATATAATAATCTAAAGGACCACGATAAAATTCCATGGTAATTGAAATCAGCCTGATATAGGTTAGTCATGCACTTTGAACTCTTAGATAGATTTTGACATAATTAGTTTAACATTGTGTTGAAATTATATATTGATATAGGGTATTTTTTTGTGTGTGTGATTTTCAAATTTTTTATCATGATCACATGCTTGTTAATATTATGTTAATTTTTATATGTGATTGACCATTTATTGATAAAATTATGCATAATAGAATTAATTTTAATTCTGTGTTTCATTATTGTTACTTAACTAATTTACGTGAACATGATGAAGCCTCCATAGAGAAATTAAGCATGTAACATGATTGAAAAATAATAATAAAATTGGTATTATTATGATATTATCAAATTTTTATTTAATCTAGTGTATGATAAACTAATGTTTAAAATTTATGGAAAACAACATGAACTATAACTTGGAACATGATATAGAATTACACTTTCCCACTTATTTATCTCCAACATTGTATTCACCTCACATATAAAATTGAACTACCTCCACTAACCTAAGATCTTCATCTATTACAAAATCTTTACTCACACGCAGCTGAGGGAAACCAAAGGATTGATGTATGGTGACTATAAAAAATAAACCATGGTTATGAAGACCTTTAAAAATGATAGGATTTGATTAAATGCATTCTATCAATTTTATTTAATAAAAATAAATTTAAATGAAACCAATCACATATACTTGATTAGTTTAAACTCATGATCATCAAAATACATTCTATAAATAATGTAATAAAGATATAATTCACTTCAATTTTTTCTTTAATTAAGACAAAATTCCATGAATTAATCTTTTCGGTGAAATAATTCAATTTATCTTAATTATTTTGATATCATACTAAGATCTCAATATTTTCAAATTTTTTAAAAAGTTAAAATTATAATTTATTTAAAATTAATAAAGTACACATGTATATGTAGAGGAAATAACATGTACCCATCCAAACTACTCAACAAACTCAGTTTTATTTTCACTCTAATGGAATCGTACATATATGTAATAATATGTAATTATAAGGTGTTCACTATTAAGATATGATTTCTTTACACCTTTTAATTACGATGCATGTAATGATCTTAATGTGCAAGGAGTACACTACAAATAATGAACTTAAAAAAACATAAAGATTATAATTTAACAAGAATTTAATTTAATATATAATTAATAATCCCATGGAATGGAATGTATTTTCAATAAATCATAGAAAAAACACATGATATTTTTTAAAATATATAATTAATTTCTCTTTTTTCACTACGGTACAATAGATGACATTATGTGTACTCGGGATACAAAACAAGAGATCACTTTTACCGAAGTCTATGACACACACCTTGGGACAGGGTATGTTTGTCATCCACATATGTTAATGAGTTATATTATGTGTATTCTAGATATATTCCATGTGTCATTGAATTTGTATTTTTTTTTCAGTCTTTGTTTCATGTTTTATATAATATCAACTCTGAACCCAGACTCCAATATTTGGTTGAAAAAAACAATCTTTAATTTTTTGGCTTGATATTGATAAAGACAACCTAATTTTATCCATCTGAAAAATTCAACATTAGATAAAAAATATTGTATCACTTACATGACAATGGACCTTTTAAATATAGAGTTTTAGAGAATTAGGAAAAACTCTTACATAATTTTTGTAAGTGTTTTTCCTAATAAAAGTGAATGAGAATACCACAACATAATTAATACCAATAAATATGTGGACAAAATATAATGAGACTTGTAAAAAATGATTTACATTATACTAGAGTTATATATGACAACAATAATGGCCCTTTTGAAAACAATCATTGAGTAAAGGATCCTTGAGAAGTTATAAAAAACATTGAAAAACTGGACATGTATCTTCAAACATCAAACATTCATCATTGAGTCACCTAAATAAGACAATTCCAACATTTTACAGGGAGTAACCTACAATAGTTAATTCTATGATATCTTACTAGAGACTCATTTCCACTAAACACCGGTGTCAATTAGGACTAACTTACAATATCTAACTCCATCATCACTTTGGAGAAACATACATTTGTTGACTTCATACCTTTAAATAATTCATTGGATATAAATAATGAACATATCCATCCATGGTTTATAATAGAACCACCATTCAATTATCCATATAAGTGTACATGTAAAATATAATTAACATAACATTTTGATGATTTCAATTTTCAACATATAACCCTTGAAAAAAACCATCATGACTATTTTGCTTAATTAATCAGTGGAAAAGAAATACAATTTGTGAAAATAAATTTAGAACAGCCATAATCCATCAAGAGAGTGAATAATGATGGTACACTTGGAATATATTCCAATAGGAGTATATTAACATAATAGTTTATATTTAGACATATGAAAAATACATATATATGATAATTAAAACATTTATTTGGAAATGGTGAAACAAATATTTCTCTATTTGTCATATTTTATAAAAATTTATTGAATATTAGGAAAAATATTCAATTTTAGATATTTATGGAAACATAAAAATATATCATGAAACCAAATTATTGTAATGAAAATTGTAAAATCCCTTCATGTGGTAAATGTTAAAAGTACACATTCTTTTCAGACATTGTAAAAGAGAGTCATAAGTGACCCATGTAGAAAATTGTACAAAATTTCTTTTTAAAACCATTTAAAATAGTGAAAAAAATAAACTAAAATAACATAAATAAATAATATATTTTTATAAAATAACATTCATGAAATAATATATTGAATTCGGTCAAAGATTTTGGTTAAATATTTTTCAAAACAGTAAAAACAATTAATGAATGACCCATTATGAAATTTTAAAATAAAACCCCATTTTAATGAAAGAATATATGTTGGTACATAAAATACCATGATTATAGATAGATTCATGATATTTTTTTAAGGTTCATTTTATACACCATTAAAAAAATATTTTCATAAATAAAAACATTTCTCAAAGAAGGAATCTTGGGATGAGAAAACATTGAAACAAGGTTAATTTTTTAATAAAAAATAAATAAAATATTTGATGAATACCGTTTTGGAAAAAATATTTTTTAATGAATATTAAAAAACATCTTGGGGAAATATGTACACCATATAAAATAAATCATCATGTATAACATGATTTATGTCTCATGGAATTGAAATTGAGTCCTTGGATTGTTGGAACCAAGGATGTTCTTTGCTGGAAATGGAGTATGATTTGTGTTTGTTTTCAATCCTCTCATGGAAGATTAGGGATTTAACAAGTAAAGAGATATTATGTTTTAAACAGGAAACATATTTAAGGTAATATTTATATCATCGTAGCAACATCGTATTACAATGGATCATTACAGCACACAATGGTTTAACAGAAAGAATGGCAGAAATGTCATATTACAATAGAGCATCACGAATGGAGGAGGAATGTGAAGGTGGTTTTAAACAAAATAAAAAATAATATTGGAGGTAGTGGAGCATCATGAATGAAAAAATATATAAATTTGAGGCAAACCCTCTTCCCTTCACATTAATTTTCCAAGATAAATCTTGGATTTAAATAATTTCACAAAGCTAGGGGAGCACCGTGAAACTAAAATTTCATGTTATATTGAGAATCATGGGAAGACTTGATGAGTCTTGACTGATGCCAATAATTTATAGTAATGAGTGCTTCATGATTATGTGGTATTCCATGATGGCTTAATGATCTTTACAAATAAAGTTTTTTCTACGATGGTAAGGTGCATCACAGAGGTAGTGAGATTCATGGAGGAGATTCTTGAAAGGGAATATAAAAAATTAGTATTTAATGAATGATGATTTCAGACTGCATAAACTAATGTCTATGGTGAAATAATACTCTTATGCTATATAGGGACAAATAATTTAATGTTAATCCATTTAAGTGAACTTTATGAAGATAAACTATATTAGAATTCTCTCAATATAGTGAGATAGGGGGTTGATGGAAGTGTTTCGAGGGATTACGCATGGTATCCCTAAAATCTTGTAATATAAGTGTGTCTAGAATCGAGTGGTTGTGTCTGAACATATCTATTCCACAACATGTAAAGATTATGGGATTTAGGTATGAACAACACACTGTCAACGTATGCTCCTTAGACTAGCCCTTAGTGGTGAACTAGTTAAAACTATTGTGTTTTCTCTTTTTATGTGAATATTTTATTACTAGACTATTGAAATAGATGGGTTTAAAAATTTCCTACTATAATGGTAAGAAGTTAAATTTTCTTTATAGAAAAAGGTGATGCCCAGATTTAACCCTCTCCATTCAGGATGATCAGGTGTCCTACGAGTGGTATCAGATTGAAGGTTCTCCTATGCTGGATTGTATATAGTAATTTTATTCAATATTGAATATTCGACTTTCATTCCTGAGTTAACAATGAAATATATTTTTATGATAATGTATTAATCTTTTAGAAGAATTTGATATCCTCCATGACCATGAAAAAAATAAAAAATACATAGATGATTCCTTAGAAGAAGTCCCTCATATCATTAAAAGATGTAGTATCTGGTTCTCAATGCCTTTTTGAAAATAAAGATTTATCATTCTTGGAATGTATAGTGCATCTGGCTTAGGATTCCACCAATGACTAGGACAATCTTCTTACCTCATGTAAGTCAAAATATTCAATTGATTTGGAGTCATATGTTATAACCACTGAATGTTATAATCAAAATAAGGATCTAAGCATCAGTGGTATATTTCATCAATAGACAACCTCACAAGAATTTTCACTCGAATGATTATGAAAATATCTTCATGATATTCCTAAAAAAAACTATCGTATTTGTTTCTATAATATTTTAATGTACACAATAAGAGATCACCTAACTAGAAGGAGAAGTTGATTCAATGAAAAATGGTTTGGAAGGAAAAGTTCTTGAATGATTAAATCTCTCTATGAAAGATAAAACCTTTGATGAAACAAAGAGTGAATGTGAAATATGTTCCTCAAAACACCTCAACAAATTTGAAGAGAAAGTGGAATTCAAAACATATCATGAATAAAAAAATCCATGTGATTGATGAGATATGTAACAATATAATTGATGTCAAGTGTCTACAATTGGAAGGAATATACAAGAATATCAAGGAACTCAACTCATTGATTCAGAATAATGTGATGCTTCAGGAAGAAGTAGTTGTTATAGTGAATAATATCTTTGAATAATAGTTGAACATAATTGAAGATAATAAATCCATCCTCAATATGAAATGTATATATATGGAAGGCTAGTTTGTTCATATTTATAGGAAATATATTGACACTTCACAAAAGAGGGAAATTGTTGATGCCACTACACTATGTTCACAGGAGGATTCTAAAGCTAAAATGACTCCAACATGTGACAATATGATCTTGACATCTTTTGATGATTTATTTCATGTAGCTGAGATGAAAAAGGTATCATCCATATAAATTATTTTTAATGATTCTAAACATATTGTCATGGATAGTTCCAATTTTAAGACATATAATAGTCCAGTATAGTTGATGAAAGGTGATATGAAACTACCACCATTACCCAAGTCAATAGAAAAAAGAGTATGGAAGCATTATTCCCAAGAAATTTCACAAAAAATCATGGATAAAATCTTACAACCTTATACATATGTTATTATTAGATCTATGTTTTTTGGTTAATGATGGCGCTACAACATATTTGGTCATTGTGGATTTAATTTTTGGCACAATACTCAAAATGTATATGCACAATGGAATCCAATCTCTGTGGGGAAAAATCTAAAGAAGATGTATCAAAATCCATAGGTCCATAAGCATATGTATACTTCCAGCCAATTTGGAATTCTTTACAACATCTATGATATTTGTAATTAAAGTGGCCACACGGTTAGTAATTATTTATCTTAACATGCCTTAAATGATAATAAAATAAGTCCAAAATGCATTCTAAGTATTAATAAGCTACCTTGGGAAGAAATTAGGAAATTATTGTTAACAAAAATTCTCCCAAGAATATATCAAAAATGGAAGTAGTGAAGACCCTGTATTCCAAATACAAGATGTTCAAGGGAAGTGAATCCAAAATAACTACTAAGATTAAAGAAACTCTGACGAACCCTAGTGGAAGATCCAAACATTATTTAAGTGTTCCAAATGACATGTTAGTGACATAGCTATAATATTTGGAATTAATGAGGAATGTTGAATATCCACAGTCCATATCTGATGCAAAGGGAAAAGAAATGATTCCACATATTGAAGACAATGTGCACATGAACTTGAAAACAAAATGAATCTCCTATTTTAAAGAAGTTATATGTGAGGGATGCATGAAATATTGTCATGGTGAAAAATTATGTTTAACATTAATACTAGAGCATGAATTAGTCTTTAAGAGGAGTACTAATGTATCATTTAATAATCCTTTTACCCATACAAATTCTCCTCAAAATGTAGATTATAATATGAAGAGATCTATGTTGCCTCCACATAAATTAAAAAATATGTTCACTTGTGCCAGCATGGAAATATGATTAAATGGAAAATTTTGGTTCAGAAAAACATCTAAAACATTATATTCATATTGATGAAGCATGGATGATCCACCTCATTCCCCTAATCATTGGTAATTATTTGATTTTATTATAATTTAGGGAATTGAAAGGTGAATCTTGTTCTCAAGGGGGTAACCTGAGAAGTAGTGAGGGCTTTAATTTTTCTTTTGATGGCCTCGATAAAGAACCCACTATCTTTGAATGATTCCTCAAATTGGTATTCAAATATAGACATGAAGGATGATCAATTTTAGATGAACAGGAATATGTTATATTATGGATAACTAGTTTAAATAAGAAACCATCTTGGGTTGATCTTATTACTGGTATCCTAAAGAACAAGGTTTCAAGAAGATTACCCATGGTGAAGTTGTGAATGTTATCTAATCTTGAAAGTCACATGTTGAACAACCATTATGGTGTTTTCCCCATACTTAAATTTCATAAAAACCATTCCTAATGATATCAACAATTATGACGATGATGATAAATATTTACATTTAGGGGGAGACAAATAAATAATTACGAAGAAGATTCTGGAATAATTATTTCATTTTTTATCTTAAATTATTATTTTTTAAATTCCATAAATATCATGACATTGAGAAAGAAGTTTCATGTATCATTATTAGTGGTGTAGGGATAGAATAAGAAGTTCAAATAGTTTAAGTCTTATAGAATATTCTAGGTTGAAATAAATAATATTATCCAGAATAAGAATGAAATAAGAAACGATGTCTAGAGTAAATTCATCTAATCCTCACATGTGAAATTGAAGGGAAGAATTGATCAATCTCACCTCCTTGGGGATTGGAAAACACCTATATGAAATGAGGAGCATGATGAATAATGAAAAATCTTTTTTCTAGTAAATTTTTGAACCAACCTTATTTGAAGAAGCTTTGAATAATGTATCATGGGGGAAATCCATGAAGTGTTAGATCATATTGACAAGAGCTTGGTAATTTGATCAGAAATAAGTCATGATTAGTGTGTAAAGGATATTCACAGATTGAAGGGTTCTATTTTGAAGAAACAAATTCTCTATTAAAGATATTAGAGTCGACCAGGTTTTACCTGCTATGAAAATCCAAAGAGAATTCAAGGTTTATCATAAAAATGTCAAAACATATTTCTTAAATATAGAATATTAAGAAGAATCATACATTGAACAGAAAGTTGGATTTATTATTCATAATGATGAAGAAAATGATTGAAGATCAATTAATTCCATCTATGGTCTAAAAACAAGCACTACATGCATGGTATTATTGACTGTATGCTTATACAAAAACCCACCAATTCAAAGTAAGAGGTGTTGATCACAATCACTATGTGAAGAATAAAATGAAAGATAAATATATGGTGCTGATATACTTGTATGTATTACATTTTGAAGAAGTAGGAATAGATTAGTGGAAGAACATTCCAATCACAAGAAATTAGAATTTGAAATTTCTATGATTGGTGAACTCACAAAAATCATGGGGTGACAGGTGATATACAATAAGGATCACACTTGCATTTGTTAGTAATTGTATGCAAGAGATTCTCTAAAGATATTCAATATTCATGACCTTAAACCAATTTCTACTCTGATTGCGGTTGGGTCAAAACAAGTAAAGTATGAGAATGGGACATCTATACATCCCAGAATATATTGGATAATCGTTGGAAGATTCTTCTACCTAATGAAGACACGGCCATATATTGCCTTTGCAATATTCTTAGGGTCCCACTTTCTGATTAATCCAATAGAATAACATTTGGTGGAAATTAATACTATAATAATGTACATTCAAGGTACTCACAATTATGGATTATACTTTGTTTTAGAAATATATGGTGAACTATCTGTATTTTTTGATACTGATTGGGTTGGTGATGTTGTTGATATAAAGTATAGAATTGTTGGGGAATCTTTTATTAGTATGAAATTTGTGGGCTGGTTGAGTATGATATAGGAATGTAAATCTTTTAGAACTAAGGAAGCTTAGTATACCTCTACTAAAAAGGCTTGCACTAAGATATTATGGATGAAGCAATAACTGATAGATATTGGATATGAGGTGAAATAAAAAATGGTCATTCTCTATGATAACAAGTGAATAATCGATATTATAAAGAATCATTTTCATTATTCTAATATGAAACATATTGAAATCAGATATCACTTCATCATGGAAAAAGTTCAAAAGCCATGATTAAAATGGGTCATGTTGAAACTAATGACGAGGTGGAATCTATTCTAACCATTCCATAGATATCATATTTGTTCTAGAAACATCAGTTGAACCTTGGGGTCCATCCACCTCCTAGTGCATGAGGATGTCACAAATATTCCCCTCTCCCCATGTGTATTTACTATTTTAATCTATTTTTGGAAATATTGCAGGTTTTTATGTGAGATTCGATCTAGGGTGAGTTTGTTTTTTAGCTCCACAAGTAAAAATTACGTTCTTTGGATTTATTTCCAACAGGGGAGAATTAAAAAAAATGGAGAAGTTCAACATTACTAAGGTGAATAATGAGTTGAAAAGTGGTATAATGGTAATGGAGAAAAGAATTTGGTGTTATGAGGATATAGTCACAGATTATCTTGGACATCATTAAGAATTCCAAAACACAAGAACCAAATTCACAATTCCCATGCCTTTCTCCACACCTCGATTTTATAACCTATAATTAGAGACTAGAAAGAGTTTTATTATTGAAAATCAAATTTTGGTATTGAATGGTGATTCATTTAATTTATCTGCTGATTTCCAACAAACCCGAAAGGGGAGATTATTAGAACCTTGGTAGTTCTTTGTTGTAAATGGAGTATGGTTTGTTTTTATTTTCAATACTCACATGGAAGATCAAAATTTTTGAAAGGAAAGGTATGTTACAGCTAAAGGTAACAAAATTATTGAATTTTTTTTTGTTTCCCAGTGTTTTCCAAATTTTAGGGGTCTAAAATCTGGAGGATGTCTTGCACCAAGAAAAGTGAATTTTCATGAATTCCTTATGAAGATATGGAAAATGAATGAGTTTTTCAAAGATGGAATTCATGAATGATTTTTTGCAAAGGATCAAATAAATATGATGATGATCCATGCGGAAATTATAAGCATCATGAATGATGAAGAATTGGAGCATCGTGAATAGTGAAGGTGATTTCTTTGATTATGAGAATTGGAGCATCATGGCATGTGATGGTTTGATGGAAATATTTGTGAAAACATAAAATTACATTGGATCATCCTAAATGGATGAGGTATAAAAAGGTGGTTTTTATTGATCTAGAAAACCCATTAAGAGGAGGTGGAGCATGACGAACATCCGAGCCTGTAAATATGAGGCTACCCATATTAACATCATAAGAATTTTACCATGAAAAATATGGAATTGTTCAGATCTCAGGAATCCATGGGAGCTCCATGAAACTTAAATTCCATAGAATCTTGAGCATTATTAAAAACCATGTTGTGTCTTGACTTATGAAAAATATTTTAATTAATTATTGGTTTGCGATGATGGGGTATTCCCGATTGACTCATTAAGTTATATGAAAGTGTTTTTTTCAAGAAGTTAGGGTGCTTCATGATGGTAGTAAGGTTTATAAAAGATATTTCTGATAGGATGTTTTAAAAATAAGTTTATTTAATAGTGATTTCAGACTGCATAAAATCAGGCCAATAGTGCTAGAAAATACTTATTATAGACAAGTAAAAATACAATAATTAGAATCCATTAAAGGAACCTTCAAGTTAATAAACTGATTTTTACTTCTCTCAATGCAGTGAGCTAAGGGGAGTTGATAGAAGTGTTTTTATGGACATGATTTACTATCACTAAAATTATATAAAGATAGTTTTCCTAACACATAGTAACTATTTCTGACCTTATTTTTTCCAAAAAATGTTAATATTAGTGGATTTAGGTACTACCAACACACTATCAATGTATAATCCTTGTACTAGTACCTAGTGGTGAACCATGTAAAAATGTGTTTTTGTCTCTTTTCATGTGATTTTTTTATTACTACACTATTCCAAGAGAGAGGTTTAAGGGGTTCTTACCAATGTGGGAAAATATCAAATTTTTAGTAGATAAATGTAACACCCTGATTCACCCCTCTCCTCTCAGGGTGTTCTGGGGTCCCACATGGTAACCATCACAAATTTTTTAACATTTAAATCAATATATAATGAAATATATAACATCATATAAACATTAAATATCATTATCAAAGAGTAATTTATAAAGTAATATACCAATAGACATTATATAGACCTTATAAAATTAATTAGGTTTGTAAAATAAGACATCTCTCAATGAAATAATATTGAGAAGAATATTCCCTACAATAATCATATGATTAAAGGTAAAATTTAATCAATGAAGTGATAATGTTTAAAACTTTTAGTACAAAAGAAATAAGAGAAAATATAGGATAATATAATCATAGTTCATTTCACATATATGTTGTACCTCTTGTACCCCTCGTGGTTTGATTTTCATGATCACAATCACTCACTTATTTATCCAATCCTCTTTCAAGTGTTTTCGGATGATAGGAATCATTTCACGTTGCCAAGGAATTGGGCCAAGAAGGCCAAGAAGGCAAAAAGCCTAAAATGGACTGAAATTCAGTCCACCGGCCAACCGGTGGCTTCACCACCGGCCAGCCGATGGACCCTGGACAGAAGGCTGAGCCACTGCCTCAGCACCGGCCAACCGGTGGCCTCAGCACCGGCCAGCCGGTAGAGCCCAGACCGAGAGTCCAGCCACTGCCTCCACACCGGCCAACCGGTGGCCTCAGCACCGGCCAGCCGGTGGCACCCAGCCAGAACAGTATTTGCTAATGCCTGAGCACCGGCCAACCGGTGGCCTCCTCACCGGCCAGCCGGTTGCGCCTGAGCCCGAAGGCCTCTCCTTTTTGCAAGCACCGGCCAACCGGTGGCCTTTCACCGGTCAGCCGGTGGAGCCAGTCAAACTAGCCGTTGGGCTTTTGACCAGCCTGTCCACTTGGCCTCCAACGGCTCCGAAGACCTCTCCAACGGCTCCGAAGACTCCCTAAGGCCATTTGAGGGTTCCCCTTCTATAAATAAAGGACTAGGAACCCCCGGAAGCCTAAGGAACATAGTCGGAACTATAAGGAAGCCCACGAGAACATTTTCCATCATTTGGCAAACCTCCGACGGATTCCTCCAATGGAACCTCACTTGCTCCAACACATTTCCACATCCAAGGAGCACCACAAAAGAAGCTTGGGAGCGCCCTTCATCAGCTCCATCAATCCATTGGCGCCCAAGACTTCCTCATTACGGGTTTTATTGTTTTATTTATTTTGAGCATCATTTTGGGTTTGTTCCTACAAACCCCATCTCTTTCTCTCATCCTTTCTTTTGGGTTTTCACATCACCTTTAAGGTGTGAAGAGGTTAGTCAAGCCTTTCCTTTTAAAAGGCTTGAATCAATGGTGAGCTAGCCTTCACCTGTAAGAAGGCTAGTGGGTTCTTGCTCAACCATTGAAAGCATGTGGGTTCTTGCATAACCATTTAAAAGCAAGCTGTAATAGGTGAGCTAGCCTTCACCTGTAAAAAGGCTAGTGGGTTTCTTGCTACAACCATTAAAAAGCAAGCGGTAGTAAATCTCTCAATGGTTGAGTTGGGAGCGGAGACGTAGGCCGGGTTTTAGGCCGAACTCCGTTATCAATTCTTGTGTCTTGCCTCATTTATTTCCGCTGCACTTTCACATTGATTTTAAATTGTTAATCTTTTTTTAAAAGGCAATTCACCCCCCCTCTTTCCATCACTTCCTTTCTTTCTCCGCCCAACAATTGGTATCAAAGGCAAAATTTGAGTAATACCTTCACCGGTTTCAAATTCAAGATCTTTTTTGTGATGGCTTCAACCTCTTTCGCCCCCGAAGGATTTTCTTGGGGTCGTGCTCCATTTTTTAAGGAAACCGACTATAATTATTGGAAAACCCGCATGACCACTTTTCTTAGAAGCATTGGCTATCCCATTTATATAATTGTCATGCAAGGTTACACTCTCTCTTCCCCCGATGAATCCAAATGGACTCAAGCCAATATTAAAAATTTCGAGCTTGATGGCAAAGCCATGAACGCTCTTCATTGCGGCCTTGATCGTAATGAGTTCAATCGAGTTTCCACATGCACCTCCTCACACGAAATCTGGAAACTTTTGGAGGTTACCCATGAGGGGACCAACAAAGTCAAGGATACTCGATTGGACATGTATCGTCAAGATTTTGAGTCTTTTTCCATGCATCCATCCGAATCTATTTCTGAAATGTTTACACGCTTTACTGACGTTTTCAATGGTAGAAAATCTCTTGGAGATAATATTTCTGCAGAAATGATGGTCAAGAAGATCCTATGGATCCTTCCAAGCTCATGGGCTCCGAAAGTCATGGCAATCCAAGAAGCGAAGGACATCAAAAACATGCCGGTCGAAGAGCTCATCGGATCACTCATGACTTATGAGATCACCATGAGGAGGCAAGCTGAAAAGGAAGGAAAACCAATAAAAACTCCAAAGAACATTGCCTTCAAGGTACAAAACGAAGAAAGCTCATCCTCCTCATCTTCTTCCTCTTCAAGCGGCGATTCCGAAATGGAGGATCTTGCCCGCAAGATGCACAAGTTCATGAAGAAGCACAAAAAGAAGAAATCCCGCAAGGCCCGCAAGGCTCAACCCAACGAAAAATCTGAGCCCAAGGTAACATGTTACGGGTGTGGCGAGAAAGGCCATTACAAGCCCGATTGCCCACTCAACAAGAAAAAGGCCAAGCAAAAGGAGAAGAAGAAGGCTTTCAAGGCCACATGGAGTGATAGCTCCACATCCGACTCCTCCTCCTCCTCGAGCGACAACGGTAACAAATGCCTAATGGCATTCCATGAGGTAACATCTTCCGGCTCCTCATCCTCAAGTTCTTCCAATTCTTTCAATCACATGTCTTATGAGGATCTCCAACATGCAAGAGATCAATTAGAGGAAGGTTTTCACGAACTTTCTTCCAAATTTGTTGCTTTAAAAAAGAATTTCAAAAAACTCTCTTCCGAAAAAGAACAACTTCTCAAAGAGAAGGAAGAGTTGACCCTCAATATCCAAAATCTTCCCGATGTTGAATCCATGGAATCAACAATCAAAGATTTAAGGGAATCCTTAGCCAAGTTCACCCAAGGGGAACAAAATCTGACCAAACTCTTAGGTTCCCAACGCGTATCTAGAACCACCCAAGGGCTTGGCTATTCCAAGCAAGCTTCCTCCTCCCATGCTCCAACTATTTTTGTAAGGGGGAGCTCTCAAAATAAATTTTGTAATTATTGCAAAAAACCTGGGCACTTAATTTATGAGTGCAATTGCAAAAATGCCCGGTATGGCCGCCCCAAAAGCATTTTTCTTAATGATGAATTTTATAGGAGAAGACCCGCCACTAGACAAGTGTGGATTGAAAAATCCCTTCTAGCGAGTCTCACCGGACCAAAATTTGTCTCGATTTCAAACACCTCTCCCCGGTGATTTGTTGTTTTATTTAGGGGGAGTTAGGTATGTTTAAGAATTTTTGTTTTATTCAAAACTTTCTTTTCAAACTTTCAATTTCAACACTTGGTATCAAATTTTTCAATTCAAAATTTTCTATTCAATTTTCATTTCAAAATTTTCAACTCTTGGTATCGAATTTTTCATTTCAAAACTTTCAATTCAAACTGTTATTCAATTTTTCATTCAAAACTTTAATTTCAAATTTTTGATTCAAAACATTCAATTCAAATTTCAAAAATTTCAATTGATTTTAAAATCTCTATCTTATTTTTCAACTCATTCCCTCAATCAAGTTTTATGCCCCGTGCTATTTTGATAATCAAGAAGGGGGAGAAATTCTTGGTTGATTGGGGGAGAAATCCTTTAAAGCATGCTTTTCATTTCATTTTCTACATTACTTGTTTTGGTGATTGTGATCATCAAAATTGGGGGAGATTGTTGTACCTCTCGTACCCCTCGTGGTTTGATTTTCATGATCACAATCACTCACTTATTTATCTAATCCTCTTTCAAGTGTTTTTGGATGATAGGAATCATTTCAGGTTGCCAAGGAATTGGGCCAAGAAGGCCAAGAAGGCAAAAAGCCTAAAATGGACTGAAATTCAGTCCACCGGCCAACCGGTGGCTTCACCACCGGCCGGCCGCTGGACCCTGGACAGAAGGCTGAGCCACTGCCTCAGCACCGGCCAACCGGTGGCCTCAGCACCGGCCAACCGGTAGAGCCCAGACCGAGAGTCCAGCCACTGCCTCCACACCAGCCAACCGGTGGCCTCAGCCCCGGCCAGCCGGTGGCACCCAGCCAGAATAGTATTTGCTACTGCCTGAGCACCGGCCAACCGGTGGCCTCCTCACCGGCCAGTCGGTGGCGCCTGAGCCCGAAGGCCTCTCCTTTTTGCAAGCACTGGCCAACCGGTGGCCTTTCACCGGTCAGCCGGTGGAGCCAGTCAAACTAGTCGTTGGGCTTTTGACCAGCCTGTCCACTTGGCCTCCAACGGCTCCGAAGACCTCTCCAACGGCTCCGAAGGCTCCCTAAGGCCATTTGAGGGTTCCCCCTCTATAAATAAAGGACTAGGAACCCCCAGAAGCCTAAGGAACATATTCGGAACTATACAGAAGCCCACGGGAACATTTTCCATCATTTGGCAAACCTCCGGCAGATTCCTCCAAGGGAACCTCACTTGCTCCAACACATTTCCACATCCAAGGAGCACCACCAAAGAAGCTTGGGAGCGCCCTTCATCAGCTCCATCAATCCATTGGCGCCCAAGACTTCCTCATTACGGGTTTTATTGTTTTATTTATTTTGAGCATCATTTTGGGTTTGTGCCTACAAACCCCATCTCTTTCTCTCATCCTTTCTTTTGGGTTTTCACATCACCTTTAAGGTGTGAAGAGGTTAGTCAAGCCTTTCCTTTTAAAGGGCTTGAATCAAAGGTGAGCTAGCCTTCACCTGTAAGAAGGCTAGTGGGTTCTTGCTCAACCATTGAAAGCAAGTGGGTTCTTGCATAACCATTTAAAAGAAAGCTGTAATAGGTGAGCTAGCCTTCACCTGTAAAAAGGCTAGTGGGTTTCTTGCTACAACTATTAAAAAGCAAGCGGTAGTAAATCTCTCAAAGGTTGAGTTGGGAGCGGAGACTTAGGCCGGGTTTTAGGCCGAACTCCGTTATCAATTCTTGTGTCTTGCCTCATTTATTTCCGCTGCACTTTCACTTTGATTTTAAATTGTTAATCTTTTTTTAAAAGGAAATTCACCCCCCCCCCTCTTGCCATCACTTCCTTTCTTTCTCATCCCAACAACATAATCTTGGAATTATAATTTCCATGAAGTATATGTATAACCTAATGAGTGGAAATTGATTTATGAAAACCCTTACTTTGAGTCCCCACTTTCAATATTTGTACTTCAACTCAGGTATAGAAATATAATATTAATTATTTACTTTTTGGTAACCTTTTAATATTTTAATATGTTTTCCTTGAATCTTTTAATTTTTTTATAACAACAATATATAAAATTACTTAATAAGTTAAGTCCATATCGGGTGTTTTGAAGATGTTCATTTAATAATTACAAAAGAACATTGGTATGTTTACCATTTTCAAATATTTCATAATTACATAATTTCGTGAATAATAATCTTGAAATAATTATCAATTTTATAGATTATATAATTTTTTTAACCATCCATGAATGACATACATGAATAATAAATCACATCACTTCATAAGGGTGAAATTAAATATGTTTTCAGAAAATACATTTCCATTTTCTAATGGTTAATCGTTATGAAAATAGATGAAATATTATATTTCTATAATTATTTTTATTTCAGAAATAAAAAATACAATTAATAAATACATCACTTCAAATATCCATTATAGGTTATGAGAAAAAATGAAACACATCAATTCGTGGAGGTGGATGTCCACACAGATGCATGAACAATGTTTTCATACCCCATGGGATGAAAAATGAGAAGAATAATGTTATTAAATTAACTTAATAACAAATTATTTTATCATATATACTTGTGTTAATATATTGTAATGTTTTAAAAAATTTGTATAAGGTAGAAGAAGTAAAATGAAAGGGCCTGAGTAATGTAATTACCATCTCTTTGAAGAACCTATTTTGTATCTATCATCATGGTACCTAGGTATTTTCATTAAAAAAATTAAAAATTAAATATTTATAAGGATTGTAATAAGTGTATTTGGTATTTTATCATGATATGGGGATTAAGATGTCTGAGGAAGAGAATATATGTGGTGTCCTTATATAAGAGATGAGAGGGAATGTCTTTGACTTACTAAATGAATTAAATTAATATAAATTAATTTTTATGTTAAATTGGATCCAAAATTATATATTTATAATTTATAATGCATATTAGTATGAAATATATTATAAAATTATGGTCACACAACTTCAGTTGACATTTTAATATTTATCTCTTAGTTTTAACGACATGTTAACCCTTCCAACAATTATGTCGATATCAATGTTTTTTACATATCAGGGAGAGATAAATTTACTATAAAAGAAAAAATGACCAACAATTTTAAAATGGGTGAAACTATAGACTACATTGAATTAAATTGGCCAAATATTATATTTTATGAATTTTAAATCATTTAATAGAATATCATTTAACATAAAATACCATTAAATCCTTTTTAAGGACTATTCACATAGCTTGAAATTATAGACATAAAGATATCAATTTGATTCAAATATAAACATATAAAACAGAAATAACTTGTTATGTTTTTTCAAAAAAAAATTGGGTAACATAATAATTCATAAAAAAAATTAATTTTAATGTTTTAAAAATTAGTTACTAGATTTTATACTCCCTACACAAGAATTGTGTCTGTGTTTTGTAAGAATGTAAGGTAATTATTTCTTATGAAGAATTAAAAATAAATTGAAATAATAAAAATATTATTTATCTTCCAAATTACCATTTATAGCACCACATGTCCAATTTTTATCTCTATAAAAATTGTTCTTGGTATATAAATAAAGAGAGTGATATTTTTTATTTATTCATTACATAAAATAATATTATTTTAATTATCAAATATAGATAGAAAAAATTACAACAAACCATAGCCCAAACTCTGTGTTTTGGGGTTTAAATCAATAAAATTACATTTCAGTCTTTAATACTGATTAAGGTGGCCATATTTTCACCATAAAAACATACAGAAATTGAAAGGAAATATTGGATCACTTAGATTCTATAGCTCCTTTTAGGTTTAAGGTTTTAGATATTTAAGAAAAACTAGTGTATAAAAAATACCAACTTCATTATCTTATTACATTTTCCACTAAATAGTGGTTTTTATATTTCTCATTAAGTCATCATAATCATCCATATAAAATAATTTATAAGTAGAATTAGTTCAGCCTCATTAATTATAACATGGGGAAAATAAAACATAATAATTATGATCTCAAATGATTAGTAATGGAAAAAATATTCATTAAAAATTTAATTCCACCAATGAGTATAAGAAATGCACAGGGGTATGTTAACAAAATCAATTTTCATGAGTGAATCATAAAAGAACTCATTCCCATTATAACATAGATCCTTGAATATGAAAATATATAAAATGGAAGACTCATTATAATAAATATTCATGAGACATTTGATATCAATCTTGATCAGAAAAAACATTATAAAACCATATCTTGTATTTAAAACCCTTTTCGGTAATATATAGTAATACATTAATTAAAACCATTAAAACCCCATTAAATTGGAATAACTGTACAAATGACTCCCGAAATAATTATTACCCCATGCATTAGAGCGCTATCTAGGTGCACTAATTATATATTATATAATGGGATCACCAAGTTCTATTTGGGCCACCCCATTATATAATATTTATGGGATTAACTGATCTTAACTGTTTTACCCCATCACATATAATGTCCAAGAACAAATTCATGAATAAAGTGTAGTGAGCTATAATTTAATCATGAAAATGAAATAAAAAATCATTATTTTTTCATAACCTGATTAACCAATGGAAAATAAATTGATTTCCCTATGAATACATTTGAATTGTGGTTAACATATATAAATGAAATAGGTTCTATAATAATTTATTTTAAACATTATTAACCTGAGGAAAGAGAAATTCGTTCTATAAAAATATCTTTAAAAATATCTGAATTCATATAGATAAATAATGAGGATTATATCATTACCAAACATCCCCAGTGGAAAATAATTAACAACCTGGGATTTTTACCTTTATAAATGTAAATATCATTAAAATATCAACATAAAAATTCTTCGGGAAAATATACTTTTCATTTTTGAAATGACTATTAAGAAATATTGAAAAAAATTTCCTTTGAAACTAATTTCTAAAAACAATATTCCAAAAATAATAAGAAAATATTTCATTTAAATATTCCCTTTTATAGTTTCAAATGAAGATTCAAATAATTGATTGTCATGTTTGTTGGTAATTCTGTACATGAGACAATAAACATTCCTTTTGCACAATTTATTTTTTTGAAAAAGTTCCTCGATAGAGAAGTGATATGAATATTTATTTTAAGAAGTAATAGAAAAAGTGGGTTAAAATTACATTAATAGATCATTTTAAAAAGGTTAAAATAATTTTGAAATTGTATTAGAAAAAAAAAGAATAAAACAGATTTCTGACTGAAGTTAGAAAAATGTCAGATTTTTATAAGTATTTTTCTCAATTATTCAATTTACCAACGTGGGAAAATTGTAATATTTCCTAAAAAAATCATGAATAATAGTAAGATAATATATCTAATGAGAATTAATAGATTTAAATGTTGGATATTTTATCATACACACTCTTGATAAGTCATGAAATTGTAACAAAATACACTTTCCACTTTACCAAAATTGAATCAAAATCCCATTAAAATAATAAAATTAAATGAAACATATAATATCATGAAAATAAAGATATTAATTATATAAATGGTAAAATGGTAATTATATACTCTTCATAAAATATGATTCAAGTATAATATAAAAAAATCCCAATGACAGAAAATTGAGACAAAAATCCCTAACTGCTTTCGTATCATTGAAACAATTGACCCAATGAAACTGAGATCATAAAAAGGATATGTATACAAAAAAATTAAATATAGAAATATTAAAATACCGTAATTGGTCTTATATAAAAGGGGAAAAAAATAAGTGTATAATAGGACATATATCTCAACTAATAAAAGTGAGATGAGAAAAAAACCTTACTTTGGGACGGAATAGTCTTGAGAGCCTTTATCTTCCAAAATAATAAAATTGTTTTAAATAATTTATTTTATTGAGAACATTTTTATAGTTTATAATTTATTTTTTTTTCAATTATAAACATTATATATATGTTTTCTTGATCAATTATGTTTACTTCTTACGTTTGGATCATTTTTGACATTTGTGTCAAAAAAGACTTTAGTTGGTTGACTATGGTCAATGTGGTCATTATATACACATATAAAGAATAATTATAATAAAATAATTAATATATATATATAAATTATACTTTAAAGAAATCATAAAATATTGTTTTGAAAAATGAACTAACGATACGATCACATATATGAAAGGCAGCACATACGCATTAGTAATGTTTCCATTTTTCAATGATCATTATGGATAAAAGGGAATTAAAATTTTTATCATTAAATAATGATAAAAATAAAATAAATACCATATTATGTAATTATATATACCTATATATATTATTATTTTTATGTTGTTGTGGAAACAAATGAATCACATCGCTTTGAGGAGGCAGTAGTCTACACGTCAACGGACAACGTTTTCATTTTTTTCAGTGAGTGAAAAGGTAAAATGAAAAGGATATATTATAGTTGAAAAATAATATATATTTCATTAATATCCTATATATTTCATTTATATCATATATATTAATTATATTTACCCTCATTAAATTCTATTTAATTCATAAGAAAAAATTAATCACATTGCTTCGCGAGGGGGTTGTTCGTCATACACATTAGCGACATTATCATATTATTTATGGATGGAAAATAAAAGGTTATTTATTATTTAATGACTCCAGATATAAAATAATGTTATAAATATCATATATAAACTTTATATCAATCATAATACCCATCTATTAGACGTGTTAATAGAAAAAAAATTGTCATATTTTGATGAGGTGGTAGTCTATCAACCACACGAATGATAATTTTGTGACTGTTTTATGTATGTTTGTTTGTATTGAGCATTTAAAAATAACATAATAACATCTTATTATACAGAATTTATAGTAGATTGTATATCATCATGGTATAATAATAATTTAAGTGGATGGAGAAAGAAATAAAATAAAAATTATCGTTGATGAATGTTACATATTATTATGGTATCTATTTCTGGTTTGCACCAAAGGCCTTCCATGGATGGATCATGGAAAAATGTATTATAGGAATAGAAATGGGTTGTTGGGAAGTGATTTGGGTAGGCTTTAGAGGGTCTAAATGGTTTTAGTGGTGAGAATATGTGAGGGGAGTGAGTGCTCTTTTATAGTTTAGGAGGAGTGACATTCTTGTAAATACTCAAAAGTAATTATTATTTGGAGGTCAACGTTACCTCATGTGTCTCCAAGATAGATAATTAATAGTTTTATAGATCATATGGTTAATAAAAACCACCAAAACATAATAAAACTCATTTTTAAAACCATTTCTTCCATAACTCCTTGATTCCTTATTTTTTCGTTTTGGGGTTTCATTATAGTAATTAGTTTTCTAATATAATTTATTTAACCATTAAGTAATAGTTAAGGTAAACATTATTTGTTATTTTGTACCCACTGATTATAATTATTAAATTCAATTTATCATGTAAAAATCATATTTGTGTGTAAAATTAGTTTTAACATAAGCGCATGTAACATGTAAAAACGTCCTTTTTACCATAACCATGCTAACAAATGTTGTTAGTATTTTTGGGTAAATTTAGCTGTTATAAAAAAATTACTGGGTCCATGAATAGAAAATATTTTATATTTATTAATAATTAAAAATCACATAGAAAAATATAATTATTTTAGTAATTTTAAATAATTTAATTAAATATCATTTATATTAAAATAATATTATGGTCAATTATGACTTTTTAAATTTAATTTGAATTTAAAAAATCAATAAAAATACATAATTATAATATATTATTCAAAAATAAGTTTAATATGATATTTTAATGTTAATAATTAAATCATGGAAAAAAATCATTCAATTTACATTACTTTTAATATTTCTAGAATCATTTTTTAGCTAATTATGGTCTAAAAAATTACAATATCAGCATTTCATATATATTTCAAATAATTAATTCACCCTTAAAAATTAAAATAAATTTACTTGATAGAAAAAATCATTTATATTTTACAATAATAATTATATCCAAACCAATACTATTTTTCCCTATCCCAAAACTCTATATAAATTAAAATAGAAAAGTTTCCTTTTTGTCATTTTCTGTAATTAACATATTATATAAGTTAATTTAATGGAAAATCATCTAAAAACTCATTTAAATTGGTTATAAAATTATAAGGAAAAAAATATCTTCAAAAAATGGGAGTTAGAAAAAATCTCTATATCATTTTCTCTAAATTTTTAATTTTTAATCCCCCTATAAACTCATTTTTACATAAATCACTAGGATTGATTTTATCAATTTTCACTAATCATTTGTTCCATGAAATTATTTCAAATTATTAAATATTATAAATTATAATAACTAAAAATATTTAATCTATTTTTTCATATTAAATTCACAATAGTTTAAAATTTTAATATAATATTAAACCTACCGACATGTCGAGAAAACATCTTTTCAAGATGAGTTTTTTTGCGAAAAAGATGATGAAATATTAACTATATGAATACTAATAACCACTATATGAAACAAAATTAATATTTAAGGATATATAAAATCTACATTTGACATAAATTATTCCCCATTTTGGATTTTTTAATTTATTAAAATGGATAAACAATATAACTTTTATGTTATTTTTTTACAAAAACCCATTATTAAACACTAAAACCAAACAAATACTAAAAACCAATATCACGTTGATTCATAGTAGTTAATTTAATTAAATAATAAATATTTTAATATAATAAATATTTAAAAAATATTTTGACATTTAAATTTCCTAATTTATTGAAGAAGAAATAATTTTTAGAAAAAATTAAATTTTTAACTATTTAGAGAAAAATCAATATTTTATGAAAACTTCAAAAATATTACCTTAAGTTAATTTTGATATTAAAATTCCAAAAATGATGATAACTTTATCAAAAAAAATTTCTAAATTCTAAAATAAATTTTTATAAAACAATTTTTTATAAATTAAATAAAATAACATTTTTGAACAACTATTTTAAAGAAAAAAAATCACTTTACTAAAACTAATTGATTTTTTACTAAAATATTATCAATAATATAAATTGTGTAATATATATATAAATATATCATAAATTTTTTAATATTATTGGGGTCTTCCATTTTATTGTCTATGTTAGAAGAAAAATATATATCATGGGTAATTAAAGTTTGGTGTTTCTTGTTGAATACTCTATCGACCATAAATATCTTAGGATTGCATGTAATTCAAGCTAAACTATGTGTTTTATGTAATTAATGATAATTTAGTATTTAATTCCCTTTATAATATCATATAAAAATTTATTCTTTTAAAATCATAAGTAGTTACATTCTCCTCCCATTAACAATTGTGTTCCTACAATTTGAACTTTATATCGGTTAGTAAGTCATACATATTTGAATGTACATTTTTCATAAATCTATAATGTGAAAAGGATTAATAAAAAATCCACTGAAAATAAATAAAGGGATGGAAAAGGTCATATTAAATAACATATAACTATGATTTCATATATAGTAATAATGGTGGTATTGGATGAAAAACATAAATAATTATAGAGAGTGATTTTGGCCATTAATTACCAGAAAATGAATGATCAAAGGAAATTTAAGGGCATAAAAACCATATATTTGTGATGATCTAAAAGATAATATGATTCATATGCTATGAGGGTACTAGGAAAAAAAATTTATTTCATGATTTGTTTCTTAGAGCTAGGGAATTCATTTCCACTAATACTTTAATCATCATAAATATACATACTTGTTGAGTGAAAGTACATCCTTTTGTCAATTTCCACCACAATTTTATCTTTTTCTCTAAATGATTAGTATATTGGATAAACATTTCATTCCTAGAGCTCTAAAATAAATTCTTAAAGGACCACAAAATTCCAAAAATCAACGAATGATATTCCTCTTATCATTAAAAATTATCCGATAAAAAAATGTTTACACATGATACGATAATTAAAAAAGTGAATAAACCTTTATAAGATATAATAATCATTAAAATTCAATAGTAATGCCCAAAGATCAAAATGAATCATTCCATAGCACTGTACCCCCAATAAAATCAATATATTCAAAATTAAATATTGTTTTAAACTCAATGGTTATCTCAAACCATTCATATTTCAATCCTAAACAACATTGTGATCTTCTTTTTAAGTAACTTTTATCACTCAGTCACCCAATCAATTGTAAATCCTATAGTTATCTAAATGATAAAAACAATTCCTCAATATCCAACATAATATAATCCATAATGATTATTAATAACTTAAATAAAATTTCCACAATATATTAATTAATAATTAAGGTTTAATATTATCTATAAAAATAATTCATCCTATTAAAAATTACTAATAAAAATAAGATCTCAACACTTAAAACCACAATGTGTTGTCTAATATATTCAAATTATGATAATAAAACATTAATTAAACAGTAAAGGTATCCATGACTCTTATAAAATCATTACATTATATTATATTGTTGTCTAAACTCTTCCAAAAATTTTCTCTGATACCGACTATAAAAGACCCAAACCTACACTCTCAGATTTGGTGCTAAAATCATAAAAATTTAAATTTTCATCCTTGATACTAATGGTGGTGACACAATTTTAACTAAAAAATATACAACATCAAATAAAATTGTACCACTTATATTCTACATTTCCTTTTAGGTTTATAGTTTTGAAGAATTAGGTCGAAATACCAAATACACATGTCGTTAAAATTAGATTTCTCCCAGTTAATCCATTTTTCATATTTCACATTAAGTTACTATATTAATCCATATAAAATACCATCAAGACATAATTTGTTTAAAATCATTATTTATAACTTGGGGGGAAAAGAAAAATAATAATGGTGAACTAAAATTCTTTGTATGGGTAAAAATATTCATTAATAATTGTCTCTCTTCAGTGAGAATAACATGTGCATTAGGGTTTGATGAAATAATCAGAACACATGAGAGAAAATTAAAATAACTCATACCCATCACTACATGGTCCATAAAATATGTTAACATGGAAAAGGGATGATTCATCAGAATTAATAATCATAATCCATGTGATATCAATCTTGATCATAAGAAAAATGATAGTCTTTTTGAATGAAATTAAAATCCTTTTCAGAAACATGGAGAATAATATTCATAAACCACTTTTAATAACCTTTTATATAGAATAACAATATGCATGGCTTAAAATTTATTCACTACCCAATGCATTGGAGCACTATAAGGGTGAAACCATTGTATAATATATTTGGAGCTCACTCAGTGTTATCTAGTCTGAACCATCATATGAATTAAAATAGGTTCACTCAAAACTATCTAAGATAACTCCTCATATATAATGTGCACGAAACATAAAATAAATAAAGTACATAAAGTTTTCATTTCATCATAAAACTCACTATAAATAAATATTATTTCAAAACCTGATTAAACCATGGAAATTAAATGGGTTTCATTTCAATCTCTTTGAAACACGATAAACTGGTTAAAATTAAATAGGTTCTACAACAATTTATTTGAAACATGATCAACCCAAGGAAAGATAAATGATCTCTAGAGAAATCCATATGAAATAATCTTAATCCATTTACAGATAGAATATGGATTATTTCATTACAAAATATCCTTGGTCAAGTATAATTAACTAAAAGGAATTTTACATTGTTTAATGGAGATACCATTGAATGATCAATAAAAAAATTCTGGATGAAAATATCCATTTAATTTTGAAAATTAAATTTTCAACATAAAAAAATTATTAAATAATTTTATTTGAAAATAACTATTTAATACCTAGAATTTAAATATATTTACTAGAATATTTCCCTTATAAATATCATTGAAATTTTTCAATGGAATTTTTTAATAAATGATGGTCATGTTGGTAGGTAATTCATTACTTGCCATAAAGAACATACAATTTTAACTAAAGAAAGGATAGATGAGTAACTTGATCCATAAGGGATAAGAATATTGCATTTAATAGTTTTTGAAATTTTAAAATTGGGGGAAATATCTTTACTAAACCATTTTAAAATGGTTAAAAATATTTGGTAATTCATTTTAATAAAACATAGTCTGGGAAGAAAATAATTTTCCGACCGAAGAGTGAAACTGAGGTAGATTTTATTAAAATTGTTTAACAAATTAATATATATATTAATGAGTACATAAATGTTAATATTACTTGAAATTATAATGAATAAATAATGGATAAGATAGTTAAAGATAATTATAATATTTGATCATCAGATACATTATCACACACAATCTTGATAAAGGATGATATTATTACAAAAGAATCTTACCACTTTTGGAACATTGAATCATAATCCTCATGAATAAATATTTTTAAATAAAACATTAAATATAATTTAAATAACTATATTAATGATATATAATTTCAAAAGATCATTATATACTTCCCATAAAATAATATTGGTGTAAAATAAGAAAAGACTCAAAGAAAGAAAGTTAAGACAAAAATACCTTACTTCATTAGTAACTTTGAAACCTTAAATATTGTGAAAGAGATATCCTAAATTGGAAATGTAAATCACCATAATATTTTTATAATAATAATATAATAAATTAATGGGAATTATATACACCAAAAAAAATAATTGGTGAAGATGTCATATATCTTGTAGAAATAAAAGTGAGATAAGATAACAACCATACATTGTGTTTGAATTGTTATGTAAGTATTTATATTCATGAAAAATAAAATCTAGTAAATTATTTAAATTAATGAAAAGTTTCATCTATTTTATTATTATTTTAATTCACCAAATAACATGTTATATTTTATTAATTAGATAATTAAAGTTATACCAGATGATTCTACCATATTTGGATTATGTGTCAAACATAATTTTGGTAGGTTGACTATGGTTAAATCGGTCATTATAAAAACTTATGGAGAATAATAATTTTGAAATAATAATCATATTTTTGTATCAATTATACATTTAAAAACCATTCATGGAATATGGTTATGAAAAACGATCTAACATTGCAATCATGGAGAGAGTAGATCATATATACAGATTAGTAACATTTCTATATTTCACCAATAAATATCGAAAAAAGGTTGATAATATTTTTATCCTTTGAAAATGATAATAATATAATATATTCAAAATTATTGAATTATTTTTATATATATAATTCTTTTGATGTGGAGGTGAAAATAATGGAATCATATATCTTTTAGGAGGTGGTACTCAATACATCCACAAATAACGTTATCATTTTTTCATATGAGTGAAATGTTAAAAAAATAATATATTATATTTCTAGAATGATAAATATGTCATGAATATAAAAAATATTTCATTTATAACACATATATTTATTATATTTAACCTTATTATCTTCTATGTAATGCATTAGTGAAAAAAATTACATCGCTTCATGCAGTGGTTGTCCTCTATACACATGAGCGATGTTATTGTATCCCTTTTGGAATGGAATATAAGAGTTTATATTTGATATAATTACTAAAAAGTTATAATATTGTTATAAATATCACATATAAAAATTATATCCTTTGTTATAACCATTCGTGAGAGGGTGTAATGGGAAAACAAATGACATCATTTCGTAGGGCGGTAGTCCACCATACACATGATTGATGATTTCATAACCCATTTGATAGAAATGCATTACATTTCAGTATATTCATGAGATATAGGTTATTATATCCTAAAGTTATATGAATTATTCAAGGTGTTGGTGAAATAAATAAAAATTTATCCTCAATGAAAGTTAAATCTTCTTTATTTAACTGTGTTTTATTAGCATAAAATTTCTTCCTAGGTTTTATTTCTTCCTGAATTATGGATTATATGATTAAATGTGGGATTTTGGGAAGTTATTTGGATAGGGTTTCGGTGATCCTAATGAAATGAAAGGGGTGAATAAATTAGGTGAGTTATTTCCCTTTTGTAGTTGAGGATGAGTTGCATTCTTAAAAATTCTCAAAATTATTCACTATTTGGAGTAAAGTGTTACCTAAAGTGGATAATATATTGATAATAAATTCTATTTATGGTTTCTAATGTTAATAAACACCTCCACAACATTTAAAAACTGTAAAAACATTTTGTTTCATAAATCTGATGTTTTTTTTGTTTTCATTATTCAAACTAGTTTTCTAACATATTTAATTTATCCATTAATACTACATTAAAGTTATAATTATAATTAAATTATTAAAAACTTTTTTTATTTATTAAATGCAATTTTTCAAAAAAAAATTATACGTGTGCTTAAAATTAATTTTAACATAAGCACTTGTAATGTTCAAAACACCCTTTTTACCTTAACCATGCTAACAATGTTTCTTACGATTTAATGGTCAATGAATTCATTATAAAAGAATAATTGGTAAATGAATAAAAAATATTTTATATTTAATAACATTTAATTATAATAGGTAAATTGATAGTGTTTTCAGAACTTTTAAATAAATTAATAAAATATCATTTCTTATAAAATAACATTAATGTAAATTTTGACATTATTAATATAATTTGAACATAAAAATTATGAAGTGTTGGAATTAGAATATATTATATTCACACCTTTTAAAAATTATACATTATTCTAAATAATTATAATTTTATTCAATTATTCATTCAATTTACGTAACTATTAATATTTTTAGTATTAATTATATTAGTTAATTATAAACTAAATAGTTATTGAATTTTAATTTTATTGGTAAATGATGTCTTTTATTCATATATAAAAATTAAAACAATTAATTATAATATAAATAAACAATTTATATTTAAAAATAATATATATAAATGAACCTACATTATTTTTTACCCTATGCCAAAGCATTATAGAAATTAAAAGGGAAAATTTTTCTTTTTTGTCATTTTCATCACATAACATTATATATATGTCACATTATTAGTAAATTGTCCCCAAAACTCTTAATAATATAAAAATGTTCATAAGGGTCAATTTTCTCCATAAAATAGGTTTAATATATGTTTATAGATATTTTTACCTTAAGATTATATGAAATCCATCAGTAAACTCATTTTCACATAAATCACTCTGATTAATTTTACATGTTTTCACTAATAATTTTAGTAAAAAATTAAGTTGGACTTTTTATATATTATAAACATTTTGGATTAAAAATATGGAATCCATTTATCCAAAATCAATGCACATAATTGTAAAAATTTAATTTAATATCAATCCCACATATGTAGCGAGACAACACATTTTAAAGAAGGCTGTTTTTTCAGAAAACAATTATTCTATATAAAATATATAGTTAATAATAACCATTGTATAAAAATTAATTCATATTTAATGATTATATATATATACATATTTTTCTTTTAAAATATTCCCATTTATAGATTTTTTTAATTAATAAAAATGGGGAATCATTATTCATTTTAAAAATGTTTTTGAAAAAAAATCTTATAAACCGAAAAAACACATACTAAAAAAATATTATGTAGCTTAAAATTTATTAAGTGTATTTATATAAATTATTTATTGTTAAAATATATTCCAAATGTATTGGTAATTTTAAATTACTTATTTTATTGAAACAGAATGACTTTTAATAAAAAAACAGTATTTTTCACTATTAACCAAATATTCATTATTTTCTAAAAAATAATATTTTTTTTACAAAAATTAAATTTAGATATCCCAATTCCATTATTTTTTTTATTTTATAAGAAATATTTTATTAATTTTCTAAAAAAATTATCATATTTGTTTTCTGAAAAAATGAATAAAATACATCTCTGAAGATAACATATTTTATAGGAATACAATCAATTTACTAAAATGGATTTATTATTTACAAAAACATTATACAAAAATTATATTGAGTAATATATATATATATATATATATTTCATAAAGTAACTAATAATATTTATTCCTACTAATTTAACGGATTGGAAAAAATTGTAAAATATATAATTTTTCATTTAAGTTTATTGTTGAATATTGAATACGCTATAGAAGAAAAAAAATCTCAAGGATCTGTGTAATAAAAATAAAATGACTTTTGTGTGTAATAAAAATTAAACATAGTGTTTCCTGTCATATATAATATTGAATATGATTTTTTTTCTTTTTAAATATTAGTTTGTTACAACATGTTACCATAAATTCATCTATTAGATTCTGTTGTTCAAATAAAAATCATAAAATAGAAATATTTATGTTGTATGACTGATTTCTAAATCCATATATCATTATTTTAAACCTAAAAACCATTTTGACCCCCATGAGGGAAAAAATATTTAATATGGTTTCTATTGCAAATGGATAAAATTAAAGGGGCCTATGTGCCAACATTTTACCCCATGCATGAAAATATATAATCCATTTAAATCGATTTTATTACTGTATATTGTCAAAATTAAATTAAAGGAAAAATGTAAACCACAATCAAAAATTGATTTTAGAAATATATGCTTTTATACTTGAAAATTATCTTAATTCAGAATAAATTATAATAATATTTACTAGGTAATTTATGAAATCATTTATAACAAAAGGAGAATTATTTTAATTTAATATCATATTCAAAACATAATGCAGCTTTTAAATTACATTATTTCATAACTATTTTTTAAAAATTGATTTTACACTATTCACTTAAATATAAATATGTTTCAAAAAATCCATAAGATTCACACTAATATAACAATAATATTATTATTCCATGAATAATAATTTATTCACACAAAATTCATTAAAAATATTTTTTTTAGGAAAAACAATTTGGATGTATAAAATGAATTTACTAAGAACTGATTACATATTTTTTGAATTAAACAATAATGTTTCATTAAAAAATGTATACATATTATTCATAATGTGTTTTTTATATTCATAATTCCAATTTAAAATATAGTTTATAATGACAACATTTAAATAATAATATTATTTTTCAGTATACCGCAATATTATTAGAACTCGGTGTTACGTATTAAGAATTTTATCAATCATATAAATATTTTAAAATAAAATTTTAAGTTATTAAAATCAACCCCATAATGAAATTACATCCTCAAAATATAATATTATTCTTGATAAGATGGGTTTAAATCATATGATTAAAATCAACTACATGGAGTGGAAGATAAAACATATGATCACGAAAGGAAAACATCTTTTAGTATTTATAATGGAAATATTTTAAAAACTATATCATGAAAAAATATAATAAAATAAAATTTTGAAAGTATAAAGGGGGATACATGAATTTAACTTGGAATAACACATAATTAGGTTCCCAAATTATGGGAACACTTGGTGGAAGTATAAATATGGACTTGTATAATAAAAATTAATACCATAAAATAGTAGATAGTGATAAATAACATGGTAATGAAAATGTTAATGAACACAAAACCATAAATTAGTGGGGGATAAATAACATGATCAATTTATCAAAAAAAGGTAATTGGAAAAATTTATACCTTAAGATTCATTTCATAGAGTTATGGTATTCCTTTACCATAATGATAGATAACTCAAGAAAATATAATAAATTGATTTTATTCCATTCCAAAAGAATAATTTCAACATTTTCTTGTGTTTCTTGATGTTTCTCAACTTATATATCATCTCTTACTCTGAGAAATGAATATTCAAGATGATTTTTTCATGCTTAAAAACTAAAATCAACTTCTATTGGAACAAAATATTTATAAAATAATGAAAACTCATTCATCATATCACTATATATTTACAAAAATAAAAATAATTATAATAATATAATATAATACCCAAAATTTATGCACCATTATATATAATAAACAATTTATTCAAGAGGAATATTTCTCGAATAACATTAAAGGTTAATCATAGATTATTCCATAAATAAATAAACCTATATGTTTATTAGCCAAAATAACCTCAACAATAATTAATATTTTAACATCAATGGTTTTCTCATAACTATCATATTATATCCCTAAAAAATTAATGGAATTATTCAAAAATAAAACTTCATGTGAAATCACTTAATAAACCTAGGGGTTACTTGAAACTCAACTGAGTAAAAAAATCTCCAAAAATATCATTAGTCACTTTAAAATCTCATCACTTAAAAAACTCAATTGGGGTCATTAAAAATTTTATCTTATGATCAAACCAAATCTACTAAAATCTTGATGGTTCACATAAATCTTAACTTATCCTCACATGAAAAAATCACAATCTACAAATTTATATAAACCCTACATTACTACAAATTATAGTAACCACGATCCCACACTCCTAGATTGGATTTTAAAAAAATAATCTTTATATTTAAAGATTTGATACAAATATAGATGAACTAATTTTTCCATTTAGATCATTTAACGGCATATGAAAAATAATGTATCACTTATTTACATGAAGAAAGTTTGTTTTAGAGTTATATAGAATTTTTACTAAATCCTATAAACCAATTCCCATCTCTTCATGTAATTATTTTCATCTTATACCCAAATTTTATTTTTTCACAACAATTCTTCAATATATCCAATAAAATTAGTCAAACCAGAAACCATTGTAGATATAAATAATTGAAAATAATTATTCATAACCTTGGTAAATTTTAAACTCATAAAGGGTGAGCTCAGACACTCAGAAAGGGTAAACCTAATAACTAACATTTGATTGTCTTTGGTAGGCATAAGATATGCTTATGGGTATAGTGATATAATCAAATTGTGTGATCATGACATAAGATAATTCATACACATAAAAATAGGGATCACAAATCATAGTACATGGAATAAAGCATTAACATATTACCATAGTCATCTAAATAAAAAATAATGAGGCATGTGAAAAAAAATCCTTGACAAAACGATCCATTAGAATAAATAATAATCATTGAAAAACAACGTAGGTATCATGGAATATAAAACATTAATCACGTAATCATCTGAAAAATAATTAAAATTTTTTCATATGATTTAAATATAATAGTTATCATTATCATCACTTTGGATCTATACATATTTATTAAATAACATTATCTATTACGGATAACATGTAATGGTTAACGCCATCGTCTCATATGATTAAATCATAATAAATAAATACTTCAATTACCTAATGGATTGTAGGGCTATAATAGACTCAGATGTCCTTTTTTTATAATGGAACCAATTTTAAATAATATATATAAATATACATGTATCATATAATTAAAAAACATTTATATTATTTCATTTTTATTATAACACCTTAAATGCAACCATGATTCCTTTTTTAGGTCGATTAACCCGTTGAATGAAAATAACATCCATTAAAATCACAATTAAAAAAGAATAATCCATCAATAAAAAGAATAATGATGCTACCATAAGAAAATATAACCATTATATAATAAAAAACTATAAATGATATTTACATAGATGAAAAATACATTTATAAGAACATTTTTGGAACTTATTTGAAAATGGAAAAAATATCCTCTTATTTTTTCCGTATTTTATAAAAATTTCCAAAATATAGTGATTTTTTATTTGAATATAACATTGGATAATTATAATTTAATATTAAAATAAAATATTGTTAATGATGTTGTGAAAATATATTCTTTTTGTAATAGTTAAAAATAATATTTTTTCCAATATGCATCAATAGAGTAAAAAGTTACATGTTTGGAAAGATTTAGAAATTTCTTTTTTAAAAATTTTAAAATATGGTAAAAGTTCAAAGAAAATAATATTAGAGAATAATTTATGTATATAATAGAAAATTATTTAAATAAGATAAAAAAATGGATAAAACTATTTATTAACCATTTTAAAAAACATTAAAACAACATCTTTGAAGAAAAAACCCTTTACAACCTTTTAAAACAAATAAAATTGAAGGAGATAAAATAAGAGGGAACATAAAATATAACGATTATAAAATTATTCGTGATGTAATATTTCAATAGTCTATTTGTTTGATATATAAATTAATATACGATAATCAACAAAAATGTGTCTCAAAAAAGAAAATTTAAGATGATAAACCCTTGCAACTTTGTTAGTGGTGGAATAAAAAACCATGGGATGATGAAAAATATAATGATTATGCAAAACATATTATTTTAATTAAATAATATATTAAATAAAATACATGTGGAAATAATTATTTTATATAAACTAAATCATAGTGTGTTACGTGATCTATTTCTCAAATAATTGAAATTGAGACCATGAAAACCCTTGTAGCATTTTTAACATTTGAATCAATATCTCATGAAGTATAAATACTAAAAGGTACATTGAATATCATTATTAAAGATTAACTCATGATATAATATCTCAATAGGAATCATATAAACCTTATGAAATAGGTTCATAAAACTAGACAAGTCTTAATGAAATAATATTGAGACAAATATTCCTTAAAAAATATCATATCATTAAAGTTTGAATTAATCAATTAAGAGATTATTTGTAACAAATATAATAGAAAAATTGAATTTTAAATATAACTAATATAATCAGATGTAATTTTACACATAATATTGGCCTAACAAGGTAAATGACTTAGAAGTATAATTCAATGAATAGAAAATGAGTGATGGAATCCCTTACATCAAGTCCCAATTTGCTATGTTTTTTCTATTATATCAAGTATTATAAACTTATATTGACTATTTAATTGATTAATAAACATTTATATGTTTAATATCTAGTAAATTAACATTTTATTTCAATTATCACAATGATATATTGAATTACATAATTGGTTAAGTCCACATCAGGTGTTTTGATGACATTCAATTCATAATTTAAAAAAGGACATTGATTTGTTAACTATGGTGATAGAGTTCATGGGTCAATTATATTCAATGTAATAACCATGAAATAATTATAATTTAATGAATTGAATACAATTTTAAACCCATCCATGAAAGGTATACCTAAAAAACGAACCACATCACTTTGTGGAGGTGGTTATCCACATATATGCATTAACAATCATACCATCTTCCAAAAGATGGAAGGGTAATAAAATAGATTAAAAATTATCTCTATAAAAATATAATTATTTTATAAATATAATACCTATAGATTAAATAAATAATCATAAACATCCATGATATGTGATGATGGAAAATGAAACCCATTGCTTCATTGAGGGGGTCGTCGACACATATGCACGACCAATGTTTTTATTCCCCATATATTGGAAACAGATATCGAAAAAGTTTTAAAAATAACCTAAATACATATAATTATATGTGAAATAATGATTTTAATATATTTTATTAGTTTTAATATTATTTTGAGAGGTATAATTTGAAGTAAAATGTAAATGATCTTTCAATCAAATACCTCATCTTTAAAGAACATATGTTTGGAGACTCCCCAAGGACACTAGGGAAGGTATTTTAAAAATAAAATAATCTATATAATTAATATAATGAAGTTAATAATATTTTTTGGATGATTTTGGATGAGATAAGTGGCTCATGATGTGTGAGGAATGTGGGAGAGAATATGTCCCAACACAAGATATGAGAGGATCACCATTAAATTTACTTAATGTATTAAATTAATATAAATTAAATTTCATTATAAATTTGATCACAAATGATATATTTATTATATTTAATATATATAAGTCTCAATAATATCATCCAATAATGCTTATTCATGTTTAGGTGATTCTTTTAGACTTATCTGTTATTTTTAACTCCCATTAAACCTTTGGACAACTACAACGATATCAATGATTTCCCCCATTTAGCATTTATGGAAGTTACTATAAAATTAAAAGAGAACCAAAAAAGAAAATTCATTAAATTATAAAAATAAAGCATAAAATAAAAAAATATTATATTTTTTTGATTTATAATTAATTCAATAAATTATTATTTTACATAAAATATAATTAAATACATTTTTTAGACTATTAAAATAGATTAAATTTAATGTCGTAAGTAGAGTAACAGAATTTTAATATAATTTTTTTTTCACATCACTAATATTTTATATTTATATAGAAACTCATTTAAGATAATAATTATTAAAAAATTTTCAAATTTTATTGTTTTATAAATCTATTATTTGTTTTATCTACTAAATTTACACACAGTGTCGGTGTTGTGTAAGAGTTTAAGGTAATTATATCATATGAAAAAATTAAAATTTATTTAATATTAAGAAAATATCTAAATAAAAAATTATATTAACAACCACCAATTAATTTTTTCCTTGAAATATGTTTTTTTGATATAAAAAAATTAAGTGTCATTTTTAATTAAATCATTAATTAAAAAATATTATGGTTATAATAAAAGAAAAATGACTCTAATTTTCCATATATTTGATTATTTCGTTGATTATGATAAATTTAGTCTCATAAAATTGGAAACATTCAGGTGTTAGATATATTTTTAAATCCTTTCTTATTATTTTTTACCTTACTTTCTAGATTTACCCCTACAAAGGTCACAAATATTTGTCACAATAACTATTAACAATGAAAAATGTAAAAAGAGAATATATACTAAATCTGAAAATCTTAATTCAAATTATGGAATCCATTTTATTAAAATTAAATTATTATAATTGGTAGAATGAATTTAAATATAAAACAAAAAATTCCACAAATAATTGTTTTTAGATAAATGATTTTTAAGCTAAAAATGTACTTATTCCAAAATAATGAAAAATGTTTATTGTTATGTTATTAATTAAAATTTATATAAATAAATTATACTTATATTAAATTAATATAAAATTAAAAATATTGTTGTACTTTTATGTTACATTATTTAATGGTATTTTTTCAAATGTCTATATTTTTACTATTTAGTAAAAAATAAATTACTGTAGAAAAATCCCCAAAAAATAATCTTAATATTGTATTGAAATTATTATTTCAAATATTATATTAATATATTTAAAAAATAATAATTTTTTGACAATTAATTATAATTTACATAAGTTTAATTCAATAAAACACATTTTCATAAAAACATATTTTTGAAGTACAAAATGATAGTAGTGAAATTTGAGTATTTATTTATTATGAATTAATTAATATATTTTCATTATTTAAAACCAATATAAATATTTTCCACATTTCATTTATTTCTATTCATACTACAAATTTTACATCTTGGTTATAATGATCACATTTAAATAATAATATTTTTATAATAAATCACAATTCACTTAAATCTCTTTGTTGTGTATTAAGAAATCCATCAAGCAAAGTATTAATTAATTATTAATTTTCTAGGTGTTAAATTATTCCCTAATAAATAAATTTTACACTTTAAATTTTTATTTATTCTTGACCAAAATAGTTTAAAACATTTTTTTGATTCAATACTAGAAAGTGGAAGACAAACATACGATCATGAAAGGAAAATATTTTTTATATTTAAATATAACATTCTTGAAATCACATATAATAAAACTGCATAACGAAACCTTATTTTGAAAATGGGAATTTATAAACATAAAACTCACAAGGAATAACACATAATCAGGTTCCCATATAAGGTGAACCATAATGAGAAGTGAAAATTTGGACATGGAGGAGAAAATTAACACATGGGAGACAAAAGAGAGTAATAGAGATCATGGTCATGAGAAAATTAATGACCATAAAATCATAAATTGGGAGGGGATAAATAATAACATCAATTAATTAATAATGAAATTAATTGGATAAAAATTTTATAACAAGATCCCTTTCCTTGATTTAAGGAATTATTTTACATCCAAGATAATGAACACAAGTAAAAATTGATTTCCTTCCATTTTGAAAGAAAGAATTCATCTATTGGTTGTGATTATAATGTTTTTTCACTAAAACCTTATCTTAGACTCCATGGTTCTTAATATTCAAGTTTAATTTTTCATTCTTGTAGAATTAAAATTAACTTTTAATGGATAAGAAGACTCCTAAAATAATGACATTTCATTCTTTCTATCTCTATATATTTACCAACGCCAAACATTTTATTAAGAGAAAATATAATTTCCAAAATATATAAAACATCATATGTAGTAATAATACATTTGACTAAAAAATTTCTTCAATAAAACACATGGTTCAAATAATATTATTCTATAATTAATTAAACCTATTTCTCTGTTAACCTCATTAATCACAATATTTATTATTTTTTTAATTTTGATTTTAATATAATAGATTTTATCTTACATCCCTAAAAATATAATGGGATTCGTCCCAAAATAATTTTTTATATTGAATCACATGATTAAAATAAGGGTTAGTTGTACCTTAACCCAATAAAATGTTCCCCAAAATATCTATAGTCACATTAAAATCACATCACTTAAACCCTTAAAATGGGTGTTTGTGAATTTGAACAGACGATCAAGCCTAAAATTATAAACCTATGATTGTATCCAATACTCTTAATTTAACTTGACATGAAAAAAACATAATTTATAAATTTATCTAAACCCTTATTTGATATAAACTATAAATACTCGGAACCCACACTACCAGATATGGTCTTAAAATAATATTTTTCTTTATGGTTTTGTAATATATAAATGTGGCCCAATTTTTGTAATCCATTACATTCCAAATTAAATATAATATATTTTATATCATATATATCCACAAATAGTTTCAATTTAGTGTTTTATATAATTATTAATAACATTTAAATTACAAAACCCATGTCCTAAATTGAACAATTTTCCTATTATACATATCATTCCTTATTTCACAATAAGTCATCAACATGTACCATGAAATTACTCACACATGAAAAATTTAGAGACATAATTAATTTAACATCATTCTCCATAACATGGGGAAATATAAAATAAAATATGGAAGATCTAAAACAATCAATACATGTAAATATAAGAATTAAAAATTGATTTTCAGAAGTGGGCATAAGATGAACATAAGGGTCTGATGAAATAATCAATGTGTATGATCATAACATAAGATAATTCATTCCCATACAAATATGTATCATAAATAATTAAACATTTTATAAATCCTTCACAAAATATAGGACCCATAACGGTCAATACTCATGATCCATGTGAAAATAATTCTTTAGTAAGAGATTCAATAGAACTCATAGAATTCTTTGAAAATATGTGTATGTATCATCAAACATCAAATATTAGTCATTTAATCACATAAATAATATAATTAAAATATAATATTAAGAGTAACATAAAAAATTTAATTCTATAGCCTCTTAAGAGAAAATAATATTTAGTATAATCTTTTACATCTTATGAAAAACTTATAATAGTTTTCTTTTTCATCTCTTACGTGTAGCTAAAAACAGTTAGCACCATCAATTTACCCAACGCATTACAGGGATATAAAAGGCCAATCCATCATTGGGTTATAATAGAACCACCCTCCAATATTCCATATGTATGTCAAAGTACAAAAAAATTAACTGAACATTTAGAAGCTTTCTTTTTTCAAAATAACACCGTTTAATATAACCATAATTCCTATTTTATATTTATCAACCTATTAAATGGAAACTGGTTCCTTGGTAATATAATTTAAAAACTAATAATCCATATATAAAATTAATAAGTATGTAATCACTGAAATCTACCACCATTGGGTTATAAAAATAATGTTAACTATATTTCCATATCTGAAAATATAATTAAAATAACATATAATAAATTTATTTGAAAATAGGAAAACATATACTTTTCTTCATACTATATATTATAAATATTTCTAAAATAATAGGAATTATATTTTATTTTAAAGTAACTATGTAAATTTATAAATGGAAATTCAATGTAATGAATGATTATAAAAGAAGTAAAAATCTTTTCACGTCTTGAATGTTCAAAATAACCATTATCTTCTCGCATTTATAAAGTGAGTCAAAAGCGAACCATCTGGTTAATTCTATGAAATTTCAATATTATAACTTTGAAAAGAAGGATAAATGTCATGGATAATAACATTAGTAAGTATTATAGATTTACAAAATAAATTATTAAAATAAGATAAATAAATGGTGGAATAATTTGTTTTAAAGTCTTTAAAGGAATTGAAACACCATTTTTAAATAAAAACCCTTTAAATAAATTAAAAATAAAAACCCTTATAAATAATCAATTTAATAAGGACCATAAAATAACAAGGTAATTAAAACATTCAAGATATTATATTTTAAGAGGCAGTGTATATACCATATAAATTAATATAGTCCAATCAATCAAAATATGTCTCAAAGATAGATTTCTGAGACAATAAACCCATGAAACATTCATAATTCATGATACAAAAATAAATTTAATGAAGGAACATATCATGATTCTATAAATACTATAATTTTAATGAAATAATATTTTTAAACAAATTCATGTGTAAATAAGTACACTATATAAAATATATCGTGGTGCATAACATAATATATGTCTCAAAGAATTGGAAATAAGACCATGAAATCTCATTAAAATTTTATAATATTGGAATCAATATAACATGAATGAGATCACATAAAAAGGACCTTAAATATCATGGTAGATGATTAATTCATGATATAATATCTCCAGAGGTATTATATACACCTTATAAAAGTAATTCGTTGTATAATACAAGACATGTCTCAATGAATCAACATTGAGACAACTGTTTCATACAAATATCATATCATTGAACTTATAATTTAATCAATGAGGTGATTATACGTAAATTTATTAATAAAAATAAAACAAGTTGAATAAAATAGTAATATTAGAGGTCATTTCACACATAATAGTTGCATAACATAGTCAATTTTGTATATGTATATCTGAATTAATGGAAATTTTGTTAAGAACCCCCTTACCTTGAGCCCCAACATGTTATGTATGTCCATAAAATCTAGTATAATAAAATTTTATAAATTTTTTAATTTTTTAAAAAAATTATAGTTTTAATTAATTATCATTAAACCTTTAATTACATGTATTACACTGAAATATTTAATTACTTAATAGTTTAAGTCCGTGCCATCTATTTTGAGAATGTTTTATTCATAATGTAAAAACGAATAATTTTTGTTGAAAGTAGTAAAATTTGGACAAATATTGATTATATATAAAATAATAATAATTAAATAATTACAATTTTTGAACATTAAATAAAATTTTATGAAAATAAATGAAATTACTACATGAAAAATAAATTTCATTGCTTCATGGTGATGATAATCCATATATACACATGAATGACTTTACCATTTTCTAATTGATAGAAGGGTAAGAAAATTGATGATATGATATCTTTAATGAATGGAAATTATTTCATGAATAATATATATATATATATATATATTAAATTCATCAATATAATCATCCATGATAAGCGATGATGGAATACGAGACTCATCGCTTCATGAATGTGGTAGACCACTCTTACACACAAACAATGTTTTCATTCCCCATTGGATTAGAAATGAGATAAATAATGTATGAAAATTAACATAAAAACATAAAAGTATGTGTGAGATATTTATTTTATTATATTTTAATGGTTAGGATACAATTGAATAAGGTGGAACAAGAATTAAAATGAAAAAATTTGGTTAATAGGATTACCTTCTCATTGAAGAACAACTATTGTATATCTCCTCTAAAGCCCTAAGGTTGTTTTCTTCGAAGACATGAAACTATAGAATTTATATTAGGTGGTTAATAAGAGGTATTTATCTAGATAATTGGCTCAAGAATTTTGATGAAAATATGAGATATGGTGTCAATATAATATAAAAAAGAGGGGAACTCTTATAATTACATGATTTATAAAATTAATATAAATTAATTTTCATGTTCGTATGGATCCAAAATAAAATATTTACAATATATGATGGATATAAGTCTTAATAATATCTTAAAATAAATCATTTAAAAGTTTAGGTGATTTTTTAACAATAATTTTTTAGTTTTATCCCATATTTTTTCCTTTTGATGATTACTAAAATATCAAATGTTTTTACTCTATAGGGGTCAAGAAATTTAATATAAATGGATATGTGTCACATAACTGAAGAAAGAATAACATTATAGACCATATCCAGTGATATTTTATAATTTTCATATTTTGAGGAATGCTAAATCATTTAATAAATATTATTTAACATAGAATTTCATTAAATTCATTTATAGGACCATTCACATAGTTATACAGTAATGAAATCTGGATAGAAAAAAAATTCTAAATTAAAATTTCCACACATCACTAATAAGTTATGTTTGTGAAAAAAATCATAGAAAATAATAATTCAACAAATTTGTATTAATATTATGTTTTTTTAATCATATTCCTTATTTTTTTAATCATTGATTAAGAATTGTGTTAATTTTGTATAATAATTTAATGTAATTATTACATATCTAAAAATAAAAAGTAAATAATCATCAAAAAAATATTATTTATATTCAAAAAAACATTTATAAGTGTTCATGACTTGTTTCTATCCATAATAAAAAAATATTATTGATATTAAACTAAAGGGAGAGGAATTTTTTATTTATTAATTATATAAAATATTATTGTCACTACTCATCCCAATTTCCATTACTCCCCAAGCCCTCCTCTAATAAGCCATAGGATAGAGACTAGCGCTGAGTAAACATATAACTGACATGGGTGTCCTTAGCATACATTTCTGCATACACAGAAAAATTTCTAAGCCCATACAATTATAAAATGTAAAAATAACTGAACAACCAATTCATCCATACATCTAAATGCCACAACTAGAGTTAGACATGAAGTAATGGAAAGTAAAGAGAACCAAATAAAATCCCACCACAAAGAGTCCTAAAACAAGTCAGACCCAAATATAATACCATGGACTGCTTTCAATATACCACCAGAAGACACCTCGGTATTTCCGATCTCATTAAGTATAGTTTGGTCCTGGTCCATCTAGGAATCTATCAAAAGGTCAATCATCTGCATTGAACATAACATATTCACAAAAATCACAATGAGGGGTGACTCTTAAAATACCTAGTAGGACACTCTAAAACTACAAATAAACCAAAAAAATAATTCGGTCATCTCTACAGAGGTATATATATATATATAACATATGTGAAAAATATCCATATATACAAAAAAGTGACACACAATAAAAAGGTAAGTCGCAACTATAATGCCAACCTAGGATTCCAGTTTAAAGGTTCCACATAGAACTCATTCAGGATAATTCCCTCCTGAGATTGAATTCACTTAAAATGTCAATCCTAGAGGTAATTCTCATTAGGACCTCCATTATAAGTACAACCTAATATACTGAAGAGACATGATACCCATATGAAGATAATTCCCTTATCCATGGGGTATACCAACAACTCAATCTAGATTAACCCACTACATAGAGGATTGGTTCCCATGTATTATTGGTAATGATGGTACGAAAAAATTTTATTACGGCCTGATGTTGAATACAATATCTCACTCTCGGCCTCAAGAATGGATTCTATGGACGATATCCAAGAAGTCCTGTTAAAGGGATCACAATCCTATGTGCAAGAGGAAATTACATACTAACCCATAGAGAATGGATATGGGGAATACACCCTAATTTAAATTTTCCATGATACAAAAGAAAATGGATACAAGATAATTTTTTTAGACTACACAACATGTAGTAGTAGGTGTACATACCACTCCCCTTTGACATTGGGTTCTAACAATGTAAACATCAGGTGTCCCATGTTTGTGTAAGAGTACACATGGTGAAGTTTTCCTATATACTTATTCCCATGTACATGTACAGATATTATATCTTGTATAAATTCCCAGGAAATGTTCATTGGGTGTACATGGTGTGATCAGTCCCATGTAATCCATTGCATGTTCTTTTACCCTCATAGGTAAATTTTGTCCAACCAGGGAGAGTCCACAGTCCATGTAAGAGGGTCACACACCTTGTGATAATAAATTTTCTCCAAAACCCTAGTCACTACTAGGAGGGGCCCACATAGTACGTGGATCAATCTTAATGATCGTGTAGTATGAAAATTTTTAGATTCCTAATTATGGTTTCTGTGTAGCATAGATTATAATCATTCCACATTCCAAATGTCCCTCTCCTAGAAAACCAAGAAACTAAGTCAGACGAGCCATCCTGATGATGAACAACATCATATTGCCTTTTTATTTTCTTAGAAAATTAATTTGAATGATGTTCTTGGTTGGGAGCTGAAGAACATGAAAACCTGCTTCCTATGCCATCTGATACTCATCTATCTTCATATTCACACCAACATAGAGTCATGCTAAGCCCAGATCTACAATAATGAATTGTTGTTCCATAAAACAGAGGGACAAATATTGATTTCTCTGTGGATGTTGAACCACATGTCAATGAAGAACACCAATGATGGATGATTAAATCAAATGAGAAAGACACGATAAAAATAATGAGGAATAAACCTCGGTCAATGTTTTTGGTGACCTTGATTCATTTCCATTTGAACAAAGAATAGATATTTAACAATTAATCAAAAATAAAAATCTCCCAATTCTAGACTAATCTAATATATCCTATATTACACATGATATAATGATAAATATATTTGTTGATTGATTGGTGTTTTCAATGAAACCAAAATAGGGAAAGCAAACCAAATAAAGCAAACATCATACCTCAATTCTGGACAATCACTAATGAAGAATGAATATGAATCATTGTCATTGGATAGATTTTTTGATTCTGTTGCACTTCGATCACTGATCCACTCTCTAGAAGAAGTGCATCTGAGAGAGATCCTCAAAATCTATCTAAGTGTTCTCAAAGATATCCAAGGATATGTTGATAACCATGAATTTCCATTACAATTGTATACTTTATTAAATTTCATATGATTCATCAAGGAAATATAAATAAAATTATTTATAAAATTATTTTATTCATTCCATAGCTCTGATGATGTTTCTATAAATTCACCATGCTGGACAAGATCATGGAATTCCTATTGTAATATCTACATTCATAACTCAAGGGTTCCCTTGGATTTCTAATCTAGCTACCCATTTCAATGTTATTTATCATTTTCATGAAAATTTTTCTTGCATGCAATTTAATTTATTTTATATATTTAAAATATCAATTTCAGGAACACTGGGCCTCAAAGTCTCAATCTACCTTATTGAATAGTCTCAAAATTAATCTATACAATATCAAAAAATAATACATGGAAAATCCACATCAATTCATTGTCTCCACCTTAGGGACTTACATATAAAAATTAAAAAACATGGTCAATAAAAATATATGTAGATACTGAACATTAATCTAAGCCTCCCACTCCCATGTACCTTCCTAAATATGTGCAATCTTCCCCTAGAAACACACTAAAGAAAAAAAATTCACACAAAGGATCCTCTAATGTCGATCCTCAAAAGAACCATCCTCAATGTCACTCATTCTATAATTGATATCATGTTGTGGGTCATATAGGTACCTCCTCAATTATAACATGTGGAAGGAGTTGTATACATGGTCTGACTATTGTGGTAGAGCTATGGGGTGCACTATCATTCCAAATCATGTTAGTATCAGGTGAAGGACAATGAATCTTGGAGATATCTTTACACCCTGAAAAATTATCCATAATCCACATTGAGTTGAAACCCCAAGGAACTGGAGAATGGGGCCCAAAATAATTGTGGTGAATGGGGACGATTGGTGCACAAGTGGTGAATGGGGCCCAAAATAAGCGTGGTGTGGCAATAACCAATACCTCGTTACCCATAAATCATTTACATGAAAAAAATAATAAGAGAGAGGAGCCTCGGAGCGGCGGCGATTCCTCTCCCATTGCACCGCTAGGGTTCTTCATCGGATCTTCCTCCTTCCCCCTCCAGTGTGGTCCGACCTCAGTGTTCACTGCTGCATCCTAGAATTGCATCAATTGAGGCTACCCCCGTGCGTCATGGCATCATTTTTAAACTGGCGTGGGCTTCACCATGCCTTGAGGCTTCGGGCTCTAGAAGCATCCTTGGATCATCTGTTACTGTATATGGTTCACGCAACATGGACTCCATTTATTCTGGATTTGGGACCCTTGTCTAGCCTTGTTTTGCATCAGGTCTGTGTTATTCATGTCTGGGTTTCTAGACCAGTGTTGGCCATTCTAGATCTGGGTTCTCTTTTCCATCGCGAGATTGGTGTCGGGCTCAGTGTTCTTGGCGTCGGCTTCGGCTTTCCCCTGCCCTCCAGATCTTGTTGTGGATTCTTTACATTTATCGACGGCTTCGGGATGTTCGTTGCCAGATGCGGTAGTTTCCCCCATGGTTTTGAGATCCAGTCGCAGCTGTCCTCTCCTGGCTTCTTCTCGGTCTGATAGCGGTCCTCGTGCTCTGGTCTGCCCGAGCTCGACTCCATTGGCTTGGAGGGGGTGGCCCTGCTTTCTGTCTCCTCTGGATTCCTGCGCTTCTGAACTTTTGCTTCTTGGTGATCTGTTGTGGTATGTGATTTTGGTTTTTGATGCTGTTGGTTACTGGTTGTTACTTGCTGGAAGGTGATGATGCTACTTGATCATGATTACTGTGATGGTGTTTGGCTTGGGGATGCTTGTGGTTGATGTTTTTGGCTTTGTTGTTCTGAGGCTATGTTGATGTAGTTGCTGCTTTTGGCCTTGTGTTGCTGATTTCTGGCTTTGAAAGGTTTGGTGGTGATGTTGGGAACCTTTTATTTATTGTTTTTTTTTCTTTTGTCTGCTTTTTGGTTTTTTATTTTTTCTTATGGGTTTTTTGGGTTTCGGTTTGATAGGGGTTTTTTGGTGTCGGTCGCTTGATGCCTCCCCTCCATTGTCTACAACATCTTTTTTCTAATAAATTTGGGGGTGGGGGGTCAGGAGTAGCATGACCCTCACATATTCCTTGCCCAAGGAATACAAGGTCTCACTTATCAAACTCCAAATCCCATTATATTATATCTGCACAAAACGTCTGAGGTATCTATATAGTCTAAGTCTAATCCTAGATGATTCTCACCTTCTTGGTAGTTTCTCACACCAAATTCATTCCAAGGAAGGGTTACTCTCCTATTATATTGTAGAAAAGTTGTAACCTTTTGGTTCACATGTACCATGCCTCAAATAGTGCCATTCCATTGGTGGAATTTTAGAAGAAACTTTTTTAAATCTACCCCAATTGTTGGTAATCCTACCAACTACATGCAATGTAAAAAATGCAAGCTTGTAGGATTTCCTTTAGAACCAGAATGGTCTGCTCAATCTAGCCATCAATTTGGGGGCGAAATGCTATTCCCAAGAACAATTTTTCCCTAAATTCCTTCTAAAATAACTTCCATAACTGATTTGTGAAGATATCATCATAGTCAGAAATGATCATTGAGGGAGCTCCATGGAGTCCAACAATCTCTTATATATAGAGGTCTCCCATGCTCTCTACTAAAATTTTTTATCGAATATATATGTATTTGGCTGATTTAGTGAGTTGGACTATAATCCCCCATATGAAATCATGTACCATTTATTTTTGTGGTATACCCATCATGAATTCCAGTGATATCACATCCCACTTACACTATGTCAACTCAAGGGAATGATCTAATCGCACTGTAACATAGTTCTCAAAATTCACTTGGTGACATCTAAGTCATTAGGAGTCAAAATATACAACCCCTCTCTTCATTCATGTCCATAAAAACTAATTTCAAAGGTCATGTAGTATATTTTCCCCAACCGGATGTACCTCCAATAAGGATGTGTGAAACTCTCTATCAAACTCCTCTCGAAATTTCACAAGTACCATCATGTGTCCTCTGAAAAAACGACAATATCCCAAACTTCAAAAAATATATCCAGAGCATATCCATTGTATTTTTGAGTACGTAGTGTCTCATAGTCGGTATCCCCATGTTGGGCCCCCCAAGCCCACTTCAAGAGTATAAGGGTAATAACCATCAACTAGAGGTAAGTTTCTATATCTTCATCTATAATGGATAACTGTAATGTGGCCAACTCCCCAGATTCCTCATTAAGTAACAATGAAAAAGATATCCTACTGAGAGCATCTTCTTATATGTTCCCCTTCCCTGGATTATTGTAAATATTGAATTCATAATCATGGTGTAACTCTAGAGATCACCTATATCTCATGTTTAGATCCTTATTGGAGAAGATACATTTAAGAATTTTGTGATAAAAAATCATTCAAAATGGTTTCCCATAAGGAAGTATCACCACATCTTTAGTTAAAATACTACCACTTGTAACTCAAGATCATCAGTCTTGTATTTCTTCTCTTGTGTTCTCAAATGACTTAAGTAATAAACAATCACCACCTGAATCTACATAAAAATAGAACCAAATCCTAGATTCTTATGCATCATAAAAAACTACATACTGGACTCCCTCCACTAAAAATATCAAGATGGGAGAAATCATCAATATCTATCCCAACTACTCAAAATCATGTCGACATCTCTCCACCCACATGAATGAATGACCCATTAAGATCAATGATTTCATGGGTGTTAATATCCTAGAGAAGTAACGTATGAATCTATGGAAATAGCCATCCTACCCTAGGAGTCTCCACACCTCTATCATGATATTGGGTGACTCCTAAGATAACACAACCTCAAACTTGGATTGGTCCACTAAAACCCCATTTACTCAAATAACGTGTGCTAGAATGTTGAAATCCTCAATTTAGGATAGAGAGTCTGAATGATCTAGTTCATGAGTTCATAAACAGTACTGATACATAAATTTATCCAAAGTGAATCACCAAGTATGCATGGTGACTATAATGATATCTAATTTCAATCTTCAATATATCCTTTTCCCATACTTGTAATTGGTGATAACCAGTTTTGAGGTCAACCTTTCAGAACCATCATGCCCCTCTCAATGGATCAAAGATATATTATATCTTTAGTAGTTAATACTTGTTCTTTAAGGTCACATGGTTAAAGAGTTGGTAGTATACACATAACTGCCATTTTCAGTCATCCTTCTTCATGAACAGAACTTGGGCCATCTTTGGGTGAAACACTGGGTTTAAAAAATCCCTTCCCCTACATGTTGTCAAACACCACCCTCATCTCATGAATAACTAAGAGGGACATATGATATGCTGGTGTAGATATCTATGTCATTCCATTGTGTAGATAAATACGTATGTCTACCTCACGATGGGGAGTTAAGCCTTGAAAATCCTCATGTGGGACATACTCATACTGTTCAACCACTACAGAAAAATAGGAACTCATAACAGCCACTACACCAAGGTTCATGCAAGATAACATGTCAGTAATCAGATGCAAACTCATATGAATGAGTCCATACTACACTGCTTGGATTTACATTTTATAAATAATGAAGAACCTAGTCCCATCATTAATGAAAAACCGCATCCCCTACCTAAAATAGTCAATATGGGCATGAAATGTGGATAACTAGTCCATGCATAATATGAAATCATATAACCTTAATTAGGATACTATGATATCCCAATAGAAACTCTATCCTCCAAGAGTTATGTCACTCTATTCGCACAAGTGTGTGACAACTGGGTCATCTACAATGTGAGTCTTAAGTGCAAGGGTCGATCCAAGGGCTCTGCTGGAATCACTATGTCTTGAAAAAGATATGAGGTTAGAAGGGAATGAATCACACCATTTTCTATTGTTACTCCATATAAGTTAGAAAACATATAGATCGCACAACAAATAAACTCCAATTCCTCTAGGTTACATGCTTTGATCTCCTTGAGTTGTCTCTTCCATTGTCCTCCAGTTCCCTTTGTCTTGTGTGGACCAGCTAGGGGTGGTGGTGGTAACAAGTAAAAAATCAAAGCACCACTAGAGAATCTTGAAAACCCACTTCCCTGTCAAATTCCACAGAGTACTATATTTTCATACCACTACCTCTACTTCTGAGGCCCATACATAGTCTCTATGTCATTTATATAGAAAGTGGTAAAATCCAGTGCAAGAGGTCTCCTTCCATCACATGAGTTGTACCACCTATCTATAGGATGATTGGACCCATATTATGATCATTAAACAAAAAAATCTATATCCTTTGACCTCCCACTCAAACACCTCACATGTATAGTTCCCTACGAATGAGGTCAACTACTTTCTATTGAGGTCTCCAATCATGCTTTCACAATTATGTTAACCACATCCTTTGTCTACTCAACCATGAAACTCAAAAACATCAAAGCACACTCTAACACAACCTCATATGTAGGAATTACTAGAGGGATAAAACTGGATCACATGTATCTATACCTTCCTTGTTCGAAGGTATGAGACATGAATAACTGTTAAAGAAACATATCCATTGACTTTCTAGAGAGGTTGGTAAACCTCAATGAATACTCAAAAATTTTCATGTTTTCACATTGGAGCTGTAGAATCTCATGAATATATATAACCATCAAAATAGTTATAGAGTAATCCTACCTGACTAGACACTCAATCTATGACCACACAGTAGTCATATAATCATAATACTAAATCACTAACCACCACCATTGGGTTATAAAAATAATGTTAAGTATATTTCCATATCTGAAAATATAATTAAAATAATATATAATAAATTTATTTGAAAATAGGAAAAAATATACTTTTCTTCATACAATATATTATAAATATTTCTAAAATAATAGGAATTATATTTTATTTTAAAGTAACTATGTAAATTTATAAATGGAAATTCAATGTAATGATTGATTATAAAAGAAGGAAAAATCTTTTCACGTCTTGAATGTTCAAAATAACCATTATCTTCTAGCATTTATAAAGAGAGTCAAAAGCAAACCATGTGGTTAATTCTATGAAATTTCAATATTATAACTTTGAAAAGGAGGAGAAATTTACTGGATAATAACATTAGTAAGTATTATAGATTTACAAAATAACATTTTAAAATAAGATAAATAAATGGTGGAAGAATTTGTTTTAAAGTCTTTAATGGCATTGAAACACCATTTTTAAATAAAAACCCTTTAAATAAATTAAAAATAAAAACCCTTATAAATAATCAATATAATAAGGACCATAAAATAACAAGGTAATTAAAACATTCAAGATATTATATTTTAAGAGGCAGTGTATATACCATATAAATTAATATAGTCTAATCAATCAAAATATGTCTCAAAGATAGATTTCTGAGACAATAAACCGATGAAACATTCATAATTCATGATACAAAAATAAATTTAATGAAGGAACATATCATGATTCTATAAATACTATAATTTTAATGAAATAATATTTTTAAACAAATTCATGTGTAAATAAGTACACTATATAAAATATATCGTGGTGCATAACATAATATATGTTTCAAAGAATTGGAAATAAGACCATGAAATCTCATTAAAATTTTATAATATTGGAATCAATATATCATGAATGAGATCACATAAAAAGGACCTTAAATATCATGATAGATGATTAATTCATGATATAATATCTCCAGAGGTATTATATACACCTTAGAAAAGTAATTCGTTGTATAATACAAGACATGTATCAATGAATCAACGTTGAGACAACTGTTTCATACAAATATCATATCATTGAACTTATAATTTAATCAATGAGGTGATTATACGTAAATTTATTAATAAAAATAAAACAAGTTAAATAAAATAATAATATTAGAGGTCATTTCACACATAATAGTTTCATAACATAGTCAATTTTGTATATGTATATCTGAATGAATGGAAATTTTGTTAAGAACCCCCTTACCTTGAGCCCCAACATGTTATGTATGTCCATAAAATCTAGTATAATAAAATTTAATAATTTTTTTAATTTTTTAAAAAAATTATAGTTTTAATTAATTATCATTAAACCTTTAATTACATTTATTAAAATGAAATATTTAATTACTTAATAGTTTAAGTCGATGCCATCTATTCTGAGAATGTTTTATTCAAAATGTAAAAAAGAATAATTTTTGATGAAAGTAGTCAATGTTGGACAAAGATCAATAATATATAAAATAATAATAATTAAATAATTACAATTTTTGAACATTAAATAAAATTTTATGAAAATAAATTAAATTACTACATGAAAAATAAATTTCATTGCTTCATGGTGATGATAATCCATATATACGCATGAATGACTTTACCATTTTCTAATTGATAGAAGGGTAAGAAAATTGATGATATGATATCTTTAATGAATGGAAATTATTTCATGAATAATATATATATATATATATTAAATTCATCAATATAATCATCCATGATAAGCGATGATGGAATACGAGACTCATCGCTTCATGAATGTGGTAGACCACTCTTACACACAAACAATGTTTTCATTCCCCATTGGATTAGAAATGAGATAAATAATGTATGAAAATTAACATAACAACATAAAAGTATGTGTGAGATATTTATTTTATTATATTTTAATTGTTGGGATACAATTGAATGAGGTGGAACAAGAATTAAAATGAAAAAATTTGGTTAATATGATTACCTTCTCATTGAAGAACAACTATTGGATATCTCCTCTAGAGCCCTAAGGTTGTTTTTTTCTAAGACATGAAACTATAGAATTTATATTAGGTGGTTAATAAGAGGTATTTATCTAGATAATTGGCTCAAGAAATTTGATGAAAAGATGAGATATGGTGTCAATATAGTAGAAACAAGAGGGGAACTCTTATAATTACATGATGTATAAAATTAATATAAATTAATTTTCATGTTCGTATGGCTCCAAAATAAAATATTTACAATATAGGATGGATATAAGTCTTAATAATATCTTAAAATAAATCATTTAAAATTTTAGGTGATTTTTTAACAATTATTTTTTAGTCTTATCCCATATTTTTTCCTTTTGATGATTACTAAAATATCAAATGTTTTTACTCTATAAGGGTCAAGAAATTTAATATAAATGGATATGTGACACATAACTGAAAAAAGATTGACATTATAGACCATATCCAGTGATATTTTATAATTTTCATATTTTGAGGAATGCTAAATCATTTAATAAATATTATTTAACAAAGAATTTCATTAAATTCATTTATAGGACCATTCACATAGTTATAAAGTAATGAAATCTGGATAGAAAACAAATTCTAAATTAAAATTTCCACACATCACTAATAAGTTATGTTTGTGAAAAAAATCATAGAAAATAATAATTCAACGAATTTGTATTAATATTATGTTTTTTTAATCATTTTCCGGATTTTTTTAATCATTGATTAAGAATTGTTTTAATTTTGTATAATAATTTAATGTAATTATTACATATCTAAAAATAAAAAGTTAATAATCATCAAAAAAATATTATTTATATTCAAAAAAAACATTTATAAGTGTTCAGAATTGTTTCTATCCCTAATAAAAAAATATTATTGATATTAAAATAAAGGGAGAGGAATTTTTTATTTATTAATTATATAAAATATTATTGTCACTACTCATCCCAATTTCCACTACTCCCCAAGCCCTCCTCTAATAAGCCATAGGATATAGACTAGCGCCGAGTAAACATATAACTGACATCGGAGTCCTTAGCATACATTTCTGCAAACACAGAAAAATTTCTAAGCCCATACAATTATAAAATGTAAAAATAACTGAAAAACCAATTCATCCATACATCTAAATGCCACAACTAGAGTTAGACATGAAGTAATGGAAAGTAAAGAGAACCAAATAAAAGCCCACCACAAAGAGTCCTAAAACAACTCAGACCCAAATATAATACCATGGACTGCTTTCAATATACCACCAGAAGACACCTCGGTCTTTCCGATCTCATTAAGTATAGTTTGGTCCTGGTCCATCTAGGAATCTATCAAAAGGTCAATCATCTACACTGAACATAACATATTCAAAAAAATCACAATGAGGGGTGACTCTTAAAATACCTAGTAGGACACTCTGAAACTACCAATCAACCAAAACAATAATCTGGTCATCTCTAAAGAGGTATATATATATATATATATATATATATATATAACATATGTGAAAAATATCCATATATACAAAAAAGTGACACACAATAAAAAGGTTTGTCGCAACTATAATGCCAACCTAGGATTCTAGTTTGAAGGTTCCACATAGAACTAATTCAGGATAATGCACTCCTGAGATTGAATTCACTTAAAATGTCAATCCTAGAGGTAATTCCCATCAGGTACCTCCATTATAAGTACAGCCTAATAGACTGAAGAGACATGATACCCATATGAAGATAATTCCCTTATCCATGGGGTATACCAACAAATCAATCTAGATTAACCCACTGCATAGAGGATTGGTTCCCATGTATTATTGGTAATGATGGTACAAAAAAATGTTATTACGGCCTGATGTTGAATAAAATATCTCACTCTCAGCCTCAAGAATCGATTCTAAGGACAATATCCAAGAAGTCCTGTTAAAGGGATCACTATCCTATGTGTAGGAGGAAATTACATACTAACCCATAGAGAATGGATATGGGGAACACACCCAAATTTAAATTTTCCATGATACAAAAGAAAATGGATACAAGATAAATTTTTTAGACTACACAACATGTAGTAGTAGGTGTACATACTACTCCCCTTTGAGTTTGGGGTCTAACAATGTAAACATCAGGTGTCCCATGTTTGTGTAAGAGTACACATGGTGAAGTTTTCCTATATACTTATTCCCATGTACATGTACACATATTAGATCTTGTATAAATTCCCAGGAAATTTTCATTGGGTGTACATGGTGTGATCAGTCCCATGTAATCCATCGCATGTTCTTTTACCTTCTTAGGTAAATTTTGTCCAACCAGGGAGAGTCTGCAGTCCATGTAAGAGGGTCACACACCTTGTGATAATAAATCTTCTCCAAAACCCTGGTCACTACTAGGAGGGGCCCACATAGTACGTGGATCAATCTTAATGATCGTGTAGTATGAAAATTTTTAGATTCATAATTCTGGTTTCTGTGTAGCATAGATTATGATCATTCCACATTCCAAATGTCCCTCTCCTAGAAAACCAAGAAACTAAGTCAGAGGATCTATCCTGATGATGAACAACATCATATTGCCTTTTTATTTTCTAAGAAAATTAATTTGAATGATGTTCTTGGTTGGGAGATGAAGAACATGAAAACCTGCTACCTATGCCAACTGATACACATCTATCTTCATATTCACACCAACATAGAGTCATGCTAAGCCCAGATCTACAATAATGAATTTTTGTTCCATAAAACAGAGGGAAAAATATTGATTTCTCTGTGGATGTTGAACCACATGTCAATGAAGAACACCAATGATGGATGATTAAATCAAATGAGAAAGTCACAATAAAAAAAATGAGGAATAAACCTCAGTCAATGTTTTTGGTGACCTTGATTCATTTCCATTTGAAAAAAGAATAAATATTTAACAATTAATCAAAAATAAAAATCTCCCAATTCTAGACTAATCTAATATATCCTATATTACACATGATATAATGATAAATCTATTTGTTGATTGATTGGTGTTTTCAATGAAACCAAAATAGGGAAAAAAATAAATAAAGCAAACATCATACCTCAATTCTGACCAATCACTAATGAAGAATGAATATGAATCACTGTCATTGGATAGATTTTTTTATTCTGTTGCACTTCAATCACTGATCCACTCTCTAGAAGAAGTGAATCTGAGAGAGATCCTCAAAATCTATCTATGTGTTCTCAAATATATCCAAGGATATGTTGATAACCCGGAATTTCCATTACAATTGTATACTTTATGAAATTTCATACGATTCATCAAGGAAATAAAAATAAAATTATTTATAAAATTATTTTATTCATTCCATAGATCTGATGATGTTTCTATAAATTCACCATGCGGACCAAGATCATGGAATTCCAAGTGTAATATCTACATTCATAACTCAAGGGTTCCCTTGGATTTCTAATCCAGCTACCCATTTCAAAGTTATTTATCATTTTCATGAAAATGTTTCTTGCATGCAATTTAATATATTTAATATATTTAAAATATCAATTTCAGGAACACTGGGCCTCAAAGTCTCAATCTACCTTCTTGAATAGTCTCAAAAGTAATCTATACAATATCAAAAAATAATACATGGAAAATCCACATCAATGCATTCTCCCCACCTTAGGGACTTACATCTAAAAATTCCAAAACATGGTCAATACAAATATATGTAGATACTGAACATTAATCTAAGCCTCCCACTCCCATGTACCTTCCTAAATATGTGCAATCTTCCACTAGAAACACTCTAAAGAAAAAAAATTCACACAAAGTATCCTCTAATGCTGATCCTCAAATGAACCATCCTCAATGTCACTCATTCTATAATTGATATCATGCTGTGGGTCATATAGGTACCTCTTCAATTGCAACATGTGGAAGGAGTTGTATACATGGTCTGACTATTGTGGTAGAGATATGGTGTGCACTATCATACCAAATCATGTTAGTATTAGGTGAGGGACAATGAATCATGGAGATATCTTTACACCCTGAACAATTATCCATAATCCACATTGAGTTGAAACCCCAAGGAACTGGCGAATGGGGCCCAAAATAATTGTGGTGAATGGGGATGATTGGCGCACAAGTGGTGAATGGGGCCCAAAATAAGCGTGTTGTGGAAATCACCAATACCTCATTACCCACATATCATTTACATGGAAAAATAATAAGAAAGAGGTTCCTCAGAGCGGCGGTGATTCCTCTCCCCTTGCACCGCTAGGGTTCTTCATCGGATCTTCCTCCTTCCCCCTCCAGTGTGGTACGACCTCAATGTTCGCTGCTGCATCCTGGAATTGCATCAATTGAGGCAACCCCCGTGCGTCATGGCATCATTTTTAAACTGGCGTGGGCTTCACCATGCCTTGAGGATTCAGGATCTAGAAGCATCCTAGGATCATCTGTTGCTGTATATGGTTCACGCAACATGGACTCCATTTATTCTGGATTTGGGACCCTTGTCTAGCCTTGTTTTGCATCAAGTCTGTGTTATTCATGTTTGGGTTTCTAGATCAGTGTTGGCCATTCTAGATCTGGGTTCTCTTTGGCATCGCGAGATTGGTGTCGGGCTTAGTGTTCTTGGCACCGGCTTCGGCTTTCCCCTGCCCTCCAGATCTTGTTGCGGATTATTCACGTTTATCGACGGCTTCGGGATGTTCGTTGCCGGCTGCGGTGGTTTCCCCCATGGTTTTGAGATCCAGTCGCAGCTGTCCTCGCCCGGCTTCTTCTCGGTCTGATAGCGGTCCTGGTGCTCTGGTCCACCCGAGCTCGACTCCATTGGCTTGGAGGGGGTGGCCCTGCTTTCTGTCTCCTCTGGATTCCTGCACTTCTGAACTTTTTCTTCTTGGTGATCTGTTGTGGTATGTGATTTTGGTTTTTGATGCTGTTGGTTGCTGGTTGTTACTTGCTGTAAGGTGATGATGCTACTTGTTGATGATTACTGTGATGGTGTTTGGCTTGGGGATTCTTGTGGTTGATGTTTTTGGCTTTGTTGTTCTGAGGATAGGTTGATGAAGTTACTGCTTTTGGCCTTGTGTTGCTGATTGCTAGCTTTGAATGGTTTGGTGGTGATGTTGGGAACCTTTTATTTATTGTTTTGTTTCTTTTGTTTGCTTTTTGGTTTTTTCTTTTTTCTTCTAGGTTTTTTGGGTTTGGGTTTGATAGGGGTTTTTTGGTGTCGGTCGCTTGATGCCTCCCCTCCATTGTCTACAACATCTTTTTTCTAATAAATTTGGGGGGTGGGGGTCAGGAGTAGCATGACCCTCACATATTCCTTGCCCAAGGAATTCAAGGTCTCACTTATCAAACTCCAAATCCCATTATATTATATCTGCACAAAACGTCTGAGGTATCTATATAGTCTAAGTCTAATCCTAGATGATTCTGACCTTCTTGGTAGTTTCTCACACCAACCTCATGCAAAGGAAGGGTGACTCTCCTATTATATTCTAGAAACGTTGTAACCTTTTGGTTCACATGTACCATGCCTCAAATAGTGCCATTTCATTGGTGGAATTTTAGAAGAAACTTTTTGAAATCTACCCCAATTGTTGGTGATCCTACCAACTACATACAATGTAAAAAATGCAAGCTTGTAGGATTTCCTTTAGAACCAGAATGGTCTGATCAATCTAGCCATCAATTTGGGGGCGGAATGCTATTCCCAAGAACAATTGTTCCCTAAATTCCTTCTAAAATAACTTCCATAACTGATATGTGAAGATATCATCATAGTCAGAAATGATCATTGAGGGAACTCCATGGACTCCAACAATCTCTTATATATAGAGGTCTCTCATGCTCTCTACTGAAATTTTCTATCGAATATATATGTATTTGGCTGATTTAGTGAGTTGGACTATAATCCCCCAGATGAAATCATGTACCATTTATTTTTGTGGTATACCCATCATGAATTCCAGTGATATCACATCCCACTTACACTATGTCACCTCAAGGGAATGAGTTAATCGCACTGTAACATAGTTCTCAACATTCACTTGGTGACATCTAAGGCATTGGGAGTCAAAATATACAACCCCTCTCTTCAGTCATGTCCATAAAAACTAATGTCAAAGGTCATGTAGTATATTTTCCCCAACTGGATGTACCTCCAATAAGGATTTGTGAAACTCTCTATCAAACTCCTCTCGAAATTTCACAAGTACCATCATGTGTCCTCTGAAAAAAATGACAATATCCCCAACTTCAAAAAATATATCCAGAGCATATCCGTTGTATTTTTGAGTACGTAGTGTCTCATAGTCGGTATCCCCATGTTGGGCCCCCCAAGCCCACTTCAAGAGTAAAAGGGTAATAACCAACAACTAGAGGTAAGTTTCTAAATCTTCATCTATAATGGATAACTGTAATGTGGCCAACTCCCCGTATTCCTCATTAAGTAACAATGAAAAAGATATCCTACTGAGAGCATCTTCTTATATGTTCCCCTTCCCTGGATTATTGTAAATATTGAATTCATAATCATGGTGTAACTCTAGAGATCACCTATATCTCATGTTTAGATCCTTATTGGAGAAGATACATTTAAGAATTTTGTGACAAAAAATGATTCAAAATGGTTTCCCATAAGGAAGTATCACCACATCTTTAGTTAAAATACTACCACTTGTAACTCAAGATCATCAGTCTTGTAGTTATTCTCTTGTGTTCTCAAATGACTTAAGTAATAAACCATCACCACCTGACTCTACATAAAAATAGAACCAAATCCTAGCTTCTGATGCATCAGAAAAAACTACATACTGGACTCCCTCCACTAAAAATATCAAGATGGGTGAAATCATCAATATCTATCCCAACTACTCAAAAATCTTGTCGGCATCTCTCCACCCACATGAATGAATGACCCTTTAAGCTCAATGATTTCATGGGTGTTAATATCCTTGAGAAGTAACGTATGAATCTATGGACATAGCCATCCGACCCTAGGAGTCTCCACACCTCTATCATTATATTGGGTGACTCCTAAGATAACACAACCTCAAAATTTTATTGGTCCACTAAAACCCCATTTACTCAAATAACGTGTGCTAGAATGTTGAAATCCTCAATTTAGGATAGAGAGTCTGAATGATCTAGTTCATGAGTTCATAAACATTAATGATACATAAATTTATCCAAAGTGAATCACCAAGTATGCATGGTGACTATAATGATATCTAATTTCAATCTTCAATATATACTTTTCCCATACTTTTAATTGATGATAACCAGTTTTGAGGTCAACCTTTCAGAACCATCATGCCCCTCTCAATGGATCAAAGATATATTATATCTTTAGTAGTTAATACTTGTTCTTGAAGGTCACATGGTTAAAGAGTTGGTATTATACACATAACTGTGATTTTCAGTCATCCTTATTCATGAACAGAACTTGGGCCATCTTTTGGTGAAACACTGGGTTTAACAAATCCCTTCCCCTACATGTCCTCAAACACCACCCTCATCTCATGAATAACTAAGAGGGACATATGATATGCTGGTGTAGATATCTATGTCTTTCCATTGTGTAGATAAATACGTATGTCTGCCTCACGATGGGGAGTTAAGCCTTGAACATCCTCATGGGGGACATACTCATACTATTCAACCACTACAGAAAAATAGGAACTCATAACAGCCACTACACCAAGGGTCATGCAAGATAACATGTCAGTAATCAGATGCACACTCCTATGAATGATTCCATACTGCACTACTTGGATTTACATTTTATAAATAATGAAGAACCTAGTCCCATCATTAATGAAAAACCACATCCCCTACCTAAAATAGTCAATATGGGCATGAAATGTGGATAACTAGTCCATGCATAATATGAAATCATATAACCTTAATTAGGATACTATGATATCCCAATAGAAACTCTATCCATCAAGAGTTATGTCACTCTATTCGCACAAGTGTGTGACAACTGGGTCATCTACAATGTGAGTCATAAGTGCAAGGGTCGATCTAAGGGCTCAGCTGGAATCACTATGTCTTGAAAAAGATATGAGGTTAGAAGGGAATGAATCACACCATTTTCTATTATTACTCCATATAAGATAGAAAATATATAGATCGCACCACAAATAAACCCCAATTCCTCTAGGTTACATGCTTTGATCTCCTTGAGTTGTGTCTTCCACTGTCCTCTAGTTCCCTATGTCTTGTGTGGACCAGCTAGGGGTGGTGGTGGTAATAAGTAAAAAATCAAAGCACCACTAGAGAATCTTGAAAACCCACTTCCCTGTCCAATTCCCTAGAGTACTATATTTTCATACCACTACCTCTACCTCTGAGGACCATACATAGTCTCTATTTTATCTATATAGAAAGTGGTAAAATCCAGTGCAAGAGGTCTCCTTCCATCACATGAGTTGTACCACCTCTCTGTAGGATGATTGGACCCATATTATGATCATTAAACAAAAAATTCTATATCCTTTGACCTCCCACTCAAACACCTCACATGTAAAGTTCCCTGCGAATGAGTTCAACTACTTTCTATTGAGGTCTCCAATCATGCTTTCACAATTCTGTTAACCACATCCATTGTCTACTCAACCATGAAACTCAAAAACATCAAAGCACACTCTAACACAACCTCATATGTAGGAATTACTAGAGGGATAAAACTGGATCACATGTATCAATACCTTCCTTGTTCGAAGGTCTGAGACATGAATAACTGTTAAAGAAACATATCCATTGACTTGCTAGAGAGTTTGGTAAACCTCAATGAATACTCAACAATTGTCATGTTTTCACATTGGAGCTGTAGAATCTCATGAATATATATAACCAGCAAAATAGTTATAGAGTAATCCTACCTGACAAGACACTCAATCTATGACCACACAGTAGTCATATAATCATAATACTAAATCACTAACCACCACCATCATCCCATTGAGCCATAGAGAAGCCTCAACACCATTAATAACATCTGATCAGTTGGTGTACTTGCTAGATAGAAAACACATGACACTACATCATTCTAGTCCTCAACTGCTTATGGGTCAGGCTCTCCACAAAACCTGAGGGGTGTCTATCATAGAAACTCATGATGTATTATCATTCTTCACACCTTATCTTCTAGTACCGTATATACCATTTTCATGTACTATATGTGGTGGTGTAACTGATGTAGGTAGAACCTCTGGAACTAGTTTATGTATTTATGCCTCATCACTAAGTAGATTTTTCTCATGATCCTGATACTAAATCCTTTTTGGCATATGTCATCAAGTCATCCTGAAATTAAGGAAGACGTACAATAGGCAATGAGTACATCTGGAGAGATAACTAAATGAGGACATTGAAGAGAAAATCCATTCCTATATGATGAATGTACAATTATTTTAACTATAAACAGTGTTCTCAAGTATGTGTTTAAAATCATATGATCAATGACCTAGTGCATGGATACCTCGTATACCGCACCAACAATTGACACTTTATCATGAAAGATGAACATGACAAACATTAGATTGTTTCCTCAAACCAATCTCATAGACTCCAACCCTAAGGTATAACAATGTCATTTGATAACACTCTATCATGACACATATCTATGGGGACCATGCCATTACTCCCAAAACCTAATTGAAATTTTCTAGGGCTAGTTACTAGAGCGTAGTAGGAACAACACTAACATGGGAGGTCTTAGCCTATTTACATGTACCTACAAACACATCTCTATTCCATTGGAAGGGCGATATGTAAAAAAACTAAATAGGTAATTCATGAATACATATAAATAAGACAACTATAAAACGATGATACATAAAGGAATTTAAAGACATAAAAATATATTTACACCATAATGAGTCTGAAAATATGTTTAACTTGAATTTAATACTGGGGACTGCTATTAGGATACCATAGAAACACACATCTATATGTCCAATGTTTCTAAAAATCTAGGGTATAATGGTGTCCAGGACTCTATAAAAAGGTAAATTGTCTAAACGATACACGAAATGTGTAGGGAAATACCGTGAAGTTGTGATTATAAAAATACCCAGTCGGAGACCCCTGAAACAACAACATACACAACCGAATAATATAGTTATCTAAACATTTATATATGTTTAAAACACATATAACAATAATATCTATATATAATCTACTAAGAAACATCATAACCTAACTTCTATCCTAGGATTCAATCTTGAATGTTCTATATAGATCTCATCAGAGAGAAAACACTCCCAAGGCTGAAAAACTAATGATGTCCATCTGAGAGGTAATGTGTATCGGGTCCCACCATTAAAAGTACACACTGATAGTCTGAAGGGATACCATAAAAAATGACAATCACCCCCATATCCATGGGTTATACCAAAAACTCTTTATTAACAAGCTATGTAGTGGATATGTGACCGTGTAGTTTTGGGCATGATGATAGTAAGAACACCACATCAGGAATGGAGATGAATCGATGATATCCCTCCTAGCCACACGAATGGATTCTAGCAAATATAACCATGAATTCCTACTGAAGTTCCCATTATCCTATGTGTATTTTTAGATTCTGTAAAAACCCTCAGGAAATGGGTATGGGGAATGAACCATAATAAAACATGTCCAATATATTGAGGAAAATGGATAAAAGACAATGTTTTAGGAGTACAGAACATGTGGTAGGGGTAAAAATTGTGACCCCTTGACACTAGGTCCTACCCATGTAAACAGATTTTGTCTCTTGTTCATGTAATAGTACATGTCATACAGTTTTCTCATATACATCTTCTAGTGTACTATAACTTGTCTTAGCTCAAGTATATTTTCTCCAGAAATATCTATTTTGGAGTACACAGAATTTTAATTCCCTTGTACTCCATCATTTTTCCTTATAACCTCTAAGGTACATGGTGATCCACCAAGGAGAGGAAAAACGCCTTGTGATGTGGTCACACACTATGTAATACGTAACATTATTTTAAACCCTATTCATTTCATGCAGGGGCCCACATGGTTTGTGGCTCCACATTACTTGTAGTGTAGTCTAGGGATTAACATATTCCCATATCTAGCTTCCACACAAATTCTCCAATGCTCTGACAACATTTATAGCTGCTCCTCGCCCAAAAAAATGAGAAATTATGTCGGATAAGACTTTCTATCAATAAAAACATCATCTTCCTTGTTGATTTACAAAGAATTCTCTTTCAAATGGTGTTCTTAGGTGTGTAAAAATGAAAAATAAAATTCGGTTCCTCAATGTATGATCCCTTAATCTCTCTATCATCGCACAACCATTGTGTTGTGTTGATTCAAAATATATAACACTGAATCATATTTCAAAGAAACATGTGAAAATGATGGATTAAGTAGTGGATGTTGAACTGTGGATCAAAAAATAACACATGTGATGAACTAATTAATAGGGGTAGAAAATAACAAGAACAACTATGAGGAAAAGGCCTTAGTCGATGTTTGTATCGACAAAAATTTGTTACCATTAGAATGAATAATTAATATATAACATTTAAAAAAATAGCCTATTTCTTGATTAATCTAACCCATCTCAGAATACACATGATCCTTGGATTAAACTGTTGTTTGATTGGTTTGTGTTCTTCATAGAAACCAAAATGGAGAAAGAAAACAAAATAAAAACCCCCTAACTCAATTTGTATCAATCAATGATAATGAATGAAGTGCCTTTATTATCGATGGTGAGATCATTCGGTTACATTACACGCTGATTTCCAATCCACGATCTGATAGAAGTTCTCTTAATAGTGATCCTGCAATGCTCTATCCAAGTGTTCTCCCATAGCTCTAGGGTTATGCGGTTAACCCTAGAATACCATCATAGTAGTCCACATAAAGACACATCAATTGTTACATCAATGAAATAGAAATAATTTAATTTAATTATTTATTTCACTTATACCATGTCGTGATGAATTTTTTATTAACACCCCACAATAACCATGGTTATGTCTTGCCCAGGGTAAACCATGAGTTGTGAAATCAACAGTACCCTTATATTTATGATCCTTCCCCCATTTATAAGTTATTCTGATTATTGAACAAAAAAATGTGGATAATCTATTTAATATATTTCAAACATTTATTCTAGGTAGAAAGGGCCTCATAAGGACATGATTTCTCAGCTTCTAGTCTAAAAAATAATCCATAAATTACACCAAAATAATACCTGGAAAATCTATGTGATTACAAATATTAAGGTCATTATCACTGAAATTTTTTACCAACATACAATATAATATATTATATTATGAGGATAGCCAATATAATCCCATACAAAAAAATTAGGAAGGCGCAAGATATATTTTTTAAATTCATTTCACATTATTTTTAACCATAATTACATGATTTAGGATTAATGATGAGAAAAATAGTTTCATGGTTAAGTTCATAATGACCAAAAAATGTAAGGTAACTATTTTTCCAAATTCAATACCTCCGCGATGAAAATATAGAATAAATTTAATCAAATTAAATTCTTATAAGTGATAAAAAATAATTTAAAATAAAATCACAGAACATAATGAAAATCTGTTTTTAGAAAAATGTTTTTTAAGCCCAAAATGAACATATTTTAAAATAATTTATAATGATGATTCTGATATAATTAATTAATTAATTTATAAATAAATGATAATTATTTTAATTTAATATAAAATTAAATAAATAACATGGTTTTAAAATTAATTTATTTAGTTACAATTTTATTGAAATTAATATTTTTCATCATTTTTTAAAAATAAATCACTTCCTAAAATTCACAAAAAGGAATGATAAGATAATATCGAATTATTTATTTCAAAAATGTTATTCATTTCATCAAATTAAAATTTTAAATTTGGCATAAATTAATAATAATTTCTACAGACACAAAAATTCACTAAAAACCATTTATAAAGAAAAAATATTTTGGTACTATTAAAATTAATTTTCTGAAAACAAATTATTTATTTATTAATTATTTAGAAATACATTTGAATTATATAAAAATTATATAATTTTTTGAATAATTGTGTTATTAATATGCCTATGAATAATTTAATGGATGTGTTATAACGATCATATTTGAATAAAATAATTTTGTAGTATGTCACATATTAAAATAAATATTATTGTTTCTTGTTGAGAAAGCAATCGAGTATAGTAATATTTAAAAAAATTGTGGTGATACATTATACTCCACTAAATAAATTATTTCCTTACATTTTTATCTGTTTATAGAGAAGGTGTTAGGAACTTTTTTAAATCATTACCAGGGAGTGTAGGATAATACTTACAATCACGAAAGGAAAAACATTTTTAATATATAAAAATAACTTTTTTGAAAACCAAGATAATAAAAGAGTCCATAAAACATCCTTCAGAAAAGAGGATGTGGGAAAAATAAAGGTAACCTTGAATAAAACATAATTAAGCTACTAGATAAAAATATTATTGACGGTATGTGGAAATATGTAGACTGAGGTAAACATTAGAAAACATTGAATTATAGAGAATGATATATAACATTGACATGATTATGTTAATGAAAAAAAGAATAAATTAGTTAGAGATAAATAAGACCACTATTTCTTCAAAAATTGAGGTAATAGGATATCATTTTTACATCAAGATCCTTTTACTATAATTGAGGAATTATTTTACTATCAAGATATGGAACAAGATAAAACATAATTTTATTTTTTTGCATTCCTAAAGTAACAATATATCCTTGTTTGTGTTTCTTTATATTTTTTTCATATATATTTCATCATTTGATTAAATTAATATTCAGGATGAATTTTTCATGCCTAAATCACTAAAATCGACATGAAATGTATCATAAGAATTTTAGAAAATGGGATGACATTATTTCTGAAACAAAAATTTACCAAAAAAATAGTCAGAACAAAATAAGATAGTAACCAAAATGTTGAAGTCATTATATGTAAAAATAATTCATATATCTCCAAATTTGTAACAATAATACACAAGGTTCATGTAACACCATAAGATTTTGTGAAATATAATTTCCGAATTAATTTAATCTTTTAGATATTTTCCATTTCACGCATCCTTTATTGCATCTTGTGTTACATGAATGAACTACATTTGTCTTATAGTAGACACAACCCCATGTTAACATTTCAATACACAAAACACTATATTTTTCTATGCTACACGTGACACTAATTTTATCATGAGTTATACACAACACCAGTTTTACATGAAACATGATATAGTATTAAAATATTATTATCTAATATCATAATTTTAACCAAGTTATTGGAATTGAGGTTATGAGAAGGATTAACTAAATTATTGTAATATGCATTAAACAGGTGTATAAGATGAATTATTCAGTTACCAATTATCTAGAAATGAAAAATTATCAATTTTAAAAACCTGGGAAATCGATTTCTAGAAAAAATATTTTTACCAAATATGTTTCTTCTTAATAAATTAAATAGAAAAAATTCTGAGAATAATTTTAATAAAATTAATATACTATATATTAAAACAGGTATATATAATTTCCCCTATAATTTTTCTATATAGGGGTTAAGAATAATTCTAATTTTACGCTTAAGAACTACATTTTTCTAAAATGTAGTTTTACTGCCATTTAATGGCGCACATATTTTACAAAATATCACTTCTTATTTGTTAAAATATATTTGAAAAAATTAAAATTCAAATTTTAAATATGAAAACCAAAATTATCTTAGGTTGAATTTTTTGGATTTCTCATCAAAGATTCATTTTTTATGAAAAGTGAAATATGATGAATTTTAATTAAAAGAATCATTTTGGTATGTACGATTAATATAGTTAAATTATGTTGTAAATTGTTTTGGAAGTATAATTATATCAATTAAAAATCTATTTATATATTTTAGGAAATTATAAACAATTTCACATTGAAATTGGATTTAAAAAAATTTGAATCTTTTGAACTTTTTTCACATTAAGACCCGTCATTTCGCCCCATTTACAAGATAAATTTTAAATTATTTTCTTCCACTGATATTAATTTAATTTAAAAATATTTATTCCATATTTCTAATAATAATAATTTATATTTAATAATAATACCATTTTAATTTTTTATTAAATTTTTTAGTTAAAATATTACAATTAATTATATTGATAATGAGAAAATTGAGTTTACTAAGGTACTAAACACTAAAATTATGTGAACAAATGTCCTATAAACTTGTCCAAACCCATTGGAAGGACATATTTTGACTATATACCCTATTATATTTACAAATTAATTATTATTTTACTAAATTCATATATGGGAGACCTCCCAATAGTCTTTAAATTTTGTTATTTAATTGAATGTGACTCCCCACCCACTATATAATGGCATCACCACCACAATTATTCACACACTCAAAAAATCATGGATCTTACAAACCCTAAAAATTAATTTATAAAATTCCAAAATATCCACAAGGAATCAATTATTTTGGAATAAATCAAACAAAGGATGTTTTTTGGTGAAATTCAATAGGATATACCAGAAGAATGGGTAACATTCATCCACGAATGTTTTTATTTTATTTCCCCCTCTTACCCATTAAATTATTTTTATATTATTATTATATAATATTCTATGTTTATTAAATATATTTAAATTGTCTTATTTTAATATTACTACCTAAAACATCACATACATCCATCAAATGAGATACAAAATCATCATTTGTGTGTACAACGGACTTCCGCCTTGCGAGCCGATGTCATTCATTCTTCAATCACCACATTTCATGGTTAATAATAGTGTTTATTTTTATGTTTATATTTGAAAATTATGATATTTGTGATTTAATTATGATTCCTTAATTTTTATATAACAAATACCATCATGATTTGTATTTTGTGGGAATATGATAATGACATTCATGTCTACAGTGGACCACCACCTCCCGAAGAGATGTGATTCGTTCACACATTACATGGAATGTATTAAAGATGTTTTTAATATTAATATGATATATATATATATAATAAAATTACATATTAGTGATAATTTATATATATATATATATATATCATTAACTACTCTTTCATTAAATATGATACGAAAATTGGAACATTGTATATGTGTATGTACATCCAATAATCCACATGAATGATGTATTTTATTTCCTATTTATATATTTTATAGAATAATATAATTACATATATAATGAATATATGTGATATTTATATCATGGTTTAAATTCTATAAATTATTATATCATGATCAAAGTTAGAGGACCAAAAAAACAATTCCAAACTTATATTAAAAGAACGATTATTACCCGAAACGGGGCTTTTACATTATATTGTTAATAAATGTTTAATAAAATGGTTATAATATAACAATATATTGTATGATATATATGAATATGGATATGTAATATATTTAAAATAAAATAAAATTTATTATACAAGTTATTTGAATGTGTATTAATGAAATTAAACATAAAGTAAGGGTATTTCTAGTCCTACATTTATTTCTATGAGGCTTATGCCATATTTACCACCATTTTTTATCTATATACATACATATGAATATTTATTTTTTGAAATTAATTTATTATATTATTTTAAAAGTTTCATATAAATTTCTTCTTTCATAGGGATCATGATTTAAAATTTACTCAATTAGTATGGGATTTTTGTCTCACTTTTTACTTTTGTGAGACACATGATATATTCAACACCAATTTTTTCGATGTGGTGTGTATACTACCCATGTATGTATTGTGTTATTATTATACTAAAAATTTTTGGTATTTAAATAACTATTTTATTATATCCCTTTCAGGGCATTAATTGTTCAAAAGATACAAGATCACCATGAGAATTTTTTATGAATTTTCCTTCTTTGAGACGCATGATATGTTACACACCTATATTCTTTTAAGAGGTGTATATATTGTGCAATTGACATGTTATATAATGAATATAATTATTTTCAGAATTTTTAAATCTTCATGAAATTTTACTCTTTCATGGGTATTATGATTCAATGTTACCAAAGTGGTATGAGTTTATTGATATAATCTCAATGTTTAAAAGGATTGTTTATGATTATTCCTCCATTGATGAATTTTTTGATCCAAATATATAGAGATTTCATGAACATTATTTTTGTATGTTTATTCATGATATATTCAATTAATGGAACGCTTTTAACACTGTTTGGTACATTTGATAATTAAGAATGTGTTTTATAAAAATCTAACCTAATTTATCTCTTCAGTATGAAATATGTTTTTTAGGTCCACTCAGTAATATACCCTAAGGGCGGCATGAATCAGGGTACGACAGATTAAAACTACTACCCCTTTGGATATTGTTTTTTCATTAATCAAAACACATGTTTCTATTTCTCCTGTAGCAATATATGAACATAAAAGAAATCATGTGCAAGACACAACATTTTTTACTTGGTTCACCCTCATTGGGGTACGTCTAAGGATAATACAAGGATGATGTACCAATTTACAATATACACTAAAGATAATTTCCAATTACATGGTTTGAGATAGATCTTATATGTCCAGGATCACTATATTTACATGGATTAGGGTATTCTCACAACATTCCCGAGGGTCACTCAATATATTTCTTCCTCTAGCCCACTATTGGTGGGAAGAATCGCCATATTCTTCTTCCATCACTCACTACTCTTGTAAGGGATCTACTCACAGTTTATGGAAATGTGGGTCAATTTATTTTCATGAAATCATGTATCCTAAACTATAGATAGATTCTATGTTGAATTACTTTTTCACCTGTAGAGGAATTTCACTTTTTTGTGTACTGTTAGGTCAGTATAAATTGCTTTCGCAATCTGTTTCAGAGCTTTTACAATATCCCTTGAGTAAACTGCGAACCAATTTGCTTCCTCCACATACTGTGTTTTGGGTATTCATTGGGGATAACCTATCAATGTACCACTTCTACCTTTCATGATCCTTCCTCATTTTTGGATAACATATCCTCTTCTCCTGCATACCAAATTCATGAACCGTGGGCCACAACCTCTGGAAATGCCCTCTTTTCAGAGACTATTATCTGTAACCATACCACCCAAGCTTCCACATACTGCCTACATTGTTTCTTCTTTTGGTAAAATTTTCTTCTCCAAAGGCTTCTTCTTCCTTTGAGAGCTACAATGCCCCGTAAAAAACCTTTCCCATAATTTCTTCCATGTGAACTACTTCACCCATCATAGAATTATCCCTCACGAACATCATTCATAATTCACCAAATTCCCGGAGGGATGATTTTTCCTAATGGAAATTTCTCACCCTTAATTAATGTATTAGTACTTATTATATAGTCAAATATATCCATAGAATCCACTATTCCTAGATTTATCAAATCACCAATATGGTATGAGCTCCACTGCGTATTGTGCATCTTCCATGAACCACAGTCATCTCGTGAATTGTTTTCCCTATGCGGTCTGCATACTACCTGTCCATTTTATCGGTGTCCCAAATCACCATCAAATTTTCAGGAAGAGTGCGCTCTCTGGAATCTCAAATCACCACCTCATTTCCCCAAACAATAAGGCATCCCATGTACCGCAAGCCTTCTATGTACCGCATGCCTTCACCATGAATCATGTTCTCCCTACGAACCATTATTGTACATGATATCCATCTCACGCTCCACAGTTCCCTTATTTTTATGATTCCCTTTGACATTCCTCATACCACCATATACATTCCATGAATCGGGTTCACGGTACTCTTACAGTTCATTCCTATGCTGAAAATCATTCTTTTCAAAAAACCAAACACCTGATTTTGATCTCCACAAATTTGGAAAACACCGGGAAGCTGCACCACCATAAATACCTACTTCATAAAACACCGACCATATTCATTCATGGTCACATGTATTTTTCAGCAAACACAATTACACCAAAAACATAATGAGGGGACTCTTTGAGGGATTCTTAACCAAAAATTTCCCCTTTGGCTTTGTTGATCACACATACATAATTTGATATCTCAATAATTCTTCTTATAGCATTCTATTCTTACAAATAAAACAATGATCAAGGATTTAATCAACACATACTATATGGGCCCATGAACCATGCTCAATTTCAAAGAAAAAAGTCTAATGAAAATTTTATCAATGATTCATTTCATTTAATTCCAACACCAATCTACTTCTTTCATCTCAAACCTCAGTTATCGGGATATGTATCCTTTGATCAATTACATATGAAATCATTAAATTTAATACCCCCTATGTCACAACTCCCCCTGACAGCTTAAACTCCCCCTATCACACAGCTCCACCTGGAAACATCTCCCCATGTCATGACATTGAAATCTTAGGGCATTTTCAAGCTTCAATTTCTCCCCATTAGTCAGGAAACCCGAATGCCATTTCTTTTAGGTCAATAACATGGTTAAGAACACATATTAACATATTTGGTAAATCATACCATACCCCAGGGGGTCCAAATCCAAACTTTTTCTATCGAGGGGAGTCGAATGGACTTCCAAAACTAGTCGATGCCTTTCAAATGATTCTTTGCTCAAGGCCATTGCCAGAACATATGTAACTTTTTCTTCTACAGACACATAAACCAATTTCACAAGATCTTGATAAGAATTCTCCTTCATTAAATGATCCTTTATTTTAATTTTTTTCCTTTAGTGATGGACTGGATTTTTTCTACGATTTATTAAACATAAATTATAAAAATGGATTCCAATGGGGGACTTCACTTATGCTCCAATATCGCCAAGCTGCTACTTCATCCACAATAGTTGTGTGCACGCTTGAGTGGCAGTAGTATAGTCAGCTTCTATGGTGATTATTGAAATGAAATCATTTTTATTTCATAGCCAATAAATACACAATCAAGAAAGATAGAAAGAACCTACTGATGTTGATTTCCTAACATCTACAGATCCGACACAGTTGGTATCTACATATCCCAATAGATCATGATGAGATTTGTTATTATACATCAATAAAAAATCCATAGTGCCCTTGACAGACAATAATATTTGTTACACTACAATCATATATCTTTCATTGGTATTACTTTTATATCATGAAACTTGACACAAGGTAAAAATTATCATGTCTTTCCACTTTCATGTACTATAGACTACCAATTATTTTCCTATATTCAGTGATATTCACTGCATTGCCTTCCTCATCCCATGGTAGTTTCATCCAGGTAGCCACCCGTGTATTCATCTCCTTAGAACTATCCATTCAAAAACTTCTCAAAACTTCATTGACATATTTATATTGAGGAATGAATGTTCCATTCTTTCATTATGATACATGTAAACCATATAAAAACTCCATTTCACCAATTATTGACATTTCAAAATCACTTTAAATGAATTTAGAAAATTGTATGCATTTTTCTTCATCTGATCCACTAGATATTATATCATCAACATATACCATCAGCATCATACATTTATTACTATCATGGTTGAAATATAGATTTTGATCAGCTCCACTATGCTGAAAACTGAGGTTTTTCAGAAACTGATCTAGACGTGAATACCATGCTCCAGGTGATTACATCAAACCATACAATGCCATATTCATCTGAAAAATGATCTTCTCAGCATCACGAATGGGAAAACCATCAGGATGATCAATACTAACTTCTTATTCCTTAACCCCATTAAAAATAAAGATTTGACATCCATCTGAAAATCCAAGAACATTCTTTGCACTTCAATGGCCAACAATAATCGAATTGTATATATCCTTGAAACAGGTGAAATCGTTTCATCAACAAAAATTCCCTCTATCTGAGAGTACCATTTTTACACTATTAAATATTTTTTTTCAAACCACCACACCATATACATTCATTTTTTATGAATGACCCATTTAGTCCTGATCACATTTTTGTCTATTGGCCACGAAACAATCTCCCAAGTCTAATTCTTCTAAATTTGGTCAATATCTTCATTCATATCTTGAACCCAATTCATATCACCAAATGCTTCACCAAAACATTTAGGGTATATTAGTGATCATTATGATACTTATTGTAGAGTCTTTATCCTCCTTTTCAGTAATGATGTTGTCTGATAACCAATTATGTATTGTCTATCAATGTGGGCTCCAATATTCTATCTTTATGCATATACTGATTTATCGGCATCCTTGTCATCATCTCAGTCTTCTTCTGAATCAACAAATATAACTGAAGCATCCCCTAATCTTCTTATTTATTCAACACCTTCCTCTTGAGATTGATCATTTACCTGATGATGAATCCTCTCAATGTATACTATAGTTGAATCAAGTCTTTAAAAATTATTTCCCAAACTCTGGTTGAATCATTTATATGCTTGTCTTTTCATTTATTATCCATGAAAAATCCCTTAATCTCCATGGGGTTCACACTTCATGTGTTTCTCTTTATTTAGAATGAAACACATAATTTTAAATATTCAAAAGTACTTCAATGATCGATTTTTTCCATACCAAATCTCATTTGGGGAAATTTACTTCTTTAGGAGATTAATATGATCTATTTTAATTGTAGGATGATGTCATCACTACTTCATTCCAATGGTTATTTGGAACATATTTCTAAATGAGCATTGTTCAATAAATGTTATTAACTATCCGATATCTTCTCTCAACTACATTATTCTGTTGTGGAGTTCCCACTGCTGAAACATGCTTCCCTATCCCATGTTTCTCTAGATAATACTCCTCTTCAATATTTGTGAACACTGTTCCATTATTTATCATGTTCATCTAAATTATCTGATCTAGAATATTTACAACTTCTCATCAATATATTGTAATGCAACTGAACACATTTGACTTGTGGGTAATGATTGATACCCATGTCATTATGCTATAATCAATAATAAAGTGGACATAATATATCCTCCCATCTAGAGCTATTGGTGAAATTGGTCCGCACACATCGATATGAACCAAATCAAGAAATCTTGTTGACATATTCTCTTTTGGCTTATATGTCTTTTGAATAATCATCCCTTATTGGAAAGAATCACACATATATGTATGATCACATGAAAATATAGGTAGATCTCAAGAAGCCTCCGATTTGAATAGATCTTCCCAGGATGTTTGGTCACATGACCAAGAAAATTATGCCAACACATATTTCATTCTTATTTGGACAAAAATCATGCATATTCTTCTCCACTAACAAGGTATAGATTCCCTTTTTACACTTTCCATATAATAAAACAACATCATCTTTTTCTGTGATGAAACATAATTTCATTAAAATGATTATGGTATGTCCTAATTCACACAATTGACTTGCGCTTAATATGATGTGACTAAGACATTCAACAACCAAAACATCTTCACATCTCATGTTTTTTCCCAAACAATTCTTTCTTAGATCCAATAATTTTTTACCATTTATCATTTCCATATATCACAATACCTTCTTTATCGCACATGGTTCCCATCACGATATCCTTCTTTCCAATCATATGGGAGGTGCATCCACTGTCAAGGAGCTATATCACTATGTGATCTGATTTCTAGAACGCAATTTTAGGAACCAATTCCTACTCAGATCATTTTATTAAACCATTTTTAATAATTCTTATATGGTATGGACTGATACTCCTCACATTCCTCAGAATATGTTTGATCAAATATATATTATAGAGATGCAAATAGATTTTTCATTTTCATCTCATTTGATTATACATTTTTCTGTGGCTTATAACCAACCCCAGTATGCCTCAACACATTCGTCTGTGTTGTTGATGAGAAATAACATACCAAGTGTCCAAATACTCTACACCTAATACAGTTATTATCAAATGATGGCTTGGAAAATTGATCAATGTATGACTTCCTCTATGTATCTTGTTCCCTTTAGTAAAATGTTTCTATTAAATAAACATTCCGTGCATGTACCATCGTGCTACAACAATAGCATATTATATAGGTTGCATTTCTTTGTGGAAATACTGCACCACTTGTTGTCCCCTAGGTTCTATGAATCCTATAAATCTTCTTCATACAAAAATGAATTTTCAATCTTGGAGTGAGTTCTTGTGGTATGACTCCAATCATTATTTCTTTATATTTTTTATCAAGCTCAATGCCAGCCTTACCATTTTATTTGACTATTGCTTCTGTTATATAGTACCACTATGATCAACTTTTATCATCTTTATTGTATGTATGATATTATTTCCTGATTTGTTCCTAGAGTCAACAATTTTTCTTGATCTTAAACACTTCTTTGTAGACTAATGAATTCCTTATCATGTTCTTCGATACGTCTGATTTGTTCTTTTACAGTTTCAGTAAAACTACAGATCCATCTTTTCTGTTCTTTGATTTTTTTTGTTTTTAATCAACCAAGAATTCAAAGCTTTCTTTCATTAAAGACTAGTATTTTAATTTCTTCATTCATATCAGACTAATTTTCTTTAGGCTGCAGTCTATAGATTTGGGAATCATGAACCAATTTTCTAGTTTTCTTTTCTATGGGTCTCCAAACATCTATCTATTCAAGATAATCTTCTAATTCAGCATGTAGATCAACTATTCTATAATCCTCTCCTTATTTATTGTCAGTTTCTTCTATTGTTATAGAATTTTCAAAAATCTTCCAATAATGCATCTACCTCATGGTCCTTGCGGTCCTCCACCTCTACTACCTAAAATTCATTAGAACATTCGTCTTTTTTTTTAAAATAAAAATCTTCTTTTTTAAGAACATTATCTTAACACTACTCTTGTATTTATCATTGGACAAATACTTATTTTGCGAAATTCCATCATTGTCTTCGTCATTATTTTTAATCTTTTTCAGACACATTACTTCAAAATGTCCAATATTTTCTATATCAGAAGCATGCAAGTGGAATATTTCCTGTGAAATTTTCACTTCCTCCTTGTAGATTTGAAGAGATAAATGACATGAAATCAAAAAAATTATCATCCCCCTAACCATATTAATTAGATAGATTCTTCATGGTCATGAATGCCACTTCTTGGGAATTCCCATTTTCCACAACATCACTCTCACCATTCCTCATTTCATATGCAATAAGACTTCTATGATAGTTACCCAATCTCAGATGCTTTGTATATTTATCATCCAAAACTGATAATTACAGATTAAACTGAGGTGGAAGTTTCCTCAAGATACACTTCGTAATATTTTGATATTCAACTAATTCTCAAACACCACACGTTTCTTCCACTACCACATTCACCCAATCAAAGAATGCCTCAACAGATTAATTCGGGTTAGTTCTCAGATATTCATACTCATTAAATAAAAACTACATATTTTCCTATCTAACAATTTAATCTCCCTTATAGACATTCAGATGCTCTGTCCACATAGCATGTTATGTTTTATATGACATCACCTCCATATAAATTGAATTTGATAGGTCTCTTCCAAAAGAATTGATTCATTTAGCATCTACATTAAATTTGGTCCTTTCACCTTCTGATAAATCACCTCTATTGATATCAGTTGATATTCTATGAATAGATACTCTTAAGATATCCATACATAATTATAACATGAAATATTGTAACTAATTCACCCATAGATGGAGATTGTTACCATCAGAGATCATAATTCCTATGTGATTTAACACCTCTATTTTTTATAATAAGAAAAAATGATGGACTTTTAACCTTTCTCTCTGATATCAATTGTTAGGTTTAATAGTTGAAACACCCTAATGGGGTTGGGGTGAATCTGGGTATGATAGATTAAAACAACTAAATCTTCATATCTTTTTTCATAATTAAAAAACATATCTCTTTCTCCTATAGCAATATATGAAATGAGATCAAACAATGCACATGACATAGTAATTTTTACATGGTTTTCCTCCACTTGGATAATTTCAAGGACCATATAATGATGATGTGATGATGTAGCAAATTCACTAAATCTCACTTCCAGTTACATGGTTTCGGCTAGATCTTCAATGCCCAGGCTCACTGCCTTTACAAGGATTTGGGTTTGCTCACTAAATTCCCAAAGGTCACTCCCAATATATCTTCCTATGGCTCACTGAAGGTGGGAATGATCATCATCTTCCTCTTCCTTGGATCACTAATCTTTAAAGATATCCACTCATAGTTTATGGACTTGTAGGTAAATTGACTAGAATGAAAGCATGTATTTTAAACTATAGATAAATGATATGTTAATGTTACTTTTTCACTTGTAGATGAACTCCACTTTTCCACATACTATTAGGTTAGCAGAAATTGGTTTCAAAACATTTTTATCTCTTTTACATTCTCCCTTGAGTAAACTATGAACCACCTTGAATCATCCGCATATTGGGTAGTCGGTATGAAATATGGATCGACTCTCCACATACTGCTTCATCCTTTAGTAATATATTCTCATTTGCGGTCCGCTTCTCCTATTCTTCCTCATACCTTGTTCACGAAGAATCCTCTTCCATGGACTTCCTTCACCTACATGTACTTCCTCATCCTCTACAAACTGTCATAAGTTATGAGACAATTCTCTTTCTGCGTACCACCCTATCTACAACATACTACCTAAAGAGTTCCTTATTCAGTGAACTTATTCTCCTTTACGGACCTCTTAATCCTTTGTAGGCTATAGTTTCCTGCAAAACCCATCGATAAAATTTCTTCCACGTGAACTACTTCACCCTTCATGGAATTCAGCCTCGCGAACATCCTTCGTACATCGCCAAATTTCTGGAGCGATGATTTACTTTAATGGAATTTAATCACCCTTAAGGAAGGAAATATCTCTTCTTATATAGGAAAATAGATCCTTAAAATATGCTAATCATTGATATACCAAATCATTAATGTGGTACTACATCCACCCCGTAACTTGAGTCTTCTGTGAACTGTAATCGTCCCACGAACCATTTTCCCTATGCGGTCCGTGTACTGCCTCTCCTCCTTCACATCGGCCCAAATCAGTGTCATGTTTTTGTGAATGACACCCTCTGTAGATTCTCAAATCACCGCCTTATTTCCAAAAATGAAAACCCATCTCGCATAATGTAAGGACACCTTGAGATATTTTTATCCAATAGTTTTACTCCAAGAACCATTCTTAATAAATATGTTATAAAAATGTTTTTTAATTAAAATTTAATATATTTTTCAAAGAAAATTTATTTTATTTTATTTTATTTATGTTTTAAAAAGTGTTTAATTATTTTCAGTGATTCATTTATAAGTATTCTAGGTTATTTTCAATGAAAAATGATTTCAAATTGTTTAAGTATTTTAAAATACGTTGTGAATGAGGAAAGTATATTTTTTTTGAAGAAAATTTTTTAATGGGTTTCAATGCATATTTCATAAGTTTTAAAAAAAGTCAAAGAAAAGTATTTTGAAAATTTTTTATATCATAAAAAATTATTCTGAAAGGAATTCTATTTTTGTGATGAAATTTTGAAGAGTAATGGTATGTTGGATGAATATATATTACAAAAGATATGGGGAATTATTTATTAATTTTGAACCTTGTGTTTTATACTCTATATAATAAATTAATCAAAACAAAAAACCATACCTTGTTTTATCGCATATTTTATACCAAATAGGGGTTTAATAAAAAAATTTATCAGTTCAAGGACTAAAATCATTAAAATAATACCCTTGGTTGTGTGTCTGTGAGTAATATTTTTGATAAATTTATTTTTAATCATAAAAATATAATATATGCTATTAAGGATTCACTCAGAATTCATAAAATTAATCATATAACATCAAAAATAACATTATTTTAAAGGGGAAACATAATTTTGGTGGTGGATGCAATTTAGAGTATTAATTAAACCACTTATGGGCTTTTATGATTTCAAAATGCATTCCATATATTTATACCATATTTAATATTGACATAATAAGTCTACTCTATCCAAAAATTATGAAAACAATTCACAATTTGATAATATTATTGTTATTCTTTAAATAAAATAATTTCTTACCTAAATAATATAATTCTATAAATTTTATATTTTAAATTTTAGATAATAGTCTACATTTATTAAAAAATACATGATTTTACACAAAATAGTTTTCATAACCTTGTAAAGTCTAAATGGGAGTTCATTATATTATATTATAATTTTAATATTAGTACATATTAGTTAATAAGAATATTATATTTAAATAATATTATTTTGAAATTCATTACTTTTTTTAAAATAGTTTTTAATTAAAACCATATATTTAAAAAAACAATATTTATTTCGCTGTATAAAAATATGATTTTCATGAGCTCATATATAATTGTAAATATAAATTAATAATAAAAAGTTATAAAATCATTCTGTTACAAATAATATTAAAAAAACCCTTTGAACATTAATATACTCTTTATTTACCTCTATATAGTCCTCCCAATGATTCCTCAATCCCTTATGAAATGCATCCCAAAATTTTAGAAGTACCCTCGCAATGAAAGTGATCCCCACATTGTCTATTGTTTCAAGAACCTTATTTATATTATAGGTTTTAAATTATTTTTTATGTTGGGAAATTTTTTAACCCATTATTCCTACTATACTGATTATTTCCTAGAGAAGAGATACCCCTTTAAATATAATTTTACCCTTCCATGGATCTTTATGGAACCCAGTTATATTTCTGAAATTAGCTTACAATATTCTATCCCTAACATTTGTTATGTTAATACCAATAACCATTTCTACTAATGGGAATTAAAATAGATATAAATACCGTTTATTTATTGGGAAAATACATGTATTTAACCAAAAATCCATAATCATGAGATTTAATGTGTTAAATAAACCATTATGTTTTATGATCTATATAGAACACTTATGCATGCACATGATTTGAATGTGATGGGTGGGTAAAAAATTATACAGTCGTCCAATACATTTGGTAATGTATTTTTTCTCATTAGATTCTATGTATAGATCGTGAGAAGTTATACTATGTAAACTATATTTTGATGTCCAGGTTATTATCCTTGCATTATGTTTTTGAAGTCATGATCTATGTTTTTTCCACTTTACTATGTTTCTTTCTGGTTATCATCACATATCATTATTAAATGTTCATGTTTGTTGGTTCAGACCTATATCTCATTGGTATTCTTATTTAATCACATCCATTACTTTCATCATGTTATTCATTTATTATTCTCTATTTGGGATTTATAGCTCACATCATTCTTATATATGAGCCTTATATATCCTTTGTAGGTTTAGAAGATAATAGAAACTTAAAGGAATGTTATAGATTTTTCAGTTAATGATTTTTTTATCCTATTCAAGATATTACATTATATAACTAATTTCTCAATTACCCTAAGCCCGTGAATATGTGGGATTAGGTTACGAACACCTTTAAGTAATAAATTGAGAATTAAGGTTTATAAAAGATATAGAGTCTCAAAGTTGGTATCAGAGGGAGGCATAATAAATTTTTGGATTTGGATTAGAAAAAATTAGTTAAAGCCTTAGGGATAATAATATTCATAGAAAAGCATTCAAAAATACTAGTAATGTATATAGAAAGTAGTTTCCATGAAAATAAATCCTTTTTTTATATAAAAAGTGGACGTGGTTCTAAAACTGTTATACCTAGGGGTAATAGACTCAAAAAGGGTGAATTTATAAAAACTAAATCATCACCTAATGCATAAAAAAGGCATTCCTACACAATTTTTTTGATACTACCGAAATATATTATTTTCTAAATTCCCAATCTCTATAAGATCCATTATGAAGGGAAATATAATTCTCAAAATATTTTATGATAAAAAATATATCACAGAAACCACATATTGAAAACTAAAAACTAAAAATTTAAGGAATTTATGTTATTTAAGATTAAACCCTTTAAAATTCATCTTTTAGAATTTATATTTTTAATAATTTTATTATTATCATTCTTATGTTGATTTGGGGTGATGTAAATGATTAAAACAAGAATCAAATAGTGAAAGGTGGTATTAGCTTCCATTCATGAAAATAAAATGTCCTATGTGATAATGGATTTATGAATTTTTTTCATACCACACATGTTTAATATAACTATTCAATCACCACATCGAAATATAGATATCATGTTATCCCTGAAGATGATAAATAATTCAATTGTTTTATCCCAAGAATGTTACTCACCCCATGTCAAATGTTTTTGTATGAATTTTCAATCAAAACTATTGAGAGTCCATTTAGTAGAATTAAATGATATTCTAGGCATAGATTTTCTATTCTTGTATGTAGAAAAATTAAATAGTCTAGATAAGAAAATCACTATGTGTATCAAAAAATCCCTCTGATTCTACACAATTATAGAGATAAGGATGAATCTCATTTGGTATTGTCATCTCAAGGAAGGATAATATTGTATTGTGAAAGAAAATATCAACCTCAAATTATTGAGTATGAGACAATAATAACCTTGATAATAGAAAAATATCAAGTAACTTTCCTGATGTGTTTCCCAAATAATATGTTTGTTCATCCTCTTGGCTGAGAGGTTGAGTTATCAATTATACTCATACATAAAAATTTTCTAATATCCCAGAATAGATATAGAGCTTAATATATTAAACATTAGGAGCCATAGAAGAAATTATAGTTGAATCTGGGTAATGATTTAATTTTCCCATGGTCATTTCCATGTGGTGGACAATTACACTTCATCATGAAGAAGAATATGTTAATGCACCTCTATATTAATTATAATCAACTGAAAAAAAAACAATTATTAATAAGTATACTATCTAATGGATTTAGGAATTGTTTGACTACATACATGAAACCTAATACATCTCTAAGGTGCATCGTCATTAATGATATTATCATGTAAGGGTGTTGAATAATAATACCCCAAGACTACCTTTCACAAAAGGTATTAGCACTATAAGTTCATAGTGATTCCATTTGGATTCACTAAGGCTCCAACTATATTCATGTACTTGATTAATATATTATTTTGGGACCACCTTGAAACGTTCATGGTGTGTTTTTAGATGATATTTTTATCTACTCAAAAATGAAGGATGTGCATGAGGACAATTTTAATGTTGTCAAAAATAATTCCTGAAAGGAAAAGTTATTTTCAACTTATTGTGAATGTTATATTTGGAATGATATATTACAATAATGGAGAATGTTATCACCTATAAATCCATATCTATGGTTCCTTAAAAAATAGTGTAAATTAAAAGATTATATAGACAAACATATATGGCACAAATATGTTGTTTTGTTTGATTATCGAGGTAATATCATCAATTTTTGAGAAACTCATCATTATTTTTAAAACAATTGACTAAGATTACTCATAAGGGAGCTGGTTTTTCAAGATTTATGAATGTGTGTAAATATTTAAAGAGTTTAAGAAGAGGATAATCACTACTCATGTGATCACATTACCTACCAGTAGGAAAGGATTTATAATTCATATTAATGAAATATTTATGAAAATGGGTTTTGTACTCATAAACGAATAAAATGTGAAAGACATTGCCTCCCACCAATAAAGGATCCATGAGAAGACCTGCACAACTCATGAAATTTCATTGGGTGGAATGATCATCACATTGAATGTTTGAGGAAATATATATGGATAGAAGTGTGGTATATATTTTTATTATAATATCCTAGAGAATATATTTAAAAAAACTTATAATAATATACACTATCACAAAATTTTAGCGGTGATCACAAATATGGATTTTCAAATCCATTACCGTACTGGGAAGGTAAACAATGTGGCTGATGATCTGAGAAGAATTGACCTTGAAACACTTTCTGTATTGAGGATTTCATGGGATCCAACATTTTCTGACCTATAAAGGTTGAAAATAAGAATAATAAAAGGATATTCATGCTATATTAATACATTTAATTCTCAACGATCCATTATTGAGAGGATCATAGAGGCATAAAAAGATGATGAGGAGCTACATAAATATATAGTGAATATCCCACGGATAAAATTTACAAATGATAGTGTTATATTTCTTGGATACCCTATATATGTCCCACTAAAATAGAACTGAAGAGGGATCGTGTGGATGATATTCATATATCATTCTTCTCTATTCATATAGGAAACAATTTGAAGTAAAGATATTTAAAGAAAAACTTTTTTGGGATAACAAGTAGAGAGAGACTATAGAATTCATATCATGATGCTTTGTATGCTCACATGTCATAGCCTAATGAAAAATTATAACAATATGATGAAACAATTTCTCATAATAATATAAAATGGGATAACATAACCATGTTTTTGATCATATAACACCCTTTGACATCAAAATACAATAAAACAATCAGGGTGGTTGTTTACCCCCTTAAAACATCAATGCATTTCGTTGCTATCATGTAAGATTATTCTTTCGACCAACCCACCAATATATTAATAACTGATGTGGTAAGAATGCATGGAGTTCCACATTAAATTATATCGGATCAAGATCTGAGGTTTACCATGAGTCTCTAGAGAAGAATTTAGGATACACTGTTTAGAGAGATATATTTTAGTGCTTCTTACTACCATCATATGGATTCTACGTCTAGGAGAACCCTCAAACTATATTGGATATAATAATATCTTATTCAATGGAAATCCAGGGATATTGGGATAAAAAACAACCCCATGTAGAGTTCTCATATAGAAACAATTTCTATTTTATCATTTAAATGGAACCTTATGAGACATTATATAGGTATAGGTGTTAGACTATAACATTCAAGGATAAGGTAAGAGAGAGGAAGATAATTGGACATAATGATTTCTATGAGATTATATAGAAGGATCAAATCTTTCAATGTCGTATTAGATCTATACAATATTGATAAAAATCTATGTTGACATTCACCAATGTAATTCAGAGTTTTTGGGTGGAGATAACGTGTTCCTTAATATATCGGGAAGAAATTTATGAGGATTGGGAAGAATGAGGATATTAGACCATGAAAAATCAACCCCTTTGAGGTATTTTATCAAATTAGAGTTCTATTACTTCAATAAGAACTCAAGAATAATCAATATCAAGTATATTATGTGTTCCATTTAACCATATTGTTGAAGTACATACCACATCTCACACATGTATTGAATCAAGAGGTGGTAACATAATAGAGTGATATTTCCTATGAGGGTTAGTTAGTGATTATCATACATTACAGAGATTGTTTTTGGGAAATAAGGCAACTCAGATAGTCAAACTGTTGTGTCAGAACCACATGGGTGAGGAATTGACATGGGAACCAGAATAGGCACTGAAATAGAAGATCCATCATCGATTATAGTTTATGAAATGAAATTTGGTTGGAGAAATTAATGATGGGTTGAAAAAATTAATGACTTGGAATTTAAGAAATGAAATTCAATTTCTTAATAAAAAATCATTTAAAAATATTATAGTTAGGGAAAAAAACTTGTTAAAATTTTGTTACTTTTTTCTATTATATGGTGTGACAGATTTAAAATAATTTTAAGAATAACAATCATTAATAATATATTTATTTTATAGTTACCATTAAGATTATTATATTACAGGTTATTACAAATTCCAATTGACAAATAATGAAGTAGTGAGGGACTCGACCAGTAGGATTATACCATATGAAGCCCATTTACTGGGTATTTGGGGGGATATTGTGTCACTTGGCATACTATATGATATAAAACAACTGAAAAAAGGAGATAATCTATTTAATGTCGGAGTTTAATATTTTTAAGATCACAACACAAACAATGTTTATCAAACTAATCCAAGAAATCCTCACAATCTCACACCTAACCCTTAATGAATACACTTTTTTAATAAGGTTTTATATTTCTAGAAACTAGTAATGTCAGTTTTTAAGTATTATTTTTAATAAAATAAATATTATGTATATATTTTTTTATTAGAACATTATATTTACAATAATATATGACAATGAAAATTTTTTATTTATACAAGTAAACCAAAATTATAGTTTTTGAAAATCTATAACTTTAATTAAGAAAAAAATTTGATCAACTGTTGGATTTAGAAATAAAAAATATTTTAATATTATATTATATTTAAATATTATTTATTTATATACTAATATTGCTTTGTTAATAAAATTTTAGTAGTTTCATCGTTTAGGGTGTTAACTGATTAGTTTTCCTTCATATGCGTTGTTACGTAATCCATGTTTTTTATGGATAGGATGTATTTGATTCATATACATAATTATATTTTCACGACCCGTCCTCGGGACCCATGTCGTGACTACCCCAAGCCCACCTTCCATAGGCCAGGGGCTGGAGACTAGCACGAAAGTCATAAATCCCGGTAAAAGGGAAGGCATTTCCTTTATAAAGTAAACAAACACAACAGAGTATGCAAGTGAAGTAAGCACTAAATAAAACTGAGTACAAAAGTAAGTGTTGATAAGTAAATGGGACTGTATAAAAACCCAACTGAAAGTATTGTAAAACTGAAAAGAAATTACAATAGCACGAAAGTCATATAATCTGCAGTGATCCTTTTATGAAGCCCTTGTAATATCACTCGTGTTGAGTATTATATCCCAACACACTAACACATTGTTGGTGGGTGTTCCTTGGAGCATATCATTTGGGTAAACCAAGTAAAATATTGTGTTTCTACATATTTACGTTTTTTATATGTGTATACTATGTATGGGGATATATTTAATAAGAGGAAAAAGTTTGAATGGGTTTTCCTACTAACCTGGGAGTAAAAATGTAAAATATAAATATAAATAAAGAAAAATAAAAGCTATATAGTGGTAACACCCTGATTTACTCCCTGCACCCATAGGGTTTATCTAGTTCTAATAAATGTTATAAAATCCTAAATGTTCTATCATTTAATTCAATATCAATATTTTATATATTTTTTCATATATGGATCATATGTTAAATCCACCATTTTTCAATGGATTTAATTTCTAGGATTGTAAAGGGTGAAGTCTTTCTTTCTATAGGATTGTGGCATCGAAGTTATGGATTTTATTCAATGAGATGAAAATCATATAAATCATAATGAAATAGAGGGGAATGTAAGTAAAAATAACATCTTGGTAGGATCATTATCCAATGGTAATAATAAGAAACTCATCCATTATGTTATGACCTTGGAAATATAGAAGACACTAGAGATCATTTATCAAAACTCAATGGAGGTAAAAATGGTTAAGGATGTCCCTTAAAAAAGATTATGAAACTGGTAAATATGATAAACTAGTGAAAAGGTTTGGTGAAGAGTTCCTTATGTTAAAATATAAGAACAAGAAAAAAAATTCTCCTATAAAGATCAACTCATTAATAGAGGTGAATAATTATGTATCTATTTATAAATATGATTCTAACATTTTTTTATAAGATGTATGTAACTCTAGAATTTTAAATTTTCCATTGGAAGTTGGATAGGATAAAGATCGATTCGATGAAAAGTAATGACATATAATTATCAATCTAGTGGATGTTTATACAATAGTTAAGAATAATTCTAATACTTGTTTGAAAAGTTTGATTTGAAGGAGATCATTCACCAAATGTATTTTTGTTTATTTAATATTTAAGCGTCTTCGAAACTTGATATAAAAAAAATAGTTGATAATATGAAAGATGAAATTTATTTAAACAAAGAACTTGTACAAGAAATAGGGTAGTGAATGGACATTGAGAAAAAGTAAAAGGTAGACATTATCCCTCTCAAAACTCAATTAAAAAAAGGGATATAGATTTTAAATGAATCCAACACTAGATTTAAGGATCTGGGTTCAAATTGTAAAGATAAATATAAGATGGTTAAGAATATTGAGTCAAAGATCATCTCTTTTAATGGAAAGGAGATGGTGGAAATTCCCTCTATAGTGGACTCAAAAATATGTTCTTTCAAAATCTCAAATATAGAATCTATAAAATTACATAAGACTCTTGAAAATATATATAATAAAATTCTCTCAAGATAAGGTAGTGAAAAAGTGCTATTTTTGTGGGAAAATAGGGCACAAAATGAGTTTTTACCTAGAAGCCTAGAGGCTCAATGGTGAAAGAAGACATGTTGCATTAAAATATCAACCAAGAGACAATAGAAAGTGGTATGATTTTTATAGGAGATGTTTTATATGTTTTAACCATAGACATTTAGAAATCTATTTCAGTAAGAGGAGAACAAATGTATTTTAGAGGAAATCCCCCATTCCCATGATATACAGGGATAAGACATACACTAGAAGAAAGTATGTTAATATGGAAAACATATTCACTATGTTGGAGGAGAAAGGTGGAACTTAATGGAAGGTTCCTTAATCATATATCGAGTTACACTCACAGCAAACCACTTTCAGAAGAAAAAATATTCTAGATGAAAAGGAAATGGGAGTTGGTTGTTCTAGTTATAATAGAAATGAATATCCAATTGAATAAGGACCAGTCGGCGGTACATCAATGGTCTCAACAGGGTGATGTAGGAGTACTACCTCTAGAGTGGGTAGGTCATCAACATGGCTAAGAGCAATTTAAATATATCCAATGGTTGCACGGTCGCTCTAACCCATGATATTTAGAAAATCCAAGACATGGCCAGAGGGTCCTTCACCATGGAGTATCTGGGTGCGCCAATTTCTCCGAGGCAGCTCTGCTTAAGTGACTTCAACGCCATCGTCAACAGGATTATGGACTGGATCCTCAACTAGAAGAACATCTACCTCTTGTTTGGGGGCCGGATAATGCTGATCAATAGTGTTATTCCTGCCTCCCCTGTCCACATTGTATCATTCATCATAGTTACGTAGTGCATCATCAATAGGATTGAATTGATACTTGTTGGATTCATCTGGGATTTCCGTTCGGAGGGCAGTTGCCATTGGGCTTCACGGGACAAGGTGGCATGGCCAGAAAGAGAAGGGGGAATCAATGTTTGTTGGCTCAAAGATACTATCCAGTGCATTTATGAAAAGATAACATGGGAGGCTGCGGAGCAGCGTACGCTATGCGGAACAACCATGCATAAATCCCATGTAGGCCTAGAGTCCAGGGATGCCGACCTTACCTCTCCCTTATGGTTAGTGATCTCCCATTTCATTGCTTCTCTCGAATCCCAGTCTAGATGGATCGTGGGGAGGGGGGTATTCTCTTATGAAACCACAACTAGGTCGGAACCGTCCTCTGCTTCCATGGGTGTCTGAGGTCGCTGATCTCCTTCAAAGAGGCGAGTGCACACCCGAACTTCATAGCAACGATATTGGATAAGGACCAATGTTATACCTTCAACCTAATTGAGATCAACTCCGATCCTGATAGGTGCATGTTCTCTCCCTTTGCCTCGTCCTCATTCTCTTCAAGAGATTTCAGACGTTCCATGGCCCCCTGTGATCGGAGCGATTCATGGAATGAGATATTATGGTCCAACGACACTCCTCTCAAAAAGAGTTTTCTTACTTGGCGTTTGCATCACAAGGCCATTCCCACAGATAAAAATATTATGTGATGCAGCATCTTGTTGGTTTCAAGGTGTCACTGCTACTCAGATCACCGAGACGAGAACGTGGGTTACGTGTTTTCTGAAAGGGAATGGGCAAGGGAGGTGTGGTATCACTTCGGTGAGTTCACAACAATTTATGACAACTGCATGGACGACATGCCATTTCTGGACAGAGGGTTCCACGACACGGAGGAGAAGAGACCATAGCAGATAGACCACATGATGGTCCTTCATGCAGGTTGTTGGTTGATTTGGAAAGCACAAAACAATGCTCGACACAAAGGGAGAACCACCTCTAGTCAGCAAATCATCATACGTACCAATGTCCTTCTGGTGGATGTGATTAGATATTATCGCAAATAGAAGGAGTCTCCAACTCTCCAACTTCTCTAGGCTTATATTGATATCAATACTTCAGGAAGCAGTAATAGGAGAGGCAATTGGGTTCACTGGTTACTACTATGTAGAGGGCTCAAAATAAACTCCAACGAATCATGCTGCATGGGGTCAATCCGAGGAGGGGTGGTTCGGAACCCTTATGGCTCGGTCATTATGGCTTTCTCTGCCTGCCTAGGGTGAGGCTCTTCTCTTCAAGGCCTAGGCCAAGGCAATGCTGATGGGCCTTTTCCTATGCCCTCAAGAGGGGATCACTTTTTTAGAGGTGGAAATCGATTCCCTTATCCTGCGCAATGCCATTCATGGATCCGGTGTCATCCGATGGTCTATCCACTACATCACCAGGGAATGCAGGGTCAAGCTCAGTAGCAACCTGAGCATTGTCCACACTTGGCGTGGGGGGAATAAGGTGGCAGATTTCCTTGCATCCATAGACATCACCGATCTGACCCAGTGTTGTTTTCGCACTGCTACCACCATGAAGCCGGAGGTGGTCAACATGGTTCAAGGGGATTCCCCAAACCTTCACTATTTTCATCCCCCTTAGGCTTCCCTTTTCTCATCATGCACTTTGTTCCCACCCTCTTTCTGTTGCACACACTCTTTTGAATAAATTTACTGTATGATGATGGACACCGGAGATGACACAGACTAGGGTTCCATATAGATAAACATGGACATGTAAGAGAAATATAACCATAATCTTCTGATGGTGAGTGATAGAGAACACGGTTAGTATAATGTTAAAAATCAGATAGCTATAAATATGAGATGATCTAAGGGACCATTTGATTCATCAGAAAACAACTTAATATGATAAATTTTTTTATTCAAGATATTTTCCATTGATTGGATGAATTTATTCACTTCACAAACTAATTACACAAGGAAACAAACTTACATGGCATGTATAGATTCACAATTTAATCAATTTCCACGAAAAGTCATATAATTCTACAAATGATGAGTATTTAAGAATAATTTTTCTTTTCCAGATGATTTTAAATCAACTTCTTCAAATTATAAAATTCCTAAAAGTATGAAAATGTATTCCTATGACCATTATACATTAATGGAATTTTTTAGGATAAGATAACATAATTCCTGAAAAAATATCCAAAATTCAATCATAAAGCCCACAATTCAATATATATAATTTTGAAAATAAATATTCTACCTAAAAAAATTTCTAGAAAAATACTGAAACAAGAAAATAAAAATTATTTGGTCATATAGGCTTCCTCAAAATATCAATCACTCTTAATATCTTATATGAAAATATTAATTATCTATATCTAATAGTCTCCATTTATTTATAAACATTTTTATAAATAAACTAATTCACTATAAGTACACAATAAAATCATATTTGAATTGAAAATAAAATTAATTATGTCAAACATAATCATTTATGGTTTCCCAAATAGTGAAATTTTTTTGAAATAATATCAATCACTTAATCACAAAAACATTTTCCAAACCATTTTAATCTATTTAATAAACCACATATCCATAAAATCAAAATAACATTTATCCATTAGATATTTTAACTAAAAAAATTTAATACTAAAAAAGACATCGCGTTGGAAAGTAGTGGTGATGCACCCATACCATCCTTCAGTTGTCTGTTCAAAACCATCGGCCTTTCTGGACTTGATAGGATGTCACTTGTTCCAGGGGTTATTGTCTTCCTAAAAAAATATTAATATTATACAAAAATATTATAATAATTCTTATAAATAACCAATATATATTCACCATTAAAGATATGTTTCAACCAAAAATTTTATCTCATACATTGAATATTGAATTCCTAATAATTAAATCTCCCATAATCTCATTAAAGTCAATGATCAAATAAACACTAAAGGATGTCTGTACCATTAGAGCTATGTCCAAAAAATTAAATGGAATTTACTCCTAAAACAAAATTTTAACACATACTAAAACAATGGTTTAGGTTCCCTAATCTATTTTTTCAAAAATATAGTTCTTGGGGTTGTTATTAATCTTAATTTGATACCAACTGTAATGCCCCAACTCTATAAGTAAGAATTCATTGCATTATTTTATTACATTGGAATAATTACATAGAGTCAAATACTGAAGGGTTGATCGGTTTGTCACTCTTGAATAATTATTTATATCAATGGTTCCCTTATTAAATTGGTAAAACATAAAACATAACAATGGAAAATAATTTTCATCCTTGAACCCATTTAAAAATTTTACCTCCATAATATGGGAAAATATAAAAAATAAAAGGGAGAGATCTAATTATTAGTATTGTTCAAGTATATAAAATGTAATAATGAATCAATTAGAATAAAAATTATTTAAGGGAAAGTATGTGATGCCCCGGAAATTTAATGTAAGGACCATGTATTCTATATCATGTATGAAATGAGACACCATGTACCTAAGGTAAAATTGAATTCTGATACATTATAAAATATTTACTATTTATAGTAGATTCAAATATTTCAATGCATGAAACACTGATTATGCATGTGGTATATATAATAGAAACTATCTTTTATGGTTTTTGTTATACGCAAGACAAATTTTTACAAAAAAAGTATACATTATTAAAATATAATGAGATATAAACAAGAAATTAAATTAGTAGTTATGAATAGTAATTAATAACTTATGAAAATTATGGTTTATAAAAATATTTAATTAATGAATTGGTTACAAATAAAGTAGAAATTAATATATGAAGAAATTGAATATAAATTGATTACTTGATAAAGAAAACTATTTTTATGTTCAAAATGTTATTTTATGCATATAGATTAAATTAATTACAAATAGTATGTGATATTATGTAATGTATACATATATTTATATATATATATTCAATAAAACATTTTTTATATTTATCCATTATGTTTTTAGACATAATACAAAGAGAAACTATATTTTACACATAAAAACCTATATTTTTATAAATGCAATTTTTCTACCTTTTAATGGAGAACATAATTTAAATATGAATTTTGAAACATTTAATGATTTAATATTTCAAAATCAACTTCATATTTTAATAAAATGTGTATTAACTAGGTTTGGGTGAATTTTGGATATTTTTTTGATTCATTTTATGTTTTAATGAATAGTTAAAAATATTGAATTTTAGCTCAAAACTGCATTATTATCTAATTTATTTATAAAGATAAATTATATTTTTAATTTTCTTTTGAAGTTTAATTAGATAATATTTTAATCAATTTATACAATTTAGGTCATTGGAATAAATTTCTCGATGAAATTGATTGTAAAAACCAAGCAAACATTCGAACGTTTTTACTTTAAATCCCAACATTATCGTCCTGCCAATGAGAATAAAATTTAATCAATTTATTCCAATTATATGAATGTAATTAGGTAAAATGGAATCCATATTTGGAATTATCATATCTTATAAAATATAATATTACAAAACTTGTTTTTTCATTAAATATTATTGAATGTGATTAAAATTAATATTAATGATTAATGTTAAATTATTCTCATTTAGGAAATAATCCTTAATCTTAATGTCTGAAACAACCTGTACACTTTTACAAGACATATTTTAGGGAAATATTTTGACCCTATCCTATATTTTCTAAAACATTTACCATTATTAAATCCACATGTAACTTGAAAAATGTGCATTGAATTCCTTTTTAAAACAAATACAAAAGTGGCACACCTCCTACACCATAACAAGGCATCGTCTCCTCCAACATCCTCACACCACTAAGTCCACTTTGGTTGGACCAAGATCCAACTAAATAGATCCTTAACATACCAACCCCCATTCTAGAATCATATCCTTAGGAATATTACAATCTAAATAATCTTTTTGGTACAAACTAAAATAAGTTTCTCGATTAATAGGTAACACCATCACTGAAGCTCTCTAGTTATATTTCCATTCTCTGACCCCTCAACCATTCTTACTATACGATTGTATGAAAAAAATAAAATCCAAAAGAAAAAATTATATTTTATTAAATTATTTCATCCTACACATACACACAATACAATCTAATGTGTATCAGAAATATTGTTTCAGTGTATAATGAACTACTGTCTCACGAAATGATGAATGTTCATTTTTCCATTACCTCCCCACACAGTGGCCATTATTATGAAGAATATATATATATATATATAAAAGATATATAAAAAAAATATTTTTTATTCATACATTTTTAATCAAATTATTACACATACCATTAATGTTTTCCATTTTACATTATTACGATAACATCGTTTGAGGAAGTGTGGACTTCCGCTCCTTAAAGCGATGTGATTCATTCACACTATCCATGTAATGTATAAAGGATAGTTTCAACTAAAAATATGTGAAATAAAAAACTCCATTTTATATTCATGAAAAAATTACCTTTATTTAAATATACTATATATATATATATAATTTTCATGATTACCCTTTCACACACTTAAAAATTGAAAACTTTGTTCGTGGATGTTATTCATTTTACATCACAAGGATTATATAAGTAATTATATATGATTAGATAATATGGTATTTATTATGTAATTATATTTTTTAAATATATTTTCTTACTTAAATTCTTTCCATAATGATCATTGAAAAATGGGAATGTTACTCATGCATATGTACGACCTATCATTTCCCTGATTGTATCATTGGTTCATTTTTCATAACCACATCTAATGATTGATTTTAAAATTTTAATTTATGTATAAAAGTAAAAATTATATCATTTTTATTGTTAGGGAGCGGTTTTGTAAGGATCCCTTTCACCATAGTCGACCTATCAAATTCATTTTTGACACATAAACTGAATTTCATCAAAACACCTGACATAAATTGAATTGACTAACTACTTGTAAAAAACATAGAAAAAAGTGAAAAAAAAATTAATTATAAACATTAAAAAGGTTCTCAAGAATGTTTATAATTAGGATAATTTTAATATACATGAATTTCAAGGATTTTCATCCAAAGGGAATCACATGGTAACGGATTATTATCTTACTTTTCTTTCCATGCGGCATAATTTATTATTGTCCACCAAATTTATTATATATATTGTACATACTGCCACATTTTCATTAATATCGTGAACTATATTATCATCATGGTATTTAAATTATTGATTTTATTTTTATTAATTTTGGTTTTTCTAATTCATATGTTGTATGATAATTTCATCTCGTTTTAAATTCATTTGGATAACTATTTATTATTACGCACCAATTCAAATTTATTTAGTGTATATAATGCCTTTTAAAATGTAATATCATGAATTTAATTACTCTCATGATATTATAAAATTCATTTATTATTATTCCATTATTTTTATTAGGAATTAATTATTTCTAAGTGGTATGAAACACTTTAGAATGTTTAATTATTATTCTCCTAAAATAATGTTTTTAATGATTGTCATTGCAACTTCACCTCAAATTTTGATTGAATTTTTTTTCATGATATAGTCTCATTAATTTAAAAAAATTATTTAGAAATTCAATTGAATATCAATATTATTATACTATAGATATTAATATTGAATAAGACATATATCATTTTACATACAATGTTCACTTTGATATTTATTTGATTACCTGTGCAATTATTGAAAAATTGTATTCTTTATCCAATTTAGATATTTGATAAGGAATATTACTATTTTAATTAATTTATATGAGGAATGATTTAGACTGGTAATAATGGGTGAGGCCTAATTTTATATATCCCATCGATGTAGCGATGAGTTATTATGAGACAAATTAGTTATGAAAATTAAAGGGGTTACTATCCATTGTTTTGAACTCTCTTATAAATGTTGTTGAAGGTATAGGTATTTATGTGCCATAGAAATGATGTCCATTGAGAATTAATTTACCTCATATTAGATCCAATTATAATTCATCCATGACATTTTCATCGATATATCTATGGACACATTTCATTTTCATTTCATTGATTAAACAAAAAGTGATTTAGTTTCTCAAATTAGAATATTTTTTTCCTTATATAGATATTTGAAAGGAACATGTTTCTAGTTATTACCTTGAAATATTTCTTATAAACTTCCATCTCATTTTATTTATTTCATTTTATGTCTGTTCAGCTATATAACATTCCATATTCACTATTCCCATTGATTCATTATTTCTGATGCTATATTTTCTCCTCACATTGAATTTTATATAAAACCGTATTATGTTCCTTTCCTTAGGAATCTAGGAAGCATACTATGATATATCAGAATATATTTTCTTGATAAATAAAAATTTTCCTTGTAAATATTTATTAAGAAAATAGGGAAAACTATGTTTTGATTAGTTTGTTATTTTCTAATAAAAGAATCATGTATGTATCTAGGTTACCAAGACTACTAAAATCTTAGGTCCTTCATGGATTGATTCTATGTAATCATTCCAATTTAATTGATAGCAGACACTGGATCAGGGATTTCTGGGGTCAGATCTCTAAAGTTGGTATCAGAGGATGTTTAGTAGCAACCTTGGGAACTAAATTTAAGAAAACACAGGTTATAGAACATATTCATATGGTATAAATTTATGATGAGTATAAAATAACATCCTAGAATTTTGTTAAGCTATATATTGTATTGGTATTCATAGAAATACACACATGTCTAGATTCTACAAGTAGATGTGGTTTTGGAATATATTTACCTAGGAGTAATAACCCTAACATGGTGATCCGAGACTGACTCAGGGTAACCTAGAACCAAAAAAGGGACTTATTATACAAATTATTTGACACTCTCATGGGATATTCATAGGATAATTCATATTTTCATTAGAAATTATTTTTGATGATTTTTAAAAGATAAAAAAAATGAATAACCTAGGTTAAACCTAAGGTGATTTAGATTGAAAATAAGGATTCATTATTTATAAATCATTAGAATGATATTATGGATAAACTCCAGACCATGGAAGGACATTTGTGGAATTAAATGGATGAAGTATTTATGTATAATACTTATATTAGAAACCTTATTTAAAATTCTATTTATTGATTAACCTTATTTTAAGGATTTAAATAATATTTATTTTTCAAATTATATTAATTATATAATAGAAAAGGGGTACCTACAAAATAGGTGAAAACCAATCAAATCTGACAAGGCTGTGGGTCTTCAACCCATAACTAAAAGATGGTATGGTTTTCACACATAATAGTGACTTATGCAACGTCCTGTTTAATTTTTCACTGTTTTTAGTTAAACAATTTGAAGAATAAATATTGATAACGAACCAGTAGTATAACATTTTAAGATTAGAGATTAACCTATGAACCATATTGGGTTTTTAGTAGAGGTAATTGAAAATAGTTATACTTTTCAATCTTTTATAAGTCTTAAATCCTCTATAAGTTTCTTTTTGGGATTTAAGCATAAAAAATTCATTATTGGTAATTAATTTTTTTAAGAAAAGAATGAATTAGAAATTTACGAAATCATAACAGAAAGTTATTATTTGTTATATGAAATTGAAACATATCATGTAATAACATTTCCTTAAATTCTTAGGTAGTAAAATAATTACCCAACAATATGAAAATGACATATTAATAATATTTTTTCCAAATACATTAATTTCCTCTGAAAAAATTGCATTCTAAATAATAAAAAAAATTGATTTGAGGCCCTAAACTTTATATTGATCATTCAATTGTTTTTTATTGATGAAGTAATTCAATCCCTCTAATTATTTATTATTTTAATCCAAGTATTTATCTATACTTTTCCTGATGTTCTCATACATAGACACCTAGTTACATGGTAGTCTATGTGACCCTTATACTTTAGAATTTCTCTTTTATAGAAGATGGCTTATGATCCATCTCATGATGTGGGATTTTAAATATAGGTAGTATCAAAAAATATATCACCATGATAATGTTTAAATTGTGAGGATTAAATTAAAATTAGTTGGGGAGAATGAGACATCCCAAAAACTATTGTAAGAACCTTGTATTAGAGTGTGTCTATGACATGTGACACCAAGAGGGTAAGGTAATTTAACATACTGATATGTTATAATATATTAAATACTTCAAATATATTTTATATATTTCAATGTATGAAACATCGAGTTATTTTACATTACACGCAAGAGTTTCCTTCTTAAATGGCTTGCGTTACATGAAAGATTGAGTTTTATCAAAAAAATAATATATTATAAAAATATAATGAGATATAAAATAGAAGTTAAAAATAGTATTTATGATTTTTAATAACTAAATTATGAAAAACATTTATATAAATATAAAAATAATTGATGTTTTTCAAATTAATTTGAAATGAATATAAGAAGAAATTGAATATAATGTGATTTGTTTTATAGAAAACTATTTTTATTCTCAAAATGTATTTTATGCTAATAGATTAAATAAATTACAATGAGTGAGTGGTATTAATTTATTGTTATATATATATATTATAATAAATAAAATATTTTTAAAATTCATCCATTAGGATTGACAGACATTAGTTAAGAAAAAACTCTATTTTACACATAAAAACTTGTATTTTTATAATGGCAATTTACCACCTTCTAATAGAGAACCCATATTAAATCAATATTTTGACACATTAATATATTTATTAAGTAAAAATAAATATAATATTTTAAATCAAAATTTAAAAATTATGTTAAGGTTAATTTTTGATACTTTTCTGAAACATTTAATTTTTAATGAATTATTAAAAATATTGAATGTAAGATCAAAACTGATTTTTACCTAATTTAATATTAAGGATTGGTTATATTTTTAGTTTTTTAAGGTTTAATTGTGTTATGTTTTTATAAATTAATAAAATATATTTAGTTGGAATCAATTTGACATCAAAATTGATTATAAAATCATTGCAAACATTCAAACATTTTTACTTTAAAAACATGCATTATTATCTAGTCATCAGGATTTAATTTAAATCCATTTATGCCAATTATGTGATTGTAATTTGAGAAAATGGGCTCTATATTTGGAATATGGATATTTTTCAATGTCTAATAATATAAATATTTAATTTTGACCAAAAATATTAGTGAATATCGTTTCAATTCATTATGAAGAATAAGGTTAAATTAATTCTATTAGGTGAAAAAAAAACATTAAACTTAAGGCCCAAAATAAACTATAGAATTTCCCAATAACTATTGTAAGGCCATATTTGGACCCTAAAATATATTTTATCAAATATTTACAATTAATTTATCCACATTAAAGATGGAAAAAATTCATGTAATTATTTTTTAAATATATTTCAAGAGTTCCTCTTATCCCCCACTAAAAAAGTCATCATCCCCCCTACATCCTCACACATATCAAGAAACATTTGATAAAAAAAATATCTACTAAAATATATCATAAAAATAATTAAACTCATATTATAATAATTACCTTGTAATTAATAAAATCCAAAGAATATATTTAGTATAAACCCAAAGAAGTTACCCGATTCATAGGAAATGTCTTCTCTCAAGCTCTCAAGTTTTATTTCCATTATAAAACTCCTAAAAAATACTTATTATTTTATTTAATAAAAACAAAAGTATCATTAAAATACAATTATATTATTATCGTAAGGTTTTACCAACAATTAAACAAAATTTCATCTAATGGGTAATGAACATATTGTTTCTGTATACGACAACCACCTGTCTCACTAAACGATGCTTGTTCATTTTTTTCAATTAACTCCTCATGGAGGAAATTTTGATGGAAAATATTTTTATATAGTTTTATTTTTTGTATAGATTATTTTAATAAATTAATATAATATTTTATTACACATACCATTAAAACATTTCATTTTATGTTAATACGATAACATCGTTTGGGGAAGTGCGGACTACCGCCACTTGAAGTGATGTGATTTGTTCACACTATACATGGAACATATAAAGAACGACTTAAATTAAACATATTCAAAATAAAGAAATATGATATTCATGATATAATTACATTTCTGGAAATATACCATTTACATATATATATCATTTTCTTTATTACGCGTCCATACCCTTAAAATGTGATAATGTCATTCATGGACCTATGGACTATCACCTTCTCCACACAATGTGATTACTTTTACGTACCAAAAAAATTTATATATGATTATAAATGATTAGATACTATTTTATTTATGATTTAATTATAATTATGGAATTATACTGTCCTACTTACTTTCTTTCCACAATGATAATTGAAAAATCAGAATGTTACACAAGTTTATGTATGACATAGATTCTCCATGATTACAACGTTGATTAATTATTTATAAAATATTTAATGAATGATTTAAAAAATATAATTGATATATAAATATGAAAAATATGACATTATTTTTATATTATAGATTTTTCGTAGTGAACCAATTGTCTATAGTTGACACACCAATGTTATTTTTGACATAAAAAACTGAATTTGGTAAAAACACCTAACATAAACCGATTTCATTAAGTAGTTGTATAAACATCGTAAAAACAGAAAAAAAAACTTAATAAATAAGAAAATGGTTCTCAACAAAGTATATAATTAACCTAAGTTTATTATATAGGATGGTAATCAACGTTCACCCGAAAGGAAACTCAAGGTAAGGGATTCATGTGTCACTTTTATTTTCGTGAGTCATAATTTATTATTATGCACATAATTTATTATATATGATGTACATACTGACATATTGACATTAATATATTGAATTATATTATCTAACTGTGATTTAAATGCTTTATTTTATTATTACTACTCTTTGGTTTTCTAATTAATATATTGTAACAGAATTTCGTCTCAATTTACATTCCATTAAGACTTATTGGATTTTATGCACCAATACACTTTTATTTGGTTTATATACTACATTTTAATTTGTTATATCAAGAACATAATCAATCGAATTATATTATAAGTTTAATTTAATTTTATTCGAACATGGGAATGTGATTTAAATGTTTCAAATTGATATTGGATACTATGAAATGTTTAACGATTATTCTCCTAAATGAATGTTCTTAATGATCACAATTTCAATATCACTTAATTTTTTTATTTTTAAAATTACCTTGAAACAAGAATGTTATATTAATAATTTTTTAAATGAAAATTACTTTAATAACCATGTAATTATATAATAGATATTTATATTTCTTAAAATGTATATCATTTTTACATACAATTTTCATTTTGATAGTTATTTTATTAAATAGGGAATTATTGACAAATCCTAATTTTTTATTCAATATAGATATTTGATAGGGAATATTATTTATTTTTGTTAATTTATATGAGGAATATTTTCGACTTGTAATGATTGGTGGGGCCCAGGTTTATATAGCACCTCGATGCATTGAGAAGTTCTCATATGATAAATTACTTTAACTATTTAAACGAGTTTATACCCATAGTTTTAAATTATCTTATGAAAATCCATGAGGGTATAGGTTTTCATGTGCCGTAGATATTATGTCCCTTAAGAAATCATTTTCGTCATAATAGTTCTATTTACTATACATCTATAATATTATTCATTAATATATCTATGGATACATTTTATTTTCATTTTCAAACTTTTTATGCTCTTCTCTCCCATGTTATTGATTACCTGGCATGCGTGTTCAGTTATTAATTTTTCCATATTTACTATTCTCATAGATTTATTATTTCTTATGCTATAATTTTTCCTAAATGAGAAATTTAGATCTCCCTTACTGTTTTACCTTCCCCATAAATCAAAGAAGAAAACTATGAATTATATTCAGGGATTTACAAGATTGGATAATGTTATTATCAATGATATTTATTTATAAATAATAAAACAATTAAGTTTGAATTAGTGTATTCTTTTGTAATAGAACTCTTATTTTATGTGTTTGGTCTACCATGACTACTAAACTAATTAGTCTTTAGGGGATTGATTCATTAGAATCGTGACGGTTTAAATGATACCATACATCAAATCTAGGATTTCTTGGGTCAGGTTTTTATAAAATAAATGAGCACATGTTCCATGTAATGAACATATAGAAAAGTAAGCGCATAAAAAATATGTCTTGGTAATGACTCAATACACATTTATTTAAAATAACTAGATAAGGAAAATTCAATACGTTAAGGTATAAAGCTAAAACACATGACATTGAATAAATGTAATAAGAATGAAGAGTATCCATAGATATATCGACGAAAAATATCATGGATATATATTAGATGAAGCTAATTGAGGGAAAAGCTTAATTATTGGACATTTTTTTGAGGCATAAGAAAACATATAACATAATTAACATTTTTTAGATAGTGTGAAATATTCTGATTTTCCAAATTAATTTGTCTCATGAGAACCTGTCCATTCATTGAGGGCCCATATAAAGCTCCAGCCCCACTTGTCATTATTATTCCAATGCATTCCTCAAATAGAATAATCAATTTAATTAATAATCAATATACCGTATAAAATAACTTTACTTAATAGAGAAAAAAGATTTATCAATAATTCCCCAATGTACGATAAGAAACAACAATGATTGTTTTTAAAAATACTACTGAAAGATCATTAATAAAATTCATTTGGTAAATAGTCATTAACCCTTGAAAAATGTCCCATAAAACTTTGAAACATTTGATTCATAACTTCCATTAAGGATTAATATTAAATTAATCTTTTAATATCATGAAAATAATGATATTCCTGATATAAAATTTCGATGGTAAATATAGCCTTTATATAAAAGAAACTAATTTCCTCACTTTACAATAAGCCTCAATGAAATGAAATTGAGAGGAAGTCTCTTTCAACATCGTAATAATTTATTTAAAAGGCCACAAATTTATAAAAGAAAAAATTTTCAATAAAAGTATCATTTTAAAATTATAAACGATTCTTCAAAACACTATGGTGTCATGATAGCAGGAAATTGCATTCATGTCATATAATTATAAAATAATCATTCCTTTTAATTTTATAAGAAATTTATTCTAGTACCCTCTTTAAAAAAAAGAACTATTTCATTTATATGTCTATTTTAAATAGAATATAAGGGTAAAATAAATTTAATCAATCTTTGGAGAATTATAAAGACGTTCGTGAAAACATTTTTAGAAGACACTATGTTGTTAGAGAAATATTCCCCAACGGAGACATAAACACAAACAACCCCGAGTAACTATTGGATTGTTAAATATCAATTTACAAACAATAGAATTGTTTTTTGATGAATGAAATAAAATTATATGGATAAGAAAATTCTATAAAATTTAGGATAAGAGTCATATAATATATTAATGGTTAATAAATACACCACATATAACAAGTAGGTGGTGAAATTGTCTTGTATGTCATATAAAATAAATGTGAGACAATGATACCTTACATCACACTTCCATTTTAGATGAACATGATTTAAATTCTTGTATATTATTAAAAATAATATTATTAAGGTATACCATATCCATATTCAAATTTATGATTTCATATATGATCTTATTATATTATTTTTTTCACCTACTTGTTCATAATATTTTCTCATTAGCACTATTTTGGATGTTAATTTCCTAGTTTATTGAGAATTTTTTGACATCTAAATTTTTGATCCTATTAATTATATCATTGTTTAATCATATACATTGTATAAAACATGGTTTAAATATTATATATATTCAATTAATATTATTTAGAACAATCCTTAAAAATAGGAGTTAAGAAATGGAATGTACCATTCATGGAGATGATATGTCATACGTACACATGAACACTACTTTTAATTATTTTTCATATTAAAAGATTGAAAAGTAAATGATATATGTGTATTATAATTATATTTTCATATTTATATCATACATTTCACATATTATAATTAAAACCATCCTTTATACATTCCATGTATTGCATAAACGAATCAAGTCACTTTGAGGGGGCAGTAATCCACACTTCCCCAAACAATGTGCTCATATTTTTAAAAAATAGAAAGAAAAAGGGAATGTGTTAGAAAATAATTAAATAATAAAAAATAAAAAATAAATATCATATATAGGAAATATAAATATATTGTTCATCATATTTTCCGACCAAGAAATGTGTAAAATGAAAAATGAACAATCATCATTTCGTGTGGTAGTAGTTCATCATACACATAAACAGTTTGTTTGTTACCCAATAGATGGAAGTGTGTGTAAGTGTATGTATACCAATTAATAAAAAAACTACTCATAATATTTATGATGTAGGAGTTATTATAGAAACATGAAATAATAATAAATGAATGAGTGGGGAAATAAATAAAACTAATTTGATCATTGCAGAACATTACCATGTTTTCAAGTCTCTCATTTTGGTTTATATAAGAAGACTTCATTGGATATATTTCATCCCAAATAATGGATTCTAAGATAATTTTAAGGAATTTTTTAGATTATTTGGGTAGGTTTTTGTTGAGCTATAAGGATCAATGTGGTGTGTGGACATGAGGGAGGCGGTGTCCATTCGTAATGAAGATGAATGGAGCTTTTTGATTTTCTGAATCGATTAATTTATAATAAATCCAATTTCAATAAAAATACCTCAAAAATGTATTTTATTCAAATATAATATAAGATATGGTTTTAATATCATCATCTAATATATTTTATCCATGTTTTGGTGAAATTTTATACTATAACATTTTGATTAACCCTTAATTAATATATTTTAGTTTTAACTATGGTAACCAATATTTCTGTACTAATAAGATGTTATTTGTATTTATTAAGTGTCAAATGGACCATAAATGTAAAATTTATGATATTTTAGACCATATTCAATCTTCTTCTCATTTGTTAATATTTTTACTATTTTTAAATGAATTAATAATATATTATTTTCATAAAATATTATAAGTGTCAATTTTGAAACTATTCATAACATTGTCATTAAGAAAAACAATACATCAAGATTAAATTGAACCAATTCACATAATAAACCCCTAAAATGACATATTGATCCAAAAAAATTTATCTTCACGTTAATTATGAGAAATTATATTTCTTTTAAAATTTATGATATCAGTTATTTGATTGTTTCATTATTTTAATCATTATTACATCATCATTGTCAAATATTTTATATAATATATTTATCTCTTAAAATATAAAACTAATTTAAAATGATGTAGATAAACATATTATATTTAAATTTAATATTTATTTTATAATATATATTCTATGTATCTACATATAAATATGTAATACTTATTAAAAAACAATGGTGTGACATATTCGAATTGCCTTTAAATAAAATACTACAAAAGTCATAAAGATTTGTAAGTGGATCAAAGTGGTCCTAAAAAATATCTAAGGATTATTTTGGTCGAACCAAACTCATCCTATAAAATTATATCATTTTTTGGAAAATTTTATAACTCTTATAATATTTGTTTTATATTTAATTAATAGATTTACCATTAACTGTGAAAAATAAGATAAATGAAATACTAATGTTATTATTCACCTAAAAACTATGTTGATCTTATTAGACTATAAATATCATAAAATTTACAACATTTTATGTCTGTTTTCAAAAATAAAACTCACAAAAGATTCCAAATTACGATTAATAGTAATCCTACTGATGCTGTGAGAAAGAGGTTTAATGTTAATATGTTTCTATGTTTTCTATTTTTATATATATACATTTAATTTTCTATTGATTAAAATGACGTATTTTTTTAAATGGTATAATGTTTTTTAATATATACTTTAAAACCAAATAAAAACATAATTTAACTAAATAAATAGATTTGACAAAAATGTAGTTTTGAACTTAAATGCAGTATTTTTTAGTATTAATCCAATAATCAAACTTATCAGAAAAATACCAAAATTTAAACCAATGTAAATTTTTATATCATTATTTAATGTAAGACATTTATTTTTCCAAATAAAATATATAAAATATTAAAAAAATTATTTTAATAGGTTCTCCATTAAATTGTGTTAAAACTCTCTTTAGAAAAATATTGTCTTTTAATGCGTAAAATTGGGCTAATTATTATGTTATGCTTCTAAAATTATTTTAATTAATGTAATTAAATTTGGTAAAATATATAATAAATTTTTAAATTTGGTTAATTATATTCATTCTCATCAATTTAATGGCCATTTTAAAATTTCATTTTGAATAATAATATTAATAATATATTGTGGTGCATTTAAGTTTGGTGTTAAGTGCAAGGTAAGAAATCAATGAAATTGAATTTATTTAAGAATATACATACCATATAATCTTTGGGTGTCACATCTAAGTTCATATTATATAATATTTAAATAATGATTTGATATCCGTGCTCATGTTATTATATTGGATACTTAATTTATGAGAGGTAGATGGCTTGGCGATCTTCTGGGATTGTATTATGTGTACCTATATGTAATAAATCATGAATTAAGGTGTTTACGATATAGTTTTTATTAATTGTATATGTACTAAAAATTCAACATCAATCCAAAAATATTGGATCACTTACATACCAAAGGACATTTTCCATTCTGGGTTATAGAGAATAAGGAAAAAAATCTTATATAATAGTACTCTTGTCTTCAAGTGACGATTTTTTAGAAATTCTTAGATTTATTATTTCACAATAAGTATTTAACATCTCCAAAAAAATTTCTTTAAAAATGAAACCATTTTGGACATAACTCATTTAACATCATTCATTATAACCTTGGAAAATGTAAAATATAAGAAGGGTGGTCTCAAACACTCAACAAGGGTAAAAATAAGCATTAACAAATGAATTTAAAAAGTAGGTATAATATGAGAATAAGGGTATGATGACATAATCTTATATAATTATTATAACAAAAAATCATTCATACTCCTCAAAACATAGATAAAGAATCACGAGATGTTCTATGAAGAATTAATATAAGAACTGATTCATATAATTCAATAATAATGATCTATGGGAAAACTGTTACACCCTAAGATTTTGTGAAATTTTTATTTTTCAAATAAATTCAACATATATAATATTTTTAGAATACATGATATCATGTTTAGCTTACATTATATGAAATAATGAGTATAAACTAAATATGTCATACAATTAAAATATTTTTATTTAATATGATATTTATAACACAGCCACTAGAATGACAGGTATCAATAGAATTAATTAAATTTTTAATATTTATAATTTAAAAATGTATATTTAATTATTTATTTTGGGATTAGTTGATAATAAATGAAAATAAAAACCTTTCAAAAATAAAAACAATCATTTTCTGAGAAAATATTTTTACGCCCGTAAACATGTTTTCCCTCATTAAATTAAAATAATCACTTTTTGGATGATTATATTCAAATTTAAATATTATATATTGATTAAAATGTTTAATATTATCCTTATAGGTTTTTTAGGTAAGAGATTTTAATAAATCCAATTTTATGTTTAATGATTTATTTTCTAAATAAATAGTTTTTTCTCTATTTACACATTTATATTAAAATTTTTTTCCACTTCTATAAAACATACGTCGAATAAATTTTTTTTAATTTTTTAATATCACTTTCTCTTGTGGTAATTTTTTTTATGAAAGGTTTTATTTTTTGACTAATAGTAAATAATACTGAATTTTAATTGAAAACAATATATTCATTTAGTTGTTTTAATGTTAATTTATATTTTAATGTTACATTAGATCACCTATAAATAAATTAATCCAAATTTTATAATTGGAATATATTTTTTATTAAATTTGGAAATAATATCTTAGTAAACTTTTGAAGAACTTTCATTTAAATCTGTTCTTTCTCATCATATCTTAGGGATTAATTTTAAATAAAATTTTCCAACATATTAGATTGGGATTTGGAAAAAAAATATTCCATATTTAGAATCAAAATAATTATATTATATAATAATATGAAGTTAAATATTTTTACAAAAATGAATATCAAATGCAGTAAAAATTAATTACCATAGTTATGGTAAAAATGGTTTTACTATGTGGTTAAACAAAAATTATAAGGGTAAAAATAACCTATAAACCTGTATAAAAAATATTTCATGAACATATTTCGACCATTCCACCTATATGGTTCAATAATGGATCATTTTTTACACTCATGACTTATTCAAAAACTGGGAGCACTCAATTCATTTCATAATTACCAAGTCTTTCATCACCCCCACATATAAAATGCCACCACATCTCTTCTCTTTCATACAATTTAAAACCCCTCTGGTTTAGCCATTAAATAACAAAATAACTTCTAAAATTATATATTATCATCCTAGAATCATTATTTTGTACAAAAATACAACTTAGGATGGAATTGTTTTGAAACAATTTGGAGGATACCCTAAAAAAGGTAACGTTCAAGAACGACTATTTCATATTTATCCCTCCACCTACTTAATGTATTATTATACCATGATTATATAATAAAAAAATATTAATTATATTTAAAATTATTTATGTTATGTAAAAGACCTAAAACTACCTCCACTTGAATCAAATGGGTTACAAAATCATCATTTATGTGTGTGTCGGACTCCAACCTCGCAAACAGATGTCTTTCCTTTTTTCCTTACCACCTCTTAAATATGGACATATTAATGTATTTATTATTTATATATGATACTTTTGATATTGGTTATCTATTATAATTATTAAATGACACATTCCTTCGTTCTTTCTATGTTTTGGGAATATGATAATGTCCCACGTGTATACAACGAACTACCACCTCGTGAAGTGATTGGATTCATTCTTGGTTTACATAGAAGTTATTAGAAAGTTTTTAATGAAAATATGTAATATAAAGAATATGAAAATGACTCTAGAATAAAAAATATATCATTTACCTTTCTTTCATTCAATCTAACAGAAAAATGGAAACAATGTCCATGTGTACGTACAACCTACAATCTAAATGAAAGATGTATTAAATTTTCCATCACTAATTTGTAGGGATTACAATAAATAAATTTGTTCTAAAAATTTGTGATATTTATATCATGGTTATAATATGGGATATTATAAAACCACGATAAAAATATTTGCCTCAGAATTATAAAAAATAAAAATATATATGAAAAACAAAGTGGTTATTACATGAAACGTAACATTAAATTGGAATTATTAATAAATGGTTAATAAAAGGTGATAAGAAAATAATATATGGTATGGAACATATAAATTTTGTTCCTTAAAAAAATTATAATAATTTTTTTTATTATAAATAAGGTTTGAATATTTATGATAGACGTCAAGAATTAATGTAAGGTGCTTTTAGCCTATCTTAATTTATGGGAGACATATGAAAATTCCATACTCATTTATTTAATATGATGTATATATGTCACCATTCACATGTAATATAATAAATACCATTATTTTAAAGTAATTTAATGATTCATTTTATGTATTGTTTTATTGGGGTTATGATTAAAAATATTTCTAAAGCAGTACGGAATTTCTAGTATCTCATTTATTTTTGAGACACATACGAAAATTCAACAATGGTATATTTTTTGTAGTATATATAATTACCCTTTTAAATTTTATATCATTAGTGGAATTATTTTAATGAAATTTGATATTTATTTTGTTGTAATTTTGTATTGAGTATTATGATTGAAAATATTTATAATGTGGTATGTTGTTTGTAGTCTCTGTTTTATTTCTAATATCTTTTGTGTTTTGTATATACTACCCATTTAAAATGTAATATCCATGGATAATATTATTTTTATTATATTTTATGTTCATTTTTTTATGTTTTATTTTGGATTATTATTCAAATTATTTCTCAATCAGTATGGGATATTTCTCTGACTTTTTACTTCCGTGAGACACATGTCATGTTCACAAATTATTTCTTCTATATGGTGTATATAATAGAAATGTATGTATTTAATTATTATTATAATTGAAATTATTTATATTTACATATCAATTTTAGGGTCTATCTTTCAGGGTTCTTATATTTCAAAAGTTACCAAGTCTTTATGGTTTTTTGTCTTAGTTATATTTCTTTGAGACATATGTTTATGTTATGCACCAATTCTCTTTTAGTAGGTGTATATATATCCCCTTCAACATGTAATATCATGAATTTATTTTCATCATGAAATTTTAATTTTAATTTAATTATATTCCATCATGGAGACTACATTTCAAATTTACCAAAGAGTTAAATATTATATGTTACAATCTCATCATTAATCAAGAATGTTTTTGACTATGTTACCGATGATATAATCGCATAGTCTATCTCTCGAGAAAATTATAAATTTTATTTGCATCTGGTTATTAAATATATTTTAATATAATAGTTCCATTATCCACTATTTTGTATATATATTAATTTATAAAAAGTTTTTAATAAAATATTGCATTATTTCTATCTTCAGTTAGAAATACTTTTCCTTCGAAAAACATGTTTTCTAAAAAAATATTTCCAAAATGTTTTTTATTCTAATTTTTTAATTGTGGAAACTATAGTTTATTATAGAATGGTTTTAAAAGTTTTTAAAGAATAATTTACATGTTTCTAATGATATGTACAATGAAAATTATTTAAATTTTTTTTATCTTTTAAAAAGTTATTTTAATAAAAATGTTATCTTTCTTAAGAAATTTCACAAATGGTCATTAAAAATAATTCTCCTTATATGATAAAATAATTTGATATAATTTATTTTTTACTTAGGATATAAATCAAGGATTATATCGTTATTATTTTTGATGAATGGTTTATGTTTATGATGAAAATATTTTTATGAAACATATTTCTCTTCCTCGGATTATATTGTGATAGAACTATTATGAAACCAACATCTTTTCACGTGTTATACTATGTTGAAATGAGGAAATAATTATGAAACAATAATATTTTCAATAGTTTAGGATATTTTGAAATTTTTATGAAACAATTTAAATTTCATGGGTTATTTTATGAATAATTCTTTATAATCTTGTGGAACACATAAATATGGGTTCTATTATAAGATGGGTGGGAAGAATATATTTATCCAATATATTTGGTACAAATTTAAATATCATGAGATAATAATGGAATGTATGTCCATGGGATTGATCCACCATGGAAAACATGTGTGTATCTTCTATAGAAAAAAGTTGTGTCATGATCCACTATGGGTGATATATGTTTCTTGATCCACAATGGGAATCAGGTGTGTCCTTATCCACTATGGGAAACATATATAATGAGATCCACAATTAGAAGTAATTGATGATTCATGGTCCACTATGTTTTTGGTTTTAATAGTGAATCATGACATATGAAATGGTTTTCAATATTTATGATGGTGCCACACTTTTATTAGATGATCGTGTGGTTCATTATTGATATATAATGACTTATCACCCTTATGGGCCATGATTTCATAAATGATAATGTTTTATATCCTTAATCATGTTTATTATATTTGAAATGTTGTGTTTATAAATTTTAATTTATGTTCATCACCACATTTATGATACTTTCATATGATTATAGAATGATATATCTTATATTTTCCCTTAATAAGCATCAAAGCTTACCCTTTATTATGTTATCACTCCTTAGGATATAGATAATGTTTTTTATTAGTTAAATTCTATTAATAGTAAATAATGGAAAGATATTCATGGGATAATTTCAATATATTTCTCCAAATTAGAATATTGTGTGCCTTGTCACTAAAGAGACTAAACTATAATGGCTCTAAGGCTGATGTTTATCTAGTGTATTTAATATTAATATAAAAAGATAAAATATCCATGTATCAAAATATTATGTTTCTATAGTCGGTATCAAGGGATATGTTTAGTTATCCTTTTGAAATTATGATGATAAATCCTTAGTAATTTACCAAAAGGTATGTTTCAGGATAAGTTTAAGGATGAGGCAATGTATAAGAAAATGTCCATTATTTTTGGTAAAGGATATAGTTAGTGGTTTCAAGGTAATTACATCACGGTATGGATACTACTAAAATATGTTTCACTAGAATAGATATACTCAGGGTTAATAACCCAGAAAACATCGTATAAATATATACTCGATTGGGAATTGGCACATGAAAACGGGCCTCCTTTCACACCTGGTCTGACACTACCATAGGATATTTTTTTGGTAATTCACATACTCTTTATGAATTATCTTGAAATATTAGATATATTGTGACTATGAATTACCTAGGATAAATACAAGGTTTCATATAATGAAATAATTATTTCCTGATTTAGACATACTTTTTGTGATTATTCCTGATTATGTGGTTTTCTACCATAATTAGTATTTCCCACAATATAATTAAAGTTTTAATTTAAATTATATAATATAAAGGAACCATGTAAATGTTGAATGAAATGGATAATGAAATATCTTAAGAAACCCAATCATATAAGAGTTTCAATGAAAAATCTTGTTGACACGCTCAAATATCATTTTAAAGCTATTAATCATGTTTCATTTCCAAATTAAAAAAATAAGAAACAATGTAATGTTGAGTCCTTTAGGAAGAAACATATACTATATTTTATTGGTTCAAAATATCCACTTCATTCTGAAAAATGGATCTATGCAAATTAAAATACATTTTCATTTCTTTAGAGTTCATATAATGAAAAAACCATTTTTTCTATTAATCATTTGGAAGGTGAACCAGATTAGTAGATAACTCTTGTAAAGAACATAGGGGAATAAGATGAAATTAAATATATTGAATTTGAATATTTTATGGGGAAATTTTTAGTAATTTTATTTTTATTATTCTAAAAATAATCATTGATAACGAATTACTTGAGATTAAGAAAAATGATTATGATTATATTAGTATTTATAAAACCAAATATTAAATAATTTCATGGTATGGTTCTGGTTTAATCAAAATATCTAAATGAAAAATTGACCAGTTCAATGGTGTTTTGAAATAAATTCATATAAAGGACACATGTATAAGATAATTTAGTTTCTTTCAATAAGGATTTTCATGTGCACTAAATGTGGAAATGGAAATTGAGTATTCCCACAATTAAAATTGTTTCAATTGGAAAAGTAAGATCAAGTTTCAAAAAAACCCAAATGGTGGAATGAACATCTAGGAATATATATGCCATAAATTTGGGAAGAATAATCAATAAATTTTCATTATATGAATTAGGAGGGTCATTAAATTATTAATGTGAGGTTATAATGTCTTTGAATAATGAAATATGATTAATTTTCCATTTAATATAATCGATGAGAAGAGGATTCCAACAAATGACCCACTTACACAGTAGTGTATCAAGATCAAGTAGTTTAGGAATTATACAAATCAATTCTAAAATTCAAGGGCTAATGTGGATGATAATCCACAACAACCTCTAAATTAAATGGAAAATTGGAATTCTCATTTAATCACAATAGAAAATATTAATACTGAAAAATAGGGCACACTTATCCTCCCATCCTTGGTTAGTAATATCTTGTTTTATCTTTAATTAATGGGCATTATGAATATATTCTTGTTAATCCTTCAATTAAATTTAATGTGACTCTCTCCCTCAAAATGAATTACAGAGTACTAAAATCAAAATTTATATTCTTTCAGTATAATGTGTAACCCAATATTCCATGGAAATTTATTTTATATAATATAAGAGATTTTATAATTAATAAATGGTGAATTAACTTTTGTATGTTTATATATTTACATGTAATAATAACATAAGAATTGCGGATACCACCATTAGTTTATGTGTGAAATATTTATCATAAGTTCAAATTCATTGAAACCCCTTGTTTCAGATCAGTTTGAAATGCCCAAAGGTTCTGTATCCGATGGTACGTGGACCTACTTTCCAAAGGCAGGCGTTCGCTGGGCGATTTGGCCAGCGACACTTAAGAACTCACAATGGTCGAGAGGATGGGAAGTCGGGCTCATTGCACCCTTTTGGGGGGAATTACTGCATGTTCTTGGCCTCTCTTATATATTTAAGATGTATTCATATGTTTTCGAATATTTGGTTTATACACAAGCATAATATCCACAGATTACTCCTGGTTGACAATGGTCATCTGGACGCAGGGGTTCAAAATCCTTTATGCTCGAGGTCTACCACCCCTCGTTGGATTAATGATCCCAAGAAGTCTAGACTCATCGAGGAGGCGCTAAGAGTGGTGTGGTGAACTGACGTGAAGACATTCGGATCGGCCGGTTGTTGGGATTGAACCTCAGGGTGGCTTCCTACGTACCCTGCCTAAGAGACAGGGATCAAATTCCACGTAGTTCACATTAGTTTGGGGATTACACTCTGAGGAGGCCCATTGGAATGGATTTGGGCTTACAATCTGAGGGGGCCCATAGGAGGATTTCATAGTCGATGCTTACTCTAAGGCCACGTGAGTCATGCTCGGTGTGAGAAACAAGAGGCCGTAAGGACCAGACGATCACGTTGCAAAAGGTGTGTCTGTGGGAAGTAGAATAGGGATTACGCATAGAAGCAGCCCATAAAGTTGGGGCTTACTCCGATGTGGATGCCCATATGTCTTCCTCATGTCTGGCCATGAGGGCATGCCAACCCTCCGATGGGTTGAGGCATTTACCTATGCGCTAGTCCACACGCGGGATAACTCCAAGGGAGTTGGAATCAGTCCGAACAAAGGGAGATGAAAAGTCTGAGTTACATGCCTGACATTCGGAACACAATGAGGGTGGCATGGCGGTAGAGGATAAATGTTGATCGTGTTCGAAACATAGCATCCATAACACATTATCCTAAGATGGGGACAAGCTATTGAGGGTCGACTGCTGACCGTGTTCGAAACTCAAAACCTGACTCAAAGTGTCGTCCAATGTCTTCCGAGTCATTGGCCCAGGATGGTATGTGAGCCGATGTGGCATGGGGCCAGGCCGTTAGGAGGTCCCTCCAGACATGGAAGAGTATAAAGATCCGAATGAAGGACACGCAAAGCGTGAGGTGGAGTGATGAAATGATTGAACGGATTCCAGTGCTCTTGAAATTATGACACTGTAAACATGGAATGAGGCATCTTATGCTTAGAGTATAAAGAAAATATTGATTGGAATAAGAGGCATCCTGTTATTGGAACATAGGTTGTACTAAAGTTTATAGTCATGTATAGAGGACTATGTAATCATAGTTTAATTTCATATTGTAGGGACTATTTTCATATAGTTTAACGTCATGTGGTTAGGACGTGGGCCATACAGTTTAATATCATGTGGTCAGGATGAGGGACTTACAATTTAGCATCATGTGGTTAGGAAAAGGGCCATACAGTTTAACGTTATGTGGTCAGGACGTGGGCCATACATTTTAACGTCATGTGGTTAGGACGAGGGCCATACAGTTTAACGTCATGTGGTAAGGACGACTAGGTAGGAGATATCTAACAATGGTTGGTGTGGGACTTATGCAAGGGAAGACCTTTCTGGATGAACCAAGAAAAAGGAGCTAGGAAATGGGGTTATAGGAGAGTCATGAGGAGTAGCTCGACTCATGGAATTTATAGGATGGATATTGGGGTGGCGCAAGGGTGCAATGTAAAATATTGTTGACCCAGCCCGAAAAGTTTGCGGTGAGACTCTCTAATTTTGATGGGGGTTAGTGACGGTAGCGAAGGGTCCGGGCCAGGACCGAAGCCCGACATTGTGCCCGAGCGGGGGTGTGGGGGCGTAGCCCCTGTAGTATGGACAAGCGAGTGCATGGGGTTCTTCACATGGGGCTTTCCGCATGTGGTTTGCGGTTTGGTTGTCCGCGAAGGGTGTCCACGGAGGATCAGGCCGCGAGGGAACGACCGCGATGGAGTAGGCCGTGAAGTAAGTTGTCCGTGAAGGAGGGCCATGGAGGAGGTTTTCCGCAAAGGAGGTTTTCCGCAAAGGTGGCTGTCTGCGAAGGATGGTCACGGATGAGGTTGTCCGTGAAGGAACAGGCCGTGAAGGGCGTCTGCAAAAGGGCCGGAGCCCCTACTACTTCACGCCCGCAGAGGGGTTCCTGCCTCTATTTCATGAATGAAACTGGTCCACAGAGGGGCTGGCCATGAAGGAGATGGCCACATGTGGTTCACGGGTTGGTTTATCCTCTAGGCGGAAGAGTGAATCCACGTACGATATGGGGTCCACTGATGGTCGCGGAACATTACCGCTGGGAGAGATCTCTCCAGCGTCTCCCCACAGGTATTCACCCATCCTTTCTCTCTTTTCTTTTTCCCTTCGGTGACTATTTATAGAGTCATGAAGAGGCGATATTGATGGAAATCTGGCACTTTTTGCAAAATCCCATGAAGGAACCCCCCCACCCACCCCCCACGGATGACTCGGTCAACCAGGTAGTTTTGGAACTGAGATCCGCAGAATTACTCCGTGGCCGCATACCTCTCCACTTCTATCCCGCGAACGACAGCTGTCCACGGAGGGGCTGCTCGCAGCGGTGGACTGGTTCGGTGCATGTCCTGCTTCGCGCACGCAGAGGATCTCTGCCTCCATTCCACGAATGACAGGGTCCACGGGAGGGTGGTTCACCGAACCGACCACGTACTGTTACTGGGATCCGGTACGCGGACCGGTTTGGTCCTTTTCCAAATCACGGGGTAATTGGATTCCCCCCTTGCAGAATTTTCAGGACCCTACACCCCTTATGAGGTTACACGGGATTAGAGTTTATCAATATGAACAACATTTTAAGATACATTTATGGTAATATAACCCTTTTTTTGTGTATATGTTTTAGTAATGAGGTTAATTAAAGATTAATTCATATACAATTCGTGGAAATGTGATTAAAGGTAATGGTAAGAAGTATGGTTTACATTATCTTGGATGTTGAATTAATTATTGGTTCTATTCGATCACCTTATAATGTCTGCACACTTGGTCTCTCTAAATGAATATTTTTAAATTTATCCTATTTGTATAATATACATTAAAGAAGTGGTAAGGTTTCATGGAGTTCCATAGTCAATTGAATCTAATAGGGATGTGAATTTTACCTAAAAGTATTAATGAATTCTTCCGCAGGATATTGATATAATGTTGACTTTATGCACTATGATTAAAATGCGAACCCCAGAGGATATGATGGGATCAAATTTACTAGATTTCAAAGGTGGTTGGTATTTCACTATAAATTAGTTGAAATTACTTATAGTAATAGATTTTTTCCTATCATTTAGATGGATCATTATAAAAATAATTATACACACAGCTATGAATTTACACGAGGAATGTGATTGGGACATGATATAGCTGATGAGATGTTAGTTAAGAATAAATACATTCAGCGACAAGTAACTACTATATATATTTGATAGAGATATTATGATAATAATCATCTACATGATCTAAAAATATAATTTGGTACGAAATACATTTTATGAATTTCACCATTGAAGAAAGAATGTAAAACTAATATGTCGGTATGTTGGTCCCAGTAAAATACACTATCATATGAAGACAATAGTTTTTAATTTATTGCTTCAACCGAACCTCTATCAGGTTCTTTTTGAGTTTAATGTATCACTCCTGATGAAGTAAATAGTTGATCCATTACATATACTGATACCTATGGCATATCACTAGAAAATGATATTTATTAAGATGAATGATTGTTATAGATTCTTGATAAAATAAAATAAATTATACAAAACAAGACCACTCACTTGGTCATTGTTTTTGGTGAAACCACCATCTTAAGGTATCCATGGGGGGACATGAAGATCTAAAGAGGTTGATGTATCACTAATTTTTTGTACCAAACTGAATAATTTCAAGGGATTAATTAATTTTATGTGCGTTTAATATAACAATACGATATTTTTTGAAAATTTATTTGTTCAATAATTTTAATAATTTTAATATTTTATGTTACTTACAATATCGAGTTTAGTTTACATTATACACAACAATTATATTAAACGAAAAATGTCATACTATAAAAATATTATTAATTGATATAATATTTATCACCTTACTACTGGAATTTTACGTATGAATAGGATTAAGTAATTATGAAGATATATTATTTAAATATTTATATTTAATTAATTCATGGGGACCAATTAGTTATAATTGAAGATAAAAACCTTTTGAAAATATATTTAATCATTTTCTAAAAATCCATTTTTATGTACATAAATGCGTTTCACCTCAAAAAAATGATTCAATTTTTGTGAATTATTAAAATAAAATTTATATATAATATATTCAATCAGAATATTTACATTCATCTTATGTGTTTTCTTGATAATATATAATAATAAATCCTATTTTATGCTTAAAACGATATTTTTTTAAAAACTGTTTTTCACCATTAGAAAAAATATATTATAATTTATTATTAACAATTTAGGATTTTTTTTAAAATATAATAAATTTCATAAATTTGAATATAAAAAATATCTTATTTTAATATTTGGATTTTTTTCTATGAAGTTTCAATTTTTATGAATAGTGAAAAATATAAAATGTTAATAGAACACATCCATTTTAGTTTATTTATTTATAAAGATAAATTGTGTTATAAATTTATTTTAAAGTTTAATTAGTTTTATTATACATAAATTATTCAATTTAGGTCCGTGAAAAAAATTTAAAATTGATTTTTTAAATAAATAGCTTTATCAACTTTGGAACATTTACTCTTTAAAACAAAACATTCTCTTCACAACTACCAAAATATTTTTAAATTAAATTTCATTATCTAATGTAAATGGAACATTAAAAATGGATTCCATATTATGAACCATAAAATTTTATATAATATAATATTTTCAATGTAATTTTTGACAAAAATGAATTATAAATACATTGAAAATTAATTACCATGATTAACTTAAAAATAACTTAATTTAGGGGTTAAACAAAAAATATAACGGTAAAAATAACATATAAACTATAATAAGAAATATTTTGATGAAATATTATGACCATTAGACCACTATGATTCTATAATATCTCATTTAGACCATTTTTTCATATTAAATGCATGAGATCACTCAGTTCTTTTTGAAATACCATCAGTATCCACTACCACACTTATAAAAGGCCACCCCTCTTCTCTATTCCTCACACACTCAAAAATATTTTGTATAGACAATAACTAAAAAAATAACTTCCACTTATTTCTCATATAATTTTATAAGAACTATTTTATATTGAAATATAACCTTGGAATTATTTTGGTGAAAACCTAATGAGGATACCCAGGAAGAGGTAACATTAATCAATCAGTGATTTTGTTTTATTTCTTACTCCAACAAATTCTATTTTTATAATAACATGATAATATAATAAAATTAATATCATAAATACACATATATTATGTAGTGTTTATATTATGACCTAAATATATACTCACTTCCATCAAATGAGTTACAAAATCCTTAATTGTGTGTACAACAGTGTTTCGCCTTAGGGACCAATGTCATTCGTTTTACCATTAGCACATATCATGGTTGGAAATAATTATGTATTTATTATTTATATGTCGTATTTATGATTTTATTGTTCATATATAATTATTATATCACACATATAACCATAATATACATTTTTTGGGAGTACTGTAATGTCTCTTATGTGTATGGAGGACTATCACCCCACGAACCGATGTGATTCATTCACAGTTTACAATGATTGTATTGAGGAAGAGTTTCCTGAAAATATGTGAAATATATGAAATAAATATGATTTTAGTGATAATATATCATTTATCATTGTTTTTTCAGTCCTTAAAGAAAATGGAACCAGTGTTCATGGGTATATATGACCAACCGTCTCCACAAATGATGTATTTCATTTTCTATCACTAAGGTGTATGGGTTACTATAAATACATATATACAGAATATATATGAAATTTATATCTATAGTTAAATTTATAATAAATATACATTATATTCATATAATGTTTATAATTTTGGTGATGATGAAACCATGATCAAAATTAGAGGACAAACAATCTATCAAATAAAAACATATGTGAATAACAAAGTGGTTATTACCCGAAATGTAACTTTAAAATAGAATTATTAACAAATGGGTAATATAAATTCATAAATAAAATATATGTTATGGAATATATATATATATATATATATATATTTAATAAATGTATAAAAACATAAATTTATTACACATGATCATTCAACATGTCGGATGGAAATCAAGACTTATGATACAAATGATTTTGTTTCTTTTTTTGGTATACATGTGGAAAGTCACCACATGTATCTTTTTAGTTGTGTATATAATGATATTTGACATGTTATATAATTAATACCATTATTTTCATGATATTAAATGTTTCATTTGATGTTATGTTTTATTGGGTATTATGATTTTATATATTTCAAATTCTATATGGGATTTCTAGTCTCTTTTTTTTATTGGAGACAAATGTAAATTCACCACTCGTTGCTCTTTTTGTGGACCATTGAAATGTTAAATACATAATACAATTAATTTTATGATATGTAATGTATCATATAAAATTATTTTTTACTGGTGATTACTATTTAAATGTTTTTCTAAGCTGTATGGGTTTTCTAATCTCTCTTTTATATCTATTAGAGCTATGTAACTTCAAAAATTATTTCTTCTCTATGGAGCATATAATATCCCCAAGAATTGTTATACCATGAATAAAATTATTTTCAGGAAATTTATTGTTTCAAATTATTTTATTTTTTAATTATTTTATTATTGAAAATATTTCTAAATCATTCAGTGATTGTTTCCTGTCCCATTTAACTATATCAGACACATGAAACTACACACGACATTTTTCTTTTATGTGTTTTATTTAATTCCCTTATATTTATTTTTTGATGATTATAATTAATTTAATTTCTATATGAAAATCTATTTGAGTATCTATATTTCATAGGGTTTATAGTTAAGAAAATAAAAAATTGTTATGAGAATTGTTTCTCAATTTTTCTTCTTTGAGATATATGGCAACATTGTGCACATATTTTCTTTTATGAGGTTTGTATACAACCCATTTGAAATTTAATATCATGAATTTATTTATCTACATGATATATTTTTTTATTTTAATTATATTACTTCATGGGTATTACATGTCAATGTTATGAAAGTTTTAATGGTTTTATTTTACAATCTCATATTTTATCAAGATTATTTTTGTGAAAATGTTTCTAAGGATCAAATCATATGATCTATCTCCCAAAAAACTTATGAATTGTATTATTATATATTTATTAATGCTATTTTCAAGTAATAATACTATTTTATTGAAATTGGTACATAAGTTAATTGATATATATTTAATGGTATCTGATATTATTTGCAATTCATTTGAAAATTCCTTTCCTTCCTAAAACCATATTTTCTAAAAAAATATATCCAAGATGAATTATCTTTTAAAATGTATTTTAACAGTTTAAATGTTATTTTAAACTAAAAATTTAAATTATTTTAATGATTCTTCTATATTTTTGCAATCTTATATTCAATGAAACATATTTCTAATATTTTTAACTTTTTAAGAAGTTATTTTTCGATGAACGATTATTTAGCTTATGAAATGTTCCATGTGATCTTAAATAATAAATATCCATGTAATATTACATCATTTTTTATAATTTATGAATTATGGGAGATATTAAAAAATTATACCATTATTATTATTTATCTAAATGTTTTATTTTTATAATGAGAAGTGGTTTATAAAACCTATTTCCCCTCCACATGTTACACCATGATCAAAATCTTATGAATGCCTCTTTTTCATGGGTTATTAAACAATAAAATGATGAAATAATTATGAAGCCCACCAATTTTCCACATTTCTTTTTAGGATGAAATGTTTATGAAACCATTTTAATTTCATGGGTTATGATATTGTAAATGTTTTAGTATCTGCTAGTGCACATACATATAGTTTTCATTATGAGTATGATGGAACCTATATCTCCCACCAATGAATTGGATAAAGCTTGATATCTCATTATATGATAATGGGAAATAATATTATGGTCCACATCCACTATGGGAATATTTTTTTACCTAATCCAATATAGGAAACATGTGTGCCCTCACATATTATTGGAAATAGGTGTATCTAGATCCAAAATGGGAAACAAGTGATGATTCATGATTTAATATGTTGTTGGTCTTGGTAGATAACCTTGAATGATAATTGGGTTTAAAAATTTATATTTTTGTAATAATATTATGAGATTACCTTGTGGTTTATGATTGATTTATGACGATATATCAACCTTATGTGCCATGTTTTGAGAAATGATAATGTTTTATTCAATGAATATTTTCTATGATCTATAAAAGGGTGGGTATAAACAATTAAATAACGTTAATGATAACGTACCCTTATTTTTATCTTATTCCTTCATATGATCATATTTTGATATCTATTTGAAGCGGCCGGAGGTCGTCACAACCCTCAAAATTACATTTATTACTACTACACTAGTATAACAGTGCAGGGTCGATCCACATAGAAGGCAGATGAGAATTCTAAGGTTTTTAAACTAAAAACCTCACTGTTGTCAGCAGTGAGGTAGGCATTTTTTAATACTTTTCATTTTTTAGTATTTTTTTATTTATTTTTGATTAATCAGTATGAAACAAGTTTTGGAATTTCACTATTACCTAAACTGGAAAAAAACACAAAAATGAAACAGTTAAAACTAAAAATAACTAACGAAGGAAATAAGAGTGCTGAGGGTAGAACAAAAGTATTCTCAAGAGATTAGAACACCTTTGGATTAAAATGAATGGTCCTCATTTGATTAAACTCACACCTTAAAGATTAGTTGTTAACTCTTCCTCTCCAGAAGAAATAACACTGTTGGGAAAAAATCCCTCAAGGTAACATTGTAGTATTTTTTGGGTTGGTTGTGTTTGTTGACAAAGCAGGTTTTCATGGATATTTGTCAAGTTCCCGAGAAGTTGTTGACAATCAATGTTGACAAAGAATGATGAGAAAGGAAAGGATGATCTGGAGGTGGTACAAAAGAGCAGTACAAGGTGGCGTCGTTTCCCAGTGTTTGCCAAATTTTTGGGGTCCAAAATTTGGAGTTTAGTGAGCATCGCAAAAAGAGGATTCCCATGAAGAGCATAATTTCATATGGAAAAGGCATGAATTACGCAAAGATAGGATTCATGGTTTGGAAATCGCGAAGACCAGAATAATGGAGGTGGTGATGCTTCGCGATTACGTCAGGCTTCGCGAACGGCAGAGGCTGAAGTGCATCGCGGCGGTGAAGGGCTTTGCGAGGGAGCTTCGCGGCGAAGGCGCGAAGGAATATTGGGCTTCACGAGGGAGCTTCACGTCGAAGTCGTGAAGGTATCTTGACGGCGATTCTTCGCGACTACATCAAGCTTCGTGAACGACAAAGTGTCGTGGTGCTTCACGATTTGGACAGAATTCCGGCGGAATCTTTGGAGCTTCGCGATTTGAGATGACGTGTCGTTGACTTCGCGCGGAAGGGACGAGGGTCGGTGGAATCGCCTATAAATAGAGCCTGACCCCTTCGAGTGAAGTGGAGAGAGCATTTTTCATAGAAGATCATTCACACTCGATTTGCGAAGGTGGTTCGCGGAGCCAGTGTGCTTCGCGAAAGAGGTGCTTCGCGGCGGCTATTGTAGCTCCGCGAAACCTGCGAGCTCTACGTTAGCTTACTTAGCTTCGCGAGGGTCGTCGCTTTGCGACGGCTTGAGCATCGCGAGAGGGATTCGCGAGGGTGATTCACGAGTGAGCTTCGCGAAAAGGCAGGAGCTTCGCGAAGGATTGTTGAGCTTCACGAAATTGGGAGCCTAGTGAAGTTGAGTGCTTTGCGGAGGTCTTTCCAAAGGTATTTTGACCAGTGTTCAGAGGCAAAGAGGTATTAATCAGTGGATGAAAGTTGAACATCAACAGATCATCTATCAACAGTTGAAGATGCATTATTTCATGCAAATTAAGAGACCTACAGGTCTGTAAGCTGTGAATGGATTCCCTTCTGGAGCAGTGAGCTTAGGAAGAGGAAGTAGGTGATCCTCTCCACCGGCAGTGAGTCAGAGAGAGAGAAACAGGTAGTGACCCTTGGGAAAGCAGTGAGCTGACCCTAAACCTTGTATAGGCAGTGAGCCTGGGCATAGAAGTGATCTAGCCCGAACATTGTAATCCACAGCTAGTGAAGTCTAGTGGAATTTGGTACGAACCGGCAACTTGTCGGCGTATGCTCCTTGGACGTAGCCCTTAGCGGTGAACCAAGTAAAAATATCTGTGTCTGCCTGCTTACTTCCCTGCATTGCATTCAAAGCATCATCATTAGTTAAAGGAAACAAGTGATCACTGTAACCACACAAGTGAAAACAAAGTGACCCTTTTAACAAAGAGGTCAAGATCCAGTGGGGCAGAAAGAAATTTGAAAAAGAATATTCATACCCTGATTCACCTCCCCTCTCAGGGTATATAGGCCCCTATTGGTCCTAACAATTGGTATCAGAGGGAAGTTTGCTTTTATCAGATTTGTTTGCTTGGACTTGGTGTAGCCTTTCTGTGTAGTTGAAGATATTCTTTTCACTTATCTCGGTCTACCATGGGGAAAAGAAAATCTTTAAAGAAGAATCAGAAGTCAGGTGGTATCCCTCAGTGTGAAAGTGTCTTTGGAAAATGTGTGATTCAACTAAAAGAATCAAACAGCTTACTGAAGGAATCATGGAGTGAACAGAAAAATGATTTGGATAAATCATACAACTAAAATACTTACTCATTCAAAGATGTTGATGGAATGAGTGAAGAACCTGACTTTCCAAGTGACGTTGGAACCACTGACGATGAAGAAGAAGAAATTGAAGGAAGAATTGATATGCGAGATGAGTTGGAGGCTGCTCTTGAAGAGATAGATGTTTGGAGGGACAATACCAAGAAAGCTAACAAAATTGTTCGCGATGCCAAACTCTATATGCAGCAGCAGGAAGAAGAGAAATCTGAGCTGATGGAAGAAATTGAGAAACTTAATTTATCAACATCAGAGAACTCAGAATCCGTTAGTAAGTATATGATTAAGATTGAAGAACAGAAAAGGGAGATCGATGGCTTGAATAGAAAAGTGAAAGATCAAGTCAAGTACATCGAAGAACCTGATATTCCAATTGACGTTGGAAACATTGAAGAAGTAAAATCTAAAGATATCCAGATCAAGGTATTGGAGATTGAGGTCAACAAGATAAGAGGCTTAAATCAAAGGCATATTGACATAGTTACTGAACTAACAGAGAAGAATGATTCTCATGCCAATGAACTACAAAAGATGGCTTAAATGAAAGGAAAACAAAAGGCTGATGATTATGAAGAGAATCAAAAGTCAGATGAAGTACAGAATCTGAAAGCTAGAAATGATGATCTTGCAGCACAGTTGTTTGAAGATGTTCAGAAGAATCGAAGCCTACAACAAGAGAATGAATATGTCTCTAAATATGTTTCTGAGGAAAAATTAAAAGTAGTGAAGCTAAGTGCAATGGTGGAAAAGCTCACACAGGAACTAGATGATGAGGTGAGTAGTGGGAAGCTTCTCAAGAAAGAACTGGATGTCCAACTTGAATCAAGGGAGACGAAGATTAAAAAGTTGGAAGAGGATCTAGAGTCAGTAAAGAAGGATGTGGAGAAATCCAATGCTAAAAGAATGCCAAAAATGAAGGATGCCATACACTTTCTATTTGATCATCCTTCGACAAGTGATGATAAAATGAAGAAGAGGTATGATATTTCTGAAGAGAAACAACAGAATATTTTCAAAGCTCAAAGACCAGCATGTTTCGGAAAAGTTGGTATTGGATTTGATGAATCACCTCCCATGCATGATAAGAAGAGAGCCGTGAACAGCTACAGGAGTGGAGAAAACCCTGAAGGTGCTGGAGATAGGCCAAAGAGGTCAGTCACAAAAAGAAGTGATGACATGTGTTATTTCTGTGGGATTCATGGCCACACATCAAGTTTCTGTCCAGAGGCTCAGGAATATATTTCATGTTGTGAAAACTGAAAATTTACAAAATCTGAGAATAAGATGAAGCGTCCTGAGAAATCAGAAAAAAAAGTCTCTCAAAGGAAAGCATTTGATAGATGCTATTACTGTGGAAGAATGGGACACACCATGAGTATGTGTCAGGAATCTCAAGAGCTCAATTTCAGAGGAAGAACTCAAGCTACATCAACATCTCAACATAGAAATGATGAAATGAGGTATGTCTTTGATGGAAGATGTTTTATATGTTCTGATCATGGGCATTTGGCCAGACAGTGTAGCAAGAAGAATGCAGGGAAGGAAAGGAACGTGAAAGGAGATTCCCGACTGTAGTAGTGTATAATGAGAAATCGTACACTGGAAGACAAGGCGGTAAATTGAAAAATAGGCTTAGAGCCTCAGGGGAATCACATGGAGCTGAACGAAAGGTGCATCAGTCACCTCCTCTGTCATACTCACAACCTCTCTCTAAGAAAGAACATGACCAAATCTGGAAGAAAAAGCGAGGAAACACTACATCTATGAGTAAGGAGAAAGTACATTCAGTGGAGGACCCACCACCAATGAAAAATAGGGTGGTGACTCATAAATTAGATAAAAGGCAGATAAACAAAGAATGCATTGAAAAATTTGCAGGTCGTGTGCCACAACAAGCAGTGGAGAAAAGAGGAAGACCCTTTCAATGGTGGAAGAAGCAAGCGATGATGGAAACAAAGGAGATTCCTGCTCAGAGAAATAATAAAGAAAAATGGAATTTTAGAATAAAATCAATGATAGAGATATGTACTAGTGGTTTTAAACCCCAAATGGTGAAAAAGGCCAAGCCTACCAAATCAACATATCAGAAAAAGGCTCAAAATGTAGACAATGAATGCCTAGTCATATGGCTAGAACAGTTGAAGTTGGCTAGGAAGCTGGAGGAAGCAAGAAAGGAGTGTGATGCCCTCCAAGAAAAAATCAAAGGGTTGACCCATCAGGATCAACCATTATCCTCATCTTGAGGATTTTGGAAGAAAACCCCTCTCCCTATATATTTAAATGCTATTAACTGATGATTCATGTGTTTCAGGTTTTAGGGAGATACGATCCATGGGGTAGTGGCATCTAAGGATGCGAATTGGAGAAGTGATTTGCTCTAGAATTTCAATTGATTCAAATTAGGTACTATAGTTGATGAAGAAAGGGAGCAATAGAGCACAATAGAATATGATTGTGTAGTTAACTTTGTCTCTTGTTTCCTACACCGAGTTCCAACTTAGTAGGCTTAGAGATTTGGTTAATGGCTCGATGCTGAGTGCCATATTTGTATAAATTGTGCACGTGGAGAAGAATGGTTATGGGTCTCTACCGTTGGGCCTACCAGATAGAAGTGTTGTGTGACACATGGTGAGAATTCTAAATCCACATCAGATTCAAGATCCATCAATGCAATAATTGGATGACTCAGCTCAGGTGTTTCCTATTGAGGGAAGAAATAAACACAGGGAGAAGCAGCAGTAACAATGCATTTAATTCTTATCTATTTGCTCTAACAATATTGTATCTGCAGACTGTTTTTAGGATACCAAGAAGATGCAAGAGAAAATCAAAGGCGTCTAAAAAAAATCTGAGAAACATAGCTGAAAGAAATGAATCCACTGAAAAATGAGTCAGTGAACAATTTCCTGATGAAAGTGTTGAGGAAGAAAGCAACACAGGGGGAGAAGAAGTGGATGATGCTAATTTAGAAGAAGACAATGATGATTAACACGAAAGTTTTAATTGTGTGTCTACAAGGATGCCAAAGAGATGACCTGAAATTGATAGACAGAATGGATCTTTCGGGACTAAATGGATCTTTCATAACAAGGTGAACGAAGATGACACAGTGATTCGAAACAAAGCACAACTGGTGTGAAAAGGATACTCTCAGATAGAGGGAATTTTTGTTGAAGAGACATTTGCACCGATTGCAAGGAAGGAGACAATCAGATTATTCCTAGCCATTGCAGTGCAAAGAAAGTTCAAAGAGTTCCAGATGGATGTAAAGACTGCATTTCTAAATGGGTTTCTTGAAGAAGAGGTGTACATTGAGCAGCCAGATGGTTTTCTCAATTATGAGGATGAGAACAAAGTTTGCAGGCTGAAGAAGGTGTTGTATGGGCTGAAACAATCACCAAGGGCATGGTACTCAATGCTTGATCAGTACTTGAAAAAACTTGGTTTCCAGCGTGGAGGAGTTGATTACAACCTCTATTTCTGTAATGAAAGTAATCAAAGGATGATGGTATTGGTTTATGTCGATGACATAATATTTGGCAGATCGGATGAATCTCAGTGCAAACAGTTTTCCGAATTCTTGAAAAATGAGTTTGAAATGTCAATGATTGGAGAGCTAATGTTTTTTCTTGGTCTACAGGTGACACAAGGAAGGAATGGAACATTTATTTCTCAATCTAAATATGCCAAGGAGGTCTTGAGAAGGTTTGGAATGGAAAATTCCAAGGATATGAAGACTCCGGTTGCTACCCAGATGAAATTATCAAAATATGAGGATGGCAAGGAAGTTAATATCACAAAATACAGGAAAATCATTGGACATCTGTTGTACTTAACTGCAACAAGGCCTGATATTGTTTTCTCCACATGCCAAGCAGCGAGATATCAGAGCAATCCTAAGGAATTCCACATGCTTGCAGTGAAAAGAATACTTCGGTATATCCAGGGCACAGTGGATTTCATCTTAACATATACTGATAAATCTCAGACAGAGTTATTGGGATATACTGATGCAGACTGGCCCGGTTCAGCGGACGATAGGAAATCAACGTCAGGTGGTGCTTTCTATCTTGGTGGATTGTGTATCTCTTGTCTTAGCAAGAATCAAGATTGCATTTCATTGAGCACTGCATAAGCTGAGTATATTGCGGCCACTCAAGCATGCACACAGTTATTGTGGATGAAGCAACAACTTGAAGATTTGGGAGTTGAAGTGAAGTCTCCGATCAGAATCCGGTGCGACAACTCAAGTGCTATAAATCTTAGCAAAAATAAAGTCCATCACTCAAGGACAAAGCACATTGAGATTAAGTATCATTTTATCAAGGAGAAAGTGGAGCAAGGGATTGTGAAGTTGGAGTATGTCCCTACAGAGCTATAGGTTGCAGACATTCTGACAAAGGCCTTACCCAAGGAATATTTTGAGAGGCATCGACTGGCTCTGGGAGTTCAGTCAACTCCCCACACTTGAAAAAGTGTCGATGTGGGATGTCTCCCTCTCCCCGAGGTATGGTGTGTTTTTCCCTAATGCGCTAGTTTGTGTTCTCTACTCTGTTACAGGCTACAAAGGAGTGACCTTTGGGTTCATTGACAAAGGAGGAGAAAAGTGTTTGTTAATGGGGGAGAAAATAGTGCGGAGATTTGATAAATCATAATTGATACGGGGAGAAGCTGATAGGTGGAGCAGCCAGAAAGGGGAAGAAATGAGAAAGGGGGAGTGTATTAAATCTGATGTTGCTAGAAGTGTTCGACCAAAGCATAGATATCACGACAGCTGAGGATCGTGATAAAAGCAGAATAGTGATGTTGGAATGGTGTGAGATGGAGTCCAACTATCAATAATTGGTATCAACTTAAGAATTCACCAATTGTTATCAGTGTGGTTCAACAACTGGTATCAATTTAAGAATTGGTATCAGGGTGGAATCAACAACTGGGGTCTGACATGAAGTGATTCATTGATGAACTTTTCATAATACTCTTGTTTCTCATGCCGAGCATTGCTCATGTGGGCTTAGAGTACGTGTTAAGTGAATCCTTGAATGCTATCAGAATCGCAAGAGGCGAATGGTGGTAGAGGCTGGAAAAAGACTTAGTGAGGTATCAAAGTGTAGAAAATATTTCTGAGCAGAGTTGTGAAGAGTTGTCAACAAACTCAAAGGGGGAGATTGTTGGGCAAAAATCCCTCAAGATAACATTGCAGTATTTTTTGGGTTGGTTGTGTTTGTTGAAAAAGCAGGTTTTCATGGATATTTGTCAAGTTCCCAATAATTTGTTGACAATCAATGTTGACAAAGAATGATGACAAAGGAAAGGATGATCTGGTGGCGATACAAAAGAGGAGTACAAGGTGGCGTCGTTTCCCAGTGTTTGCCAAATTTTTGGGGTCCAAAATTTAGAGTTTGGTGAGCATTGCGAAAAGAGGATTTCCATGAAGAGCATAATTTTATATGGCAAATGCATGAACTTCGCGAATATAGGATTCATGGTTTGTAAATTGCGAAGACCAGAAGAATGGAGGCGGTGATGCTTCACGATTACGTCAAGCTTTGTGAACGGCAGAAACTGAGGTGCATTGCGGCGATGAAGGGATTTGCGAGGGAGCTTCGCGGAGAAGGCGCGAAAGAATGTTGGGATTCACGAGGAAGCTTCGAGGCGAAGTCGCGAAGGTATGTTGACAGTGATTCTTCGCGACTACGTCATGCTTCGCGAACGGCAAAGTGCCGTGGTGCTTCGCGATTTGGGCAGAATTCCGGCGGAATCTTTGGAGCTTCGCGATTTGAGATGACGTGTCGTTGACTTCGCGCAGAAGGGACGAGGGTCGGTGGAATCGCCTATAAATAGAGGCCGACCCCTTCGAGCGAAGTAGAGAGAGCATTTTTCATAGAAGATCATTCACTCTCGATTTGCGAAGGTGGTTCGCGAAGCCAGTGTGCTTCGTGAAAGAGGTGATTCGCGGAGGCTATTGTAGCTCCGCGAAACCTACGAGCTCTACGTTAGCTTACTTATCTTCGCGAGGGTCATCGCTTTGCGATGGATTGAGCATCACGAGAGGGCTTCGCGAGGGTGCATTGCGAGTGAGCTTCGCGAAAAGGCAGGAGCTTCGCGAAGGCTTGTTGAGCTTCGCTAAATTGGTAGCCTAGTGAAGTTGAGTTCTTTGCGGAGGTCTTTCTAAAGGTAGTTTTCCCAGTGTTCAGAGGCAAAGAGGTATTCATCAGTGGATGAAAGTCGAACTTCAATAGAGCATCTATCAACAGTTTAAGATGCATTATTTCATGAAAATGAAGAGACCTACAGGTCTGTAAACTGTGAATGGATTCCCTTCTGGAGCTGTGAGCTTAGGAAGAGGAAGTAGGAGATCCTCCCCACCGACAGTGAGCCAGAGAGAGAGAAACAGGGAGTGACCCTTGGGAAAGCAGTGAGCTGACCCTAAACCTTGTATAGGCAGTGAGCCTGGGCATAGAAGTGATCTAGCCCGAACATTGTAATCCACAGCTAGTGAAGTCTAGTGGAATTTGGTACGAACTGGCAACTTGTCGGCGTATGCTCCTTGGATGTATCCCTTAGCGGTGAACCAAGTAAAAATCTCTGTGCCTTCCTGCTTACTTCCCTGCATTGCATTCAAAGCATCATCATCAGGTAAAGGAAACAAGTGATCACTGTAACCACACAAGTGCAAACAAAGTGACCCTTTTAACAAAGAGGTCAAGATCCAGTGGGGCAGAAAGAACTTTGAAAAAGAATATACATACCCTGATTCACCCCCCCCCTATCAGGGTATATAGGCCCCTATTGGTCCTAACAAACACTCTGTAATATAGTTTCCGAAGTTCGCCACTTCAACAACCACATACAACAAATTACTTAAAAGATGTCAACAGAAAGATACCCCACCGATTGTTTCTTTTCTTTCAGAATTGAAAGTTTTATGGACTGTCTCAATGATCGATCTCACCAAAAGATCATTGATTTAGAATTAAGTTCTTGAAGGTGTTAATTCAATTTTAAATTCAAGAACCAGATTCAATCTCACCGAAAGAATCAGAATCTCATTGGAGGAAACTAAATGATGAATAAGAAAATATGTACCAATAGAAGTTCCAATTTCCCGAACATGAAATCAAAAGAAGACCATTTTCAATTCAAAAGCAGTAATACATTGCAAATTAGACAGAGTAAAGGAAAAAAGAATCCTCCCTCTGTCAATGATGTCCATGAATTGCTGCCCTGCTCCTGCATCTCCAGTCTCCAGAACCGCTTTTGATGTCTCCCGGGAGATCTGCTCTCCAATGTGTGCGTGGAATGTTGAATGAGAGTCTCCCTCAAAACTCTGCTGCTGCTCTACTTTAACTACCCTACTGTCATCTACTACATGTCACCGCCACATCTTTCACCGACTTCAAAAGTTCTTTACCCACACACTGCAAAATGTGCGTTTTTTCGCGACCGACATATCACGCTAGAATTTCTCTTATAACTAACTCCGACTGAGTTGGTTGCTTGAACCTGGACGAGGTTTGAAAAATTGAATGAACCAGCAAGTTAGAAAAGAAAGCTAAATAAACAAGAACCCAAATAATGAAAAATAGTTATTATTATTATTATTTTTAAATTTAGAGTTATATTACTCATTATTAATTAACTAAAGTTAATCATTAAATATCATAATTGATATTTATTATTTATATATAGAATTTTTATTAAATGCTATTGAGTTAATTAATAAATATAAATACTAAAAACTACTTTTAATAGTTAATCATTAAAATTTAGCATCATAAATAAATAAGTATTTAGAAATTTAATAATTTAGATTTTATTAATAATTTAATTGTTACTATTTAAGAAATTAAGTTGCTAGATTAATTTATTAATTAGTTTATTTCAATTTAGTAATTAGAATTAATACTTAAATTTTAATTATTTTTAAGTTAATAATTATGTTTTATAATTATTTATAATTATTATTAATGAAGTAATTTATACTATTAACAATAAATTAATTAATTATTAAAACTTATTACTAAGTTAGTTTTATAATTAAATTTATAGTTTATTTAGTAATTAGTATTATAATTGTTTAAGTTTATTAATTTTATAAATTTTATTCTACTCAATTGACTTATTAAAAGTTACTTTAACTTTATCTTTTGTTTTTTTTCTTTACACTTTTTACTTTATTTTAATTATTATTTTATTATTATATTTTTACTTAAGCTTTATATCACTTTATATTATTTAATTTTTACTCTTTTTTTATCTCCACCCTCTCCCAAATCGGCGCACAGGAGGGGGAGGGTTTCTTCTTCCTCCTGAAACCAGCAGACTCCACCATGGCTCCAGCGTGGCGGCTTCATCCTCCAACTTTAGCATCGATCCGAGCAGCAGCAGCTTCAGCGGCTTCTTGAAGACTGAAGCGCGAAGCACTTCCAGCGGCTTCCTCAGTATCACCGTTGCCAGTGGACCTCCCCCACAGCAGCGGCGCCGGCCTCCTCTGGTCCAACTTCTGGAAACACAGGCAAAAATCCCAGAGCGGTCTCAACTCAGCCGGATCCTCCTCCTTTCGCATGGTAGCATCAAATCACAACGGCATGGACCTAACCTTGGCTCAAAATCATCCTCTGCGGCGGACTCCTACTCGGATTCCACAGCGGCAGTTTTATTCAGATCCAATTTTGAAATAAAATTCATGCTCTTGTGATATTGAATATATGTGTGTGGAATTTGTGGATTGAGTAGGATGGAGAATAAATGGAGAGAAATAGTTCGGGGAGTTGGAACAGTGCAGATCTGTGAAGAGATATTTTCAGATTGAAGTTCGTAGATTGATTGAATCAGTCTGTGAAAAGTGACGCTGTGTTACTGGATAGATTTACAGGAGACGGTATGAAGGCTGAGGCACCGGATTGTGGAGGTTACGGTGGATGGAAAATGGTGTGTGAAAATGTTGAAGCAAAGGTGAGAATAGGTATTGAAGCAGGGGTGGCACCGATAGTTAGGGAATGGATCAGTGAGTGAAATAATGGTGAGACCGTTGAGGATCGGTAGCAGAAAAAGAAAAGGGAAAAAAAGTAACGGCAGCAGGGGAGAAAAATAAATATCGGTGAGTGCAAAGACAATCAGTTGGAGGGATGAGTGACCGGCGGGGAAAAGAAAAATTGTAAAACCGATAGATAAAATTTCAATCAGTTAGTCCCGACTCACCGAAAATAAGACACCAATAATTATTAAATCGAAGTGCAAACGGCGCGACGAGAAACTGATGATGATGTAATGGATCGGTGAGTCGATGACTCACCGATAGTTCAAAATAAATGAGACTGAAACTGATGGAAGGATCGGCGCATCGCAACAACGGTGCGTTGTGAGACCGATTGTGTTTCAAAGTAATCAGTAAGTCATCGAATCACCGATAGTTAAAAATTAAAAACATTAACAATAAATATTAATTTAAAACAAATCATAGAATGATTAAAACATTAACTAACTAAATTAAAAATAAAAATAACTAAATTGTAAAAGACTTATTAATGAGCTCATTTTTGACCATAGACACATTATTTATTTTTACCAAGACTTGTATCATCGTGCTAAACACTGTGCAATGCACTTATTCAAAGTATACAGAGGGCTTATAGTTAACAGAAATAAACCCTGCATCTAGGGTCTCAGAGACTCACCGTGGGATCCCAGATGCCCAAAATACTCCATTTTAAAAAGATTTATATAAAATCATTTACATTGGCTCGTTAAAGCAATTACTTTTAATAAATTAAAGACGAATGAGGCCCCTAGAATCAGAATCAATCTTCCAGTTCCAAGGCTATGATAATAACTCCATAAACATGTAACCCAAATCACTTCCAGAAGTAGACTCTAAACAAGATTTCCATCAATTCACTAAGAAATATTACTCAGCAATCATCCAAACTTGTTAAATTCAGATTCAAAGAAGTCCTTAACTTCCAACAAGATACTTATCCTAAGGCAAGACCCAATTGAATATAGTAAAAAAAACTAAAATTATGCATGAATTTTGAAAAATTTTGTCCCTTTTTTGACAAAAAGTTTAAAAGCAGTGGGAATTGATGAGCTTTACAATAAAAAACAGTTTATCACAATCAAGAATTGACCCCCTCCCCCACACTTAAAACCCAACTTTGTCCCCAAAGTTGAATTCTAAATATGGATAAGAACAATTAATCAATTAAGGTTCAAAACAGATTTTCAATTTAGTAGATTTATGACATGTATAAAGGGTCCCAATGAAGTTCAAAAATTCAGATTGCCACAATGAATAAATAATCAACAGGTTCATTGACAAGTACACCCATTAACATTGACGTCCAATGGAAAAGATTTTCATTAAATTTCAAACATAACAAATAAGGTGTGGGTGTACAATTAACAGGGTGTAAGCATTTTAAACAATAAGTTTAATAATATGTTCAATACAATACACAAAGTTCATGCTAAACACCTCAACGAAACAAGAAGATTCAAATGACCAGCAACATGTACTTCCCCCCACACTTAGTTTCATGCAGTGAAATGATTTTATCACAATAGTGAAATTAAATTTTTTTTAAATCAAGGAGGCTCATGCAGATTTTTAATTCATTAGTTACACGACATGCATCAGAATTTTATAATACAAGCAGAATTTTAAGCAAAAATAGAATTTTTTTTCAATATATGTAACATATTATCAGCAAAGTATTAAGGAGCAGAAAGAAGAAACAGAATTTAATAGTAAGGTACTTCCCTGACTAGATTTCCATTACTCCTTCAGCATGGGAATTCCACTCCCTTTATTGACACAAGCAGCAGCATCCTAAATTGACCAACCATGAGAACCAGGAATAGATAACTAGCATAGTCAGTAAAAACAGAAGGCATCAAAGCATAACTTTATCCAAAGTAAAACATGAATAGAAATAAAAGTAAACACTGAAGAAAGAGCATGGGTTGACTCCCAAGAAGCACAGCGTTTTAAGTCTTTAGTTGGACTTTATTTAATTACAAAATTTTATTTATTAACAAAACAGAGACCATGGGTTGCCTCCCATGTAGCGCTAAGTTTACAGTCCCTAGCCAGACTCACCTAGAAACTAACCGTAATCACTAGGTGGATGTGGTTTCCTTAATAGGAACCACCACATGTGTTTGGACCAATTATTTTTAACATAACAGTGTAAATTGTGGGCTTCAAGACTCAATAGAACAATAACTAAATTATCATTGCCTTAAATAATCCCTCAGTAGAACCCTTTAACAGTAATGAGTGTAGTGTTGTCCACTTCCAGAATTATTTCAGAGTTATCAAGATTTGATTTCACATGACTGGACAACATAATACAAGGTTCTTCAAAGGGTGTAGCAATATTTTCATGGCTATCTCTCTTAAATTCAACACTAACAGATTCAAATTCAAGGGTTCTTGTGGGTGAATACTGAATAGTAGGTTCAAAAGGGGATTCAATAAAGTTCTGAATAGAATCATGTACAATCGAACTCAAGCATACATCCACTTCTAGAATACTATCAGCATCACAAGAAGGCTCAGCACCCTTCACAGATGAGGATGAAAGTGACAAACAAGGAAGAGAATTTAATTGAACAGTAGCAGATTCAGGTTTAACCACGTTGTAAATTTCTTCCAAAAGATCCTCATCTGTTAAATCACACTGAACATATACTGCTTCTATCAAATCAAATCTACCTAATTCCAGTGTGTGTTCAACCTCTCTTTCAAGTTCAAATTCAGAAGGCTCACTTTCTAAAACCATGTCTGTAGTGTGTTCTATGAAGTTCAAATCAGGGGGTGTAATGTTTAATTCGGATTCAATAAAATCATGTTCATGATTGACCAGACATAAACATTTACTCCCATGTAAATCAACACTGTTTTCCAATTTAGTACACAATGTTTTAGAAAAGTGATTACAATTAGAATAGGGAAATTCCAACTCATCAGTTAATTTTTCTTCAAATACCATCCCCTCATCCTCATTATCCAACAACATTTCAAAAAGTATTGGATTTGGAGTTTCAAAGCATGGAAGAGAAATGATTAATTTAGGTCCAAAAATTTCAGATTCTATATTTTCCAGGTTGAGGTTCTCATCCAAAGTGTTCCCAATATCAAGTTCAGGCTCAATGTTAAGAATTTCAGAAATTTTGGGTGAAGAGTTTTTCACATTCAAATTTTTAGTTTCAAGTATATCTTCAATCCGAGTAACTTCATTCTCAAAACTTCTAAAATAGTGATTTTTCTCAAAAGAAGGAATGATGTAAAGAACTGGGAAATCTTTTACAATCTGTTTTAATTCAGTTTCAAAATTGTCCATCTCAACAACATTAAAGCTCTTTTTGTGGTTTTCAATATTATTCTCCTGATTCAGTGAGTTGGTTATTTCTAAATTTGGTTCAACAGTATCAGATTCTTCTGAGTGAATGTTTTGCTACCCAGTTTCACTGTCACTATCTTCTTCAATTTTATTTTCAAATCTTTTATAAACATTTTCATTTTCATTTTCTTCAAATTATTTTTGTTCTTTAACCCTTTTTTGTAAATCCAAGAGCATGGTTTCTAATATTTTCATTCTTCGATCTCGCTCTTGAGAATCTCTAAGTTGAATCTCATGGGTTTGAGTTTACCAATTATTAATTTGTTCCACCCTAGAATCTAGTTTAGAATCAATTAATTCAATTTTAGCTTGGGTGATAAGACTAAACTCACATTGTTCATTTTCATCAGTGTAAACATCTTGTTGTGGCTGGTTATAGACACACTGCCAAGCAGTATGTCCATAATCACCACAACAAACACAGTTAGGTCCCGGTTGATTCCAATTATGATTAACATCCATTTTTAATTCAAAATTAAATGAGCTTAAACACAAAACAGTTCTCTGTGAAGCATATTTTTCTTTTCAAAACAACAAAAGCAGCAGATTCAGTTCAAAGCATTTTTTTTAAATCAGTTTCTTTAAATGATTTTTTATGATTTTTTATTGTTTTTTTAAACCCTAGACTCTTGGTGCGTGGATTCCCCAGAAACGGTGCCAAATTTTAAAGCAGCCAGAGGTCTTCACGGCCCTCAAAATTACATTTATTACTCTTACACTAGTATAGCAGTGTAGGGTCGATCCACAGAGAAGGAAGACGAGAATTCAAAGGTTTTTAAACTAAAAACCTCACTGTTGTCAGCAGTGAGGTAGGAATTTTTTAATACTTTTCATTTTTTTTATATTTTTTTATTTATTTTTGATTAAGCAGTATGAAACAAGTTTTGGAATATCACTATTACCTAAACTGGAAACAAAACACAAAAATGAAACAGTTAGAAACTAAAAATAACTAACCAAGGAAATAGGAGTGCTGAGGGTAGATCAAAAGTTTGCTCAAGATATTAGAACACCATTGGCTTAAAATGAATGGTCCTCATTTGATTAAACTCACACCATAATGATTAGTTGTTAATTCTTATTCTCTAGAAGAAATAAAACTCTATAATATTGTTTTCCATGTTCGCCACTTCAACAACCACATACAGAAAATTACTTAAAAGATGTCAACAGAAAGATACCACGCCGATTGTTTCTATTGTTTCAAAATTGAAAGTTTTATGGACTGTCTCAATGATTGATATCACCAAAAGATCATTGATTTAGAATTAAGTTCTTGAAGGTGTTAATTCAATTTTATGTTCAAGAACTAGATTCAATCTCGCCGAAAGAATGAGATTCTCATTGGAAGAAAATAAATGAAGAATAAGAAAATATGTACCGATAGAAGTTCCGATTTCCCAAACAAGAAATCAAACAAGGACCATTTTCAATTCAAAAGCACTAATACATTTCAAATTAAACAGAGTAAAGGAAAAAAGAATCCTCCCTCTGTCAATGATGTCCATGAATTGCTGCCCTGCTCCTGCATATCCAGTCTCCAGTACCGCTTTTGATGTCTCCCGGGAGATCTGCTCTCCAATTTGTGCATGGAATGTCGAATGAGAGTCTCCCTCAAAAGTATGCTGCTGCTCTGCTTTAACTACCCTACTGTCATCTACTACATTTTACCGCCACATCTTTCACCGACTTCCAAAGTTCTTTACCCACGCACTGCAAAATGTGCGTTTTTTCGCGACCGGCATATCACGCTAGAATTTCTCCTATAACTAACTCCGACTGAGTTGGTTTCTTGAACCTGGACGGGGTTTGAGAAATTGAATGAACCTGCAAGTTAGAAAAGAAACCTAAATAAACGAGGACACAAATAACGAAAAATAGTTATTATTATTATTATTTTTAAATTTTGAGTTATATTACTCATTATTAATTAACTAAAGTTAATCATTAAATATCTTAATTAATATTTATTATTTATATGTAGCATTTTTATTAAATTCTATTGAGTTAATTAATAAATATAAATACTAAAAACTAATTTTAAAAGTTAATCATTAAAATTTAACATCATAAATAAATAAGTATTTAGAAATTTAATAATTTAGATTGTATTAATAATTTAATTGTTACTATTTAAGAAATTAATTTGCTAGATTAATTTATTAATTAGTTTATTTCAATTTAGTAATTAGAATTAATACTTAAATTTTAATTATTTTTATGTTAATAATTATGTGTTATAATTTATTTATAATTATTATTAATGATGTAATTTATACTATTAACAATAAATTAATTAATTATTAAAACTTATTATTACGTTAGTTTTATAATTAAATATATAATATATTTAGTTATTAGTATTATAATTGTTCAAGTTTATTAATTTTATAAATTTTATTCTACTCAATTGACTTATTAAAAGTTACTTTAACTTTATCTTTTGTTTTTTTTCTTTACACTTTTTACTTTATTTTAATTATTCTTTTATTATTATATTTTTACTTTATATTTATATCACTTTATATTATTTAATTTTAAATATTTTTTTATCTCCCCCCTCTCCCAAATCGGCGCATAGGAGGGGGAGGGTTTCTTCTTCCTCCCGAAACCAGTAGACTCCACCATGGCTCCAGCGTGGCGGCTTCATCCTCCGACTTTAGCATCGATCCGAGCCGCAGCAGCTTCAGCGGCTTTCTAAAGACTGAATCACGAAGCACTTCCAGCGGCTTCCTCAGTATCACCGGTGCTAGCGGATCTCCCCCACAGCAGTGGCGCCGACCTCCTCTGGTCCAACTTCTGGAAACACTGGCACAACTCCCAGCGCGGCCTCAACTCAGCCGGATCCTCCTCCTTTGGAATGGTAGCATCGCATCACAGCGGCATGGACCCAGCCTTGGCTTAGAATCATCCTCTGCGGCATCGGACTCCTACTCGGATTCCACAGCGGCGGTTTTATTCAGATCCAATTTTGAAATAAAATTCATTCTCTTGTGATATTGAATCTATGTGTGTGGAATTTGTGGTTTGAGTAGGATGGATAATAAATGGAGAGAAATAGATCGGGGAGTCAGAACAGTGCAGATCTGTGAAGAGATATTTTCAGATTGAAGTTCGTAGATTGATTGAATCAGTCTGTGAAAAGTGACGTTGTGTTAGTGGATAGATTTGCAGGAGACGGTATGAAGGCTGAGGCATCAGATTGTGAAGGTTACGGTGGATGGAAAACGGTGTGTGAAAAGGTTGAAGCCAAGGTGAGAATAGATATTGAAGCAGGGGTGGCACCGATAGTTAGGGAATGGATCAGTGAGTGAAATAATGGTGAGACCGTTGAGGATCGGTAGCAGAAAAAGAAATGGAAAAAAAAGTAACGGCAGCATGGGAGAAAAATAAATATCGATGAGTGCAAAGACAATCGGTAGGAGGGATGAGAGACCGACAAGGAAAAGAAATATTGTAAAACCGATAGATAAAATTTCAATCGGTTAGTCCCGACTCACCGAAAATAAGACACCGATAATTATTAAATCGAAGTGCAAATGGCGCGATGAGAAACCGATGATGATGTAATGGATCGGTGTGTCGATGACTCACCGATAGTTCAAAATAAATGAGACTGAAACCGATGGATGGATCGACACGTCGCAACAATGGTGCGTCATGAGACCGATAGTGTTTCAAAGTAATCAGTGTGTCATAGACTCACCGATAGTTAAAAATTAAAAACATTAATAATAAATATTAATTTAAAACAAATAATAGAATGATTAAAACATTAACTAACTAAATTAAAAATCAAAATAACTAAATTGTAAAAGACTAATTAATTAACTGTAACTAAAAACTAACCAAATTATTTAGCAAACTAAAAATAGAAGAGACTAATTATTAACTAAAAAAATAAAAGATAAGATTAATTTAAAATAAGTATAAAAAAATGCAGAACACCTACAATTAATTAACTGCAAACATATAATTAAAATAATTAGGGTTAACTAAACTTATTAAACAACAAAGTTAATTAAATAGATGACAAAATGAAACTCTAACATTAAAAAAAATTATTTAATTGAACTTTAACTTAAACCTGTAACAACATAAATTATTAATTAGATAACACTTAAATGAAAAAATAATTAAATAATAAGCTAAAATTATGAAAGACTTAAATTATAATTACAAAAAAAACAATTACAATGTAGCAGCAGGTAAAAAAGAGAAGCAACAGTGACTCTTTATTTCACCTAAAACTATTATCTACCTCATCGGTAGACTAAAATAAAATAAAAATGAATTAATAACCAATCTGCATACATAAAATAATATTATTAATGTTTAAAAACAATTAATTAATAAATTGATTAACTATTTGAACTAATAAAATTAAAAGCGAACGATTTAACTTAATTAAAACCACATACTGTATACTTAAATGATTGGCAGAACACATTAATTAACATGTTAACCTATTCTATTGTAACTAAATTAAATGATAAAATATTAAAATAAGGTATAAGTTAATTAAATTGAATTACATAAATTAAATAATTGTTTATAATAAATACTAACTGTTATAAAGTTAAGGAGATTTAAATTAACAAAACTAAATAAGACATAATTAAAGTTGAATAGTTTAGTAAGATTAAAATTATTAATTTAAAGACTAAAAACACATAATTAATTATAAAAAATGATTAATTAACATATTTAGTGATAAAATTACAAAAGTGCCAATATTAATTAAAAAGTGTCAAAATAATTAATTAAATTGATAAAAATTAGATAAAAGATGTGGAAAAACTATGTTAAAATAAGGCCACATCAAATTCCCCCACACTTAAACATTGTTTGTCCTTAAACAATCCCATGTTTTATTTTCATTTGAAAATTATTAAAGGGTATTTATCATTTTTTCTCAAAATGTAACATGTCCAGTACTCAAAACAGAGGACACTACATAACAGTAGACTTTAATAAAATGATCAACTCAAATAGATATTTCCCTAAAACAAATACTCAAGGGTAATTAAGAACTCTAAGACCATCCATAAAAGAAGATGTCATGCCTCATATGTGATACAACTTAGTGACTCACTTCAATCCAGGATCAGGTTCTAAGTCTAAGAATGACAGGAGATAAAATATCAATGGAATTAAGACCTCAACCAAGGAACTCTGTACTTTAAATTTTTCACCTAGGTTCCAAAAAAATAAATAAATAATTTGTTTTGAATCACTTCAATGATACAACCTAAATGATTTCCATATAAACCAACTGATCCATTCTTCAACTGGCGTTCATCATTCCCCTCACCTTAATGAGCTCATTTTTGACCCTAGACACTTTATTTATTTATCCCAAGCCTTGTATCATCGTGCTAAACACTGTGCAATGCACTTATTCAGAGTGTACAGAGGGCTTATAGTTAACAGAAACGCACCCAGCATCTAGGGTCTCAGAGACTCACTGTGGGATCCCAGATGCCCAAACTACTCCAGTTTCAAAAGATTTATAAAAAATCACTTACATTGGCTCATTAAAGAAATTACTTTTAATAAATTAAAGATGAATGAGGCCCCTAGAATCAGAATCAAACTTCCAGTTCCAAGGCTATGATCATAACTCCATAAACATGTAACCCAAATCACTTCCAGAAGTAGACTCCAAACAAGATTTCCATCCATTCATTAAGAAAGATTACTCAGCAATCATCCAAACTCGTTAAATTTAGATTCAAAGAAGTCCTTAATATCCAACAAGATACTTATCCTAAGGCAAGACCCAATTGAGTATAGTAAAAAAAACTAAAATTATGCATGAATTTTGAAAATGTTTGACCCTTTTATGACAAAAAGTTTAAAAGCAGTGGGAATTGATGAGATTTACAATAAAACACAGTTTAGCACAGTCAAGAATTGACCCCCTCCCCACACATAAAACACAAATTTGTCCCCAAAGTTGAATTCTAAATATGGAGAAGAACAATTAATCAATTAAGGTTCAAAACAGATTTTCAATTTAGAAGATTGATGACATGTATAAAGGGTCCCAATGAAGCTCAAAAATTTAGTTTTCCACAATGAATAAATAATCAGCAGGTTCAATGACAAGTACACCCATTAACATTGATGTCAAAAGGAAAAGATTTTTATTAAAGTTAAAACATAACATATAAGGTGTGGGTGTACAATTAACTGGGTGTAAGCATTTTAAACATTAAGTTCAATAATATGTTCAATACAGTAGACAAAGTTCATGCTAAACACATCAACGAAACAAGAAGATTCAAATGACCAGCAGCATGTACTCCCTCCCACACTTAGTTTCATGCAGTGAAAAGATTTTATCACAATAGTGAAATTCAATTTTTTTAAATAAAGGAGGCTCATTCAGATTTTTAATTCATTAGTTACATGACATGTAGCAGAATTTTATAATACAAGCAGAATTTTAAGGAAAAAAAGATTTTTTTTCAATATATGCAACATATTATCAGCAAAGTATTAAGGAGCAGAAAGAAGAAACAGAATTTAATTGTAAGTTACTTCCCTGACTAGATTTCCATTACTCCTTCAGCATGGGAATTCCACTCCCTTTATTGACACAAGCAGCAGCATCCTAAATTGACCAAGCATGAGAACTAGGAATAGATAACTAGCATAGTCAGTACAAACAGAAGGCATCAAAGCAGAAATTTATCCAAAGTAAAAAAATAACAGATATAAAAGTAAACACTGAAGAAAGAGCATGGGTTGACTCCCAAGAAGCACTGAGTTTTAAGTCTTTAGTTAGAATTTATTTAATTACAAAATTTTATTTATTGACAAAACAAAGACCATGGGTTTCCTCCCATGCAGCGATAAGTTTACAGTCCCCATCCAGACTCACCTAGCAACTAACCGTAATCACTAGGTGGATGTGGTTTCCTTAATAGGAACCACCACATGTGTTTGGCCCAATTATTTTTAACATAACAGTGAAAATTGTGGGCTTCAAGACTCAATAGAACAATAACTAAATTATCATAGCCTAAAATAATCCCTAAGTAGAACCCTTTAACATTAATGGGTATAGTGTTTTCCACTTCCAGAATTATTTTAGAGTTATCAAGATTTGATTTCACATGACTGGACAACATAGAACATGGTTCTTCAAAGGGTGTATCATTATTTTCATGGTTATCTCTTTAAATTAAACAATAACAGATTCAAATTAAAGGGTGATTGTGGGTGAATACTGAATAGTAGGTTCAAAAGGGGATTCAATAAAGTTCTGAATAGAATCATGTACAATGGAACTCAAGCATACATCCACTTCTAGAATACTATCAGCATCACAAGAAGGTTCAACACCCTTCATAGATGAGGATGAAAGTGACAAACAAGGAAGATAATTTAATTGAACAGTAGTAGATTCAAGTTTAACCACGTTGTAAATTTCTTCCAAAAGATCTTCATATGTTAAATCACACTGAACATCTACTGCTTCTATGAAATCAAATCTGCCTAATTCCAGTGTGTGTTCAACCTCTCTTTCATGTTCAAATTCAGAAGGCTCACTTTCTAAAACCATGTCTGTAGTGTGTTCTATGAAGTTCAAATCAGGGGGTGTAATGTTTAATTCAGGTTCAATAAAAACATGTTCATGATTGAAAAGACATAAACATTTACTCCCATGTAAATTGACACTGTTTTCCAATTTACTACACAAAGTTTCAGAAAAGTGATTACAATGAAAATAGGGAAATTCCAAATCATCAGTTAATTTTTCTTCAAATACCATCCCCTCATCCTCATTATCCAACAACATTTGAAAAATTATTGGATTTGGAGTTTCAAAGAATGGAAGAGAAATGATCAATTTAGGTCCAAAAATTTCAGATTCTATATTTTCCAGCTTGAGGTTCTCATCCAAAGTGTTCCCAATATCAAGTTCAGGCTCAATGTTAAGAATTTCAGAAATTTTGGGTGAAGAGTTTTTAAAAATTATATTTTTAGTTTCAATTATATCTTCAACCCGAGTGACTTCATTCACAAAACTTCTAAAACAATGATTTTTCTCAAAAGAAGGAATGATGTAAAGAACTGGGAAATCTTTTTCAACCTGTTTTAATTCAGTTTCAAAATTTTCCAAGTCAACAACATTAATGCTCTTTTTTTGGTTTTCAATATTATTCTCCTGATTCAGTGAGTTGGTTATTTCTAAATTTAGTTCAATAGTATCAGATTCTTCAGAGTGAATGTTTTTCTGCCCAGTTTCACTGTCACTATCTTCTTCAATTTTATTTTCAAATCTTTTATAAACATTTTCATTTTCATTTTCTTCAAATTCTTTGCGTTCTTTAACCCTTTTTTGTAATTCCAAGAGCATGGTTTCTAATATTTTCATTCTTTGATCTCGCTCTTGAGAATCTCTAAGTTGAATCTCATGGGTTTGAGTTAACCAATTATTAATTTGTTCCACCCTAGCATCTAGTTTAGAATCAATTAATTCAATTTTAGCTAGGGTGATAGGACTAAACTTACATTGTTCATTTTCATCAGTGTAAACATCTTGTTGTGGCTGGTTATAGACACAATGCCAAGCAGTATGTCCATAATCACCACAACAAACATAGTTAGGTCGTAGTTGATTCCAATTATGATTAACATCCATTTTTAATTCAAAATTAAATGAGCTTAAACACAAAACAATTCTCTGTCAATCATATTTTTCTTTTCAAAACAACAAAAGTAGAAGATACAGTTCAAAGCAGTTTTTTAAATCAGTTTTTTTAAATGATTTTTTTATGTTTTTTTATTGTTTTTTTAAACCCTAGATTCTCGGTGCGTGCCTTCCCAGGCAACGACGCCAAATTTTGAAGCGGACGGAGGTCGTCACGGCCCTCAAAATTACATTTATTACTCCTACAGTAGTGTAGCAGTGCAGGGTCGATCCACAGAGAAGGAAGATGAGAATTCTATAGTTTTTAAACTAAAAACCTCACTGTTGTCAGCAGTGAGGTAGGAATTTTTTAATACTTTTCATTTTTTTAATATTTTTATTTTTTATTTTTGATTAAGCAGTATGAAACAAGTTTTGGAATTTCACTATTACCTAAACTGGAAACAAAACAAAAAAATGAAACAGTTAAAACTAAAAATAACTAACAAATGAAATAGGAGTGCTTAGGGTAGATCAAAAGTTTTCTCAAGAGATTAGAACACCATTGGCTTAAAATGAATGGTCCTCATTTGATTAAACTCACACCTTAAAGATTAGATTTTAATTCTTCTTCTCCAGAAGAAATAACACTCTATAATATAGTTTCCGAAGTTCACCACTTCAACAACCACATACAACAAATTAATTAAAATATGTCAACAGAAAGATACCTCACCGATTGTTTCTGTTGTTTCAAAAATGAAAGTTTTATGGACTGTCTCAATGATCGATCTCGCCAAAAGATCATTGATTTAGAATTAAGTTCTTAAAGGTGTTAATTCAATTTTAAGTTCAAGAACCAGATTCAATCTCGCTGAAAGAATCAGATTCTCATTGGAAGAAACTAAATGAAGAATAAGAAAATATGTACCAATAGAAGTTTCGATTTCCCGAACACGAAATCAAACGAAGATCATTTTCAATTCAAAATTAGTAATACATTGCAAATTAAACAGAGTAAAGGAAAAATAATCCTCCCTCTGTCAATGATGTCCATGAATTGCTGCCCTGCTCCTGCATCTCCAGTCTCCAGTACCGCTTTTGATGTCTCCCGGGAGATCTACTCTCTAGTCTGTGTGTGAAATGTCGAATGAGAGTCTCCATCAAAATTCTGCTGCTGCTCTGCTTTAACCACCCTACTGTCATCTACTGCATGTCACCGACACATCTTTCACCGACTTCAAAAGTTCTTTACCCACGCACTGCAAAATGTGCATTTTTTCACGACCGACATATCACGCTAGAATTTCTCCTATAACTAAATCTGCCTGAGTTGGTTGCTTGAACCTGGACGGGGTTTGAGAAATTGAATGAACCTGCAAGTTAGAAAAGAAACCTAAATAAACGAGGACACAAATAACGAAAAATAGTTATTATTATTATTATTTTTAAATTTAGAGTTATATTACTCACTATTAATTAACTAAAGTTAATCATTAAATATCTTAATTGATATTTATTATTTATATATAGAATTTTTATTAAATTCTATTGAGTTAATTAATAAATATAAATACTAAAAACTACTTTTAAAAGTTAATCATTAAAATTTTACATCATAAATAAATAAGTATTTAGAAATTTAATAATTTAGATTGTATTAATAATTTAATTGTTACTATTTAAGAAATTAAATTGCTAGATTAATTTATTAATTAGTTTATTTCAATTTAGTAATTAGAATGAATACTTAAATTTTAATTATTTTTAAGTTAATAATTATGTTTTATAATTTATTTATAATTATTATTAATGAAGTAATTTATACTATTAACAATAAATTAATTAATTATTAAAACTTATTATTAAGTTAGTTTTATAATTAAATTTATAATTTATTTAGTTATTAGTATTTTAATTGTTTAAGATTATTAATTTTATAAATTTTATTCTACTCAATTGACTTATTAAAAGTTACTTTAACTTTATCTTTTGTTTTTTTTCTTTACACTTTTTACTTAATTTTAATTATTCTTTTATTATTATATTTTTACTTTATCTTTATATCTCTTTATATTATTTAATTTTTAATCTTTTTTTATCTCCCCCCTCTCCCAAATCGGCACACAGGAGGGGGAAAATTTCTTCTTCCTCCCGAAACAAGTAGACTCCACCATGGCTCCAGCGTGGCGGCTTCATCCACCGACTTTAGCATCGATCCAAGCAGCAGCAGCTTCAGCGGCTTCCTAAAGACTGAAGCGCGAAGCACTTCCAGCGGCTTCCTCAGTATGACCGGTGCCAGCGGACCTCCCCCACAGCAGCGGCGCCGACCTCCTCTAGTCCGACTTCTGGAAACACTGACACAACTCCCAGCGCAGCCTCAACTCAGTCGGATCCTCCTCCTTTGGCACGGTAGCATCGCATCACAGCGGCATGGACCCAGCCTTGGCTTAGAATCATCCTATGCGGCGTCGGACTCCTACTCGGATTCCACAACTGAAGTTTTATTCAGATCCAATTTTGAAAAAAAATTCATGCTCTTGTGATATTGAATCTATGTGTGTGGAATTTGTGGTTTGAGTAGGATGGAGAATAAATGGATTGAAATAGTTCGGGGAGTCGGAACAGTGCAGATCTGTGAAGAGATATTTTCATATTGAAGTTCCTAGATTGATTGAATCAGTCCGTGAAAAGTGACGATGTGTTACTGGATAGATTTATAGGAGACGGTATGAAGGCTGAGGCACCGGATTGTGAAGGTTAAGGTGGATGGAAAACGGTGTGTGAAAAGGTTGAAGCAAAGGTGAGAATAGGTATTGAAGTAGGGATGGCACCAATAGTTAGGGAATTGATAGGTGAGTGAAATAATGGTGAGACCGTTGAGGATCGGTAGCAGAAAAAGAAAAGGAAAAAAAAGTAACAGAAGCAGGGGAGAAAAATAAATATCGGTGAGTGCAAAGGCAATCAGTAGGAGGGATGAGAGACCGACAGGGAAAATAAATATTGTAAAACCGATAGATAAAATTTCAATCGGTTAGTCCCGACTCACTGAAAATAAGGCACCGATAATTATTAAATCGAAATGAAAACGATGCGACGAGAAACCGATGATGATGTAATGGATTGGTGTGTCGATGACTCACCGATAGATCAAAATAAATGAGACAGAAACCGATGGAAGGATCGTCGTGTCGCAAAAACGGTGCGTCGTGAGACCGATGGTGTTTCAAAGTAATCGGTGAGTCATCGACTCACTGATAGTTAAAAATTAAAAACATTAACAATAAATATTAATTTAAAACAAATAATAGAATGATTAAAAAATTAACTAACTAAATTAAAAATAAAAATAACTAAATTGTAAAAGACTAATTAATTAACTGTAACTAAAAACTAACCAAATTATTTAGAAAACTAAAAATAGAAGCGACTGATTATTAACTAAGAAAATAAAAGTTAAGGTTAATTTAAAATAAGTATAAACAAATGCAGAACACCTACAATTAATTAACTGCAAACATATAATTAAAATAATTCAGGTTAACTAAACTTATTAAACAACAAAGTTAATTAAATAGATGACAAAATGAAACTCTACATTAAAAACAAATTATTTAATTGAACTTTAAATTAAAACTATACACAACTTAAATTATTAATTAGATAACACTTAAATGATGAACTAATTAAATAATAAGCTGCAATTATGAAAGACTTAAATTATAATTACTTAAAGAACAATTACAAGGTAGCAGCAGGTGAAAAAGAGAAGCAACAGTGACTCATTATTTCACCTAAAACTATTATCTACCTCACCGGTAGACTAAAATAAAATAAAAATGAATTAATAACCAATCTGCATACATAAAATAATATAATTAATGTTTATAAACTATTTATTAATGAATTGATTAACTATTTGAAATAATGAAATTAAAAGAGAATGATTTAACTTAATTAAAAACACATATTGTATACTTAAATGATTGGCAGAACACATTAATTAACATGCTAACCTATTCTATTATAAATATATTAAATGATAAAATATTAAAATAAGGTATAAGTTAATTAAATTGAATTACATAAATTAAATAATTGTTTATAATAAATATTAACTGTTATAAAGTTAAGCAGATTTAAATTAACCAAACTAAATAAGACATAATTAAAGTTGAATAGTTTAGTAAGATTAAAATTATTAATTTAAAGACTAAAAACGCATAATTAATTATAAAAAATGATTAATTAACATATTTAGTGATAAAATTACAAAAGTTCCAATATTAATTAAAAAGTGTCAAAATAATTAATTAAATTGAGAAAAATTAAATAAAAGATGTGGCAAAACTATGTTAAAATAAGGCCACATCACTATTATTTTACCACAATTGATCATCTGATATGAAACTTTCATATTTTTTTCCAATTGTTATAAAGAAAGTTTTTATGTACGGTAAATTTAGTACACAATAGTAATATCTTTATGTGTGAAATTTATGATATTTTAATAAATTACATGATATTTTTCCTATTACCCAAAATACTAAACTATTATAGTCCTAAGCTGTGTGTTTGTGAAGTTTATAGAATATTATTATAAAAATATGTAATATCTATGTATGAAAATTCTAGGTTTCAAAAAAATAATCATTGATCAGAGTATACATTTAAAATCATAGAAATTATTGATGAATTGTGTAGATATATTGTAACATCCAATAGTCATCATGGAATAAAAAAACATTATAATTCCAACATTCTATATAATTAACTTTAATCCGCACTCTGGATATTAATGCTAAAAACATAAAAATTTCATTTTTTTTTGATATTAACAAATGTAACATAATATTTCCCAAGAAAACATAAAAAATCATAATGAAATATTGGGTCACTTACATACCCAAATACTTTTTAGTTTCATTGTTTTTGTGAAATATGAAAAAATATTAACAATACAGATCATAAATAATTGGTTCATAAATATCAACATTATCTAAGACTATAACAAGATTTTATTTTTTAACAACTGGTCATCATAATCAACCATGTGAAATCCATGTAGACATAATTTATTTTATGTCATTCCTTATAACTTATGGAAAATAAAACATTATATGGTTGATCGTTCAAGCTCAATAAGGGTAGAAAAGGAGACATAGTAATGATTTGATAATCCTAACATGAGAATAAGGGTATAAGAACACGGGTAAAAAATTTAAAAATTATCCCATGTATATCAAAGTTCATAATCACAAATATGTGAAATAAATCTTGGATATTCATACAACATGAATCCTAAAAAATCATAGAAGTTAATCATGTATATTATAACGTGCAATCATGGCATAAAAATAAGCATAAAAAATCAATTACTTTGTAGGATAATCTATCTTAAAAACTATCATAGTGATATGGGTTCCCTCCTCAACCATCATAGTATTCTTTGATCACTCCAAATACTATCACTGCAGAGAAATTCCCTTACTGAACTGGGTTTATAATTAATTCCAGACCTTCTTATCTTATTAGATATTAATCATTACCAGATAATTTTGAGTAAAATATAGGTCACATATATCACAAAAATAAAACAATAGATATGTGTGACATAATAACATAAATCATTCATCATATGAAAACCCATGAAAATAAGTGAGATTCATAAACATTACATCATATAATAACCCATGTAAATGGAATGGGTTTCATAAATATCAACCCATCATAAACATAAGAAAACTAGAGAAAGATTTAGGATAGTTTTAGAGGGTCATATTTCTTATAAATCATTAGTAACATAAAATTATTTTTTATTAGATGGAAATGGATTTCGAAATATCACTTGAAATAATTCTTAATGAAAAAATCCATTCCACATTAAAACAATTTATTTTATCTAAATGCCACGGAGTTTTAAAGGATAAAATTTTATTTCAAAATATCCTTGTATGATTATAAATTAATCTTAAAAATATTATGTAATCATGAAATAATGAAAATACTCTCATTATCTATAATTTTTAGTAAACAGACCTTCCATGTTTTATTTTCATAAAAAACATTTAGATACTTCTTTAGAAAATGAAAAAAATCATTTTTTAAAAATAATCATTAAAATTTAAAAAAATGTTTTAAAATTATTTTAAACAATTGAAAAAATAGTTATTTTTTTTATAGTTTATGAAATGGAAGAGGAATATTCCCTAGATAATACTTAAGCATAAACAATCCCGAATAATGATAATATTGTGAAATAAACCCTTACCGCTTTGGAATCATTTGAATCATAAGACCAACAAAAGAATGAAAAAATTATATGGACATGTAAATAACATAATATTCAAGGAAAGACTCATTAAATAAATTCATGGTAAGTATATATATAACACAAATGAAAAAATTTATGTATAAGTCATTTGACCTATAGAGATAAAAGAGAGATAAATATCTCGTACCTCAAGTATCACCTTTCATTTTTCACGGTCAAACCTCCTATATAGTAAATATACATTTATTATACATTTATTCAATAAAACCATGTCTATAATACCATGTATGAAATTTTTATATCTTCTTAACAGACTTTTATTTAAAATTTGTTGTTAAAATCATTGGTCTTTTTGATAACATCTCCATTTTCCTAGCATGTTTGGGTTCAGAAGTCCCTATTTTTATACATAAATTATGGTACCATAATTTTTAGAATTTTAATCAAGGTAATAGAAAAATATATATTAATTATTCAAATATTTCTAATTATTTATAAAAATTAGATATATAAAAATCAATTACACCATTCATGGAGATGGTAGGATGTATGTATGCATGAACGTGGTATCCATTTTTTTAATGATGGAATGAATGAAAGGTGAATAATAATTTACCATTTATAGAGTAATTAATATATCATATATATTAATCATATCATTCATCACAACCATCCATGTAGGATTTAAATGAAAAAAAATCACATCGCATTGTCGGGGTGGTAGTCCACATGAATGTACATGTAATATAATCATTTTCCAACAATTTAGGAGGTAAGAAAGTAGATATTATATTATCATTAAAAAAATAAAATTATATCATATATATAATATGAAAATATTTAATACATCATAATACCTATTTGTAAACTATGGTTATGAAAAATGAATAGAATCTCAATGTGGAGATGGTAATCCGTACATACTCATGTAATGTACTTTCAATTATTATTTGATTGGAAATGGTATGTATAATGGTGTTTCCATAATCATAATAAAATTTTATAATATTTTGTATAAAGAATTTATTATTTTATTTCAAATATCATAGATTCAAAGGAGGTAATGAAAATTAGAGAAATATGGTGATTGATTTGAGCAATTACCTATTCTTAGAAATGAATCCTTTAGATACCCTCTAAAGGGAACTAGGGTTGGTCTTTTGGGATGAAAATAAACATAATAATATGGATATGGAAGTGGGTAAGATAAATGGGTAGGTATTGGTCAAGATATATGGAAATACGTTTTGTAAAATAGTGAGGTAGGAGGTTCCCTTTTTATAATTAAAGAGGGTTCACTTTTTATATTTATTAAAATATTAAATTATAATAAATCTATTTATCATTCCAAACGACTAAAAATAGAATGAGATAAAAATATAATATATTATAGGGTTAATATAGCAACAAAAAATATAATTTTTACTTTTTTGTGGGTCATTTTAATCATTGTCGTTTTTATTAACCCCTTAGTTATTTTTGAGCTTAATAGTGGTAACAACTATTTTAATCAAACTGGTTTAATAATGTTACTATAAATTTAAAAATGACACAAAAGTAGAAATTCATGATTTTATCAACTATATTCCATTAATATGAATGAATATTTTAATTTTATTTATTTTTAATAGTTTTATAAAATGTTATTTTGGTAAACTATTTTTAACATCCGTTTTGACACTAGTCCTTTAATTTGACTTTAATTATATTGATAAAATGGGAGAATTTGAACATAATACTTAAAACCACTCTAATATGAAGCCTAGATCTATAAAATTATTTGAAATCCCTAAATCATTATAACTATATTAAAATTAATATTCTTAAAATCATTTAATTTATTTTTCCCATAATTATATAAATTGAGTATTAGTATTTCTCAAGAATTTCAGGTAACTCTATAATTTCTAAAAATTATGAATAAAATTTAATAATCTAAATAATTAAATTTTGATAAAAAAATATATATTTATTTTCATTATTATCATTCCTTTTTCACTATATAGACACATAAAAGATATTAAAAACAAATGAAGTGACATTTTGTATCTATCGTAGATTTAAATAATATATAAAGGGTTTTCATGGAAATGTGACCATAATCAACTCGAATTCAAAAGTAAGGTGATACAGGTGAAGTATAATTTATAAAATAATTTTTTGATGTGTTTATGTCATGGTTATTAAAAGATAATTTTTTAACCTCTAATTTAGTCTTTTAACAATTGCCGTATTTTTAGAATTTACAACTATATAAAGATAAATAATGACACTATAAAATTAAAAAATTCCCATAAATAGACTGTGGTAGATGATATAAACAATATAATATTCATTTGGATTAATGTAATGTTATTAATATTTTTTAATTATTGAATAATAGTTTATTCACTATAAAATATCAATAGTATCTATATTTATAAACATTCATTTATTTGACTTTATAAATACCAATATAACACATAGAATTTGATCCAAATATTTTATTTTGTCCTTAACATGTCAAAGTCATATATAAAATCATATTATCAAATTATTTATCTAGAATTATATTTATTTTAGTATTTTTAATGTCACTTATTTGTTTTTTTTCATTAATTTAATAATTACTACATCTCCATTAAGTAAGAATTTACAATAATTATTTCATCACTAAAAATTATAATTAAAAAAAAATGATGGAGACAAATAATTAAAATGAATATTTATATTTATATTCTTATATATACTCTAGATAGTGTATTATGAAAATAATTATACTTATTAAAAACATTAGTGTGACATCTTTGTTTTTTCCTTAAATAATATATTATAAATATCATAATCACATTAAAATTAGAAAAAGACAATTTATTCCAACATCAATTTATTATTTTATTAAAGTTTTTTATTAAATAATTTTAGGCAAAGTTTTATGGTCGTTTTATAGTTTTTATCATATTATTTTACCCTTAATTACCTGATTTACACTTACCATGGAAACAAAAATTACTAAGGTTTCAATTCATATTGACCAAAAATAAAAGGAGATATGATAAAAAATTTTGATAAAATTATTGCATTTATGGAATCCATTTTTTAAAATTCAAAATATAAATATTTCTGAATTCAATTAATTGTTGAACCAAATATATATAATGAAAAGCAATTTTCCATAAAGAAATCCACTTTTATATTAAAATGTTTTTATACTGAATAAATGCTTAAAGTTAATTAAAAATTGTACAATTAAATTATCTATATAAAAAAATAGTAAAATTCTAAAACTACTACACAATTGAATTTTAATTTTCAAACACATTAAAACAATATACGGTTTTAAATAAAAACATTACTTTTTATATATTGATTAAAAATGAAATTGTTTTCGTAAAATTATCATCTATTAATCATAATATAATTTTTACATGCTGAATTAAAAATTGAAATTCAGTTTCCCCAAATAAATTCTAAAAAATATTGAAATTAATGATATTATTTCTCATAAAAAGATAGAAAGCCCATTTTTTGATGAAAATATATTTTTTATGAATAATATTACTTTACTAAAGATTATTAGATTATTTTCTAATCTTTTAAAATTAAATTAATATTCTATAACAAGTATATGGTTATGTTATAAATCAATTATTCCTATTTATACCCACATATTTGATGATCTTGTTATAACAATCAAGTTTAAATAATAATATCTCTCTTTTTATTTACGACCATTTTTGTATATCTGGTATAAAATAGAACAAATTATTTCTTTATAAACTAATGGGATTTTACATTCTACCCCTATTGAAGAATTTCTTCCTCACAATTTTTACATGGTCGTAGTAGCTACGGTTTTGATTATTAAATGTATATTTATTAAAATACAATATCATAAAGAGGATCAATAAAATTTCTACATAAAAGGAAAGTGAAATGGAATTACAATGGTCATCTAAAGTAACACATAGTAGGTTTATATGTAGGGAAAAAAATTGAAGTGAAAATAATTGACATGGAGGAGAAAAAACTAATGTGGACTTTTATAGAGTGATAAAGAACATTGTTAGAAAAAAAAATTAAATTAAATCATAAATCTGTGATGGGTGAAGAGACAATCAACTCATTATAAATAATTGTAATATGATAACATTTTTGTTTCAAAATAATTTTAATACTGGGGGAATTATTTTACTTCCTAAATAGAGAATATAAGGAAACATACATACCTGAAAATTATAGTTCTATCCTTTAATCAATTCATATGACAATTAAATATTTTGTTTCACATTATTAGTTATTCATGATGATGTCTTCATGCATGAAGAACTGAAATAAATTTTTTACAAATCACATAATCCAAAAAAATATATATTCTTCATATATTTATGAAATAAAAAAATAAATTTTTTATTATAAGATAATATATTTTAAAAAATAAATTACTCAAAAAAAAATCAATAGTATCACCAAAATATCAACCAAGATCATTTGATAAATAACATTCCTTAAAATTCAGTGAAATATTCCGAATGAAGAATGAATCCAGAAAATCAGAATAATTTTATCACATAGAGTTCCTAAATAAATCTAATATTTATATAAAAATAAAATCTATCACTATTATTATCTCCAACCAAAAATAGGTCATCCTCTAATAATATAATCTATAAGATAGGATTATCATTTTCCTAAATGATCAAAATTTCCATAAAACCATACTAAAATCATATATGATTCCAAACGACAATTCCTCCTTTATTACTCAAATAAAATCACAGGTTATTATAATTACCATAATTAAATAAGGTTCACAATTAAACAAAATTACAAAAATATTGTAATACTAACTTGTAAATCACATAGACTAGTGGAAGAGGTTTTACGGTTGTTTCCCTTTCGGTTGTGGGTACAATTCATGCCACCTTTTTCGATGTGATGAGTTGTTGCTTGCCATGTGGGTTGTCCTTTTTTCTGAAATAACTATCCCAGTAAAATTCGATGAAATGCGAATTACATCCTCACATAAAATAAATATTTTCAATATGAAAACAATGTTTTAACCTAATTGTTAACTCATAAAATTTAGTATACACCCCAAAAATGTAATAACCAATAATTAACTAAAAATTTAGAACATATAAACCCTAAAGGTTATAAATACATTTAATGTTATGTCCAAAAAATTATAATTGTATTTTTCCTCGTATATATTTTTCACATGATAAATGTAAGTGGTACATATACAATTAAATCAATAATGAAATCTTCCAAAATAACCTCATTCACTTTAAAATTCCATCCCATGAAACCTCAAATGGGTGTGTGTATGAATATGAACATATTATTATACATAAACTTATAACCCATAATAGTATCTATAACTCTTATATGACCTCACATGAAAATATTATAATCTCTAATTTTTTCTAAACCATACTATGATATCAATAGTAACAAACCTGAATTTGTACTACTAAATTTGGTACTACAGACATAAACATTTATTCTATGTATTTGATACTTATTAATGTGACATATTTTTTAAATAAAATATAGAAAATGTCAATATAAAATATTGGATCAATTATATAACCATAGACTATGTTGGTCTCGATTTTTATAGAATTAGGAAAAACTCATAAAAACATGGGTTCCAAAAATAACTATTTCATAAATATAAACATTATCACTCACTATACCTATATTTTATTACTTCATAATAATTCATCAATATAATCCCTGTGAAATAATTCAAGACACAATTCATCTAACAACTTTTCTCAAAAACTATGGAAAAACATAGGAATGGTGTTCTTATATGCTTAGTAAGTGTATAATTGGGAGATATAAATAATTACACAACAATAACATGAGGAAATATTATAAGAACATGAATATAAAATAATAAAATTAAAACTTGTTTAAAAAAGATATTGTTTGATTATCATATAATAAATAATAAAAGTTTATAAGACATGAATAAATAAATAATCAAAGAACAAAAGCAATGAGTGCCTAACATGGAAATATGGAATACACATAAGCATAGACAATAATTTACCTATAAGTAATTTATATTTTTAAAAACCAAATTATATGAATGTTTTCACTCCCCATTCATCATAGTATCCAAGGTCCAAATTCAAGACCATTATAACGGACAAAGTCCCTTACGGAATCGGTTTCACCCCCATTCTAGTCATGCTTATCTCATGATATATAAATCATTATGAAAATCATTGGATGAGGATAGAGTTCCTCCCACAACATAAGGAATGTAATACATATGTGTTCTATAATAATATAAATCATTCATCATGTGAGAACCCATGAAACGAACCGTGATTCATAAACATTTCTTCATTGTATAACCCCTGGAAAAAATGGGTTTAATAAATGTTATGATGTTTTCAATATAAAACATATAGAAAATGAGTAGGTATGGTATACTTGGATAATATTCTCAATATATAATAAGTAACATCAAATAATTCTATATTTAGTGGAAAATTATTTTTAAAGATAACTTGAAATAATTCTGGAGGAAAATATCCTTCCCATTTAGAAACAATTGTTTCAAAAAATGCCACACAATTATAATAGAAAACATTTTATTTGAAAACCACATTTTAATATTTTAAATGCAGATTCAAAACATTTTTGAACAATTATTATAATTAAATCCTCTCTTTCCATATATGTTCATAAAAATATACCATCAATATTTTTGGTCAGAAAATAAAAAAAGCACATCATCTCGAAAATGGAAATGGATTCAATTTAAACCATTTTAAAAAATTAAAAAATACATAAAAATAATTTTAAATATTAAAAAAACACTTTTTGAAAACCTTTTTAGAATACATGGACACGGATGAGAAATATTCCCTAGGGGAGTCTTAAACACAAACATCCCTGAATAATGATGGGACTGGGAATTAAACACAAACTAGTTTGATATAATTAAAATTGTTAGAAACATGAAATAAAGAAACAGATATGGATATAAACATACCATAATTTACTAGATATTAATCATAAAGTATTTCCATGGGTAGTATATAGAACACACATAAGAGACATGTAGTGTACAAGTAATGTCCCCACAAATATAAAAGTTAGACAAATATCCCTTACGTCAAGTATCACCTTTCCTTGTTCATGTAGAAACCTATTTTATAATAAATATTGATTTAATACAAATTTAATACCTAAATATATATCAATTAAATCATTAATTATTTATTTATAACAATTTATCACCCATATTTTAATAATATGTTATTAATATCACTATTATGGGTGAAAACTGCTTCATTTTCCAAGATTGTTTTGGTTCTGCAGTTTTCGTCCTTATAAATTGATCATTGTCCTACAATTTATAGAATATTAATAATTGTAAAATATTTTATATATTCAAAATATACACATTTATAATTATTCATGTATATTAGACACATTAAAATGAATTACATCTTTTATGGAGATGGTGGGTTATATGTACGCATAAATGTTGTTTCCATATTTCGACTGATGGAGTGAAAGAAAGATAAATACTAATATACCCATTCAAAAATCATTATTATATCATATATATTTTTCAAATACTTCCATATTATTAAAAAAATAATATAAAATTGAAAAATGAATCATATTGTTTCATAGAGGTGGTAGTCTACAACTATGTGTGAGCGACATTATTGATTTCTAATGGTTTAGTCGGTAAGATGGTAGATATGGAATTTTCATTCAATAAGTATAATTATATAAGAAATATAATATATTAATATAAACCCATCATAATTCCAATATGTAAAATTTGGTAGTGAAAAATGAATTATGTCGCTATGTGGCGACATTAAACTGTACAAACACTTGTGCGATAATTCAAGTTCTTATTTGTTAAACAATAGGGGTTGTAATGGTGTTTTAACAATATTATTTAATATTTTATAATATTTAAGGTAATGAATTTGTAATTTAATGATAAATATCATATATTTAGTTGAGGTAAAGAAAATTGGAAAATTAAAGAGATCAGTTAGAGTGATTAACTCTTATTCAAAACTACTCCACTAGATATCTTCTAAAGGATTCAACAATTTCTCTTTTTGGAGGAAAATAAAATATATAATATGAATATGGATTTTTAGAAGGTATATTGGCAGTTATTGGATAAGATATATGACTTAATGTTGACTAAAGAAGTGATGTAGGAGGTTTCTTTATATAATTTTAGTGTGGGAAACTTTTGAAAGTTCCTCAAATATTAAATTATACTAAATTAATTTATCATTCCAAATTCATAAAAATGAAAATTTATTTTAAGAGAATATTTTATATAATTTTTATAAAATAAAAAATATAATTTTAACAACTTTTCTAAAAATTTTAATCCTGATCATTTTTATTACGCACTTGGTTTGTTTTTTTGACCATAAACGTGGTATCAAATATTTTAATAATATCGGTTTAATAATTATACAATAAATAGAAAAATTTCTAAGAAATGGAACATGATTGATTTTTTAAGCTATATTTCATTAATATTGATGAAGATAATATTTTTTTAAATTTTAAATAATATATAAAATAATATTTTGATTAGTTAACATTAATTCCCGTTTTTTCACTAGTCATTTAATTTAACATATACTACATCAAAAAATGGGGATTTAAAATATAATTATTTAAAAAATATCTAATATGGAAGATAAATTGATAATTAATTTTTAAAAACATTTTATTATACAAATTATATCAACATTAATATTTTTACAAGAATTTATATTATTTTATTCTATTACATAAATAAATTCTATATTTTTATGTTACAAGATTTGAAAGTATTTATAAAATTTATAAAAAATAAAAAATAAACCTATATAATGAAAATAATATTAGAAATATAAAATTAAAATAAAACACATATAAAGAAAATAATATTGTAACTATAAAAATAGACATGTAAGTTCATTATTTTTTTATTTTCTCCCAACGTAGTCTCGTAAATGATATTAATTGCAAAGAGAGTGATAATTTTTAACTATCGCAGATTTAAATTATATATAAGTATTTTTTCTAAAAAAATATATGTTAAACCACTCAAAATAGAACAAAAGGTTATAAGTGTTCAATAATCTTCATTTTAAAATTTTTGGACAAGTTTGGGTCATCATTATACCATTATCTCTTTATTTTATCAACTGGTTACCTCTTTTGATAATTATTATACTATTAATGTTTTCTACTATATAAGGGTCAGAAATGAATCTCTAAAATGAAAAAAATACAAATAAATAGACTATTGAATATTTAAATAACCATATACCATTATTGAGAAAATTTTTATTTTTTTATGAATTTTTATTATTTAATAATGTATTATTAATACAAAATATTCATAATTTCAATTTGTTGAATTATTCATTTCATTAACTTTAGAAATATCTTGAAAACACTAATAATTTTAAAAAATTACACTATTTGTAATATTTAAATTTCATCCATAAATTATTTTATTCTCATTAATTATCTGAGAATATATTTAATTTAATATTTTAAATAATATTTATTTTATTTTCTTAATAATTGAATTATTACCGCATCAGTGTTGTGTCAGAATTTATGTTTATTTTGTACTCACTAAATATTAATAATAAAATACAATGATGAATTTAAATCATTCATACATCATAATATTATTTTCAGTTAATCATTTCCAATACATAACATTATACAAGAAATGTTACAGTATTAAAAACATGAATTTGACATTTTAGAATTTCAATTCAATTAAACATTATAAATCTCATAATGACATAAAAATGGTAAAAATTTCATACATTATAGCCTTAATTTTTAAGGGACACAATTTATATGTATAATAAAATTTTCAATATTGTTTGTTACATGATAGAGTCTTTATCATATTCTTTCACAATTTATTACCCAATTTACCATTTAACTTGGTAACAAAAATTAACTATGTCATAATTCATATGAACAGAAACAAAAGGGAATATTTACTCAATTAAGACCTTAAAATTAAAAACATGTAATCCTTTTTTCAATACTCAATAAAATATTCTCATAATTTCACTTAAATTTAAACTAAAAAAATTCAATGAATTTTATTTTCCTAAAATATTGACCTTTAAATATAAAATATTTTTATACTAAATTAATGTATACAATTAATTTCAATATAAAAAAAGTATATTATTTTTAATATAAATTAAATATTGAAAATTTTAAAATTATTACAAATAGAAAATTACTCGGAAATTGATTTTAAAAAATACAATTTCAATGAAAACAAAATGATTACAATGCTCATAAAAACATAAATATTTTACGAAAATTCTGAAAAATTTATCCGAAGATAATTTTTAAATGATGATTTATTTTTTTTTGAAATAAATTTTATATAACTTCTAAAAAACTAATTACAATATTTACTCAAAAAAAGAAAGAAACCCCATTATTGAAGAAAACATATTTTTGAAGAATAAATTGAATTCTTAAAAAAATATTTGATTATTTTCTAATAACATACCAAAAAAAATATATTGAATATGAATTTTATATTAATTTCATAAATCAGTTATTCGTTTTTGATACTATCTAGTTTAATGTCTAGGTTATGACAATCACATTTGAATAATAATAACTTTTCATTGTTCATTTAAAAATGATGTTGTGTGTCATGTACATTATCAAACATATAAATTATTTCAATAAAGTGGAAAAACATTTAGAAGCATGCACATTTCAACATAACACACATTAAAACAACCATAATTCCTTTTCAATTTGATTGACCCATGGAAAAGAAATTGGTTTAATGAAAAACTCTATTAAAAATTCAAAACCCACTTAAAGAATAAATAAGGACAAGATCATTGTATTATATCCCATTGGAGCATAATAAAATAATACTTGAAAATTTCATAGCTGAAAAATGCATTTAAATTTACATTTAATAAATTTCTTTCAAAATGGGGAAAATATCATTTTCTTTTAAAAATATTTTATAAACGTTTCTAGAATATTTGGAAGAATATTTTCCTCATAAATAACCACATAAAATTATTAAATAAAATTTCAATAATATAACTATTATGAAATAGGGAAAATTGGAGAAATTTTTAAATCATAAAAATAAACATTATTTTCAAATTTTTGTAAAAAGAGTTAAATGTGACCCGTGAAAAAAATGTTATGAAATTTTATTTTTATAACCATTTCAAAGTCCATAATAATCATGGAAAAAACATTAGTAGATAAATTATGTTTATAAAATAACATTATTAAAATGAGATAATTAACATGGAGGGAGTGTTTGGTCAAGAGTCTTAAAAAATTATTAGACAAATATTTTTAAAGATACCCATTTACAACAATTTATAATAAAAACTGTAATAAATAATGAAAATAACAAGGAATATAAAATACCAAGAGTATAAAATTATTCATGACATTATATTTTAATAGTTAGTATTTACACTATATAAATGAATATAGGTTATTCAATCCAAACATGTCTCAAAGAAGAAACTTTTAGAAGTGAAACCCTTGAAACTTTAATAGTTATTCTATGATATTATCTTTTTTGTTTGATAGAATCATCATCTTATGTTCTCAATTAATATTTCTTTGAATTTTTATAAATGAAACATTCCATATAATACCTTTTAGATGGATTTATTTAGGTCATTTAATTCCTATAGATGTTCTTGTGGTATAAAATTTCATTAAAAAACTAAAGGGACAAATAATTTATCACATTAATCATTATTACCAGCTCATATGTGACACACCTAATGTATCCTACTTCATCACGATAATATATCATCTCATTTATGATTAACACATTAAAGTATGAATCATATGATATAAATTAATAATAATATTAAATATTGAGGACCAATACACATGTACAGAGATAGGAACATCCAATAGTACATATAATTATGAAATCCCTACAAGTATGGAATGCTCTCATAATCTATTGCAATGGAATCTATCAAGGATGTTTACCATGAGAAATATCCTAATGGTCCTATGAAGTTTCACCCATAACATCCTCGATCACTTTCATTACATTAAATGATATCATCCAAAAATGAAACATATATTTGATAATATGGTCATGGTACTTCTTGGTTATCCAATAGTGGTGAAAAATTGCGAACATTCAGTGTGAATGTTACTCTTAGAACATTATCAGATAAAATTTAAGATAAAAAAATAATAATGATATGATATAAACATAATAAATATTCAATAAAATGATAACAGGTAATCAGAATCCCATAAATGTTTGTTATAGGGTACTAACTCCAAAAAGAAAGTGGGTGTATTCCCACATTCTCTAACAATTTTTTCATAAAATAAATTATTTTAATACAATTAAAAAAATAACCGTATTCTATTATTATCATTTTCATTTATCATTTTTTTATTCTTTTAAGTATCTCTCCCATAAAAAATACAATAGGATCATGCTTTTAGAAATTTTCCTTCGAAACCACAGATTTCATAATCTATTATGGTTTTATAAAATATGTTTAATATATTCTGTTGTGTGGATCTTATAATTGAGGCATTAGAGTTTCTCAAAAACGTTATAAAACCAGAACTTCTATTTATAATGATTACCCTGAATCTAATATGTTCTTCTAATTATTCATTTTGAATAACAAATTGGTTTTTGATACTTAGATTCACATATTTCCATCAATAACATAGAATCATATTCTTTTTCTAGATTTGTTTATTTTGAATTATTTATTCTAAGTATAATTAAATTTCTAACCTTCCATATCAGCTTGAAATTCCTCTGTATTATCTTAGAGGTGTTCTTATAATTTCATTTCCTTGAATAAAAAATATTTTTTAATGTTTAAATTAATGAACAAATTTGTATGGACAATCTAATTCTATTCATAATTTTGATCACTAATATAAAATTTCAAATATTTTCAGTAGAAATTATCATGTCCACAAAAATACTGATGTCATAGATTTCTTATTATTTCAACCTAATCATTTAAATATTGAAGCATGGATGAACATAATACCATGAAGATTTTTATTAAGAATATCCTTTTTTATCATCATTATAATCAATTTCATCAATATTTAAATCTTAAAATATAACTATAAATCAAAATTAAACATTAAATTTTCTAATTTTTGATCCTTACACTACACAAAAATATTTCTTAAATTGATTAGATTATTCGTATGAAGACATGATGATAATTAAATAAACACGGTGACACATGAAAAGTAGTAGATAGTTTTTACATAAATAGATATATCTCTTACACACTTCATATTTAACCTTACAACATCTGGATATCATGCCTACACAGTTGGGGTGATCCATGAAAACATCAGAATAACATATACGTACATTATAATGATTCATATACAAAGTCCCATTAAACAAATTTTGTTTTTTTACTGTACAAATTACACTTACAAAACATCTACATTTAAAAAAATATAATAGAGATTACAATTACCCATATATAGTGTCATGGATTTATCCTCATTCAAATAATTTTGAAACTTTTCAAATTAATGTAAATTTTTTTTCAATTATCTTTGAAATTATAGAATATAATCAAAATACCTCATAATTTCTTCAAATAATTAGAAGGATTATTATAAAAATCCTAAACTAATCAAAATAAAAATCTATGTTGCAGTGAAAAATATTAAATATTCCAATATAGTATTTTAGTAAACCTTATAACCTCTACTCTTCTAGATTTAACTTAATTCATTCCAAAAATTATCCAAGTCATATTTATCACCCAATACAAAAATTTTAATTCATAGTAGTCAATTTTATGATTATATACAATATAACATGATCCAATAAACATAGATCTTCAATATCAAAATTAGTTAATTACATACATTAAAAATTATTTTATAGAAAATAATTCCCTTAGAAGTAGAACTTGTATTTTACATTAAGTCTAGCCAATAATTATATGATGATATTGGATTATCATTGAGAATATTTTCGTTTCCATCATATTAATTTTTTATTGTAAATGTAATGGAAGAAAACTCCACTCCCAATTTTCCATAATGAATATGAAACATATCCATGTTTAGGGGGTGGATAATCATTCCGTATTCAACCATTCCCACATATTGAATCTAATATTCATTATACTATTAATCACTAGTGCAGAAAACGTTTTTTATGTCGGTTATTTTTCATTTTTTACGTCGGTTTCTAGCCGACGTTAATACGTGCGACGTTATAAATAAGGTTTTTGACGTCGGTTATTTAAAAACCGACGTCAAAAACATAAAATCGCGATGTTTATCACGTCAGTTATTTTAGAAATGACGTGATAAAGAAAATGGGAAGGTTTTATCACATCGGTTATTTAACAACCGACGTGATAAAAGGCTTGGAAAATGGTTTATCACGTCGGTTCATATAAAACCGATGTGAAAAACCGGGGGAGGGGGGTTTATCACATCAGTTATTATATAACCGCCGTGATAAACTGGCGGGAGGTGGTTTATCACGTCGTTTATTCAATAACCGACGTGATAAACCTTGTCCAGACCATTTATCACGTCGGTTATTAAATAACTGACGTGATAAACCATTCTCCAGCCCTTTTATCACGTCGGTTATTTAATAACTGACGTGATAAACCATTCTCCAGGCCTTTTATCACGTCGGTCATTAAATAACCAACGTGATAAACTATTTTCCAGGCATTTTATAACGTCGATTATTTAATAACCGACGTGATAAACCCAATTTTTTTTTAAACAGAATGCAGTCATCTTCTCTCCACCAGAATCAACCAGAAAACAAATTAAGAAATCATACCACAAAAACAGAAGTAGATCAAAATTAAGCATGTACATAGATAACATATAAAACTTACCCCCTAGACAGCCCCCACCCTCATTTATACCCCATGGACAGCCCTCCCCCACCCCGTTGGAGCCCTCACCCTCATGTATACCCCCTGGACATCCCTCCCCCACCCCATTGGAGCTCCCACCCACATGTATACCCCTTGGACAAAAACAGAAGTAGATCAAAATTAAGGATGTACATAGATAACATATAAAACATACCCCCTAGACAGCCCCCACCCTCATTTATACACCATGGACAGCCCCCCCCCCCCACCCCGTTGGAGCCCTCACCCTCGTGTATACCACCTGGACAGCCCTCCCCCACCCCATTGGAGCTCCCACCCTCATGTATACACCTTGGACAACCCTCCCCCACCCCATTGGAGCCCCCACCACACTCCTGGACTGCCCCCCGACCCCCAGACACCCCCAAACACCCCTAGACAACCCCCCACCCGCCTGAACAGCACCCCCTCACCCCCTCACCCCACTTGACAGCCCCCACCACACCCCTGGACAGCCCCAAACACCCCTGGACAACCCCCCACCCCTGGACAACACTCCCACACCCCTGGACCGCCTTCCCACACCCCTGGACATCCCTGCCACCACCCAGGACTATCCCCCCACCCCACCAGACATCCCTCCCAGACTGCTGGACACCCCCCAACCCCATTGAACACACCCCCACACCCTTGGAACCCCTCCCCCACAGACCCAAATCCATACTAGAAAAACCATCAAAAGTAGACCAAAACAATAAGTAGAGAAAAATTAAACATTCACTTATATAACATTCAAAAATTACACTGTCAACTTCAAAAAAAACTAAATCCAACCTAAAAAACTACCAAATACACAATTAAAACGACAATATTCACAATTACATTTTACATTACAAACAACTAAAATTCAATCAAACCTGTAAAATAATTTGACCACTCCACTTGTATGTGTTTGATGTCTTCAGCAGTATAGGGTTGAGGGTCATCAAAAAGCTACAAATGAAAAATATGATAGTTAACGTGTATAATGAATAAATAAAATTGAAATATTATGGAAAAGTTTAAGAGGAAATCATACCAGGTCAAAATTCACAACTGTCGCAATTGTTATTATTTCATACATAAATCTTAACATATAATATCCACATTCGATGATGCCTTGTTGTTCATGACAATTCTGTTTGAATGAGTGTAAATTCAATATATTATTTTTATATAATAAATCAAAAAGTAAAAATTATAAATGGAAATTTACCTTCGCATTTACATATTTGATCTCTGCATTTCTTTTCTTTGTGTTTTTTCAAAAGTAAACCCATGCACTGTTAGAAAATAATACGAATGCGGTAAATTTAAAATTCATTATAATATATAAAACTATTGAGAAAATGAAACTTACTTTTCCAATATATTCTTAAAACTTTCCCGCACATCACCATGAACAGAGCATATCTAATAAAGAGCATTCTCCCTTGGGCAGAAAATCCCTAACATCCAATGATCACTGATAAAAGGAAATTTAATGTTAGTGGTTTTTTATGTTAAAAGTTAATTAACTCTTTGAGAGAAATGTGTTTCATACCTCTCACAAAAAGGCATCATCCAACATTAATTCTTTTCAAATCTTTCAGCAATATAAACCATTCTTTGTTCCTCATTCAATGCACATGCTTCGGGGGAAATCAATTGTGGGTCCATGAATCCATATACTTCTGTCAGCTCATTCCTCCCACAAATTTTATAAAGATACCTAATACAAAACATACATAAGTATACATTTTTAATAAATATAACGCAGGGAAAAGTTTTTAAGACTTACATGGAAAAAATTTCACCATGTTGATGCCCAACTTCTCTCCAGTAACAAGCTCCATGATATCAGTTTTTGTAATCCCCACACTTATTTCACGTCCACAAACATGAGATTCCATTGGAAACTCATAAAAACCCAACAACAAATGTGAATATCTTGAAAATATGTCAAGACCACTAGAATCTGTTTCTGATGTCATAGCCTGTTGTATTTGTTGTTGTCTATACAGTATTTCTTTACCTTTGAAGTATTCTTGTGAAAAAAATTGAAAAATATAGTAGTTTTCAAATGATAAAACAACTTTAATAAAAAAATAAAATAAAAGACATAACATTCATACCTCTATGGTAATGAGTCGAAGAAGTCTAGATGGCCAAACTGAAAAATGGCCGATACTCTGTCCAACTGTCGCCACCTCATCTGTAGGTATTGGTACCCTAGCTGATCTATCTATAATATCCTGTACAGTGACCCTCTGATTCTATACCTCTAATTGTTGATGATGAACTGTATCTCCTATACAATATACCAAACCGTATGCTACTATATGATGTTGAGAATCATCAACATACAACTCGAAATATGTAGAAAGCTACGGCGGAGGCGTAGGATAAAAAATGTGGTCCGCAGGCTGAGGTGGGGGAGTGGGAGCTACTGGCGGAGGTGGAGGATAAATAATGGGGTCTGCAGGGTAGGTGGAGGAGAGGAAGCTGCAGTCTGAAATTGTCTTTTCATTGCTCCAAACATAGACTGCACCGACTCTCTAATCTTGTCCTCCATCGTCGCATTAATATTTTGAACTTCAGCCTCCAAGGATTCTATTTTTTTTATAAACCCCCTCAATGTTAGAAGTTGAAGAACGTGGAAACACTTTTCTTACCGATACACCTGCCGGATATCCTCTTACACTACTAGGATTTTCGGGCCTTCCCAATGCTGCAAATAAAATATCTTCCCTCCCAGTAGCTATAAATTTCCCCTCTGAACTCTGCTCCTCAAGAGAGTCATATATTAATAAATTGAACATTTCTATAATGATTGAAACGTATATGAAGAAAAAAGTTAACTTAAATAAATTAAATAGATATCTTACAATCCTCTTAGCTGCGATTCTCGATTCTTCCGAAAGATATTACCCTTTTTTTCCCTTCCGATCTCTCTTCCATTTTTCATGTCTAGATGGAGGGGATGGAGGGGCCACCTCTCCAGAGCATGAAGACTCATCTCTTAGTTGTTGAAATTTTTCCACCATCATTTGTTCTTCCAATAATGCATACCCTCCCCGAGATAAACTATGAAGGTATACATTTTTAGATTGGATCTCTTGATGAGCTTTCCTTGTTTGCTATAATTTAAGAATACGAAATCATTAACAAAACATTAATAAAATCTTTTATATAAGAAAGTTTATAAAAGATTACATTGCCCTTATCAGAAATGACTGTTTTTTTCTACTTTCAAAAATCTATCTCCATGTGTCTTCATCTATAAAAGGATATATATGACATGGATTTTCGTGACTCCTATGACAATAAATGAAATCAGATGAGAGGGTTGATTTGAAATCCCTCCATCTCCTGGAAGCCAACGATAAGAATTTCTTCCTGACTCCTCCAGTGTCAGTAATATCAAATTTCATCTGATAAAGAAGAGGTTAAACATATTATATATACTAGAAACATTAAAAGAATGGTCAAACAATGACAAAAGATCTTACCAAAATTGTCTCCCACAACTGAGAGATAATCTCTTTAACCACACCTCTCCAATCATCATACAAAATTCTTACTTTGGTCTTAGCCTGAGTTGCAACAAAACTCTTAAAATCTTTGGCATTCGGACCTCTAGGAATATCATCATCATCAAACTCAACGACTATCCTCTGATCCTGCGTATGGGAAAGTGATAATTTTGGTAAATGTGTGCACCCACGTTTACCAACCTTTGAACTCTTTTTCGTAATAGGAGCATGTGAATTTTCATCCCCAGAGGTATGACCAGCAATATGCTCCTCTCCAGAATCATGTGAAACCCAGAGGTATGACCAGCAATATGCTCCTCTCCAGAATCATGTGGTTGATCATCTGAATGATCTGTCATTATCCTTCAAATCAAAAAAACAAACGTCCGTTCACAAATATACAAATTCAAATATTTTAATACTACTGTAATCATAAAATAGAAAAGTGTACTAAGTTACATAATAGTAAACATTGGTAATATGGTAAGCATGTTAAAAAATGGTAAAGATAGCAAAGATGGTCAAGATGGTCAAGATTGTAAAAATGGTAAAAATGGTAAACCTGGTAAACATTGTAAACATGGTAAAGTAATTGTTAGTGAACAAAAATAATCATTTTAAAATTCAATAATGGTTATAAAAATGATAAAGTAAACTAAACAAACTTAAAACAAACAAAAACAAAAACATATACTTATTTTATTTTAAAACATGTTTTAATAAATAAAAAACTTACAATATGTATCATTTATGGAAAAAATAAATGTAAACAAGAAATAAACATATGTTACCTATAATTTTAGGAATGTACAAATGGATTATTTTCCCAAATTCCTTCGTCGTGATTGTTCCTTATGGCACAAACTATGTCTTCAACATGATCATCATTATGTTCTGTTAATATTTCCATGGAAGTAGGAATCTCACATAAATCATCATATTCATCAAGTTCATCCTCACCAACATATTGTTTTTTCCCTTGTAAAACAACAGCCCAGTGCATATCTGGTTGATCTACTACATAGAAAATTTGTTTTGCATGTGTTTCCATTATAAATGAATCAGATGTGTCTTCCAATCTATTCAGATTAACAAGTTTAATTCCAAATTCATCATGTTTGACACTATTGTTACCATTAAAACATTTACAATTAAAAATGGGAACTTTAATTTTAAAGTAATCAACCTCCCATATGTCTTCAATCACTCCATAATATGCACTTGATGCAGAAATTGGGTTTTTGTCCTTAGCACTCGAAAAATGCATTGCTTCTACAAACACCAATACACCACTATTCTGAACTTCACTTCTGTTGTCCTGAGCTTTTGTATGAAATGTATAAACATTAATGTCATAACCGAACCATGTTATCACATTTAAACATGGACCACCCACTATCCATTTTAATGTCTCGGATACATCTGATCTACCAAGAAAGGTCTTTTTAATCCATGGCAAAAAAGTTTTGTTGTGCTCATTCAAAATCCACATTTCTTTCTTCTTTGGATGACATTGTTTCAACTCATTAATATGCAATGTGATATACGGTTGAGCATCAGCTATGTTATTCAAGATGTATGATTCTAACTTCTTCATCTGTTCAGCTGACAATGATTTGACTTTCAAGTCGTGAATCCCCTTTCCCTCATTATTAACTCGTTCATGGCGAGATGGAGGCAAACCTATGTGTTGCGCTGCATCCAAGTAGCTCGTACAAAACTCTGCTACCTTCTCAGAAATATACTTTTCAATAATGGAGGCTTCAGGTCGATATAGATTTTTAACATACCCCTTTAATATTTTCATATACCTTTCAAAAGGATACATCCAACGAAGATATACAGGTCCACAAAGCTTTATTTATCGAACCAGATGAATCATTAAATGCACCATTATATCAAAAAAAGTTGTAGAAAAATACATTTCCAATTGAAAAAGTATAAAAATTGCATCCTTTTCCAAAATGTTCAATGCATTCACATCAATCGCCTTATTACAAATTGAATTGAAAAAATAACACAACTTCATTATAGTCTTTCTGACACGAATGGGCAGTATTCCATGCAATGCAACTGGTAGAATTTGTTGCATCATGATGTGACAATCATGTGATTTCATACCTATCAACTTCAAGTCCTTCAATGAGACAAAATTTTTTACATTAGAAGAATAACCTTGAGGCACTTTGGTATCATGAAGACACTGACAGAAGCTAATTTTCTCCCTCTTCGATAATGTATGACAAGCCGGGGGAAGAAATGTTCGTCTTCCTTTAGGAGTGGGAGCTAACTCCAAAAGTATTCCCATTGATAGTAAGTCTAATCTTGCATTCAACCCATCTTTAGTCTTTCCTTTAATATCTAACAATGTTCCAATCAAAGAATCAAAGATATTCTTCTCCACCTGCATGACATCAATATTATGTTTAACTTCATGATACCTCCAATATGGTAGCTCAAAAAAAATTGACCATTTCTTCCAAATATGTCTATCATTTCCAGATTTCTGTGTCTTTCCCAATGTCACGTCAAGGTTTTTCACCCTCTCAAAATACAGATCAGTGGATAAAGGTTTTGGAGCAGTATAAAATTATTGTGAGCCCTTGAATGCATTTTTTAGTCTTCTATAAGGGTGTTCTATAGGCAAAAACATTCGATGACCCATGTACACTGTTTTCCTCCCATGATGCAATTGACAATATGACGTTTGTTGTTCGCAAATTGGACATGCTTTATGCCCTTTAACACTGTATCCAGAAAAATTTCCATACGCTGGGAAGTCATTTATAGTGAATAGAAGCACTGCATGCAGTTGAAAATATTCCATTTTATAATAATCATACACCCTAATACCATCAACCCATAACAGTTTCAAATCATCAATCAACGGTGAAAAGTAAACATCAATATCATTACCAGATTTCTTTGGACCAGAGATCATTGTACTCAACATGACATATTTGCTCTTCATACAAACATCAGGAGAGAGGTTGTAAATTACCAATAAAACCGACCATGAACTATGTGTGATACTGAGTGTTCGGTATGGATTCATTCCATCTGTGCACAACCCTAGTCTGAGATTTCTAATTTCATTTCCAAATGTAGAATAATGCGCATCAATTTTCATCCATTGTGAAAAATCAGCTGGATGACGTATTTTTCCATCACATACCCACTCTTCAGCATGCCATATTAACCTTTTTGCATCATGTGAATTAGAAAATAAACGTTTGAAATGAATAATTATAGGAAGATACCAAAATACCTTTGAAGGGTGCTTTGTAATCTCTACATTAGCCTATGATTTTCCTTTCACCTTATACAGTGATGTCCGACATTTAGGACACTCTGAAAGAAATTCATATTCCTTCCTATATATAATGCAGTCATTCAGACAGGCATGTATTTTCTTGTATCCCAATCCCATCAGGCATAATATTTTCATGGCTTTGTAATGTGAATCTGGAAGATCGTTATCTTTTGGAAGAATGTCTTTCATCAATTGTAGCAGCTCTATAAAACTTCTGTCACTCTATCCCTGCTTCGCCTTCAGGTTAATCAATCTTAACACCGCCGACAAAACCGTAAAATCTGTACAACCAGGATATAATGGCTTTTCAGCATCACCATATAGACACGCAACTGTCAGTTCTATCTCAATTTGTTCTGCTACAATATCGCGAATCATTTCTTCAATTCTATCAGAGTTACCATCTTGCGAATCATCATCATCAGTGACATTCCGTCCAGTTTCACCATGCCAAATCCAAGGGCTGTAACTTGGATTAAAACCATGACAAATCAGATGATCTTTTATCTCTCTACCTTCCAACTTCTTTATATTCAAACTTTTCAGGCATGGACAGAAAAAAATGTCACTACTTGGAACATTTCGTTTTGGAAATTCCAAAAAGGCATCGACACCTTCCTCAAATTCATTGCTCATTCGATGTGCCGTAATCCAACTTCGACTCATTATTACCTATAACAAATATCAACAAAAAATATATATTTTTATGATAAGACAAATATATGTTTATATGCAAAAATCATAATTTGAATGTAAAACAATTTAAAATATAAAACAAATCTATAGGTATTTAAAAAAATATGCTTGAATATTATTTTTAAAACAAAATAAAGTTAGATATAACAGTTTTAAATTTCATTGAATAAAAGAAAACCATGACGCCTACATAGTTTAATATTGATTGTGGTTTTTATGTTTTAATATATTAGATAAACTACCTATTTAACATGTTATTAATGGTTTCTGTAGACCCTAAATCCATTTGGTAAATATTTTCACAAAATTATAAAAATCAATGGAAGTGTTTTTGGGAGGAATATGTTCAATCATTTGATTTTTATGTCCCATATTCTATAACAAAAGGCAATGTGGATACGAAAGCCCTTAGTCTGGTTTTTTATTCTCAAAGGGTTTCTGATGAAAAAGAAGAGTATAAGTTGATGTATATGATAAATAAAATAAAACTATATTTTATTTATGGTTATAATAGAATGAATTCATACCATATCATTTAGGATCTGCTCCCACCAAAAGTAACCCTCCTCAGTTTGAAATGAATAAATTTAGATAATTATGCATGAATTCATACATGTATTGTTGTACATAAACCAAAAAGAAGATTATTAGTACTAAAAGTAAAACTAGGAAGAAACAATAAACTCTATATACTCATGAAAGCTACTCCACAACACTTCCATGCTACTAACATCTATAAAAAACTACAAATTGATTTCAAAAACCAAAAAAATTGTTTATATTTATGTATGGTGGGCATAACATGTATACATAGTAAGATCCTCCCTAAAACATCTCATGAAAATGTTGAGGAAGCACACTAAATCTCTATGAAAAAAGGAATCTAACTCATCACCAAAAAAAGGAAAAATAGTTTCATATACTCACTATGGATCACTAACAAAATAATTCCTATAAATAAACCTTTTTGTATAAAAAATTGTATATATATATATATATATATATATTAAAATTAAGGTTCTCGGATACCACTTCTCCACTAGTTTTCCTCTCACACCCCAATGCTAATGTCATGGTCTCACCCCGCCCATAAATCATCCTACACCATGTGAAATTGTATCACTTCCATCAATGAATCATATGTATCTTAAATTATCTCATCACCATATTATCAAAATTGTAATGAGGTGCATACTTGGAAACCACTACATCTTGTTTACATTAAATGTACAAAAATCGCAAAACATAATTATTGAATATCCATGAAAAAAAATGAACAAAACTAATTCGTGGGGCTTATTTGAATTTTGTGAGTTGAGATGATAGATCTGAGATGACTGAAGAAGATAAAAAATGAAGCCAAAATGAGTTTAACGCAGGTCGATCGACGAGCCGATTAGGGTTTACAGCTCGAGAGAGACGAGCCGGCGGACTGTCAATCGAAAAATCGTAAATGACAGTCCACGGGGCTTTAATTTCTTTAAAAGTTTTATAACTTCGGTTATATAATAACCGATGTTATAAACTATTTTTTAAATTTATAACGTCGGTTATTTTAAAACCGATGTAAAAAAGCTCTCGTGCTTTGGTTTTTTAAATTGGTTATTTTATAACTGACCTAAAAAATGAGATATCTACGGGTTTTTTACGTCGGTTATTTTATAACCGACGTAAAAAAACCCCCCGTGCTATGGTTTTTTACGTCGTTTATTTTATAACCGACATAAAAAATGCGTAGATATCTCGTTTTTTATGTCGGTTATAAGATAAGCGACGTAAAAAACCAATGCGCGGGGGGTTTTTTACGTCGTTTATTTGGAAACCGACGTAAAAAACCGGATATCTACGCGTTTTTTACGTTGGTTATCAAATAACTGATGTAGTAAACCAAAGCCCGGGGGGGTTTTTTACGTTGGTTATAAAATAACCGATGTAAAAAACCCCGCGCTTTGGTTTTTTACGTCGGTTCTTTGATAACCGATGTAAAAAACGAGTAGATATCGGGTTTTTTACGTCGGTTTCCAAATAACCGACGTAAAAAACCCCCCACGCATTGGTTTTTTACATCGGTTATAAGATAACCAACGTAAAAACCGAACAGGCACGATTTGTAACGTCGGTTATTAAAATAACCGACATTAAAAATCTACTCGCTGCATTTTTACGTCGGTTATATATAACCGACGTAAAAAATGGTGAAGTAAAAAACGTTTTCTGTACTACTGAATAATAAATAAAATCCATTTGGGTCCTTAAGAAGCTTGATGTTTAATTCACCCATAAATACATGATACTCTATTTTCTTGAAACAAATGATAGAATGTTCTTTGAGTGATTTTTTGTTTATATTATAATGTTTTATATTAATAAATATACTTATATATATATGATGACCTTATATTTTTTTAATATATTTTTTTAGTATAGATTTTTTATTTTGATCATGTTTTGGGAAAAAAATAAAAAATCCATATTGAATTTTGTTTAAACACTTCCCCATTGAAATTAAAAATCCTCAATTAAAATAAATTTGTAATGGTGAACACAAAAAATATGTGTTTTATTAGTTTTTCAATATGGATATTGATGAGTAAGACAATTGTATATTTCATTATGATTTATTATTATGGAGAAATGATAATTGTAGCTCAATATATAAACATGAAATAAAAATAATATAACAGTTATTATTATTAATGAAAAATATACAATAAGGATGCTGATTAGTGTTGAATACAATGGGAAATCATATACAATGAAAAGTGAATGAAGTAAATATTTTAATGGAGTTACAAGAAATGACATTCAGAATTTTATAATTGATTAAAAAGTCATAAAAACACCATGATTCCTTTACTATTAGAGGAAAATATATTATAAATTCAGTTTTATTAACATACAAAATATAAATCAATAGAAAAAAGGTATAAAATTATTTACAAATATATTTCATAAGAAAATCCTTCACTAAGAAATTATAATGTCCAATTAATAATAGACAAACCATATTTACTATAAAATAATGCTAAATGAGAAAGATTAAAAATAATCCAATTTTGATTACTATTACAATTATCTATATATAATGATGAATAATAAGAAGGAAGGATAACAATTCCATTTATATTGATATGTTTTATCCATATTATGTTATGATAATTTAATCTGATGTGTTATTCAGTTTTAGATATTACTAGTTCTTTTGGTGTACTATATTTCAATATTTTTTACATCATTTTACTTCATAGAAATTAATATATGGTTTCTTTTATAATAAGGTAACAATATGAATTTATTGAGCCCCTATAACAACACAAATTTCATTATCCATTATTTAATTTCCAAACCTTTGATGGAGTTAGAGATAGTTTAAAGAGTGGACAAGGATTATTTTGAAATAAAAATTATAAAAACACATTTTATCATCTTTAATTTTGTATCGAAAAAATATTTTAAAATTGTATATTTAACCACCCCCCCCCCCATCTAGACTATACATTATGTAATTGGAAAACAATATTTGTCACTCATGGGTCAAATATGTATGTCTATATGAGAGCTAATTGACCTAGTTGTGTGGTTTTATAATCTCTCAGGATGGATAATGTTTTGGATTTATATCACCCAATCCCAAAAAAACAATAATGTTGTAGTATACCTTACATTTGATATTTTTCTCATTAGGGATCGAAGGTCAACATATAATAGCGTTTACATAATTGTTTGACTAAAAATATATTTATTTCTCCTTAGGAATAATATTTCTTTAGTTATTTTCAAGATTCAACATGTCAATAATATCATTTATAGAAACATTAACCAATATTATCTCAACTATTTCAAATCATTATGTTTAAAATAAATAACATTAATTATGTTTAATGAACTAGTAATTTTATATGGAAAAAATGTATCAATAATACTTTTATAGGCAAAATCATTCATTCTCATATTCGTTTTCATCCTCTATTAACACTTATCTAAACAATTAATAGAGAATTATTCATAACATTTTATCATAACAGGATACTAAACTAAAATAAATCATTCACAAGTGAACCTGATCATCACATATATTTAAGTCATTAAAAAATGAATTAACAATATTCTAAGGTAAATAATCAAACATTAACTATAGGGAACAAAATTTCCATTAAAAAATAATCACAATGTAATTAGAAAATATCAAGAGGAAGAAAGGGTCAAAAATTACTAGAGAGAATCATGAAATGTCACTTTTTATAAAACCGTAATATAAATATTCTAAAATGGATTTTCAAATGTTCTAGATCACATGAGTAATTAAAACCAGGAAAAAATTATCTTCTAAGTGATAAAAAGTCTAATAATGAATATCCAGAAAATAAAATTTTAATTAATATAATTATACTATAATGATGAGATCTCATCAAATCCAACAATATTTTTTCCACACAAACTCTAAATCTAACTTTCCGTTTTAAAAAACATATCTCTATTATGAGATAATATTAGTAGTTACATCATAATCTTAAAAAATTATTAAAATAAAAAGTGACATCTCTAATTAAACTAGATATATGTTCCTTTGTTCTAGTTACACATATCCCATTAAATTTATTTATATTTAAATTGATTATGTTATAATTGGAAATTAAATGTTTGAGGAAATTTTCCTTATAATTTTATTCATTAATTTATCATCTTAATAAACTATTATGATGTGATCTTGTTCTTTGTATTCCTTACTTTCAATCTTATATAATGAATATAATTTGAATAATTTTCCTTACACCATTGTTTAATCCTTTAAATTTGAACTTTAAATATTAAAAATCATCATGGTATAATGAATTTACATTATGTTGTAGTATTTTCATACATCCATCAAATGATTCATAACTTATATAAATAATTATTCATGATTTAGTCAACCATAATTAATTAAAACCCATGCAATTATAGAGAAATGATCTCACTTACTAATATAGTTCATGAATAAGAAGAATGAAAACATTAGGTTATCAAATTCACTCACCCTCAAACTTTTAATTGTTATTTAATAGAATTGAACTAGAAATTTTGAAAATCATAATTTGAAATGAAATAATTAAAATTCATCATTATTATATTCATCATATTAGTAAATAATTTTTTTATAATTGAGTGTTCTCAATGCACACAAAGTTTATATCATTAAATAACCAATTTCTATGTTAACAAAATAATCAATAATTGATTTATAATTATTTAATATATAACATAATCCTTGTATCTACACATTGAATTATTTATTTTCATTAGTTATTCTAAAAAGTTTAATATTATAATCTAAACAGAGTCATTAACTCATACAATAATTGTTCTTTCATATTTAGTCAGTAAAACTAAAACATGAAAGAATTAGTAAAATATCTCATATCAATTTGTTTCATAACCTCCTATGATTAATTTAAAATGATAGATTATGATCATAGGAAGACTGTGATTGATAATTAATGAATCTAAATAACCCTCATAATCCAAACAAAAACCAAAACATCTATCCCCACTATTTATATCCTATCATCAAAATTTTTTATAGTTATAATAATAAGGGGGATTTTTTTATAGATATATAACTATTTAATTAAATTTCATTATTTTTAACACCGTTTTTAAATTTATGAAATAAATTTTTATTTAAAAAAACAAGAAATTAAAATATAGATCATTCATTTATTAACTCATACACAAATTATACCTTGACTATTTTTTATATTAAATTATAAATTCAATAAATGAATATGAATTATTCAATTACATATTTATTCAATTAATCGAGTAATAACCCGTTGATTAAACAAATACAGGACTTAAAAAATAACCACCTATATTAAATCATATTTTTTCTCATGTTATTTATAATTTACAATCAAGTAAAACATGATTTTAAAGTGAATTTATCCTTAGATTAATAATGAAAAATCCTCAAGTGGATTCCAAATATCCCACGAATATATTGGAAATAACTTTTTTTATTAGTTAAACAATGTGTATGATGTTACAATATATTAAATGAAAATCACTATATGATTTTTTTTAAAATTAAATCCAACAAAATAGAAAATTATCGGTAGCTAAATCTAATTTATTCTTCTTCGATAATTGTTTCAATCAGAATTTATTTTATATCAAATATAGGTGAAACCCCATAATTCATAAGTTTCTATTATAAATATATATTAAAATTATTATTATTTAGGAAAATATTAAACATGTATTTGTTCTAATAGATAATAAATTTTATATAGAAATATACTTCCAATTTTAAAAAGTTGTAATGGATCCATTTAATTCATTATAATTTTATATAATTGATATTCAATCAAATAAAAGGAGTATTGATTTTATAGAATATGAAAACATAATAAAATTAAATAAACCATCATCAAAATACATCTTCATAATATTCATTAGAGTGAAAACCTCACCTCTATCTATAACTTATATCTTCTCATCTCAAGATTCGTATGGGAAAAACTCATTGAAACTGTTGATCCATGGTATCCATGGGATCAAAATACTAATTATTGGTAAGATAAAATATATTAGGAGTTTTATAATTTCATAGACCTTATCAGAACATTACATTTTATTTTTCTTTTATTGGGACATTTAGGAGGAGGTGAGTGGTCAAGCAGGATTGGAGTTCTCAACTAAAGTTTTAGATATCAGTCTTGATCAAGGAATTATAATATACATTAAATTGTAGTTGTTTTATTGTTTGAGAGATGTTGTTGTAGTTTTATAAGTTTTTCCTGGGATAGTAATGATATGATTTGTGGAGGCATTTTGTGGAATTAGGTTTTAACTATGAGATTTTAGTATAATTTTATCTTGTTTGGGAGGGCCTGTTGTATCTTGATATACTTAATTATGGTTTGGATAGTTCTAGGTTAATATTAAGTTATAATTAATAAACCACAGATAGTTTGGATCCATAATGAGGGTGTTGTTTACGAATTTCAAACATTTCCCATTTTTGATCATTTAACAATAGTGGTGATCATTACACCATTGTTGTCATTTTATGTTTATCAAAGTTGAACTGGAAGGTTGAGAATTATTCCATAATTCATAGGAAAACAGAATTTTTAGAGTACCATCCTATACCAAGTTCAATCATATGTAACAAAACCCCATCAAACAGATCACATTATGTGTGCTTGGACATATGCTAGAGTATGGTAACTAAAACCATGGGTCTACTTTGGTACATTAGGGATACTATACCCCCACGATCAGCATATTTCATAGTGGTATACAATAATAGTAAATATTAAAATATGTAATAAATAGTTGGTAGTGGAAAAATAATAATTTATCCATATTTAATGAATGTGTAGAATCTGAATTAGTGTCATATAAATAAATGATGATCATAACATGGATTAAAAAAAAATGGAATACCCATGGGATATAAATGTAAAAACATTTACAAAGTTCAATAAATATAATAAAAGGAAAAATACATCATCCACTATCATCACAAGAATTGGATCTATCATCTTCTCTCTTACTCTATCCTTATAGTGTAAGTCCAATATTCATAGTTGGACAATTCTCTTGGCCCCAGCCTATAACCTTATGCTCTATTATGTACTAAGTGGTGGCCTAAAATATGTGTCAGATATACTCAATAGGACAACACTAGCGACATCTAGAACTATCCAATAAGTTCATGTATGATATAATATGAGAAATTGATAAATAATGTAAGACTAAAATAAGTAAATAAATCATATAGGGTAGGGTTCCTCATGGGACACCAGACTAACATTGTCTGCTTTCACCCAAGATATAAGTCTTTGAACATATATAACCATTTAGGTACATTCATATATATATATATATAACTATATACTTATATGCCTTATGTATATATATATAAATATTTTCATGTAAATAGATACAAAAAAATAGTCTAGACCTGAGGCATATCCCCGAGGCATCCACCGTTACATTGGAGGGGTTTCACAGTCCTTATAGCATATGAGAATTGAGATATAACTATGTTGTCTTAAAGGAATAATATAAATCATGTTCTGAACAAAATAATTCTCTTAGTCAATGATAAATAAAAATTGTTTTAGTGTAATTAGAACCATTATCTTTTCCAAGGTGTTCCATCTATGGAACCTAGGCGTTCCCCTAGGTATACTGATAAACCCATCCCTATATGAGTCCATTAAAGTCATATGTATAAGGATCGATGTATCCCTCAAGGAATGGTATAAATGATATCTATATGAGTCAATCCATGGTATACCACATCCTGAACCATTTATAACTAGTTACACACAATAATAAAAATACATACCTAGATCATTCAAGTTAATCCACTAGGGAGATAGGTATCACTCATGTGAGGTATAATGACACTCACCCGATGAGCCTATCCATGGTGTTCTATAATAAACCCATGTATCAATCCAAGTGTTTTATAATTATTTTCAACATCTAGTGGCGAAGCCTATTGGGACCTTACAAGTCATCCAAAATAGAATACATCGTATTACCCTTGACATAGGATAAATAAATGGTTATAGATAGAATTAAAATAATACCATTTGATAATAATTTTTAATCACATTGGCCAACTCAATTAATAATTTTTATCCATGAAAGAATATATTTCAAAATTCCTATACTGAAGGCCAATCATTTTTCCCTTGGTTAAATCTAAAATAAACTATAATTACAAGGTGAAATTAAATACACCCTAAAAGGGTAGTTCAAAATAATTCCAAAGCATGAAGCTCCTAGGTCATTAATGAAGTAGCACCCACAGGGGTGGGACATGTAAAGGTTGTAATACTTAACATTTATTCATGGTTTCGATAATAAAAATAAAAAATAATAAACCATTTAATTTACTTAATTTTGCATTTATGAGGTTTAATTATATGGGATTTTCCCACAATACATGAGCACAACATATAAAACATCAAGACTATATAGAATAGTACAAGACCACCAACCATAGGCTGGTAGAACTCTCTTTTCCCATTATCTTCTTTTAAATCAATCTATAATTGTTGAAATTAAAAAAATATGAATGTTAAATTAATATAGGTCCTAATAGCTCATATAAAAATATCATGGAAGGTTGTGGGATAAAATATAAAATAATGAATAAGAATGAATCCCTTACTGATAGACATCTAACATAACTGATGGTAATGGATTTTGTTCTCTAACTAAAGAGAGGGATAAAATCCAAGGTTTCTATAAGGGGGAGCTATTCACATAGCTTATCTGGGATAAAAGAGTGGAATTGGTAAAATGATGGGTTTTTCCCTTAACATCAGTGGTCATAGCATACTCATGAAATGATTGGAATTGACATCATGAATTCCTCGAGATTTCTTTCCCAAACAGGAAAAATCAATTCACATAATGAATAAGATTCATGACATGAATTGAATATAAATAATTTAATATGATTGATGGGTTTTTTTGAGAGAAATATTTTCCATGATTTTCATTCACATTGTGAATTTTTTCTATAGACATTATCTAGTTCCCTCTAACATTCCTTTCCAAAAAAACCCTCTAAACTATGAAATTGTTATCTAGAATCAAGGACAAAGAAAACAATAATGAGGGTGGACCTGAATTAAAATGAATTGATGAATATTTGAAATGTCACAATGTTATAACCTCCCATACTTAAAACAAATTATCCATGAGTTTCACTTATAAGGGTGGTAAATAATCATCTGTGTAAATTTATAACCACTGATCATTTACATCAGACACATTATCCATGAGATCATCTAGAACAAGGTTATGCTTCCATTACCCCCTTATTAGAGGAACTGACATGATTCATAAAACCTTCATGCTAAAATTTACGATACATACCAAATGATCCTCATAGGAAGAATCTATCTCTAACTATATATCCTCTTGATCAAAAAAATGATATGAGTTTGAATAATAGTGGTGAATTAATGATACATTTAAGACATCATTCGTGGTCCACTACCTTTGTGGTAGGGGTAAAAGATACTATACCAGCCTGGATCTCTAAATGCTCTCAAAAGTCCCAACCTATCAAAGTGATAGATTTTATTTTTTTTCAAATACCTTCATGACCCAATGTAGGTGAAACTCTTTGAAATACATAATGTCACAACTTTAACAATGGAGATCAGTGACGAAAAATGGTATAATAAATCTTCATAGAATAAACTGTAACTATATGCCTCTGAATAAGATATAACTACTCTGATGTCTCCTAAATGAGAAATGATCCCAATAAAAATACCTCACACAAATATAACCAGAATAGGGGTGAATTTCACAAAACCCATATTGGGAATAGTAAGGATCCATCTAAATAGTTTTCGGGAATGTGTAATTTTAAGAAAGAATGAAACGGGGTAGGAGTTTCTCCCATGAACTCCCAAGATCAAGGATGCTTCCTCAAAGTATACCCTATAACACCCATATTACACAATTTAAAATATCACCAGTCTAAGGTAAGTATGTTGTACTCAGAATCACTTATGAACCCTGTTCCATTAGTAAAACTATCTAAAACATCTATGTGAACTGATAACCATTACTCGGTATGACATAAATGGGAACTCCATAAAAGAATATAATCTCCAAAATATAAATCCTCCCTATATCATCTATTGAAAATGTCTCCATGATAAAAAAAAAGTGTGTGAACTTAGTCAACATGTCGATGATCATCCATACTACATTGATACCTCAAGGGGGTCTCAGAAATCCCATTCAAAAAATTTATAGTGACATTGTCACATATCCGCTCAGGAATTTTTGGGTATATAGAAGTCCAAAATACCAGGGGTGCTTCACCTTATCTTGTTAATTGGTGGAACTCTAACCAATAAAAAGAAAAATATTCCTCTTCATACTCATCCTCCAGTACTAATGAAATATATCTTAAGAAAAGTTAGTAATCATAGGGTTTAACTCCCAAAATGTGGCATGATATCCCAACATAAATTCTTCTCATCTGTTTGTAGGGACCCAAAATGAACTTTGAATGAGTAGGATCCCATCCTTTTCGATAACGCAACAAAGTTATAGTTCCTCACCAAAGACAATATCTCTCAATACTACACCCTCATGATCTTAAAGATGTCTCATCCTTACCACATTCATAAGGAAGGATGTCACTACAAAATATTCTGAAACAGGCTTCCAATTATATTCCCAATCATCAATGTACATCTCAGAAAATAAGTCTATCAATTGACACTCATTACATGGATCTTCCATTTTTATGTGTCTGGGTATTCAAGCACAAGGAATCGGCTATGACTATTCCATTTTATGGTGTGTAAGAGAGTTCAATGTCAAATGACTATAGGAATTATACCCACCACAATGGCTGAGACAAAAATTATTCTATGTGGAAATGTATTTTGGGACTATCATAGTATGTGTAAAAAATGAAATGCTCACCCAATAAAAAATCCACCAACATCATAAATCATAAAATAAAACGTCCATCTCAAGGTCAAGTGTAGTATAAATTTACTTATGAGGTCTCAATATGTGGGAACCCTATAATAAAACTCAATCTACCAGCATAAAAAAACTCTAATATGAATTTCTAAAGAATTATAGGGATCTTTATAGGGTATTTCTATATATATAATAATCAATATTTTATTGATTTTGGACTTCCCTAAAGCACCTAAAAGGGTGTCTCACATATGTGTCACCATAAAAACATAATTCCCTTATTATTCAAGCATGTGAGTGTTGGTGAATATCATGAAATGTACTGAATGAAATGTATATAATAGCTAACTAAATTCAAGAAACTGTATATGTCAAATACATTCTTTGGATGTTCCCAAGAAAATACAATGCTCACATTTTTTGGGTCGATGTATTCTATGTCAATTGAGATGTTTTGACCTTGGAAGTAAAACTTATCAATACAAAAGTGGAATTCAGTGAGATTTTCATAAAACTATTGATCTCTCAATATATTTAGAACAATCTCATTCTCATTGGAATGGTCAAGTCATATAAGGGAATGCACAAAAATATCATCCATGAATACGAAAAAAATGAATCCTAATACGGGTGGACAATCCAATTCATCAGAGCCATAAAAACTAAAAATGTGTTCGTATGTCATAATGCAATAACTACATACTCATACAATCTGTATATTCCGAATAATGCTATATGTGGTGTGTATGATGTCCTAACAAGGACCTTTTATAAAAATTAACTCAAGTTGATATGTGAGAATGTAATCTCTCCTAACATCTAGTCAATGTAGTCATCTATTCAAGGTAGTGGATATTTTTTATTACCAACAACCTATTATAAAAAATTATAATAAACTAAAACCCTAAGGGATACGTCTTCATTCATGGGGAATTTCATAGGTAGACCCCATGTAGAGGTAATGGGTTAGATAAAAACCCTTATCTTATTACCACCGTATCTACTAATTAAACACTTGAGTCTATGTAGGTTCCATATTCTAATGGGGAATGGATAATAATACCACTCTTGGAAGTAAATCAATTATGAATTTCACCTCTCTCATAAGTGGTAATCTAACGAAATCATTTGGTAAAACCTCTCTAAAATTATCCACTATAGGTGGGATCTCCACACATCATATTCCCTAATATCTCATAACAAGATATGCAATCTGGGTTGTCACTCAGCCTATCCCATGATACTAGGGTCCATCTCGACCTGCATTGTCATCCCATTTTCCCTTATGAGTATAAGTTTCAAACTCAGGTGAAGTGAAAGACACACTCTAGTGACATAAATCAACATGTGCATGATAATACACTAACTAGTAAACCATGAGTATGATGTCAAAGAGCTTCTTCTCAAGGACAATGATATCCCATACAATGTGATAAATTCATATCTCAAGAGGGCATCCCTTCAATCATATTATACACAAGGTTCATATTTCCAATGGTGTGGTAAGAGTTATAACGTCAATATATTACTCTACTTCTATTCCCAAAAATTCCATAACCACCAATGATAAGTCTGAATATGAAGAAACTATATCAAATAACGTAGAAACTAAAGTAGAGGATGCTATAATAATACCATTCACATAGAAGTCCGTAGAATCCACTCTATGAGAGTAGGATTCCCTACATACATCTGGCCTAGTCCATGGGCCCTATATACAATGTGACTAACATAGAAATTTCCTCTATATCATCATTGTTCCTCTACATTTTTGATATTTTTGTTATATCAACCTTCATTTCCTATTTGGTCAGTATTAGCCTTTCTCCATGACTAACAAGGAGCTATTGATCCATCACCCAAGTGTTGAGTTAGTGTAGATCCCTTCTCACTATAAATGAGAGGAAATGTTTTAAAAAATGTAAAAGGTTCCCCATTCTACCATAATATCGATGATCAATTAGATCATTCTTACACTAGGACCTCTTATATCCTTCCATACCACACTAGTGACACACCACATAACTATCTGTGTGTTCAATATAAGAGGTGACACCCCCACGTGATGAATGGAAATATATGTCAAAAGATAAATTTCTTACTACCAACTACAAAGGTCAGTTGTTGGTTAGGGTCTCACATTACACAATAGAAGACATGTTATATAGAGTTTCAATTGAAAGGTATATAGGAAAACATCCTTTTAAATATCAATTGGAATACACAATTAATGGTAACCATTTCATTTAATGGACTAAATTCATCTATGTTCATACTCTTATATATATACATCGTGGTATTATTAGATGAGTCACCCTTACCAATATGTATAATCAGATTCTCTTTATTAATTTTAATTTTAACATCATGTAACTATGATATGGACCTTACATATGGTATCAAAATGTAAATGGTTATATGAAATGATCTGATTAAGCAGATCACCATTACTAATTTATAGAAGTAAATGCTTCATATATTACAATTCAGATTCATGTAATCAAATCAACTAATGTTTCATCCGATGGAACTAGTGGTCCACCATTCAAACGTGGAATAATTTGGTCAATAAGGTGTCCTCATAAATTAATACAAGAAAAAAATAGTTTGATCTAGAAAATCATATTAATCTAATAATTCTATCCTTCAAATAAATGTTAGAACATTTCAAATACATAATAGTAAAGGAAATAGTAATATACAGAAGTAAAAATAGGAAATAAAATAAAATAAATATAACTATACTAATTGGGAAAATTCATGAAATCTATATTCTCAAGTGTCTACATGATGAATGAGATTATACCTCCTTTCCATACCATTCCAACAAAAATAAAGTCTATAATAATTATATCAATATCAATAATTCCAAAAAAACATGTGAATCACCCAATAATAAACCCTATATAACAATAAAATGCATAATTCCATAATAGTATCCCAACCATGGTAATTCACATTTTCCCTTTATGTTGGTAATATACTCCGAGGAACAAACTCATTACCAAATTCCAACACATTCTTTGCCTCTTATTTAATAATAAAATAGTATGATGGATGGAATAAAGACACTTTAAGAACACTTTATTGGAATATAGACCCAATTCACTCATATGTAACCGAACCTAGTGGACATAGGACCTCAATCACACCTCCCTATATTCCATAGGACACTAAATAGTTGTGGTGGTATATGTTAGTACAGTGGGTAGACTATACCACTTTATCAGAGCATAGAAAAAACATATATAATAAACGTCTTAAAAAGAATCATTAATAAAAATTAAATATTAAATTAATAATAAATCATATAAACATAATAAATAGGGGCGTAGAATCAATTTCATATACTTAAATAATAATCATGTCATGGAAATAATAAAAAGGGAATACACTTGTGAGATAGAGTTATAAACAAATACACCATGCTATAAATAAACACCAAAATTCCATAAACTATCTCCATTAGTGTCATGAAAATTGTCTTGATCCTCTACTCGCATTATCTATCCTAGGATATTAATTCATACATCTAAAGATGGATGCTTTCATTTTCCCCAACCTGCAACCGTAAGGACTTTTACGTACCAAAAAAAGGCCTGAACAAGGTGTTAGATATACCCAATATGCAACCACTAGTGGATTCTAAAAATACCAATTTCATAAATATAAAATAAATAGTGTGCGGGTAATAAGGAATGTAATAATGTAAATAAATAAATAAATAATGTCAAATTAGGTTCCGCGTAGGACTCCCATCCAACATTGCATGCTTTAACCAAAGTCGGATGTCTTTAAAAAAATTTCATCCTAAATGTATATTAAAATATATAAAGGTATGTATTTAAATTACACATATAAATATAGATATATATAGGAACACCCTGATAATTTTATGAAATATTTTCATTAAATAATTTTTATTCTTCAGTAGCATGCGTTGCATGCAATTGTGAGTTTAAATGAACCCCATTATGCCCTTAGTATAAAATTACTATTATAGCCTAGTAGTTTGACTAGTGTGAATATTATAACTAATTTAGGTAAATTAATTTTTAATTCATTGGATATTAATTATTTATAAACAATAATAAATAGAACTTTTTTTTGAGTGAATTACAATTAGAAAAAAAATTTATCATATATATGTGTTTTATTCTTAATAAAATATTTTTCATTCACCCACAGGATATTTTAATCATATTGTGTGAAAAAAACCCTATTTTTTGTATAAAACATATTTTTTAAAAAAGGGTAATATTATTCCTTTGAATGGAGAACCCCTTTTATTTCCATGGTTAAAAAATCATGTAATTAAAGGATAAAATAATATTTTTAATTTACCATAACAACAGAAAAAATCTTATTGGATGACTAAATTAGAACCTTTTCATTTATGTTTCTATATGGAATCACTTGATGGCCACATACCTATGAATATTACATGAATGTAATAAAAATTAATGATTTTAAAAAAATGTCACAATATCATTTTATACAAGTATGTTAATTTTAATATATGGATAACAAGGAGATAATATAAAAAATTTATATTCTTTGTAATCCTAAATGAATTAAATACATCATATAAATTTATTTATAATTTTTAAAAAATTAAATAATTATGATTAATAATTAAACAATCTTGATGTAAAGATTATTTTATTAATAGAAATATAAAATAAATGGGTTTAAAAAATTAAAATAAATATCATTTGAAATAAATAATATGGTCCATGAACTTTATTGGTTAATATGACATGTTATGAGTGTATTTAATTTTTTTGTTCGAATTTACCTTCTTTGTCAATTTTTTAATGTAAAATAAATAAATAGTGTGAAATTAAAACCATTGATATTTTATAAAAATAATATTTCAATAAATTAATTAAAGAACATAAAAATATTAATAAATTAAAAATTTATAATTATAAGATCTAAAATATCACTAAAAATATTTTTATTCTCATTTAACACCATTTATGTTTATATTTATAACAATTAAATATTTAGAATGTTATTACAACAATCAAAAATAAATAGAATAAATAAGTGTCAATAAAAAGATACTGTTTAAATTGAAAAAACAACCCTTAAAAATTTATTTTTTAATGCGATTACAATCCTATCTCATCTAATATTATAAATTGGGACTTGTTTTAGGTTCTATGGGTAGGATTTTATTTTATTATAAATTATTATTTATGGAGTTTCAAAAAGTGCCCCTCACCTCAATTATGAAAGGGAACCTCCACCCTCACCGATCACTTCATTTTTAGCCTTTAATCCTATCCATAACCTTCCCTTTTTTCCTTCTCAACTTCCCAATTTTCATTCTATAGGATCTTTTCAACTTCCATGACCAACTATAGTGCTCTAAGAAGAGATTTAGAGGAATCACGTCAAAGAAGAGGTAATCTCTTATACTAATTCTTTAAAAATTAACTCTTCTTCTACATCCTCTTAATTAATTATTTCACTATGAAGTAATGAAATCATTATCACTCATATACTGATATGTTAATATTAATATGAAACAAATATATTTCACCTTCTATCGATCCTACAAAAAACGAAATCACCGCGCATGTGTACGTAAGGCTTGTCGTCTGCACATTGTGGTGTCAGTGGTTTTTCACCACCACCTTACTTGGATTGGTATAACCATAGAAATAATACCTATATATAATTTTTTCTAACATTTCAATAATTCTAAATTATTATACACAATCCACTTCAATACAATTCAACAATTTTGGGATGATATCATCGCTCATGTGTACGTACGACCTACCGTCTCCACGATGCAATGTGGTTCATTCTACATTATCATCATTAAACCATGATTATATACATGAATGGAATGAATAAAAATGAAATATATTATACTAATATCATTATGTAAATGAATTAATTTTATCATAATAAGTGGAATATAAACTTATCAGACAAATCTTATATAAGAACATAAAGTAGTCAATATCTGAATAACGAGTGACAAGGAAACGTTACTAAAAAATGAATGATAATATAGTCATATATGATATCAATAATTGATTATGATTTTGGATTAAGTCCATAATATTATATAAATCATTATACAAGAGGTTTAAATATATACAAATGATATGATACCTAAGGTAAGGGATAATTTTGCAATCTATTTATTTAATGAGATTTTTTTATGTAAGTATTTAATAGGGTATATTTATAATCCACATACAAGTTTCCTAAATATATAATATTATTTATATTCTTATAATATTTCTTAATGTAAATTTTACTAATTGAATAATTTTTATTAAATGGTATGGAAGGATTCATTCATTCATTTTCATTATGAGATACTTTTTGACATTGCCCCAAAGAGTACGAGAAAAATGTTCATTTTGACTTATACCGAATGAAAAGATTTTCACATCTTCAAAATAACTTATTTGTATGAATCTTCCTATACTAGATTTCAAGTTTATGAACCACTAAATTCTTTTCATTTTAAATTTCATGGCATTATTTGAATAGAAAACATTTTTAATGAATAAAGGATATTGTTTTTCTTAGGAATTAAGCTCATGTTTTTTTATCAAAATTATTTTCCATCTAAGATGACATAGGGTTATGTTTCAATCCATATTATGACATTGATTGTGTTTATAAATAAATTATTTTTAGGGAGTCCAATTATCTTATATGGATTATGTTATGATGGAATGATGTATAAAGAACCCATTTTTTTATCCTTGGATTATGATATAGTGAATGATTTATGATTATGTGGATCATGTAAGAATTATTTCATTGTGAGAAGGGTGTGACTATATCTATCATAACCCGTCACCCAAGGCCCATTCTGTAACATACCCCAAGCCCACCTCCCAAAGGCCAGGAGTTGGTGACTGGCACCGAGAGCATCAACCTGCAAATGGGAGGCATTTTCCTATGTACCAGTATGCACACACACCAAACCACGTACCAAAGATGGAAAAGTAAATAGGCATGCCACTAAATAGACACTGAGTAAAAGTAAAAATTGTAGGTAAAATAGGCCAGAATACAAACCCAATAGAAGAAAAACTAAATACATAAAAGTAAAAGGAAAACACTGATATCCATCTTCTGGAAACCCCTCTTTATGGGTATGTGATGAGTAGCTACTGGAAGCTCTAGACGTATGCCTCACCTGCCTATCCTCACTGGGCACCACCGAGTCCGGGGCCACCAAATCCTTCCTTAAGTTGTCGGTTGTCTGCATAGGACAAAACACGTGTGTTCGAAGCCCATGCATGGGTGAGTATTGATATACTCATTATGTACCACAAGTAAATCGATGAAAGACCACAAATAATTCCACAAGAAAACAACGAACAAATATAACTCACTTTAGGTATAATTTAGAGTAGAAAAGTAGGACTATTAGTCACATCAATGAACACTATGGGCTACTTGAGAAATCCTCCTCAATGAGTATAGTGGACCTTTAGGGTCACACATAATCCTCTTTTGACTAACCTTGGACTATTTTGGTACACATCCCTGATGAGTACCATGAGTATGTTTGGTCACATAGAAGCTACTCCCCACCGTGGGCATGGAAAGTCACAAAGATGTTGCTTCCCACCATGCTCATACCAAGGTAGTGTTCTTATTGAGTACCATGGGTTTTCCATGTCACACATAGTAGATCCCCACCATGGGCTTACCAGGTCACAAAGAATCCACTTCCCACTGCGACATAGAAGCAGATCCACACAGCTTCTCTTGTTAGTAGTCTTTAGTTCTCAGCCAACTGCAGGGTTTCCGCATGTAGTGCACTTGATTCCAGGAAAACCGCTCCTCAATGCATTTATTAAATTTCATAATCCATGAAATTCTCTATAGAGTTTGCAAAATCTCTTCCATGTAATGAGGGTTCCAACTTCATAAACGGATCATGCATCAGACACTCGGTTTCAATGATATTGATGTTTTTCAAAAAAGGGGCCTGTTGGATCAGGGTTTGGGCCCACCCGGTTGGACTGACCAAGCCTAGGGTTCATCAACCCCACCTGGGTCCACCGACCTGACCCGAACTCATTTCTGTATCCATGGGCAATGCCCCAGTGCAGCGTCTGCGGGCATCGACGAGACTGGGTGTCAGTGTCCACCCAATGCCAACTGTCGACATAGAGGCCAGCAACTACGACCACACCGCCGCGGCCCGAGCCTTTTGCAAAACGCCTCCCGTCACACCATTGTGGAACACCACCCCCTACCCGAGGCCACCCCTTGGGATATTGATGGTGTACCGATAGGTTCTTCTACAGACCATTGGGACCTCTCTAGTGGTCAGTTCTTCATGCCTCTTGCACTTATGACCTCTTGGGCATTCCATCTTCCTTACAATGTCCTCAAATACCCATTTATTCCACTCCAAATACACAATCATGAATAGTTCAAAAAATAAACAGGGTATAGGGGTTCGTTCCTTTTTCATTCCAGACCATTCCCTCTATGTTTGAGGTTTACAAAACATGGGATACTAATTCAATGTTCTGTCACAAAATAATTAATCCCAGCATAGAAAACCCAATCAAAACTCCATAACATAAGAACTATAAATCCATGGATCAACCTATTTGTGGTTTGATCCACGTTAGTATTTTTATAATGAATAATGGGGAAACTTAAAAAAGCAATCCCCAACCTTGTTGAAGTTCAACATTTAAGCGGTCCACCCACGAAGATTCTAGAGTCTGAAGGCGTTCATCACTCAGTAGTCGCATTATTTGAGATGCTTCGAAGTCATTAACGACCCAACAATATTCATTGTTCATCATTGGAGATAGATCCCTCCTTTTGTTCTTTTGATAAATTTAACCCTTTTATTCTCAACCCTATATCACGCTAACCCATTAAAATGAAACATGTCATGGTGTATCTATTACGCTGCGACATCGCGCTGTTACACTATTTCATTTATGATATAACATATCTATTATGAATTAATTAATTTTTCATTAAACTGCACAAAAATGATCCATTAATGACCTCCGTTCAGTGTGTCTCTTATCTGTACCACATTGTCGACGTCCACCACTCAACGGTGAGAATAGAAAAATAAAATAAATTTTTGCGTTATATTATAATTTTTTAAAAAGTCTAAAAACCGTCTTTTCCATTCGACCCTCACCAGTAAATGTTATGTCCATTATAGGTGAATCCCAATGTTATGAGTTCAATGGATCCCTTGAATTTTTGATCCATGAACCAAATTAAATTTTAGAAAAACGTTCTCGCACATTTATTTAATGAACATAAAAAAGTTCAAAATTATTTTCCCAGCTCACCGGGCCTCGGAATCTGATTCTGTAAAAGATTATGGCCTCAAAATAAATAAATAAAATTTAAAAAATAATTTAAAAATAATTTCCTATATATTAAATTAGTCATCAATTTTAGGGATTCACATCCTCGTAAGACAAAATAGGTGTAAATGAAAAATGGGTGTACTGAGCACGAATCTGAGCTTGCCGCTCCCATGTGCTCTCCTGGAGGTTCCAATGCTACCCCAGAATTCAAACTACAGTAATCGCTCTTCTATTAACGACCTGCTCCTGTCGATTCTCTATCTTCACTAGAAACTCCTCATACATTGCTCCAAATCTATGTCTAGCTCTCCCCTATCAATGACGTGCAATAGATCTTGTACGTACCTCATCAGCTATGATGCATGAAAACATCATGCATCTGATTAATCTCTGGGGGGATAGATAGGTGGTATGCCACCATTCCATCTCTACTCAGAATTTGGAATGGTCCAATGAACCAGGGAGATAACTTTTTTCCACGTCCAAATCTTTGTAGTCCCTGTTGGGGTGATACCCAAATGAAATCATCGTACCCATCCTCAAAATGGAAAGGACTCTCCCTCCAGTCCGCATATGATTTATTCTTGATCTGTATAGTCCTCATCCTATTATGGATGTTCTTCACATTCATAGTGGTTTCCCGTACCATCTCCCGACCAATGAGTGCTGACTCCCCTAGGTCTGTCTATCATAGAGGTGATCTGAAAAGCCACACGTACAAGGCCTCAAATTGTGCCATGTCAACATTGGAGTGATAGAAATTTTTGAATGAAAACATTACTAGTGGTAGTTGTTCTTCCCAAATACAACCAATATCAAGGACTCAGTCTTGTAGAATTTACTACATGGTCTATATGGTCTACTATGTCTAAATATTCATATGCGAGTGAAATGTTGTGCTCAAGCGCATCTGAGTTCTGAACACCCACTGAAATCCTTTCCCCTGCTGGGACGTAAATCGATAATCATGGTCTGAGACAATAGTCAAAGTCACCCCATGTAGCCACACAATATCCTGGACAATGCAGTGTCACATTCCCTCTACCGATTGCTTCTCCCAGATGGGTATGAAGTGAGACGACTTGGTGAGTCAGTCAACGAGCACCCAGATAGAATCATGGCCCCCTAGATGTGCAAGGTAAACCAGTCATGATATCCATCGAGATACCATCCCATTTCCAATACAGTACCTCGAGTAGAAAGGCCAAGCCTACTAGAACCAGATTCTTAGTCATCAATTTATGACAAGTGAGGCATCGTGAAAAAAACATTCCCACCGCTTTATTCATCCTTGGCCACCAGTAATGACATAAATGGTCCTGGTACTTTTTCTCCACACTAGGATGTACCACCAAAAAAGATATTTAAAACTCCCTAAACAACTCCTCCCAAAAAATCACTGGTACTATGGTGTGTTCTTTGAAATTAATGACATATTACCACCCTATCAAAAATCCATCAGGAGCCTATCCTGAGGACAACTATGCATGTCATTCCTCACAGTCCACATACACAAGCTGTACCTCCCTGAATCACAGTAAGAGTGGAGGCGTGACAGTCATACACTCTTGGTATGCTTCCCCATCATCATCCAATAAGGATATATGCATCGTGGCTAACTGCTTAGTCACCTCACTCAACAGATTTAGACCAGACCTCCTGCTGAGTACGTCTGCCTCCACATTACACTTCCTAGGAGTATTGAATATCTCAAATTCATAGTACTGAAGAAACTCCAACCATAACAACTATCTCAAGTTCATGTCATTCTATGAGAAGATATACATGATACACTTGTGTTCATACTAGACAATAAACCGTTCACCAATTAATTAGTGCCGCCAAGTCTCCAAGGAAAAGACAACTACTTCTAACTCCAGGTCATAGGTCATGTAGTTCTTTTCAGGCAGCCTCAATTTTCATGAGCTGTAGATGATCATTGCTCACTCCTATATCATGAAAAAATTGACTCTAGTCCCTGATGTGTCACATAAGACTACATAATTAGTTCCCTCTTCTAGTAGTCTCATGATGGGGCACTCTTTAGTCTCTACCCCAGCTCACGGAAACACTACTAGAACTTCTCCATCCACATGAAGGGTTTCCCATTATTATTAAAATATATTAAGGGTACTAATACAATATAAAATTGGGTCATGAATCTCCAGTAGTATCCATCCAACCCTGAGAAACCCCACAACCCAGTCACACACTTGGGTGGCTCCCAAGCTTTCACTACATATATCTTCACCGGATCCACTACCAGTTTAGCCTCCAAGATGAAGTGTCCCATAATTCGGAACTCCCTAATTCTGAACTAACACCACACGAGCTTACTGTAAAACTAGTTCTATCGGAGTGAATCTAGGACTATCTGTAGGTGTGTAGCATGCTCATCCTCTGATGTCAGGTACACCATGATTTCATCAATGAAGACCCGCATGAAACTATCGATGTAAATAAGGAATATCCTATTCATAGGTCCCATGAACAATGCTAAGAAATTGATCACACTAAAAGGTATCACCCAAAAATTCATAGTGGACTTATTGGAATATAAAGGTTGTCTTTAGTACGTCCTCATTCTGTACCTGAAGCTAATGATATCCAGATCTGAGGTCGATCATCGAGAACCACCTCGTTATCTTCAGTTTGTCAAAGAGGTTATCAATACTCGTATGTGGATACTTTTTCATCACGATCACCGGGTTAAGGTACCCTAATTCCATACATAACAACAGGATCCCATTTTCCTTCTTGGAAGAAAACACTAGGGATACCTATAGTTAAATGATCGGCCTCACAAAGTCTTTATCCTGTATATCCTCTAATTGTGACCTTAATTCACAAAGCTCCACATGAGCTATCTGATATTCCAGTGTGGATATCAGTGTTGTCATAAGAAAAATGTCAATGCCAAAGTCTACCTCCTTGTGAGGTGTTAGTCCAAGAAACTCTTTAGGAAATACATCATAAAAGTCATCCACCACTATAGGAAAGCTTAGACTCCACTCATCCACCACACCAATGGTGAGGCTAGCCAATAATTAAGTGATCAGCTGCACCCTCATTCGAGAAATTCCATCATGTGCTAAAAAAGTTACCTTCTCAGTAGTAAATAAAAACATAGTCCCATACTTGTGGACACGCAACACTTTGTGCTGAATACTATTGATCTGAACATGGACTGTAGATAACCAGTCCATACCCAAGATGAGTTCATAAGCCATCGACACATCTACTAAGAGATCCCAGTTGAAAATCTCTCCTCCTAGAGTAATCTCACACTACAATAAACAATATTTAATCATCGAATCCCCTCCCCAAGGAGTATCTAATCGTAAGGATCTGGAAAATGGCTCCACTAGAATCTCTAAGTCTTTTATGAGATACGTTTAATGGAAAGAGTGACTGGAACTTGTTTCAATAAGAACTACAATGAAGCTAGAGAAGACACATATTTCACCTCTAATCATATCTGGAGTGCCTTGGTTGTTGGCATTCATCGCCAGAAGCTGGCCTCACCCCTATACATGGGATCCTTGAGCTAGTGGTGGACCACCAAGGGGTTGTGGTGGTAGCACCTCAAAATGGTGTCCACTACCTACCACTAGACCTACCCCCATCCATTTATTCCACTATATAGACCTACTCATTTGAACCTCTTCCACTTCCTCGATGATCCCTCGATCGTCAGCTGATCGTCTGCGTAGTGGGTCGGGAAATCACGATCCATGTGTCCCAGAGCCCCACATGTGAAGCATTGATTGTTTCCCTATTATCTCCATATGCTCTGGTAGCTCCTCACTAATAACCCTAATTCATCATGTCATCCCCTAATTTATATGATCCACTTGGGCCCCCACCCATAACCCTTGCTACTCACTACTGAAGACTCTACTACCCGATGTCTCCCGGTTGCCCTAGTTATCAGAGCATGTTTTATTAAGAATCTCTCCTCAAGTAGGGCTCGATCCATCACCTAGCCTGAGTGGGGATGCTGAGAGACACCATGGTTGCCCATATCTTCTGTCTATATCCCCTATCAAAGGTTAAATCCCTAATGAAAGGTCCCACCCCGTGTTTGTGGAGTACTGAGATAGGTCTTAAAACCTCACAGAGTACTGAACCACTGACATGATGCCCTACTGTAGGTGAATCATCTCCTGTATGCACACTGATCCCATGGTCTCAGAGAAGAACTCCTCCTAGAAAAACAGCTCGAATTGAACCCCAAAGAGGGTCATCTCATCATGAGTCTAAATCATCAGACTCCCCTATCTCACTACCAGGACCAGAAGAAGGCTCGTAGCTAATATCTCCATATTGTTGATTGGCGTCCTCACTAAGAGGATGACCCGAATGACCGCCTACATCTAGTCCTCAATAGCCCGAGGATCAGACTCTCCTCTGAACCTAGGAGGTATCTGTCTCTATAATTCGTGTAAGGCATTGAGCATGCACGCGTCTTCCACCGGTAATGCTGGTAGTAACTTATGTTAAATAGGTAGTGGTAAAACATGTGCACCACCTGGAGGGACTATCTCTAGAACTGGTCCCTGAACTGACACCTGATCACTTGGCAGTTTATCCTCTCTATCATGAATCAGAATCCTAAATGGTCATCTACGTGGAGGCATCATGATACCGATCAAGATGTACCATAGTCAATAGATTATATCTACTGAGATGACACTAATTCATGAATAACATGTGGAAACACTCAATTACATTATGTTTCATGGAACCTATGTTATTATATATCGATTAGAAAATAAGAATACATGTTCTTGGTGTATGGATACGTCAACCATAACACCTAAACTGGTGTTCCAGAAATTGAATGTCGATCTAAAATCATTTGACGATGTTTCACAAATACAAAATAACAGAATCTCGGTCTAAGAGATAGAACTTACAACCTATGATATCACTTATTCATGGCATGTCCCCCAGATCATATTTTGTGACATACCCTAAGCCCACCTCCCAAAGTCTAGGGGTTGGAAACTAGCACTGAAAGTGTTAAACTGAAAGTGGGAGACATTATCCTGAGTACCAAAATTAATTCACAGAAAACCATGTCTTAAAGCTGTAAAAGTAATCATGCATGCCACTAAACAACCACCGAGTAAAAAATAAACTCTGGGTCAAATGGGCTATGACACAAACCCAACATAAGTTAAATGAAGTATGAAATTACAAGGAAAATTATAATAGTTGTCTACTATAAACCCCACATAATGGGTAATTGTAGAGTAGTTATTGGAAGCCATATAAATTTTCCCTTCCTTCCTTGTATCACTAGGCACCGCCACATCTTAGGCCACAAAGTCATCTGTCATGTCTTCGTTTGTCTACACCGGACACAACACATGCGGGTGATGCCCGTGCGGGGGGTTTGTAACGAGATGCTCAGTTGGGAACACTAAAAATAGAGGAATGTCCAATAATAAATTCACATGAAAACTAGTAGGAATGATAGCTCACGGTAGGTACTATTTAGAGAAGGAATTTATGACCATTAGTCACATCATCGAACACCATCGGTTGATAGATAACTGCTCCTCAATGAGTATAGTGGGCCTATCATGTAACTCTCTGACCTAAGTTACCCAGAGTTAGTGCATTATTACATAACATTAACATGATCAAAAGGGATCAAATCCCGAAATAATGATCATTTTAGTATCTTTGGAAATAGATTACATACATCAAATTTACATTAAAATTTCAAACATAAAATACATCAAAGATAGTACTTTGATAACTCCATTATTCCCTTTTAGTTTAAACCAGCATATATATCATAATACACTTCTTGGAATTCCAGGGAAAAAACTTAAGAAATGGGTGAGATCATATCCTTAGTATGGGTAAACAATTTATCAGAAGATAACATAAACAATTAGAATGGTGAATAATTAAAAACACACACCTTTATAAATAATAAACATGAACACTTTATGGATTAAATATGATCTGCATAAATAATGCCATAATAAAACATAGTCATGGGTATTATACTAGTGAGATAACCTCTTTAACCATCAATATTATTTTTATAATGAATTAATGTATTATGTCACACATTCTGAAACATCATGTCAAGGCCTCAGTCAGGACATCTATAAATTATTTAGGCCTCGGCCAAAACCATATATAAAATTGGTAAAGTCCTCAGCCAATTCCACATCTAATTGTCACATGAGACCTACCGTTGCATCGACGATATATCGCGGGCTCCACCAGTCACATACTAAGTCCAATACATTCCTTATTTGAAATAGTTGAAACATAACATAAACATTCATATTAAAACTGACATAGAAATTGTCAATACATTAACCATAAACCATGAATGGTATAAAAATATAAAATTCACAGTCAAACATATCATAACTCATTCAATTCAATTTGGGTGATTTTATATTAATAAATTAAATTCAATTTGGAAGATTGTATTATAATAAATGAACCTCAATCAAGAATAATATCTAGTAAAGGATGCAGACATAGTTGTAAATGATCAGTATAACTTTTTGAGAGAAATATCCCTTTTGTGAAATCATTTAAAAGTCACACATTTATAAAAGAAAGTTATTTAAAAGGTATTTTTTAATTAAATTGTATCATGCCACATTGAGAATTTAGAAAAAATTATCATTTCAAAACATTCATATCTATATAAATAAATCCATAAAATCATTTTGAAAACATGGACATAAATTAAATGGATTTAGAATGATAAATCATTAAAACATTTAAAATAATGATCTAGTTAAATAAAACCTCCCATAAATATTTATATTGAAAAAATATTATGAAATATGGGTATTGATGATAAATATTACCCAGTAAATATTTAGACACAAACAATCTCGGATAATAGTACGATTGGAGAAATAACCCTTACCTTACACTTTCCATTGGTCAATGGTATGTTTTACATCTTGTATAATGACCACAGTATGTTATTAAATTAAACCTAAAAATATTAATATTCATTATGTCATAAATGATTCCTTTATGAATTTATACAACCCATTTAATAATTATTATCTTGTTAAATTAACTTTTTGTGTAATAATCACTTTCTTTATCGTACGTGTTTTAACTTTTTATTCTAGATCGTATCATTTAGATCATGATTTAAATAATTCCATAATATAAAAGGTGATTTATAAATCAAATATATTTAGAATATAAATATTTATAATATATAGATATATCAAATGGAAGGCACCGCTTACGGAGACAGTAGGTCGTACGTACGCATAAACGTTGTTTCTGTTTTCATATCATATTGAACAGAAGTAAGTGAATAAGATATATGTAATACATACATACATAAATATATATATATATATATATCCCTAGTAGAATTAGTATTTCATATATTACATAATTATTAATAATATATATTTTTATAATCATTTTTGATTGGTGAACATGGGAATGAATCTCGTCGCGTCGTGGAGACAGTAATCCGTACGTACGAACGAGCGACAATATCATTATAGTGGTGGTGAAATCATATGTAATTGGATGGAATATGATATATGAAGAATCATTAATATGTTATAATTATTATTTATATATGTTATATTCATTATTTTAACCATCCAAATAATGAAGTGTTTGAATAACAAACTACACCACGACGTGGAGACGGTAAGCCGCACGTATGCATATATGGAGACTTTTTCATTTATAGGATGGATAGAATAGTGAATATGGTTGTAACATATTTATAATAACATTATAGTATATATGAGGTATTGGAGTCATTATTTTGGTATGGAAACAACAATTAAAGAGGATCTGGAAGATGAAAAGAACATGAAAGAGGGTGGTGAAATTATTACCTCTTCTTCGGGTGTTTCCTTTTGAGTTGATCAAAAGGGTTCCTTATGTTGTCTTTATGATTAAATTATAGACTCTAGGTTGTTGTGAGGAAATTTGGTACGATTTTTGGGTAGGGTTTGGCTGATCCAAATGGCTTTGGAGGTGTGATTCTGAGAAAAGGGGAAGTTCCCTTTTATAAGATGGGTGAGGGTCACTTTAGGAAAAGATTAAAATATTAATTTATTATACTATCATATTCGGTTTATAATGGATAAAAATGAATTTATTTATAGAATTATGTGGTTATGGGTCTCAATCCCTCATCCAATAGGTTGTAGAAATGTTTAGGTTAGCATTTTAACCTTACCTTTATGATTTAACTCTTAGATATGTAGTTTAACTTTTACTTGGTCTTCTTGTATTCTTACACTATATGGTTAATAAACAAACTCAAAACATCCAAGATAATCTAAAGTGTTTCATTAATGACATATATAATATTATTTAAGCCCTTTGGTAGATCTGTATATTTTTATGAATATTATATCAACCAATAATATAGAATTAATTTTAAAAATACTTTATGTCAATTTTGACTCTATTTGTTATTTTGTTTTTGTGAAAGTCATAATAGCCTTATCACTTAGAAAAAAATATCTAATCCACCCTAACATGTCATATTGACCTAGAAAATTAGTGTAATCCATGAATAGTCTCAATTTACATTTATTTTGATATTTATAATGTCAATTTTTTAAATGTTATTAATAAGGTAAATACTGCATCATCATTGTGTCATAAATAAATAAAATTATTTAATGTCTAAAAATTATAAATAAAATACCACTATGTTGGAAATATTTATATATTTCTAATGAATTTTTATAGTCGATTTTATATTTGTTTCAACCCTAAATAAAAAATGGTTCAGTTATTAAACATTGAATTTAATACTTTTAACTCTTGTTTAAATAAAACAATAATAAATATCCTAATATAATCCAAGTGGAACAAAGAGGATCATATTTTATTCCTATGGTTATTTAGTCGAATAAAACTTATCGAATAGAATTAGGAAATGTTTTATGGTAATTATAAGATCATTTTATCGTTAATTATCTTGTTTACTTTTAACCGTACTAAATAAAAGTCAAAAGTTACTATTCACCAGAAATTATTTTCAACATATTAAACAACATTTTTCATAATCATGTCAACCATATCTCTGTGATTTTTGAAATTCAACTCACAGAATTAATAAAATTATGTTTTCTTCAAATTTGCAAATGCTCCTAAAAGGTTGGAAAAACATTAAAAGGTTAAATAAAATTTTATATGTCGAATTTTATTATAAAATGACTACAAAGAAATTAATATAACAGATATAGGTATTATATATCCATTTTTACTAAAACAATTTAAATAAAATAAATAATTATTTCAACATAAAGTCAGTTTTAAATAATAACGTAGTGTTTTTCACTTTTTATCAAAAATTGAATGTTTTCATAAAAATACCAAAAAATTACCCTAAGCTAGTTTTGATATTCCGAATAAAAAAATTCCGTACATTTTACCAAATTCATAACATTTAAGTTTCATTTATTAATTTAAAATTAATTTCTTTTTTCAAAACCAAAAATTCGTTTTAAGAAATGTATAAACTATCAAAAGATTGACATGTGTTTATGTCAAATTTAATTGTTAAATTACTTGTAATGACCTAAATTGTTATAAATGATAAAAAATATAATCTAATTATATTTCAAAACCATTCAAATTCATAATATAAAACTATAAATTATTTCAATTAAAAAAGTTGTTTTCAATTAAAACATAGTATTTTTTACTATTCAAAAAAAATATGAATGTTATCGGAAATGTACCAAAAACTTGTCCAAACTAAATTATTATGTACTTCTTCTAAATAAGATGTTTATTTAATCAAATTTATTATAAAAGTGTTAGGTATTTCACTTAAAAAAATTACCCTTAGTAGGTGGTAAAATTTCATTTTTGAAAAATACATACTTTATATGAAAATGTTAATTTGTTATTATATAATTTCTAGAAAAACATAGTATGGGTGTTAAAGTTATATAGATTATATAAGATTCAAAATTCAGTTAATACTATTCATACCTCCTTTTTAACAGCTAGTTTGGTAAGTTTTGGTGCGTTCGAACTCAGTGTTGTGTGTAGAACAAGATATTGAATTACTTTAATAAGATAACGTGCTATAAAATCATGGGGTGTTACATTCTCCCCTCCTATAATAAATCGAGTCCTCATAATTTGAAATTGTTCTTCATAATTGAAAGGTTAAAAATAGCAAAATACGTCTGTGGAAAACCCACATCAGAAATTGGGTTATTTAAATTTAATCTTCGTAAGAGGGAAAGGGAAATGAAAAAGTCACCACCAAATTATGATCTAAAATAGGAGAAAATTGGTGGCAATTAGAGACACATAATTAGAGGAAAATGTAAATATATATAGGGATCGATTGAGGTCATCAATCACAGATAAGTGTAAAATTGAGGGCCTCAAATCCATCAATCTATGTTGATTTAAAATATCATCAGTTCAACAGAACATAAGGTATTAGGATAACACATTTTTGGTTTTCAGATCCCTTACCTAAAGTTTAAGAATTAATTTCCTCATAGAATAAGAGAGAAAAATATACATTACAAGTATTGTTCCATCCTTTAACTAATTTTTACCACAAACTCGTCTTTCACACTAAAAGATAATATAAATTAAAAATATTCTATTTATCCAAATCGTATAGGGTTAAAAAAATGAATCTATAATTGATCTATCAGAACTTTTTGTAAAACTACATTATACAATCTAGGACATCACGTGGGCTAGTTTTAGGTGATTCACCCGTGCCTCCCTTCGATTGTGGTTTCATGTCTCGCGGACTTGCCGGATGCGAAGGGTTGTGGCCCGACCTCCGGGTTGTCCTTTTTATGAAAATAAAAAAAGAATCTCAAGAAATAATTTGACCATAACAATAGTATCCAATGCCATACATAATCGATTCCAACCATTAGAATTAACAAAAATACTTCTGTCCAATCTCACAGTCCAAAATTTATAAGAAAGGTAAGCAGAATGAAGATCCTTTTTGCCACATAATAACATTTGAAAACCATCATCATGTATTCTTTTAAAACATTGTAACACCCTGAATTACCAGAAAACCATATTTATTACATTCATGATCCATTATTGTTTATAAAATACTGGATATACTCCTTCTATCAAAAAATGTTGTAAACTCCAATAATGATGGAAAATACAAATCATTAATCAGTTTCAAGGTAGTCAATAATATCCAATATAATTTATTCAAATAAATCATATATTATTCCAAAATCACTACCTCAGTATCCAAACAATATTATGGTGTATCTTTCTCTCAACCATATATTTTCCAAAAAAAATTAACCTACTATTGAGTCACTTTTCTTGGTTCCACACAACCTCAAGTCCATAATGAAATAGTACTGTAGTACAATCCTTATATATTTGATTATTCTTATAACATGTACATCATTAATATAATACTATAATGACACAATATTTTAATAAGAAAATAATAACTCTAATTATTCCTCTTCATCTTATGTAGTGTCATAACTTGATTATTATCCAATAGTAGCATTTGGTGTATACTCTGATGGTTTGAACAGTAATTTTCATAGTGTCCCAACTCCTTGTAGATTAAGCATTATACATTTGAATTATCTTTCATACCCTTCTAGTCACATACTTGGTGCCCTTTTTCTCCACACTTATGACAAAGTCCCATTCCCTTCAAGCATTTAGCAGGGTGAGTTTTTCCATAGTTATCACATATTTGAGAATCCTTCTTTCCCCTATTCCGTTTATCCATCTTTCTTTCTTCCATCCTTTTCATCTCTTGCTTCCCTTAAAATACACATGACTTGGAGAATTATTTAATTATCTTATTAACACATGATATTATTTCTTTAAATGATGATAATACATGGGAGACTATTTCCCTTTTAAATGTTGGCTTAATTCCATGAAAGATATAATCCTTCTTAATCTTTCGAACATGCGTATTGTTGTAATTCTCATTCCTTATACTAGGAACCATTTCTGAACAATGACATTCACTAGGTTAGTTTATGAATCGAAATACATAATTCCAAACTTGTAAAATACCTAACATTAATTGGAAAGATTATTCATTTGATCTGTAATCATAAAATGTTTTCTTTGAGGAATTATTTACTCCTAAATCCTTCATAATGGATTGTAATGAAAATGTGAATTATCCTAAACATATCCCCGGGGAGTGTCATAACCAAGTGTGAAGCAAGGCCCATTTTCGTGTACCAGGATATGCCGGGTCAAGTCTGAAACTACTTTTTAGAGTTTTCACTCCTAGTTACATTTGTGTCAGAGCTGCCTCTACCTGCTTGTATCTAGGTAGGGATTTATTTCGTGGAAAATACACCAAATCTCCACATTACCACATTTCTAGGAATTTATTCTATACTAATCCTCAAAGTCTATCTTTGGGTAGTGTGATCTAATAAATGTTTATCTAAATATATTTACAAGTTTGTTGCTAAACATCCTTTGATACCAACTACAATGCCCTGACCCCAGTTACCCAAATTCAGTGCATTATTACATAATATTGGCATGATCACATGGGATAAAATCCCGAAAGACTGATCAATTTAGTAGACATAGAAATATATTACATTCATCAACCTCACATTACAATTTCAAACATAAAATACATCATAGATATTTCATTGAGAATTACATTATTCCCATTTAGCTTAACCGTAAAAATAATTCATAATACACTTCTTGAAAATCCTAAGAAGATAAAACTTAAGGAATAGGTGAGCTCATATTATTAGTAAGGGTAAACAATTTAGCGGATTATAACATAAATAATATGCATGGTGAATAATTCAAATCACATGACTTTGCAAATATTAAACATGAACTCTTTATGTCAGAAATATGAGTTGAGTAAATAATGCCATGTTAAAACATAGTCATGGGTATTCTACTAGTCGAATAACCACATGGACCATCAATATTATTTTCATAACGAGGGAATGTATAATTAGATACATTCTGAAACAACTTGTCCAGGCCTCGGCCAAGATGTCTAAAAATGATTTAGGCCTCGGCCAAAACCATATACCAAATTGGGAAAGGCCTTGGACAATTCCACATCTAATTGTCTCATGAGACCTACCAATGCATCGAGGTGCTATAGCAGGCTCCACTAGTCACATAATAAGTCCAATACATTCCTCGTATGAAAAGGTTGAAACATAATATAAACATTCGTATTAAAACTAGCATACGAAATGTCAATACATTAACCATAAAAATGAATGGTATAAAAAAATTTCCCAGTCAAACATATTATAAATCATTCAATATAATATAGAATATTATATTATAATAAATCCACCGTAATCAAGAATAATATCCTGCAAAGGATGTTGACATAGTTAAAAATGATCAGTATAACGTTTTGGGAGAAATATCCATTTTCGTGAATCCATTTAAAAGTCACACATTTATAAAGGAAGTAATTTAAAAGATATTTTTTAATCAAAGTGTCCCATACCACTTAAAAGCTTTTGAAAAAAAATTTTATTTCAAAACATTCATTCCCATTTAAATAAATCCTTAAAATCATTTTGAAAACATGGACATAAATTAATATGACTTAGAAAGATACATCTTTAAAACATTTAAATGATGATCTAGTTAAATAGACCATCCCATAAAGATTTATTTTGAAATTTTATTATGAAATACCGGTATCAATGATAACTATGTCCCAGTAAATACTTACACATAAAAAATCGTGGATAATAATGAGATTGAAGAAATAACCCTTACCTTGCACATTCCTTTAGTCGAGGGTACCTTTTACCTCCTTTATAATGTCCATAGTATGTTATTAACTTATAACACAAAAATATTCATATTTATTATATCATACATGATTCATTTATGAAATTATACTACCCATTTAATAATTATTTCATTATCAAATTAACATTTTGGGTAATAGTCTCTTTCTTTATCGTACGTGTTTTAACTTTTTATTCTTGATCGTATCATTTAGATCATGATTTATATTATTCCAGAATATAAAACTTGATTTATGTATCAAATATATTCAGAATATAAATATTTATAATATATATATATATATATGAAATGGAAGGAACCTTTTATGGAGACAATAGGTCATACATATGTATAAATGTTGTTTCCGTTTTCATATCGTATTGAACGGAAGTAAGTGAATAAAATATATGTAAGTAATTAAATATATATATATATATATATCTAGTACCATTATTATGTAATATATTACATTTTTATTAATAATATATATCATTATAATCATCGTTGAATGGTGAATGCGGGAATGAATCTCATAGCGTCATGGAGACGGTAATCCGTACGTACGCACGAGCGACAATATCATTATATTGATGGTGAAATTTTATGTAATTGGATGTTATATTATATATAAAGAATCATTAAAATGTTATATTTATTTTTTACATCAGTTATACTCATTATTATACTTATCCAAATAATGATGTGTTTGAGTAACAAACTACACCATGACGTGGAGATGGTAAACTGTACGTACGCACGTATGGTGAATTTTTCATTTATAGGATGGTTAGAATAAATAATTTGGTTATACCATATTTATAATAACATCACAACATGTATTAGGTACTGGAAATATTATTTTTCTATGGAAACAACAAAGAAAGAGGAAGTGGAAGATGAAATGAACTTGAAAGAGTGTGATTAAATTGTTACCTCTTCTTTGGGTGTTTCCTTTTGAGTTGATCAAAAGAGATCTTTAGGTTGTATTTATAATAAATGCAAGGACTCTAGGTTGATTTGAGGGAAGTCAAGAGGATATTGGGAAGGGGTTGGCTGAACCAAATGGATTTGGAGGTGTGATTTTGAGAGAAGGGGAGGGTCACTTTAGAAAAGTTTAAAATATTAATTTATTATACAATCATATTTAGTTAATAATGGCTCCAAATGAATTTATATCGACCCTTAGGTGGTTATGGGACAAAATAATCTCCACCAATAGGTTTTATTTATGTTTATCTTACCATATTAACCTTATCTTTTAGATTTAACTCTTAGTTATGTAGTTTAATTTTTACTGTGTCGTCTTGTATTCTTACACTATATGACTAATAACATACTCTAAACTTCCAAGAGAACTTAAGGTGGTTCATGAATGACATACATGATATTATTTGAGCATTTTGGTGGATCCTTATATTTTTTGGAATGTTATAGAAACCAAAAATATAGTATTTGTTTTAAAACCTAATTTATGTCTATTTTGACACTATTTCATATCTTGTTTCTGGTTGACAGTCATAATAGCCTTATCACTTCTAAAAAAATTATCTAATCAACCCAAAAATGTCATATTAACCGATGAAATTATTTTAAATCATTATAAGTCTCAATTTACATTTATTTGGATATTTATAATATCAATTATTTTAATATTTCATTAATAAGCTCATTACTGCATCATTATTGTGTCATAAATAAATTTAATTATATATGTTCAAAAAATATTTAATAAAATACCATTATTTATGAAATATTTTTAGATTTTTAATGAATATTTATAGTCAAATTTATATTGTGTGTAACTCAATATAAAAATGGTTTTTTATTAAACATTGAATTTAACACTTTTAACTCTTCTTTAAATAAAATAATAATAAATGTCCTCATATAATAATGTGGACCAAACCGGATCATATTTTTTCCTAAGGTTGTTTTTATTCAAATTACACTTATAAAATAGAATTAGGATTTGTTTTTGGGTAACTATAATATCATTTTGACCCTTAAATACCAAATTTACTTTTAATCGTGGTAAATAAAAGTAAACAATTACTCTTCCCCAAAAATTATTTTCATCATGTTGAACCAAATTTTACTTACTGATGTCATCTGTGTCTTTGGGATTTTTGAAATTCAATACATAAAAGCGGTAAAACTATGTTTTATGTAAATTTTCAAATGCTCTTAGAAGTTCGGTAAAAAACGTTAAAAAGTTCAATAAAATTTTATTAATATAATATTAATATAAAATGACTCAAATGAATTACATTGAAATTATCTATTTTCTATATATCTATTTTGACTTATTATAAATTTAAATAAAATGAATAATTATTTAATTAAAAAGTCCGTTTTAAATAATAATGTAGTGTTTTCACTATTCATCAAAAATTGAAAGTGTTCAGAAAAATATAAAAAATTTACCCTAAGATAATTTTGATAACCAGAATTCAAAAAATGAAGTCCATTTTACCATATTCAAAACATTTATGTTGAATTTATTAATGTAAAATTAATTCCCGTTATCAAAACCAAAAAGCGGGTTTTTTAAAAAGTAAAATATATCAAAAGATAGACATGTGTTTATGTCATTTTTATATGTGAAATTACTTATAATGACCTACATTGTATTAAATGACAAACGTATAATCCAATTATACTTCAAAACCATTCAAATGCATAATTTAACACTATAAATTATTTTGATTAAAAAAGTAGTTTTCAATTAAAACATAGTATTTTCCACTATTCATCAAAATATGAATGTTATCAGAAAAGTAATAAAAATTTGTACAAACTAAATTTTTATATCTCGCTTCTAAATAATAAGTTATTTTTTTCAGATTTAATATGAAATTTTCAGGTATTTCATTTAAAAAAATTCACCATTAGAAGGCGGTAAAATTGCATTTTTGAAAAATACATCCTTTATCTGAAAAATTGAATTTGTTCTTATAAGATTTTTAAGAAACACATAATATGGGAGTTATAAATATATTGAGTATATAAGATTAAAAATGCAGTTAATACTATTCATAACCACTTTTTGAACGACTGGTTTGGTAAGTTGTGGTGTGTTTGAATTCGGTGTTGCGTGTAGCGCAAGCTATTGAATTACTTTAATGAGATAATGTACTATAAAATCTTGGGGTGTTATATATCGGGAAAATAGAAGCTGCTTACCACTAACCTCGGAATAATGTGGTACTCATCCCTAATGAGTACCATGGGTATGCTGGGTCATACAGAAGTCGCTCCCCACCGTAGGCATGTCGGGGCACACAGAAGCTGCTTCCCACCATGGCCATACTAAGGTACTCCTCATGTTGAGTACAGCGGATCTTCCGAGTCACAAAGATCTGCTCCCCATAGTGGACCTTTCGGGTCACAAGGAAGATTCTTTCCGCATGTCCATAGAAGCTGATCCACACAGGGTCTCTTTTTAGTAGTGTTTAGGTCTCATCCAACTGCAGGGTTTCTGTACATAGTGCACTAGATTATGGGAGAACCGCCCCCCATCCATTTGTTGAATTTCAACATACATGAAAGTCTCTATAGACTATTAAAAAATATCTATCTAATCAGTAGGGTTCCAATACCACAAATGGATCGTAAATCAGAGTCCCGGTTTGAAAGATAATGACTTTTTCCAAAAAGGGGCAAGTCATGCCCTGGTCTGCCAACCCAACCCTGATGCCAGCATAGCTTGGTTCCAACCCTGTCTAGCCCGTTGGGTTGCGGGTCCGGATTGACCCAATGGGGTGGGTCTGGTCTGGGTAGCCGGGATGCGGTTGGAAGCCTTTTCCGACTTCACCTTTCCATGGGGGTCGTTCGCGGGGCGACTGACTACCGCAGACAGTTGACAATGGCCTACCATGTGCGACACGGCACGATGCTGTGTCTATGGGAATTTATGTGGTAGGGTGCCACATCAGTCCCCCACCAGCTACCTTCATAGAGTTTGGCTACTACTTATGCACCACTGTGGCCCATGTCGGTTACAAACAGTCTCCTGGCACACTGTCATGGTGCACCGCTGCCCACCCGTAGCTACCGTCGTGGGCCTCCATGCCAACATCTTCTTATGTGGGCCATAGGGTCCACTCTGGTGGTCAGGTCTTTGTTCTATTTGTGCCTATGACATCCTTGAGAATTCATCTTCCCTTTGATGGCATCAAATTCCCCTTTCCACCACTTTGAATACACAGTCACACAGAACACACAATACACACAAGGTAGAGGAGGTGGAACCTTATTCATGTCAGCCCATGCCCTGCGTGTTAGAGTTTTATAACACATTGGATAATGATTTGATGTTCTATCAAAATATAAATAATCCCGACATATAAAACTTAAAAAAAACCCTCTTGTAAGAACGACTGATTTGCGGTTCAACCTGTTCATGGGTTGATCTTCATTCATCGTTTTTGAATAAAGAGATGGGAATCTTAAAACAAAAAAACCCATAACTCAATGAAGATCAACATTGAAGCGGTCTGATCGTGAAGATTCCAGAGGTCAAAGGAATTCATCCCTCACCCTTACCGTTCATTGAGATGCATCGAAGTTTTTATCAATTCACTGGTATTCGTCATTCATCATTGGAGAGAGTTCTCGCCATCAGTTCATCAGATAAATTCCACCCTTTGATTGTCAACTCTCCAATGCATTAACCCATTAAAAGAAAAACAAGTCGTAGTTTTTCTGTAATTTTGTGACTCCACGTCGTTACACTATTTCATTTATAAAATATTTTATCTGTTATTCTTCAATTATTACATTGTTATCCTGCAAAAAATTGAGCCATTAATGAGTTTTATTTCATGCGCCTTGTTGCTGCACTGCATCACCACCCTCTGGCACTCAACGATGAGAAAATAAAAATAAAATAACTTTTTAATTAATTATATTAATTTCTAAAAAGTCTAAAAAAATTCTTTTTTAGTTTACTGTCGCCGGTATAATTTATCTCCATTCTAGGTGAATATCAACATTATGAGACCAAAAGTGTCATCATATTTTGGATTTGAGCATCGGTTTAATAGTTAGAAAAACCTGCTCACACTTTTACTTAAACGAACTTAAAAAAGGTACAAAATTCTATTTTTGGCTCACCACCCCTTGGAATCAGGTGTCTTCATGCATATGTCCTTAAATCAATTCTATATAATTAAACTAAATTCAGTGGAATTTATGGGATATTATAATATCTCACTCCAATTCATTGGGTAATGATTTATACCTCATGAGATAAACATTACTGGAATGGAAAGTAAATCCTATTAAAAAATACATGGGTGAAACAAGGAGTAAAATTGGTTCAGAAATGGAATTTGTCTAGGATGATGGTCTCAGCAATGTGCCTTGATTAATATAAAATAATTTTCTATTCTTATGTGTGTCTGCCACAAAATTTCATGACTTATGTTATGACTATTTTGAATGAATTTCTCTTTTATCATTTATCTCATTACATGATATTATGAAATTTATATGTAGGATATTATTTTCAAATTTTTTGTTCTTATAATTTTTATATGATTTATATTTCCATTGTTTACCCTCACTGTGAATTTTATCTCACCCTTTCATATGTTTATTATCCCTATGTTACGAAGAAGGTTTTCATGTATGATATGTAAAAAAGGAGTCCAGTTATGATGAAATAACCAGCAAAAAATGTGGCTATTTTATGAACTATTTGTTTATGTTTCTCTGTTTCTAGAGACACTAAACCTATATTGTCCTAGAATAGTTTTTGTTATGTTATGTAACAAATATTCTTCAATTTTTAAGTAATATATATATGTAATGTATGGGTCGTTAAAGATGGTATCAAAGCAAAGGTATAGTTATCCTTTGGACACTAGGATGAGAAAGCCTTAGTAAGAACAAATAAGGTATATATATATATCTGTATATATTTATAGGATACAATTATAATGTTCTAGAAATGACCATGAATAACCTAGGAAAAAACCTAAAGTGTCCAAAATCGGAATTTTATTCTTGATTATGTGGTTTTACTCTTATGATTAGCATTTCTCAAACTATGAATCTTAGTGTTAGTCAATGGTCAGAACATGAAGGAACCACATTAATAATAAATTAGATGAGAAATGAAATGATTGTACCTCTAAGAAAAAACATATTATGGGAGTTAGAATGAAAAATATTATATCCATGCTCACAAACCTTTCTCAAGCAATGAATAATTCAAGTCTTCCAAATGAGAAAAAGAGGGAGCAACATTCTATTGAATCTATCATAAGGAAACTGCCACCATCATTCAGTGGGTTTTTTGATCCATTAGTGGATGGAAAATGGATAAATACCAATGGAAATATATTTTCATTTCTAAAATGTTATGAACATGATATAGTCGTCTAGTAATATATCATTTGGAAGGTGAAGTTGGTGAATGGTGTAATCTTATCCTGAATACGAGGTAAAGAGATGAAATTGATTCCATGGAATGGGATAAGTTCAGGAATTTTTTTTCAACATGTACTTTCCTCATATTCTTCTAAAAAATATGGAAATTGAGTTATTAAAACTTAAGTAAAAGGGAGATGAATCTGTTGGTGTCTATCAAGAGAAATTTTCAAGACATGGTATTCTTCTGAAATTACTATCCAACATCAGAGTAAAATCTTTCAATTCTTTAGTGGTGTAAAACCATGTCTCTAAAAGGAATTATCCATAAGAGACTTCAATATATATGAGTAAATTTATTGATGTTCACCCAATGTTGATATGTTGATTGTAGTAACCCATAAGTCATATAGTTTTGATAAGAAGGGAAAAATGGAATTCAATGGAAAATATAAAGAACACAATAATTAGAATGTGAGTTTTCCCTTATGTTCAATGTGTGGAAAGAAACATGGAGGGAATTTTATTAAAGGGACTAGTAAATGTGTGGAAAAGAGGGTCATCAGGAGGTTGAATTCTATAGTGACATAAAAAATATATCTAATCATGTGAACAAAGAAAATACTACATAGAATGCACCTCCTACACTTCAATGGTAAACGTTCAAGAAAATGTGGAATTATTCCAATCAATTCCCTAATCCATTTGTTATTGATGATGACCAACATCAACAAACTCTTAAGAAAAAAAGAAAAATGAAGGTCATATGAAACCACTATCAGTGACGTGGAGTATGATAATGATGTAGTTAAAAGTACACAAATCATCCAGTTTAAATTAGAAAATGTTTTTATTTTATTTTGGATGCACCCTCACTTTTATATCTAATGAAATTTCTAAGGGTATCACCATTTTACATCATAAATTAGATGTTTAGGTTTATGTGACAAGTCTTAATTCCACACCAGTCACATCAAATTTTATAATTCTTTTGTGGTTTATGTTTGTGGGAATGTGATTCCTATAAATCTTTTGATTCATTATATAGATTAATTTGATGTGATTTCTGGCACGAATTAGATTTCACTATATAGAGATCATATCAATTTCAATGTAAGGGAAGTCACATATCGTATTCTAGATCAATCTATGATCATCTATCGATGCATGGATGAATATAAACATTCAGTATAAATTTATTTCATCTAATGGGTCTTGATTGCTATAAATGGAGGTCATTTATCTCAAATGGTTGTGGTGAAACTTGTGATTAAGTAAGACCACATTTGTATAAAAGTTTGATGATGTATTTTCAAATGAATTCATTGGTCTTCCAACAAATCCTTATGTTGAGTTTTCAATAGAATATATAGAGAGTGCTATTCCTATTTTAAATATACCTTATAGAATGGCCCCAATTGAGTTGTAGGAATTGAAAAAGAAACTCAAAGAGAATCTTCATAATGGATTCATACACCCAAGTGCGTCACCTTGGGGAGAACCTTTTCTATTAGTTATTAATAAAGACAAATCAATGAGACTCTACATTGATTGTCGAGAACTTAACAAGATCACTACCAAGAACAAATATCCTCTACCCTGCATTGATGATATATTTGACCAACTATACGGAGCTCAATAATTTTATAATATTTATCTTTATTCAGGATATCATCAATTAAGTGTCAAAAAGGAGGATATTCTAAATACAACATTTCGTTCAAGGTATGTACACTATGAATTTACAGTGACGAATTTTGGTCTTACTAATGCACATCTATCTTGATGGATCTAATGAATAGTGTTTTTAGAGACTATCTTGATCATTTTATGGTAGACTTTATAGAAGATATTCTGGTCTATTCAAAGAGCTAGAAAGAACATGAAGATCACATGAAAATTATACTGAAGACCATGACAAATGAAAGGATTTACGCAAAATTTACCAAGTGCGAATTTTGGCACCAGAAAGTTATATTTTTGGGTCACATAATCTCAAGAGAGGGGATATATGTGGATAAAAAAAATAAATGTTATTGAACGATGTTGAAGACCAACAATAGTAATTAAGATCAAAATATTTATTGGTTTGGCTGGATTTTATCGATGTATTTTTAAATATTTTTCATGATTATCTAATCCAATAACCAAGATTAGTCAAAAAAGGATTTCTGTTTGTTTGGATGGAGGAATGTGAAGACAATTTCAAAGGGATAAAAAGAAGGTTATCTACTGCACCTGTTCTCACACTCATTTTTATTGGGGGAAGTTTTATGATCTAAAGTGATACATCCAAGAAGGTACTGGTATGTTTTCTCATGAAAAATGATATGGTGAAAGCTTATGCCTCACAGATGTTGAAAATCCACGAGAAAAAGTACCCAACTCATGATTTGGATTTAGATGAGGTAATATTTTCATCATTGATATAGTGTCATTATTTAATGGTGAATCGTGTGATATTTATACTGATTATAAATGTTTAAAGTACATTTTCACACAAATGGACATGAATACGTGAAAAAGAAGATGGTTGGATTAGATTAAATGTTATTACTGCTCAATACATTTCCACGTTGGGAAGTGGAACAAGGTAGAAGATTATTGAGTCAAAAAGACCATGCTAGATTATCCTTGATTATGATCACAAAGGATCCAATATTTACTAATTTGAAAAGGTTGGATTTGGAAATTTTAATGGAAAGGGAAAAATATTAACTTTCTGAAATGAAAGTTAAAAAATCTATACAAGTGATGATTAAGGAGGAGCGGAAGGAGTATGTAGACTTACTAAAGAAGGTGATAAATGTTCCTGAATTCATCTTTTATTATGATGATATAATATGTTTCAAGAACCATATTTTTATTCTTCCCATACTCGAATTAAATAAGGATCTATTGGATGAGTCTCATAGTTCTTCATTATCTACTCACCATGTATAAACAATGATGTATAAGGACATGAAAGAGTTATTTAGGTGGGATTTCATGAAATGAGAGGTCACCGAATATTTCTCTCAATGCTAAGTTTATCAATAAGTTAAGGATGAGAGACAGATGTCTATTGGGATGTTACATCCATTACCCAAACCGGAATGGAAATTTGAAAACATCTCTATGGAATTTTTTATCAGACTTCCCAAAACATCCAAATGCATTAATGATATCTAGGTTATAGTTGATCAATTAATGATATAGACACACTTAATTACTATTATAGAGGATTTATATCTTGAGTAGCCTTCCAGGATATATTTAAAAGATGTGGTAAGATTTCATGGAGTACCACATTCCATTATATCCCATCGGGATCCATGGTTTACCGCGATTTTCTAGAGATTTCTTCAGAAATATTTGGAAAAAGAGTTTTGTTTCATCACTGCATATCATCATCAGGAATGCGGGTAGTCTTAGAGGAAAATTCAATCTCTAGAAAACATATTGATATCATTCTCTATGGATTTAAATGGTGGTTAGGATCAACACCTACCATTGGTGGAATTTTCTTACAATAATAGCTTTCACTATAATATTTAGATGGATCTTAATAAATCCTTATTTGGAAACATGTGCATAACCCTAACTTATTGGGATGACGTTAGGGAAAGAAAGCTCTTGGAACTGATCTTTTTAATGAAATGGATGAAAATGTAAGATCTATTAAACTACACATAAGAGCATCTCAGAGTTGAAAAAAAGATATTCTAACCACTGAAGAAAAGGCCAAGATTTTGAGGTGGGTGATAAGGTATTTATTTGAATGTCACCCTTGAAGAGAGTTATGAGATTTAGAAATCAGGGCATGCTAAGCCATATGTATATTAGTCCTTTCAAAATTCTAGATCATGTTTAGAATGTAGGTTACCGATTGGAACTTCTAAAAAATATATCCCAAGTTCATGATGTGTTCCATGTATCTCTACAAATAATGTACATCCATGATCCTTCACATGTAATCTGCTCAGAATTCATACTGCTGGATAAAAATCATTCTTATGAAGAAAAACCAATAGATATTCTAAATCGTAGAGAAAAGTTCTATGAAATAAGACCACTAAATTGTTAAATGTTTTATGGAGGAACCCCCAATTTGAAGAAGCTACATGGGTACGTAAGGATATTATGAGGGTGATGTATCCTCATATTTTTAATTCCTTGTGATGAATTTCAATGGAGAAATTCCATTTTTGTGGTGAAGAATGTAATACATGGATGTTTTTTATAAAATATTTTCCTTAGATAATTTTTAATCTTCAGTTTCTTGTGTTTCATGTAATAATGAGTTTAAACGAATGATGAGACAACCTTAGTATAAAATTGATGTTATATCATTTCTTTTATATTAGTTGGAATAATTATAAAAACTTAAAAAAGAATTGTGAATTCTTTAGCTATCAGTTATTAAGGAAAAATATAAATTAGATCCTCATATTTTTGAGTGAATTAATATTGGTAATTAAATTAATGAGATATATATGTTATATACATAATAAAATAATTTTTATTCATCCAATGGTTATTTATATCATTGGGTGTGAATAAACCCTATTTGTTGTATAAACACCTTCTTTTTAATGAAAAAAGGGTAATCTTATTCCTTTGAATAAAGAACCCCTTTTAAATTATGATTTTGGCACATTAATAATTTTTTTATGACATCATAAACATGTTGTTTTAAAATGGGATATAAAAGTTTAAATTGGATTAATTAATGATATTTTCAGATAACATTTTGGTTTCAATGAATAGTAAAAACACACTAAATTTAAAGTGAAAACAAATTTTTTCATCATGAAATTTTATGTGGTTAAATTTTAATATTTAATGGATTAAATGTAAAAATAGAATATGTTTTTATCTTTAAATTTAATTTTTTTCATTATAATTAATTTTACATTGAATTTATATGTAAAAACATTTGAAGCATTTGTAATGTTTTAACATAAAAAACTTGTTCCCTCATTCCGACAATAGGATTTTTTTTAATTAATTACTGAAAATTTTGTGATTTGATTTTTTTTTTTAAAATGGGCATCATATTTGGAATCCATAGGTCCAAATTTTTTTAATATGATAATTTTATTTTTGGTCATTATGAATAGAGACTTTGGTAATTATTTTTATTACCATGGTTAATGTTAAATCAGGCAATTAATGGTAAAAGTAATATTAAAAAATTACATTAAGACCTATAAAAATACAATTGGATGACTAAATTAGACTCTTAGTATATATTTTTCGAAATATAATCACTTGATATCCACTTACATATGAATAAGACATGAATGTAATAAAAACTAATGAATGTGACAAAATGTTAAAATCTCATTTTGTATAAGTATATTAATTTTAATATATGGATAGTTAATATCGACTATAGATAGTCTATGGAAAGAGGGAGAAATTAAATAAATCATTTAAATTTATTTAAAATTTTTAGAGACTAAATAATTTCCATTAATGATGACACATTAGTATTGTAACCATTATTTTATTAATAAAAAGATCAAAACAATGGTTTTAAAAATATCAAAAGAAATATCATATGAACTAATTAACGTGATCTAAACATTTTCTATTTGGATATTACATTTTAGGAGTATATTGATTTTTTATGAATTTATCTTTTGTGTGTAATTTTTTAATGTCAAATGTAATGGACCGGGGTTTGGGGTCCATTACTTGGTGAAAAATCTAAGGTTGGAGTGTTCTGGGTGGTTTAGAATGCCATCCCAGCTCCTTAGTGAAGCTTGACCCCCTAACGGTAGCCTTATCCTACCAGTAGCAGGCCTACCGGTGGCTCAGCCTACCAGTAGCTCGGTCTACTAGTCGCAGCAGACTACCGGTAGCTCGGTCTACCAGTAGCCGTAGCCTACCGGTAACATGGTCTACTGGTAGTCGCAGCCTACCGGTAACTCGGTCTACCGGTAGCTTCCGCCTACTGGTAGCTCGGTGTACCGGTAGCCACAGCCTGCCGGTAGCTTGGCCTACCGGTAGCCGCAAACTCTGGTAGCTCGGTCTACTGGTAGCCGCTGCCTACCGGTAGCTCGACTCATGGTAGCTTGCACCTACCGGTAGCTCTTGGCTACAGGTAGCTCGCGCCTACCTCCATGGGTTTTTTCCAGTGGCACCCCTTTTTGTTTCGCAAAATGGTTTTTAAACCGTGTTTTGGCCCCTCTAAGCCTGTTTTAAAGACCATTAATGACAATTAATTAAATTTTTTCTGGGTACCCCTCAAATGAAGAACCATTAAATGAAAACATGGGTTCTGGTCACGCCCTAACCGCGTTTTCAGAAACGCCAGTAGGCATGTGCGTCGGTTTTAACCGCCTCGAAAGGCAGGGACCCTTTATTGACGTGTGGGGTGTCCCAGCCATGTGGTCCACCCATGACCCTGCGTCTTCCATGGTTTCAAAAATTTCTAGATATCTTAATCGTCATGGGGGACGCTGTATCCCAGCCCTTATCAGCATTTTCGATCACCCAGCGCTCGGAGTACCCTTCCTCCCGACGAGTACCCCGGAGTATTTCCTTGATCGCGTCCTATGGTGCTACTGCTCCTGATTTCGAGTTTCCATCAAGGACTTAACGTCGATCCTTGATCAATCAAGTAGGGATTTCACCTTTGTCTCTCCTTTATGTGTATCTTGTGGGGTGGGAACGCTACTGCATCTGCAGAATTGGATGAAACAGACTTTAATGAATATAATAAAAGGATTCTAATGAATTAAGGAGAGGGGTGTGAATGATGATGCTGCTCTTTTTATTCTCCTCTTTCATTATTAATGATTTTTGATTTTTGAGGGGTATGCCTATTGAAAATCATGGATGTTGGTGATCTTTCTCTATGCACTAACAAACCCTTACCTCTTGTGTTGGTCGTGTAAAGGAAATTGGTTAATTACGTATATTCAGCTAAATAAATAGAAAGCACCAAGATCAATCCTTTTCTGTGATAACCCCGACTAAAACATACCGAAATTGGAATCATGGAGTGTGTTATATCTTTTAAATATTAAAATACCATCATGGGCCTGTTTTGTGTTGGTGGTAGTGGTTTAGTTGTTTTTCATTCACGGGCCGATTGTTGGGTGATGTGGGTGGGGATGGGATCCCCTGTTGTTATGGTTTCGCTGGTTGTGAATTTGAGGTCGTGTGGTTACCTTCCTTATATCACGAATTTGGGGGGAATCCACTGTTGTTGAGGAACTGTTGGCTCCTGGGTTTTCGGAACATGGGGTAGTATCAAGGGGTTTTCCCTTGGATCCAGTACTTTGAGGGATCTCACTTATCCTTTTTGTGGTTGTGACTTTACAAGAGAACCGGGTGTGAACGTTTAAGTTGATGTTTGACTGTACTCTTCCCTTGGCTTGTTCTTATGCTTGATAGTTTCCCATGTAGGTGCATAAACTTATTTAAACATTATTACTGAACACGAAAACAAGGATGGAACAAATGGGTTTGGGTTTGGTGCAAGTTGTGACTTCGACACAGGTGTTGAGTGTGGTATTTAGATTGGCTGAAGAAAACCCTAGATTTGGGTGAGTGCTTGTTACCTATACATATACTTATAGTTTTTTTGTCTCTTGTTCGCACCACACCCAAGTTGAGCACTTATTGCTGAACACCCCCATTTCATGTGGGAGGGTGTTTTCCCAACACTTCTATAAGTGGCTGGTTATTAGCTCCTTTTCTGCTCCCTTTCCCGAATATCCCAAGACCCTACGGGCAGGGTATGATGGAATGAAGTCCATTATTAGCCCACGAATCTTCGGGTAGGGTAGCGTGGTGGTTGGACTAGGTGTGTGCGGGCAGGTGGTTTCCCAAGTGTCTTTGGGATGAGGCCCAGGTGTCTTCAGGCGTGGCAGTAGATCTTCTAGCCCAGGTGTCTTCGTGCGTGGCGGGGGTTGTTCTGGCCTAGGTGTTTCAGGCGTGGTTACGTGTGACAGTTCTAGCCCAGGTGTTTGCGGGCAGGGTTTGGCAGTGGGACTGCATGAGGATATGGCTCAGGTGTGTGTGGGCTGGGTGTGGCAGTGGGACTGCAGTGAGAATGGTGGGATTGGTTTGATGCGTAGGATGTCTTCAATAACCAGTGGGAAAGTGTCTTGGGGTACCCAAACTTCGATGTGCTTTTATTATACATTACATATCTTGCGCTATTTGTTGACTGTGGCCGGTGAGTGGGATGGATGAACCCCTTGAGAGTGTTTGGTTTTCTATTTCTCATAGGACATTAGTACGTCTCCCCACTTATGCATGAGAGATTTTGGTTTTCCCTACTGAGTATACATGTATGCTCACCCAACATATATAAAACTATTTTCAGGTTTCCAGGAGGACTTCAGGGATCATGCTGGTCCATACTAGCTCGGACCTTGGGGTAGCTGTTGTTGTCATTTTTCTTTCTTTTTGTACTTTATCTTTGGTGTTCTTGTATCATGTATCTTTTACTTTTGAACATGCATGTGGGAATGGTTTACTTTTGCCTTTAATTTTCTTTAAGTTTTGGTGTTATTGGGTTTCATCATCTTATTTCCCGATCTTATAAAAAAAGGGTAATTCCTAACATTTGTGTGTGATTTCTATACCCTTGGTGCTAGTTGCCACTCCGGGACCTATAGAAGGTGGGTTTCGGGGGTAATTATCTCTCCTTAAACTTAAAGAAGGAAGGGCTTGGCAATCTGCTGACTGTTCCCTCCTTCTAGTGAAGGCGGGTCATGACAGAATGGTATCAGAGGTGATGGTTGAGAGATAGGATGGAGTCTGGAGTTAGTAACAGTTAGGATTTCATGGGATGGTAGGGAAAAATTGTTGGGTGACCATGGTGTGTGAATTAGGCCAGGGAAGACCGGCTAGGACACATGATTTTAGGGCCCCCCGTGATCCGATGCAAGGATTCTGGACCTACCGAACGACCATGTGAGGCCATGCTGATTGCAGGGTAGAGACCCTAGGAAAGGTACATGCATCATAATGACTTGTGTTCTCATGTTTCATGGGTGTTTTGGGAATTGAAATCAATAAGAAGTTTATGAATTTTTTTTTTCTAGAACAATATTATTCACTATATGGGCTTAGGCATTCCTTGTTTACCTTGCAGATATGGCACCTGGGAGGTGACCACAGGAGGTACGGGCGATCGAGGCCTAGGAGGTTGACTTGGGCAATCGGCAGACGGCTGATCGAGAGGTGGAAGATGACCAATGGTAGATGATTCTTCGAGCCTTCCAGCGACAGACCCTTGAGAAGTATGAGGGTAGCATCTATGGCATTAAGACAGAAGGCTGGCTAATGGAGCTGGTGATTGCCTTCGACTTGATTCAGGCTCCGACCAAGTACTGGGTTCCTCTGGCCATCAGCCAGATGCGGGGAGTAGCACGTCAGAGGTGGATGCTCTACCTGGGGGAGAGGATAGAGGTTGAGGTGGTTTGGGCTGATTTCGAGAAGGAGTTCCGGGCGGAATTCCTCTCTTCTACAATGAAGGCAGAGAAGTGGCATGAGCTACACTCCCTCCAGCAGGGGAGTATGTTAGTAAGGGAGCTGGTAATGAAGTTCAAGAACCTCCTACATTTCGATCCGAACCTCTTTCCAGACAAGGAGTCTCGGGCATGATGTTTAGACGAGGCGCTCCGACCCTCCCTCCAGTACGTTGTTACCCCCTTTACCCTACCGACATACATGGAGGTCCAGAAGAAGGCCGAAGTGGTGGAGAGTATGCACACTCTAGGAGGTGTGTCACGAGAGGGTATTCAGGTAGGCCCGTCAAAGGGAAAGGCCGTCAGCACTAGACCTCCAGCATCGGGACCCTCTCGGTTCCGACAAGCATGGAGCAGGCCATAACAGTTCCAGTTCCGGTCCCCCAGTCCTTACCCCTTTCATTCGGGCCCAGGACCAAGGTTCTTTGTCTATGGGGGCCATGGAAATCTCTGAAATCAGTGCACGGAATGAGTTTCGTACTGTAGTGGAAGAAAGACCCAACACCTACCTCAGCAGCAGCTTCCAAATAGGCCCTTTCAGCACCAGCAGGGGCATCGAGCTTTCTCTCCTTCGAGGGTAGACGATGTAGGGGGAGGCCGACCATAGGGTGCTCCTCAGGGACCTCGATCGGGGCGTGTTCGGGGAGGTGACTGACATCCAAGGGGCAAAGGAGCTGGGCATTGACAGTTGCACGCCATAGAGGCAGTAGTTCCTGCGTGACCGGAGGTCATTCGAGGTACGATCAGTTTGTTTAGCACCTTTGCTTATGCCTTGTTCGATACCGGAGCTTCGCGCTCCTTCGTTTCACCCTGTATAGCTCATGCTTTGGCTTTAGATGCCGAGATACTTCCAATTCCCCTGGTGCTGAGCACACTAGTCGGTGGTCAGACTGACTTGTTATATGGTTTTTGAGGATGCAGACTGATGGTAGGGCTGCATCAGTCGGTCCGGGATCTCCTACTATTGCAGATACAGCCATACGATGTCATCCTAGGAATCGACTAGCTGTTCTCTGTGTGTGACGTCATCAACTGCTTCCGAGGAAGGGTCATGTTTTCAGACATGGGCGGTCGGCGCGTTACTTTCACCGATGAGCGGAGCGGTCAGAAGGGAAGTTGGCGAGAGAAACCCATGCTCTCCTTGTTCACCGAGCTATCAGTAGAGTTAGTAGATGCTGAGATGATGGAGATACTAGGGATCTTTAGTGAGTTTATGGACATCTTCCCTGAGGAGGTGAGGACTCTACCCCCTCAACGTGATATCGAATTTGGGAAGACTTGCATCCTGGTGGTCGTCCGATTTTGATGCTTCCTTGCCGGATGGAACCTTCGGAGCTACGAGAGCTGTGGATTCAGATTGAAAATCTAATGAAGAGGGGTTATGTTCGACCAAGTGCTTCACTGTGGGGTGATCCAGTCTCGTTCGCAATGAAGGAAGATCATGGTCTTAGGTTGTGCATAGACTACCAGAGGCTGAATTAAGTGACGATCAAGAATCGCTACCCTCTTCCGAGGATAAAAAATATTTTCGACTAGCTCAAAAGAGCAGGATGGTTCTCGAAGATTGACCTGCAGTCTAGGTATCACCAGTGGAGGGTGACATCCTGAAGATGGTCATCAGGTGCAGATATGGACACTTCGAGTTTGTGGTCATGCATTTTGGTGTTATTAACGACCCAGTTGTATTCATGGGTCTTATGAACTATTTCTTCTAGGAGTACCTAGATCGGTTCATAGTTGTATTCATCGACAACATCCTGATCTATTCAACATCAGAGGAGGACAACGTGGAGCAACTAAGGACGGTTTTGGAGGTCCTTCGACAGCACCAGCTCTATTGGAAGTTGTCTAAATGCAAGTTCTAGATGCGAGATGTCCACTTCCTTGGGAATATAGTGTCCAAACAAGGGGTGGTGGTGGTCCCATAAATGGTTGAGGTGGTTGTTTCTTGGGCAGCACCCAAGAATGTGGAAGAGGTTCGCAGTTTCCTTGGGTTGGAAGGTTACTATCAGAGGTTTATACCCAACTTCTCCTGAGTTGCATCCCCATTGATAGCCATGACCAAGAAGGACCAGGCCTTCGAGTGGGGAAACCAGTGCCAGACTGCTTTTGTATACCTAAAGGAGAAGATGGTTAGTGCTCCAGTGCTCTAATTTCCAGAGGAAGGGGTGTTGTTTTAAGTGTTCTGTGATGCTTCCAGCCTTGGGTTGTGATGTGTGCTGATACAGTAGTGAGGAGTGATCTCTTATGGGTCTAGGAAGTTATTTCCTCATGAACGTAACTATGCCACCCACGATCTGGAGCTTGTAGCCGTAGTGTTCGCATTAAAGTTTTGGCGACATTGCCTCGTCGAAGAATGCTTTGTGGTCTTCTAATATCACAAGAGCTTGCGTTATGTCTTTTCCCAGCGAGATCTGAACTTGTGGAAGCAGAGATGGGTTGAGTTGCTCCAAGATTACGACATCGAGATCTCTTATACGGGGGGCAAGGGAAATGTTGTGACTGATGACCTAACCATGAAATTGCAGAAGGAAGTAGTTCGAGAATCGGCAGATGCCTAAAAGGCTATAGAGGAGTTGCCTACCTTGCACCTGGATGCGAGGATGGATAACTGAAGAGGTTGCATGTATTAGATGAATGTATAATCTTCTCTGTTTTATCAAGTCGATGAGTCTTAACGGGGAGACCCAGAGTGCATAGTGATGCGTGACCGAGTTGACAAGAGCAATGCTCCAGAAGGATGGACGGAGGATGGTCATAACCAGATTCTTTTCTGGGGAAAGATATTTGTTCCAGAGGCGATGTGTGGAAATATTCTTACTGAGTTCCAAAACTCACCCCTATAGGAACACCCAAGAGTTTCCAAGATGTACCAGGGTCTAAAGAGACAGTTCTGGTAGCCCGGAGTGAAGCGAGTGGTGGCAGAGTTTGTGTCCAAGTGCCAAGTGTGTCTGAAGGTGAAGGCTGAACACCGAGTTCCAGGCGGCCTGTTTGTATTCTCTAGATGTCCCCGAGTAGAAGTGGGAGGACATCTCAAAGGATTTTTTAATGGGATTGCCGAAGGTTCAAGGGGGGTATGATTCCGTCTGGGTAGTAGTGGACCGGTTGACAAAATCAGCTCACTTTCTGGCGTTTAAGGAGTCGAGTGCAGTGGATGATTTGGTACGAAGGTATGTGGACGAGGTTGTGTGGTTTCATGGAGTTACGAGGTCCATAGTATCAGATAGGGATGCATGGTTTACCTCACGAGTCTGGAGGGGATTTCAGCATGCTTTTGGAACTCAACTACGTCTTAGCACTGCTTTTCATCCCCAGACAGATGGACAGACAGAGCGCACCATCCAGAAATTGGAGGATATGTTGCGGGCATGTGTTTTGGACTCAAGAGGATCGTGGGTGTGAAATTTTCCTCTCTTATAGTTTCCTACAATAATAGCTATCACTCTACCATTGGTATGGCTCCTATAAAAACCTTGTACAGGAGGCCATGCCACTCACCTGTGTGTTGGACCGAAGTCGAAGAGGCAGGCATCCTTGGCCCGGAGGTGGTGCAGAGCACGACAGAGAAGGTCCATCTTATTCGGGAAAGGATGAAGGCAGACCAGGACCGATAGAAGTCGTATTCCAATAGCACTAGAAGGCCATTGGAGTTTGAGGTAGGAGACCATGTGTTCTAGAAGGTCTCCCCTCGGCGTGGACAACGAAGGTTTGGGAAAGGGAGTAAGCTCTCACCTAGGTTCATCGGACCCTTCGAGTTGTTGCGACAAGTTGGAAAGGAGGAATATGAGTTGGCATTGCCACCTCATTTGGAGAATTTCACAACATCTTTCACGTCTCCCAGCTTCGACGATACATACACGACGACTCCCATGTCATCGATTGGGGAGAGTTGGATGTAAAAGATTATGCGACCATCTTAGAGCGACTGGTCAAGATCGAGGATTGTAAAGAGAAAGTGCTTCGTGGATGAACCATCCCCTTGGTTCATTTGTTGTGGAGGCATGGTGGCCTGGAAGAGAGCACTTGGGAGCAGGAGGCCCAGTTCTGCGTTCAGTACCCAGATCTGTTCTGACATCCTTGTTGTTTTGTTATGACCCTTTTTGAGATGTTTTACCTTGTGCTTTAGTAAATGTGAAGTGCTTGTTTTTCTTAGCCATGAAATGATCTGTTTTTTTTCCTCTATGTGTGTCCAAATGTGTGATGATGTGAAGACCTGACTGCTAATCAAGACACATTAATGTGGATGCGGTTAAACACGTGTGGGCGAGTCAGTTCCACCCAAAGCGGATAATATCCTAACATGTAGGAAGGGACTTCCTGGATCATGTGATGGACAATGTGATCCTTGTGCTTTTTGTGTATGTTGAGATTGATAATTCTTGGGGGAGTGTTCTTGGATATAGTGGGGTCCTGTCCAGGCCTTCGAATAACTCAAGGGTTTGCTCCTAAGAAGTATCTTTAGAGGGTGGTTGTTTGGACCCCTCTTTCCTCCTTTCTGGTTGGTTCTTGTATTCTCGAGACGAGAATAGTTTGAGAAGTATCTAATGTAATGGCTCGGGGTTTGGTGTCCATTACTTGGTGAAATATCTGAGGTTGGAGTGTTCTGGGTGGTTTGGAAGGCCATCGTAGCTCCTCAGTAAAGCTTGACCCCCTAACGGTAGCCTTAGCCTACCGGTAGCAGGCCTACCGGTGGCACAGCCTACCGGTAGCTCGGTCTACCGGTAGCCTCCGCTTACCAGTAGCTCAGTCTACCAGTAGCCACCGCCTACCTGTAGCTCGGTCTACCGGTAGCCGCGGCCTACCGGTAGCTCGGTCTACCGGTAGCCACCGCCTACTGGTAGCTCGGTCTACCGGGAGCCACAACTTACCGGTAGCTCGGTCTACTGGTAGCCGCAGCCTACTGGTAGGTCGGATACTGGTAGCTCACACCTACTAGTAGCCGAGAGCTACCGATAGCTCGTTCCAACCTCCACGTGTTATTTTCCAGTGGCACCCCTTTTTGTTTCGCAAAACGGTTTTTAAACCGTGTTTTTGCCCCTCTAAGCCTGTTTTAAAGACCGTTAATGACAGTTAATTAAATTTTTGGTGGGTACCCCTCAAATGAAGAACCCTTAAATGAAAACATGGGTTCTGTTCATGCCCTAACCATGTTTTCAAAATTGCCAGTAGGCATGTGCATCGGTTTTGACCGCCCAGAAAGGCGGGGACCCTTTAATGACGCGTGGGGTGTCCCAGCCGCGTGATCAACCCACGACCCCGCATCTTCCGCGGTTTCTAGAATTGATCAATATCTTAACTTTCTTGGGGATGCTGTATCTCATCCCTTATCAGTCTTTTCGATCACCCAGCACTCGGAGTACCCTTCCTCCTGACGAATACCCCGGAGTTTTTCCTTGATCGTGTCCCGTGGTGATGCTGCTCCTAATTTTTAGTTTCCACCAAGGTCTTAACATCAATCTTTGATCAATCAAGTAGGGATTTTACATTCGTCTCTCCTTTATGTGTATCTTGTAGGGTGGGAACACTACTACTTCTGTAGAATTTGACGATCCGGACTTTAATGAATATAATAAAAGGATTCTAATGAATGAAGGGGAAGGGTGTGACCGATGATGCTGCTATTTTTTTCTCCTCTTTCATGATTAATGATTTCTGATTGGGGCAGGGTTACGCCTATTGAAAATCATGGCTGTTTTTATTCTTTCTCTATGAACTAATAAACCCTTACCTCTTTTGTTGGTCTTGTGAATGAAATTTATTAATTACGTATATTCGGCTAAATAAATTGAATGCACCAGGATCAAACCTTTTCTGTCATAACCCCAGCTAAAGCACACCGAAATTGGAATCATCGAGTGTGTTTAATCTTTTAAATCTGAAAATACTGGCATGGGCCTTCTTTGTGTTTTTGGTAGTGGTTTAGTTGTTATGCATTCACGGGACGATTGCTGGGTGATGTGGGTAGGGATGGGATCCCATGTTCTTATGGTTTCACTGGTTGTGAATTTTAGGTTGTGTGGTTACCTTCCTTATATCACGAATTGGGGTAGAATCCTTTGTTGTTGAGGAACCATTGGCACCTATGTATTGGGAACATGGGGTAGTATCTTGGGGTTTTTCCTTGGTTCCATTACTTTGAGGGATCTCACTTATCCATTTTTTGGTTGTGACTTTACAAGGGAACTGGGTGTGAACGTTTAAGTTGATGTTTGACTGCACTCTTCCCTAGGCTTGTTCTTATGCTTGCTAGTTTCTCAAGTAGGGGAAGAAACTTATTTAAACATTATTACTGAACACAAAAACAAGTATGGAACAAATGGGTTTTGGTTTGGTGTGAGTTGTGACTTGGACACGGGTGCTGAGTGTGTTCTTTAGCCTGGCTGAAGAAAAACCTATATTTGGGTGATTGCTTGTTACCTATACATATACATATTGTTTTGTGTTTCTTGTTCGCGCCCCACCCAAGTTGATCACTTAGTGCCGAACACCCCCATTTTATGGGGGAGGGTGTTTTTTCCAACAATTCTATAAGTGTCTAGTTATTATCTCATTTTCTGCTCCCTTTCTTGAATATCCCAAGAGTGTACGGGCATGCTGTGATGTCCTGAAGTCCATTATTAGCCTAAGAATCTTCGGGCAGAGTAGTGTGGTGGTTGGCCAAGGTGTGCGTGGGAAGCTGGTTTCCCATGTGTCTTCCAGATGAGGCCCAGGTGTCTTCGGGCATGGCAGTAGATCTTTTATCCCATGTGTCTTCGGGCATGGCGGTGGTTGTTCTAGCCTAGGTGTTTTCAGGCGTGGTTACATGTGACAGTTATGGCCCAGGTGTGTGCGGGCGGGGTGTGGCAGTGGGACTGCAGTGAGAATGGTGGCATTGGTTTGATGCATATGATGTCTTCAATATCCCGTGGGAAAGTGGTGTGGGGTACCCAAACATTGATGTGCTTTTATTATACATTACTTTTCTTGTGCTATTTGGTGAGTGTGGCCGGTGAGTGGGATGGATAAACTCCAAGATATTGTTTGGTTTTCTCTTTCTCACAGGACTTTAGTACGTCTCCCCACTTGTGCATGAGGGCTTTAGGTTTTTCCCTACTGAGTATACTTGTATGATCACCCTACGTATATATAATTGTTTTCAGGTTTCTAGGAGGACTTCAGGGATCATGCGGGTTCGTACTATCTCGGACCTTGGGGCAGTTGTTGTCGTTTTTCTTTCTTTTTGTATGTTATCTTTGGAGTTCCTGTATCACGTATCTTTTACTTTTGAACATGCATGTGGGAATGTTTTACTTTTGGCTTTACTTTTCTTTCAGTTTTGGTGTTGTTGGGTTTCATCAACTTATTTCCCAATCCTATAAAACAAAAAGGGTAATGCCTTCCATTTGTGTGTGATTTCTATACCATTTGTGCTAGTCTCCACTCCGAGACCTATAGAAGGCATGTTTCGGGGGTTATTATCTCTCCTTCAACATAATGAAGGAAGGTCTTGGCAATCTGCTGACCCTTCCCTCCTTCTGGTGAATGCGGGTCGTGACATCAAATAAGTGAATCATTTCAAAATTGACATTATTGATATTTTATAAAAATAAAATTTTATTAAATTTTTTAAAAATCATAATAATATTTATGAATTACAAATTGATAGTTATAAGATCTAACATGTTATAAAAGAGCCATTTAAGATCAATTAACATTATATAAGTAAATATTGATAACCATTAAATATATAGAATGTTATTACCATAATTAAAATTAAATAGAATGACTAAGTGTAAATTAAAATATATGGTTTAAATTGACCAGTTAACTTGTCCAAAATTTATTGGTTGATGAGATTAAAACCCTATCTCATCTCATCTTCTAAATGTGGTATTTTTTTAGTTTTTTGGTCTGGGAATTATTTTATTATAAATTATTATTTATGAAGTTCCCAAAACGTCCCCTCACCCCAATTATAAAAGGCACATCCTCCCTCACCTCCTACAATCATTTTGAGACTTGAATCCTGGCCATCCCCATACATTTTTTATAAACTTAACTATTTTCATTCTAGAGGTTCTGGTAATCTTCAATGACCAACTATAGTTCTCTATGAAGAGATTTAGAGGTAGCACGTCAAGGAAGAGGTAATCTCTTATACTGATTCATTCATACTTATTTCATCTTCTACATCATCTTAATTATTTGTTTCAAAATAAATTAATAGAATCAGTATCACTAATATAATTATATTTTATTATAAATATTAAAAAAACATCATTCAACTTCTATCCATCCTATGAAAAATGAAATCATTGCGCATGCGTACTTACGACTTACCGTCTCCACACTATGTTATAATTTTTTTTTCACCACCACCTTACATGGATGTGTATAATTACATAATTAATGACTATATATAATTATTATAACAATATAATAATTTTAAAAATATCATAAACAATCCTCTTCAATACCATTAAATAATTTTGGCAATGATATAATTGCTCGTGCGTACGTACGACCTACCATCTCAACGATGCAATGCGATTCAGTCTAGATGATCATTAATAAACCATGATTATATACCTGAATTTAATGAATAAATATGGTATATATTATAATGATATCATTATATAAAATATTTAATTATAACATATGAAATGTAACAAGAACTTATTTGACTAATATTTCATAAGACCATAAAGAAGTAAATACCTAAATAACGAGTGACAATGAAATGTTACTAATAAAAGGATGATAATATAACTATAAATGATATCATAAAAACAATTATTATTTTTTATCAAGTCAATAATATTATTTAAATCATTATACAGGAGGTTCAGATATATACTAAGGTTATCATACCTATGGTAAGAGATAATTTCACAGTCTCATTATTTTCCGAGATTGCTTATACATAAGTATTTAATGGGGTATATTTATCACCAAAATAAATGTATCATAAATATATAATATTATTTCAATTATTGTACTATTTTTTAAATTAAATTTTACCCATTTGTGAATTTTTATGAAATGGTATGGAAGGATTCTTTCATTCTTTTTCCATACGAGGAATTTTTTGACTTTTATGGAAAGAGCGCGAAAAGAATGTTTTCTAACTTATACAGCCTGAAATGATTTTTAATTATTCATAATTAAATAATTACATGAATATTAATCTTCAATTTTTATTTTTTTTAACTAAATTCTTTTCTTTTAAAATAGAATGGCATTTTGTGAATAGAAAATGTTTTTAAAGAAGAAAGGTAATTTTCCTCAAGAATTAAACTCAAGTATTTTAAAAAATTATTTTCCATGTAAGATGACATAGGGTTATGTTTATACCCCAATTATTAAATTGATTTTTATTGTAATGGAATTATTTTTATGGAATACATTTATCTTATATGGATTATGTTATGATGGAATGATATTTAATAAACCCATTTTTCAATCCCTAGGTTATCCTATGGTGAATGATTTATATTTTTGTGGGACATGTTAGAATAATTTTTTTGAGATGGGTGGTACCGATATCTATTTCCAACGAATTGGGTAAAGAATTATATCTCATGAGATAGTCAATACTAAAATAACATGTACATTTGGTTCAGTAATACATGACTGGAACGAAGAGTGAACTCGTTTCTGTAATGGACTTTGTCCAATATGATGGTCTTAGCAATGAACCTTCACTAACATGAAATTATTTTATATGATTATGTGTGTAGGCCACAAAATATAATGTTTTATGTTATGAATATTGGGATTTCATTTCACTTTTATGATTTATCTCATGTTATAATCTTATTAACTTTAATATGCATGATAAGATTTTAAAGTTTTATGTTCCTATATTTATGATATGATTGGTATTTCCGCTTTTTTACCCTTACTAAGAATTTTCGATCACCCTTTCATATGTTCCTTTACATGAGGTCATGGTGATGGGTTTTGATTAGCTATGTGAAAAATGAGTATAGATATAAAGAAATTAGTGGGTGACAATGTGGATGTTTTATGAACCAATTGTTTAGGTCTACCAGTTTCAAAAGACACTAAACCTATATTGTCCTGGGGTGGTTTTTTGTTATGTTAAGTAATTAAAATTTTTCAATTATGATGTAATAAATATAGGTAAAGTATATACTGTTATATATATATTTTCTTATATAAATATATACAACGAAATAATCAGCTCATATGTCTTAAGCCCAAGGCTTCCACCATTACATATGATGGTTTTCACAACCCTCATGTCGTATGAGCATATATATATAACTAAGCTATCATAAAAGAAAAATATATCTCATGGATAAAGACCAATCTTGTTATTTGTCTTAGTGAACACATCTATTTCTTTAGAGTAATTGAAAGAATGATCTTGTCTATGGAATTCTATATAAGGAACTCAGGTATCGGTCTAGGTATACTAATAAACCTAAACCTATAGGAGTTAATCCAATGTGTCTATATTAATACCAATGTATCTCTCACATCATTGTATAAATAATATACCTCCATGTTCATACATGTTTTACCAAATCATAAACAAGTAATAACATTTGAAATGATTTAGAAACAAATTATATCAAGACTGTCAAAGGTAATCCACTTAGAAACAATGTATCACTCAAGGGAAGCATTAATTCAACCACCTAGGGATACCATACCTGAAGTTATATAAAGAAAACATGTATCACTCCTCATATTATACATTTAATTATATAATTTTTTCCTTAATGAGCACATCCAAGGTTTCCTATGTAGGGAACCAAAAATTTCCCTTGACCTGGTATAGAAAAATGATCATCACTAACATTAAACTCATTCTATTCATCAATAATTTTTAATCATGTTGAAAATGTAATTTAATATGGCTTATCCAATATTTAACATGATGGAAAATCCCTATAAATATTTCCTATAATTCATTTCCTTGGTCAAAATTAAAATATGATGAAATCATAGTGAGTTATTAAATACAAACAAAAGGCACAGTTCAAAACAGTTTCATAACATGAGGATCTAAATCCATTGTAGATGTAAACACATTAGAAGTGGATCACCTCTATAGGGTAGTATTTTGATGTTGATTAAGTGTCTCTAAAATTACACAAATCATGGAAACAGCATTTAATTTAATTAATTTAAAATTTAAGAGGTCTTGTTGAATGGTTCTAACACCCTTCACAATGAAACACGACATAAAACCTCAATACTTTATTAAAAAACAAGACTTATAACTTTAGGTTGGTATAAATATCAAAAATAGTTATCATAATTTTAATTGATCAAGAATGGAATAAATTAGATAAAATGGAAAATTCCTGGAATATAGGGCATATTATCTTGTAAAAAATTGCACCAAAGAGGTGGAATAATCATTGAAAATAAGGTATATGAAATAATATCTTATCGATGTGCATCCAATATAACCAAAAGTCAAGGAATTAGATATTCGACGTAGGATAGGGATAAAATACTTGGTTTTTAATTGGGGGGATCTTTTCAAATAGATTCCCTTCGAGAAATGAGGGAAATCAATTTAAAAAGGGTTTTGTCCCTTAACAAACATGTCTCAACATATTAACAATATTAGTGGAATTTATGTTGTGAATTTATTGGGATATATTTTCCTTTTAGTTTAAAAAAATCAAGACATGAATTTGATTCACGTTTTTCATTGGATACACAGATTGTAATAAAAATTCATGGGCTCTAACTAGATCAATTATATCATGACTTGGTTTTATTTTTTGGATTCATCCACTATTACCTTTTATTCCAAAAACAAACTGACAAGACAAAATGCATGGTTACCTAGGATTATATATAAATAAAAACATAATGAGGGTTCAACTAAATTTAAAACAATTCAGACCTCTCTAAATATCGGGGATGTTACAATTTCAACTTGTTAAAATAACATTCCCTGATTTTCCGTTCCAGGGGTTGTAAAACACCATTTGAGAATGTTTTGACCAATGATCACATATGTATGCTGATCTATCCTTGGTATTATCTTTTACATGGTTGTTCTACTATATCACCTATTCCAGATGAACCGAGCTACCTCAAAGAACCATCATGGTAAAATCAATAGTATGTATTTAATTCTCCTAAAAGGACTCTTCTGTCCCTAGCTATATACCCTCCGGATCATATGAATTATATGGTTCAGAATAAAAAAAATGTGATACATGGAAGAATCATGAGTGTCATGAAGCCTCAATGATGTTTCTAACTAATAGGCTAACTGCATGCCCCCTATATGATCATGAATGGATAGTCATAAATTGGTGATAACATACATTGTTTCCAAATCCATCTATGACCAAATCTAGGAGAAGTCCCAATAATGATTAGATGTCCCCCCAGAAATTGTAGAGGTCTATAGGGATAATTTTTAGAATACTTATTCCCAAACTGAGCTTTAACCACATTCTTCTAAATAAGTTACACCATCTCAGATATATCTTGAATGATATGAGGTCCTAGTACCACCTTTTCACTGAACTCTAAATGTCAGGGAGGTGAACGAAATGGCCTACCATATAATGACTCATACAGATCCATATGAATATTTACTTAAAAGATGTTATTATAGGAAAACATGGTAAGAGGTAGGTGTTTCTGCAATTAACCACTAATGTCAAGGACTCATGGTCTTATCATTTCATATAATACCTGCATCAAACTCATGGACTAGCCAAAAATTTGGTAGGGGTAAGATGTAATCAGAAGCACATATGAACCAAAAAAATATTACAACCCCTTCCATAATTGAAATTTAAACTAGGCATATCTGTCATATATGATTGAACATTGAACAACATGAAGGCATATAATCTCCCAAATCTAAATCATCCCAAGAAAAACTAATCAAAAATTATTCTTGATCAGTATAGTGTTCATTACATTGGCTATCCTTTTTAAAATCACCCATACCATGTGGATTCTTCCTGTGGTTCTTGTAAATACCATTATGAAATCCATGGTTAAGTCTTCCTATCTCCACTCATGAATGGGTAGTGGCTGTAGAAGTCTCGAATTCCAATAGTGCTTCTCTATCACAAGCTAATAAAAGGGATACTTGGTGAAAAAACCAAAAATATACCACATCATACATAGATAGGAAAACTAACTATGAATGTATCAAAACATCTTATAAATTATACAGTGTAATGCCAAATAGAGGGGTAATATTCTCACAAAATATTCTTGTTTTTCTATAGGCACCCAAACTATTTTGTGGAAGTGCATGATGTTTTCCATATTGATAACAATACATGGTGGTTGGTCCTCACCATAGACACTATTACTTTGTACTGGGCCATAATTTTTTTTTGAAATATGTATCATACTTATACCTATTCCAAATGGGAGTATGTCACTTCCAGAGTTTCTAAAATAAGATTCTAAAGATATTCTTGAACCTCTTGGTCCATATAAAAAAAGGTCTATCAATTTACACAATGTAAAACCCTCTTGGAAGGACTTCATATAATTATTTTTTCTCAAATATCCAACTACATAATTTCACATTCTAGGTAAATAACATAGATCAAAGTTGAATGACTATAGGTGTTCCAACCCCCTGTACTTCATGATATTCAAATCATGCATTGAAAAAATATATAAGTTGACATGATGGTATATGTAAATGATGAACCACTCCCCAATAAACATTTCCTAAGAACGTATAAATAATATAATATATCTTCTAGCTCGAGGTCATGTTGAGGGTTGTCAAGAACCCCTCCATCCGAATATTCCACAATGAGTGGAGAGAGATAATTAACCATGAGTCCTTCCCCTAGTTGGCCATGGGTTGTTGACTAGAACAAATTATAATGAATAGGAAAACCATAGTCACTAATGCACATGAGGAAGAAGCATACTAATGTAGCTATTAAAATACAACTTAACCAAATAGCACCTGTCAAGGTATAATAACCGTCCCCACCTCACCAAGTTTTTTTCACCAAGTAACATAGGTCATGTTAAATAATATGATATAAAGAACATAGATGATTGGGCACCTCACACTGCTTTCCTAGAAATATGCCGCTCTCATCCAACATTGTAAGCCCTTACAGTCCATCCCCATCCTTATACCATATCACAACATACCCACCAACACCTAGGACTCACAAAACACCCCACCTATAGGCTATAGGCCCCCATAACACATCTCTCCCATAGACACCTAGGCCACACATAACATCCCAACCACAAACACATGGTCCTCACAACACATCTTGCCTATAGACACCCATGCCTCACAACACACATCATCTTATCCCAATGACACATAGGAAAGTACATCACATCTCATCTAGAAGACACCAGAGATACAACAACTCAACACCAACTAATTAACTAATATACCTTCTTTCACCATAACCTATGCAATACCTGTCTCACCTGGAAGAGGGAATGAACAATAGTGGGTACCCAGCCATCCGTACTATTCAGCGGTTATTTGGGAAACACACCCTCCCCCGTTAAAATGGGGGTTCTTTGAACCATAGATCTCAACTAGGGTGGGATGAATACAAAAAATTATAGGGTAAAATACAAGTATATATATATATATATAATATCAACCATTCAATCCCAACCGATGGGTTACCAACCAAAATACCATCTCATAACAATATCACCTTCATTGATACTTATAAATGAAAAACACCACAATACAAAACAAATATCTCATTTCACATTCCTAAAAATTTTCATTAAACAACTTCCATTCAATTATCCAAACAAAACCAAGACATTCACAACTTTATTAAACAATTATTTATTATTTCCATCACTATCTAGGAAACTATTTTCAAGATACATATCAAGAAATATGTTAAAAATAATTTAATGGATGAAGAGACCTAGTAAATTAACACGTATCCACATTAACTATACATTCAAAAACCAAACATACATATGGGGTGAATAATTCTGTATGTTATTAATGAAAATACTCTGGAGAACTACCCATATAAACACTACTAACTTTCATTATACTCACGCTTCCCAATTCGTCGTACCAACAGAACCAACCCCCTATGAACAAGTATGCACACAACCACATAACCACATGTACTAATTAAAAAAACATTTTTAGATTTAAAAAGAAATAACTTATTTAACTCCATTATTAATTTAGAATTTATTACAAAAACTGAATGATCATGGGGAATCCTTTTATTGGATGAATATACATAGTTAACTAATTTCTGTAAGCATTAAACAAAAACCAAACAACATGACTTCCACAAACCATCTGGTGTAAAAAAATGATTTACAATAGACATGAATTTTAGTGGTTGATTAGCCCATACAAATCACAATATTAGCAACATCAATCACACATCAACAACATTCATTACTTTCCCCCGAAATTTCATTTTATTTTTTAAAAAAATTGATTTTTTTATTAATATATATTCAAACATATTAAGAAGTGAAAACATATGTATATACCCATATCACATTATTCAAAATTAATAAAGATGAAGGAATCCCTACTTGGAAGAAGGATGATCGGTACTTCCTAGTTGAACCAAAAATAGGGGCACACATACAATAGAAAATTATCTAGGAAAAAAACTAATGAACTACAATATGTTACCCAAATACTATGTGAGGAAGGATTATAGTCATCTAGAATCCTTATAAAGGAAAAGAAATAATGAATATAAGGCCACCAATGTAAAAGGATTATCTAATGACTTGAACATTTCTTTATAAATTTCACTTTATTTTTATTAAATATTTTATAGATATAGAAGACACGTGAACTTTGTTTGGTTTATTTATTGATTTTTTTTAAATAACCATTAAGTATCATTAACATTGACAATATAAAAATTGAATAGTGAGCACATGACTACAATAAATATTGGGTTTGAAAAAATCCCTTTAATAGAGACGAAGGATGTGCTGGCCTCAACCACTAGGATCATTACCTATAAAGCCCATTTATGAATGAATTCATGGGAGATAGAATTTATGGGATTTTACCTAGACCAAGACCAAGTTGATATAAAAAAATTCATAATGAGTGAAACCATTTATGGGAGAAGTTCAAGATCATCATGATCACATCCTAAACCTTGTTCCTCGAACGACCCCATGAAAGCCCGAACATCGCGCACCTTACTCTAAGTGCATTTACGGGTACAATAAAATTATATGTAATAAGAACGTATAATTATGGATATGTAAATTATTTTTTAATTGAATAATGAATATATGTCTCTGAATTATTGTTATATTGTAAATGATCTTTAAAGAAATATTTTTATTATTGGTTAATATTCAAATTAATTTTAGAAATATATTTTGATGAATTAATGTTTTTTTAAAAAATATTTTAATAAAATATTATTATACAATTAATTTTATAAAATATAAATGGAAATATATTTTTTATAAAGTAAAAAAAAATTATTAAGGTTTGAAAACTGTATTTGTCAAAACCCATCAATATTCAATAAAATTTTATTTTTAATTTAAAAGTGATAATTCAAAAAATTTGAAATTTTTTAGATAAAAAGAATATTATTTTTGGAATTTGTATTTTGAAATTATCTTAATGGTGAATTTTTCATAATTTTCTATGATTATCGATTTTTTGGGTAAAAAATAAATTCTATAAAAATATATATTGTGTTTTATGACATCATAATGGACTAATAATGATGTAATAAATATGATAAGAGGTATATTCGGCCAAATACATGTTTTTACTTTAATTTAATTTAATTTTAGGAATATTTGAAATATTTTATAAATCCATAATTACTCCTCCTAGGAATTTAAAATGTTTTATGATTTTAAAATTATATAATTGAATGTATAATTCACCTCAACATAATCAGGGAAAATATATAATTATGTATTTCCATTAACCACATAAAATAATTCATTTAACTCCCCTTTTCTGTAATCTATGTGAAGAAACCATGGTATGGTTTGGGGTTTCGAATATTTTATTATGATGTGTCCAAAACCAAAATCATAAATAAATCTCACTCCTTTCTAATATGAAACCAATAAATCTCCCATTTAGCTTCCCTCAAACTATTTGAAGCTATAACAACCTCTTCCCCTAATCTATAAAGTCCTCCCAAGGTTCTCCAATGCTCTTAAGAAACCTCTCACTATCTTTTATAGTCATACATCTATGTAAGGGATCTTCCACTCTTCTCCTTTATCCAGCACTTCTTTTGTGATATGCATTCTAATTTCAATTTTCATATATTGGGATATGTTCATAAATACTCACCATTCTGTATATTTTCAGTATAAAAATTTGATCTTTCTTCTCCTATCCTTAATCCTTCCATGATCCTTTATATACACCAATTTCAATTCCGAAATTTCGTAAGTGATTTCTCTCTCACAATTCCCATTCAATAAATCTTTTTAGATAATACATCTAAAATTACATTTAATTTTTTAGGGGTATAATGTTATATTATCCATTTATTATAGATTTCATGCATAAATGACGAGATACCCCTTTTTCTCTAATCATCCCATTTTTTGTATTTCTAATTGATGTCGTTATGTTGCGGAAGTTTCACTACAATTTTCCATCATTTAATGAATACCAAACCCATTTCTCTAGCAATGGTATTAACCGTTATGCTCTTATACATCTAGATTTTGGAATTAAAAGTATTTATTAAACATTCCTTAATCTAGGAAAAACTTACTACATTGGATGAATCCATGTTATATGATTTATGTAGCATACATATGCATGAAATGAAATATTTATGAAGGATTCTCCCTGATAGAACTCAAATGCATCGGGAAAGGTCTAATATAATGATATATCATATGAAATGATGGTTCACTAATGATAATTAATTTATAATATGGGTTACTCATTCTAATTCATGTGAAATGTGGGTTTAGTAATTCTAATTCATGTGCATTGAGGGTTTACTCATGCTAATTCATATGAAACGATGAATTACTCCTACTAATTCATGTTAAATGAGGATTTACTCATAATAATACATGTGAAATGATCCGTGACTCATGATAGTATCATTTTTTATGTTGTTTCTATATTTCCATGTTATGATTATCATGCTATTTCATTTCATTATGTTCATGTTTCTTTTGTTCACTATTCATATACTTATAAACTAATATGTATTGTACTTCTCATTTTATGCCTTTTTTATTCCCTTAATATGTTTTATAGCTCACCATTTTTTATATATGCCCCAAGGTTATCCCATGTAGTTTTAATTAAGAAGTAATATTGTGGTCATGAAAAATATTTTTTCAAAAAATATTTTCTATTTCATGTTTTATTTTATTATGTAATGTTTCTAATTTCCCAAGACACAGGACTAATCTATCTTCTGTGTTGTATTAAGTGGATTTTTATGAAATAACCTATGTTCAATTCTGAAATAAAGATAAGGGTTGTTATAATTTGTATCATAGGATATCTTTATTTATTTTTGGGATTTGAATAAGAAAACACTAGTGAAACCCCTTAAGGATCAGACTAATTATAAGAAAAATATTTGTAAATTTCCATGAGTATAGAGTATATGGTTAATAAATAAAATACATCTATGTATGGATATGAAATAGTTTGTTTGTATGATACACAAATTTTTCTAGTGGTAATACAAGAAAACACTACTTTGATCTACACTCGAACGAGAACTTGTGCACGACAACTGGTCTTATTTCACTCCTCGTTTGAAACACCCGAGGGATATGATTTGGTAATTCATAAGATCATTCTGAACCATTATTATGGGAAAATAAAAAATCACATAAAAATATAAGTTAGGATGTTTATCATGGATAACATAGACTAAATCCTAGAAACTCATAAGTTATGGTGATAAATTTAATTTAAAATTTATCCATCTAATGTCATTGGTCTCATGTTTATGTGTCTAAAATATTAAATTTACTCATACCTATTATTATATTGGATAAAGTAGATTCAGAATCTAAAATTTAATGTAAGGGTTATATTCGATAGTTAAACACATTCTTTTATATAATGAATGTTTATTAGAATATTCCAAACACCACCACAAATAATGGAGGTAGAGATGTTGGTGAAAATGTAAAATGGGTAAATTATTTAATCCCATGAATATAACTCCACTCCTGTCATAATTTGTGGATTTAAATTCTCCAAGAACATTTTCATACATTCCATGATGGAATTTTATTCAATTATAGGCATCTATTGGATTTCCCTATGTAGAGCCAACATAAAATTTACATGAGATGGGACTCACACTACATTATGTGAATTGAACCCCGATTCTATACAAGTACATGGAGGAGGAAAAATATTCATCATCACCATCATCCTAAGAATATATTTTATTTTATTATGGGAAATTATATCTACCTCAAATGATTGAGTTTATGGAATGAACTATTCTTGAAGGCATGCCTACTATGATGGAATTCACTGATGTGTTTATTGATTAAATTTCTAGTCTTCTTCATATCTTTGAGGTCGAATTTTTGATTGATCTTGTACCCAAGGAATTGGAAATATCCTACAATCGTTATAAGTTTTATGTTGTGGAAATTGAGGACCTATAGAAACAATTATAGGAGATTCTAGATAAACTGTCTATATGCCCAGGTGCATCACGATGGGGATTACCATTCCACATTATCAAGAATAAGGATGGGCCAATTCACCTTTCATTGATTATCATCAGCTAAAAAATTATGATAAAGAACAAGTATCATTTACCCTGAATTGAAGAACTATTCGATCCTCTATGTGGGAAATTTTGTTCCAGAAGGTGGATCTTTGTTTGGGATATTACCAGGTAAGGGTGAAGAATGAGGATATCCCCAATACTACGTTTCTTGGAATGTATGATAATTATGAGTTCATAGTGATTCCATTACGACTCACAGATTCCCCAAAAATCATCATGGACATTATTAATATAGTCTTTAGAGATTACCTCAACAAAATTTTGATAGTCTATATATAAGATATTATATCATAATCAAAAACCAAGGAGGAGAATGATGAGCATCTAAGAACTATTCTAAAGACCTTGCGAAAGAAGATGATATAAGCAATGTACAAAAAGTGTGAGTTATTGTTGAATGAAGTCTCATTATTTGGGAATATCATAACATGTAATTTGATATCTACATATCCATCCATGAAAATGGAAATTGAGGGATGGTTGAGGCCAACATCTATGACAGATATCTGTAGATTCCATGGTTTAGCTAGATATTATCTCCAATTTGTGGTAACTTTATCATGATTATCAGTCCCTCATACCAATATAACTCGAAAGGGATTCATGTTTAATTGGAATGATGAATTTAAAGAAAGATTCATGGAGTTGAAAAAGAGTATTATGAATTTCCAAGTGCTCACACTACCCATGATTGGGGTGATTTCCTTAATCATTATTGATTATTCAAAGAAGGTACTAGGATATGTGTTGATGAAAAATTTCAATGTCATTGTGTATTCATCAAGGAATTTGAAAATTTATGAAAAGAAAATACCACGCATGATTTTAATTTGGTAGTTGTGGTCTTTATGTTGAAAATATAGAAGAATTATCTCTTTGGGGAGTAGTTTGAAAAATATATGGATCACAAAAGTATCAGATATATAATCACAAAAAAACTAAATATGTGCTAATGAAGATGGTAAGAGACTATAAAGGATTGCGACTGCTCAATCCACTACCATCCTAGGAAAGGGGACATGGCTATGGATTCTCTTAGTAGAAAGGACCCATCAATTATTTCATTTATGGTAATTGAAAAGGATCCAATCTTCATGGATTTTATGAAGGAAGACATGGGAATCATAAAGTTATGAACATCTTAAATCCTTCAACAAATTATTGATCAACCAACTCTTTTTGAATGTTTAACAGATGTATAAAAAGATAATGAGGTAATTCATAAGAATGTTGAATCTATCTAAAAATGGAAATCCTCACTGTTCAGAGTTAATGAAGAAGGAATTGTGAGATTTGTGTCAAACTATGTGTTCCATTAAATCTTGAGTTAATGTAAGATCTTTTTTATGATAAACAGAGTCTGAATTTCCCCATTCACCCAAGAATCAAAAAGCTGTATCGAAATATCTAAGAGCATTATTGGTTGGATAAAATTAATAAAGAGATTTCTGAATAAACATCAAAGAGTATGGTATGTCATAAAGTGAAGGAAGAAAGAAAAAATTATAAGGGGATGATGAATCCATTTTCCATACCAATATAGAAATGGGAAAACAACACCATTGACTATGTCATCAGAAATCCAAATAAATTGAAAGGAAAAAAAATTCTATATGGGATTTTGTGGATTTTATTACAAATACTACATGCTTAATTGTAATTTGAGAGGATGTATTACTAGAGAAAAAATCATAAATATACATTAGATAAGTGGTAAGGATTCATGGAGAACCACTATAGAATGTATCTAATTGATACATAAAAATTACATTTATGTTTTGGAAAAGTCTCCCGAATTCTCTAGACATTTTTCATAACATTTGTTCAAATTATCACCCCAAAACTAAGCACCAATCTGAGTGGAATTTATAAACCCTCGAGGACATGTTGAGAGATTTATTGATGGACATAAAAGGTGTATTGGAACAAAATATTACTTTCATTGGTTTATCTTACAATAAAGATATCGATTCAAGCATCCAAATGGCTCCCTATGAAGCCCTTTAGGGGTATAAGTCTCAAACAAAAACATGTTGGGATAATGTAGGAGAACAAAAACCTCTAGGTCCATAAATGGTGTAGAATGTTATGACCCTCCAACAGTACATCAAAGCTGCTCATAGTCGACGAAGGTGTTATGTTGACAATCATCGATGGGACCTACAGTTTAATGTTGGAGACATGGTATTCCTTGGAATATCTACATGGAAGAGAGTAATGAGATTTAGGAAGAAGGGAAATCTTACTAAAAGGTGCATCATCCCTTTTGATATCCTTAATCACATGGGATCTGTGACCTATAAACTATCACTCCCAACGAACCTATCTCAAGTACATAATGTATTCCTTGTATCTCTCTTAAGGAAGTACATCTCATACCCATCACATGTACCCAATCCAGAGGTGGTACTATTGGGGAATGAACTTTACTATGAGGAGTTGATGGTAATGTTTTTAAATTGTAGAGAAAAATCTCAAAAAATAATACAATTCTAATCATCAAGGTGTTGTGCAGAAAATCATGTCTGAAGAATTTTTTTTGGAACTATAGGAGGTGATTAAATAGATTTACCCCCTTCTTTTTTAGTGTGGGAAAATGAAATTTCGATGGTAAAATTTCATAAAGGGGGAAGGTTGTAACAACCCGAACATTTATCAATAAAATTCCCTTTATTTTGATTAAATGCCTTATAGATATAGAAGACACATAAAAATATTCATTTATTATATCTAATTTTATTTAAATTTACATTATGTATCATTACCGTTGATTAAATATCCATTGAATCGTGATCACATGACTAGTATAGATATAGGGTTCTAAAAAATCCTTTTGATATAGAAAGAAGAAGTGATGACCTTAACTAGTAGGATCGTTCCCAATGAAGCCTATTTATTAGAGTTTCAGGAGGAGATAGAATTTCATGTCTTTTTCATATACATATCTCAAGATGAAATCCAATAACTTATGTGTGAGTGTAATTGTTTACAGGAGAAGTTCAAGATCGTTGATATCACGACCCAAACCATGATCATCAAATGTCCACATGAAATCCATACCATCACACACCATGCTCTTAGATCATATGCTGGTGTAAAAAAGGGATATGTAACAATACCCTATAATTAGGGATATGAATTTTTTTTGTATATAATATTTAATATATTTCACATATTATTGTTATATTATAAATTCTTTTTAAATAACAGAGTGTATTTTTGGTCAATTATCAAATTCTTTTAAGAAAACTATTTTGATGAATAAATATATTTTGGAAATAATTAATATTTTAAGAAAATATTATTACTCAATTAATTTTAAAAAATATAATTAATTAAGTAATTTTATTGAGGTAAAATGTAATTTCTATTGCGGTTTTATAACAATTTTTTTAAAACCCATCAATTTTTAAAAAATGATGATTTTTATTTTAAAAGATAAAATCCAAATATTAATAATATTATTTAGTTAAATGAATATTATTTTTCGAATTGCGATGTCTGAATTATCCAATAGTTAATCATTCACAATTGTTTTAGGAAATTGAATTTTTGGGTAAAAATATAATACCATATAAATATAATCTGTTTTTATGAGATCATAAAGACACAATATTGATTTAATAAATACTATAAAAGGTACCTTTGTAAAAATACATTTATTTTTTTTAAAATAATTTAATTTTAGGTTAATATTATTTATTTTATAAAGCCTCTGTGAATCCTCAAAATCATATAAATATTTTATGATTTTAAAATCATTTACTTGAAAGTGTGACACACTTACACATATAAAAGAGAATTATTTAAATTTATTTGTCCCTTTCACTTATCAAATAATATATTCCAACTCACTTTTTCATAAACCATATGAAAAAATATGGGTTTGTTTTTTGTTTTGAATATTTTATTATGTAGTGTCCAAACTCAAAATTAAAAAGAAATCACCCCCTTTCCAATATAAACATATACAAGATCCTAGTTCTCTTCAGTAAAACTCTTTAAAACTCGAAAAACCTCTTCCCCCTACTCCCGTGAGTCCTCCCAAGGATCCCCAATGCTTCTACGAAGCCTCTCCCAAGCCATAGGAGTCACACATCCATGTAAGGGATCTTCCACTCTCCTATTTTATCAAGCACTCCTTCTGTGATATGCCTTATAATTTCAATTTTCATATTTTGGTATTGGTTCCTAAATACTCCCCAATACTTTTCACCTGATTTATAAATAATTATATATTCCATCCACTCTCATTAATCCATCCATGATCCATTATATACACCTGTTACCATGCAAAACCTTCCTATGGGATTTCTCTCCACTAATTCCAATTTAATAAATACTTTTATATTATGGATCCTAAAATCCATTTAATGTACTGTGGTATAATTTACATGACCCCTTTACATTTCATTTAATTTTTAAATAATGGGAGACACCATTCTCTCTCAACAAACCATTTTATAAATTTTTATTTGACGCATGTATGCTTCTGAAAATGCAATACGATTTTCTATCATGTAGTGAATACCAAACCCATTTCTCTACCAAGGGTACTCTCCTTTATTCTCATAAAATTTTTGATTGGGGACTTAAATGTATGTCTTCCACATTCGGGGATCGTGTAATAAATTATGATGTTGTATGATTTCATGTTATATGATATCTGTGGAACCCGTATGCATGAAATAAAATGCTTTTGAAGAGTGTTCCCTGATAGTACCTCAATGTATTTGGTAGTGTTTAGAATCATGATAATTCATGTTCAATGAGGGTTTAAAAATGATAATTCATTTGTAATGAGGGTTTACTAATGCAAATTTAGGTGAAATGAGGGTTTAATCATGCTAATTCATGTACAATAAGGGTTTACTCAAGCTAATTCATGTGCAATGAGGGTTTACTCATGCTAATCCGTGTACAATGAGCCTGAATCATTCTAATATCATGTTGAATGTTGTTTCCACATTTTCATGTTATGATTATCATGCTATCTCAAACCTTTTTGTTCATGTATCATTTTTTATCCTTTTATATGCCTATTGATTGAGATTTATTGTATTCCTCATGTTATGCCTTGTTTATTCCCTTAACGTGATTTATAGATCACCCATTTCTTATGTACGACCTCAGGTTATCCCTTGATGTGTTAAGTATGATGGAAGGTTGTGGTCATGTAAAATATGTTATAAAAAAGGATGATGTATTTCATGTTTTCTGTTCTTATGTAATGTTCCTAATTTTCAAAGACATTAGACCTCTCATTATTCTGACTTGTATTATTGTATGTTTTTAGAAATAAATCCGGTTTACATATAGAATAAAGATCTGGGTTGTTATATAATAGATCTGGAAAATAGGGTATTTGAAATAGTTATAAAATTTCCATTAAAGGTGGATATGAACAAAGACCACACAATTTGAACATTTTAATGCATCCTGACACTTAAGTAAATGAAGATATAACTTTTAGCATTTTCATTGGTATCAAATAATTTTAATTTTTTTATTAAACAAATTTTACATTAAACTAATAAGTTAAAATTGAAAAAGTAGAAAGAACATGGAACACTACTCACAAGGTACTGCAAGGGAGACACCACCGGATGAGGCACAACCGAATGAGGCACCGCCAGTGAGGCAACTCTAGATGAGGTAACCTCCATGGTACTTCACTATATGAGGAACTACCATTCATGGAACCACTAGTATGGAACTACTGGGTAGGTACCACCCCTGAGACACCTCTAGATGAGGCACCACTGGATGAGCGACTGACAACAAACAACCACCAGTGAGTCACTGATAGGATGACACACCTCCAGTGAGTGACTGCTCGGATGAGACACCACCAATACCATGGTTATACAGTGATAGTGATCCACCGAAAGGGTGAGGTACCATCAGTGAGGCACCACTAATGGGGGACACCATTAGGATTAGACGCTGTTGGGAAACATGGAAACTGGTAAATTTGAAATGGGTTCAAAAGAGTCAACTTGAATTCCCTTGAAATCTAAAAAATCGTATTTCCCACAATGTAATGGACTAGAAAGGTCCAAGACATTACATCAAAAATCTCTCAAACTATTCCTTCCCTCAAGAATTCAAAACCATTCTAATGGGAAATATTGGAAGTGTATGAACAACTAACCCCTGAGACACCTCTCAAGGATCTCATCACACTTGAAAAACTACTATAAACTAAACACATCAATGATCAATGATAAAACAACATCTATTGTTTGAAAGCTAGAGTGGAAAATTATACACCGAAGAACACCTACTACAATATATTCTAACATGGCATTATCATCATGGTTTCTGACCTGTTAACCCAAATGATGAAAACATACACTACATAACCAAAAATAAATACATTGTACTGAAAAAATGATTCTGTGAATTCCATCATCCATTCCAGGATAGTATCCACTCTTGGTGGCATTTTCTCGACAAAATGGGTTTAGTCACAGCATTATTAATGTTCCTTGATTAGGAATCAGTTCCCACCCTTTTCATAAATAATGACATTATCAAACATCACACCACACACATCATATTCCAATGGAAAATTGGTCATATTTTAATAATTAATGATCAAACATAATATGAAAATTAAAGTCGGAATAAGGAAAATCACAAAACTACTCTAGGTATTTGGAAAACATATAGGTCTCTCACTCCCATGTAATCTCTTCATGGACATCATTCCTACACAAAAAATGAACCAAATGAATTATTTTTATATGAAACACCTTCAGTCGATGATTTTAGATCTATACCGGATGCTCTAAAAATGATGCATCATCTTTGATATCTGCCTCTCACCTCTCAATGAAATGGGATTCATCTTGAAGATACTGAAGAAGCTGAGAGATGTGAAAGATGTCATGGATCCTCTCTAACTGTGATGGAATGAACAATCTATATGAAACCTTGACAACTTATCCCAACACATAAAAAGTTCTAGAGAACATTAGAGAATGCTTACTCCCTCTACCAGAACCTTGTTTCCCATGTTGAGGGGAAACCATCAATAACATGTGGTCCCAAACCATGAACCCAAAGGGACTGTTCTTATGACCGACATAAGACTTCTACTGATCATGTTATTATTTCCACCTCTCACAATCATTATGAACTTTTTTGGTCATTCTCTTCACCCCATCAGGACAAAGAATGGTTGTCTCCCCAAACATCACCCGGCACAACAGAGAATGTCACGATATTCTGTACAAATCTTCATGTGGGGCTATACCAAAAGAAGAGTGTCATCTATTATTATATGAAATCTCTTACAAGGTAAATTTTTATTTCCAATATCCACAAAATTCCAATAGTAATGATCACAAAATATCCTCAAAGATCTTGATAGTCTGCTCCATATTCCCATCCTTTTTAGGGTGGAAAGAATTGTTTACGCGTAACTAAGTCTCAAAATAATGCTATAATACCATACAAAATCATATGGTAAATGTGAATACAAATATGATGAAATGGACCTATAAACACTATGAAACCATAATACTTCATCCACTTACCTCTTAGCCAAATAATCCACTATGACCTACTCCTTGATCGCTAAGAAGTGGTCCTATTTTTTCAAGTGATCAACTATAACCTAGATAGAATCAAAACATCCTTATGCATTGGGTTATATTGGGATGAAATACATAGAGATATCATGAATTTCCACTCAAAAATATCTAAAGGTTACAATATACCAACAAGGACATGGTTCTAAGCCTTTACCTGATGAAAATCCAAGCACTTCACCACAAACTCTACACTGCTAGTTTCATTCTAGGACACCAAAACTACATCCTTATTCCAAGATACATATTTTAAAATCTTGGGTTTTCTAAAAAGGTGATCATTGAAACTCATGAAGGACTCTATCACACATATCCACTGGAACAAAAAACTTCCCCGGAAAAAACATCTTGTTCTGACCATCCTTCTGTAGCATCACCATGGCCAACACGATCGTGCGTCACCTATGCCTCTAAGTCTCCCTATTGAAATTAATCAACCTACTGCATCAGAGAATCATTCAAAATATTCCGAAACAAAAATCCATTTCTACAATCCACCCTTTAATCTATGTGCGAGGCTTCCAACCCCTCTAAAGATCACCATGAATCTGAAGATTCCTTAACAATATTCTTTTGTGACTTTCTTCTTAAATCATTGTCTATGAAATTCCCCTTTTCTTGTGGCGTAGGAGATCTAAAATTGATATTCCAAAAGAAAATCCATCCACCTCCATTGTGGTAGATTTATATAATGATGTTAAAATATATAACACAAGCACTTGTGAACTATGAAGACCAAAAATTTCTCCCTAATGAGGTAATGTTTCAACAAATTCAGAACAAACACAACTAATTATAGCTCTAGATCATGGGTGGCATAGTTATGATCCTGAGGATGTAACTTCCTAAACGAATATGAGATTACCACTTGCTTATTCATCATCATTAATCACAAAAAAATATGGTAAGCATGATGAAACACCTCAAACATTACCACATACTCATTAAACCGGAGCATTGGGACACTGACTGACATCCCTTTCATGGAACTGAATTCTTCTCGACCCTGATCAATCCATGAAAAATGTATATCATTTTTATTTGACTAATTTTAGAGGGACTATAACTTGATATAAATTTGGGAAAAACTCTATTAATAGAATGTGATACCAAGGAAAATTTGAACCTCTTCCATATTCTTGGGTTCTTACAAAATTATAACTTCAATTGTCAATGGGTCTACATCCACACCCTATTGAGAAAAAATGTTCAATAGTAAATGAACATATCATGTTCAAAAATTACACTTGTACAACATTAAATAGATATTATGGTATCAAATAACATTCAAGAAAATTCTTAGACGCTCGGTGTGCTTCTCCTCTAACTTCAAGTAGATCAATATATCATCGGTGAATACGACAACAAACTAATCCAAGAACTAAAAAAACACTTAGTTCATAAGTCCCATTAACATGGATGGTTTGTTCATAACCCCGAAGGGAATGAATACAATCTCAAAGTTCCCACACCTTCATTTGAAGGTATTCATTAGGATATTTCAATCCTTCACCCTCAACTTGAGATATCCAGACTACAAATCAATCATATAAATGAAACTCACCCCTCTAGAACTACTACCACCTCTATGTCAAATTGACGACACCCATATCCTCTACCAATATTCTGATAATTTCATACACATCCACACATTGTTCATAGTCTGTGAACATAAGGAACATCCTATGGTAGGCTTATACCATATCCATCTCCCATCGGTGGAGAAAAATCTTGCTACCCCTATATCTAAAATGTTATCACTCGAAACTATTGCTATTAAACCTATCCACTTCCACAAAACTGAACTCATGGAAATATTGGGCACTGAATCTAGGAATCATAATGACCCCACAACCAAAATATACTAGCACTGATCTCCTATAAAATTCATGGAATCCAATAGCACCAAAAGGACGGAATGGAAGATGCTATGGTTGGCTCCTTGATGGTTGAAACCTCAAAGGACATGGAACTTGAGATCTTCTATTGAAAATATGACTCTTAAAGAACTCTACCAGATACCATATCCTGGTATACCTCTGCACAATTGTATCCACCCAATAACCACTCCATTATTATGATCTTATAGCTTCTTCAAAAACATAAAAAGAGTAAAAACATACTGGATAGAAGGATGTAGTGCCTCCTCATGATGTCTCTGTGAGACTCCTCATCTGGAAAGAGATCTCGGGAAAATGAAGAAGGTCCTGGAAATTGATTTCCAACTCCTGCAACTGACATACACTAATAATGAAGAGAAGTAATCTCTTTCCTATTTACTGGCTTCATGGTCGACTAAAGGAACTCTTCCCATAACTCTTTATTGAATTCATCTCTCGAAACACATGCCTCATTCCGCTCTACCATATACAGTGTCCACCACTGATGCATATCTCACCACATCTGACCAATTTTTATGGGGACCCACTAATATATTGGGTCCCGTATGAAATTGAATCTGATATCAAGCTACTCTAGCCATATTTCTATCTATACATATGAAATACTACCCTCTTATTTCCCCATGTCCTTACATATGAAACCACAAAACATCCTCTACTACTAATCAACCTTCTCCACTAATTTAACCCTACAGAGATTAGCTAGAGCATCCTGTCCCGAGCCACATGCATACAATGACTGGGAGCCATATCTAAAAGAAAAAACAAATTTCCAAATCTTGATTAGTATAGAATTTTTTTAGATTAAATTTTATTAATTTTTTTTCAATTTATAAATTATAACATTCCCCTGTCAATACCATCCAATAAATAACAAAATTAACTTTGATGCATGTACGATTCCTAGGTCTCTACCTAGAAAGCATGTCCCACTCACTTTGTTGTTCAATATGTTAAGAGTTTGTGAACTGTATAATGGGGTTCCCTTAAATTATATGTCCAAGATGGTCTCCCTGGCCTATGACACACACCATGGTAAACTAGAACTGTTTGCATACCACAACCTAAAATCCTCACCAAGAACAATTCAATACTTCATCCAATATCTCAACTATATTGTCTGATAACACTCTGTCATGAACCCCTCCTTCAAAAGATATCCCAGTGAGGGGAGAGAGATAATGACCTATGAGTACCACCTCATGTAGACCCCGGGATGGAAACTAGCACAAACAGTGTACAAATCTCACAATATGGGAGTCCTTAACCTTTATAATATAAATAAGATCGGAAGACAGAATGAATCAACCAAAAATATCTCCAAGACATAATATAAAATAAAATCCCAAACCATTCAACATGTATGTATAAATAAAACCAATACAAATAAAAGACTCCATTGTAAATACCCACGTGGAAAGATAAACCTGTGACACCAAAAATGTAAATTTTAAATCCAGTTTTATCTAAGTGAGTGCAATAAATACTCACAGTAACCTAAAAAAAGTTTAATATAAGTAGGATGACTATACTTGTATACTTATAAGGAAAACCATAGTCTCTCCTGCACATTTGGAAGAAAAATACTAATGCACCAATTATAAAACAACATAACCAAATAGGTTCTATCAAGATATATTAACCATCCCAACCTCACCAAGGCACTCTCACTAAGTAATGCATGTCATGTAATAAAATATGGTATAATGAACATCGATCATAGGGTACTCAACCCAAAATTCCCATAGGTATTCCACTCTCATCCAAATTCATACAAACTAGCACCCCCATGCATTCTGTATAACACATAACATCTGGAAGGAAAACACATCATCCTCTCAAGGCATCCAATACCCACACAGACACCTAGGCCTCACAACACATCCCACCCACATTCAACTTTTCCTCAAAACACATCATGCCAGTACACAACTAGGTCTCAAAACACATCCCATATTATCTCAAGGACACATGGGAAAGAACATCTCATCTCACCTCAAAGAAAATTATAATAGCACTCCTTAGCTAAAATTTAATTCACTGATAGAACTTTTTCCATCACAACCTACCCAACACCTATCCTTCATAAAAGAGAGAGTAGAAAGAGAAGGTACCCATCCCTCCATACACCTCACCAGATGGTTGGGAAAGACACCCTCCACTATGGTGATGGGGGTGTTCAACACATATTTCTCAAATAGGGTGTGTTAATATAGAAATCACAAGGGGAAATAGTAGTATATATATATATATATATATTATAAAACACTCAAGACCAACCTATGGATTCACAACCAAAGAAAACACATCACAAAACTATCAACATCGCTACTTCTTCTAAATGCACAACCCCACAAAACAATCCAAAAAATCCAACTTTACATTCCCAACCAATTCAATTTAACCATTTAAATTCTGTTAAAGAAACAATCCCATTCCATTCTAAACATTATCAAATAATTATATTATCATTCCATCACTACTGGGGATACTGTCATGCATGACACCTATCAAGAATCATTGTAATAATCATTCAATAGATGAAGAGCCCTGATAAATTAATGTGACTTTATATTACCTCTACATTTAGCAACCAACATCTAAATATTGGATGATGTTTTCTTCATGTTATCAATGAAAGTAATCTCAGAAATTTCCCATGAAAACACTACTATCCTCTTTCGAAATCGGCCATCTCAATTCATCATATCAATGGAACAACCCCTTATTCAAAATCGTTCCCACCACCATTGCAATACACTTATAAAAAAAATCAGTTTAACATGATTTCCCCTTGCTAATTACACCTATATATATACAGGTTATCACAAAATAGTATGATCATACAGAATCCATTTATTGGTTGAATATATGTATTTAACCCATTTCTATAAGAATTCAATAGAAACCAAACATCATGCATTCCAAAGACCATCTGGTGAAAAAACAATGACCCCAAATGGCCTCGATTTTAGGTGGTTGACTAGACGATTATAATCACTATATTAACAATATCAATGAATCAAATATATTATGTATTAATTTCCGTATCCCTAGTATATTTATTTTTTAAAAAAATAATTCTATTATATTTATTAATATTGAATCAACAATATTCACAAGGGTAAACAGATATATACCCATCCCCCATATTTCAAAATTATTAATGATGAAGGATATATTACATAGAATAAGGATGATTGACACTTCCTTGTTGGGCCAAAAATAGGATTTAGTGTATAACATGAACTTTTATGAGGAAAAACACATATCAACTACAATAGATTACATGAATACTATGGGGGAAAGGATTTTAGGAGCACGATATCTAGAGAATGGATAATTAATAATAAAGGGAAGGCCCCCAGCTTAGAAGGATTTGATCTGTATAACAGGGGATTTGAAATAGTTTTAAATTTCCATTAGTGGATTATCTGATCAAGACCACATAGTTTTACCATTTCTAAGCCTCCTAAATCATATGGAATCAATGATATATTTATTTCATTTGAATTGCTGTTAATGCCTTTTAAATATTAACTAAACCCATTTTACATCCAAAGAATATGTAAAAATAGAAAATTTGAAGAACTGGGAACACTTCTCACGAGGAACTTCAAGCAAGATGTCACCAAACGAGGCACCTCCAGACAAGTCACCAGAAGATGAGACACAACATGATGATGCACCACTTGATGAGGAACCACTACCGAGGAACCTCTAGATGAGGCACCACCCATCACCCACCGACTGACGTGACACCACCTTATGAGAAACTGCTAGCGAGCCATCATTAGGATGAGACACATCTAGTAAACCATTTTCTAGTCTTAGATACTACCAATGACCCACATCTAGGGTGAGACGCCTCTAGGGTGAGCTACTATCAGTGAGGAACTGCTAGCTTGAGAAACTGTTGGGATGAGGCACAATTGGGATGACACACCTTTGTAAAACATTGAGAAATGGGAATTTTGTAATGTTTTGAAAAGAGTCACCTTAAATTACCATGAAACCTTACACACCATATTTTTTACAATGTAACTAACGGAACGTTTCAGGCCATTAAGAGGATAATTTTTCTCATTTGGTCTCAACTGGAAGGACCCCAATGCAATAACATGATCTCCATGCATTAGAAATACTCCATCAATGATTCCTGATGCATAAAACTAAACTATATAGATTATACCTAGCTTTATAAGAATTAGTATCGACACTAATTTTTTTCTTCCCATGAACTCTTGAAAGTCTATCACACATTCCATGGACTATAAAAACCTAAAACCATTTTTAGTAAAGATATGGAGAATTTATAATGTGGTCTAAACTGGAAGGAAACAAATGGTTCCAATATATTATATTCTTTCAGATCATAAGATTATTGGTAGGGTCATATTGATTGCAAGAATACATAAAGATATCATTCAGGAAGATCGAAACAAATGAATCTAGATACGGGTGGAAAGAACAATTATATAGGGCCATAAAAAATGTTGGCATGTTTTCATGACCAAACAAAATAACCATATATTGGTATGATGATTATATTCTATGAAACATTGTATATGTTATGTCTAATGTCCTAACAAGAACCTGATAATATCCCTTCCTCAAGTTAAATTTCAAAAAACTATATCTCCTCATAGATTGTCAACGTGGAATTCTATATGAGGCAGTGAATACTATATGGTACTGTAAGATGGTTCATCAAGTGAAAATTCATGAAATTCATGTGGGTTTTATCCACCTTCTTTGAGAACACTATTGGTGAATCCCTCTATGAGGTACTGGGTTTTATAATACTTATAAATCCGAACACCACTAGTTTCATCTTAAGTCATTACAACATTGTATATGAAATCTAGTAAGGAGGAATGAGAAATAATGACCCTTCTACCACTGACTAAATGGTAAAATACTCCTCTCTCAAAAGAAGAAATTTAAATAATTCATTAGGGAAAACATTCCTAAAATGATTAAATATAGGATGGAACACCACACATCACAAACCCTGACCTCTCATAGGGTGGCTAGAAATACAACCCATCACTCAACTTATCACAGGATCTAATGTCTATATAGACTTTCTTGGACATCCCACTAACCCTTAAGAATTCAATTACCACCATCATGTGATGTGAAAGACACCCATTGATGACAGAAATCAATTTCAGCTTGATAAGGGACTTACTAGTCCATCCCTTTTATGATGTATAATCCCTTCATCTCAAGGACAAATATATTCCATTTAAATACATAACAAACTATTTGAGTGGGGCATTCCTTGCATCAGAGTTCATTATTAGTTCAGATTCCCTATGGTGTGTTGAGAGTCATCACACCACAACAGTACTCTTTTTTCAATCCTATATGTTCTATAACCAACACATATATGATGGAATGTGAATACCGTGTATCAAATAATGAAAAGGATCAATATGATCCTACAAGTACAATACCTTTAACTGTACAATTATCTAGAATCATTACCATGGGTTTAGGCTACACTATATACACATGGTATGATTCGCAAACCAGATATGAAAAATGACTAACTATGGATATTCTTCTCTATTAGCATTGTACCTATGATGTTTTTCAACCTCATTTACCCAAACCTCCTCATCATGATTTGTATGTAGCAGCCCAGCTCCCTACCAGAAATAGAGATACTAATCTAGTACCAAAATTTGGGGTTGGTCCATATCCATTATCATTAGGAACAATAGGGAATGTATAAAAAATTATGAAGGTACCCAATCTAGCCAAAATCATGAAAATGAATTGATTCCTTCATACACTAGGGGTTCTTATGTCCTGTCCTACCAAACTATAGACATACCACATAACTATCATTGTGTTTTCTCTAACTAGTTATTCTCCTAGAAGAAAACTAAAATTGATGTTTCTTGATGCTAGAAAAATTCACTTCATGTCTTAATATTGAAGATCACTAACTCACAATGTCATCCTACCTCAGTTTCTAATCAATGATGTAGTTTGTGTTCACTATATTTGAAATAAGGTTAATGTGAAATACATGCACATACTATGGGATGGTTTGTGAAATATCATCCTAAAAAAATCTTCTTGTCTTCATCTTGTTTTTAAGAACGATAGGAATGAAGTGATTATGATTAGTGAAACCATATGAATACACAGCCGTAGACTTATAATCATGTTATATGTTCATATTATATCTATAATTGTATAATATCAATGTATAATTGAATATGTAATCATAAATGGTTTTTTGGAAGTCACCCTAGACTGCATCATAATGATGAATAACCTTAGGGATAAGAAATTCCAAAATTCATGGCATAATAATGAAACATATAAGTCAAAAGATTCAAACTCAACTCTAGAGTCATATATAAATTTTCTAAGATTGATAACATTTAATTTATCGATGGATCATGAACCATTGTATTACCATCTACTGAAAAGGTAAGAGGATGTTGATACTATAATTTCCATGTCAACTCATCTATACAATGGGTTGGTCACGAATGTCCTTGTAAAAACAGATTGAAGTGTTAGAATCACTCTGAGAATTGAGAATTTATTCCCATATTAGGAATAGAAAGAGGGTAATCAGGTGGAACCATTGGATTTTACATTAATATCTAAGATCCCACCACTTATAGAGCATCATCTTCACCACCTTTAGAGCATACAATTCCAGGACACCATGGTGAAATTTCTTTAGAATTTCCAAATGCACGCCTCAGATAATATTTAAAAACAGATATTTTAAATTATAACATAAAAATATAGGTACGAAACAATCATATAAATGGGTCGAACCTCTTTTCATACTCCTAAACCTTGGTATAGGTGATTATAATTTTTACATAAGTTACAAGATACACTATCTACTATGCACCACTAAGGTCAGGTGAGTTTCAATGTCTAACATTACATAACATAGATTTTTTATATGTATTTTTAATTGAAATGTATAGAGGGAAACACCCTTTACATAGAAATTGAAATTCCCATTTAATTTTAACCATTTCATTTAAAAGATTGAATTAATTTATGTTCATACTATTATATATACATAACTTGGTATAGGTATATGCGTCAGAATTCCCAATTTACAAATGCTTATACTACTTATACATTGTAGTTAGAATGTATAGTAACTAAAAAATATTCCTTACATCTTGTATCATAATATTTAGGGACATATAAAATTATTTTATTAAAAAAATTATTATTTCAATTTTCTAATACTACATACTTCAAAATTTTCCATTTTCATTCATGTAATCAAATCAAATAACATTTCATCCCATTGAACCAGTGGTCCATGACTCAAACATTGTATAATTAGTTAATTAAGGATCCAATATCAATATATATAGTAAAAAACCAATATTATTTATTAATAGACTTCCATGAATATAGTAATTCTATCCCTTTAAGAAATTTAATCACATTTTAGACAAAACATAGTCAAGGGACTCATAATATACAGTAGAAAAAATTAGAAATTCAAGAAATGATATATACCAATATTGAATTGAATAATGTAAGAAATATGAATTATCTAGTACCTATATTATTCATGAGATGATACCTTATTTCCATAATATGGTTAGGAAAATTAACTCCATAATAATTATATCATTAAGAATAATTCCATCAAATATTTGTTTCAGCCAACAATGAAATCATTACTACCATAATAGGCTTAATCCAATAACAAAAATATACCAACCAAGGGAATTTGGATTTAACCATTACATGGTTAGATACTCATAATCATGTACTCACAACAACATTATGAATTATTCTTAGTCCCCCATATAATACACAATTAATAAGACAAAATAAAAATACTCTTTGATACCAATTAATAGCGTCCCAGACTTAGATCACTCCTTAGTAACTGAACCCAATAAAAACATGATATCAAGAGAACGTACACATAATCCAGAGGAAGTTGTCTAGTAGAAGTGGTCTATATTGGTGTAGTTGATAGATTATACCCCCATTATTAGAGTGTTGTATAGTAGTATATAATAATAATATAAAGTGGAATATAAAATAAAAACATAGTAGTAAAACACTATTAAATCGTCCAAACATAATAAATAAGTGGAAGATGAATCAATTTCATATATAAAAATAATGATCAAGTCATGGTAATAATAAAAGTAGAATACACATGGGATACATATTTATAGAAATATGTAACATGCTAGACTAAAATATAAAAATTCCAAAAACAAATTTCACCATAATCAAGGGCATAAGATCATTCTTATACTCCCATACACCATCCAATAAAGGTAAGTCAAAAATAAAAACCTAGATTCATAACTTTGTACCTACCAGCAACCACAAGGTTTGTTCTGAGACCAAACAAGAACCCAAATATGTTATGAGATAAAATTTTTAGGCCACATGCAACAATATGTAGAACTATCCATTTAGTAAATATATGATAAGTGGAATGCCTATAATAATGAATTAAAGATAATAAATAAATAAATAAATTATATTGGACTAGGTTCCACATGGGACACCTGACCAAAAAAATCTACTTTTTATTAAGAATTATGTCTCTCCAAATATGTCACCCTACCATTACATTAATACATATAAATGTATATATTTATATGCCTCATATATATATATATGTGTGTGTGTGTGTGAATTTAAACATATACACAATAATAGTCATGACTTGATTAGTAAGCCTGAGGAATCCACCATTACATAGGATGTGATTTTCAAACCTTGTGGAATATGATCATGGATATATTATTATACCATCATGAAATACCAGTATAAATCATTGACTGAAACCATGAATGTTCTTTTTCATGAATCATGAATTCATTATTTTAGAGAATTTAGAATCTTGATGCCAACAAAGGCATTCTGTATATGGAACATAGGAATTACTAGAGGTACACTGATAAACCAATCATCTAAGGATTATGTCAAAGGAATCATCATTAGTACTCATGTATTATTCACTATTTGGAATAAAGAATTTCACAATGAGTCAATCCATGATTTACCACATCAAGTAATAGGTATCACTAATTTTAGGACATGGTTATAATTCCTACCGGTCCCATCTATGATAACCCACAAGGGAAATAGAAATCACTCTGGGTAAGAATAAAGACCCCCCTTTTCATGTGTGCACCCACGATGATCTACAAAGAACTAGTGTATCAATCCTGACATTCAATAATCAATTAAAACTTCTTGGTGTTATGATCTATGATCCCATCCTAGGATTCATAAATAAGGATCCTTGTATCATGCTAGACATGGTATAATGGAATATCATAACTATCATTAAACTTATATTGTTTGGAAAGAATTTTTAATCATGTTGGCCATGTCAAATAATTTGGGTTAACCAAGATATAATATGAAGGAAAAGGCCTATAAAAATGGAACAACGTTTTTCTTTAGTTTGATTTATAATACTTGTTAGTCAAAATGGGAAATAAAATAATCCCTAATGGGTTGTTCAATATAATTCCAAATACATGGTAATTTAGGATATTAAGGAAGGAATTCCCATAGGCATGTCTCATGTCATCATGGTCATCCTAGGACATTTATTCAAAGTTACTAGAATTACACTAATCGTGGAAACACTATTTTATTTAAATAATCTGACATTTAGGTGGTGTCTCAAGAAAGTTATGATGTATGGAACAATGGGAGACCATATATGAAATATGTTTTTATGGAAAAATAATTAGAAAACCTACTTTAGGTTGTTAGAAGATTCTATAGCCGTTATCTTCCATTAATCGAGTTAGAATGGAGGAAATTTTTAAAAATATGAAAATTCCCTATGAATAGTTCATGTTAGATAAAACTAAAATAGTTTCAAATATGGTGGGCTGACCCAAAATAATAATTAATAGGAATTAATCAATTACCGATTCACATCCAATAGAACTCATAACTAAGGAATTATAGGTTGGATAGAAGTGACAGATTACATCCTATGTTTAGGCATGGGGGAGTTCTTCACATGACTAGTCCTAGAGAAAAAATGGGAATGTGTTAAAATGATATGTCACATCCCTTAAAAAACAATTAATACATATTCAAAATGTAAATGGAATTCACATTTTGAATTAATATGGTTTTATTATTCTATTAGGAATGACCAGTTCACATTGTGAATATGATTCATGGAATGCATTGAATTCATCCTATAATAAAAATATTGGGGGTCGAATATGAGAAATTCACTTCATGCATTTAATTCATGTCATGAATCTTTTTCTATGATTTAAATTTGTTCTATATCCCAGATGCAACCCCATGCTACATTTCATTCCATAAAAAATTGACCAGTATATCATTGTGGTTTGAGGGGATTAAGCCAAAAGAGAAACTCAACAAGGTTCAACTAAATTTTTATAAATCCCCACCTCTCTTAATTCTATGAAATTAATTATGCAATGATGGTACCCTTTATTTCGTGACCATTATTAGTTTTATTTATTTAAAATGGTTTTACACTATGATATTTTGGGAGGGTTACACTATGATTTTTGGAACAAGGAACCATTGTTGAATGACCAAGCCTATCATGTTGTCATGTTTTTACAATATTTAAATTTAAAGGATTTGGATTTAATTATTTTTTACAATTATTTCAACATCCTTAAAATAATACGTGTTTTTTGGTTCAACATGGGTGCTCTTTTGTCACCCTTTGGTAGCACATTAATCCACTGTTTCATGCTATTGATATAGTTTGATCCAAAGAACATTACTGTTCTTATTTTATATACTAATTATTGATAATTCCCCTACTAATGTAAATGGAATCTCTATTTTCATTGTTTTGTTGATGTATGGTTGAATTTTTATGGAAGGATGATGTGATTAGTTATTGTGGTAGGTCACTTTTAATTCGATGGGGTTTATCATTTCTTTTTTTCCATACATGCTATGTTTTGATCAATGAATCAATTAAAGTAAGGGATTTGTGACATAATATTTTATATTACTATGTTAATGTGGAATTATAATTCCCTTTATAGTATTTTTTGTATGGTTTGAATGAACCATATAAAGATAATTAATTTAATTAAATGAATTTGATAGGTAGATTTAATATTTATATGATTTATGATTTTTTGTCTTATTACATATGCATTATTGATTATCAATTTATGGGTAAATTTTTAAAACCATTTCTCAATGTAATTTCTGTTTTTATTCACTTTAATAATTAAATAACCATAAAAAGAGTTTAATTAAATGGGAGACATAGAATAAAAAAAATTATAGAAATATTGTTTTTTCATGGTGATTTGAATAAATAAAAAAGAATTCAAAAAGAAATTTTGATATTGTTTTCTCTAACAGTTGATGTTTCTGTTATTTTGAACAATTTATATTATTTCTACAATTAAATTGGTTTATGTAATGATAGTTTTTTTGGGATAAATTTTGTGTATGTTGTGATACATCTAATATGGTTGAAGTTGGTGGAGATGATATGTCATTATTGTACCTTGATTATCCAAGATAACATGATAATAAGGGGGTAATATTTTAATAGATATAGATTGATTATGTGACTATTAGTTTGAAATTTTTATTAAGGTTGTTTGATGGGTTTTTATAGTGGTTATGATTTTTAGAGGAGGTTGGTGGGTTTATGTCATTGTTTCATAGTAAAAAGTAATGTTGTTTGGATAAATGAAATTATAAATAAGTAATGGGATAAAATTTATGACCAATGGCTTTATCAATGAAATATAAAATAGGATGGTTGAAATTGAACCTTAATGGATAAAATAAATGAAAATAATGAATAACGTTTTATGAAATTAAATTATGATATTTGATTGTATTATGGAGGGAAATATAGAAATTGGAAATTTATAATGATATGATAAAATGGGATGTTAAGATTATTATGGGGGTTTCAGGTCATAATGATGTGGGTTGATTATGTTATGGTTAATTGTGTAATGGTATTTGATACAATTTGGTTGGGTGGATGTTTCTATAACGTATAATAGTATTAAATGAAAACTAATTCATAATTTGAATAAATAGGGTAGGTATTTTGGATATTAAATTCATTTTTTTTCTAATACACCACCACATGAGTCAGGTATGCTTATAAGTACCCATATGGTTTTCAGATTGAGCTATTTTCCCAAACATATTCATTATAGAAGGAGTTTATGGTTCACTACCCACTTTTCCCAACTCTCTCATTAGATATAGTACATGATATTATGAATTGTGGTTGTTATATATAAACATGGACTGTAATTCATAGAAATATATATATATATATATTGGATGAGATGGTTTTTGGAGTGTGTTGTGTATGTGAAACACCCATAATGTAATTTTCTTCTTTTTTTTCAATTATATTATTTCATAATGTATTTTTGTTTTTAGAGTCAAAATTTAGTGGATTTATGAATTTTACTATATTGAACAAGTTAGATTTATATGCATATAGGTTCCTATATAGTGAATAGTGGAAATATGGTGTCTCTCCATTTGAGTATGGGAGTTGTTTGGCCACGGTACATGGGAATGGTTCCCATGATCAATTACCATAAAACATTTTAAATAAATAATTTTCTTTTAATTTAGAGAACCATATTTAATCACTAAAGCCTCTATTTTACCCCCAACGTTAGGAGGAAGGTTCTATGGGCAACTGAACATTAAATCCCCACTTTTTTACCCCTTCTCTATGAAAAATCACTAAATTGAGTGATCCCACAATGAAAGCCCAATAAAATGTCTTTCATTCCACTTATCTCATCTTTTTATTCACACATTCTACTTTTTTATGATTCCCCATATATTTAATGACTAGTTTTTCATTTTTATGAATTATATTTTTGTGGATTTTTTATTTTTAGGGAACCTAATATTTTTTGAAGTTTCACTCTTCCATTTTTGTGGTTGATAAACATCATTTGATATTATATATTTCATTTAATGTAGGAGAATTTATAAATTTATCTATAGTTATAGAAAAAAGGGTTATTGGGGATTAAAAATTAGGTTTTCAATCAAAGTATTTATGGTATTAATTTCTGAGGTTTATCTAAACATGTTCCTATTTATTTATTTCAATATTTTTGTAGAAATAAAAGAATATTTATACACTTAATTCTATAAGACCTCATTTTTTGAAACTGTTGCATATATAGTGATTGTAAAAAGGTAAAACGTTGTTTTTAATGTAACTATTAATCATTTTATCATTAGATAACATATTATGATTAATATTTATTTAATGAAATAATTTTTTTATTGGTTTAATGATTTAACAGATTGTTTGGTTGTTTTGTAGTTTATTTTTCTACATAAAATTTATATTATAGATGAATAATTAAACAATTCTAAAAAGTTTTTGATTATTAAAATTTGAATTTAATATTAATTAATGTGAATTCCAAAAATTTAGTTTCATTTGACATAATTAAATACAAACTATGAGGAAGATTTTAAAGATGTTATTCAGTATATTCACATTTATAATTATTAAGGGAACTTTTTATTAAGTGGTGATTTTTTCTGAATTAATTCCATTTGGTAGATTTAATACTGAGATAAGTTATATTTTTTATTGAATACTTTATTTTTTTAATGAATAACAAAGTATTATTTTATGTATTTTATTTTTAGGTAATAATTTGAAGGCCTTTTTTAAAAAAAATATGTAATTTTTTCATGGCATAATTGACAATCCTGGTGTACTTTTTAGGAGATATGAGGAATTTACATTGAATATTTTTTTAATATATTTACCTGTTTAGACTTATGTTTTCACTCCTCCAGTAGAAATTTTAATGGTAATCTATTGTTAATTAGGTGGGATCCTAGGATAAATACCATGCCAGGTTTATTGGGAGAACTAAACTATTGGATAAAACATTATACTCCCCTTCAAGGGTCAGTATTAGTGTATAACATCATCATGGATAACAAATCTTAATTTATTAGCCTCTCATGGGACTCATACAAATATGCCAGAAGATTTTGGTACCTAGCACATCAAGATATGAACTTTCCCGAATCGGGCCTCATACTCTAACATGGTAGAATTATGTAAAGTGGCTTATATCACTTGATAAGCCTATTATGGGCCCACAATAGTTTAAAATGGGACTCTATGTTGAATATTATCATATATTTTTGGTTATGTTATTAATTATTTGGATCATAGAAATTTATTTAACATAGGGTCTCTTGGTATATTTATATTATTAATGGGTTTATTTTATAAAATAATAAATTTCAACAATGTAGTGTATTCTGGCACTTTCTTATAATGTTGCAATAATTTTTTTGATCTTTTTTCTTCTAAAGTATTGATATAAAAGTTAAGGTCTCCATGTCAACTAATTTTAAATTAAAATTAAAATTATTCTTCTATAATTTATTTCAAACCAACACTACATGGATTAATTATCAGAGGTTTTGGATGATGTATTTGGTATAATAATTATTGTAAAAGTTTCTCACAAAATATATATTCATTTGGGGGTATATATGCCATAATATATTTTTGGGTTTATGTATGGTATAACATATTATATAGGGTGAACCTTAGACTTTGTTTGGGTATGTTAGGGGTGTAAATTTGAGTTATCTTTCCCATCATAAGGATATGGGGTATTCTAACTTAGTTTTATATTCTATTAATGTCCAAAGATCTATTTGATTTATGAATCCTCATCGACATTCTCATTAATTTTGTTAATATTTTTTATCTCAGTTTTCTATAATCAATTATTGTATATAAGTTTATATATCTTGGGTATGTGGATCATTTATGTTTCTTGTGTTTTATATTATATAATGTGTTATTATAATATTAATATCTATTGATAATTATAGAATAATTATTTTATGTTAATGACATATCCCAAAAAAGGAATGGTCATGTAAGATTCCTAGTTGTAATTCTGATATTGTTTTAATATTTTATAAGAAAAAATCATTCCCATCATGTTTTATTGACTCCCTTTGTACATGTTTCCATCCATTAGTGATGAAGAAAATTTTTTGGAGACTATTAAGGTCAATATCATTTACTAGGTAATGTAATCCTTGGAAATTGTATTTCAGAAAACATTATGGAAGATAAGCATGCAATGTGTAAGTAATAATGTTCACTTATTTTTTGTTCACATTACCTTATTGTGGTGAGGATGTTATGTGTAATAAATTTTTTTAAATGTTATGTGGTAGTTCCTATGGAATGTGGTAATGGATATGGGGTTATAGTTAGGTATATGATGTGGTTATATAGTTATACTCACATGGAAGGGATTGAAGAAAATAGGTAATCTTTTGGGGGAGTGAGAGTAACTTTTTCCTAAGGGAAGTTATTTTGTTGTACATTATTTATAAATATACTCCCTTAATGTTATGGAGATTTTTTAAAAAATTATATGGTTACTGCTCCTTCGTGAGGATGTGTGATAGTTGACCTAGAGTATGTGATGAGTCCGCTCCATGATTTATATATAGAACCATTAATATTCTTCTTCAATATGTTCATGATACATTTTTCAGAGGATCATAATAAGTATATATGTATAATCAGCCCTATATATATATGTTTCTATGATGAAATATTTGATAGATATTTTCCTTACTATCAAGAAAATATTAATATCGATATTGGTATAACTAGAATGGGTGTTTTTAGTAGTTTATTTTTTAAATACCAGATTTATGTATGACATTAAATGTATTATAGATCAACATTTGTATTATAATATATGGGGTTAATTTGAGGTTTATGTTATGTTACTGGTAATTATGAAATTAATTTATCTCATGTGCATGTATTTATACCCTCAGTGTTAGTTTCCTTCTTATGACCTATTCGCTGAGGGTTTTGAGTGTAACTATCAACATCACTAACAAATGAAGAGAAATTCTAGTAGATAATGATGTTAAAAAGATGTATCATATTTTTGGGTGAGAATTGGGATGGATTTTAGAGTTATCAATTAGTTCGGGTTTCATGGTATTATAATGTGATCAATAAAGGGAGTCCATATAGAAAAATTATGTTTATGGACACCTATGATCATATAAAAGGGCCTTAAGCTCAATGAGTTTGATGTTGGGCTTAAGAACATTCATAATTTATTTCTATAATGAGAAGGTTAGAGAATGACACATTTTAAGTCCATATATCTAGATATCTAGTTTTTAGTCTCCCCATTTATTTTATTGAAATATTTATATATTCAAAATAATGAAATGATTTATAATAATGTTTCATGTGAAATGTAATTCATATCAGTAGGGATGTTCCTATAAATATTCGAGGAGTTAGGATAGAGATGGAGGCTCACATCTATCTAATAAATTCATTCGTTGACCTACTATGAATAAATCCAAATATTCTTTCTTATTTTTTTTATAAATATTTCAATTATCTATATTCTGCAAGGAGTTAAACTCTTCAATGGTTTAATTTTGGTGGTCCTGGTCATCAGTGATTTTAGTGCCTAATAGTTCTTGGTGGTGCATATTGAGTAGGTGTTCAGTTCCCTATGGAACTCTAGTAACAGTTTCATTTGAGGGTTTTCAGTAGGAAAAATGTTTCAATGATCGTATATACTACATTGAGTATATTTGGGTAGGAGTAGGATAGCCTTTTGGGTTCGCTCGATCAAAGAGGCATAGATATTTGTGTAGACATAGAAGAGGTTTCAACCATTGATAGTGAGGAAGAGGAGTATGATGTGGTCAATTTCATTCCTTTGATCTTATTGTAATAAATGGTCCAAAAAATATTAAAAGAACCATTGGTTTATATTCTACCCTAGAATACTCATTGTATGATTAATGAGTTGTTTAATCCTTTATTGTTCTCACCTTGGTTTGAGCTCTATGACTCATGGTAGAGAGGCTTCCAGTGCCCTTACATTACTCTATTGAAGTTTGAGGTAAATATAACTAATTTTAGGTGTGTTTATGATTTGATAAAATGATGGGGAAGCCTTAGTTTTGGGACATTTCCTTATAATATAAATAATAACAATGACATAATTCATGGAATAGATTTTCTGTATTATATGCATGTTGTAATTTATAGTATTAGGAGGGTTGGTTTTTTGATGTGTAAGGTGAACATGTGGTTCTCATTAGTGTACATGACCATTATATGGGTCATAATATTAATTTGTGTAAATTATCTCATTTGGGAGATTTAATGCCATGATCAGTGGATGATCACATTATAAAGATCCCTAGAGTAATAGTGGTGTTGCACAATATCTTTATTGAATAGGTTGTAACACTATTATTTTAATGTGATAATAATTCCAAGAGAGTGATCTAAAATGACTGATCTTGGATTTCAATATATTGGAAATAGAAAAAAAATTAATATGATACTCCCCCTTAATAAACATTTGGTGAAATGAATTATTTTTTCTGAAACACTAAAACAAAGGAACTATGAAAAATTTTATAAAGATAAATATAAAAATAGTGAATCCTCCATCAAATTATAAGCCATAAAGAGAGTTTAACACAATATGAAATTTATATCGATTGAGAAAAGGTCAATGTTAATATTAATACATTTGTGAAATTTTATTAGTATAAATGTACTACTAATAAGATCATTTTATGCATAAAATGATTTCTAAATTAGATTTTAATGTTCTACAAATTTTAATTCAAGGAACTATGTATATTATGGTTAAATTATTATAAAATCAACATTTATATGAATAATATATCACCATTAATTTATTTATAAATTAATATAAAACAAGAATTTGAATGGTAGATATTTGAAAAATAATAATTTTCCTGTAAAACCATTTTCATTATATATTATGATTCCATTTAAAAGTTAAATTAGAAATTTTATAATCGTAATCATATAAAACTAACAAAATTTTTTACCCCTCGTAAGAATATTATCTAAGGATTTTGTTGTAGGATTTTTGTCATAATATTTATCTTTAGGTGAGTAGTGAAAAAACACATATGTACAAATATTGTGACTATTGTAACATTATTAGGATAAAAAAATAACACACAATTTATAAAACCTTTTTCTGAAAAAATATGAATTTTAAATGTAAAACTTTACATTTAAGAATATCAATTTTAATTCAAAAACTTATATTGGAAATTTTCAAACATATGTTATATTTTTCTCTTATTTTTATTAACAATTTATACTATTATTATTTTAGAATTTATATTTAGAAGTTTTATAAATTTTATCTGTTAAATTGGATATAATATTTTAATTAAAAGGGTACTAGTTATGTTATAATTTTTACATTATATTTATGCATAAAAATTTAATTAGGTAAAATTTTTTGTTATCATTGTAAAAGATAAAATGGAATAAAGGTTAAATATATGGTTTAAAATTCCTAAATCATGTTAGAAAAATATATCCAAATGAATGTATTATGGATTTATCAAAATTAACATATAAAACCCTCTACTATTGTAAATTTTGGATAAACTTTTAATTTTTAAAATGATTTCATTATTTTTTTAATTTTTTATATTTAAAAAATATATCATTACCTTCAATTTAAAAGGACCCTCTCACAAACCCTTTAATGAAAAAATATAAATATATTTATACCTTATACTATACCGCATTTAATTAAAAAATAATATTATCCTTATTTATTATTATTATAGTACATAGATATTTCCTAAATTCCTTCTGAATCATGAAGGATTCCATGAAGAAATAAAATTCATCTATATAAGTATTTGATTTCATATTATCCAACCGATTATTAAATATATTTTACCAATTATTGTGTAATTACATAGGTATTATTATTAAAATCAAATTATATTATATTCAGGGAATATCCATTATCTATCATTCATTTTTTCAACATAAAAACAAATTTTCATTCCTGTTATGTGAATAGTATTGCCTCAATGAGCTACATGTTTTAGTTTTCATTACTTCCCTACATGGATGGTTCAAAAGGAATACATAATTAATAAATAAAATTTTTATAATATTATGAAAATATAAATCATTCCCTAATTTCATTATATTCTATAGAAAACCAAAAACATCATTCATGTGTACATAGAGACTTCCACGTCCATGAAGGAGTGCCTTAAAATTTTGATCACCTCCCTAATTTAATTATTATATTAATGAATGTAACTAAATATAAGTATTTTTATTACATGATGGATATTCATTATAGTTTATGTTAATATTAATCATGTCATTAGTATACCAACATTTTAAATTATCCAAACAAGATCATCATGTATTTCATGTTCCTAGATTTAGACAAAATGTATCATGAAATGAAAATAGAATATTTGAAAAATTTATATAAGTGTCTATTATAGTACTTTTGGATAATATTGTAATGACAATCTTGGTATCAAATAATGATAATGGTTATCTACATTTTAAGGCATTTGTTAAACAGTAAATATCCCGAGCATCTAATGATGCAAATTAACCCCGACTAAATAATAAACAAATGATAACTGATTATAATTAAATAGTGTATTAGGTAATAAATATGAATTAGCATTTAGAATTGAGTATTAATATGGTTATGTTCATAATATATGAGGTTAATTATCATTCTTGAAATTCATGAGTAAAAGTTATGATTTTTTATCTAAACTTTATTCTTAGCGACATATTCAGTATTCACCACTCCTCTTTTGGTGTGGTGTATATGTTGTCTAATAAGTCATTTTTATCATTAATTTTAATAATATTTAAGGAATTTATAAATCCATCTCATTTTCTATCTTTCATATGATATTTTCTCTAATGTTACACAATTTTATTGGTTTCATCCAAATATCATTTAAAAATTTATATGGTTATGAATAAATTTCTATATCAGAGAAAATTGTATTCAATTTACCTATAAAATAAAAAAAATTATTCTCATCTAGTTATTATTAGGGTAATACATTTATTCACAAAATTTTATTTCTCCTTGGTAAATTATTCACCCAATGAGTTGCATGTCAGTGAAACTAACACAACGCTTCTTCTTAATTGGGAAACTTTATCCACTATTTCCATATTCGTTGGAATATTTTATACACATCATTATTTATTAATAAATGATTGGTTTTTTTATAATATTTCGAAATTCTTGAAAACTATTTTAATGGAATATTTTATTATTATAAATACTTTTCATAAAAAATGTGTGAAAATAATCTCTATTTTTAAATTTTTTATGTCAACACATTGTGTAATGATCATTATTATTCATGAAGATTACATTCCATGTTTTAAAATAATTTTTTAGACAATGACACAAATTAATATAAATGGATAATTTCTTATAATTATAAAATTTATTTATTCAATAATATTTAATAAACGTTTTCATCTATGTGAAATATAAGTTATTAAACATTGGGTTATAGTTTGGATATATTCTTGTAAAACTATCTATCAACTTTATCTAGTAGTCTTATAAAATTGATTATTTGTGTTTTTATAAATCTTATATATTTTACATATGTTAATTAAGTGTTTTTTTAAATATAAATATTTTTATTTTTATTATCACACATATGTAGAATTTTATTTATGAGATGGTTAGATAGAATTTTTAATTCCTCCAATGAACTAGGTAAAATTTGATATCTCACGAGATATTTATTATGTGTATGGGTCTATTTACTGTTAATCAATTCCCATAAAATTGTGCATATCTATAATTATGGTAAATCATTTCCTAAAATATTTTGTGTGCACATATATTATGATATTATATCATAAAAATTAAATGTTTTTTATGTTTTGTTTGGTACATATTAATATGTTTTACAATATACTGTTGTTATAAATGATCTTGTATTTTTTGATTAGCAGATATGTGTGCCTTGATTTAATATTTATGTTCCCTTATTTTTTTTGGTATGATCACTTAATGTAATGATCATATAAAATGAATATGTTATTATAACCCATGTTTTTATGATTATAAATTATGGTATTTGATTTTTATCTCAAGCGTTTACCCTTCAAAGTTTTTCAGTTCAGCTTTTTTGAGTTTAATTTCCCAAAATCCTAAGGATTATTATTATTTATGATGTATCTAAAGCCTAGTCAAGAATAATTACATTAATGGAGGATTCTAAACAAATTATTGAATAATATTAATATATTACTTACTTCAAAAGACACTAAAATTTTGAGTTTTGGAATGTTATTAATTTAGATATGTAATGAATAATAATGTGAAATGTAGTATTTTATATAGATTTTTATCTTGGTTCACCTCATGTATTATAAAATTAGTGTTTATTTATTTGGTTGAATTAGTTTAGTTATTTTTTGGGTATTAGGACTACAGAAAAATATTGAAAACCCTAAGGACAAAAATAAATCTTGTATAACATCATAAACATTTAAGGGTTTTGGGTTCATCATAATGATATACCCGTGTAAATAAAATCATGTGTGAAAAAGATCGAGCATAGATTCATGTAGGTGTAATAAACCAGAAAATATAGGTTTGTTAATAAAATGATCATTACCAAGTACATTAAAAATAGGCCTATATTCACACCTAGATTTATACTCAAGGAGGGATATTCATTAGCGGTTCTGAGGTTATTTGTGGATCATTATAATGAAGTTTAGAATATTTTTATAGTATAGATATAGAACATTGTATAAAATAATCTATTAATAACTTCTATTTATTCCAATAAATTTATAAGTTAGGGAACATATGTAATTTATGATTTATTTCATTCATGATAATATTTTTTTTAATACTATGAAAATAATATTCTAATTATAACGTTATGTTACATAATTAATGTTTAGATCATAGAGAAAATGATAAATTATCGTATATGATGGGAATTACATTGAGTTTTCTAGTGATCACTAAATTTGATGGGAGGAGTAGTGAATCTTGTTATGATTCTCACTCAACTCTCACAATTAATTTATTATAACAAAAAACATCTTAATATCATGAATACCACAATGAAGGTGAAACATTATATTATGTATTGTATTATTCAATGGCCACCTTCTTTTAGTGTTGTTTCCCACCAAATTATTATTGAGTAGTAAATTAATGCAATAAATGAATTATTTTATATTAATCAGTTCCCAAACCATGAAATTGTTTTCTACATATCCACCTTATGAAATTTGAGGCTGAAACTGCTGAAATATCAATGTGAATAAAATAAATATGGATGAATTTGAATTTATGGAATGAGATAATTTTATGTAAATATTAATTATTAAATATTTCTCTCAAACGCTTTTCAGGAATACAATAAAATAATTCTTAGAGTTAAAATAGATCGAACAAGAATATAGTGGTACATATGATGAAAAATTAATTAGACTCACATGGAATGCCTACTATTTAATTTATAACCCTTAAATTAATATAAAAATCTTATTTATTAGTTTAAAAAAATCCTTTTAAAAATATTAAATATTAGATACTTCAGTGGAAATGAGGAAATTTATTGACGAGCATGTAAGGTGGAAATGTAAACAAGATGCTCTAATTATTCACAAGATAAAATAAATAAAATAGTGTTTCCTAGAAAGTTGAGTTATAAATAACTTAATTCGGTACATTTAAAAAAATGTGGTCCAAGACACCCTATAGAATATTGAAAATGAATAGGAATATTTTTTAGCATTTAAGGTTTGACCATTGAGCTCAAGATTACAATGGTTATATGATACTTCCAATTAAAATAAAAAAGGAAATAAAGGTCCTAAAAAATTTCACACCCACACGTAAAATTTTCAATTGGAAAGATTTTGTGATTTATGAAAATAAATACATCAATATATACGATATTTAGAAGAATATACCCTCTGAAATTCATAAAACATGTTAACATCAAAGAGAACATGCAATCACTACCACTCCATGGATCATAACATTATAATGGTGAAATATACACTAACTATTCACGAAATATCTTATAATTCGTTATCTGATTCTAGTTCTATGTGATGCATTATATCTTTAAAATCTTATACAAATAATAAATCACCAACCCAATGAATAGATAATAAATTATCTGTGAAAACATTTGTTGGTGTGATAATTTAATATCTTTCCCAGAAATGCACTCTAATAGAATATTATAGTAATGTGTTCCTATAGATCGTATAATTTTTCCTTTCATTGGATTAAATGTGATATTAGGCATATATTTCATCTTTTTATATATATACCAAATCATTTTCTATACTAGAGAAGTAACATTTAATATCCCATATTATCCCATGATAATCTATTAGTGAATGCCTAATAATGAACCTCCTTTGAAAATTATTTCCATTATATGGGTTTTAATCACCAATAAAGAATAGTATTTAGCACTAATGGTTGTATAATAAATTTTAATTAGAGATATTCCCATTATGTAAGAATATATTGTAATATTTCATGATTAATTCCTTTTTATTCACCTATATCATTAGGTGGAGGTTTCATATAATATTATACTATTTTCTATGTCAATATTAAATACTTTTTAGAGAATGTATCACATCTAATTGAGAAAAATAAAGAATAAAACCAAATAATGTATAGATATGGGTTTATTATTCCCTATTTCTTCACTATGTGATGAACTAATTATATTTTCTTAAAACAATGATAACAAAATTAATATTTGTGTTTACTATCTTGAAAATAATATGATATTGTTTAATAAAAAAATCATCAACACCATTTTTATGATCAATTAAATTTGATATGATGATATCAATATTTATAATATACCTATATTGGATCTAGAAATAATAAATTAAGGGTTAATGGGGAATATATACTGAATAAAACCCTCTACACAATATATAGGCAATATAAATTAATATTGATGTCAATGGGACGTAAAAATTGTCTAATTATATTCATGGCTATGATGAATACATTCTTTAGAGATTAACATGATAATATTTTGGTTCTCTTTATTGATAATATTATTAAATATTCTTAGATTAAGGTTGAACAAGAAGAGTATTTGAGTATTGTTCTAAATACCTTATGAAAAGATAAATTAATTTCAATGTTTAGTATATGTGATTTATGGATTTAAAAATGTAACATTATTTAGTAATGTGATAACAAGAGAGGGTATATATATCGATCCATGAAACAAAAATGTGATCACCTAATTACTAAGACCATCCACTATGACATGAATTAAAATATTTAATGCATTAAAGGGATACTTAAAATGATCTATGTAGAATTTATCATAACATTCCATCCCAATAACCATATTAATAATGAAGGGAGAGGATGTCCTATAAATGGATCAATATAAAGAAATATTAAAGGATATTAATAAAATATTGGTCAGTAAACCTAATCTTTTATTAACCTATAGTAGAGAAGGGTTTGTGATATATTGTAATACATCTTTGAAGGGTTTGGGATACAACCCCATAATGAATAAAAAGTAATCTTTATGTATAACATTAATTAAAACCTCATGAGAAAAATTACTCGATGTTTGATTTTGGAGCTAGAGGAAGTGATCTTTACGTTAATGATTTGGAGGAATAATATCTATAATGGGAAGTGTGATATATATAGAGAAAAAATAATGTTGAAATATATATTTACATAGAATTATTTAAACATGTTCTAATGTAGATGGTTTTAATTTATTAAATACTATGACTAATAAATATTTTATGACATTGGTAAGGAAAATTAGGTGGGAGATTCTTTAATTACGAATGGTCATAATACCATATCCATGACTATGAATAAAAAAGTTCCAATGTTGATGGAATAAAGAATGATTAATATTGAATTCATTCGGTAGTGGATAAATAATATATTTTTCAATGAAACTATTAACTATCCATATATGTAAACATTACTGAATCCATGAAATATTATGTATAGTTAAAGAAAAAGTTTGAAATTTTTAAAATGTTCAACTATGACTAATATGGAGTTATATGTTATGAAACCTAGATATGTTTCCCATAAAAACTAGAGTTAAATTGTTAAATATTGGATGATCCAAATATCTCACCCATATCTATTCATATACGAAGCATGGAGATCATACATATATATAATGAGAAACTTATGGTTCTATAACATTAAGATAGAGATTATACAACAGGTATCTCAATACATTGTATTCCAAAAAGGTAAGGTTCAATTAAAATATAATAAGGGTATGATACAACTATTACCCATACTAAATTATAAATATGAAAACATTTATATTGATTCTGTCAAAGGAATCTTCGGGACATATAATGGTCATAATTCAATTTGGGTTATAGTTGACCACCTTAAAAGGTTAATATATTTTATTTCTATCAAATCAGATATATTGCATGACCAAATCACCAAGATATATATAAGGGAAGTATTAATGTTGAATGGAGAACTATTATACATTTTTTATGATTGATATCCAATATTTTTGTTGATGTTTTAGAGAAGTATTCAATAATAATTAGATATATTGTTGAGCTTCATCACTACTTATCACTCTTAAAATAGAAGGTCAATATAAAAGGACCATTAAAACTATTGAGTTTGTGATGAGATGTTATTAAATAATTTATAATGATATTGGGAAAATAACCACACCTAGTAATGCTATCATATAATAATTTCAATTTTATAATTCATAGGGAACCATTCAAATAATTTTATTGGAAGAGATTCAAGAGTTCCAGATACTAAGTTAATTTTAGAGGGAGGAAACTGATAGAAGATGGAATTTTACGAAATAGTATGGATGTTGTTAAAACCATATATAAGTATATGAAATGGTATCAAATTTATTATAATAGATATACAGATAATCATTAATGATATATAGAGTATATATTTGGTAAATAGGTGTTCATTAAATGTATCTTTAGAAGGGGTTATAAAATTTTAGAAAAATGCGAGGTTGATATCTATCTATATATGTCCCTTTGAGATCCTTGATCATTTCGTGGTGGTATCATATCATTTAGAACTCTCTCAACACCTCCCATATGTAGATGATGTGTTATATATATCACTTTAGAGGATGTTAATACAAGACCATTCAAATGTATTCATCCCATAATTCATGAAACTTGAACATGATCTCTCATGCTAGGAACAAATTATGGAGATCATGGATCAATAAGATAAATTTGTATGGATCATTACAAACCATATCATCCCATTTCTATGGTGGAATAATAAGATTGTTGAATTTATGAGGTTACATGAGGATGTAATGAATTTTTTTCCCCACATGGTTTCATCACAATAAAAAATGTCAAGGATTAATTTATTTTTATGGGTGTATAATGTAATAACACAAACTTTTAGTGGATACACCTTAAAATAATAATTGTGTTAAATATATTATTTCATATGCGACACTGAACCAAAATGATGTAGTTCACATTATTGTAAGATAAATATTGCTATTGTGAATTCATTGAATGAGAGAGTATAAGTAGGGGTAAAAGAATTATGAAATATCTGTATAAATGAAAAAAATCAAAGGATACTAATAATTTTATTTTTCTAATTTAATTCCACTAGTATAGCTAATAATTTTTCGATATCCTTATATGCATAATTTTTTTCTAAAATTTTATTTTTATGCTTAATAAATTTTATTTATATAATCTATGTATGTTGTAGTTTAATGATGATAGAATAAATTTTTAAAATTAATAATAAAAAAAATTAATAATAAATTCATAAAAAATATGAATATGAACTATTAATATATTAAAAAATTTATTTTTATATTAAAATGATTCAATTATATTTTATGTTTCTATTTATATATTGAATTCAAAAAATTTATAATTTGAATTTTAAAGAATTAAAATTATTTTTTGATTAATATTTACAAAATTATCATTGGATATATAGTTTTGTTTTTTTTAAAACATTTATTTTTGGATGAATAGTGAAAAATATCATTTTTACAAATACTGTGAATTATATGACATCATTAGGATATAAGAATATCAATAAATTTATGAAATCCCATTCCTGAAAAAAAATATTTCTTTTATATGTAATATTATACATGTAAATTTATTACATTTAGTTTACAAACTTATATTTGACATTTTAGAATTTATGTTATATTTTTAAGTAACGTTGTTTTAATGTGTTACACATTTGAGATTTTAGAATTAATTTTAACATGTTTTAGATATTTTTTCTAATAAAATGGATTTCATATTTATTATCATAATTTATAAATTTTTTAATATGTTTCAAATTATTTTAAGAAATAAAAATAAATTATATATTTAATAATTTGTTACCATGGTAAAAGATAAAATGTAAATGGTTAAATTCAATGGGTAAATGGCCAAAAAAAGATAAAAAATAGTCCCTAAATTAGTGTTGAGGTATTTATTTACCATTAAAATCCTATCATAAATTATTCATTACATTTGACCAACTTCACATGTTGAGGATAAATTATTCTAAATATTCTAAAATTATTTTTTGAACAATTCGTTTCCACACACTTATAAATATATCCTCCCAACACACCAACAAATCTATGAAATTGTTTTAATTACCCATATAATATTACCCATTACCGTCCGAAATAATCATCCCCCATGTTCTGTAGCTTCTATTCTATAGATATTCCTAAGAATCCCTTCAAAATGAAGATGGATTTCAAGATGAATCCAATTCTTCTATGTAAGCACATTCCCCTCTATAAGAATTCCTATATTTCAAATTCTTCTAACTATTCTAAAATATATCTTATCCATTTTAATATAATAAAATTATTATTTTTTGTATACAAAAAAATTATATTAAGGGAATAATAACTATATATATTTTCAATTTAGTTACATGCGGACTATTGCCTCCATGAAAGATCTATAATATTTTTGTCATTATCTTGAATGGATTGTAATAAATAGGCATTAAATTAAAAAATTTTATATTTATAACATAATTAAAATTCTTAATAAATAAATAATTTTTATATTTAATTCATTTCTTTGGAAAACCAAAACCATTATTTGTTTGTATGTACAGACAATCTCCCCTATATAGTGACACATTTTATATTTCAAAACAACCATACATGGATGATTTTAAGAATATATTTAATGAATTTAAATTAATTTTAAGACATTATTATTTTTATGGAATGTTTATATTAATATTTAAACTTTTTTTAATATATCTGTAGTTGAGATTACCAGAGAAGAATCATCACCAATTTCTTCTTAAAAAATCATTATTAAAACTAATATAGATTGAAATTATAACTTTATAAATAAATATAATGAAAACTTACAAAAAAGTAGATAATCAATGAATGATTAAATATGCATCTGATATTGATAATCTATAATGATATTTTAAATCCTCAACAAAAAAATAAAATTTATAAAATCCAATTATGAAAACAAACTATAACTAACAAATAAATACGTATTTAATTATTATAATTATAGAGTATACACGGTAAAATATTTGAATATTGTTTAAGCATATTTTGTTATTTTTTTATATTTTTTATAATATAGTTTAAATAGATTTCATGGAAGTCATGATTAGAAGGTTGGTGCTTCTAATTTTATCATTCTTCCTTTGAGAAATATGTCATATTCACCACATTTTACATTTTTCGTGTATATAATTTCCAATTAATTTTTTTAATAAAACATTCATGAAATTAAAGTGACCAACATATCCATATAATTTTATCTATTTCAAATTGGTTTGATTCAATAGATTCTGAAACTGTAGGGGTTTCTAGGGAATCTTATTTTCAAATTGAGAATGTTAGGAATGAATTTACATATGAGGAAAAATTGTATAAAATTAACAAATAATCGCCCAAAGAGTTATCTTCTCATATAATTATTATTTGTGTTTTCTATTCCCACTCATAATTTCATAACCAATTGGTAAATTATTTACCTAGTGAGAGTAATATAAGTAAAACAAACCCCACCTCTTCTTTTCAGTCATGAATCATTTTCTTATACATCCATATTTATTTAATATTTTAGGGCCATCCTTATATTTCCATAAATAATTTCTTACGGTAATTTTATATTTTTTTATCTCTATAATTTTTTTAAAAAAATTTATTCTTTTTTTGTTTTACACATTATCTATTTTTTTAAAATGTATAAAAGAGTGTATTTTTAATTTTTTTTCTATCTAAAAACTTTATTTCACAACCACTTCTTTTATGATGAAATATTTCCGTGTTTTAAAATGGTTTCACAAATAATATTAATTATTTATTTTTTATAAGAAAAATGAGTATTTTTTCATATATTCAATTTGATATAATCAATAATCTTGATGATGTAATTCTAATCTATGTTAAAACACACTAATAGTCCATATCTAATACTTATAACATGTTTGTTTACTATTATGATCCTTATTTCTTTATATAGATTGTGAAATTTTCTATGGATATTTTTATAAAAATGATCTATTTTCCATAGGATAATTATGTAGTGTTTTAAATATGAATGTGTTTATGATTCATGGTATATATATGTAATGTTTTCATTATGTGATGGATTAGTCAAAATTGTACATCCCTCTAATTCATTGAGTAAATTCAGATGTCTAATTAGATAATTATTTTTTACATGGGTGTAATATGGGTTAATCTAGGATATAATGAACAGGTTTTCATATTATTTTAGTTAATATTTGAAAAAAATATTATGCATGGAAATAATTGTCCACATATGCTTTTCACATTGATATTTTTTCTTATTCTTATATAGGTGGATCATCAATATATTTTGCAACGTCCTCATGTTATAATGGATCAGGATTTTATTCTACCTATAGCCCTATTTCATGATTTAGGAATGTTGATTTCTTATTTTTGGGTATTATATCCTAATGATATATTTTGTTCCCCTGATGACACTCTCATGCCCACATGATTTTATTATTGTCACATCTGATCATTTATTGTCATTTCAAATGTTTAACCTTATTATGTATCTAAGATCCCGCTTTCCCAAGTTCCCTTATACCATATTATGGATAGGATTATTATGTATGATGAATTTAAGGGATAGCATGTATAAATCCATTTGTTAGATTTTTTGATGACATTTTATATTATGATGAATATATATCTAATCTAAATGGACTATTGACATTGCGTCCTAGGATAATGGAAATTAAGAGATTTAATGAATATTCATGTGGAATTAAGTACATTATTTTGATGTTAATATTATGTTTCCTCAAGCTCTATATTTAATTTCAACTTCTTAGTTATGAGCGTTCAATATTTAGATTGATAAAATATTGTATAAGGGTTTCATTTGACCTAGTGTTTCACATTAGTATGCTTTGATGTTATGTTATAAAAAGGTGAAAAACATCAATTGTTATTTATAGAATACTAGTTATTTAACCATGTATTGGTAAAATAACCATTAATAATTCCCACGGATATATGATATTTTCATCACATAAAATGGATTTAGATAGTTTTTAAATATCAATATATAGTTTAGATATCATTAAACATGAGTGAAGGTGGGGGATATCCTAAACACTACATGCATCTGCCATTATGAGCATGTTGCTTCTAGGGTTTTATTGTTTGATGTCAAAAAAACCCCATCATTTTTGATTGGATTAATAAAATAAGTGCTTTATTAGTCCATTTATCATGTTAGTATTTTTCAATGAAATCCTTATGTAGTTGAAGTTTACATAGAATTACACTATGAATCATAGATCTATTTTAGTGGTTATTTATCAACATAAACTCTATAAAAAGATATCAAATTGATGTTTTTGATGTGAGAGGTGAATTTACACATGAATGGTGTGTCTCTACATAGTTTAGTGGTAGATTCAATGAAGATAGTTGAAACTATTTCTTGGAATGTTCTCATGAACCTCAAAATGGTTTGTACATTCCTATCTATTAAGGAATATTATAGGAGTCTTATTTACATTTAATGCGAGAATAAAACCCATTTTAAAACCATTAATATGTAATATGAGACATTTGTGGGTACTTATCAATGCTTTGTGGGATTTGAGTACATAAAATAGAAGCAAATCAGTGCTCATATGATTTATTTTATAGAGGAGGGAGTTATACATGAGGTATCATATGATGATTCTCATATTGATTTAATTTATGTATTAATATAGTAGTTATATTTTATCTTATTTGGGTATTGGAAGTTCATTTACATGGATATAATTATTCAACCCATGAGTTGGTGAAACTGGTATTCACTTTGAGGTTTGGGTGGAATTACCTCTTTGGAGAGTGTTTTATGTTATTCACTAATTTAAAAATTATATGGTATATCATCTCTTAGAAAGGTTTTAATCTATGGTAGTATTATTGGTTGGATTTATTTTAGTAAAATGAATTTTAGGACAATTATACATCACAAGAGGGTAATTTTGTTATTACTTCACTAAGTAGGAAGTACTATGTTGGTTCTTTTGTGAGTTTGGAGTTTCATGGAGGGTGATAGAAGACCATGAACATTTTTGTTTTAATTTTGGGGAAGTTAGTTGATGTGAATTCCTATATTAGGTGTCTATGTAGTAATCCTAGGTATATTTTTTCTAGAGTCACTTCATTAATATTGATATGTGGAGGTTACATGTGATTATGTTGTCTTCAATGAATCTCCCATGGAATGGTTGGGGGATAAGAAACACCGGGTGCTATTCTGAGGTATTTTTTTGTTCCATAAATGATTTGATTAGTGATTCTTCAGGATTTTAATAGCTCATATATTGAAATATATCTTTGTATATCCAACATCTATCATGCTTTGATGAGTTAGTTCTACTGTCTTGGGATGAATTGGATAATGATAGAGTTTGTTTCTCAGAGTTTGGTGTTCTTCTTGGTGAAAGCATAGAATTGTGTTATTAAGGGAATCCTCAACCCATTAGACATCCATAAGAGGAATTGTGTGGCTATTTAAATGTAGTTTTCAAAATTTTAAGTAACTCTAATTGACATTGTGATACTATTTGGGTGATTGTGGAACAACTGAATTTTTCAGCTCATTTCATCGAGTTTATGTAGAGAATCATAGTGGATTATTTAAAAAAGATGTTTATAGAGGATATTGGTGGCTTCCTGGAGTTTTTAGGATTATTATATCAAATATTAATACTTTTTTTACCTCACGAATTTAAATTGGACATTAACATTATTTTTCCTCTAAGATGTTCTATAATATTACATTTTATCCTCATATGGATTTACAGATTGTGTAGACAACTCAGGTTATAGAGGATGTGTCTCATGCATGATCTCTCAATGTTAATGGTTTATGGGTAATAAAAATATTTGGAAAAAATTAAATATAAAAATATCCAGCATTCATCCACTGGTATGGATACATTTGATGTATTTTATGGGAAACTTTTAGTTCATTGTTGTGGTGGATTAGGATTGGAGAGTTAGTGGTTCATAAAATGGATTTGGGTAAAGTGTGATAGAGATGATGTATGGACTTTTTGAGAGTATGGATACTACTCAATATCATCAGAAGCCTTATGATAATTATGTGAGTATTAATATATAGTTTTAATTTAGTAATAATGGGTACTTTATAGTTTCTCCTCATCATGATAAACTGAGTCTATTAAATTGAATATGTTTTATTCATAGTTAATTGTCCTTTTAAAGGTGACATAGAATGTTTGTGAAGTGGTTTATCAGTTGAAACTTCCAACGTATATAAATTGTATCAATTATTCTTTCCAAATATAATTGTCTCATTGTTATATTCATGATAATTCCCATATAATAGATTTTGAAAAGTTGTATGTTTTCGATGATGTGATATTTCTAGAGTGACCTATTGATATTTATGATCTCTAGGAGAATGTGTTTTGTTGATGTTTCATCCCATTGGTTTGTTTCATATAGAGGCATTGTTGCTTGGAGGAGTGTACATGTGAACATGAGTTGCAGATTCATTTATAGTATACCTAGTTTTTTGAAAAATTTATTTTAATGTTGATTTTTTTGATTTTTTTTCTAATTTCATTAATGTTTTTATGACTTTATTTTGTGGTTTGGGTAATGGAAAACTACATGTTTGATAAGATTCGTGAAGGGTGTTTGGATTCACATTTTACTAATTTCATTCCATTAATGTTTTTTATTCATAAAGAGAAGAATCATTTTATAGCTATACAATTTAATGTATTGAACCATTTATACCTTTACATTGTGTTTTTTAGGTGTTGGGACTTCGAAGAAAATCTTTGGAGGTGATCTATAGAGTATGAGTGGATTTCGTAGATGAAAATTCAGGTCACAGCCTAGAATAAAACATTATGACGTGCACTATAGTGTGTTTTATTTCCTAGAGAATTATATTTGATGTGGTTAGGTGTATTTTTTTTATGGTCCATGTGGTTGTGGCATGAGGAGGTGTAGTGTTACCATGGTCACATGAAGTGATATTTTTTGTTAACATTTTCTTTGTTTAGAGGACCTTTTATAATATGTAATGTTTTATTAAAGTGTAGAGAGTTAAAGAATAATACAATTTTATGATCAATGCAGTATGGCCTATTGGATCACACCATGAGATTATTTGATGTGGAATTTGTGGCTCCCATATCCTTTATATCATTATTCCATGGTGATTAATATTGAATTATGGTAGTTATTTGAGGTTGATTGAGTATAAGGCTGAATGTTGAAAATTTTACCATGATTTATGAGCATTCAAAAACTAAATCATGATGGTCACCATTATCCATTGACTATAATTAAGCATATAAATTTTTAGTGAGTTAACTCCCTGTGAATTGGGTAGTGTTTCACCATGATTACCAAATCAAACCCCCATTATAACAAGTCCAAGTCCATCACTCTGTGATATTATGTTTTCATTGTTATTAGTATAAATTTCAATTTTTATTGAATTTTCTCTAATTCCTTCAACATCCTTTAAAAACAAATAATTTTGTGTATTTTATAGGTTTTATTTTGTATCCCTTTGGTATTTATATAATCTTTGGATTTGTTTGATTGGGTTTTAAAAATCAAAAAATGCATTCCACATCATATTTGCTTCATTTTAACTTACTCCATCCCTTCATTAGATACATAGTAGTGGTATTGGTTTAAATATGGTTGTTGTATGGTTGATATTTCTTAGGTCGCTTCTATGATTATGTGTTTTAGTAGATCTCATTGATTGTTTCTAGGATTCATTTTTAGTTATTCTCATTTCATTCATGGCTTTCTTGAAGGAATTAATTGGTGTAAATGTTTAAGGATTTATCCTTATTTATTATTGTGTGAATTTTCAAGTTTAATGATAATATTTTAATTTTTTTATAATTTTAATTATCCAAGAAAGACAAAAAGTAGAAATAAATTAATTTGAAGGAGAGATATGACTCACATTTATTTTATGTATATTTCATGTTATTACTTAATTTTTGTTTCTTTCTAATTAATGAGTCATATTATGAAACCTTTTACTACTATTTTTTATTTTATAAATCACCTTTATAATTTTTTCTTTTTTTATTAAGATCAAATGAAACAAAAAAATTAATTCTTGAAATTAATAGTAATGTCAATTATTCCCGAAGAGTTGAATAAAAATTTAGGAATAAAAAAGGAATGTTAATATTATTTTATTTTATAGAATTTTGTTATTGTTTCTGTGACTGATTTTCCAATATTGTTTTTATTAATTTGGTTTTATTAATTTTATTTCTTGTAGTTGTAATTAGCGTGATGGTTTGATGTTCTTGTGGTGGTGGAAGTTTGGGGTGATGATATGTTATTCATGCAGTTGTTTTGACTTTTATTATGGGAGAAGTATTTGGTGATGTTTTTAATGTTGTGAATCGTTACTGACGATGTTTCTTCTGATTTATTTAGGTGGTTGTTTTTAGATTTGAGTTGTGGTAGTTGTCATTTGGAGAGGATTTCAGAGTGGTTATATCATAGATTCCTCTTAATATAGAATGCTGTTGAAAAAAATAAATTATAAATGTAAAATGGGCTAAAATTGATGGTCATTAGACTATTTAATGAAATATGAAATAGGAAGGATGAAATTAATCATTGTCAGCTAGAATAAATGTGAGTAATGAATAAATGGTGATGAAATAAAAGTAAACAGATTGAATATAATGTGTCTAGTAGCGATAACCAAAGGAGATTGATAATGATGTAATAAAAAGACGATTTATGATTATTATTGTGATGTTGTGTTTCAATATTTTTGTTGTATTGTATATAGTAATTTAAATAGTCTTTTATATGATTTGGTCAGGTTGTTTTGGGTATAGAATATCATAATAGTAAACAAAATTTTGTTTTGGAATCTATTTAGAGTATTTGGGTGGATATTATAATCATTATATTTAACATATAATTTCTTATACACCACCACCTAAGTTGATCACCCTTATCAATGCCTATACGATTTTGGGTTCTATTTGTTTTCCATAATATCAATGTTATTTAAGGAAAAATGGTTTACAAATCCCATTTCCATTCAATCCATTTAGATTTAATATGGTTTTGACTGAAAGAAGTATGTATATATAAATAGCATATAATGGCTTGATGATAATATACACACACACACACACTAGTTGATATGGTTTTTTGTGGATTCAAAGTGGGGGGATTTAACAGAAGGATAAGGGAATAAAGATGATATCCCTTATATTCATTTTATACTACTATGATTAATATAGTCTATGTGGTTTTGACTTGGTGATAAGGAATGTGTCAATATTTTTTGTATGCTATTATGGAAATGTGGTTTTGGTTATTGATATGATAATACTATATGGTTATACAATTATATGTATATGAAAGGGATACAAATATATTATGTAATCCATCATAGAATTATAGAAATGTATTCTATGGGGGAAGTGTTTATAGGTAATCATCTTGATATATGTATTCTCTTGATACTATGTATCTTTTCTTGGATATTTTATTTGGTTATTGATCATTATATATTATGGTTGATAGTTAACCTCAAATTAGTGATGAATTAGTTCAACTATTTTTACATTGAGGAATTCATATGATACATCATAAGTTTCAAATGTCGGTTTGGGGTGGATATTTAATATTTAAATTTCATTATCACCCATTAACATATATATATATATATATATATATATATATTTCTAAGAGAAAGTTAGTGATCGCTCCAAGCCAAACTTGATGAGGAATACTTTGGTCGGTGTTGGTGTCGCTGGTATTAGAGTTTCATTTCGTATTTTTTCAGATACCTTTATTTATTAATTATATTATATAAATTTTTTATTGGGACAAATTTTATATTATATTGAGTTTATCAGTGGTTTAATTTTTGTTAATGGGAATTATGAGTTAAATGTGAACCATGTATGTATTTCTAAAAAAACTAATATTCTAAAACTAATTTACTACTAGTGGTTGAATTTATAGTTCACTCTCATTTTCACCTATTGCCCACGAGGGGTTACAGAGAGGTCTGAATGTGGCACATTTCAAAAAATTCATCTATCTGTCATGATATGGTCTTCTTAGTGGTATAAAAATAAAAAAAAGGGTCTTTTAAATAATATGTGGTATTGAAGGTGATGTGAGGGATAAATTATAATCCAAAATGAGGGATATAAATGAACATTATAAATTTTAATATGAACAACTTATATATTATTATACCTAATAGAAATAGTGGGTGATTATTGAGCAGGTGGATCAGAAAAATGAAACTTCATTTGCTGTCTTAGTCATCATAACTTTTCATTTCTTTAAAATTATTAATTTCTTAAACCATCTTCTTCCTGTGATGTATCAGTTTTTTGAAATATGGATTCCACCCCACCATTATTCTTAATTTTTATAGAATTTTTATTGAGAGTATCCTTTAATGATACAAGAATATCTATGTAGCATAAGGTATTATAGTATAGGATAATAGTAAATTTTATGTGGGGAATGTCAATGCTGGGTTGGGAAGTGATGAGAATCATGAATTAACTAAAAACTATATCCTTCATGTATCATTCCTAGGAATGGGATGTTTGATTTGAAGAATTTGGTGTTTTTACATAGGGTGTGGGTTCTTGGTTGGGGTGAGAGGTGGCTTGGTATTGGTAATAATTATAATCAACCTCTATATACACATCTATAATTGCATAAATCATTCCCTCATTCATAATTACCCCAATATTATCTAATAGTTAATGAATTTTCCAGGTTAGGATGATCATTTCAATGATATATGGAGCGGTGAATCAGATATACTTTTTATTTTATGATTATTTGAAATAAACATTTCCTCTTATAAAATATTAAATTCCCAACTGAAAACAATTCAACCACACTTCCAAAGGAAGACAAATATTTACATGTTTTACTATTCAATAATAATAACTATGTCCTTGGTGTGGTTATAAAATGTTGAAATACCATAAAATCACTTGGAAAACAATAATTGGATTACAACAAGTAGGATATACCCATACACTTGTGTATAAATATGCAAACAATTATTCTAGTATGTTTGCACCCTCTTAACACAAATAGGGAAATACAATGATTATGTAACAACTCATGATACTTGTTCTTCCTATTAATTCCAAAAATGTAATTAAATGAAAAAAATTCTTCAATTTCATTCTATGAATAATGTAATAACATCCAAAACATTTTAATGAAACATGATGTTCGATTTTCTGATTCCAATTCCACTAAGTACAATTCTTCCCAATATGATTTTTTCAGTGTGATTTTCTTTTATGAATATGATAGAAATGAATTAGTTCCACTTAAATCCCTAAGTATGATTATGTTAGTATAATTATTCATCAATCTAAGAACTGGAATATTGAAATCCTGAATCAAATTATCAATCCCAATATGATGATCAGAAGAATATGATTGACAAGATTGAGGCGATAATAAAATGAATATGATAATCAATATATTCATTGATTAACTGATAAAAACTTTGTGATATTATATCTTACCCTTCCCTTCAATCAGTTAAGTCAATTTTCAATATAAAATTCAATAAGAAAAGCTCATATTCTTTATAAAAACCCAGAGCTTCTCTCACATTAACAATACATTGTTAATCAGAAAAGTACTATTTAATTTTTTTTTATTTTATAGTTTACCCTTGAGATGATTTAGTGAAATCCCAAAAATTTTCCCTCTAAATAAAATTCACCTTAATCTAAATTTCTCCTAAAAAATCTGGTGAATTTTTCTTTTTCAAATCTTTTCGAAGATTCTCGATTCATTATTAAACATTGCCTCCTTCTTCAAACATTAATTAGAATCGTCAGTCTAATTTCATTACACGTGTCCAATTTTTCTCAATCCTGGTTTCATTAATAAAAAGCTCTGAACCAATATTATGAAATTTTATAAATAAATGGATAACAATTTGATTTTCTGAATATGATAATTTTTATGAATGTTGAGATCCCCCTTGATGGTACATTCAACAAAATCCTTCTATTTTTATCTTGACCAACTTGAGATACAAAACATAATATTTTTATCTTCTGTTGACCCATTAAGAAACCAAAAAAGTAATTAAAAACATTTGAAATGTTTGACTACATTTCTGATATCATTATCTAATTTTATTTTTCATCCATCGACCTAAATCAATTCCTTGTGTAAATATGATTGTCCATTGTACGATATTTCTTATTACGATTGGCCTGAATATGCTCCTTTCATGGAACGATCATTCTACGTATGATCTTTTTCCATTATGATCTTGAGTAGATCATATTTGGTATAATTTTTTTTCATGCTTTAGATGGATGATCAGATACTATATTGAATTGGAATCATCTCTTTCATCAATTCTAACCATATCAAATCATTTTGAAAACAATCGGTACTACCACTTTCTGTATTTCTTCCAACAATATTGTATCGTAAGTTCTATAATCAGCATATGATTTCTATGAATAAAAATTATCAACTCATTATGAAATTTATTTTATAACATTCATAATGACCCTGATTCTCTATCAGAAGATCCACTTCATCCACACCGAATTTATAGTGAATCTGGTGACCATTTAATTCCAAGAAGACTAATTCTCCATGTGACTGATTCTATCAATCCATATAATGATCAATTCCTCATTATGATATTTTCCCATGCCAAAAACAAGGTGATTCCAACCAAAACACCTTCTTTCAAAAAATATTCTCATCATTATGATTGATAAAAGGGGGTCTATTTTTTCGGAAAACATGAGCTCGATTCCTTTGAAAATAATGGCCAATACGATTTCCACAAAAAACAAAGAGTTGTGATTTTATTTTTTCCAAAACATTCCATGAAAACCCATAAAACCCTTCATTATTTAGTTTGGTCCTAAAAATATCCCAAATTGGATTTTATATTCAACCAAGTTTCATAAATCATTTTACATCAGATCATTATAAAATAGATTACTTATCAAAAATTCTACACCTATGTGAGCTAACTAATTGTAGGAAACATGAATCATTGACAGAAAAACCATGATATCCAAAACTAAGGATTATGCGAACATTTTTATTTTTCCTTATATAACACATCGTTAACCACATATTTTCTTCATCTTTCATAGAAATTAAAAGAATTTATTTTCCTACAACCACTCCAACAAACAATTATAATAGTTCACTCCCTAAATAATTCTGAGTTCACAACTTCCCCACAAATCCCCCTTTTACTTACAAAGGTATTGATTAATGAAAAATTTATCCCCCTTAACAAAAAAATCACAAGGTAATATGAGAGAGGTGATAGAAACACATACCTCAATATTGAATAGAAAGAGGTAGGACACCCATGTTCAACCACAGTTTAGAAAATTATTTCTTCAGTAATGGTTTTGTGAATATATAAGCAAATTTTTCCAGTGTCGAAACATATTCCATATTCAAATAATTATTTTCTAGATTCAATTTGATGAATTGATATTTAAATTAAATATTATGTTATTAATAATGTTGAACTAGATTTTTAGTGAGATTGATTGTGCTTTAATTGTCTGAACCTAAGACAAGGGTAACTTCACTTCAATAAGTAAATGTTATATTTGAGTCTTCACCCACTTATGTTGAGTTGTTTCTGGAGTAGTATAAACATAATCATATTCATCAATACTATGAGTTATTGAATTTTGTTTCATTTAATGAAAACAAACACAATTAGTTTCTAGAAATAATACTCCACCAGATGTGGATCATATATCATCAACATTTCTTACCAAATCAATATTTTAATACCCAAAAAGTTTAATACTTTCTGACCTACCATATCATACTCTGAATTCAATTGTGCCTTTGATACATCTAAATATTATTTTTCCAATAATTAAATGTAATTCTTCTAGATCACTCTCAAATATTTTATATAACTTAAACACATAAAAAAAATTTACTTTTTGAGGCAGTCAAATACAATAGGATTCAAATCATATTTTAATACTCTTTCTTATCAAATTACATTCCTTTCCAATCATTACTCAACATAGTTCCCACTAAAATATGAGTAGAAATAGGTTTTGAGTACTCCCTAACAATCCTCTTTATAAGTTCATTAGCATACACTTCGTGAGAAAGAAATATTTATTTTTAATTTTTTATGGTTTGTAACCAAAGATTGTATTTCATTTCAACCATCATGGAAATTTTAAATAACATCATCATTTCTTTAGAAAACCAATCATATGTTCTTTCATCATTTATAGTGAAGATAATATCATCAACATAAATACTTAAAAAGAAAAAATTCTATTTACATTCTCTGATATACATATTTATATCCAATCATTCATTCATAAAACTCATCTTCCATGTAAATTTATCCAATAAGGAATACCATTCCCTCCATGCTTATTTTATCCCATACAAGGACTTATTAAATATGCACATATATAAAATTCATTTTTTTGAACAAAAAATGCAAAAAATTGTTCGATATAGAAATACTCTTCAAGATAACCATTCATGAATGTGGATTTCACATCCATTTAGAATATATTCTATCCTCATTGTGCTGAAATATCATGAAATATTATAATTATTTGATGTCTTTCCACCAGAGAAAAGGTTTCATCAAAATAAATTGTTTTAATCTCAGAATACCCTTTGTAGACCAATAATGATTTATTTCTTATCAACTCACCTTCTTCATTCGTATTGTTTTGGAAAATCCATTTTGTACCAATAATGTTTTTATTTTCTATCTTGGGTTTGATTTACCAATTATCATACTATTCAATTTTATCCAACTCTTCATTAATGGTCTAAACCCATTATGGATTCTCAAAAGATTCTATCAGATCATTCTGTTCCACTTTTGAATATAGAGATGTATGTGTAATTGAATTGGTTAGTCTTCTTGTTTGAACCTTATAGTTTTGATCACCAATAATGTTCGAAGTCTCCACTTTATTCCTCAACCTACAATGATATTTTTTATTATCTTCGTCATCACATGAAAAAACTCAGTTTTATTCTCTTACATGATAAGGATTACTATTTCTTCCATATTTATCAGAATTGTTTTCATCAGCATTCTCAACTTCTTTGTCTGCCTAAGCATGTTACTCTTTCTCAGATCCTTCAATCACATTCACGTCATCCGAATCAATAATTATTTTTGTTTCTTTTTTGAAACATATGTATCCTCTTCCTTCCATAACATTTCCAATAACGACCCCATATTCACCTTTGTTTTCAAACATACCCTAATTTTCAACTTTCGTTTTTATAACACATGGACTCCCAAAAAATATAAACTGCTTAAAACATGAGGTGTTTCCAAAAAAATAATCATGAGGGGTTATACCTGATTGAGGAATATAGAAACAATGGTTCAAAATATACATAACAATACTCATGGTTTTCCTCCAAAATTAATGAGAGATGCCATGTTCGCATAACATTTGATACATAACATTATTCTTCCAATTTCCAAAAAGCATATCTTTTTCCTTTTAGCAAAACCATTTTTTGGGGGGTTTATGGGGAACTATACTCATGCTAAATTCCATTCTTCCCAAGATAGTCTTCAAACTATTCACTTCTATATTGATAACCATTATTTTTTCGAAACATTTTCAATGGATACACACATTTATTTTTCAACTTTTTTCTATAAAGTTTAAATATTTTCAAATCATATGATTTATGTTTCATATATAGGACACATGTAATTTGAGTAAAATAATCAATGAAAGTAATGAAGTACATATATCCATTTGTGTATTTTTTTTCTCATCATCCCACAAATGTAAGAATGAATTATCTCCAAGGGGGGTTTTGAGAAAATATCAACATTCTTATGCACAAAATTTGTAATATTTCATTTCTGATAGATAGCGAGACACCAATCACTTCTAATATGAAAGACATGAAAGCCTCAAACACTACCTCTTTTATAAAACTTTTTAATGTTTCTTAGACACATGTGTCGCATCCTTTTAAGGAAAAAAGGTTCTCCTCCATGATACCTAGGTAATAATAGTTTTTTATTTCAATAACATGAAATAGGTTCCCATTTGAATGTAGGCCTCTTATAATAGTTTTATGTCTCCTATCATGTGAGAAGAACAACCACTATCAAGTATCCATGGTCAGTCTTTCTATGATTCTTTCAATAAAGTTTCCACAACAAGATATTTTTCTCTTTTTTTTCATTATTCACATTTGGCTTCTAATTGAATGATTCATTAACAAAAAAAGGAATCTATTCCAAGATTTCCCGGATGGTCAAATCATTAAAAAATAGTTTATAAGGTTTGGATCATATTTTCAATCTTCACATCACAATTCTCAGGTTTCTTCGAAGAAACCTCCTAAGTCTTATTTTTCTGAGGATATTGAATTCCCCTCTAGATTTACTATCATAACCTATGGTATAATAGAAATGTATTTGTTTGAACAAACACATAATTTCCGTGTTTTAGAATCCCCCATAATACCAGTAATAGTGATAAAGACAATATTTTTCCTTAAGACTTACATATTGATTGGAATTGTGAATACATATATCAGAAAAACTCTTGTATTTATTTTCTAACTCATCGTACTTTTTTATAAATAATTTTAATCTTTTTATTTTAATCCTTAAAAATATAAAAAAATTGAACCCTTTCAAGGTCCAAATTTTAATGATTCAGACCCAGGATGATTAGTAACTTTTGAATTCTTCACTTATTCCACATACATAACTTCTTATGCTTTATTCTTCTTAGAAAAAAATCACTTTTTCTTATCACCGTATTAATGTATTTTTTTTAACATTATCAGGTTTACTATTATGATAACATTCACCTACTGCATTGATGGAGTTTGGGAAACTTTTACTTTTCTCTTCAGTATTAATTTTTTTTTTTGGAAAATCTCTCACTGTTGTTATTTTTCATCAAATTTTACTTCTATATTCTCATTAAAACTCTTTTTTTATCAAGTTATTTATTAAAATCATCAATCTATTTTTCCATATTTTTCTTCTTAACATTAAAATATTCTTGGTTTCATGAGCATTCATCTTCCATCTATTTTTTTTCTTTTCAAGTATTATGATCTTTTTAGAAATTATTTCAATTGTACTTTATAATGTCATTCATTATGAATTTCATCTTCCATAGAACTATTGATTCAAAATTATTATTCATTCACTATTGAAATAAATGTATTTTTATAACCATACTCAATTTATTTCTCAAGTTTCGCGTCACAATTTTCTTCTTCATCATTTTTATACATGGAACATCATCTTTTGGATATGATGAATTCTTTCTTTCCCAATGGAATTTTATTTTTCTTTGTATCCATGTTTCTTCCATAATCTTATAGGATTTCTTCATTATTCAACATTATTTTCTAATTTCCTTCCCTGAGGATAGTTATTTATAAAATGACAAACTCATCCACATTCAAAACATTTCAAGGGAATTTTCCCTTTGTATTTCCCTATACCTATTTTCACATTTTCAAAACACAAGAATAAAATATCATTATGATAATTAAATACCTCATTTATAGTTTAATAATTACCATCTTCTACATTACCTAGATTCTTATTTGGATTTCCCTTCATTGCAACCATGTAATAAATTTCTCTATCAACTTTTATTTTTATTTTCATATTATTTTCTCTTCTCATTTCATATGAGATTCGAGTGCAATAAAAAACCATAAAAGGATAATGTTTCAAGATCTCTATCTTAATATGAAGAAACGTTTGCATAAAATTTTTCATGAAGGATTATAAATATCTTTAAAAAAAATTTATAGTCATACAAATGTTTACTAAGACATCTGATAGTACTCACAATGTCATTCTCCCTGGTATTTAATTCCCTAACCTATTCATTCTCATTCATCTACAAATCATAATATTTCAATCTCAAAATTCTCTACACTCATTATTCACTTTTTTGTTTCCTAGTTATATGTTTTTTTTATTTTATCCCATATACCTTTGGATATAACAACTCATTTCATGCTTAAAAATTAACTTTCAAATTATGATGGAAATATATCATTCTATTCCCATACACCATTCTCTAAATTCTTCTTATCAACAGATGTAATAGGAGATTTATCATAAATTGGATGAAACCCAACTATTTTAGATTCATGAACATCATAATTAATAGACATAAGATGAGGAAAATTCTATCTTTATAGATATAATCATTCTTTCTAATAAATACTGGAGTTCCTTCAATTTGCACATAATTCAAATTCACCATCATCAAAGAATAAGTGAAGGGAACCTACCCTATGATACCACTTGAACATGTCTAATCATGACGATTGTATCACTGATAGTGGAGAGGTGAATCAGTGATACACTTTCTTTTATGTTTTCCTGAAACAACATTTTCCTCTTATTAAATATTCATTTCCTTACTAAAAACAACTCAACCACACATCCAAAGGAACATAAATATTTACAACGTTCACTATTCAATAAGAATAGATAATTGCTTAATATGGTTTGTAAATGATCCAATAAAATACAATCCATTAAAAAACAATCCATGAATTACAAAAATTTAGATATGTCCTTACACTCATATAGCACAAAGTAAAAAATTTGAATAGTGTGTGTACACACTCTTAGTAAAAATAAGGTAATAAAATTATTTTTTAACAACTCGTGTAAACTTTTCATCTATTAAATTCAATAAATATATTAAATTGAAAATAAATATTCATTTTATTACCAAGAAGAAGTTTGTAACTTCATGGATATTGTAATGAAAAACACAGCTCTATTTTCCAAGACTGATTCTTCCCAATATGATTCTTCCAGTCTAATTTTATTTTCAGAATATGATATAAAAGAATATAAAAAACATCATTTTCTTAGTATGATTAACTTTCTACAATTATTCCTCAGTTTGAGAACCCCAATACAGAAATCTTGAAGAAGATTATCCAGCCAGATTTAATGATCAACTGAATATAATTGAAAATTTGAATATGGTAATCAACAGAATATGATAATCATTGAATACTGTGATCATATAAATAAAACATTGTGATATTTTATCTTCTCTTTCACTTGAATACTTCAATATTTTTCAACAAACACTCAATACGAAAACCATTTTCTTCACTCTAAAAACTAACAACTTTTCTCTCATGAATAATACTTTAATCATTAAAAAATTACTGAGTGGATTTCTTCTCTCTTGGCCCACATGATATACAAAACATTACCTTCTCCAATTCTCATGAACTAGTTGTAAACCTAAAAATTAATTCATTCCTTTTGAAATGGTTTACTACATTTTTGATCTCATTCTCACCTTCTCTTTTCATTCATCGGCCTCATGAAATTCATTCTCTGAATATAATTTTCCATAGTATGTTATTTTTGAGTATGAAGGGAATGTATACACACATTTCTATGTATGATCATTCTAGGTATAATATTTTTCCTTTATGTGACTTAGTAAGATCATCATATGTTCCAAAAGTTACTCATTATTCAAATGGATGATCAGATTCTATAGGGAATCAGTAGAATCTCTTTCTTCGCTTCTACCTAGATCTAATCACTTTGTAAGACATTGGTACAACCTCTTTATACCATTCATCCCACAAAATTTTATCATATGTTCTCTAATAAACATGTGATTTTTATAAAATAAAAATCATTAAACCATAAACACATTTATTTTATCATAGTCATATTGACTCTAATTCTCCATAAAATATCTACATCTTTCACACTAAATTCAGAGTGAATCTGAAGAAAATCTACTTTCCACAAGATACATTCTCTATGTGGCAGATTTTATCATTCTAAATAATTATCAATTCCCAATTACGATATTTTCTCTTACAGATCCCAAGGTGAGTCTGAGCAGAACAATTTATTTCAAAATATCTTCACGTTATGATGAAAAATCATGAGTTATATTTTTCCTAAAATAGGAATGATTCCTTAGAAAATAGTGGTCAGTACGGTTTCCACCCAAAAAATATATTTTTTTAATTATTCAAAAAATGTATGTGATAGTAATAGAAAAGCACCTTCATTCTTAAGCATAGTTTTAATGGTAACATTTACATATATTCCACATTTCTTAATGAACAAAGCAGTAAATTGTAATCAATTATATTTATGTTTCATTTGAAATAGATAAAAATATTACCACCCAAAAATCCCAAATTTTCATATATATTAATCCATTAAATTTGTATATAAAATACCTTTCCATGTTTAGGGTATCACTTGTTATGGTATCTTTATGTATAAGAACATCTTTCTATCCAATATTCCCTTTTGTTTTTTCCTTGGAAATCCTTGAATGTGAAATATCCTAGTGAAGAATTAGTAAAATTGACCCTTTTAACTAAATTCATTTTTATTTTGGATGAATCATGTGTATTTTTTGTGTCATTGGACAAGTTGGGTGATTTCTTAATGGCTAGTTCCTTCTTTAGTTTCAAATTCTATTATACTGGGTACCCTAGACCCAAATCATACTAGTAATTATTTTAAAATTCCATGTATAATGTTTATTTTAAATGTATTATTATTATCATGAAATAATTATTTATTATTTATTTGATATATATGGAAATTTTATACAGTATATATCATATCAACATTTTATATTAGTTTTAAAAATAATGAGAACCAAATGATACAATGATTGTAATATTAATGTATGTCCAATGGTCAAGATACATCAATCTGATTGAATAATGATGATGTATAACTATAATGTATTGAGTTTATATATGCATTGAGGATTATTCTCATAATATATAAACACGGTGATATGAAGTATGCGATATAATACATATTAACCTATTGTTTCCATTTGGAATTGGGGATGATCTCCTTGATTTAAGATTCAAACATTCCAAATGGTTTATAACGTATTTGTTCATAGAACCGGAAACATCCAATGATTCCATATCCATTTGAACCTACTTTGCAAAGAGATGCGATCATTAGTTGTGGACTGATGAGGCTTAGGAATTTGCGTTGGTCGAGATGATGGGAGGTCGGACTCATCACACCTTTTTGAGGGAAATTATTGTCTCCTCCAAGACTCTCTTTATAGATTTAAGTTATGTTTGTGAATCATTATTACATTTCCAAGTATAAAAGGAGCTCTCCTTTACATCTGAAAATCAACGATTGATATGTGTGAGATTTAGAAAATCTTTAATATGTATTCGAGGTTCTTCATCGATAGAGAATTATCTGTATTTGTTTAGAGATTCTTATCCAATGGTATCTTTCAATACATGAAAGTCTCTTGGTAATTATGATGACCATAATTTTTTTAAAGCCACTCAGTGGGGCAATTGAAGTTTATTGTCATTCAGAAGGACATTGATTATTTCAGAGATGGGATCGTACCCACATATGGGCTACCTAGGTATCCTTTTTTGGAAAAGGAATCAGAACCAATGTTGTTTGAGTAAGGGAGTATGATGTTTATGCATGATTGATGGATCAAAGAAATATTTCATGATTAATTTTACACTCTAAGCTCACGTGAGTCATGCTTGGTGTGAGAAACAAGAGGTATTGGTGAAACCGACCATTTTGCCATGATAGATGCAATGATGTGGGGCTTATGTGTGTATGACTTCCCAAATAGATGAGGAGTAATATTTACTTTAGGGAAGAAATCCAGGAATAGGGATTATAAAGGTATATGTGCTTCATGGAGATTTGGAATCTTTAATCATGGGGCTTACTCCTAAGGAAGATTCCCAAGTTAGGAGGGCACTTATGATTAGGTTTTACTCTTGAGAAGGAAGTCCAAATCAAAAGTATATTAAGACTGGTTAAGAGAAATTAAGGCTGGGGCTTACTCCTGAGAAGAAGTCCCAGGTTAAGGGACTTGAAAAACTAAAGGACTTGGGGCTTACTCCTAAGTAGGATACCCATATTTTGGAATTTTAAGACTGGGGATTCTTCCTGAAAATGGAGCCCAAGTAAAAGGAATTATGGTTCAGGCTTACTCTTGAGGAGGATGCCCAAATTAAGGGACTAGGGCTTACTCCTGAAAAGGAGGCCCAGATTAATGAGGACATGGGGCTTACTCCTAAGGAGGATGCCCATATTTAGGGTTCTGTCCTCTTAAAGGATGAGGTTGAATGAATAAAATCTCTAATTTTAGTGATATAAAGATGTGTAAATCACTAGGTTTTGAGAGATGTTCCACAGAATTCCTTTCAGATAAGGAAGCCAACAAGGAAATCATGCCATAAGTGGCTTTAGAGAGAGTTCTCAAGGCTTAATCCTAAAGAGGAGAGGTGGATAGGTGTAATAGAAGTGAAATGGGTAGGAAGCGCACCCAAAAATATAAGGGTGCGCAAGTCCTAGCAGGCACGCAGGTACTACGTGGGCATGCAAGTCCTAGCAGGCACGCAGGTACTGCATGGGCGCGCAAGTCCTAGGCGCGCAGGTATACCTGCATGGCACATGGGTACTTGTGCAATTTTCATCCCTTAGGGTTATACTTGGGCGATCCTTGACCAAAGCCTTTAGAGTTTTCCCGAGGTACTTCTAGAAGAGTGCCGCGAATGTTTCAATGAGTAGGTAAGGAGGCGCGCAAGTGTGTCCATTTCCCTTAATGTTAAAACACTTAGGCACACATGTGTTAGTGAATTCTAACACATAGACCTTATTCCTCTTGTTTAGACCTTCCTTTATAGGTAAAGAATTACCTTAGAAGTGTTCGGAAGACCTGATGAAGAGACTTGGGCGTTCAGAGATCTGTATGTGAATTCTGGAAAAAAATAATTCTAAATGGGGGGCCCATCGTGGGTATTTATAGGCTGGAGAAGACCCCGGGTGGTTTTCAAAGAGGGCGTGCAAGTCACTTGCACGACCATTAGGCAGCGGGAAAGTGTACTTGTGCGACCATTAGGCGGCGGGCAAGTGTACTTGCGTGATAGTATGGAAACTTGCACGACACAAGGTCCTTTGACTCATTTTTTATTCCTTTGTCAATTTTTGATGTTTTCTTTAAAGGATGAATCAATTTTTTCTATGCCATTTTAATTTATGTTCCTTTAAATAATGTGACAAAAAGGAGCGTTAACAAAATTCCCCCCTCAGATTTGGATCCGAATGAATAAGGATGTGACTCCGAGGGAAAGAAGAAAACCAAAGGGAAAGAGGCGGGCAGGTTTTCACCATGCAACTGTTATCGCGCAGGTGCGAGTCACATAGGGCTGGAGCGCGCTGGCTGTAGGCACGCAGGTGGTCGGCCTGACCTATATATATGCGCTCATTTGTCGTGCATTGCACAAAACATTGGATTTTTGAGCTCTCTCCGCGCATGTCATCTTCGCCGCACAAGTTTCTCTCTTTTCCACTATTCCTTTGATGTCGCACTGCTGTCAAGGTATCTGGACATGCGCGGTGATACTTGCACGCCAAATACATGCATGGAACCTTATACTTGTGCGACACATCCACACTTGCGCTCCAAATTTAGCCTTCCGTGCCTTAATTCCTTAGCCTTTTTTTTGCAATCCTTCACAAATTTTCTGAAAAATCAACTTACTTAAGAGTTAATTATTCAACTTTTGTGCAGAATCAATGGCTCCCAAGAGAATCAGAATAGCTGATGAACTAGAAAACAAGTGACTTAATGATATGACGAGTATCATTGGCCAAGATTATTATTCCATCTATGATAGAACTCTTCCAGATTTGGCCAAGTATCTGAAGAAATATCATCACGACTTCCCCCCAAAGCATTTATTTTCCTTTGTACAGTTATGGTCAACTGCGAGAAGTCACTATTCTAGAAGCAAAGAATTATCTCCCTTTTTTGTGGTTTCAGAATTACACCAACTTTGCTTCAGCAAATATCTCATGTGGAGGAGGATTTATAAATGCTGGAACAGTGGAGAAGGCCCACATGATGCATCATAGCCCTTGTACGCCAGATATGAAACCTCGTAAGCCTCAGCTGCAACCACATTGTCATCCTATAATATTCCTAAACGCTCAGATGGATCAATCCAAAGGCTGGAAGAAAAGTTGGGACATTCGTCCTGGGGGAGGTGTGAAGCCAACATGGATGTTGGCATACTGGGTGTGACAAACTTGTGGAGAGTTTGTCGAGGATTTGAAAGGAGTGGCGATATACAAATCTGTATGGGTTGGGAAAACATATATTTACAGACATGATAGCTTTGTACCGGAGATACTCAGCCACTAAAGCCCAGAAACCAATTCATTCCATCTGACTCATGGAGAAGTAGGCATCAGTCTATGGTATGTCCACAGGATCTCAGGGGCTCCAATTTAGGGCGACATGTATGATGAATTCATTCCTCCCCAGGCGACTTGGAATGATTCAGCGAAGACTCTTTCTTTTGCTCAAGAATTATTTAAAATCTTCCACAGGCTCAAGAGTTCAGAGACCTCATTAACTCATTTTAGAAAGGATATTCATCCAGAGGATTGGATGAATATATTTCTTATTTAGAAGAAAGAGAAGGAGCCAAAGGATAAGGAGCCGAAGGAGAAAGGATCCAAGATAAAGAAATCCAAGGATAAGAGGCCCACTCGTCCTACCACCTACCCAAAAACTGAGAATAGAGGTGCTCCTGGCACATTCTGGCCAACTCTAGAAGAAGGAGAGTTTGAGAAATGGGGATATCAGGTGAATCAAAGGATCCCAATGAAGACTCGTCTGGCGGGCTTCTTGGATTTGTGGCTCAGCATTTATCTTTTTCTGGTTAGGGATTTGAAGGGAGGCATTAGGCCAGGGACCTTCGTTATTACGACAAAGTTGGATGAGGGAAAAATGGTTGGGTTGGATACCCCCAGTTTAGCAAATATTCATAGGAGTTTACTTCATGTCTTCATGGTTAAATATCCTTTGAGAATAGTGGGACTATTCCATGTTTTATGGGGATGGATCGCCACTCACTTCAGGACTTATAATGTACAGAATGGAGTACAGATTCATGGAAGTTCTTTCACGACATCAGTGAAAGAATTCTCTAGAATTTCTCCATTAGATCTTAATGATTATGACATGAAAGTGACGCTGAGCATGTTTAAGGAATTCAACTTCATTCCCTATGGAAATCCGACAACCGGTCGGTTTTTTGATGATGGAACAACCGACATGGATTTGATGGCATACATGCTAGCCTGCAGAGATGGTGTGCTGGTTGCCAGGATTGATGGAGAGATTATATGTGAGGCCTATGGTCCGTATAGATTTTCACACCAATTCAAGTGTTTGCAACAGATTGATGTATCTCCCCCTGTACATGTCAGGTTAGAGCAACATCTGATGGTTTCTCAGCAACTGTGGTTGTTGACATCTAGGGAGAAGACCGGGGCGGTGTTTGATCTACTAGTTGAAAAAGCGGCACATAACTTGACTACATGGTATGCCGAGAACTGGATAGAATCATACCCTAAATGGGTGTTGAATCACCCAGTTTATCAGGTGGGGGAAAAGGAATAGAACTCTAGAGAAAGAAACCCTTCCTCATGAAGGTGATGCTTCCGCACCTGAAGCTGATTCTCCGGACTCCTCTTCAAGGAATGATTCACTAGATTCCCAATATGGGGATGATGAGGAACAACAAGTGGCGAAGCGGCCTCGTGCCCGATATAATCTTCCGGTTAGAATCAAAATACCTACTCCATCAAATCCTGGTGTGTTACATCATTATGGTAATTTAATCACCATCACCTTATAATGAAATAAGTCTTATTTTATTATTATCTATATGTAGTTGCAGGAGCTGGGAATAAATTGATGTCGAAGATTGTAGGACCTTCCTCGCAGCCTTCTGGTACACGCACTAAATATCTATGACCAGAGGCTATCCATACATGGAAGAGTTTATACTGTGGTATTGAAACTGCCTGGTTGGATTTATCCGAGGGGATACAACTCCATGGAATAGGGACTCCTCTGGCTTCTACCGATATTAATTTCGAAGATATCCCCAATGAAGTGAGAGCTTACATCATAGAGCTGGAAATGCTCATATATGACAATGATGATTCCATTCCATTCACCAAGCAGGTGAAGTAAATGATAGATCATGGCGCCGCTGAGGGGAATGATGAGGAGTGGCATGATGACGTGGCCCCTGAAGATGTAAGTTTTCTTTACTTAGTTGCTTTATAACATGGTTTCAGTCGAATATTCTTTACTCAAGGAAGTTATTTTCTTCATCTTGATGCTTGCAAAGAAAGGAACTAATGAGGTTCCTTCGCCACCGTATAACCATGGTGGTACTGCCATCGGGGCTGCTGCTGAATCTCCTCGCATGTTGGGTGAGATATCTCCTAGCCAGCAGGCCATGAATGAAGAGCTGGCAATGGATTTCTATTCTCCAATTCAAGTTCCTATAATGGAGACTTCCAACACTCCGAAAAAGCCAAGGAAGAAAAATCAAGGAAGGAGGAAGTCCACAGCTAAATGCTTCCTCAGTAGTGGTAAGTCCTTCAGATAATAATGAATTATAAATCATGAAAAAGGTTTCCCATTTTCCTTGGGATTTCAGGGGATTATTAAATTTCCCCTCTGGGAGAGAGGACTGATCCTCCTCTGAGGACCATGGAGGATGCTGTGGAACAATTGCAAATTTAGACTGACTTGGCTGTTCCTGAAAAAGAGCCAGCATTTGTTCCCAGTATCCCTCCTGCTGTTGTTGCAAGAAGAGAAGAACCTGCTTCTGGTAAGATAACAATGCTTCATGAAATGTTGAATGAAACATCTACTGACTTCTATTCAATGATTCTTCTTGTTCAACCCCTATATTAGAGATTTTGGCGGCTATTGCAACTGATGCCGCGATTTTATCTGAAGATTTTGTCCAGGGTCAGGGACCGCAAGATGAACGTCGCCAAGAACAAACATAAAATGCTCCCACTGGTGAGACTAAACAGGATTCTGAGGAGACATTAGATGAAATGATGGAACATGGCGCATCTTTCGAAGATTTTATAAATCATGTTAAATTACCATTTAATTTAGAAGATTATGGACGTGAGTTTCATACTTCGTCCTATTAAGAATAATTTCTTATTACATGTCTAATTATGATTGGTTCAAATGTGTAGTTTTGTCTATGCAATCTGCTGAACTACCCATGCCTGAAGGTGGTACAGAAAACCCTACCATTGAAGAGACATTTTCACAAGTGGAGCTGAACCCAGTAGAGCTTCCTCAAACTCATCCTGAAAATCCTGTCGAAGCTAGGAAAGATGGGGAGGAGCCTTCTAAGGTTGCTTTTATACCGATTGGTAAGGAATAACAATATTTGTGATTTTACTTAATTGGAAAGAAAACCAATTGTTTTTTTATCCTTTGAAACTAACCAAAGATTTCAATTAATTATGCAGGGCCATCAATTGAAATGTCTAGATCTGGAGGTGAGTCCTCAGCCTCCACCCCAACAGGAATTGAAAGTTAAGAAGCTCAGGTCAAGGGGGGAAGGAGCAGAACAGGGCACTTACCTAAGTGCATTAATCCCAGATTATGCTCCCCCCCTCTGATAGTGACACTGAATCGGACCCGGAAGTTCAAAAGGCGTTCCAATATTCACGACACAAGGCATGGAAGAACATATGGAAAATCATATCTGAAGTGCCTCTAGAGGAGCTGCCATAGAAGATTCCCCGACTGTCATCACTATTTGTCATATTGGGACTTGGAGGTTTTGGATACGAAAAGATCCATGTTGCGGTGAAACAGGTCATTTTCATGAGGGAGCAAGAGAAAAAGTGTCGCGAAGATCTGACCAGGGTGAAACTGTCACCCCATATTGCTGAATTTGAGGCTGCGGTATCCCGAGATGAGGCTAATTATGCTACCAAAATGAAGTAGCTGAATCATAAGATCAATGATAAATTCGTCCATCAAATGCACCTTCAGCAAAAGTTAGACGCTATTGCTGGGGAACTTGACCAACTCAATAATTCATTGGAGGGAGCTCAAACGAATGGTATGAAATCCATTGCAGATTCGAAGAAATCTCTTCATCAGGCCGAAAAGAGTGACGGTGGTCGGGTGCATGAGCTTCATGTAGCTGCTGATGAAACTCGGGATGTTGTTCATCAAGTGAAGACTTTGTTGATAGCCTCTTTTAATTTCTGAGAAAAGAGAAGAGACTCCAATCTGTGGATGTCCTTGTAATTCTTCTGCATCAAATGGAAAGAATGATTTCATTTCAATCACTTGTGCACGTATTTTCCTGCTACTTGCTTTAAATTTTACCTAAGTCAATGGGCCTAGTAAGCATAGTTGGATTTTTACTTGGATTATTATAAATCATCCTACAAACATTGAATCTTTTAATTGCTAAATATTAACCAAATCATACAAAATGAATGTTTAGTGATCTGGAAGTTGGCTTTTATTCCAAGTTCCCTTGTATTTTGTGGGAAGTTTAAAGTCATGAATGTCAGACATAAAAAGGCTAATGTTTAAGGTCAAATAGCTTTGAACGAATTAATTATAATTGAATCAATTCCTTAACAATTTATCTGAAAATATATTACCATACTCATGTATGAAAGAAAAAATATGTAAACTACGACTTAAGAAAATTTAAATATGAGGAATGATATGAAAAAGAACTAAAAAGGAATTAGAATAAGTAGTTCCCAAGAATGAAGTTACCATTATTTAACAAACCCGTTAGGGGGTTGAATTATGCAGGGCCACCTAAGGGCATTGGATGCATAGTCAAATAACAACATCTTTTGGCCGAAAGGTCCATTATGTAGACTACTTGTGCAAGGCCCCCTAAGGGAACGTACTGCATAGTCAGGGAAAAGAACTCTTAGAAATTTACTTTTCTAGTGCTAATAAGCATGGAAAGTATATGTAGATTCAAATTTTCCAAAGTATAGAGTTTTCTATTTGGAAAGTGGTACTTGAATATGGAGAAGATATTTCCAAACAAGATTGTTTATGAATTGGATGAATTTCAATCCTACGAAGGTCTGACCCAAACATAGGGAAGGGATAATATAAACCATAGACTTGAATATTTTCAGATCATGATAAAGAGTATGAGACAAATATGTAATGAATGGCTATTTTTGCGGATCCCTACATATCGTCTTTAAGACAACTAAGGAAAAAAGAGGTTCTTGTCCTAAGAATGAAGTTACCATTATTTAACAAACACCTTAGGGGGTTGAATTATGCAGGGCCACCTAAGGGAATTGGATGCATAGTCAGATAATATCATCTTTTGGCTTACATGTCTGTTATGTATACTACTTATGCGAGGCCACATATGGGCACGTACTGAATGGTCAGGAAAAATAATTCTCAGAATTTTGACATTTTGGTGACTAGAAGTCAAGAAAAGGGTTATGAAGATCTGAAAATATTTAAGGTTAGGATTATGACACATAAAAATGGGTATTGTTCAATGTATTTAAAGATACATAGATAAATGCTAACCATAATCATGTTGTGGCTGGGTCCTGAATTGAAATTTTGGACTTCACTACGTATCCCATAAGGATGGGAATCGTGCCGTACGTAGTTCTTGAACTACAGTTTAACGTCGTGTGGGAAAAAAGTATTGGAGATCTTAATTTAGGGTCATAAAGCTCGAACCATTATAAGAAATACACAGTGTGTGTTTTCATAGGGACTTTTCAGTCAATGGAAAGAAATTAGAATTTGTGGTTAGGGCCAAAAAGCCTGGGGTGGGATTCGATGGACACTTGAATGTTCCTGTGTATCCCATAAGGAAGGGAATCAAGTCCACGTAGTTCTACAGATACCCTCTGTACAGATTTGGTTCGTACAAGTTAAGGGTGAAAGGGGAATTTAGTGCAATGATGGTTTGACCCAAAATAAAAGGTTAGGGCATTGTCATGTATGCACGTAGTCTTTGGAATAAAACACGATTGAAAATCAATGTAAATAATGATTCCCTCTCAGGTGAGGGTATCAAAGAATATTGTAGTTTATTGTCGTACAAGACAAAAGTATTGTATATTTTAAAGTCGTATAGCAAGGACAAAAGTGAACCAATGTAAAGATATTGATTCTAGGGGTGGTTTCACGAATCAACATCGTACGAGATGGAGGTGAACCGATGTGAAGAGATTTGATTTAGGATTGAACCTTGGGAGGTTGCCTACGTACCCAGCCTAGAAGGCAAGGATCAAAGTCCGTGTAGTTCAATTAAAAAAAATGAATTAGTGATCAAGTTGTTCTTGGGGACAATGACCTAAAAAATGATGTTGGGACATAGACATGGTTAGCGGCCTAGAGAGGGTGTTATTGTTGAAGTTTTCTCTAAGATCACGTGAGTCATAATCAGTGTGAGAAACTAGAGGTAGAAACAACCTTAACGATACATATTTTAATGTCGTGTAGGAAATATGAAGGGACTATGAAGTTTAAAGTCTTGCAGTTAGGACTATTGGTGCTGCACAGTTTATTGTCATGTAGTGGAAACAAAGTACAGTTTAATGTCATGTAGGATGTATTAATGGACTTTTGTACAGTTTAGTGTCATGTAGCTAGGATGATGGGGACAATATAGTTTAACAACATGTTGGACGAAAGGGGGAATGTGCAGTTTAATTTCATGTTGTAAGGACAAAAGAGTAAAGTGTTTAATGTCATGTTGGATGTATTATTGAATTTTTCATAGTTTAATTTCATGTTGGATGAAAAAGTGATGATACATTTTAGAGTCATGTTGGACGAAAGGAAATGCGAATAGTTTAATGTTATATGCATGAACTGTTGGGTATGCGGTTTAACATCTTGCTGGACGTAAGGGACTTCTTTACAGTTTAGCGTCATGTAGCTAGGACATTATAGTTTAACGTCGTGTGGGACTAAATAAATGAAAATTGTTTAAGGTCGTATGCATGGACCGTATATGGTCATGCAGTTTAATGTCTTACTGCACGTAAGAGACTTCTATACAGTTTAGCATCATGTAGTTAGGATGCCACAGTTTAACGTCATGTGGGATGAAAGAAATGAAAATAGTTTAAAGTCATATGCATGGACCTAGACTTTGTATTTTGCGTTTATACAAAATACTTATTCAGAAATCTGGCATTGGTTGGAGTAGTGATGAGTTCTCCATCCATTGAGATTAATGAATACGATCCATTGGAGTAGACCATATGTATTGAATAATTTCCTTCCCATTTTGGCTCAAGATTTGGAGGATTCTTTACTGGTATCATTGCAGTTCTGAGAACCAATACCAGTTCTCCCTGAAAGAATGAACGAAAACAAACTTTTTTGTTGAAAGCTCGTGCTATTCGATTCTGACAAACTTCCAAACGGGGCAGTGTGCACAATCGTTTCTCATCTAACCGTTCCAATTCATCCAATTGCTTTTGAGATTGTTCATCTATAGATGAATGATCTCAAATATCTACACTGAGCGAGGGTAGTTGAACTTCAATGGGATAGACTGCTTCCGTACCATATACCAATGAATTTGGAGTTGACCGTGTTGCAGTGCGGGTGGTAGTCCGATAAGACCATAAAGCATTAAAGAGTTTATTAAGCCATGACTTCTTATATTTATCCACTATCTTTTGAAGTATATTTGACAGAGTCTTGTTGAAGGATTCAATATGGCCATTGGCCACTGCCTGATATCGAGATGAATGATTGGATTTGATGTTGTATTTTTGATACAACTTCTTCACCTCGGATGAATAGAAGTTGGTGCCATTGTCCGTCAATATGGTATGAGGGACACCAAATCTGGTAATGATGATTGACATGATGAAGCTAACAATGCATTTAGAAGTGACTTCTTTTCGAGTTATTTCCTCTTACCATTTGGAAAAGAAGTCAGTAGCAGTAAGAATATACTTGAACTTCTTGGCCGTAGCTGAAGGGTAAGGTCCCACCACATCCATTCCCCATGTAGAAAATGGCCACGAGTATTTAACTGTATGAAGAAAATATAGAGGTTGATGAATGAAATTCTCATGTACTTGGAATGAATTACACTTCATTGTGAAATCAAAACAATCTTGTATCATTGAAGGCCAAACGTATCCAAGACTTCGAATCTGATCAGACAGTCTATGTCCATATTGGTGGGCACCACAGACTCCTGCATGCACTTCTCTCATGACAACCATTGTCTCTTCACTATCAATGCATCTGAAGAGAACTCCATCGAAACCACACTCGTAGAGAATTTCCTCTAGGTGATTTGGGATATCATAGAGAGTAAAATTGACCACACGTTGCCAAATTTGTTCCTTCCTAGCTCTCTCAGGTGGAAGTGTTCCATTTTGAAGGTATTTCCTGATAGGTGTCATCCATCCTATAGTATGACCATATGGTTAAGGAATGGGACTAATTTCATTGATTTCATCTGTTCTGGTTCGAACATAAGGTGAAATTTTACGACGATGGGAAATACAGATGGTTGTTTTGTCCCGATTTGGATATACCAGAGCTGTGGCTATATTAGCCAGTGCATCAGCTTGAGCCTTTTGTGATCGCGAGACATACGAAAATGTAGGTTCCGTAGGGAATTCCACCATTAACTCTCTAATGTAATCATACAAAGGGATAAATTCTTCTTTTCTAATTGCATAATCCCCATTGACTTGTTTGATTACCAGGTCTGAATCACCGTTCTCCCTTAAGTGATTCACTTCTCCTTGAAGCGGTATCTCCAAGCCTATAATGAGAGCTTGGAATTCTGATTCATTATTTGTACCACCTTCCCATAATAATAAGGAATAAGGTAACACTGACTTTTCCAAGGAAATAAGAATAAATCCTAATCCAACCTTGTTGAATTTAGGATCTTCCATTTTCTTACGTGTTGGACTTCTGGAAGCACCATCAAAATACATTTCCCATGCCTGAGGACTATCCTGAATAGAGAAGACTTCCACATCAGGGAGTTCAATATCTGAATATGTGCCTTCCACTAAAGGGTGTTCATCTAGGAAATCAGCCAGATCTTGGACCTTTATTTCATTTTGAGACACATAATGAATGTCGAATTGCTGCAAAATAACTTCCCACCATGCCAGACGTCCTATAAGAATTGGACGACTAAGGACGAATTTGAGCGGGTTATTGCGAGATAGCAATTGGACCTCGTGATGTTGCAGGTAGTGTCTCAACTTCTGAACTACAATGATTAATGCCAGGCCGCACTTCTCAATACTTGAATACTAGGGTTCTGCTTCAAGCATAGTCCTACTGAGATAGTAGAGTTTGTTTTCATTCCCAGCATTATTCTTCTGAGCAAGAAAGGCACCCAATGATCGCTTTAAGGCTGTCACGTAGAGGATAAGTGGACTTTCTTCAATAGGTGGCATAAGTACCAGTAGGCTCAAGAGTTAATTTTTGAGAATATCGAATGCTTATTGACATTCTTCAGTCCACTGGTAAGTGACTCCCTTCTTCATCAATTTGGTGAAGGGTAAAATTTTGCCTGCCAAATTGGCGATGAAACGCCGAATATAGGCTAAGTGTCATTGAATTCCTCTTAATTCTTTCAAATTTTGAGGAGGTGACATACCAAGGATTACTTGGTCTTCTCAGGATATACTTCAATACAACGATGGTGTACAAAAAATACGAAGAATTTTCCTGAGGTTACCCCAAAAGCACATTTTAAGGGGTTCATCTTCAAATTATGTTGTCGAAGCTTGCAGAATATGACTTCCAAATCAACTATGTGATTAGAAAGTTTTTTGGATTTGACAACCAAATCGTCCACATAACATTCTACAAAGTTCCATAAAAAGGTTTTGAAGATATGATGCATGGTGCGCTGATATGTTGTACCAGCATTCTTTATGCCAAAGGGAATTAACCGATAGAAAAAGACACCCTGAGGGGCTCTGAAAGCTGTAGATTCCTCATCTTTGGGAGCCATTCATATTTGATTATATCTGGAATATCCACCCCTGAAATAAAGTGCTTCATATCCAGTTGTTGCATCAATTAAAAGTTCTGTATTATGAACTGGAAAATCATCCTTAGGACAATGCAGATTAAGATCTCTGAAATCGATGCAAACTTTAATTTTTCCGTTCTTCTTCTTAACTGGGAAAATATTATCCAACCACTTGGTATATTGAACTTCTCTAATAAATTTATCTTTGATAATATTATCCACTTCAGCCTCAATTTTGTAAGCATAGGTTGGGTGTGTTCTTATTGTGGCTTTCTTAAATCCTCGATGTTCTTCTCATAAACCCAAATGATTAGTAGCAACATCCGGATCAAGCTCAGGAATCTCTGTATGGTTCCAAGTAAATATGTCTTGATTTTTCTTTAAAAAGGAAATATATATCTCTTTTTCTTCAAGAGTCATGGTCACACTAATTAAAGTGGGGCGTGGATCTTCTTTTGTACCCATATTTATTTCTCTGAGTTCATCCACGGTGGTAGTGATACCCTCTTCAAATGCTGGAGGAGAATCCATGAGATCTTCCTCTTCTTCTTCAACACGTGTTATTTCTTACATTACTACTTGCATAGTAGATGATAAAGTGGAATTTCCATGATCAGAATAGATTTTAAAATTTTAACATCTTGAAGAAGAAGCATCCATTTATGACCCAATTGATGATGAAGGGTCTTCCATGGGTAATAAAGAGGAGATGATGGATTGAAAATTGATATCGTTGTTCACCTCTGACGTTGCTATCACTTCATTTGGCCTGGTTGGAAAAGTATAGACTTGTTGGATTTCAACAGATGAAATGAAGACATCCCCATTTGAGCTTTCATCATTTCTTGGAGGATCACCAATTTCTCCCATGTTCTCTGGCTTGATTTCCGTAATCGACATTATGGATCTTTCCATAAGAGTATTTTGATTTGGGTCTTTCTTGTCAATTTGACTGATAGGAAACACAAAATCTTTACTCACATGTGAAAATGGATTTACTAGAATCTTCTCCAAACCATATAGAGTATTAACATTGGTAATCTCCCTGGTTTTGGATTTCTCCTTTCCCTTCATGTGATAGAATTCCACCTCAATGTATTGAGATTCACATGTCTTGAACGGGTCCTTATCACCATACAATGTCCCAACTTGACCATCAAAAAAATATTTGAGATATTGATGATATTATTAAGGGGTAGCCGCATGTTGATGTTTCTAGGGTCTTCCAAGAAAGATGTTGAAGGCTGAGTCTTGATCAACAACCATGACTTATGAATTGGATACAAGATCTCTAAACTGAGTTCTGAGTGTAGTCTCACCCAGTGGTTCTTGTTCATTTGTATCATATCCTTGTAATATCATAGTAGAAGGAGATAAATTAGATTCCTTGAGGCCCAATCGATGAATTGTACGAATGGGGATGAGGTTGAATCCTGAACCATTATCAATGAAATCCATTCAGATGTCCACACCATTTTCCTTTCCATATAAGTACAAAGCTCTAATATGCCCATGCATGAAATAATCTTCATCTTCATCTATGAAAGATATCACTGCATGACATTCTACAGGATTATTTTCTACGTGATAGACTTCAACTGCAGCAATTTCAGTTTCAAACACTTGAGGACTTGAAAAAGCCTCGATGAGTGCCTACCGAAGATCTTTTGACAGTTTCAAAGAATCTATAATTGATAACATGGCTGGTACTTTGTCCAGGTGTTTCAAAACATCATACTTTTGATCCAGAGGACTACATTTCGCAACAGGAACATGTGGTTTAGCAGGTGCCTTGGAAGTTGATGCTTTGGAAGTTGATGCATCTTTTATCAGGATAGGAGTTGGAAATATTCATGGCTTTGGAGGATTAGACCGATTAGATCCATTTACTTGTTGAGAGGATGAAGGTGGAATCCTCAATCGATCCTCCAGAATAACTGTGCTAGGACTGAAATTGCTATTGGTGGAAGAACTTGCTTGTTCTTGTTGAGGTCGCTGAAGGGATCTGCCACGAGTTTCTGCTGCATACACAGTTCTAGTAGGGGTAGAATTGGAATAGTGGCTTCTGGGATATCCACGTCTTCCTCTTTATCCCAAACCCATGGAATTCCCTCTAATTATTCTATTTGATATAGGGAATTCAGGCTTCTCAAAATCGAAACTGCGACTGGCATAAGGATCTGTTAAATGAATCATGTTAACAGAACCAAATATTAATTATTCATCCGATGAAGACTCTTCCTGATTAGCCAATTTAGGCTATGCCGTTTGGTGGGACGGTGCATGTGGCTTTGAAGTAGATGTTAAGAAATCTGCTAGAGTCAAAGACATCTTATGCTTTGACGCATACTTGTCTTCTTCTGGTTTCTTTACTTTCATCGAACTATGCCACCCTTTTTTAGGATTTTCCCTCTAAAGAGGATTTTGTTGTGGTATCCATAGCATAAAACACAGTTGGTTTCTTCAATTGTGTTCACAAAATGGCATGAGATTAGTTGATCGTTTTCCTAACCATCCAATCATCATATTTCATCACATTTTTGTTTTTGACTTCTTTCCATTCGCCTTCTTCTTCTGGAACTGTAGAAGTATCACATGCTACATGGGCTGAAGTGCCTTTTAGTTTGAATTGTCCCGAGTCGACCATCTTTTGCAGGAGGTCTTTGAAGACAAAACACTCCTGGATGGGAAGTCCCAGCATCTGATGAAATGGGAAATAATTGGGACGGTCTTCATATCCTTCCTTGTTTGGACTCTTGGGCCTCGGTAGATGAACCAAATTATTCTCTAGGGCTGAAATGAAGTAACCAGGAACTTGTTCATTTCAGAAAAAATAAACATTACTCTTCAACTCATCAAACTCTTTCTGTATTTGGTCTCTTTGATCGTCTTGACGAAACGACCTCTGTTGTTGATTCTCATGAGGTGGAGCCCTTCGAGAAGATGATGGTTTTGAGGTATAAGAATGTACAGGTTCTTGTTTATGCATAATTGTAGTAGTCTATGCTTTACCCATTCTCTTTCCTGGAGCTGATGGAATTAAACGAGCATTATCCTTAGTCTTTATAAGAGAATATTCAATCTGTTGAGCAATTTAAGTATGGTCTCGAAACCTCATCTGTATTTCACAGGGATCAACAACATGCGTAATTCGTCACACAGATTTTCCACACAGATTGGCAACAGTTCTTCCTGAGGGAGTTCTAAGCTTAGGGAATATGTTAATCCCTTCCAGTGAGCAATGAAATATGAAACCCTTTCATTCTCCCTTTTCTTATAGTTTGTAAGATCAAAAACTGTTGTCTTTGGAAATGTTGAGCTGAATTGAAGAAGAAATCATTGACAGAGATCTTCCCATCTGGTAATTGACTAGGATTGCAAGCTTATATACCAAACAAAAGATGGTCCTTGAATGTTTCGCACGAAGCATCTGAGTTTCGATGCTTCCTGCTACTCCGGAGTTCCCATCATAGGATCGCAACAAGATACGTAATGCATCAAATGCTGTTCAGGATTGCCTGATCCATTGAAAATAGGGAATACAGGGTTCCCAAAACATGATGGGGGAGGGATTGAATCTACCCATTCAAGGTAATCTTTCTTTTATGGTTGAACCGGGGCACGCATTCCCTCCATAGCTTCCAACCGAGCTGTTAATGACTCAATAATAGTCATTAACTTTTGAGAAACATCTGGTTGAGCTAGGACCTAGGCAGGTCCAATAATTGGAGTCTGGACAGGTATGGTGGATGGTGTTGCAACCGATGGTAGAACCGCCAACTTTTGTTGCACTTGAACCGTAGGATTAGACCTATGAGGGTGTACTGATAGAGGAGCATATTCTTAATCCATCTCAGTAGCTTCATCAAGCTCCCTTGACCGACTGACTCCAGCATGTTTAGGAGGAAGACTACCCTGAAGTAGTTCTACATTCATTCTTCTTAATTTATTCATTTCTTCCACTTGTTGTGAAAATATTTTCTCTAATTAGAGAGATTGTCCTTCTACAGAGGAAGGGTATGTAATATGATTCTTTCCCTTTCCCTTATTTGATCCCTTTCAGAGAGGGGGAAGTGGGTTATTTGAAGGAACACCTAGATTCTGGGTAAATCGTTGATTTCGTGTACACACACCTTCTTCATTTGTGTCTGTGCATACAACTTCATGAGCATGAACCTATTCATCTGAGTCCCCTGTGTGAGCCTCATGTTCTAGATGATTAGAATCAACGGAATTAATGAAATTAATTGTTGCATAACGCATCACATCCATTCTATTAGAATTTTTGTGATATTGTCTTCTTCCATGTCTCTGACGAGACATTACCTTTTGTTGATTTGATCCCTCATGAACTTCTTGGAGTACTGTAATTTGGAGAGAATCTCCTGATAATCTGGCTCTTCATTCCTCTTGTGGGTTTTCCCTAATCGAGAGAAGACCGACTTTCACTAAGGAGGGGATTGATGATTTAAAAAAGTCCCCAGTCTAGTGGCCTAGGGCTGTTCTTGTTGTTCTTGATCAACTCCTCAAATCCTATTTGTTTATTCTGAGGGTTAGGTTAAAAGAGTCCCCAGTATGGAAAGTTGGGGTGGATCTTGACATGCCATATCTGAGACTTCCTTAAAAGCTCTCCTAATCTTGAAGACGTTGGTCCGAAAATTAGGTGGATGCATCAATCGACATACACTTTTATCACCCTGCTCAAAAGATAGTTGGATGATTTCTAACACTTCTCTCACTTGATGATTTTCTTGCTCCATACGAGAGGCCTGTTCAATATTCTCATTCGCTTGATGCAGGAGTAATTCAACAGCTTTTTCTCTATAGTCTTGATTTTGAGAGGAACTAGTTGAATCCTGTTCTTGGGGAAGCCTTTGATTACAAACAAAACCCATTGACATTGGCCGAACATGGGCAATAACATTGCATGAAACCATTTTTGGAGGGCTTTTCTGACTGGAGAGCACAATGAAATGTAGTGCTCCATGAACAGCCCATCCCCTGATATGAATACCAGATGAGGAATTGGCAATTAACTGGCGCAATCTTCTTAGTGACCAAAGGCATGAACGCGGAAGAGATCTATGATGCTTTTCAGCCTTCGGATATCGAGAGTCTGAGAGAGATGCCAAATCAATCGGGCATTGTAACCATTCTATTATCTTGACATGATTTTCATATTCATCATAAGATAATATTTTCTTTTTCAACTGACAAAGAGTTTTCCATATGCTGAGATGAATGTATGCTGAGATGAATGTCTTGAAAACAATCTTCCGTCAACACTTTTGGAATGTCATACTGAGAGTCAGCCAAATGCCAAAACATGACTGGAACTTCACCATTTTCCAGTTTGTTTCTCATATTCCGCACTTCCTATTTATCATTCAATGAAGATTCTTCTACCTGATTTGACCAGAGCTAGTGCTTCCTTGTTGTTTCATCAGATTCAACATTATTGGTAGAGTGATCACTGATTAAACTAGAAGATGCATGACTTAGGGGTGGTTCGGAGAATGACCTATACCCTGAGCTATCTTCTGATTGAGAAAGTATTTCTCCTACTAGTGATGAAGCATCAGACATGACTGATTTTTCATTTGCAAGTGCCTCATGATAAGAGGGCTTTCTCATAACTACATTGTACACTGGACCATTTTCCGGGCAATGTGCATCACTACTACGGAGAGGACTTTCTCAGTGAAATTCATCATCATTGGGAGGACCACCATGGTGGGTTACAACAAAAGATGAGATCTCTTGATCCTTTGTCTTCTGGCCACATAGAGGGTTACTGCAGCTCTCATCTGAACATGAAACCTCAAGATTAACTGAACTTTCATGAAGCAAGCCTTCATGAGGAAGTGTCTGTTGAAGACCTTCAGAATTAATGTTCCCACTATTGGGAAATGAGGGAGTATAATCTTGGATTCAAATAGATAATTGTCTAAGGGCTTCAAGAACTCCGGCATTGATCAAGGCCTTGTTACAGATTGGATCATGATTTCTTGACTATGCTGGGTGGGTCTTCTTCTTAGATGCCTTCTTACTCTCCTTGGAAACCGCTTGTTGACAAAAGTTACTACTCTGAGCAGGTGTATATTCCTGATTAGGAGAGATGGCCAGGTTAGGCTGACGGTCTCCTCTCAAATCAGGTGTATGTGCCCGACTTGGTTTTCCATATGATATGGGGGAGTACGCTACACAACCCTCTTGGACTGGAACATAGGTGTATATCTGCTCTGGAGTGATCTGTTGATGAGTCACTCCACTGGTAGGGATAGATTTTTATTTCCTTCCTTGTAATGCTACTAGAGCTGTTATAATATCCTGACAGGCATCGAAAATATGAGCAGGGATTTTCTTCTGCTATTTCACCATTGATAGAATATGCTTGGTGACTTTATCTTCTAGAACAGGGATATATGTCCATTCCGTGCTTGGAGTAGGTGTGTGTTCCTGCTCTCATCCTCATTTTCATGTTAGTGAATCCTGACTGTACTCAAGTGTAGGGGCAGAGAGTTGAGTCCGCCTCTTTTTTGTCACCGGAGCTTTCCGACTGACTTCTCCTGGTGCTACCAAGCGAGACTGTTGGTAGGATTGATCAATACTAGAAGGTGTATGTGCCTGCCGATTGTACTCTGCCTAATGGGTTGACGAGATCCATCATATGTAGTCAGACGAGCCTGCTGACTAGCTGATGACGTATAAACATGTGTATGTTCCTGCCTATTGTACTCGGTCGGAATTGGCTTGCAGGATTGGCGTGCTGCTGCCAAACGAGTCAGCTGGACAACGAGATTAAAACGGACGAGTGTATGTGCCCGCTCATTGCTTGTCACCAAGTTAGGTTGGTGGGCTTCTGCGGAGATAGAAGAGATGAGAACCTACTCACTGTTGACCGGATTTCACCTCTGGAGAATCGTCTTGCCTGCTCGGGTTCGAGGAACCTGAGCCAAACGCCTGGAGATGATACCCTCATCAGGTTGAGGACACACTGTCGCACGAGTCTGGCGGTGATTGTTGATGGGATCCCTTGGGAAGGACTCATGTCTCCTTGAATGAAGGCCCTGAGGGGCCTCCTCATTCACCTCCCCAAAATATGGGAGTGATTAGTGATTGCATTCTAGGGATAACGACCCGAAACGGTTGGAGACGGTGGTTGGCACCACCGGTTTCATAATCCCTGGTCGCCACTGTCCGGATGACCGGTGTGAGTTGTTCACTTGGAGGGCTTGTCGGGTAGCCTCCAGAGATGGAATGGTACCGTGTTGACGGTACTCCTTAACCAGTGTATTTGATACGCAGCGTTGAAGACACTGAGTAGATAATGTCGTCCTCAGAGTGGGCGACGATCTGGCAGGAGTAGCAGCAGTGGCATTTGCAGCAGAAAGTTTCATAGCAGATGTATTCACGGGTGTGAACATAAGAGAAGAAATTTTGGGAATTCAGAAGATCTTGGAAAAGAGTGCCCGTTTTATATAACAGACATAATCAATATAAGTTCAGCCACTACATCTTTTGGATAAGAACAGATTTTATTGATTGTTTTGTTGGCCCTCTCATTGAATTTTAAATAAGGGCTTAACAAATAAGTAAAACATAATTTTTACTTGGTTAAGGATTCCCGTCAGGTTCACCATTTTTTGTTTCCCTCTAGAATTGGGGATGATCTCATTGATTTAATATTCATACATTCCAAATGATTTCTAACGGGTTTGTTCATAGAACCAGAAACATCCAATGTTTCCATATCCATTTTAACATACTTTCCAAAGGTAGGTGCTCATTAGTTGTGGACTGATGAGGCATAGGAATATTCATTGGTCAATAGGATGGGAGGTCAGACTCATCGCACCTTTTTTAGGGGAATTATTGTCCACTCTGGGACTCTCTTTATAGATTTAAGTTATGTTAGTGAATCCTTATTACATTACCATGTATAAAAGGAGATTTCCTTTAGATCTGAAAAACAATGATTGATATATAGGAAATTCAGAGAATCTTTTAAATGTATTCGAGGTTCTTCATCGATAGAGAATCATCTATATTTGTTTAGAGATTCTTATCCAATGGAATCCTTCAATACATGAAAGTCTCTTGGTCATTATGATAACCATAATGGTTTTAAAGCCACTAAGTGGGGAACATGATGTTTGTTATCATTCAGAAGGACATTGATTATTTCAGAGATGGGATTATACCCGCAGATGGGCTACCTACGTATCCTTTGTTTGTATTGGAAAAGGAATCAGAACCCACGTAGTTCGAGTAAGGGAGTATGATGTTTATGCATGATTGATGTCTCAAAGAAATATTTCATGACTACTTTTACACTCTAAGCTCATGTGAGTCATGCTCGGTGTGAGAAACAATAGGTATTGGTGAAACCAGACAATTGTGCCCTGAAAGATGCAATGATGTGGGGCTTATGTGTGTATGACTTCCCAAATAGAGGAGGATTAAGATTTACTTCCGGGAATAAATCCAGGAACATGGTCCATAACGGTATATGTGCTTCATGGAGATTTGTATACTCTAATCTTGGGGCTTACTCTTAAATAAGATTCCCAAGTTAGGAGGGGACTTATGATTATATTTTACCCCTGATAATGAATTCCAAATCAAAAGTAAATTAAGACTGGTTAAGGGAAATTAAGGATGGGGATTACTCCCGAGAAGAAGGCCCAGGTTAAGGGACTTGAAAAATCAAGGGAAATGGGGCTTACTCCTAATGAGGATTCCCATATTTGGGAATTTTAAGACTAGGGATTATTCCTGAAAAGGGAGATGAGGTTAAAGGAATTAGGGTTAGGGCTTACTCCGGAGGAGGATGCCCAAATTTGGGGACTGGGGCTTACTCTTGAAAAGGAGGCCCGGATTAATGGAAAGTATGACTGGGGCTTACTCCTGAAAAGAAGGCCCAGATTAATAAGGACTTGGGGCTTACTCCTAAGGTGGATACTCATATTTAGGGTTCTCTCATCTTAAAGGATGAGGTTGAATGAATAAAATATCTAATTTTAGTGACATAAAGATGTGTAAATCACTAGGTTTTGAGATATGTTCCACATAATTCCTTTCAGATAAGGAATCCAACAAGGAAATCATGCCCTAAATGGCATTGGAGATAGTTCTGAAGGCTTAATATTTAAGAGGAGAGGTGGATAGGTGTAAGAGAGGTGAAATGGTTAGGAAGGGAACCCAAAAATAGAAGGTCACACAAGTCCTAGCAGGTGCGCAGGTACTGCGTGGGCGCACAAGTCCTGGGTGCGTAGGTATACATGCGCGACACATGGGTACTTGCATGATTTTCAGCACTTATGGAAATACTTGGGTGATCCTTGACCAATGCCTTTAGAGTTATCCTGAGGTACTTCTAGAAGAGTGGCGCGCAAGTTTCAATGAGTAGGTAAGGAGGTGCGCAAGTGTGTCCATTTCCCTTAAGGGTAAAACACTTAGGCGCGCAAGTGTTAGCTAATTCTAACACTTAGACCTTATTCCTCTTGTTTAGACCTTCTATTATAGGTATTGAATTACCTTAGAAGTGTTCAGAAGACCTGAAGAAGAGACTTCGGCGTTCATAGCTATGTATGTGAATTTTGGAAAAAAATTCCTCTTAAATGGGGCCCACTATGGGTTTTTATAGGCTGGAGAAGACCCCAGGCGGTTTTCAAAGAGGGCGTGCAAGTCACTTGTGCGACCATTAGGCGGAGTACAAGTGTACTTTCGTGAGAGTAAGGGAACTTGCGTGACCCAAGGTCCTCTGACTCCTTTTTCATTCCTTTGTCAATTTTTTATGTTTTCTTCAAAGGATGAATCAATTTATGCTAATTCATTTCCCTTTCCATTCCTTTAAACAATGTGATGAAAAGGAGCGTCAACACTCATCAATAAAAACGACACATATTTTATGTTTCATTGGTTGTTCCAATCAATGAGAATATGTATTGGTATCTTGAATTGAGATCATTATTAATGTGTTACATGAATCATATACTTTAATTTATGTTGAAAACCACAACAATATATGTTTTTAGTGAATTATATTTTGTTATGTGTATCATTAGTGGTAATATATTAGTTGAATGAATAAGACATGAATTTACCCTCCTGATTTTGGGGAGAAGATAACACTAGTCTTATGACTTTGATTATAGTGCACATATTAAATATTTTTCCATGTTGTATGGGGGAAATTAAATCAAATAAATTAAAATAAAAATTAATAAATCATGGATGTAAAGTGATATAAACTATTTTTCTTATCTGCGAGATATCAATGGATAATGATATTATATTACATTATCAATATTCATATGAAAGTTTTACTTTTTGATAAATTATCCCTATCCCTCTATAATAAAATATATATTACCATATATCGTTATTTTCATGTGATTTGGACTTATTGTTATCAATATATGGTTCCATATGTTCAGTTATAAAGTGCATATGGATGTTACATTGATTCAAAAAAATTTGTTTTTAGAACATAATTATCCCCATAACTGAGCCCTAATGAACATATGATGATGAATTATCACTAGTACAAAAATAAATAAAATAAATTTTCTGTTTTATTAGTTTGGAATAATTTTAATAGAATTTGGTTTATGGGGTATTTATAATATCACTTCTGTTTAAATAAGAAAACGTTGATGTTATTTTTCTAAAGGACAATACATGTTTAGTGTTCAATAAATACATACATGATGTAATGAGAAATGTTAATGGTATACATTTCATCACATTACAAGGTTATATTATTACAAGTGAGTGATAAAATGTTTATGGATTGTTTGGTAAGTAAAATATTCCATATGTTAAATTTTGGTATATTTATATAGGTTATGATTCCTAAGGTATATCAAGGAAATTTAAGAACGATCATCCTCAGAATATAATCATATTTGGCCCCCAAAAAATGATTTCTTTCCACCCTTAACAAATTTTAATCCCACACACACCCTATATCTCTCTAAAGTGATAGAGTGAGAAATAAAAAATAGAAATTATAGTGGATTGACGAATATATCACTATGTTAGATCAAGTTCATCTTATTTCATTGATCATACATGCATTAAAAGGTACACCAATCATTTTTAACAACACAGAATGGTTATAAATCGATTAAACACAATCATTGTAGAAAACATGAGTGCTATGTAAGGGATATATTTCATATATCATTTGAGCTATAATGTTTTAATAATGATAATATCAATACAGGTCATTAGGAATTGATTGTGGGTTGATGTCATTAATTATTAATTATTTTTATGATTAATTTTTATGATATATAAGGAAAATATTTGAAAGGTGTACTATATATTTTATTATACCATAGATCTATTATTTATTTTTATAATACATTCATTGTAAATTAAAATTTTCTTATGTTTCTTAAAAACCAATTTGGATGTATTGTTTCCATAATATATTTTAGAGATGGATTCTCTGAGGGGGTGGGGGCTGATCCAGGGAATGAAATTCTTTCAATATCGAGCACATAATCGTAAAACACTCAAATCATTAGAAAAACATGTACTCAAAAAAAAATATTTTATCCTTATATTCTTCTCTAAATGATGATATAATATTAAGTTCACTTTTCCCTATCATTAATAAATTTTAATATTTATATCATGGCCCACCTTCACCAACTTATGTGTTATAGAATACAAACTATACACAAAAGGCATACACATTTTACATGGATAAACTACACTGGAATAATTCAAGGATTATATATTGATAATGTGAGGATGTATAAGAATCCACCAACCATAATATTTGGGGGTGATGTTTGGGTAGGTCACTCATATGAACGGGATTACTCCCATAACATTTTTAGGGACAACTCAATATCTCTCAAGGAAATCCCCATTCACTCCTACACTTCTAATCACCACACTAGAATGAAAAATTACTATAACAATAAAGTGATATGATAACTACTTAAATATTTTTGTTACATCGAGTATGTATGGTTTCGTTTTGTAAAATCCTCACTTGTATTAATGCATGTGTTGTTTGATTTATATAAATATATCATTTGAATTTTTGAATTCACCATTATATTTGATTTCTATTTTTTTATTTATGTCTCTGTGGATCAGGAATCTATGGTTAATGTTTTTAAAGGGGTCATAGATGAATGTTGGGTGTAAATTACATCCAAAAAGTTGGTGGAATCCACCAACTGGAAAATGGAGTTTCAACAGGTTTGAAGGCTACTGTAGACCGCACTAGATAGCCATTACTTCATGAAAACATTGTTTGTTCTTCCAAGATAACCAGATAGCTGATATACCCAGTACGAGGGTAAATTTAATTCACCCCGTGGGTTTTAATTGCATACACCTTTTAGCCAAAATGATCACCCAATTCCAAAACGAATACATCTATTTTGAATTTGAAGCCTATTTTCTCCTGTCTATTGATCTCCCATTAATACCCTCTTGTTTGGTAAAGCTTATACCAATATGGTGATTCATAAATAGTAGTTTTTCTTTACATATACATTAATATTTTCCTTATTCATGATTGATGAGATTGAATCTATAATAGTTCATTAAATTCTATTATAATTTGATGAAAAATTATTCATTTATTCATAGATCGATGATTGATTTATTGTTATGATTACATCTCTCGATCAAATAAATATATTTAGTCAATAATAGACATTTTTTTGGCTTCTGTTTATGAATTATCTTTATATACCTATTCATGATGATTAATAGGTGATTGAACTATCATCCATTGAGGAATCTTTGGTAGATTTCCCGATGCTTTAGTGTGTCAATAACATCTATTTTACCAGAGTATGATCCATCCAGAATATTAGTCATTTCCAAGTTAGATTATCATTATCGATCAAATTAGGATCATATTTTCCAGGAATCCCATATTGTATCTACATTCCATTGATGGATTGTTACTGGATCGATGATCATTGTCTAGACTCGAGGTATAATTCAATAATTGGTGAGGAATTAATTATCCATTATTTAATCGATAATAGATTTAGGGAATTAATGACCTCCCTTTTGATATATAATAGAACTATTTTTTTATGAAATATGTGAGGTATATAATTCTAGAACCACCCTTCATGATACCGACATCTATAAGTCTTTTTCGTAAACATATTTTTTGTAATATAGAACATGAGATACCCATCCATGATGTGTGGGAAATATATATATTGGCGTGAGACAATTTTAAAATAATATCCATTTATGATTTTAGTTGTACATCATGATTAATATTGATGTAATAAGTTCCATAGAATATAAAACCATTGTGTAATCTTGTTTCATTATTTAATAGTGTATTCGAATAGCTTGTTGCCCATGATTGATAGTGATTGAATATCATTCAGTGTGTATCCCATGATACAAAATATATGATCCTTACATTCATGATTATTTATAGAGTATCTTGTTAAAAAACTTGGTGTTGAATAAATGTTGTTATATATTTCTAATATATGTTTATGATGATGTTATATTCTTATCTTATTATGCTCATCCATGTTATTTGTGTTTCATGTAATTGAATTTTTTTTCTCAGTATTTTTAATTGGTGGTTTGTCAATGTATGGTTACCCCTTAGAGGGGTAGCTAACATGATGTGTGGAGATGATGATGGTGGACCCATACATGGGTTGGGATAATTATAGCATAGTGGACCCAATCGAAACTTTATTTCTTGGGGATATTGTGTAAAGAACCATAAATTGATGCCTTCTGGATACCGAGTAGTATGATAACCAGATTCCTTTAGGATGTCGAGTGACATGTATACAACATTGTTTCTAGTTATTGATAACCTCCAAAATCCTGAATATTCATCTAGAAAAAATATAATAATGTACAATAGGGTCACCTGGTGTTTTTGTTATCACATGGGTGCTCGACACATAATTTTTATGACATTCATGAGAATTAAATTATTCTCATGGCATGACACTATAATATATGTGGAAATTTTCTAAGGACACATTTTTGGAATCATATTGGGTTTTTTTACTCAAACCCAGTATAAAATTCTCATTGTGTGTGTAGTCTTCATGTATATATATCCCAAGAATGGAAACAAGACCATGTCATAAAGTTGATTTTATGAGAATGAATCTAGGAGTAGTACTAATATATACTCAATAGGATACCTTATTTTATTTATTTTATCATGTTGAACTATTACTGTGGTTTGGCTTGCCACATCAGAGCCCATTTAATTATTATATGACATGTTTTTCATCTGAAATAATTTTATTCCTCCATTTTAATCTATGTTTTTATAAATTATTATAAATAGTAGTAGTGTAAAAAAATCATATATAGATTATAGTCTCTCCAGTGATTATGTTAGGACCCCCTCTATATGTCGAAAACCTATTGTGTATGGTGAGATGGGTATGAGGGACTGTGGATCTTCATCTTATACATGTTTATTCGAGTCGGGGAGTTACAAAGTGGTATTAGAGAATATTTTCATTGTTTTCTTTTGGACTAACTTAGGTCACAGTTAAAAGGAGATAGGCCTTATGGGACTCGAGTAAGGGAGTAACTATGTTCTTGGCTTGGTCATGTGTAACATACCTCAAAGTTACCTTTAAAATGAATTTTTTACTTCTTTATGGAATTTTGGGTTTGTTCATACATCCTCACTACGAACCTAGGATCAAATTCTATAAAAGTAAATATCTTATGCTGAAGGTTTTTCCATTAATTTAATTCCCTGATTTTTTATATCTGTTTTGGATAGAACAGTATTCTTTGACTGTATGATATATTAGTTTTCCATGCTATTTTGATATATATTTTGGAATTAATTATTCGATCATGAGCATGATATTATGTATGGTATATATATGTGTGTGAAATTTCCTAACATGTAGTGTTGGAGAACCTCAGTCACTACTATAAGTTATATACCTTGAGTTACGAGTAAAATCCTATGAGAAAATAGTGTTATTCCCTAGAATAATTAGGATTATTCCAAAAGACTATAATTTTTATAATGGTTCCTTGATGTTTCAAGATATTCTTCTATGTATCAGAAAAATGGCTTCACGAGAAAACATGGGAGGGGATTCTATCAGTACGGTGGATTCCCTTGTTCCACCACCTTTTGTTCATGAGTGTGCAATAAAGAAAACTCCCAAACATACTCATGTTTTGAATAAAGTGGGCCCAAATCATCTGGGATCCCTTACTCTTCTACATGTATAGGATTGAGTGGAGTCGATATTTATGGTTGACTACACTATAGGGTTTTATCTTCAGTATCAACCAATATTTATAGAAACTGGAGGGCTGCATCATAAATATGACTGATACACATCATTGGGGTTTCCTTTAACCTCATTGAGACACCCAAGGAAAATAATGTGAATAAAGAAACATTATTGCTATAGGGTCCCAACATGAGGTTTTCGAGAATGATGGTATAAGATGGAAGAATTCTGGGTCTCAATTGTGTGGCTTTCAAGGATATGTTATTCAAAGAATTATTTCCTGACATGCTAATTCTAGATCAATCTTAGGGTTCATTGATATGTATCAAGGTTCCTTTTGGATATCTATATACAACTCTCATTTCTCCACGCTACTAATTTTTCTCCTCTATTAGTCATAAATTTTACCCATAAGGTTATGATGTTTTTGGCCATTCTTATTCCTAACATTACAAAATAGTTCAGGTACATTGATATGGAAACATACGTCAAGTATATGTGTAAGTACTCTATTATTGAGAATAACTAGAAGGGGGATTGATCTATTGATCTTCTTACACCATTCACGGATAAATTGGGTGGACCCCCTACTATTGAAGAGATTCTAACTGATAATAATATAAATTTTATGACTGATGACATGTAACATGGAAGAAATTTTATATTGAACTAGGAAACAGATTCTTCTTCCACCTCTGGAAAAGTTCTACAATAACCCCAATATAGGATGGTTGTTGATTATTGAAAATTATATGTTTCTCCTTAGAATGAGTTTCAAAATATTTATAAGATGGAGAATATCATGTAGTATGTATCCTTATATTTGAGGTAGAGTCTACATATGGGTTCATGATAGATGTAATCTATTACCTAGGGGTACAGGAATGTTCCTCATTAACAGACTCACATGGAGACGACTCAGGAGGGTCATGTGTCTTAGGGATAGGGTCATAGAGATGTGTAATTCCTAGTTTATATAGTTAATTATACTCTAAATGACAGTGGTGAGGTATCTATTACTATATATGGTATAGTATTGATCACTTCTATGTTTTTTAATACTTTTTTTATATTATTTATTCCAATTATTTTATTTTTGCAGATGTTATTGATTTACAAGGATTACTGTTAATGTTTCCTTATGAGTTTATTTGCATTGATAACCCATTGGGAATGAAAGTGGGTTGCCTTTAGAGATTCCTAGAATGTCCCATACTCATTAATAGTTATGGAAATGTTATTGATATCGTGGTTCTTGAGACACAATTCATTGAGGTGATTCACAGAATGGAATGGTTGACTAGTTTGTGATACCAAAATGATTTCTAATCGATATAGGTATTCATTTCATCACCTGGTGGAGATAATTATGAGATGACTAGAGAATTGGAATTGGGAGTTAGTATAGTAGGACCATACATGAGCCATCGTGCAAAAAAATGAAACAAATTTTGATCTTAGATCTTAAATAAGGATTAGTGGAATCCCCCTCATATTTTAATCCATTTTAAGCTCAATATAAAGATGTATTTTTGGAAGATTTCATGCGACCACCCCGAAATAGACGGTTTTAATTTGATAAATATATATATATATAGCCAAGTTAACATCACATTTCAATACCCTCTTACATTATGGAATCATCCAAGCTGAAGGTCCTCATCGTAAAAATCTATGACATGGAATGAAATGGATTTATCAAGAGAAGTAATTCACTATGGGGTAAACCTAACTTGTTTTATAAAAGGAGGATTATAGTAATTTACTCTATGTAGATTTCAAGAAGTTGAATTAGGTGATTATGAGGTATATACATACATTTCATAGGATCATAAATCTAATAGATCTATTTTTGTGAGTCTAGTATTTCTTTAAGATTGATCTCCAATTAGGCTATCACCAGTTTTAGGTGAGAGAGGAGGAACTCCCAAAGATGAAATTTTAGTTACTTTATAGTCTATATGAGTATTTGGTGATTCTATTGGGACTAATTAAATAATATATTGTACTAATGTATCTAAAAAAATATATTACACCTATATTAGGATTTCTTCCTCATGGTACTCATTGATGACATACTAATCTATCAACCAGTCATGAATAAAAATTCTAAACATCCCAAGATAGTATCAAGTACACATTGATTACTTAAGTTTTATGATAAGATATAATAGTGTAAATTTTTTATTGATGAGTTTTGATTCATGGGGAATGTGTTTTTTGAGATTTGTATATCTATGGATCTAGAGATATTTTGATGCAGTGATGTTTTAGAAACATCCATTCAATGTGTATGAGATCAAAATATTTCAAGGTATTAATGAATATGAAAAATTCTCTATCTATGACTCCTCTTATTTATTGGCACTCATGACTGTGCTCATGAAGAAGGGAGGGAAGTTCCAATATTTCGACAAGTGTTGAGTGTAATTTCTTGAGATAAAAAATAATTTCACATTATCTCTTGTGATTAGACTTACTAAAATAGTGATGGGTTGTGTTGTTTACTATTATGCATCTATAGTTGGTTTGAGAAAAGTACTGATTCTATGATAGAATATAATAGCTTATGGGCCACATTATCTGTGACCCCATGAGTGGAAAAATTCTACCCAATGCTTGATGTGTTTTTTTGGGTTGATGTTTTGAAATTTTGGTGGCACCATATACTCATCAAAAGGTTTAGTGTCTATATAGGTCATAAAATCATTAGTTATATTGTCAACTATTGGGACCAAAATATATGGAAGAGGAACTGGGTAGAGTGTATATATATTTTTTAATATGATACGAACTATCCACTAGGATAAGGTAACATAATTTTTAATTCTTTTAACTATATGGAACAAGTTTCCTAGGATCCTGGTTTCTGGCCTTCATAGGTATAATGGTTTCTAATGATGTTATTTATTGATCAGAGGATGGTTGTTTTCTATAATGGTGGATCAATGATATTTTCCCTATTAGTGGTCACATATTAATAAGTTGACTGATTAAGTGATTGATATGTGTCAGAACTAGAGTATGTTATGAATTAGGAACAACTACTGGTTAGTGAACTGATACCAATATATTATTAGGATAGAGACAATGTGATCCTCAAACATGGGAGGGTTATAGTTCATGATCACTTTAGGGAAGATATGTTTATGGAGATATATACATCCAAGTCGGAAGTATGACTTACTTTGAAAATTATGTACCATGAATTCATGTGGTAGTTCTAGTGTACAGGGATGAAGAGAGACTTTTCATGAATCATTTCTTAATTTCTTACCTCCCAAAAGATAACGTTTGAGTACCAATAGTGTGGTAGACTACACCAGATACTTATTATGCCTATGTGAATGTTTGAGGACCTCAAGATAGACATTGTGATGTGGTTACCTAGGACCCTAAATATCCATCATGTTGTTTGGGTGATTTGAGATTAGATAATTAATCTTTCTCAAATATTTTTTATCTGAGAAAATAACTCTATGGACGTGCTGGGAAGGATATATATATATAACATGATTTTATAGAGTTATATTAAGAATTTAATGTGACATAGATACATATTTTATGTCATAGTTATCGAAGTCCATACAGAAGGCCTTACAGACTCAGGTAAGGTTGAGAACATTCTACCACCACCAGATAGACAAATAGTTAAGAAAAATATCTATATATTTGTGTATATGCTTATTTATTTTTCTATAGACTTCATATGATCATTGGATGATCACCCAGTCTAGTTGAGTTTTCATACATCAAAATTTAACATGCATCAACTCAGATGGAATCTTATGATGATATTTATGGATGGCTATGTAATTCACTACATTATTGTCACAAGGTTGGTGATGTAGTATTTGTGGGGATAAAACTAGTACAAAGACATCAAAGAGTGTACATTTATTTCAAAAAAAGATGATTATTGATTTGATATTGAAGAATTATTATAACAACAAGAAGGGTATACATTTAATGTTTGTTTTATTTGACAAGGATTTTCTGAGACTGAATCCTCTATTAAGATACTTCCATATGACAATAAAAGGGAATCTCACATTGAAATATGTAAGACCATTAGATATTATTGACTGTCATGGAAGAGTGTCATAAAAGTTAGACCTTCATTCAAAATTCATATGTATACATGATGTGTTTCAATATCACAAATTTAGAGGTATAAACCGGAAATAATGCATGTCATTGATTTCATGGTTGTTGAGTGGTTTCCTAAAATGTCACATGTAGAGTGTCCTATATATATTATAGACTAGAGTTATAAATTCCATCATGGGGTGTGGAGGTTCCAATAATCTATAATATTTAGCATCATTGATGTATCTAAGAGAAAACTTGTTCTTAACACATTTCTTAAAATCCCCATTAACATAATAGAGGGAAATATATTCCAATGATTCTTAGAAAAATATTGAAATATCTTATTGTATTTAACAATAATACATTACTTATATATACCTTACTTGGAAACATAGCCATTTGTTACTACATTTTACAGGTATATTCTTTTGTATGTTTCCAATACTTCCACTATTTTTTTCATGGGAGCACTCAATGTTCTCTTTTATCACATTTTAAAGGGGTTAAATTATTCACAATGTAAATATTCCCCATGTAACACATAATTTGTGAAATAAATATTCTATCATCCATATCATCCTTTACTATAAGACATATCGATTTTATTTTTTCAAATAGATTTAATTTCTTCATTGGCTTGCATTACACAAAAAATCCAGTTTTATCATATCACCATACATTATAAATATTATTATTTAATATTGACCATTATAACATAACTATTATCTTTGGGGGTATGACTAGGTACCAAAACATTTTATAATAATTTATAAAGGATTTATATGAATAATATAAACTCCTAAATATGTTTTTAAAAATTTTAATGTAATTATTGGTTTCATAAATAACTTTTATCAAAAAAGTTAATTTCGTTTATTTTTTGGAACCAATAATAATAGTTTACACTTTTAGAATATTTATATGAAAAAAATAAGTTCAGTTTTGTAATGAACAAGTAAAATTTATCTTATGGTGGATTTTTTGTAACTTTATGGTAAGATTAATTTCTTAGTGAATAGGGAAATTAATAGTTTTTATTAAAATAAAAATATTAATTTTACGTATTTGAAAATACCCAAATTGTTTAAAAAACATTAAAAGTAAAATTAGTTCAATTATATAATTAATAAATATATTCATTTTATTGTAATCAATTTCACATATTAATTTTATATTAAAACATTTTATACCTATGAAAATATTCTCTTTAGAAAAACATTTTTTCATATATTATGGTGTTCAATATTATATTAATTTTTTTCAATTTTGTTAATTGAATTTGGAATAATTGATTCCGTATTTAGGATTATATAAATTAATATTATATAATAATATAGACTTAATTTTTTGTCCGAATAAATTATAAAAACAGTAAAAACTAATGCCCACAATTAAAGTTCAAAGGGGTTTACCTAGGGGTTAAAAAATTAAAAATTATTAAAATGACCAAAAAAATATTTAAAATTACAAATGGTTCTAAATATTTATACCCTTATTACCAAGGATCAATAATTATGTAATTTTGAGACACTTTCTCATTAAGGTGATTAATATAACAATTTATGTAAAGAAAAAAATAAAAAATGTAACCCACTTGATTTTTAAATTTAAATAATGTGTTCACATAAAGAAAAAAGAAATATTTGAATGAATATTAATGGTAATTTTTCGAATAGTGGGAGTAATTTAATGAGGGTAATTAATTTTTAATATTTAGTAATTATATAATTACAATAAAAAATTAATGAAAATACAACTATTACTGAAATAGTAAAAAAACAAAACAAATGATCATAAAATGTAAAAGGTAATATAAATTTAGTAAATTGTTGAATTCCATGGGTTTTTTAAATAATTAAATCCTTATAGATAGGTGTGGAAATGATATATTTTTATTCCTTAATTTTTTATCGATATATTTAATGTAAAATTAAATTAATAGTGTCCAAATTGATATTAATGTTATTTTATAATAAATAATATTTTATTAAATTGTTAAAAATTCATAAACAACTGATCCTCTTCAATGTTATTAGTGTATATTTAGAAATATAAACAGTATTCCAGTAATTTACCAATTAATCATTCAAAATACTTTTATAGACCCATAAATAGTAAAAACATATTTACTATGGTATATGGTAAAACATTGTTTTGTGTGTTCTATGTATTTGTGTTAAAATTAATTTTCTAGATAGCTATCTCTGTTATTTTATAAATTTTATTTCATGCTTATATCTATTTATAATTGAATATATAATATGTATAAATTTATTTAAGTCCTAAATGATAAATTACCATGTTAAAAAGTTAAGTTACCATTGTAAAAACTAAAATGGTAAAAGTAAAAAATATCATAAGTTAAGGAAAATAATACTTAAAACACACTTTTTTATTTTTGGATGTGTGGAATGACCATATCTTCTATAAACTCTATTATTTACCAATTATGAAGTGAATTGGTGTAGAATGACTCCCCATTACTAAATAGTTTTAGGTATTTACAAAAATGACACTCATACATCATTATAAATGAATACCTCCTCGACTCGCTTACTTTCACCACCAAAGACATTTGGAATGACCAAATATAGAGACCCTATTTTTTCCTTATAATAATTTGGAATTTTTCAAGTAATATATTTCATGCCAATCGTTGAGGTTGTGTGTAATTCAGAAGCCCATTGAGCACGAAATTAATTGTTTTTTAAATAGAATTTTGTTTTTATCAAGTTCACATAGTTGTTCATAAATAATGGGATATGTCTCTAAAGAAGTCTCCAATTACAAATCATAGAACACATTTCAATCAATATCATTGTATCTACCCTAGGAACAACATAATTTTTGTCAGTGTTGGATGTTATAATTAGTCGACAGTTTGAGGGTATGTCAAGTGAATTAATTTATTGAAATATTTTAAAAATTAATTTAAAATCTAACAACCTAATTTCCCCTATAATTATCCATTTATAGTGAATTTCCATTTTTAGTTACAAAACCATTGGATCATTGAGAGGATTATTCTGCCATCCTTTGTTAGTGAATAATGATTAGAAAATGACCGGTGATCGGATTGGACATAATCCACAGTATATGGATACAACGAATCATACTCATCATCTATAAAGACATTCATTACCATGGATTTATAAAATAGTTATATTGGACTCATCAATATCGAATTTCACCCACATTAAAAGATTAAACATGATGATTTTTTTAATCGGTTATTTCATTTCTTTTAAACTTGCGCATGGGCCTTTTTTTGAATTAAATTGTTTATTCAATTAATTATATACTATGTGACCTGTTTCCCACCCTTGATATAAAAAATCTATATTCATTTGTCAAAAATTACTTACCAAGGATTTTTCACTTTTTTCTTTTCCCATATCTATCTTTGTGTTTTTCATAGTTAGTATATGGGAAAACTTTTTGACATTTTCGGGTGGGTTCTAGGAATTTTAAATCCTAAGATTCATGCCAGATTCACGTGTGATGAATGTATTAGATATTAGAGGATGGATTGAGATTTTTTTGGGATTTTATGATTCTACCATGGTTTTTGAATTTTATGAGGTAATGGGAGGCACCATGAGTGATAGGCAGCACATGTGGGTTTCAAGTGGAGGATAGATACTGTAGTTTCCAGCTACCAGTCAAACGAAATTGATGAATAAAGGTGACTACCTATGATTCAACATGATAAACACCACTGATTTGAGGAAGAGACGATGAATCTGGTGGAATTTTTAAACCTTATTTTTTCTTTTAAATTATAACATTTAGGATTTTTACTATGGTGAACACCCACAGTGTAATTCTATCCCTTTAGAAGATTGGGTATCACATGGATTTAAATATAACATTTCATGTGGAGGGACTATGGTTGGAAAACATTCCATGTGCTAGCACATGACCAATGTACATGGATATTGTCTGAAGGACACATGCATGTCTAGGATAACATGACTCTTCCCCGGGCGACTGAGACATGTTTTGTTGCACACTTACATGCAATGTAGTACTATATGTCTAGCTAGCTATGTGCCGGTGGGGACATAAATATGGAACTGAGGGAGACCACACACCATTTCAGTATCTTATAGGTCATGTGCTCACTTCATGGGGAAAATTCAATCTCTCGTATCTTCTTTGTTTGGAATCGGATTTTGGATTATGATTATCCTATCCTGGGTGTTTTTACATTTAGAAACAAATGGTGACCTAGATAATGGATTAGGAGATATGATGAAAGATGTTCTCAATGTGATGATTATTTTTATCGAATGCTCAATGATAGTAGTTATCAATCATGATCATCAAATAGCCCAGCTAGAGGGATAACTCCCCTATCATTCTAGGGAATGAGTCTTCTATCCACAAAGATGGTATTCCCATGTCACACCAGGGTGGGGGAAATCCAAACTAATTATACATATAAAGGAATAACACTCATGTGTCACCATGGTGCATGTCCTATATCAACTTATATATTAGTCCAATGTGACACCATGGTGTGATCCCTGCATACCCCAGTTACATATATATAGGTGGTACTCCCCTATCACACTAAGGCATGATTCTTATATCCAGAAGTTATGTTACTCTCATATTGAATTAGGGTGTCAGTCATTCATACCTTTTGTATTGAAAAATAGGTGGAAATCACCTTTAAAACTAGTTCATGAGTCCCTTATCCGTGGAGACAATACTCCCTTATCCCACTGGTGCATAATTCCACCAGGTGACTTATTCTGACAGATGTGAGAGATGTTGGGCATTGATGGTGGACCCTTAGAGAAATTTGTAGTCTTATCTTTATTTACTAGGATATGTGATTGATATACCATTAATCCCATATATAAACTTCTTTTTTGATAATATATTCATATATTTTTATTATATTTCATTACTCTATTTTTATTTGTTAAGTTGTCTATTTTTTCCCTTTATTTTAACTGTGTCCAATTTTTTGGGTGATCTACTGGGTATGTATATACTCACCCATAAATGGCCTTATCCCACGTGTGTAATGACTTATTAAAATGAGGGATATAACAACAATGATTTCAATAGAGCATAGGGGTACAATGGTGAATTTTTCCACACACGGTGACCATAGCAAGAAGATTCCGATTTGGGCTCCCTAAATAATTTATTTTACAATTATTATCTTGTCTGGATGTATTTTTTGGTTGGTCTTGTATATTCCCCTATACTTTCACATTATGTTTGAATACATTTTTTATTTCCTAGTGGTTATTACATCCATGTATATTATCCTAGATGTTGTTTTCTTTTACTTTTTTTATTCTCTTCTTCACTTTTTTATTGTGATTGTTGTGTGTGTGCATACATGTACATAGGAAATGTTCTCCAATATAAGATATTTTGTTAAACAACGATTGTCATATCTTGGCTTATAGAGGTGGGAATGAAATATATTTGGCTCAATCATTCTCCAAATAAGAGGTCCCAGGTGGGTCGGGTCATGACACATTGATATCCAAGGTAGTTATACCTGAATATGATGTTTTTAATTATGATCCATTATGAGGTTTTATTGGAAACTTAGGGTAACATTGTCAATGTTTCCTATGTGGGAATTTTAACAAGGTGATCCTGTGTTGGTGCGGAAGCCAATGTATCCTTTCAGTAAGAATCTAAATACCCACTAGTCATCTAGACATGAAATGAAATTGGTTGATGGAAAATTTGGTGCATGAATTATATAGCATTAAGTATTTTGACTATCCTTCCTGAGTTACCTCACCATATATATATACTAATATAACCATTGTACATCTTGATTAAATTTTTAGTATGTCTCCGCTAAAATAGTCATCCAGGATAACAATTCTAGATCATGACGATGATCCAATGAGTGATGAGGCCATAGTTAAGTGTCCAACTCATGAGATCTTCCCTTAATGTGGAAATCTAAGAGAACCCATACCTATCAATCATTGGATAATAGAATTATAAGAGGATGAGGATGAAATCAGTCATAACACACTCCATGAGTTCTAGAGCCTATGGTCTCTAAGGTTCCATGCTGAGCTAGATTATCAGGATACATATGATTGGCCTGATTTAGTGGTCCTACATTTCATATGATCACATACACTAACTAATTAGATGGTTTCACTAGTATATATCCTATTACATGGAGAAGTTGGGTGCTGGTTGAGTTTTGTTACATAGAAGGATGGTGAGTCAGTAATCACATGGTTTAAATTCTAGTAGTGGTTTCGGGAGAAGTACTACAATAAGTGGTTGTGCTCAGTTCAGATTTTGGAGCTATTAGAGAATTGATAGGGAGGGATAGTAGTTGTCTATTATTACATGAGTTTCCTTAACCATACATTATACTCCATCTAATGAAATTAAGATGGTTATTTCTGAGTGAGGAATCTTGTGAAGGGACTATGCAGAGACATATATGACAACATGGTTCCACTAAGAATTCCAACATATGATGGAGTACTGGAGAGGAAAATAGTGATATAGATATTAATATATATTGGATGAAATATATTGAGATCCATTAATAGTCATGCCAATGTAGTGTCTTCTATAGTGGATGGAATGAAATATGAGTCGAGGAACCTGATTTGTACCAATTCTCGAACTCATACATGTATTCTTGTAGCTTAAAGAAAACATAGTGGTCTAGGGTTACCCTTAGAGGGGTTATGTTATTCATTTTATATGTGAAGTTACATAACATGTGCTTTCCAAATATCAAAAGTTTATATTGGAAGGTAACTAAGGGATGGACTTCCATGGTATAGGAAGCACCATGATTTTGGATCTCCTAGGTGAAGCTGTGGTGACCCCTTTAAGAGTTGGCTCTAGTAGAGGTGAAAGAATATATATATATATGGGGGGAACTTATTATGGTGGATGAAATTATAATATATATCCACTAACACCACCAAGATTCCCACATCATGCTGAGGGAGTTAGCAGTCAGGGATGTGGAAAACTATAAGATTTCGAGGCATATATCTCAGTGGATCATGAGTTGATTATAGGTATGATATATGATTATTAAACTAAGGATTTTTTACTAGTATACATATATGTGATTCATTAATTTTTCTCTTTAATCATGGTGTGATAGATGGATATCCTTCTAGAGACATTATCCTAGCATCATTTCTAGGAGGATCCTGCAAGGAATTATATATGTTATCATTTATCTACTAGTAGTTTGAGATATATCTTGATAAATTGAGTTTCACATATGACGTATTTGTTATCATAATGAGACATTAAGATATCAATGTGGGTATGGAATAATATTCCATGGTCTGAGTCAAGATTGAATTTCACCAAATATGATTTACATTCCTTTAGATAGATGCGGTGAGATTCTATTTTTTTGGAAAGAGATATCTCATTGCTAAGAGAATGGACCATGAGAATCAGGGGGTACAACCATTCACCCATTTGTTTTCAATATTATGCCTTATCACATTGGAATTATCAGGTATTTTAATTCATTCAGTCAGGAATGATTATATCTATTTCTTCCATTATAATGTTTTGAGAATTCCTTTGAGAAGGAAATGGATTTTGGTTTTGAATCACACCTTGGGACAACTCTGATATCTTTTTCGGAATATCATATGGACATTATGAGCTCTAAGATATGCGGGTGTTGATGGAGGACCATTAAGAGATGGGTTTTATTAGACCCAGTGTGTCTCATTTGGTATCTCTATGTTTTTTTGTAGAAATGGAGGATCTGATATTAGGATGTGTGTTGATTATCATCACTAGATCTTCTATAAGATAAAGATAAGTACCCCTTTCTTAGTTTTGATGAACTCCTAGTTCAGTTTAAAGGGACAAAATGGTTCTTGATTATTGATCTCAGGTCTGGATTCTACTAGTCATGTATTCTCATGTTGGTTATTCTAAAGTTGATATTATAAAGTCATTACATACATTATATTTTCTCATTGATTCCATTTAGTGTTACCAATTCCCCAAATATAATTATGGAGTTGTTGAAATATATATTATATCTATATATAAACCATTTTTTCTATTTGATGACACACTGAACCACTCTTCACAATAGGAGGAGCATGAAAAGAACATGATGATTGTATTATAATTTCTACAATAACACCAGATTTTTAGTAATCTCTCAAGGTTCCACTTCTAGATCAATGAGGTTCACTTCCCATGAAATTACATTTTTGGGCATGGATTAGCAGTGGAATCAGTGAGTATTGATGTACCACTTTATTTCGGGCCACACTAGAGTATGTCATAGATACATAGTTTCCTTGTTTTGGAGGGATACTGTAGGTTTTTTTGAATGAAAATCTAGGATTGAGACACTTTTGAAAACCATGAAATTGAAATGGAATCCGTTTACCTAGACTAAGCGGGGCGAGAGACAATTTGAGAAATTTAGTATAAGGTTGACAAGTGCCCATGTTTGAGGCTACCAAATGATGGTGTAATGTATGTAGTGTATTTATATTCCTCTAGATATAGGATTAGATTCATATTTATTTAGAGTAAAGTAGTGGTAACATATGGGACCTGATTTTTGATACCCCATGAGCATAACTACATGAATCAAAATATAGTGTTAGAATCTATAGTCTTCACAATGAGGATATGGAGGAACATTCTTATAGAAGAGTTTTTTGTTGTTTACTAAGACAATCATAGTATCACCTATGTATTCACGAAGAGAGGTGTGAACTTGAGATAGAGGTGATGATTTGATTTTAGACAAAACATTAACATTGATACAATCTATACTCATGGTAAGGGATAATTTGTGGTAGATTCCATTAGTATGATGCACATGTATCACATGGTGGAGGATGCATCTGAGTTTTTGGATTTATGGTAGATAAACCTAGTAGGGGAGATGATGTGTCATTTCTTTAATCAATGGTGCACCATCCTCTACATCTCTAACCATTTTAGGAGTAGCAGTTCGTTGAAATTTACTATGAGGGAATATATGAACATATATCTTCTAGATATTAACTATATGGGGTTTTCAAAGGAGGGAAGACTGATATAATTTTACAAGGATGGCTAGTTTTTTCATTCATGATGTTAGATGATGTGAATTAGGAGTTTCACACTTCTCCATTAGATGAACATCCCTTTCTGAAGAATTTGTAATGATTTATTTTGTGGTTGTTTTGGTTGGATGGACTTTAGAGGAGAGTGGCTGAGTTTTCATCATGGTGCCCGCATTTTCAATAGGTAAAGGGTGGGAACATGGTTTTAGTATGTCTAATGTAGAATCTTTAGATCTTAGAGTATAAATGGAAATCGATATCCATGTAATTGATTATGGGATTTCTACAAATAGAGAGAGTCTACAATGCCATCTAGGTGAATGTTGACTGACATATGAAGTAGACTCACATCTGTTCTATTAGGGAGAAGAGTTTGGTTGATATTTTGATGACTCGTTTCATGTGAGATACCAACCATCTTAATTGGGTTCCCTCGATGATTTTCTCTAACTATGATGCATGGTTCACATCATCGTTCTCGAGAGGCATGCATGAGTAATTTGGCACACAAATGAAAGTGTGTATAACATTCCACACCTAGATTGATGTTCTGAACAAGTTCACTATCTAGGTTCTTGAGGATATCCTACGGTATTTCATGTTAGATATTTTATGTAGTTTTAAGTATCACATACCCTTGGTGGAGTTTTATTATAATAATATATGCTACTCTACTGTCGACACAGAACACTTCAAAGCCCTTTATGGAAGACCATTCTGGCCACCATTATACTGGACTAAGATCATTGATGAATATATTTTTGGGCCAGATAAGGTCCAATAATTGATGGAGAAGGACCATGTGATCAGTGAAAAGATGAGGATAGTTTATAGTATGAATAAATCTTATGTAGATCAGTATTTTAGGCCCTTGTAATTTGATCTATAAGAACATATCTTCCAATGAGTCTCCCTACGATGAAGATTATGTTGATTTTACTATGGTGTAAAGATATTATTAAGGTACATTGTTCCATGAAGGATCTTACAGAGGGTTGGAGTGGTTTCTTTACCCTACACCTTACCCCTATAGTTAGAGAAAGATCATGATGTCTTCCACGTGTAACAATTGATGTGATAAATGCAAAATAAATCACACTCCATTTACAGGGGTGAGATGGAATTCAATGATAGCTCCACATTCATGGAGTACTCGGTATATATTTAGGATTATTAATATTTTATCCTATGATGATAGAAAATCCCATTAGTTAATTATGAGTGGCCGCACAAGAGCTTGCTCGAGAACTCCAGGAAGTGGAAGAGATAGATGTGGGATCAGCATCCCAACAATTTTCCTATTTTTTTATTTTTACGATTAAAATCATGGAGGGAATATTCAATAGAAAATATTTTTTCCTTTTCATAAATTTTAATCTTTCAAGGAATATTTTTGAAGCTAATAATTTAGATAGTGCATGATTTCGAGGCCCTAGGAGCTCGAAAATAATTGAATCAAAATATTAAATATATTTCTTATAACAAGGGTACAAGTTTTAATAAATAATGGGATATATATTAAAATGTGTCTCAAATATTAAATATAAGACAATGGTTGAATCTGGATCATGAGATTTACCCTAGCCACAACCTAAATGTTGTTAGTATAGGAAGTTCGGATTACACAACTGTTGGCGGTTACATTAACAAAATTGAGTAATTAAAATAATTAATTCATCAGTTAAATGTATAAAATCCTAATTACCAATATAATTATGTTTCTATGAAGAATATTTAGGGTTAGGTGCATAACCCTTGGGATGGTTTATGAGAGAACACCATCTACATTCATAGGAAAATATATATTGGGCGAATACTAATGATCAGATCAGGATTAATGGATATGCAATAGACATAGTAGATCATCCTTGTTACTAAATAATTCATTTTTTATTATCCATCAATCAGATATTTTTGTATGATTCATTAATTGTTTATTCTTCACATGATTGAAACATGAATCATGATCATATTTTTCATCTTTCGATATACATTTTCTGTGACTTCTCATGATCCCATTTTATAAATAAAATAGTTTATTTATTTTTAATCATATTTGTGAAATGTTTCAAACACTATATTTCCAGAATAAATATTTGTTGGTGAATAAATATTATAAAATAATTTTTTCACTTTTGTTTCTTTATTTTTCTCTATCATAATTTATATTACACACAGTTGGCCTATGTTGCCACGTTTCGATATTGTTGGGTGGGTTCGAGTGTGGTCAAACACACAAATTCTCAGAAGATTCATGTGTGATTAATGGATTGTGATCAGATGATTAATAATGATGGTTTTTGGTATATGGTTGATTCTATGGTGGATCTGGGATCCAATAATGGAGTGGGAGGAACCACGAGTGAAGGGTGACACATGCCAGCATCAAGAGAAGATTCATAATGTTGATTTCCTCCAACTGAAGTGTATGAATCGATGATCGGAGGTGACAACCTCAGATATCATAGGGTAAAAACATGATTTTTTTGGTAAACTAGAACTATAATACCCGTTACACCTTATTTAGTACTTAATAAATAAGAATATATATATATATATATTTTACTATGATGAATTTACGCCATTTAGTCTAGTTTCTATGAAGCATATGGTTTCAATTGAAGTTAAATATCACATGCCACATCGAAGGAGCACATGCTGTGTGATCCCTAGCTCTCCAACTTGGTTGGTTTAGTGAATACCTGCCACAAATCCCTTATTTCCCTATATGACATGTATATTAAGAAACCCACGGTGTAGTAGCACATGGCCAGGGTACACATACATAACCAGAAGGACACAAGAAAGGTGAGGAGAACATGACTCAACCCTTAGTGGTTGATATAAATCTTGTAGTATCCTTACATTCCATGTAGTACTACATGCCTAGTGAGTTGTGGAATGGCAAGGAAACAACCATGTATGAATGAAAAACCACTTTTCATGTGGGTCCCTTACATTTATTGTACCCATTTCTTGTTAAAACATTTATCTCCCAAATATCCTTCATTTGGGCTATGATTTTGGCCAATTAGTGTCCAATTAATTTTGTTTCTATTAATAGAACATCATTATGTCCTTCATAGTGGTTTTGAGATATTATGTGAGATGTTTGGTGTGTGATGCTTATTTAGGTGTCACTCTTCAATTGATGTGATTTGGAATGATAATCATATAGTTCATTTTGATTGGGAAGACCCCAATCATATAAGGTCATGGGTAATGTATCCATGAATATGGTAATAATAAACGAGAACAAGGTGGGATTAATCAATACTATTTATACATATAGAGTCAGTATACCCCTATGTTACCATGGTGTGGGTACCCTTTTGATTATGTTTTTACTCCCCTATGGTAGTAGGATTTGTGTCATCCATACTCAGGGTAAAGATATAGTAGTGGTACTCCAATACTGAACTAAGTAACAGGTCATATATCCATAGATATGGTACTCTCTTTTGGAATTAGTTTGGAGGTCCTCCAAACTTGTTGTATTGATATATATGGGGAAATCCCCTATAAAACTTGTAATCATGTTCTCTATCGACAAAGATGGTAATCCCCTATCTCATTGTGGAATGGGTACTTCATATAAATTATTTTTCCATATTTTTGATATTATGGGAATCGATGATGTGCCATTAGAACTATTGGAATACTTATCATCCTGGGCTAGGATGTGAGATGAAGATAAACACATTCTCCCTCATAAGAGATACTTTTATTAACATATATTTATATTTGTGTGATTTATTTATTCATCTCTTATTGTGGGTTGTGTTTTCTATTTATATTGTGTCTCTTTTTTCTTCCCCTTTTAGTTTTCTAGGCATCCTTCTGGGTATGTATAAACACACTATTGTATGCACTTTTCCTATATGTATTGTGTCTTATGCCGATGTTGGATAGGTTAAAAGTGATTTCAAAGGTGTTTAGGGTTACTCAAATGAATTTGAGAACAAATGATGTTCAGATAATGGTGATTTCGTACTTGTATACTTCATAATTTAAATTTCCATTTATATTCTGGTTGTTGTATCTTTTCTTACCAAACATATATTGTTTCCATTTATATTCAGATTATGTTGTCGTACTCTTTTGTTTTCTAGTGACTATTTAATCCATCTATATTGGTCTCTATGTGGTTATATTTTCCTTATTATTACTATAAAATTATTTATGGATATGGTTTTCTGTTTGTTTTCATGTTCGTAGTGAATTTATTAAAATTTTAGATATTCATTTCAGTGATGGTCGATAGCCCCTGGCCAATTGAGGTGGGATTGGGTAGTTGCAACGCTACATTCAACTAACCAAGTGGGTCTGGGTGGGTCCTCTTGTGACACCAAACACTCCTAAAATCTCTCCCCATATACATATACATTTTTCAATATTTGTTTCTTCCCAAAATGCCAACCCTAGTGTCCTTAAAAATAATCCCAATAGTTTGTTTCTATGTAATGGTAAATTGATTCGTGTTCTATTAATTCCAATATAATAACACCAGTATATAAAATATATTCAGATGTTATTTTGTGTATTTAATATCTTGTATACATCTCATCTTCTATTAAATGGAAATCAAAATTGTCGACCGTGTGTACAGCGGACTACATCTTCGTGAACTGAAGAAATTTGATTCCCACAACCACCTACCACGACTAGATATAATTTTGGATTTTAGAACATTATATGATATTTATGAAAAAATTAAACTAATATAATTCTAATATTCTATATAAATTGTTACATTACATTGGGTGAAAATATGATAATGTCTCTCATGTATACAGAGAACTAACTCCTTGTGAAATGATGATATTTATTTTTCCATTAATCTTTACATAGAAATTAGTTAAAATACGTTAAAAGAATATATCTATATATGTATATGAATATAAATTATTTTATAAGTTTAATAAATTATTTAAAATTATTTAAATTTATCCATATAAAAAAGGGAATCAATGTTCATGCGTACACATGACATATTGTCTCTCTAAATAGTGAATTTCATTTTCTCACTCTAAATATTTTGGATTAAACTGAAAAAATATATAATGAATATTTAAATTAAATTTTTATCATATTTAACATTATATCGGTTATGTAAACATGATAAATATAAAATGACTAGAAATACCAAAACAAAACAAACATGAAAAATAAATTAGTTATTAACCAAAATATAATTTTAATAAGTAATATTTAATATAAATATAATAAAAGGTCATAAGTAAATCATGTATGGTATGCAATATATAATTATTTTTATTTAAAATATATATAATAAAAATATATTTATTATACTTTAGTATCAATTGTTTATAATGTATAATTAGAGTTAAGGTAGTGGATTTGTAATCTCTCTTTTATGTTTGAGAGACAAATACTATATGCACCCCTTATTTCTATTATGTGGCATATATACTTCCCCATTGAAAATTTATATCATGAATTTCATTTATTTCATAATTTTTAATGATTAATGTTATGTTTTCATTTATTGGGTATTACGATACAAAATATTGACAAAGAAGTATTGGATTTTTTACACAAATTTCCTTCCTTGGGGCAAACGTTATGATATGCATCTATCAACTTTTCTGAGGTGTATATGAAAACCCTTTGAAATGTTATACAAGGAATTTATTAATCCTCATAATATTTAAAATCTAATTTTATTTTATCTTTTCAAGGGTATTATGATTCTAAATATACGAAATAGAAATAGGTTTTACGTTATAATCTCATTGTTTTTCTATATTTTATATGATTATGTTGTCAATGGTGAAATATTATGATCTATCTCTCAATAACAACATGAATTTTCTTAAACTATATATATTTCCTGAAATACATGTTTTCCATTGATTTTACCCTCTTTATACACTTAAGGATTAAAAATATTATTTAAAAATAAAATTGACTTTATTTCATTTCTCATTTGATAACCCCTCTTATTCCATATTGATATTATCTTAAAAAATAATAAAATGATTTAATGTGACACTATGATTATATAAATTAATTTTTTTACAAACTTTTTAATTTTCATATAATATTTTACAATTAATCATCATTTTTTTCCTAACAAGGTTTGTTGGATTTTTACCAAGATTATGAACAGAATCTGTATTTTATTATGTACGATTTGAAACAAATATCACTATAAAAACCAAAATATTTTGAAGAATATATTATAATTTTTCTTTAATGTTTTCAAATTTATTTATTTCAAAAATATTTTTCTTATTTTTAGTTTCAAAATGATTAATTTAAAATAAAGGTTATTTTCCTCATGGAATGTACAAAGTGATTTTATTTTCAAAATAATTTCCCATGTAAAATGAAATCATAAGATGTTAATTATGATTTAATAATTATATTATCCAATAATAACATCATTATTATTCTAGAAGATGTTTTTTATATCACATAAACATGTTTATGAAACTCGTTTCTTTTCCATGGGTTACACTACAAATGCCCGAGCCCCGCACACCTGGATCCAGTTCTAAAATCTTGTTGTATATTTTTTATAAAATGTAAGGGAAAATATAATGTCAAATAAACATCTTATTTTATTTTCTGGTATAAGATTTTTAGGAAAAGGAAAAACAATTATATTTTATCAGGGTTTAATTGGAATTATATTTAAACATTTAATTAACCTCACTTGTGTCATCTCCTTAATGATTTCAAACTCCTTTGGAACATATAATTAGCCTATAAAAAAAATATTGGAACATAGGGTGAGTATTTAATTTCAAAATAAATGGTTTAGAATACGATTAAAAATTATTTTTATAAGCACTATTTAAAAACACTTTTGAAAATTTTTATTTCATATCAAATATAAAACACTTGAAAAATAATGTTCAAAAATTTAATTCTCGGGTTTTCAAAATATATATTCATAGAAAATAAATTTCAAAAAAATATTGGAAAATACATATAATTTTTAAAAACTAGTAAATTTTTTTAAAAATAATAACCTTTGAAAATAAATGGATTTATCATAAAATGTTTTAGAAACATTTCTTTTGAGAATAATACCTTTTTATGGAATTAATAGAAACATGGTAACCCTTATGAAATCCTTTTGGTCATATTATATATCATGTTTTGGACAATATCCACATGAGGCCATTATTTCAAACCCAAATCATTATAATCATATTTGATACAGAAGTGATGAATTGTATGAAATTTTTTTTACAGTGTTGAATATCTCATTTGAAATCCACTAAAAAATCATTTCAAAAAAATATATATATTATTTTAATGAAAAAATAATTTTATATCACATAATGTTTTGAAAAGTTTTATTTTAAAAAGACACCATAGATTAAGTATAAATCCATCTTTGAGAGACCATGAAAAAAAGTATACATAATAAGAAAGAATAATATATAGGTATTTTATTTTTATAAACAAATTATGGAATCTAAAATCAATTAATAAATTAAGGACATATCTACATTCATTATTAACAATGATATGTTCAAAATGACATTTCATTCATTAAATGATAATTATAAAGTCATTTTAAATTTTAAAACTATTTGGACAAAAGAACATAAAATAATAAAATATTCCATTTAATTTCAACAATAATTAAAAAAAAAGAAAATTTACATTTTTGGAAGGACATACATAAATTTAATATTACGTGTATAGAAATATCATTTCTCATACATAAAATAATGTTTTAAAAATATAAATCCATTGGATAAAATAATATTAATTTTAAATTACCATTCCCATAAATGTAAAACAATAGATGAATATTTTTTTGAAGAAAAATTAATGTTAAAACTTTTATTAATTAAAAATAGACCTTGAAAAACCTGAAATTAGAAGTTGTACACCAATTAACCCTTTCAAATGGGTTTTTAACAAAATGTGACATACCAAAATGATTTTGAAAATATAATTTCATTAAAAAATACAATAAATTTCAAAATAAAAATATTCATAAAATAATAGGTCTTTGGGAAAATAAATTTATTTTATATAACCCTCATATGGTAATAAAAACAATTATTCATAGAATCATAGTTTATAAATTTAATTTTATAGAAAAAATGGATTTAAATTACATTGAATAAGCATTTCAGAATAATTTTCCATTACATGATACAGATTTTTAGAAATCCTAACATTATTTAAAAACTGCCACTCTTACTTAATTTTGAAATTAACAATTAATTTAAAACCTATATATATATAATCATAATTTTAATATTATTATTTTCAATATAATATATTCTCATACATAAAATAGTAATTTTTTGTGAAAAAATAAATTCCATTACCTCCTTCTAAAAATAAAGTTTAGGTAATCCCACAATCAGTTCATGAATGAATGATCTAGGAGGGAAGAGAGGGAGGGAGGGAGAGATAGAGAGAGAGGGTTCTTGGTGTATAGGAAGGAAATTATTTAATATAGGTCTATATATATGTATGTAGAAGTCAAAATCTACTAGAGGCCTAATGAAGGAATATTGGGAAAAAGCTAAGGAATATTTCAAATCAGCAACCGATTCTAGGATGGGACAAAAGATCAGGTGGATAATATGAGGGGTACATGTAGAACCACTTCTCAACAGGAAAATCGATTGCATTCTGGATGAATTGTGCGTGCCGGTATGGAAAGTCCCGCCCGACCCGTGGTTAGGCCGGGTTTTCCGCACAGTCTGAATTCTGTGTGCACCTGCTACCCCCAATCACATATATATAGATGTTAACCCCTCCCTTCTAGAAGATGATGAATTATAACTGTCTCCCCTGCGCACAATACACCTCTTCCCGAAGAAAAATATGTCTTTCAGGTATGGAATTTTACACCACAGGTCCCCTTGGGGTCCGCCTTCATACGAAGCCCCTATAGATTGACCCTCACCCAATTCCTTTATTGATCAGCCTGTTGTTCCAAATCCCATTACATTCATGCAAACCTCGTCCCCTTGCATGCGAAGCTCCTCCAATTTCTCACAAACCTCCTCCAATTGCATGCACAACTCCTTTATCTATGCAACACAGTTTATTATGTGAAACTGTTCCCATTTGAGTGCCAAGTGCGCATAAAACCCATCTTTTGCGCCCAATCCTCTCTTTTCATGTGTTCCCTTGAGCAATTATTTAATTTCATTTTCCCAGAAAGCATTTTTGGATACTTCTTACGTGACAAACACCCATGTTATACACCCTTATCCCATAAGAACATCCATGTTTTTACGATGTGACTTCATAGTCCCATGGGAGGTGATTCTCGTTGCATTTATTAGTCTTATGCTTCTTCACATAGGCATTCTAGTGGCTATTGCTTCTTCTTATAGCCATGATAACATGGGCCCTTTCAGTGCATCACCCTTCAACATAGCCTCACCACTGCATTACTGATTCCTTCCCTTCCCCAAGGGTGTGTGGGTATTATTTATGGATGTCATATGGGTACGGAGTGAACCCACCTCGTCTGAGCTACATGAAATTAAGAAATCGAAGCACTATCGTCCTCATCACAAGACGTTAAAATATAACAACTCCCTATGAAATTCTTTTGGGGTGCCCCCTATCGGACATTCTCCATGCCTTATCATCTCCATGGGAGTGATATCTTCCTCATATGGAATGAGAGATCTTTGTTGGAGTGGTGAAAATCCACAAGGAAGGGAAACCATCCTTGTGTAATCCACTAGCCATTGTTTCTAGAGGTAGCACCCCTGGTCCTCCTCTCTTCATCAGTTTTAATGACTAGAAGAGAGATGGGCCCTGTGTCCTTTGTTACCATGTCCCTCTCCCTCTAGGATTTGTCGCCTTTGGGCCTCCAACCTAGAGTAAGTCTCAATCTCCATCTCCCTGGGCTTCTAACCACGCATAATCAATTGTTTCCTATTTGGGTTGATAATTATGTGTAATCCCCTTTCCACATCCCATGGATGTAGCATTCACAATGTGATTGTCAGGTCTTTGCTACATTTTATGTCTCATAATGAACATGACTCGCGTGGTCTTAGAGTAAGCATTGACAATGGAATCCTTCCATGGAAACCTTATAGTGTAAGCCCCCAATCATTCTGAACTACATGGACTTTGATCCTTGTATCCTAGGAAAGGTATGTAATAAGCCTTCCTGAGGGTCAATCCCAACACCTACTAGTTCAGACCCCTTCATGTCAGTTCATCTTTATCCCTCATGGTGTTAAACAATATCCCTTATTTTGAACTAAGAGGACTTTGATCCTTTTCTCCTGGGCAAGGTACGTAGGTAGCCTCCCTGAGGTTCAGGACCAACACCTACTTCCTCTAACACCTTCATGTCAGTTCACCTTCATCCCACATGACGTTAAATAATATCATCCCTTATAAACTACACAGACATTGATCCATTCCCTCATCAAGCAAGGTGCGTTGAAATCCTACATGAGGATCAAGACCAACACCCATCAGTCCTGACCACTTCATGGCAGTTCACCCTATTCTCGCATGACATAAAACTGTATGCCCCATTTCCATCCTGCATGACATTAAATTGGATTCTTTTGAACTACATGGGTTTGATCCTTGTATCCTAGACATGGTATGTAGGAATCCTTCAGGAGGTCTAACCCTAATCACTGGTAATCTTTGAGGTCCCCTTTTTTGGGACCCACATCTCCATTCCACCCCCTGGCGTCAGACCAACTTGGGCCGCCATAGTTTGTAAGCCCCAAAATCATACCGAACTACACATGTTTGATCCTTTTCACCTATACATGGTTGGTAGGAAGCCTACATGAGGTCCAATCCCAATCGACGGTAAGCTATTGGAACCCCAACTAGTGGTAATCTGTTGGATTCCCAATGGGTGGTCAGTCATTGTAACCCCAACCTGCGGTAATCCGTTGGATCCCAAATCGATGGTAAGCTATTGGAATCCCAATCGACGGTAACCTATTGGAACCCCAACCAGTGGTAAGCTGTTGGAACCCCAATAATTGGTAAGCCATTGAATACCCAACCAGCAGTAAGTCGTTGGAACCCATGTTAGTGGTAAGCCATTTTCAATGCCCACCAGTAGTAAACTTTGTGGCCCCATCCAGTTGTAAGCCGTTATAGTCTGAAATCGACAGTATGATATTGTAGTCTCCTTCAATGGGAGCCCAATCTCTATTTTTCCCCTGGAATCAGACCAACTCAGGATACCAACCACACATAAGCCCTTGTGTGTCACCGGGTCGCTATACTCTACACACAACCCGATTCCATCCCCGAACATGAACTACACAGACTTTGATTCTCTACCATGGGGATTTGTTGGAAGCCTCCCAGAGGATCAAGACTATCTATAATGTCCCATCATGGTGTCTCCCTCGATCCTATGTATTCCAGGTAGGTCATACCCCAACTTGAACATTCCACTTATTCCAGATCCCATCAATGCATCATTTCTCATGGGCCGCCTCCTCAGGTGTCCCATCACCCCACAAAACTACATGGACATTTATTCCCTACCATGGGGATACATAGGATGTCTTTTCAAGGATCAATCCCAACATCACCATCGTCCTCACATCGGTTCCATTTCATTCTCCATATGCTCTCATCAATGCATATCCACCCTGATTCGTACCCGAGCCGCCACATCCCAATGAGTTCATGTCACTTCTCGCTTCTCTTAGCAGCAAGTAGGTAACTAACCACATGTTAACCCCATCATCAATGTTCCATCCCGGGTCTCTACCCTCTGTACACACCCCAACATCAATTTTCTCTTAGGAAAACTTTAGAGAAATGAATATGGCATAAAATTCCCCACATTATTCATGGGATGCCATGGGATTCCTAACCCTTGAGAATCCCAGTCATAAGGTTAAAAAACATGACCGATCATAGTTCCAACATCTAGACACTCCAATGATGTCCAACGTGACTACCCCCCAACCTAAGGATGCTTCTCTGACTGGACCCCTTGGAATGTCTAGATAAAAGTAGCGTAATAAACTGGCATTCATAAAGACATGGCACTGGGAAGAGTTTAATGAACTACATCATAATTTTAAGAGGGAGACCTAGACTAGGAAATAAGTTCTGAGGCTGAATACATGTAACGAGGAACCGACATCCCATCAACCTGTTTTGATCAAGGAGAAAATGTCCCTAAATAAGAGACAAATGTTGCCTTCCTTTGGAAAGCAAGAATGATGGGGAAAAAACTGTGTGTCTTCCACAGACAAATGTGTTCCCTAGTTAAAGTGTCAAAAATATAAATAGTGAAACCAACATGAAGTTATTCTCTTGAATTTTATGATTAGTAGAACTCATGACATTAGTGGATTAACATTTCACTAGATCCAATTATCCATCACCATATCCTATCATGAAAATAGTTTGACTGGTGTGAAACTTAACATAAATTATGAAAGTGGAATGTGGAATATACTGGTCTACAATGTTATTAGCGTGGATTCTTCTAACCAACCATGGAAGACATAATAGCGCTGGGAAATTGGACATATGTTTCCTTCTTTCAACGGTAATGTTTAAATTTCCCTACTTTTTAGGACCCAAGATGTAATGATAGGAAACGAATCACCACCCACCCACCGATGCAGGGGAATGGAGAACGTCAACATGGAAATCCCATGCTACCTCAGCTCTCTGACGACAGCCGCCACATCCACATTTTATGGGCTCCCACACCTCATATCTATATCTGAATTCATTCATAGAAGGGCGATTAACAACCTCGTTCGACAACACAAGGAGGACGGGATTATCCCAACCCAGGATATGGCCAGACAAGAGATAGAGGCTTCTACACATCTTCATCACTGCCACCCCCATGGGTTGTGCAGTGAGACACTACTCCCCATTCCAATGTATAATCATTTGGGTGCCTCTCCCCAAAATTCTTCAATGAATACCTCTCATACGCAAATGAGGTGAGGGGTGTTTGTGCCAGCCCAACCGGAATTCTGTTCCATGGGATCCCAAGGAGGACTCCCACTGGGCTAGGTCAGCAACACCAGCTATCCCCACAGGTTGAGGAGTAGGTGAGCTATGCTCCTGCACCACCAGCCCTAGTCTGGTTAACCCGATTCTAGATTTTTCCATAGGCTAAAGAGGATTCTCATTGAGGGGCGTCAACATCAATGGATACCATGTCCTCTTCCACTGCTGTTGTATACCATCACATGCTTGTTTATGCCAAGCAGGGTTGCTCATATGCCCAGCCCAGATCAAGGCCCCAACAACCCAACAGGCAGGTTGGGTCGAATATCCTAGTCATCGACATGGGTGGCATCCATCGTGGGTAATCCCACAAAAATGAAATCCCTTATAGAGGTGATCATACCACGATTCACTGTGTAATTTTCAACATTACACCATATGCTCGACTTTTTTTATATTGAAAATTATAAAAATAATTACATGTTTTATTCCATGTTTGAATCATTTATTTTGTGTTTATAACTATAAAAAGGAAATGTTACTTTTTGAGGATTCCATTGCAGGAGGAGTTGATTTGGAGGGCCCATGGTGATGTCCAAGATAAATGGTCCAAACTGCGCAAGATCCAAGCTCACCAGTGGACTCATCCGCACACTTTTCTTGAACAGTGCATCCAAATGGGCTGTAATTTTGTTGGCTGGTCAAATATTCATTGGGATACATTTCATATTATGAAACCGAAGAAACATTCAACCATATTTTTGTCCAACCGACCTGATCTATCCAGTGCACCACATCTGCAAGAAGTCAAAAGTTGTGTGCTGTGATCTGTCCATATCTCGGGCTATAAGTGTCCAAATTGTGACAAACATTCGGTGGAGACAGAAACGAGGTGGGTAGAAATTTTTTTTATTTTCTATAAATTGAGATAAGGCAGTATGGAGGTCAAAACACATATGATAAGTGTTTTTAAGAAATATGTGTGCTCAAAACCACCTTCCCATTTTCCTATAATATGGCTCGTTGGGCTCCCCATTTGTATGTTTGACGAGGAGGAACTGATTTGGTATTTTAAAGAACCAAATAATTCCTCTCATCATCCAAGGAATTATGGAGTTCCCTATTCTCATAGGGGAATCAAGGATGAACTGGGAGTTCCACCTTATCCTCATCCTCCTCTCGATGGCAAGCGAAATGGTGAACGATCATTTCGAGGGAGCTACACAAACAAGGGAGGGAGTTCCAGCACATGTTCTTCTACTAGTATTGTATAATTTTTGTGTTCAATATTTCACTTATTTTGTTTCTAACATTCTTCCCCTGGATTACATTTCATTTGACATAATTAAGTGGAACACTTTTTTATTTCAACACCAATAGGGTTGAGATTTCAAGAGGGAATATTGGGTTGTTCCGATTGGACAACACATTAATCCTATTTATCTCAAAAATACATAAGATTTAAGAATGCATTGGTAGGCCTATTATTATATATTTGATAACCAATTCTGGGCAACAAGATTGTTGTGCCAAGTGGGGGTTCTTTAAGCATCATTTGAAGAGTAAAGAGGGAAGTCAAGATCTTAACAACCTTCGACCAAAGAATTAAACATAACCATGTAAAAATTTCAGAACAATGAACTATCTAAGATGTTCAGTGAACATAAAATTACCTTCTTCTCTCATAATTATTAATACACCACTTTTATTTATCAACTATTTAACTCTTTAATTATGTAATTTACTTAAATCCATTTTCAAAACCTCCCCCATATTTTAGTAATTTTTATTAAACATACATACTCAAAAACATATCAATGCTCCTCGAAATACAACCTAAGGTCATTCCTAGACTATAAATAAACCATAAAATCATAATCAATTTGACATGTCACAACAGAGCGGTCAAATTTTGGTGCCTTTCCTAGGGAGAACTTTGTTTTTAGTGTGTGTTTCTGATAAATTTTTTATATAAATTTTTTGTAGGATTGTTTGTTTTATCTTCTAACATTACATTTATTTTTTTGTTCTAATTTATTTTTTGTTTAGGTTCTATGTATGATGCGTTCTACACTGGGAGGCTTACAACCTATCGAACCCAAATCGGAGTGGATCTTACATCAGTTACCCCGAGATACACAAGAGGAACCTTCTGAAGGAGGACACACAAAACATTAAACCTCATCTTGATCCTTCTTCTTCTTCATCGGGAACCCATATTAAAACTGAAATTAACGTGAATAGTATGGCTGAAGAAAATTGAACACTAAAGTAACTAACCTCTCTTGATGTTGATATCCAACCCACCTATATTCAATTACTATGTGAGCCACTAAATTATGAACTAAAATCTTGTTATTTAATCTATTACCAATATTTCATGGACTTCCTTGAGAGGATCCACACACGAATCTAAAAGAATTTCACATTGAGTGTTCTACATTATAACATGAAAATTTGGATAAAGAACATTTAAATTTAAGGGAAATACATTTTTTATTAGAAGATACAGTAAAATATTGGTTATATTATGTTAATTCCCAAGAAGGAGGTTGGGTGGACATGAAACACCTTTTTCACGAAAAATATTTCCTAGCCTCTCGAACTGCAACAATATGGAATGAAATTTATGGGATAAGAAAATCACAATGGGAAGCATTACATGAATATTGTGAATGTTCTAAAAGGTTATGTTCTAGTTTCCCACACCATCAAATAAGTGATCAACTTTTAATTCAATATTTTTATAATGGTTTAATAATTATTGACAGAAATATGATCGATGCTGCGGTAGGTGGTGCACTAGTTGATATGAGCCCAATTGCTGCCAGAACCCTGATTGAGAACATATCAAAACACACCACAATTTGGTTCAAGGTAGAAAGTACCAATTTGAGGTGTCTATGAGGTGTAAAGTACTAAATATGAGAAGAAGGTGGACACAATGTTCGAATATGTATGTACCCTTCTTTGACAACTTTCTATTTCCCAAGGGGAATCCCAAACTCTTCCTCCCATCCATTGTGGTATATATTCTTCTAACAACCACTACTCTGACCAATGTCCTCAATTGAGGGAAACATCTGAAGGTTGTGAGGCTATATTTCCAGGCCACCCCTATAACCATCCCTTTAGGCAAGAACCTTACTATCCATTCAACCCTGGGTGGATGGAGAACCAAGCCTATAGGCAAGGGGGTATTAAAACCTACCTCAACAACAATTGAACCAATAGGGGCAGCGTAGTCATCAAACACCACCACATAGAAATCCTCAACCACCCCAAAGGCCTTTCCAAAAACCCCCTCCAAAACCTAAGCCTATCCTAGAAGAGATGATGAATCAAATGGCTTCCAACAATATCCAATTCCAACAAACCACCCATGGATCTATACATGACCAAAAAACCCAATTAGGCCAACTAGCTAACTCAGTGGGTGAAATTCGAAGTCATGTGCTAGGTAAACATCCCTCTCAACTAGTAGTTAACCCTAGGGATAAAAGAAATGTTAGTTCCATCACCCTTAGGTGTGTTAAACAACAACAATAAAAATTGAATCCTCTATTAGCATCCTCCCCTCCAAAGGAAACCTCAATCCCAACCATTAAAAATGTTCTAAATGTCAAAGAACCTTGTCTTGAGAGAAGACCATCCAAAGGAAAGAGTTTGTATTTTGATTAGTCACTTAGCCCAAGCATTCATCTTTTATTTCATCAAAGGGACACCAAACCAAGAAAACAACAGGAAACTGAACTAGATAAGGAAATATTCAAAATTTTCAAGAAAGTACAGGTTAACATCCCTTTGATTTATGTTGTGAAGAAAATTCCACGATACGCCACGTACCTAAAGGGGATGTGTACACACCGATGGAGACTTAAAAGTGATGAGAAAACGAGCTTGGGGAGGAATGTTTTAGCATGGATAGATTCATCACTTCCCACCAAGTGTAATGATCCTGAATCATTCTCAATTTTGTGCACCATAGAGGAGTATTAATTTTCTAATGCTATGCTTGATTTAGGTGCTTCTATAAATGTGATGCCTCACTCCATTTACTCTACATTGTAGGTTGGAGTACAAAAGCCCAGTGGAATTATTGTTTAACTGGCTAACTAGAGTACCGCACACCCCTATGGTGTGTTAGAGGATGTTCTTGTGAGGGTCCGAAATTTAATTTTTATTGATGAATTTTTTGTTCTTAAAATGGAGGATGATGGGATGAATGGACATGCCCCGATTTTATTGGGGAGGACCTTCTTGAAAACCACCAAAAAAAATAATTAATGACTACAATGGTACATAATATATGTATTCTGGTGGTGACATTGTCCACTTTACTATCCGTGATTCCATGAAGCACCCCTTAGAAGATCATTCCTCCATCTCTATTAATTCTATAGATGTACTCTCTTCCCTTGAAAAAATATCATTTCATTCCCTGGATCCCCATTCTGAGTTTTCTTCACTGATAGAAATGCTAGGAAATGATTCATTCATTTATTTTTTTAGTGTTCTAGAGAATATTCATCCATGTTCATTGATTGATGATTTCTAGAACACTAAGGATCCAATGACCATCGATGATTCTGCTAAGCTTGTAAAAGCTCATTCCTCGTCTAAGGATGATCCAATTGAGTAGTTAGATGAGATTAGTGACCTCTCACCTTCAAACACACTCCTATAAATCCAAAATCCACCTAAATTGGAACTAAAATAATTGCCTCGTGATTTAAAATATTGATATCATGAGAATGGAAACAAGTTTCCAGTCTTCATTGCTAGTTCACTCCGTCCTGAGCATGAATTGCAGCTGCCTGAACTTTTCAGGGAGTATAAACATGCTTTGGGATGGACACTTGCAGAAATTCCTGGTATTATCCCATAAATATTTACACATTATAATTTATTAAATGATGAGGCAAAACCAGTGAGGAAACCACAACGTAGACTGAACTTAAACCTCCTAGAAGTTGTGACGAATGTGGTAACAAAATTATTGGCTATTGGAATCATTTACCCCAAATCTCATAACCAATGGGTTAGTCTCGTTCATGTAGTTATTAAAAATACTCTCCTTACAATAATAAAAAATATAAACAATGAATTTGTTCCAACTCGTGTGAAGAATAGTCTGCGTGTCTGTATAGACTATCGTTGACTAAAAAACACACTAGGAAGGACCATTTCCATTTTCCATTCATTGACTAAATGCTAGAGAGGCTAGCAGTTAAGGCCCACTACTATTTCCTTGATGGGTATTCTGTATACTTTCATATGTATATTTACACTGATGATCACGAAAAGACAACCTTCACTTTCCCCTTTGGCACATTTTCATATAGAAGGATGTCATTTGGTCTATGCAATGCTCTAGGTACTTTCCAGTGATGCCTGATTAGTATTTTTTTGGATTACCTGGAGAATTTTATGGATGTTTTCATGGATGATTTCACTATTTATGTCTCCTCTTTTGATGAGTGTTTGAGTAGTCTTGGTCTAGTACTACGTTGCTGTATTGAAAAGAATCTTGTATTAAATTATGAGAAATGTCATTTCTTGGTGATACAAGGTATAGTTTTGGGGAATTTCATTTCTGGGGGTGGTATCGAAGTAGATAAATCAAAAGTGGATGTCATTTCTTCCTTACCATTCCCCAAAAATGTACAGGATGTGCGGTATTTCCTAGTTCATGAGGGATTTTACCATTGTTTCAATCTTGAATTTAGTAAAATTTCACTCCCCCTATCCCAATTACACTAAAAAGAGAATGAATTTGTTTTTGATAATGAATTTGGGGAAGCTTTTAATAAGATAAAATGGAGTCTCATGTCACCCCCATTAATCCAACCTCCTCGGTGGGATTTACCTTTTGAGATCATGTGTGATGCCTCTAACTATGCAGTTGGGTAAGTCTTATCATAAAGGATCGACTGAGCTCCACATGTCATAGAATATGCCTCTAATACATTGGACCCTGCCCAAGAAAACTACACCCCAAATAGAAAATAATTTCTTTATATTGTTTATTCCTTGGATAAATTTAGGTTGTATCTTTTATGGTCCATGGTCATTGTGTTATGAGACCATACATCCCTCTGGTAACTCCTTAAGAAACCGGAAGCCAACCATGTAACATTCTCTGGATGATCCTCCTTGAAAATTTTAATCTAAAAATTAGAGATAATAAAGGAGTAGAGAATGTGGTTGCTGACCATATAAGTAGGATCCTCCTTACCATTGAAATCAACTCATCCCCATGTATTCCAATTAATGACAAGTTTCGTGATGAACAATTACGCCAAGTGCAAGATGTTATTCCTTGGTATGCTGAAATAGTAAATTATTTGGTATCATCTTTCATTCCTACTAATTTCAATAAAAAAATCCAGTAGTCTAAAACATGAGTCTAATTGGTACATTTGGGATTACCCCTACCTCTAGCACACATTTAGTGATCATGTCCTTAAGCATTGTATTCTCGATAGCGAGTTTCCAGCAGTCCTTAGATTCTGTCACACTCTTTCTTGTGGGGGCTACTTCAGTCCCCAATGGACTACTCTCAAGGTCCTTGATTTTGGTCTCATTTGGCCAAAACTTTTATTAGTATTCCCATAAATTTTCCAAATCTTTTCCTCAATGTCAATGAATGTGGAATTTCACTAAAATAAATGAAATGAGACAACAATCGTTGCTATTTCATGAAATTTTTTATGTTTGGGGCATTGACTTTATGGGTCCATTTCCCAATTCCTTTGGTAACATGTACATTATTCTGGGGGTTGATTATGAGTCCAAATGGGTAGAGGCTCGAGCCACAAGGACAGATGATTCCAAAATAGTAGTATAATTTTTCAGAAGCCAAATATTCTGTAGATTTGGCTTACCTCGGTTCATCATTAGTGATCAGAGTTCTCATTTCTGCAACCAAACAATGGAATCACATTTTTGTTGGTATGGGGTTGGTCATAGAGTGTCTACTACATATCACCCACAAACCAATGGTCAAGCCGAGGTATTAAAAAGATAGGTAAAACAGATTCTTGAAAAAACTGTTCAACCCAATAGAAAATATTGGAGTCTTCGACTTGATGATTCATTATGGGACTACCGTACTACTTTCAAAACTCCCATTGGAATGTCACTCTATAGTCTTGTGATTGGAAAGAGTTATCACCTCCTTGTTGAGATTGAGCATCAGGCCTACTAGGCCATCAAACAATGCAATTCTAATCATTTTGGTGTATGTGCTCAAAGGAAGTGGCAGATTCAGGAGCTAGAAGAAATAAAAGAGATGTATATAAGAACTCCAAGATTTATAAGGCGAGAACCAAGGTTTCCCATGACTGTATCATGCTTCATATTCTATTTCACATTGGCCAAAAGGTCCTCTTTTATAATGAAAGACTTAAGTTGCATCCAGGTAATCTTTGTTCTTGCTGGTTTGGCACATACACTGTTATTAATGTATCTCTATTTGGTGTTGTCCTCGTTCAATATGAAGAAACCAAGTAAATCTTCACTGTCAAGGGGTAGCAGCTGAATCACATCCACGAAGCCCTTTCAGAGTTCTGGATAGAGTAACTCCATTTTTAAGAAGCAACATACCAGTGTAACACTCTAGGTTTTATCCATCCTTCTCACCTTCTCAATTATTACATTGAGGACACTACACATTCTAGTTGTGGGGGTATGGGTACATTCCTAGGTTAGTTAGGAATTTTCATCAATTTTTTCTTTCTTCTATTTTTTACCTTATTTATGGTATTTTCACTTTTCCCAATATTTCTGGGTTCATTAGGATTTCCATTGCCTTTCTCCTTTTTTCTCTTTTTTACCTTCTTTATGGTATTTTCATTTTTCCCCATGAAAAATTTCAGAGTTCCATGATTCAGTGACCATAAAGGGGGATGTAAAAATACCATAATGAAGGTGAAAAATAATATCTATATGAATTTGACATCATGGAGAGTTTTTTTAGTGAATTGGTTTAATTTCATTGATATAAATTTTTGTATCACTTTGAAACAATTGAGATGATTGATTCCCCTTGTGTGAGTAGTTTTTGAAAAAACTATGCCACTAATATCTCCATATATTTTTTCACTAAAACAAGAAGTGTGAATATTTATTACATAATATATGGTAAATATATCTTAGTTTAATATTTTTAATGTAACACCCCAAGATTTAATAGTATGTTATATCGTCAAATTAATTCAATAACTTTCACTACATACAACACTGAGCTCATGCGCACCACGACATACAAAACTAGTCATTCGAAAGAGGTTATAAATAGTATTAACTAAATTTTGAACATTATATAATCCTTATAATTTTTTAATCCATATTATGTGTTTCTAAGACATACTGTAGGTACAAATTCATTTTTTCAGACAAAATAAATATTTTAAAAAAATGCAATTTTACCGCCATTTAATGGAGAACCCTTTTCAAATCCAATATTTCACACTTTTATATATTAAATTTGACAAAATAAACTTCATATTTAGATGAGGGACATTAATATTTATTTTTGATAAAATTAGAGTACTTTTTTGATAAATTTCATATTTTTATGAATAGTTAAAAATACTAAATTTTAATTGAAAACAAAATTTTTAACAGAAATACTTTATAGTGATAAATTTTGCATTTGAATGGTTTTGATGTATAATTAGATTTTTTTATCGATTAATACAATTTCGGTCATTATAAGTTATTTAACAATTAAATTTTATAAAAATACATGTCAATCTTTTGAAAGTTTTTACTTTTTAAAAACCTACTATTTGGTTTTGACAATGGGAAATAATTTTAAATTAATAAATATTGCTTATATGTTATCAGTTTGGTAAAATGGACTTCATTTTTAATTAAGAATATCAAAATTATCTTAGGGTAAAATTTTGGTATTTTTTGGAAAAGTTTCAATTGTTTAGAAATAGTGAAAAACACTGTGTTATTAATTAAAAACGAATTTTTATTTAAATAATTATTTATTTTATTTAAATTTATTTTATGTCAAAAAAATTATCTATTTAAGTTTAATTTAATTCATTGGATTCATTTTATAATAAAATTAGATGTATAAAATTTTACCGAACGTTTTACCTTCTTTTACCCACACCCTAGGAGCATTTGCAAATTTTCATAAAACATAATTTTATCACTTCTGTGAGTTGAGTTACAAAAATTAGGGAGACACGGTTGATATCAGAAAGAAAAATGTGGTTCAATAAGATGAATATAATTTTTGTTAATAGTAATATTTGACTTTTTTTCAACATTTAAAAGTAAATATGGTAACTAAGGGTAATAATGATATCATAATTACCCTAACACAAGTCCTAAATCAATTGGATAAGTGTAATTCAACCCAAAAAAAGACTTATGAATAAAATATGATCCATGAGGTCCACTTGGATTAGATTACAGAATTTATTATTATTTAATTCAATGAAGAGTTAAAAGTGTTAAATTCAATGTTTAATTACTACACCATTTTTAATATAGGTTTAGACATAATATAAATTAAACTATAAGTATTCATTATAAAGGTAATACGATTTCCTACATAATGGTATTTTATTTATAATTCTTAGATATTAAATAATTTAATTTATTTTTGACACAATGATGATGCAATAATTACCTTATTAATGAAATAATAAAATAATTGATATAATAAATTCCAAAATAAATGTAATTTGAGACCTTTTTGGAATTAAACTATTTTTATAGGTTAAAATTACATGTTATGGTTGATTAAATGAATTTTTTTTGGAATAATAATGCTGTTATAAATTTAAAAAAACAAAATACCCAATAGCGTCAAAATTGACATAAAAGGGTTTTTAAAACTAATATTATATTATTAATTGGAATTCTATTCCTAAAAATATATGGATTAGAAAAAGGGCTTAAATGCTATTATATATGTCATTAATGAACCACTTAGTAATCTTTTGGATGTTTATACTAAGTTTATTAACCATATTATATAAAAATACAAAGAGACATGGTAAATGTCAAACTATTTAACTAAGAGTTAAATCTAAAAGATATGGTTATGATAGTGACCCAAAAATGTATAAAACCTATTGGTTGAGTGGTTTTCGACAAATACCCACCTTATTCTTTAAATAATTAATTTTTGATCCATTAGAAACCGAAAATGAATTTATTATAAAAAAATATTTTAAGTTTTTCCTTAGGTGCCACTAACCCATCTTATAAAAGATCACTTCTCCTTCTTTCAATTTCACACCCCAAAGAGTTTTCTCTTGACAAAAACCTTCCCAAATAACCTTAAAACTATCATTAGTGCATCCTAAAGGCCTTAGTTTGATCATAAATCCATCTCATGGAGCCCTTTTGACAAAATCAAATTGAAGAACCTGAAAAAGAGGTAATGATTTCACCACCTTATTTCAAATTATTTTCTTCTTCCATTTACTCTTTCTTCATTATTACCAAACCAAAATAATAACTCCAGTACCTTATATATAATATTATGTTATTATAAATATGGAAAAACCATATTAATTATTTTATCCATCCAATGAATGATAATGTCACTATGAGTGCGTACGTATAGCTTAGCGTCTCCACGTCGTGGTGTAATTTGTTAGTCAACACTATCCTATTTAGATGGATATCAGGATGAGGAATATGTATATAAATAATGAAAATAATAATCTAATGTCTCTGTAAAATTAATATACCATCCAATTACACACCATTAACAAAATGATATTGTCACTTGTGTGTATGTACGGATTACCGTCTCCACGACGTGATGACATTCATTTCCACGATCACCATTAAAAGATGGTTATAAAATATATATCATTAATAAGTATGTAATATATGACATAATAATTCTATTGGAGAGATATATATTTACTTACATATATCTTATTCACTTAGTTCCTTTCAATACGATGTCAAAACGGAAACATTGTTTATGCTTATGTACAGACTACCGTCTCCATAAATAGTGTTTTCCATTTCATATATATGTCTATTATACATATTTATATTCTAAATATATATGATATATATATTATTTTTTATATTATGAAAGTATTTATATCTTGATCTATGTGATACATTAAAGAGTAACAAGTTAAAACATGTACGATGAAGAAAACGATTATTACCCGAAATGTAAATTTAACATTGAAATTATTTTTGAATGGGTATTATAATGTCATAAATGAATCATGTATACTATCGTAAATATTAATATGTTCCTGGAATAGTTTAATAACATACTATGGTCTACATAAAAGAGGTTAAACATACCCTCGACTAAAGGAAAGTTCAAGGTAAGGGTTAATTTCACAATCTCTTTATTATCCACGGTTGTTTTTACGTAAGTATATACTGGGACATATTTTTTATCCATTTCCCGATTTCATGAATGAGTTTTAAAAGGTATTCTTTTATGGTACTTTTTTTACTGAAACATAATTTCAAATGTTTTAAATGTAACACCCCAACCCCAGCTACCCATAGTGGGTGCATTATTACATAACATTGGTATGATCTCAAAAGATCAAATATCGAAATATCAATTAGTTTAGTAGCCTTGGAAAAACTAGATATATTCACAAGTCTTACATTACATCATAAAGTAAAAAAACTACAACAAAATCTACTCTCCACAGTCATATCCCCTTATAATATCCCTACAGGTCATTCATATAATACTTCTTCACATCCTAGGAAAAATACAACTTAGAAAGGGGTGAGCTCAGATGTCCAGTAAGGATAACAATATAATGGAAACACTCATAAATAAGCATAAACATTTAAGGCAATGTATAACTAAAACAAATCCTTTTAAACTTGAACTTCAGCATAATATGTTAGAAATAAAATGAAATAATGTCATTTACATGTTCACGTGGATATTCTACTAGTCGAATAATCATATGCAATATAATTAACCACTTTCATAATGATGGAATGCATAATTCTAGACTATCATAACCACATAGTCAAGGCCTTGTGCCAAGACTACAAAGAAGATTTTGTCAAGGCCCTATGCCAAGACACTAGTTTGTCTCATGAGACCTAAAGATGCATCGAGGAGCTATAACAGGCTCCACCCATCACTTACTATGTCCAATGCATTATTCATATGAAAATTTTGAAACATAACATAGAAATTCATATTGAAACTAGCATACGAAATGTCAATACCTTATCCACAAACCCTGAATTGTATTAAAATAACACATCCACAGTCAAACATAACTCATTAAAGACAATATGGAAGATCGTATTATAACAGATTAACCTCAATCGAGAATAATGAAGGATATTGACATAGATGAAAATAATCATCAAGACTATTTGAGCGAAATATCTTCGTTTTATTGAAATCATTTAAAGGTCACACTATTTGTCAAGAAGCCATTTAAAAATAGATTTTTGAATCAAAGTGTCCCACACCACTTTGATACTTTTAAAAGGAATTTTAATTTTAAAACATTAATTTCCATATATATAATTCCTTAAAACTATTTTTTAAAACATGGACATTAATGATAAAGATTTAGAATAATAAATCCTTAAAACATTTAAAATGATATTTTTGTTTGAGATCCTAACCAAAAGAGAGACAATTGAATACAAATAATTGAGGTAATAAGAACATTGTAATATCATGAGAATAAATGGATTCATGATTTACTATGTCAAAGTAAATTACATAAACCATATAAAAGTGAATTAGCATATAACAACAAAGAAGTCTCAATGGAAGGTAAATTGAGATGAAATCTATTATAAAGACTGTATCCTTAGGTTAAGGATAAACCAACGACCTAATTATGTGTGAAAAATATAAATACACTCAATATGATTTGATATTCATTGTAAAAAAATAAGATGACATTCACACATATTCTTGTAAAAACAACACCAATGAATTGAATATTTAACTCAACAAATGGAGATTGAGTTAAAATTACTCTTATAAAGTTCATATCGATGAATTGAGAATTTATCAATGGAGTGATTATGTGTATCAAAAAGTATATCCACAAAAAGGGGAGTGGAAATTATGACATAAGAAAATGAATAGTGATTCCACACATAATCTTGGAGAAAAATAATCAATGAAGTATGCGTAAAGTTGAATGAGTGGAAACTGAAATTTGAAATTCCCTTATCGATTTGGTATCTTAGGAAACATACATCCATGAAAGAGGGATAATACAATGATGATGTAAATGTACATAAATTAATGTAAATTACACAATGAATACAATCATGGGCAGTACACACACCACATGCAATAAATAAGTGGTGAACAATGGAAATCTCACTGAATTAAAAGTGAGATAAGAAACCCCTTACTTTGTACTTTTTCCTTGGTCGAGGGTAGGTTAGCCTCATATATAATGGTGAAATAATTATAATTTAATTTTACAATGATCATATATATTAATATGTTATCATATATGATCTTTTAACATTGCATTGTTAATAATATCTTAGTAGTATCGTCGTTTCAGGTGTTAACATACTCATTTTCTTTTGTATGTTTTGTTACATAAGTCATGTTTGTTATGGGTAGGTTGTATCTTATTCATATAAATAATTATATCAAGTCCTTAAATATTATTTTTAATCATAAAATGAGAATTAAACTTTAATGGATACGATGTGGAATGAATCTCATCGCGTTCGTGGAGACGGTAGTCCGTACGTACGCACGAGCGACAATATCATTCTTTTGATATTAAAATAAAATATAATTGGATGGAATATAATATATACATAATAATTATCATGTTATATTTATTATTTACATTAATTACTTATCATTATTATACCCATAAAAGTAATAATGTATTGAATAACAATTACACCACGACGTGGAGACGGTAGGTCGTACGTATGCACGTATGGTGACATGTCATTCAAAGGATGGACAGAATAATGAATATGGTTGTACCATATTTATAATAAAATCACAGTATATAGAAGATAATGGAGTTATTATTTTATAATTTAACAACAAAGAAAGATGAATTTGAAGAAGAAAGAACTTGAAAAAGGGTGGTGAAAACATTACCTCTTCTTCGGGTTCTTCCTATTGATTTGATCAAAATGGATACTTGGGTGGATTTTTGACTAAAGTAAGGACTCTAGGATTAAGGTAGGATATTTTAGAGGGTATTTGGGCAGAGTTTTTCCGAACCAATAGGCTTTTAAGGTATGAATAATTGGTTATAAATGGTGTCCTTTTATAAGGGGCAGGAGGGGCTCTTTAGAAAAAACCTAAAGTATTAATTTATAATAAATCCATATTAGGTTTATAATGGCTCAAAAGTGTATTATTAAAATTATAAGGTTGGTATGAGTATAAATACTTTCATCAAATATATTTTAGATAGGTTCGGGTCACTATATTAACCTTATCTTTTAGTTTTAACTCTTAGTTAATTAGTTTGACATTTACCATGTCACTTTGTATTTTTATATTATATGGTTAATAAACATCTTATATACTTCCAAGAGACCCCAAAGTTGTACATTAAGGATACACATATAATTATATAACTCTTTTGTCCAAATATTTGATTTTTAAGAATATAATATGAATTAATAATAAAATATTTGTTTTAAAAACTCTTTTATTTAAATTTTGAAACTATTTGGTATTTTGTTTTTGATAAATTCATAAAAGCATTATTACTTCGATACTATTTCATTTTATCTACCCTTAAATGTAATAGTAACCTAAAAAATTAGTTGAATTCTTAAAAAGCCTCAAATTGCATTTATTTGGATATTTATAATATCAATTATTTTAATATTCCATTAATTAGGTTATTACTGTATCACCATTGTGTCAAACATAAATTAAATTATTTAATGTCTAAAAATTATAAATAAAATATAATTATGTAGGAAAGATTTTTATCTTTCTAATGAATATTTATAATCGAATTTATCTTCTTTATAACCCTATATTAAAATTGTTTTAGTTATTAAACTTTTATTTTAACTCTTTTAACTCTTCTTTGAATTAAATAATAATAAATGTTCTAATCTAATCCAAGTGGACCAAATAGGTGCATATTTTATTTATAAGGTTTTTTTGGGTCGAATTATACTTATCCAATAAAATTAGGACATGTTTTAGGGTAATAATAAACTGATTTTTACTCTTAATTACCCTATTTACTTTTAACTGTGGTAAATAAAAGTAAAAAGGTACTATTCCCCAAAAATTATTTTTATCTTATTGAACGACATTTTACTCCTTGATATTAACCCTATCTCTTGTATTTTCGAAATTACAATCATAGAATTGATAAAATTATGTTTTATGTGAATTTGAAAATTCTTCTAGGAGATGGCTAAAAGATGGTGAAAAGTTCAATAAAATTTTTATATATCTAAAATTATTATAAACTGACTACAATGAATTACATTGAACATGTATAGGTATTATGTAACTATCTTAACCTAAAAAAAATTAAATAAAATCAATAATTATTTAAATGAAAATTCAGTTTTAAACTATAACTATGTATTTTTCACTATTCCTCAAAAATTGAAATTTTTCATAAAAATACAAAAATTTCACCCTAGGCTAATTTAGGTATTCCAAATCCAAAAATGAAGTCCATTTTGAAAGATAAAATTTATAAAATTTCAAAAATTGGGTATTACAAATCATAAAGGCTAGTATGATTGGTTGTGGTGTGTGTTAGAACTCGAAGTTGCGTACAACACACGCTACCACATTATTCAAATGGAAACGTATTGTGGAAGCTCGGAGTGTTACATTCTCCCCTCCTTCATAAAATTTTATCCTCTCAATTTTTAAAATTGTTCTTGGGAGTATAATGGAAAGTCCCCCATTGTAAAAAGAGTTAATAGAACTATCACTTTAAAAGAAAGAAAGATAAGTACAATGGTCACCCTAGATAACTTATGCTAGGATTCCATGTAGAAAAAAATGGATATGGATGATAAACTATGTTTCAATTTCTGATGGAGAGGGAGAGAAAACATGATCAGGAGAAAGTTAACAACAAGAAAACCAAAAACTTGTGATGGAAAAAACGGTCATTAGTTTCCCTGTAGGAAAAGTAAATGGACAACATTTTTATTTGTTTTATGTTACTTTACATAAAGATGAGGAATTAATTTCTGATATTGACTAAGAACATATAGAGATATACTTACTTTTTTAAGTAGAGTATCATTCATTAAAAAAAATTTACTACTAACTCATTTTTTATAAACGATGAGTATTCAAGAAGACTTGGTCACACTGGGAGAACTAGAATAAGCTTCTATAGAATCACATGATCCACGAAGGATAAAATATATATTTACCTTGTCTTTAGTGATTAATCAAAACCAAAATGGTTAGTACAAGATCTGATGATCCCCCAAAAGGATATTCCATTAGAGAAATAAACACTAATATTCATTTCTAAAATTAAACCAACAATACCCCAGAGTTAAATAAATACCATTCAATAAACAATTGTCCTTAAAATCCCTCAATATAATCAAAAAAAATATTAAAACACAAAAAACAGAATATTTTGGTTATGTAGTCTTCCATGAAAAATTGTATCTCCAAATGACATCAACTACTCTTAAATTCACATACTTAAAAGAAATTAACCTAATCACATATTCTCTATTATAGGTTATTCATTTCCATAAATAACCCAAATCACATTAAATCCACAATAAAAATGTAGATAAAAATCCACCATTACTCCTCAAATGAAACCCCATAGTAATCTATTTTCCTTAGTCATATAGTGTTCCCAACAAAATGAACATCTTCCAAAATAACATTTATCACATAATCACCAAATCATTTTCCTATACTAAGGGTATTCATTTGACAAGACATAAGAATCCAAATCAACTTATTATTGAACAATAAAGTCATTTAACTAAAAATAATAAGTCATACTAACCAAGGACTTCACGTAGTCCAGTGGTAGGTGATAAATCCCAATAGCACTTTGGTTGTGGGTTCGATTCCCACAACTTTGTATGATGCAACGGGTTGTCACATGGTCGGTGTGTTTCCCTTTTTCAAAAAAAACATTTTATAACATTACCAAAATGAGATAAATTTCTCAAAATAACCATAACATAATATTAACTAGAAATGTTATCTCATACCTTTCATTTTCATCCAAAAATATAATAACTTGAAATTGCCTCAAACCCAATGATCAGATAAAACCAAATGATTATTTATAACAATATACACAAGGGAAAAGATAATACTTCCTCAAATAACATTCTCACATGGAAAAATATGGGGTTAACAATAAAAGAGAAAATTATTCCAATGTAATCCCATCAACAAGGAGCACTAATACTTTTAAACATTTCTCCAACCATTTATGTCCACATAGCTTCTTCTTTGACCAAGAAAATATCCTATAGAATAGGGCATTTACTTGGGTAATGGCCAGGTCCCCTACATTTATGGAAAATGACTGTAAATGGATTCTCGGGACAATTTTTATTTTCTTCTATAATACACTTCATTTTTCCTCGGGAATTCTTCACTTTATGTCCTTCTTTCCCACACGTAAAGCATTTATTTGTTTCATTGAGACACTTTCCTAGGTGTCTCCTTCCACATTTCCTAAATGATGGAAATTTAATATTATTTTCTCAATGGTCTCCACTGCTGGAGCTCTTATCATTCATCACCTTTCTCTTCTTTGTTCAGTCCGACATTTGGTTAATATATATGTTGTTGATCATATTTTTGGAAAAATGATTTGGCATGAACACGATATCATTTACGCATATCAAAATTCCATTTTTTCCTCATTTCCACCACTTTTCCCACCTTTTACATCATTCTCAAAGTCACTATGACTTCCTTGGACTCCAGCCATTTACTAAAACCAGAAATTATTGTGGGAGTAACAACAGTCATAAAATCATTTAGAGAATATCATGACACCATATTCTCAATTTGAAACACCTTAGGATTAACCTAGGTAATTTATTATCATATTATATTAAAATACATCAAATTGGTTTCTAAAGAAAATTTAAATTATCCTAAGCATATCCCCCGGTAGTGTCATAACCAAGAGTGCAGCAATTCCCATTGTCGTGCACCAGTTCTTGTTCAAGCCTAGCTCAAAGTGGTGTTTTCGGGTTTTACCCCTACGCACATCTGTTCCAGAGCAACCTCTACCTGCTTGTATCCATACAGGGATGTATTTCTCAGAAATCTCACAAAATCTATACAATACCAAAATTCTAGTAAGTTCTTCTATACTAATCCTCAAAGTATATATTAGGGAAATGTGTTTAATTAGAGTTTATCTAAATCTTATTTCCAAGGATTGTACTAAACATCCTCTGATACCAACTGTAACGCCCTAACCCTAGTTACCCAGATTCGGTGCATTATTACATAACATTGGTATGATCGCAAAAGATCAAATCTCGAACGATTGATTAGTTTAGTAGCCTTAGAAACAGTAGATATATTCATAAGTCTTACATTACATCATAAAGTAATAAAACTACAACAACATCTTGTCTCCACACTCATATCCCCTTATACTATCCCTGCATGTCATTCATACAATAGTTTTTCACATCCTGGAAAAAATACAACATAGAAAGCGGTGAGCTCAGATGCCTAGTAAGGATAAAAATATAACAGAAACATTCATAAATAAGCATAAACATTTAAGGCAATGTATAACTAAAACAAAAGACTTTTAAACATTAACTACTGCATAATATGGAAGAAATAAAATGATATAATTCCATTTACTAATTCACATGGATATTCTACTAGTCAAATAATCACATGCAATATCAATAAACAATTTTATAATGATGGAATGCATAATGCCAGACTATCATAACCACATAGTCAAGGTCTTGTGCCAAGACTAAAAATAAGATTTTGTCAAGGCCTTGTGCCAGGACACTAGTTTGCCTTATGAGACCAACCGATGCATCGAAGAGCTATAGCGGGCTCCACCCGCCACTTACTATGTCCAATGCATTCCTCATATGAATTTTTTTAAACATAACATAAACATTCGTATTGAAACTAGGATATGAAATGTCAAAACATTATCCACAAACCATGAATGGTATATAAATAACACATCCACAGTCAAACATAACTCATTCAATACAATATGGAAGAATGTATTGTAACAGATTAGCCTCAATAGAGAATAATGAAGGATATTGACATTGATGAAAATAATCATCAAAACTATTTGAGAGAAATATCCCCTTTTTCCTGAAATCATTTATAAGTCACTGTATTTTTCAAGAAGCCATTTAAAAATAGATTTTTGAATCAACGTTTCCCACACCACTTTGAATCTTTTAAAAGAACTTTTAATTTTAAAATATTAATGTCCATATAAATAATTCCTTAAAACCATTTTTAAAACATGGACATTAATGAGAAATATTTAGAATATTAAATCTTTAAAACATTTAAAATGATATTTCAGTTAGAGATCCTATCCAAAAGAGAGACACTAGAATTAAAATAATTGAGGTAATAAAAACTTTTTAATATCATGAGAATAAAAATATTCATGATATACATTGTCAATGTACATTATATACACCATATAAAAGTTAATTTCCATATAACAACAACGAAGTCTCAATGGAATGTAAATTGAGAAGAAATATCTTATAAAGACCGTATCCTTAGGTTAAGGATAAATCAAAGAAATAATTATGTGTTAAAAATATAAATACACTCAATATGATTGGATATTCAATGTAAATAAATAATAGGACATTCACACATATTCTGGTAAAAATAAAACCAATGAATGGGATATTTAACTCAACAAATGGAGATTGAGTTAAAATTACTCTTATTAGGTTCATATCGATGACTTGATAATTTATCAATGGAGTGATTATGTTTATCAATAAAATATATCCACAAAAAGGGGAGTGGAAATTATGACATAAGAAAATTATTAGTGATTCCACTCAGAATCTTGGAGTAAAATAATCAATGAAGAATGCGTAAAGGTGAATGAGTGGAAACTGAAATTTCAAATTCCCTTATCGATTTGGTAACTTACGAAACATACATCCATGAAATAAGGATAATAAAATTATGATTTAAATGTACATTATTTAAAGAAAATTACACAATGAATACAATCATGGGCAGTACACACACCACATGCAATAAATAAGAGGTGAACAATGAAAATCTCACGGAATTAAAAGTGAGATAAGAAACCCCTTACTTTGTACTTTTTCTCTGGTAAATGGTAAGCTATCCTCCTGTATAATGGTGAAATAATTGTTATTGAATTATAAAAGGATCATATATATTAATATGATACCATATATGATCTTTTAACATTACTTTGTTAATAATATCTTAGTATTATCATCGTTTTGGGTGTTAACTTAGTCGTTTTATTTTATATTTTTTGTTACGTAAGTCGTGTTTGTTATGGGTAGGTTGTATATTATTAATTTACAGAATGATATAAATTCCTTAAAAATTATTTTTAATCATCAAATGAGAATTATAATTGAATGGATACGATGGGGAATGAATCTCATTGCATTTGTGGAGACAGTAGTCCGTACGTACGCACGAGCGAAAAAATAATTCTTTTGATATTAAAATAATATATAATTGGATGTTATATCATATATACATAATAATTATCTTTTTATATTTATTATATACATGAATTACACATCATTATTATACCCATCAAAATAATAATGTATTGAATAACAATTACACCACGACGTAGAGATGGTAGGTCGTACGTACGCACGTATGGTGACATGTCATTCAAAGGATGGATATAATAATGAATATGGTTGTAACAAATTTAAAATAACATCAAATTATATAGAAGATACAGGAGTTATTATTTTATAATGGAACAACAATGAAATAATAAGTTGAAGAAGAAAGGAACTTGAAATAGGGTGGTGAAAACATTACCTATTCTTCGAGTTCTTCCTTTTGATTTGATCAAAAGGGATCCATAGGTTAGCTTTATGACTAAAGTAAGGACTCTAGGATTAAGGTAAGATAGTTGAGAGGGTATTTGGGTAGAGTTTGGCCGAACAAAAAGGCTTTGAAGGTATGAATAATTTTTTAGAAGTGGTGTCCTTTTGTAAGGGGGGGGAGGGGCTCTTTAGGAAAAACTTAAAGTATTAATTTATAATAAATTACTATTCTGTTTCTAATGGCTCAAAAGTGTATTATATAATGTATAATGTGGGTATGGGTAGAAATTATTTCATCCAACAGATTTTAGATAGGTTGGGTGCACTATATTATCCTTATATTTTAGTTTTATCTCTTAGTTAATTAGTTTGACATTTACCATGTCACTTTGTATATTTATATTATATGGTTTATAAACATACTATATTATTCCAAGATACCCCCAAGTGGTCAATTAATGATACACCTATCATTATATAAGACTTTTTTCCAAACCTTAGATTTTTCGGAAGAGAATATGAATTAATAATATAATATTTGTTTTAAAAACTCTTTTATGTCAATTTTTACACTATTTGGTATTTTGTTTTTGAGAAATTCATAAAAGAATTATTACATCGAACCTAATTCATTTAATCAACCATAATATGTAATATTAACTTATAATTTTTGTGGAATTCTTAAAAAGTATCAAATTACATTTATTTGGATATTTATAATATAAATTATTTTAATATTTCATTAATTAGGTAATTATTGCATCAACATTGTGTCATAAATATATTAAATTATTTAATGTCTAAAAATTATAAATAAAAAATCATTATGTACGAAATATTTTTATCTTTCTAATGAATATTTATAATTGAATTTATCTTCTGTATTACCCTAGTTTAAAAATGTTTTCCTTATTAAACATTGATTTTAACTCTTTTAACTCGTTTTTGAATTAAATAATAATAAATGTCATACTCTAATCCATGTGGACCAAATAGGTTCATATTTTATTCCTAAGGTTTTTTTTGGTCGAATTATACTTTGAAAATAGAATTAGGACATGTGTTAGGGTAATAATAATATCATTTTACCCTTAATTACCATATTTACTTTTAACTGTGGTTACTAAAAGTAAAATGTTACTATTCACCAAAAATTATTTTTATCTTATAAAACAACATTTTACTCCTTGATATTAACTATGTCTCTCATATTTTCTAAATTCCACACACATAAGCATTAAAATTATGTTTTATGTGAAGTTGAAAATTCTTCTAGGAGAAGGGTAAACGACGGTGAAAAGTTCAATAAAATTTTTATATATCTAAAATTATTGTAAACTGACTCCAATTAATTACATTTAACTTATATATGTATTATGTATATATTTTTACCTAAAATAAATTTAAATAAAATAAATAATTATTTAAATAAACATTCAGTTTTAAACTATAACTCAGTGTTTTTCACTATTCATCATAAATTGAATGTTTTCAGAAAAATACCAAAATTTGAAGCTAGGATAATTTCGGTATTCCGAATCCAAAAATGAAGACCAATTTGAAATATAGAATTTATAAAATTTCAAAAAGTGGGTATTACAATTCATAACGTCTAGTTTTATTGGTTGTGGTGTGTTTTAGAACTCGAAGTTGCATACAACACACGCTACCACATTATTCAAAGGGAAACGTACCATTAAAACTTGGGGTGTTACATTAAATATTTATTCTTCTAAATCATTCTCATTAATGTCCATGTTTTCAAAATGGTTTTTAAGTTTTAATATATATGGACATGAATGTTTTTAAAATGTCAATTCCTTTCAAATGTTTTTATGTGGTATGTGACAAATTGATTAAAAACATGTCTTTAAATTTCTTCATTTGTAAATTTTTTGACTTTTTAATGTTTTCATGAAAAGGGATATTTTTCTCAAAGATTTTTAAAAATCATTTTCGTCTTTTTCAACATACTTAGATTGATTTTAAACATGTTTGATGTTGATTTATTATGATACAAATCTTCTATATTTTATTGAAGGTTTTTGTGATATGATTAACTGTGGATGTGTTATTTTTACACCATTCATGGTTTATGGATAAAGTATTGACATTTCTTATGCTAGTTTTAATACGAATTTTTTTATTATGTTTAATCCTTTTCATATGAGGAATTCATTGGACTTAGTAAGTGATGGGTGGAGCCCGCTATAGCTCATCGATGCATCGGTAGGTCTCATGAGACAAACTAGGGTCTTGGCACAAGGCCTCAAGAACATCTTATTTGTATTCATTGAACAAGGCCATGACTATGTGGTTATGAAATTTTGGCATTATGCATTCCATCATTATGAAAGTGGCTATTGATATTTCATGTGATTATTCGACAAGTAGAATATCAATGTGAATATGTAAATGGAATTATTTTATTTTTGTCTTTTCCATATTATGCTGAAGTTCAAGTTTAAATGGATTCTTTTTTTGTCTTATACATTACCTTAAATGTTTATACTTATTTATTAAAGTTTTTTCTATATTTTTATACTTACTGAGAATCTGAGCTCACCCCTTTATATGTTTTATTTTTCTACAGCATGCGAAGAAGTATATTATGACTGACCTGCAGGGAAAGTCTATGGGATCTTAGTGTTGTCTATGGAAATAATTTTGTTGTAGTTTTCCATTTTAAGGTGTAATGTAAACCTTATGAATGTATCTAGTACTTACAAGGCTACTAAAATAATCGGTCTTTCGAGATTTGAACTTTTGGGATCATGCCAATGATACGTAATAATGCACCAACTCTGGGTAACTATGGTCAGGGCATTACAGTTGGTATTAGAGAAAGTTTATTACAATACTTGGAAACTATATTTAGGTAATCTCTTATTAGAGAAAATTTCCCTACGATAAACTTTGAGGATTAGTATAGAAGATCTTCCTAAAATTTAGGTATCATAGAGATTTTGTGAATTTTCCAAGAAATACATCCCTATCTGGATTTGAGCAGGTAGAGGCGGCTCTGGTACAGATGTACCTAGGGGTAAAATCCAAAAACACCGCTTTGAGCTAGACTCGAATGGGAACTAGTGCACAAAAATGGACCTTGTTGTACTCTTGGTTACAACACTCCCAAGGGATATGCATAGGATAATTCTTGTTTTCTTTACAAACCACTAAGAAGGGTTTATGAGAATATATCTTCTCAAAGAAAACATTTTTGTGATTATTGATTGTATCCATAAACTGTACAATTTAAATTTGGTATTGTACATGTTTTAAATTATGAATTTCAATTCATAAACTGACCTATTATATTCCATTGTTTAGAAATGGTGCCCAGTATAAGGAATGAGAACTCCAATAATACGTATGATCCAAAGAGTAAGAAGGGTCATATCATTCATGGTATTAAGACAACATTTAGAAGGGAAATAGTCTCCCATGTATTCTAAATATATGAAGAAATAATATCATTTGTTAGTAAGATATGTAAATAATTATCTGTGTCATAAGGATTTTAAGGGAAGCATGAAAAAAAAAGATGGAAGGTAGAAATATAGATAAAGTGAAGAGGGAAAAGAATGATTTCTCCATATGTCATAAATGTGGAAATAAATACCTCAGTAAATTATTGAAGGGAATGGGAGTTTGTTATATGTTTGGAGAAAAAGGACGCCAAGAACATGATTTCAAGGGTAAGAAAAACATTTCAAATGTATAATTCTTCATCTGCAAGGCGTCGAGACACTACGCTAATCAATGTCCCAGTCATCAGAGTATACCCCAAATACTAGTATTGGATAATAATCAAGTTATGATAAAGATGAATGATTATGATTTTTTATGTTGTTATTATATTATTGTGTCATTTGAGTATTGTATTAATGATGTACATGTTATAATAATTATACTGTATATAAGGATTGTACTACAGAACTATTTCATTAAGGACTTGAGATTGTGTGGAACCAAGAAAATTGACTCAATTACAAGTTAAACTTTTTTGAAAATACCTGGTTGAAAGAAAGACAAATAATTAATATCGTATTGATACTGAGGTATTGGTTTTGGAATAAGAGATGATTGATTTGGATAAATTATATTGGATATTCATGACTACCTTGAAACTGATTAATGATTTGTATATTCCGTTATTGTTGGATTTTACATCATTTTTGGATATAATGATTATATACAGTATTCTATAAGGAATAAGGGAGCATGAATGTAATCAATAATGTTTTATGGTAATTCAATGGGTTTCTATGTTTTAAAAAGAATACATGATGAAGGTATTCACATGTTATTACGTGGCAAAAAAGAATATCATTGTGTTTAACTTCCTTATAAATTTTGGACTATGAGTTTGGATAGAAGTATTTTGGATAAATATAAAGGATGGAATGGATTATGTTTGAAATTGGATACTATTGTTAAGGTTATGTTTAGATTGTTATAAAAATAACAACACACAGACTGTGTGACAATTCATCATGTCGGACAAAGCTACGACAATCGAACCCACAACAATGGTGCGATTGGGATTTATCGCCTACCACTGCACTACGTGAAGCCCCTGGATTGTATAATTTAGTTTGTTTAAAAGGTTCTGATAGTTGAATTATAAATTCATTATTTTTTTTGAAATGTTATACGATTAGGATAAATAGAATTTTTTTTGAAATCTTTTAGAATGAAAGATGAGTTTGATGTAGAAATTAGTTAAATGATGAAACTATAATTTTTAAGTATATATATATATATAATTTTTTATGGGTAAATTAATTTTAAACTTTAGGGAAGGGATCTTGAAACCAAAAATGTGTTATCCTAATACCTTATGTTTCGTTGAACCGATGGTATTTTATATCATCATAGATTGATGGATTTCCGGACATCAATATTACACTTATTTGTGATTGGTGACCTCAATCACTCCCTATAAATATTTCCTTTTTCCCTCTAATTATGTTTCTATAATTGACACCAATGTTCTCTTAATCAAGATCATAATTTGGTGGTGACACTTTCATTTCCGTTTTCCTCTTATTAAGACTAAATTTTATTAATCCAATTTTCGATTAGGGTTTTCCCACAAAGGTATTTTCTATTTTCAACCTTTTATTTTCAAAGAACTATTTCAAATTTAAAGGACACAGTTTATTTAAGTAGGAAATAATGTAACACCCCATGATTTCATAGTATTTTATTTCTTCAATGTAATTCAATAACTTGCACTACACGCTACATCGAGTTCATGCGCACCACGACATACCAAACAAGATGTTCGAAAGAGGTTATAAATAGTATTAAATTAAATTTTAACATTATATAATCCTTATAATTTTAGAAACCATATTATCATTTTCATAGACATACTGTAAGAACAAATTCAGTTTTTTCAGATAAAAGAAGTATTTTCAAAAAAATGAAATTTTAACACCTTTTAATGGGGAACCCTTTTCAAAACCAATTTTTGACACATTTATATATTATCTTTTACAAACTAAACTTATTCCTTATAAGCGGGACATTAAAATTTAGTATGGATAAAATTTTGGTACTTTTCTGATAACTTTCATATTTGGATGAATAGTAAAAATACTAAATTTTAATTGAAAACAAAATTTTTAATCGAAATACTTTATAGTGTTAAATTATGAATTTTAATTGTTCATAAGTATAATTAGACTTTGTTCTTATAATTTAATACAATTTTTCTCATTATAAGTAATTTTACATTTACATTTTACATAAACACATATCAATCTTTTGATAGTTTTTACTTTTTAAAAACCCGCCTTATGGTTTTGAAAATGGGAGTTAATTTTAAATTAATACATGTATCTTATATGTTTTTAATTTGGTAAAATGGAAATTATTTTTTAATTCATAATATAAAAATTAGTTTAGGTAAAAATTTGGTATTTTTCTGAAAACTTTCAATTTTTGATGAATAATGAAAAACACTCTGTTATTATTTTAAAACGAATTTTTATTTAAATAATTTATTATTTTATTTAAATTTATTTTCTATCAAAAATACATATAATACCTATATAAATTATATGTAATTCATTGGAGTCATTTTATAATAAAATTAGATGTATAAAATTTTATCGAACGTTTTACCGTCTTTTACCCACCTCCTAGATGCATTTGCATATTTTCCTAAAACATAATTTTACCATTTCTATTAGTTTAATTTCAAAAATTCAAGAGACACGGTTGATATCAGTATGAACAATGTGGTTCAATAAGATGAAAATTATTTTTTGTGAATAGTATCTTTTGACTTTTATTTACCTCATTTAAAAGTAAATAGAGTAATTAAGGGTAAAAATGATATCATAATTACCCTAATAGATGTCATAATTCTATAGGATAAGTGTAATTCTATCAAAAACAACCTTAGGAATAAAATATTATCCTTTAGGTCCACTTGAATTATATTAGGACAATTATTATTATTTAATTCAAAGAAGAGTTAAAAGTATTAGATTCAAAGTTTAATAACTAAACCATTTTTAATAAAGGGTTAAACATAATATAAACTGGGCTATAAATATTAATTAGAAAACTAAACATATTTCCAACATAATGGTATTTTATTTATAATTATTATACATTAAATTATTTAATTTATTTATGACACAATGATGATGTAGTAATAACCTTATTAATGAAATAATAAAATAATTGATATTATAAATACCAAAATAATTGTAATTTGAGACTTTTTATGAATTAAACTAAATATATAGGTTAATATGAAATTTTATGGTTGATTAAATGAATTTTGTTAAATTAATAACGCTTTTATTAATTTAGAAAATACCAAATACCAAATAGTGTCAAAATTGACATAAAAGAGTTTTTAAAACTAATATTATATTATTAATTGGAGTTCTATTACTAATAATCTATGGTTCATAAAAAGTGCTTAAATACTATTCTGTATGTTATTAATGAACCACTTGGGGTTCTCTATGATGTTTATAGTATGTTTATTAACCATATAATATAAACATACAAAGAGACAAGGTAAATGTCAAACTGTTTAACTAAGAGTTAAATCTAAAGGATAAGTTTAATATAGTGACCCAATCCTGCCTAAAACCTGTTGGTTGAGTGTTTTGTGACACATACCCACCTTAGAATTTAAGTAATTCATTTTTTATCCATTTGAAACCTAATATTAATTTATTATTATATAAAATGTTATGTTTTTTCTAAGGTGCCCCTCACCCCTCATATAAAAGGGTACTTCCTCTTCTCTCACATTCACACCTCCAAATCCATTTGTATCGACCGAAACCTTCCCAAATATCCTCCAAATATCCTCCCTTCATCTTATATGCCTTATTTTGATCTGAAATCCAACCTACGGAGCCCTTTGGACCTAATCAAATGAAAGAACCTGAAGAAGAGGTAATGATTTCACCACCCTCTTTCAAGTTCCTTTCTTCTTCCACTTACTCTTTATTTTTTATCACCATAAAAAAATAATAAATCCAGTACCTTATATATACTGTGATGTTATTATAAATATGGAACAACAATATTAATTATTTTATCCATCTTATGAATGAAAATGTCACCATGCGTAAGTGCATACGACTTACCATCTCCACGTCATGGTGTAATTTGTTATTCAACAATATCTTATTTGGATAGATATAATTATGAGTAATATGTATATAAATAATGAAAATAATATGATAATGTCTCTGTAAAATTAATATACCATCCAATTCCCAACCTTTAAGGAAGTGATATTATCGCTCGTGCGTACGTGCGGATTACCATCTCCACGACGTGATGCGATTCATTTCCACGTTCACCATTCAACGATGATTATAAAATATATATCATTAATAAGTATGTAATATATGACATAATAAAGTTACTGGATATATATATATATATGTACTTATATATATCTTATTCACTTAGTTCCGTTCAACACGATATTAAAAAGGAAATAACATTTATGCGTACGTACAGACTACCGTCTCCATAAACGGTGTATTCCATTTCATATATATGTATACTAAAAATATTCATATTCTAAATATATATGATATAGAAATCATGTTTTATATTATGGAAGTATTTAAATCTTGATCTAATTGATAAAATCAAGAGTAACAAGTTAAAACAAGTACGATAAAGAAAGCGATTATTTCCCGAAATGTTAATTTAACATGGAAATAATTATTAAATGGGTACTATAAAGTCATAAATGAATTTTCTATGATATAATAAATATTAATATGGTTCTGTTATAGTTTAATAACATACTATGGTCTTCTTATAGGAGGTTAAACGCACCATCGACTAAAGGAAAGTGCAAGGTAAGGGTAAATTTCACAATCTCTTTATTATCCGATGTTTTTTTTACGTAAGTATCTACTGGGAAATTTTTATTATCCATGTCCAGTTTTCATGAAATATTTTTCATAGGGATTCTTTTAAGGGACTTTTTTTTACTAAAACATCATTTCAAATGTTTTAAATATTTATTCATCTAAATCATTCTCATTAATTTCAATGTTTTCAAAATGGTTTTTAAGAATTTCTTTATATGGACATGAATGTTTTTAAAAATTTTATTCCTTTAAAACGTTTCAATGTGGTATGGGACACATTGATTCAAGAAAATGTATTCAGATTTATTCCTTTCTAAATTCTTTGACTTTTAAATATATTAATGAAAAAGGAATATTTATCTCAAAGAATTTTACAAATAATTTTCATCTATATTTACATCCTTTGATCGATTTTAAACTTGTTTGAAGTTAATTTATTTTGATACAATTCTTCCATATTGGTTTGAAGGTTTTTGTGATATGTTTAACTATGGACGTGTAATTTTTACACCATTCATGGTGTATGGAGAAAGTAATGACATTTCTTATGATAGTTTTAATACGAATGTTTATGTTATGTTTAAACCTTTTCATATGAGGAATGTATTGGGCTTAGTAAGTGATGAGTGGAGGTAGTTATAGCTCTTCTATGCATCCTTAGGTATCATGAGACAAACTTGTGTCTTGGCATAAGTCCTTGAAAAACATATTATAAGTAGTCTTGGCACAAGGCCTTGACTATATGGTTATGAAAGTCTGGCATTATGCATTCAATAATTATGAAAGAGGGTATCGATATTTCTTGTGATTATATGACTAGTAGAATATCCATGTGAATTAGTAAATGAAATTATTTGATTTTTATCTTTGAAATATTATGCTGAAGTTCAAGTTTAAAAGGCTTTTGTTTTAGTCTTATACATTACCTTAAATGTTTATGCTTATTTATGAATGTTTTCTCTATGTTGTTATCATTAATGAGAATCTGAGCTCACCCCTTTGTATGTTTTATTTTTTCCCAGGATATGATGAAGTATATTATGATTGACCTTCAGGGATAGTCTATGGGATCTCAGTGTTGTCTATGGAAACAATGTTTTTTTAGTTTTCCATTTGATGATGTAATGTAAACCTTATGAATGTATCTTATACTTACAAGGTTACTAAACTAATAGTTCATTCGATATTTTAACTTTTGGGATCATGCCAATGATACTTAATAATGCACCGAATCTTGGTAACAAGGGTCGGGGCATTACATTTAAGCTTAAAATTATATTTCCATATGTTCGTTCCTTATCAGATCTTTTTCATTACTCTACCTGATTGACCTACGCGTGTGTAAAAAATGTCCGACTATTATACACCCAAAAAAATGGTTCTGTCTTGGGCATTTAAAAACCCACTATTCCTAAACCTTTGATCTTTTTATAACTATTGCAATTTGTTTCGTGAGGAGATCAAATAAGAGATGAGAGATGAGTGTGAGAATTGTTCCAAATGCAACATCTAAAAATTATAATAAATTAGGGGAGTGATGAAATGTACAAAATATGGGGATATCTAGGTCAGGATTTTATGGTTTGACTTCTAGGAAAGCTTAAGTGAGTTTGTATGGAAATATGATTGCAATGGATGAAGGGATGGTTCAGAAAAAATTCATTTAAAGCTGAATAATTTTAAAATAACCTATATTAATTGGATATAAGGTAGAAAGAATAGCATGGAATATTTTTCACACACACACACACAGAGTTAGTGGAATGGTTGAAATTTTAATTCCTTACTCATGTTGGTGTCAGGAATCTCATTGAACTTCATTGTGATAAGATTTTTGAGACATCTTTTTCCATTTTCAAAACGAAGAACTCCTTAGTGTGGTTTGTGCATTAATCACATTACCATAATGAATTAAAATTTCCTCAAATGTTAAATCTTCATGATTTTTGTAATATATATACTCCTCATTATATTTTTAGATGTGACTTTTCCCAAGAGTGAAAATGTTTGGGTGTGGGGGTGTGATCGCACAACGATTCACTGTGTAATTTTCTCCTTTACACCACTATGCTAAACATGTTTTTGATTGATAATTATAAAATTAATGAGAAGATTAATTCCTTGTTTGAGTCATTTATTTTGTTTTTATATCTGTTAAAAAGGTAAATGTTACTTGTTTTGATGATTCCATTGCAGGAGGATGTGATTTGGAGGGCCCATGGTGATGTCCATGAAAAATGGGCCAAACTGCGCAAGTTCCATGCACACTAGTGGACTCACCCGCACACTACACCTGAACCGTCCATCCAAATGGGATGATTTTTTTGGGATTATCCGATATTCATTGGGATACATTTCATATGAAGAAACCCAATACACATTATGAAATATGGTTTCCCAACCGACCTGATATTTCTAGAACACCGCATCTGCACGAAGTCTAAGGTGGTGTGCAGTGATATGTCCATATCTCAGGCTATATGTGTCCAAATTGTGCCAATCCTTTGGTGGAAATAGAAAAGAGGTGGGGATACAACATTGTTATTTTTTACAAATAGGGATAAGGCTGCCTGATTGTCTAAACCCATGATACAAGTGGTTTTAATAAATCCATGAACTCCAAACTACCTTCCCATTTTTCAATATATTGTCACCTTGGGCTCCCCATTTGCCAGTTCGTCTAGGAGGAAAATATCTAGTATTTTAAATTCCCAAATAATTCCTATCATCATCCAATAAGTTTTGGAGGCCTCTATTCTCATAGGATAATAATGGATGAAGAGGGAGTTCCACCCAGGCCTCCTCCCCCTCTCGATGGTAAGCTAAAAGGTGGAAAATCATTTTGAGGGATATAAAGAAACATGGGATGGAGTTCCAGCACATGTTCTTCTAATGGTTTTGTATAATTTTTTTGTTAAATATTTCACTTATTTTTTTATTAACATGCTTCCCGCTGAATACATTTCATTCGATATAATTAAGTAGAACACTTTTTATTTCAACCCTAATCGGGTTGAGATTTCAAGTGGGAATCTTGGTTTGTTTTGATTGGAAAACACAATAATACTATTTATCTCACAAATACATAAGACTTATGTATTATTTGGTAGTCCTATTATTGTATGTTTGATAACCAAATCTTGGAAACTTGATTGTTGTGGCAAGGGGTGGTTCGTTATGCATCATTGGAAGAGGCATGAGGGGAGTCAAGATCTTGGCAACCTTCAACCAAATAATTAAACAAAACCATGTTAAATTTTTAGAACAATGAACTATTCGAGATGTGTAGTGAACATGGAATGATATTCTTCCCTCATAACTATTAATGCACCACCTTTATTTATCAACTATTTAACACTTTAATTAAGTAATTTACTTAAATCTGTTTTCAAAACCTCCCCCTATTTTAGTAATTATTATTAAAAATACATTCTCAAAAACCTATCAACAGTCCTTGAGAGATGACCTCGATTCTTACCTAGACTATAAATCAAACGTAAAATCATAATCAATTTGACGTTTCATGAGATCACGGTCAAGAGGACCTCCTTGTACCATCACCAATGAGAGAACATGTCCTCCCCAATACAAAGATCAGCGTGGAGTTCCTACCCATGGCACCATCAATATGAGATAAGGTCCTCCCCACTGCAATGACACCCAGTATGGAAGCCTCTTCTTCACCCATGACTTCATATATGGAGTCGTTTCTTCTTTCATAGGTCGCTAATTTGAAGATGCAACTCGTCTGGTCAACCTTCAATGTGGGTGTCCTCCCCATATCCTTACATAAACCAAATAAGGCCATCCTCATACCATCAATCAAAGAAAAAGAGGCTTCCCTCACTTTATTGGCACCCAACACGGAGGGCCAACCTGTGTTCATCTTGACTGGTACGAGGACCCTCCTTGTACCAATGCTTCCAAAGGTAATAAGCATGGAGGCCTTTCCCATGATCTTACCAGATCCAGTGGAGGTCTTACCCACTCCATAATTTTCTACAGAGACTCCCTCCGTGAATCTGCAAGTGGAAATGGAGGTCCTCCCCGTGTTCCCTTTGTCATTTCTCCGGGCGCTCCTTGCGCCCCAACTCATCCAGGCGGAAGTCCTCTCCACCGCAACACCAATTCGGCTAAAGGTCCACCTCGAGATAAAAAATCTAACATGTCCCAAAGATTCATTTTGGGGTCAGAGGGATGTTCGCTGACACCATAAAAATAAAATCAAGCAGATTCATACCGTAATTAATCATGTCCACCTTTTATAATCCTAGGCAGAATGCGATTCTTCAATGGAACCCTCACCTTAATCCTCTGTTTCGAGGGATGAGGTAGGAACAATCAATTCATCCCCATCCTTTAATAATGTAATGTCCTGTGATTCCCACCACCCTCTGCTAATACTTCAAGGAGGAGGAATATGTGTCCCCTTCATAGGGCATGGCAGTGCCATCCTCCGTATCGTCAACAGGGTCATTCTCTACCTCAATCAGATATCATGATGAGTTATTCTGGGGACTAATAAAGGATGAACAAAAGCATGTCCCACCATCAGTGATCACAACCTCTATGATAAAATCCTTAGTTTCTAGTCTTTATAACCAAGATGTAGTGGCATAGTCATTGCGTTCGTCGGATGACAGACCAACATGCGGTGGCTATTCAGATCGTTCTACTTATTTTCCACCAGTAGGTCTACTATCTCAGTGGTCCGTCTCAGTTCCATTTTTAGTCCCACAGACGGTCTTAGTAGTTTTGTGGGGAAACCAATGGAAGATCCGAAATATGATCCAAGTAGATTTTGGGACATCCTCACATCAGATCACTTCCCAAATATGTTGTGGACAATCACAACCATGAACTTCAGTTCTCCAGAATCGCTTACCCCTAGGGAAGTTGGGTGATTTCGCCAATTCCACTAGACGAGGCACATCGGTCTCTGGGATCAGTGAGTGACATAACCCAAGAGTCAGTAAGACTTTGATGATATTTACTAGAAATGTCGTATGGTCGACATGGCTGTGCTCCCTATGGCACAGCTCCCTGAGTCACCCAGTCGCTGCTGGACCCTACTTGATTAATGCTTTAAGAGTTTTAAAGTGCTCCAAAAAATTACCAAGGAGGATTCCCCCCCACATTAAGGATCGTGGTTGGGGGTAGTATGATACCTTCCATTTCAGTTCTATCTGGTGCCATCCCATCATTCCAGATGATATTTAAGATATGCCTCTTGTTAGATTCATGGTTAACATGACCGATCTATCAGTGGGGGAGATCTAGCTAGAGCTCCTGGATGGGAACATACCTCCTGGGGGAGTTCCACGCCTATTGAATCTTATTTGGAAGGGTTACCTACCCATAGAGAAATCTATTGGGCCTTCCCTTTCCCACTGAATCATTAACCCTCAATCGGAATTCCAAAAATGGAAAGTAGCATCGTGGGGTCATCAAACCCTCTGACCCGTCTGGCTCAGTGCAGAAGGATGAGGATGATCCCGGACAAGTGGCATTGTGCCAATAACTCACAGATCAGTAGGAGATGGTCTATGATGTCCTTGTAGAACATGCCATAGAGTGTTGGCCAAACTATGGTGATACTCGGCTGGGGAAGTAGGGGTAGGTACAATAGTTCGTCGGTGTATTGTTTTTGGGTGACCCAAACCTTCCATGTAAGAACTCGGTTCTTATTCTTGAGGTACAAGTTTCTTCTATTCTATTTTCCTTAAGTGTTTTTGTAAAAATAAGGAAAATGGGAGAAAATCATAAATTTTGTGACTATACGTCGTGTACTTTTTCCACACGCCATGTACTTTGGCCATGTGGAATGAGTACACAGGGCGTGTAGGCTTGTCGACGATGATGGGTGTAAAAACTGACAACACGCCGTGTATAGGGTATTTACACGTCATGTATTCAGTTGGCAGGAAAATATTAAGGCGGTGGAAGCTGAGAAATATTACATGCCATGTACTCAGGTATTATACACCGTGTACTCATGTCGACAGATGAACAATGCCATGGTGGAAAGAAGCAGTCGTAGGAACAGTTAAAAAATGGAACGTACACATCGTGTACTCAATAGTACATGCCGTGTAGTCTCTTTTTTCACATAAAATGGGATGTAGCATCCTTTATTCATAGAGAAGTCTTAGAACTAGAGGAGAGCTCAGGAGGATGGCCAGAGCATTGGAGAGAACCCGATCGAGCATCAGGAATCCGGTTCTGCCTCCGTCGATCTCGTTGTAATCGTACGGGTAACCCCTCCCCTCTCTTTCAGCTATTCATACCAATTATTTTCCAAGGGGAAGTTATTTAAATTTTAATGGGAATTATTTTACCTCAGATCTACATTGTTCTTGGATGTTTTGAGGAGCGTCATTCACGTATGTCGATCAGGGGTGATTGATGTAGGTGGTCTTGTGTTTAAATTCAAGCTATTGTGAGTTTTTGTGTACCATTGTTCTAAAAACCCATGTTGGGGTGTTTTGTGGCTGAGGAATTGGTTGTTTTAAATACCTAAAATTGAATAAATATTTAAATGTGATTATAAACTTCTGTTTGGGATCGCTGCTTGGATCCAAGACCACCGCAGGGGTGTGTTCCTCTATTTAACCATTTGGCCAGGTTACCTGAGGGTATACCATAAAATTTAGCATGATTTTAAATTACCTTGAGAGGAATTTTATATACTTGCTTTCTTATACATTGGGCTTGGTCTGGTTACTTGCGCCTGAGGGTAGTGTTTTTATTGTTCCCGAGGGCAGTGTTTTACTTGGGCCTAAGGGTAGTGTTTTTTTTAGCCTGAGGGTAGTGTTCTGTTTAGCCTAAGGGCCATATCTGTTATACCTGTGGGAAGTATATTTTGTTTCCAAGGGAAAAACATCACACGCATGAGGGAAATATCTGATATGCCTGATGGCAGATACCTGAGGGTTTCGATTCTTTTTACCCGAGGGTAATGTTTTCATGTCTGAAGACATTGAATGTTTACTTAGAATATTCATTGTGGTGGTATCTTAAATTGAATTATTAAATGAATGTTAAAATGTCAATATAACTGGTAGTTAGTTAATTTTGAGTGCTTCTTAATTTATTTTCATTTTACAACTGTACACTATTGTTGCACTTTTTCACTGACAATTGGGAACGGGCCTTTGGTGGGTGCCTACTGAGATTTATTTCTCACGCCTAGTTTGGTTCATGTCTTCAGCCCAAAGAGATTATATTTTTATAGGTGTGGATAAGGGAAAGGGTCCCTACATAGGTACTTGATTGTTGCTAAGGAGTAGAGGAGATGGGACCGAGCTTAGGCTCACGATGCTACCGGTTGTTCTGTTTTGTGCTGTTGTACCTGTACTTTCTATTGTATTGTATTGTACTGTTGTGTAATATGTTCTGGCTATATTCATAGAACTAGAGACATGCTTCATTATTATGTATATACCAGTTGGTTATCTTTTACTGCAGTTGTTCATATCCATTGTGTATGGTTTATCGCTTCTAATTTTGTTTTATGTTAATTACTTTCCCCTATTCTACACTTTTAAAAAAGAGGGAATAGTTTCCCCACTATCAGACTTGGGCCCTCACTGCTAGTCAGCAGCCTCTGGCATTTGGGGAAATGCGCTTGAGGTGATGTGACCAACCGGGTCCGGGGCCCCCGTTGAGTGGTACCCGGATCCGGGACATTACAATGTGGTATCAGAGGGACTCTTTTCTTTGACATAATATTTGGAGCCATAGTTAGGGATAGGATGAAAACAGTAGTTGGTAATAATCTATGCCCGAGAGTAGCTAACTCGTGTACCTGGAAAATCCAATCTACCTCGCGTGTTTCAATTTTACTGATTTTTCATAGTTTACAGTTGATTTCATTTTCATCGTCGGGTGACAGACTTGTGATTGTGCTATTTATATGTTATCCATGGGTTCTACATATTTTCAACCTGATTACATGAGGGTATGTTATCTCATGCATCATTTAGGCACATGCTAGAAATCACATGCCATGCATAGTTCCATGCCATGTAGGCGCATAAGAAATTACATGTTGTTGTGATAGTTGTTGTGCTAGAAAAGCATGTTGTTGTGATAGATGCTTTGATAAATACATTCTAGGTGATATGGTTAATTTTGTGTGATCTTGTTGATAGTATGGACGCCATACTTTGGTTTTTGGGGAGTATGGCCCCTCAATGACCGGAATTTGGTGGATCATTGACTTGTTACTTGTGTATATCATGTATAAGATGCCAAAAATTGATTCACAGGGAGTATGGGCCATCACGAATCTGAATTTGGCACTTAAGCGTTGTTTTTAGTGTTTTATCTGGGTTCTGGAGTAGTTTCAAAGGCTTACTATTCGGAAAACCCAAGATACACACCGTGTATTTCTAAGGACACTTGCCTTGTGTTCTTCTATTTGGGAAGAAATATAAACTTTTTAAGTACACACCTTGTACCCTCAGTACACGACGTGTAGTCTCTTCCTGTGTCCAAGGCCGTGTGGGAAGGGACATGGGATAGAGCATAGCTTGGGGACAACATGTCGTGTACTGGTAGAACACGCCATGTACTGCTGACCTAGTATCCTCTGTGTAACTAAAAACACGGACGGAGGAAACTTTAGGACATACATGCCATGTCCACCTTGAACATGCTGTGTAGTCTGACCTGAGTACCCGGCCGTGTCGCAAACAACATGGGTCCACGTTATCTTTCCTATTACATGCCGTGTGCCCTTGAAACATGCCTTGTAGTATTGATCGGCGAGAGACCTTGTGGACTTATCCGTGTGGCTTGGGAAATGGGGTGGTATACACACCGTGTGCAGGTGTAACACGCCGTGTAGTGTCATCCGAGTAGCTGGCCGTGTCACTAACGACACAGGAAGTTAAAAATTAAACAATGCATGCCATGGAGATCTTATAAACTCCGTGTAGTTTTAATCAGAAGAGAGACGTGTGGCTAAGTCGTGTAGAAGGACTCGGGCTGGAGAAGAAAAGTCAGATACACACTGTGTAGTTAATACACATGACGTGTACTCTTGTTTTGCATATTTCGAATGCTTTCTTCCTCCTATTCCCTTTTTGGTCCCCTGGTTTTTAGTATTTGATAAATTTAAATCTAAAGCGTGTTTTTGACCCTGTAGTGTCTTGCCGCTGAGACATCCACATGTTGTTCGCTAGGAGAGGGGAAACGAGTATACTCTGGAAACGGTAGGCCATGGGGTACTGATGTATCCTCCAGCAGAGCCAGATGTGGCGACAACCATTATACCAGACACATGAGCAGATGCGTAGTTCAGTGAAGGCTTCATGTGGTTTATGCAGACCTTCCAGGGAGAACCTCCGGCTACCATATCTATGGCATAGGTGACTCGTATCTTCCAGCAGTAGAATCCGCCTACATTTTCAGTGGATGGCGGACCACAAGATGCAGAGTCTTGGCTGGTGTCGATGCAGACTATCTTCAAGCCTCCTGAGACGCCTCCACTATGGAGGGTCAATATCGCAACTGATATGTTGTGTGATTCGGCCAAGAGGAGGTGGGATGTTACCACCCAGACAGAGCATCACAGAGACGTGGCATGGGAAGATTTTCAGACAGACTTCTATGACTATTCTTCCAAGAGACGCTAAGAGAATATCAAGTTCAAGAGTTCATGAACCTGCAGCAGGGCGCTATGTCGGTGATGGATTATTCTACTCGTTTCACTGAGCTTCAGCATTTTGCACCTGTTCTGGTGGTTGATGAGACGTTGAGGGCTAGACGCTTTGAGGATGGTCTTCAATATGACATCTGAATACTGGTGAATGTTTTCGTGTTTCCTACATTACATGATATTGTGAACCATGAACTAATTACTAAGCCGAACCTTTGGGAATCTAGTGGTGTGGCCTAGGGTGGTTCGACACCAGTTGCTGGTACGATTTCTACTAGTAAGAAGAAGAGGTAGATAGATTTCTCTCATGGTGGTAGAACTAGCCAGAAGATTTCTTCAAGTGGCCAGGTCATGTGCTAATAGTGTGGTAAAGAGGGAAACAAGAGACCATGGTGTCCACGTGACCCAATGGAGTGTCGAGCTTGCGAAAAGATGGGTCATCTGCAGTTCTTTTGCAGGGCATTTCTACCAGTGGCTAGTGATAGGGTTTCTGTGCAGACTCTGCGTGCGAGAGCAGGACCAACAGCTTCGTACAAGTCGAGAAACTGGAATATGTTAGGGCATTCAGGCCGAGATGGTGGTCATGGTCGTGGTAGCCAGACACTAAGATCTCTGAGGTAGTAGGAAGGGACAACTCAGGGTATACAGGTTGTGTCACAGGGCCGCAACACTAGGTAGTAATTTTCAGTGCAATAGACCCAAATGGAGTAGGATCCTAGACCTTCTACTATCATTTTTACTATTCCAGTAGCTTCTATTTTATCTTTAGTACTTTTTGATTCGGGTTCTACACATAGCTTTATATCTGTACCCATTATGGAGAGCCTTGGGCTCCATGTTTCCTCTTCTTCTGATGTTAAGATGCTAGACACTCTGTTGGGAATGATAACGACATGTGTGCATCAGTGTAGGGAGTGCCCCTAGAGGTTGTGGGTGTCACTTTCTTTGGGACCTCTTAGTCTTTTAGATGACATGATATGATGTCATACTTAGGATGGACTGGTTGGTACCCTTTCGAGCGTTTTTATATTTCTATCGTCACAGGGTGAGTTTCAAGTCACAAGAGGGTGGAGAGTTTCTATCCAAGGGTGAGTGGGATGTTCAGGCTAGTCGAGATGGACCAGAGCATTGTGGGAGAGGTGGAGTCACAACCTAGATTGCGAGTTTATATCTGGATGACCAGGGAACTTATCAGAAGGATTTCCCTCTAGTGGTTGATCGTTTCAGGGATGTCTTCCCAGACAACTTTTCAGTTCTGTCTCCAGAGCGTGAGGTGGATTTCTCTATTGACCTTGTTCCAGGAGTGGCACCAGTGTCCATTCATCCTTATAGTATTCGTACATCTGTGTTATAGGAGCTCAATAGACAGTTATAGGAGTTATAGTCAAAGGGTTTTATTCGACCCAGTACTTCTCCTTGGGGTTCTCCGGTCCTTTTTTGAAGAAGGTGTAAGGTACCCTCAAACTTTGTGTGGATTATCGGAAGTTGAACGAGTTGACGGTCAAGAACCGATATCCCCTACCGAGGATTGATGATCTTTTTTATCAACTTTGACGTGCACGAGTGTTCTCAAAAATTGACTTGAGATCCGGATATCATCAATTCCGCATTATACCACCTAATATACCTCTCATAGCCTTAGAGAGCAGGTATGGTCTGTACGAGTACATCGTTATGATGTTCAGACTCATGAACGCACCATCAGTTTTTATGGATCTGATGAATCTTGTGTTCCATCATTATCTGGATTATTTTGTGGTAGTATTCGTGGACAACATCTTGGTATACTCTCACACGTGACACGACCATGCCACCCATCTTGAGATCGCGCTGATTACACTAAGATAGCATCAGCTATAATCTATGCTCTCAAAGTGCCAATTTTGGATGGACTATATTCACTTCCTAGGTCATATCATCTCAGAGGAAGGATTTGTAGTAGACCCGTAGAAGGTGAGAGTAGTAGTTTCCTAGGAGCAGCCTAAGAACATGTTTGAGATTTGGAGTTTCTTCGGGCTGGCTTGTTACTACAAGATTTTAATACAGGTCTTCTCCCTCTTATCAGCTCCGTTGATGAGTTTGACTAAGAAGGGTGTGAAGTTCGTTTGTTCAGAATCTTGCGAGATAGACTTCCAGGAGCTGAAGGGATGGTTGACATCATCACCAATCCTGATACTCCCAGAGAAAGGGAAGAGATATATAGTTTAATGTGACGCATCAGGTATTTTTCTGGGAGCTGTGTTGATGCAGGGCGATTGATTAGTTGCGTATGGGTCTCGGCAGTTGAGGCCACATGAGAGGAATTACCCGACGCATGGCCTCGAGTTGGATTTATTTGTGCATGCATTGCGTTGTTGGAAACATTATCTCTTTGGAGAGCATTTTGTAGTTTTCACCAACCACAAAAGTCTCAAGTATATCTTTACTCATCGTGACTTGAATATGAGGCAGTGAAGGTGGGTAGAATATGTTCAGTCCTTCATTTTTAAGCTTGCCTATACACATGGTAAGGGTAACGCAGTTCATGATGCACTGAGCAGGAATACTCAGATACAGGCAGTTCATGAGGCCAGTGGTGAATGGAAGCTTATGGATTTGTTCTCTGAGATGAATTTGGAGGTTCACGATAGTCAGGGGAAAAAATACCTTTCATATTAAGCTATGACTTCTACCCTCATGGATAGAGTGATGATGAGACAACTATATGATTCAGAAGGGCTAGTTCTATGGGATTTAGTGGCAAGTGAGGACCCTCCTCCTGGATGGACGATAGGAGATGATGATATTCTGCATATCCATGGACGATTGTGGGTTCTAGGGGATATAGGCGAGGAGAGGATATAGGATTTTCATACTTCAACTTGGGAAGTTCACTCCAGAGTTACTAAAATGTACCCTGACTTTAGACGTCAGTACTAGTGGCCGGGTATGAAAAGAGATGTAGCCAGTTTTGTTACGATATGTTGCACTTTTCAGTAGGTGAATGCAGATCATCAGAGACCATCTGGACTTTTACAACAATTACCCATTTCGGAGTGGAAATGGGATGATGCCGTGATGGATTTCGTGACTGGGTTTCTGAGGTCACCTCGAGACAATGATGTCATGTGGGATGTTGTGGACAGACTCACAAAGGTGGATCACTTTTATCCAATCAAGGAGACCTTTGGTGTTGACGAGCTCAGGAGGTTATATATCTGAGAGATCATACGTATTCATAGGGTCCCTCATTCTATTATTTCAGATTTGGACGCCCATTTTATGTCACGTTTCTGGCAGAGTTTTCAGAGGGCACTGGGTACACAGGGGCCTCTGAGCACAACTTACCACCCTCAGACCGATGGTCAGTTAGAGCGTACGATACAGGTCCTAGAGGACATGTTGTGTGCTTGCATCCTAGACTTTGGGGGATCTTGGGAGAAGCATATACCCCTATTCTATTTTTCCAATAATAATAGTTTTCATGAAACTATTGAGATGGAACCTTACGATGCTCTATATGGTAGGCCATGTCGGCCACCTTTGTGCTCGATAGAGGCATGTGATGTAGCTTTACTGGGATCACATCTCGTGCAGGAGACTTCTGAGCAGGTACAGTTGATTCAGAAGAGGATGGCTACCGCACAGTCTTGTCAGAAATCTTATTCTGATCGCCGTAGAAGACCCTTGGAGTTCATGGTTGGGGATCAAGTTTTTTTGCATGTTTTACTGAGGTTGGGACACAGATGGATTAGGAGACAGGGTAAAATTTTACCGAGGTATGTGGGCCCATTTGAAATTCTGGAGAGAGTCGTGCCAGTTGCCCATCAATGGAAGTTACTACCGAGGTACTGAGCCATTCACGACGTCTTCCATATATCTCAGTTGCGTCATCTTCATTCAGACCCGTCTCACTTCTTTCAGCCCGAGGAGTTTGATCTTTAGGTCGATGTTTCCTTTAAGGAACATCTTATTCGTATCATGGATAAGAGAACAAAGGTTTTCTAAGGCTGGTAAGTTCCTCTCATATGGGTGGTATGGCGGCATGACCGATTGTAGGAAGAAACCTGGGAGCTGCAGACTGATGTACGTGATTAGTGGCCAGAGTTGTTCTGAGCATTATCTTAACCACCCTTGGAATGGAAATTCAGGGACGAATTTATTTAAGGGGGGAAGTTTGAAAGATCCCGGATCTTATTCTTTAGGTACAGTTTTATTCGTTTCTCTATTCCTTAAGTGTTTTTGAGAAAATTAGGAAAATGGACGAAAATACTAAATTTTGTCACTACACGCAATGTACTTTTCCACATGTTGTGTACATTGGCCATGTGGAATGAGTTCATAGGGCGTGTAGGCCTGTTGACAATGATGGGTGTAAAAACCGACTGCACACCGTGTATAGGGTATTTACACGTTGTGTATTCAGTCGGAAGGCAAATAGTAATGCACTGGGAGTCGAGGGACAGTACACACCATGTACTTAGGTATTACATGCTTTGTACTCATGTCAATAGATGAACAATGCCTCAGTGGAAAGAAGCCCCTGTAGGAACAATTAAAAAATGGAAAGTACACGTTGTGTACTCAATAGTACATGCTGTGTAGTCTATTTTTTTCAATTAAAATGGGCAGTATTCTCCTTTATTCACATAGAAATCTTAGAACCGGAGGAAAGCTCAGGAGGACAGTCAGAATCTTTAGAGATCACCCGATCGAGCATCGGGAATCCAATTCAGCCTCCATCGATCTCATTGGAATCGTACGGGTAATCCCTCCCCTCTCCTTCAACCATTGTTACCAATTCTTTCGAGAGGGGAAGTTATTTACATTGAAGATTAATTATTTTATCTCAGATCTATTTCATTCTTGGATGGTTTGAAGAGTGTCGTTCACGTATACCGATCAGGGGCGATCGAAGTAGGTGGTCTGGTGTTCAAATTCCTACTGTTGTGCGTTTTTGTGTACCATTGTGCTACAAACCCATGATCGGGTGTCGTTTGGCTGAGACCTTGGCGATTTTAAATACCTAGAATTGTCTAGGATTTCAAATGTGATTATAAACTGCTGTTTGAGATTTCTTCTTGGAACCAGGACCACCCCAGGGGTACGTTCCTCTATTTAGCCATTTATCCAGGTTACCTACGGGTATACTGTAAAATTTAGCTTGCTTTTAGATCATCTTGAGAGGAATTTTATATTCTTTCTTGCTTATATGTTGGGATCGTCTCGGTTACATGCGCCTGATGGCAGTGTTTTGCTTGTACCTGTGGGTAGTGTTTTAATTGCGCCTGAGGGTAGTGTTTTACTTATCCTGAGGGCAGTGTTCTGTTTAGCATAAGGGCCATATCTGTTATGCCTATGGTCAGTCGATTCTGTGCCTAAGGGAAACATCCCGTACGCCTGAGGGAAATATCTGATATTCTTAAGGGAAGATACTTGAGGTTTTTGATTATTTTTACCTGAGGATAAGGTTTGAATGTCTGAGGACATTGACCGTTAACTTAGAATATTCACTATGGTGGTATCATAAATTGAATGATTAAATGAATGTTAAAATGGCAATATAACTGGTAGTTAGTTACTTTTGTGTGCTACTTAGTTTATTTTCATTTTACTACAGCACACTGTTGTTGCACTTTTTCACTGACATTTGGGCATGGGCCTTTTGTGGGTTCCTACTAGGAATTATTTCCCACACCCTTTTTGGGTCATGTCTTTGGCCCAAACATATTATATTGCTGCAGGTGTGGATAAGGGAAAGGGTCCCTACACTAGTACTTGATTGTTTTTAAGGAGTAGGGGAGCATTGGACCAAGCTTAGGCTTGCGATGCTACCGGCTGTTCTGTTTTGTTCTGATGTACCTGTACTTTCTATTGTATTGTATTGTACTGTTGTGTAACATGTTCTAGTTGTTTTCTTAGAACTAGAGACATGTTTCATTATTATCTATATAGCAGTTGATTTTCTTTTACTGCAGTTGCTCATATCCATTGTATATGGTTTATTTATTCCACTATTTTTGTATGTTAATTACTTTCCGTTGTGCTACACTTTGACAAATGAGGGCATTGTTTCACCACTATCAGACCTGGGCCCTCCCTACTAGTCGAGAGCCTCTTCCATTTGGTGAAATGGGCTTGATGTCATGTGACCAACTAGGCCTTGGGCACCCGTTGAGTGGCACCCGTATCCGGTATGTTACAATCCAACCCACATAGAGAGGATAGAGGCCAGAACATATGAAAAGAGGGAATATTAGGTGTCACAAAATCCACCAGAGCAGTGTGATAATCCACAAAACCCAGCTCATGTTCCCCCACCAGCTTCGCAGTTTATCCCACTAGCAGCTTCACGAGCCGCTTGGCCATATTATCATGTTGATGAACCTACCAATGCATTAGTGGTGTAGGATCTTCGTCAATATAAGATCCCCCACCTAGATGATCTGATGGCAGTTCTCATTTCTTACCTTGAGGTTTTGGAAACTTGAAAGATGGAAAAACCTCTTGATGTAAAGCCATATCTAGCTTCGGTTTATGATACACCCACTCCCTCCGATTTTGGAAACAACAACTTTTCCCTATTAATTGGATGTGAAACCCGATGTACCATCTGGACCACTTCATCTCAAGGTGAAGACCCATTCTAGGGACTCCGGTATTGCAGAAGGCCACCAAAAATTTGTGTTTCATATAGACATTGGAAGTTCTTCCATTGGTCTGGTACAACCGGCTACCCATTAGGTTGGTCACCAGCTGGGAAGATCTCCATAGAAAATTCCATTACCAGTTCAGCTCTTCCACATAGAAGATGAGTATTGAAGTCCTCTTAAAATATAATAAGGGGCCTAATGAGCGTGTATCAGACTTTTTCACCCAGTGGAAAGGCTTTACTACTCCCTAGATATGCCAAAAAAATAGGAACAAATGTTGAAAATCTATTTGGGGAATATCAAAACTGAACTGGTCCCATCTCTCATTACTCAGAATTACCCCATGAGATTATGGGATTTTTCTTATAAGCCCAAAATCTAGAAGAAGCCTCATAATATTCCAAGAAGGTGCATCTGTAGCACGCAGTAATTCCCACAAGAATATCCACTAAGGCTGAGCCCGCCACGGTGGCCCAAATAGAGGCCACCAGGAAACTAGAGTTATTACCATTGTAGACACTTGAACAACCTCCTAGAGGACAACCACCTCAGGCGTAACCTCCTACACAGCAGTGGCCACCTCAAAATCGGTTGGCGCCCCTGTGTAATAAGAACCCACCACCATGGTGAGATAACTAGGTTCCACCTCCTCGATAGACTTATCCAACCCCTCGTCAGGGCCAGAATCCCAAAGCCCCCATACTAGACAAGAGAAACTAGCCTACTAATTCATCAAGGCTCAGGTCCCCAATTATTTCCAAAGATACGTGGAACATGGAATTATACGGTTTCCCAAATGTAGGAGGCTCAAAGAGGTAGATCTCACTAATCAACCAAACTACTGCCTCTATCACTAGATCATGGGGAATAGCCTCTAATAGTTTTATGTGTTTAAATACTGGCTTCAAGACTAGGTTGATAACAACTTCGTCATGTTAGTTCTAGCTTCGACATAGGTGGTACGTGTATTCGTCAAGCTAGACAACGACATTGACAATGAAGGTGAGTGTAATTAGGTTCCTAAATTTGAGTCTCAAAAGTATGATGAATGGATAGATTTTAAGGTTGTCGCCTATGCCCAAGGTAATATCTATGCACATCTGAATTGACATGAGCCTTAAAGAGATTCCATGTCACCCTCAAACAATACTTATACATCGACATCTCAGTCCCCTCTTCACAGAAGAGAAAGCACCTGCGAAGCAAGGGAAAACAAAGTCTCCCAGTGATGTCTTCATCACCCCATACTCTCGGTGGCTTCATTTCACTGGATATAGTGATTACTCCCATAATCCATCTAGTGGTGGATGACTCTCTATGTTATGATAAATGGTACGCTTCAATTAACACCACAGTTCTTGTAAACCCCTACATGATTCCTGACAACGAGGAGCGCCATACGGATCCTCCCAACATCCCCAACCGTCAGAAATGTCGATGAAGTCTTGTCTATATGGTTCGTTGAAATGTCTTGGTCATTTCTTCTAACTAGGCTGTGAAAGCCCCCGAAACCAGACAATAGGCCCAGCACAGAACTCAGCATGCGCAGCCTACCCATCTGGTGTCATCAGGTCCACCTTCACACCCGTTTTTCTTACTTGATTTGGCAGAGCCACACCGACCATGTCATGATCATCCACGCGATTTTATAGAGTTGCCTCTATCATCTATTCCTCATCTTGTAGAGACTCCATGAGCTTTCAATAGTGAGAAAAAATACATTCCAAGCACTAGCCATCCACTGGTTCAGCCAAAAGTTCATGTCGTACCCCCGCTATAGAACGACCTCCTGCAAGCAGAATTTCATTCTTGGAATGGATGTATCATAGCATTATGCATCTCGTCATCATTCATTAGAGGCTATCTATCCTTGTGGAACTTCTCTTATTAGCATATATACAAGAATCCCTTTTCGAAGCATTAAAAATCCCCATCTAGCTCGAGACAGTCGTAGCAGCTGCAAAATCCTTCCATGCTGAGGCAGTCGAGAAAACTGAATGCTAGAACATTATCTCATTCTATAGAGAATCTGATGGATCTCCCATATATGGTCACCTCCTCCCATTGTACATTGTTGACCACTTCAATGTAGTGGAGGTTTGTTGTTGTCTTGTCGACATAAGCACTGAGATCAACCAAATATCGACCTGCACACTTCAAAAATGAGGTTGTCTAAGGATGATAAAAGTCCCCCTGAATTGAAAATCCATGGTTATTATTGGATGAAAAATTCACAGGTAAACATGATTCACATGAAGATCCAGTTCAGTAGTCTAGTATCTTGAACTAAGATCATGGTTTTCTCCAACTACACCGCATATAACACATTGATCAGTAGGCCATGGGTTCACCTACATGTGGCAGTCCCTTCATCTTATCAATAGGACCTTAAGTACTCTCATAATGGTCGAGTGGGCAAACTCCAATTTGAATCGTCTCATTTTTCCTCCTGCGAAGACCAATACTTTGATGAAAACTATTAAAAGATCAAGGAAAATCATATTTTAGAAATTGAGTTTGAAAACACTATGGCTTTAACCAACCCATGGACTAACCTAGATTATGCAAACATTTTTTCGATCCAGAGATTGGAGGATATGACCCCAGATATATTACCATGCTTTATTGTTTTAGGATCAAGTGGGAAGCACATTCCCAAGTCCATGTGATGCAGGAAGACCACGTTGTATTCCTACACAAATCATGCTCGGGTGATCCCAGAGCCCATCCCTATATAAGTTATTGGGATGTATTCCCCATGATAACAAAAATACATCATACATTCTTATTTCTCTAGGATGTGATTAACTGGCTCAAAAAAACATGCCACTATTTTTTTTGATATCATCAATCATGGATCCATAGGCCAAAGACCAGATGGGATCTGGTCGACAAGTTTCGTCGCTATGGTTTTAGTGACACATGAGTCCCTAGGTGTAGTGTCTACCACTGTTCAGGCTGACCCCAGTTTCCCATCAGGATTAGTCAATTTAGAGAAATCACCTTCCACTTAGGGTTACTCAACAAGTGAAGAAGAGGATTTGGAAGATGCACCTCTTGTGTTCTAAGAGGGTTTCTTCACCATAGTCGTTGAATTGGTACAGGTGAACCTCCGTTGTGATACAGATTTGAAACCCACAATGATCAGGGCTTCTATGCCTACTGAGGAGCGATAATGATACATGGACTACCTAAAGCAACATCGTGATATATTTTCTTAGTGTTTTGAAAAATTCCATGACTAAATCCTCAGGTTTCTGTCCACCACATTGGTCTTCCAGTAATTCACCATTGGTTTAAAAAACCTCCACGAATGATGCGTCCTTCTAACGGTGTCTAGGTCGAGTCTGTGGTGGATAAGTTCTTCCGACCCAATTTTTTCCAGGAGGTCCAGTACCCTAGATAGTTAGCCAACATTGTGCATATCAAGAAGAAGATCAGATAGATCAGAGTCTGTATCAACTTCCAAGATCTCAACTGTCACAGTCTGAAAGATGATTTCCCCCTTCCCGTGATGAAGTTGTTGATTGATTCCACTACTGGTTTCTTGGATCTCTCCTTCATGGATGTGTATTCAGGGTATAAAAAATCCAAATGGCCCTCTAGGATGAAGAGTATCCAATCGTCAGGGAACCACAATGTTCTTTTTTCTACCTGGTAATTCCCTTAGGTCTAATGAATGAAGGTGCCACCTACCAGTGTTCCGTGTATTGCATATTTAGGAAAATTATCAAAGAATTAGTGTAATTCATCGTGGATGACTTGGTAATCAAATATTATTATTTCCATGACCATCTCAATGACCTTGAGATTGAGTTCGGCTTCCTCCGTGCTCACCATCTAAAGATGAACCCATTGAAGTATGCCTTCGGGGTTACCTCCAGAAAGTTTCTTGATATCGTTGTCATATATAGAGGCATCAAGATCGATATGGTGAAGATTAAGGCCATCAGTCAGATGTATCATACAAGAAATATTCAGGAGATTCGAGGCATTCAGGTCCACTAGCCTACATACGACAACTCATCATGAATTTGGATGTCAAGTGTAATCTCTTTTCATGGATCATAATGAAAGGAACTTTCTATCAATGGGATGAGGAATGTCAGACTACTTTAGAAGAAATCAAATAGTACCTACTATAGCCTCCATAACTGAGGCCACCTGTTTTGGGAATGTCATTGGTCTATTAAGTGACTGCCCTATTAGGATCTCTTTGTTCCCATCTATCTCATTAGAACAATCAGGTAATAGAGAACATACTCTACTATCTCAGCGGCATGCTCCTGAATACGGAGCCTATATACTCCTCCATTGAGAAGAGCCGACCTGTGCTGGTATTCGTAGTGATGAAATTGTGACATTACTCACAAAAACATAAAATATAGCTAGTTTCTTTAGTGTATCCTCTGAAGTACATCTTGATCTGCCACATGTTGACAATTTGTCTAGCTCTATGGAATGTAATCCTCATGCTATTATACATCAAGTCTATCCCTTAGAAGGCTATTAAAGGGAAAGCACTGGTAAACTTCCTTTCCACCCATTCAACTCTCATGGACCAGTCTCTAGATCTTGATTTTCCATATGAGGCAATCCTCTTAGTAGTCCAAGACATTCTGTGTTGGAAAATTCACATTGATGGTGCTTCCGGAAGTCCTACCGACAGAATAATCAATTACCCCTAACTCAACAGGGTGGGTCTTGGTATCATCTTTATCACGAGATAACTAGTCGTTATAAAATATTCATTCTTTTTTTTCAGAAGGCTACACCAACAATTAGAAATAGTATCATGCTCTTATTAATGGCCTCGAGCTATCCCTCTAGATTTATGTTCCCCACTTTCATGTGAAAGGGAACTCTCAAATATTCATCAAATAGATCAATGGTGACTATGTTGTCAAAAATCCTAAGCTCGTGACACTGTTGGAATTCACCCCTACCTAATGGCCTAGTTATAGTCTTAGGCAAAAGTGTCTCATGTCCCACAGTCCTAGAATGGTTGATCTGATGCCTTTATAAGAATAGCAGTATCTCTTGCAGAGCCTTGTAAGGATGATTTTATTATCCAAGAGGAACGCCCAAGAGCCATAACCCCTATCACTCCGGATGATGATGATAGCCCACATATAATCCACCTTATTTATAGTTCCTCCATGTTAGGAACCCCAGGTTCCCCTGATTCAGTGATGGAAGTGTCTCCCAACTGGAGTAACCTCTTTATTGAGTACCACCTGCACGGTTATCTCCCTGCAGATCGGGTTGAGCACGAGTGAATCTGACGTCATGCATTACAATTTACCATCAAAAGTGATCCCGACCTTGAGCATATCCTTTATAAGCCCAGGTTTGATGGGGTTATCCAAAATTACATTCAACGAAGTGATATTTCACAGGCCATGCAGGAGGTTCATGCCGATTATTGTCGGGATCATCAGACTGGGCCAAAATGATCTCACCAGATCTAGAGGTTGGGGTATTTTTGGTCCTCAATGATCCATGACTGTATTGATCTTTATTAGAAGTTTCATGAATTCCAAATTCATTCTTACATTGTACATAATATAGCAGAGCCACTCCACACTACCATGTACTCTTGGCCTACTACGGTCTTGGGAATCGGCATCGTGGGACCATATCCACTGGCGATAGCTCACCAGTGCAAGTTCATCATGACCACTACAGATTTCTTTTCCATGTGGGAAGAAGCATTTATACTCAACGATTTCAACACCCATTTTATCATTGAATTTGTGAGATACAATATCATCTACCAATTCAGAGTCCCTCATGCCATCCTCGCCAATAAAAAAACCAACTTCCAGGTAGCTGAGTTGAAGAAATTTTACACGACGTACAACATATGTTCTAACCATAACTCTTGCTATAACACAAAGGAAAATGGGAAGATCAAGGTATTAAAAAACCCTCTCTAACATCATGTAGAAAAGTATAGGTCAGAACAATAACTGTTGGCTGGAAAAACATCGCATCCCCTTCTTGGCTAATCAGACGACAGCTTGTAATTCCACCTATGCGACCCCATACTCCCTGGTGTACGAAACATAGGCCTTCCTACCCATCGATATTCAATTTCCTTCATTACGCATAGCTTTCCATGATCAGGAATCAACAGATAAAGTAGCTGAAATCGATCTGGCTAAATTTAAAGCGCTTGACGAGAGCATGCTTCGTCCCCAACACAATAAGGAAATGTATCCGAACAAAATAGATAGAGATTTCAATAAAAAAATTCACCTATAATCCTTTTAGTATGGTTCCATGGTGTTGGTCATGGGAATATTGATGATAACATGTAAGAAACCAGCCAAAATGGTGCCCAAATGGGAAAGGCCATACATCCTTGATAATGTTTACCCCAACGGTGCGTACTCCCTAGTAATCATGGATGGTGAGAGTACAACTCCTCCCACAAATTCCAAATTCCTCATGTAGTACTTTTCTAATGTACGTTATGGTCCTACATTACCTTAAACTATTATATCCTACATGAAATTAAACTTTATTGTAGTCCCACATAACCTTAAATTTTAACACCTTCAACACATGGTGTTAAAATGTGTGATTCGTCCAAATGGAAGGACGTAAAACTACGCACAACTCCGCGTGCATGATGATAAACAGTGAAGGATATATATACCATTTTGGTTCGAGCTCTACAACCTTTAACTAAGATCTAACTATACCCACATCCTCACTGCATAATGTTATACTGCATGGAATCTTTAGTAACTATGTATGGATTGATTCCCATCCTCATGAGGTACATAGGAATGCTCGAATGGCTCATCCTAGGTTCCAGCCCTCAAACTCTTCTCTTTAACTATATCCAATTTGGTGTAGTTCTCTTAGAGGATCCCCATGGTGTAGTGTATGCTTCTTTGGACCCCACTCAGGTCAGGGTTACAATGACTGCACCATGTTCCCCTCCTTGTTCTTATATCCTCCAATGTCATCAACACATGGTGTTAAACTCCATGGCTCTTTCAAAACAATGTATGGCTTGATTCCAATTCTCATAGGATACATAGGAACACCCGGAAATTTCATCTGAAGTCATGTACCCAATATTTAGAATCTTCCCCTAGGTCGAAACACATGGTGTGGTGCATTATTTTTCCCTGATTCAAGTCTATTTCATAAGGACCTAACCATTTATCCCTCTCCCTAAAGATCTACACCACCTTCACCATCCCACCTGACATTAAACCTCACAGGCACATTCATGCTTCACACATTTCACTTATTTGGGTCATCATCATCATTCACTTCTAAAAGGACCCCCAGAATGGAAAGGATTATAGGCCCCAGGGCTCTCCTGGCATTGAGGGAAAACATTATCGATGATCTCGGATGATAAAATGATACAATTCCCGTGTTGCGAATATGGCCAGCAGTCGATGCTCATTTGTTGTTCCAAGTAACACAATATGGATACTATGTTTCAAACATGGTTAATAGCCATCCTCCATCGTTTCCAATGCCTATATATGTCCCAAATATCGGGTGCGGGGATTCAATTTTTCTTGCCGTCCTTTCACTAATTAGTCTTCCTCAGGAAGAATTATTAGTTTGGTCAAGGCCGACCCTTCCAGTTCTCCTTCTCTCGTTTATGAACCCTTATATATTGAGGAGAGCCCAATCCAATTCCTTTTTTCCCACACTGAGCGTTGCTCATGTAGGATGAGGAGGTTTGGTAGGGAAATACCCACATAAGATTCATGTATCTACGGTCGAAGAACTATGACATTAAACTAAGATCACCATCGTCCTCACCACATGACATTAAACTGAAAACTATCTGGGACTCCCCATTTTAGATCTCTCAAACTTTTAAGCACCATGTCCCAAGTTCTCATTTAGGATTGTACGTTGTGGTATGGGCTTATTTCCTTATTCACATCGGGTCACATTCCATGCCATACGAATTCCGCATCAATATACCTTTCCCCTATCACCATCCTCACCGCAAGATGTAAAATAGCACAAAATCCTCCATAACTACTTGTGTCCTGGTTCCCATCCACATGGGATACGTAGGACCACACATACATTTATACTTTTGGTCCAACTCTATTTCATAGATACTTCCTCATCTTTCTGTCACCCTGGCCTATGTTCCTTGGGAGGAGGTATATAGTGTGGTATGGGCTTACATCCTCATTCATGTTGGGTTTGTAACAGCCACTCCATGTACCTATCCCCCATGAGAGATCTTCCTTAATCTTTTCTACACTCATCTTTTTGATTATTCTTCTCTTGAATTAGGCCCCTCAGCCATCATTGGCATTTCACCAATGTTCCCAAGAGCACTCTGGTTTATGACTTAGAGTGTTGGATTCTACATAGATGTGTTATCAACCATTTTCAAGATTCATGTTTGCCTTAATTTGGGAATTCATCATCATTCACATCCAAAAAGAACCCCAATCATTACAAATGATATGCCTAAGGGCTCTCCTATCATTTTAGGCCAACATCCTTGAGGATCTTGAATGAAAAATTGATACATGTCCTGTATTGTGAATATGGTCAGCAGTCGACACTCGTATGTTGTTCTAATTTCATGTCACATGATATTAATGCTGTGTTTCTTACATTGTAAAAATTTATGGTCCATCATCACACTAACCCCATCAAGCACTAAATATTTGTTTCATGATTCACATCATTTATCACTCCATCTTTTCTAAATGGAATTTTGACACTCTAGGTGATATGCATCTATGCGCATTTGTGCGTTAAGAGGAAAAAGCCATGGTGAGGTGTCATTTGGGGCTCTGTATCATTTTCCCCATTTCATGTATCCCACATGTTTTAAATACCTTCTCCACCATTGTTTCCCACATTGGGCATAGCTTATGTGGGCGTAATGATTCGGTCGAGGTTTGCAACCGTTTAGAAGAGTCTCGCTTCTCTATTGTCTGAGATCTAAGACCTTAAACTAATAAATTCATAAGTCATTTCAACATGGAATAATAACCACATATCATAGAACTACATACATCTTGATTCCCATCCTAATGTTATACGTAGGAACACATGAGAATTTCTTCTTCAAGTCCAGCTTAGGTTCCACTAATTATCTATTCTGTTTGGATTTTTTGCCCTAATTATTATAGGATTTCATAGAGTGGTGTGTGTGGGATTATGTCCTCATTCATGTCATGCTTTCAAAAGCCTCACAACGTACTCCCTTTCCAGGATCCAGTCTCTCCATCCTCTTGTCCCTTGTGATGTTAAACTGCACCATCATAACTACATACGACTTGATTCCCAACATAATGTGATACATTGTATCACCTAGCCATTTACTCCATAGGCCCATCCCCATATTCTCTGAAATTTATCTCCCCCTATCCTGAGGTTTCTTCCATAGAATTATGCATAGTGTGGTATGGGCTTATGTACTGATTCACGTCGGGTATGCTTTATCACACCATACACATTCCCCAATGAAACCCCACTTCTCCTTTATGTGTCCAATACATTTGACTTTAAACTATGTTTCCTAGTCTCACATGACTTTAAAATGTTATGTATTTACTACAAGATGTTTCAATGTAGGTGTTGGTCTTATCATATGACCCTAAACATTAACATCATCATCCATGTCGCATGACGAAAAAGGTCCATGCATTGTGATGTCCTCACTCGAGGGGACATCATGTTTGGTAGTGGTTATCCACTATACCATTTTTCAATGCCTATATATGGCGTGATTATTGTAGTGATGCATAGATTCTCCATCCAAGGTTTATTGTTTCACAAAAAAAAGGCACACATCCATCCTAAAGAACAAAAAAGATCTATCAAATGCTGCTTCTTTTGGTCTATGGTCCAGACCCACACAACAGTATTGTCCCTGACATTGGTACCCTACCATGAGGCTTTCAGAACTACATTTGGATTGATCCCCATCATCATGGGGAACATAGGAACGACCAAATACTTTTCCTCGGCCCCTGCCCAACATTAATGTTTGGTCCCTTGACCTAAAACAACTCTAGAGAGCACATGGTGATATAGAATCATACTATCCTTATTCACGTCAGGTTTTATAATTACTAAACCATGTATATATATCATTACGTTACATATATAGTCAGATATCTAAGACTATAAACTAAGATCTCTCTGTGTCCTTTCTACATGATGTAAAACTGGACAACATCCCCCAGAACTACGTGCAGCTAGAATACCATCCCGATGGGATAGGTAGGAATGCCCGACCACTTTGCCTCTGGCCCAGCCTAACATTCCGTTTTGGTTACATGACCTAAAAAACATCCTCTCGGGATTTATGGTGTGTTGTGGAATCCTAATGTCCTCATTAACATCAGGTTTATTGATACCACATCAATCCATTTTTTGGGATCTCCCTTTACAATATCTGTCCTACCGTATGACGTTAAACTAAAAAATTCCACATGTCCTCGACCCATGACATTAAACAGCGGTTCTACCTTGAACATGTTCAGGATTCTGTGTGTAAACTATGTGATGTGTTAGCTTCCACACAAAAGATGATTCCCCCTACCAGTGTTGTTATCTTACCACACATAGTTCAAGAACTATATTTGGCTTGATTCCTATCCTCATGGGATATGTTGCAACGTCCTATAAATTTACATTGGGACCATTCCCATGTCCTTTAATCTATGTGCACCATCCTCACCATACAATGTTTAAGATACCTGTATGTCATCGTTATTGGTACAACATAAAACTACACATCATTATAGGTATTCACTATTGAGGTCCTATCTGGAAATAGGTATGATCCCTGATCAAACCAATGCACTCACCTAATGTGTTTTTACCACAGTGGAATAATTTCAAGAGTGTTGGAATTCATTCAAACAAAACATCACTCCAACCTCTATGCATTGCGTGCCCTTTATTTGGATCCTTATCCTCCCTCATGCCTATAGTATCACCCTAACAGCATGGATGCTTAGCCTATGGATCACCTATTATTCTATACTAACATTCTGGAAGTCTAATGGATGATATTTTGACTCAGGCACCATGTTTTGAACATTGTCAGTGGTTAGCCCTCATTAATTGTCCCTATTGCAGTATAGCGCGATAATGATGTTGTGTTTAGATCATGGTCAACAGTTATCCTCTATTTTCATTCCACCCCCTACAATGTTCCAAATTTTTGGTATTGTGATTCACACATTCCACTCCCCTTATGATCGAATTGATTTTAATACCACTAGTGTTACCCCACTCGTGCACTATAGGCATTTTGAGAAAGTAGTAATTCGACTTTTTTGAGAACTTTATTCTCTAGTCAAGCCTTCCTCTTTCTTCCCAGAAGCCCATATATATCCTTTATACCCCATATTCCAGAAGATTGGTTGGTACTCCCACATTCAAACAAAGTTACAATGCAACCATCCCTTATTTCTAACATTGGGTGCGACCCGTGTGTTCTTAGAGATTTATTATTAATCACATCACTATTGTGGTAATAATGAATTGAAATAAATAAGAAAACAAGTGATCCATCCATGCATGATGTTTAGAATAAAAATAAATAATGAAGAATAGGGTTATGAGTTTTGCCAAAACAGGGCCCTTATAGATTTTCCTCTTTGATAAATCACACCAGTGTTATCACCTTCTAGTTTGTAACCTCCATAACTTCTCCCTACTCATTGATCACCCTCTCTTCATCAGCATCTACAGAGTGGATCTCCTTCACTCTATTCTTCATTTGATCCGACATAGCTTTAAACCTAGCTATTTAATGGTTACCTTGTGTTGCTTGATCCTGGGATTTGGCTAGATGGTCCTTCAACTGCTTGATGACATTATATTGGTTTGCGACAAATATGGATCTCTCGTTTATTTTATCTTCAAGACACAAAATTTCTCTCTCATCCTCAAGGAACGTCTTGCATTTTTTTCATTTTTTTTTTCAACATTTGTTAACTTCAAGATGTTGACTACTCCCCCACACCCTCACATCCATGTAATCCCAGATCATTATGTGAAGATGATGAGAATCCACCCTTCCAGCATAGAGATGACGCAACTAGGTGCACAGGGTTCCTATTTGGGGCACCCAATCAACTATTGAATGTTTTTGAATGCTCCTTATACACTTCCACCCCTTTCCCCGCATCATACGGCTCTCCTCAGCTTCTTTAGGGATAGAATCATCCATCTCCTCAGGGTCTACAGACCTATTTGCGGGGAAGACATCCATAAGATCAGTGGAAGGGTCTCCCTCTATCATTTATCCCAAAGGGGATAGGCTCTCCAATATGCGGGATACTGATCATACCACGATTCACTGTGTATTTTTCACCTTTACCCCACTATGCTAAACATGTTTTATATTGAAAATTATAAAAATAATGACAAGTTTAATTCTATGTTTTAATCTTTTATTTTGTGTCTATCACCGTTATATAAAGGGAAATGTTATTTTTTTGATGATTCCATTGTAGGAGGCGGTGATTTGGAGGGCTCATGGTGATGTCCAAGAAAAATGGGCCAAACTGTGCAAGAACTATGCACACTAGTGGACTCATCTGCACACTGCTCATGAAACGTGCATCCAAATGGGTGGAAATTTTGTGGTATGGACCAAACATCATTGTGATACATTTCATACGAAGAAAAAAAAGACTCATTTGTCCATACAGTTTTCCAATCGACCAGATCTATCTAGCACACTACATCTACATGAATTCAAAAGTGGTGTCATGTGATCTATCCATATCTCTGGCTATAAGTGACCAAATTGAGCCAAGCATTCAGTGGAGACAAAAAATATGTGGGGATACAACTTTGTTATTTTCTCTAAATTGTTATAAGTTTGTTTGAAGGTTGAAACTAATGTGACATGTGGTTTTAAGAAATCTGTGTGCTCAAACCACCATCCCATTTTCCTATAAAATTTCACCTTGGGATCCCCATTTGTAAGTATGGCTAGGAGGCAAAGCTCTGTTATTTTGGAGACCCAAATAATTCATCTCATCATCCAAGTAGTTCTGGAGGACCCTATTCTCACAAGGGAATCACGGATGAAGAGGTAGTTCCATACGAGCCTCCTCCTCCTCTCGATGTCGAGCTAAACGGTGGATGATCATTTCAAGGGAGATACACAAACATGGGAGGGAGTTCCGGCACATGTTCTTCTACTGGTTTTGTATAATTTTTGTTTTGAATATTTCACTTATTTTGTTTCTTGACATGCTTCTCCCTGATTACATTTCATTAGATATAATTAAGTAGAACGATTTTTATTTCAACAATGATTGGGTTGACATTTCAATTGGGAATCTTGGGTTGTTCTGATTGGACAACACAATAATCCTATTTATCTCAGACATACATAAGATTTAAGTATGCTTCGGTAGACCATTTATTATATGTTTGATAACCAAATCTTGGAAACACAATTGTTATGCCAAGGGGAGGATCTTTAAGCATCATTTGAAGAGGTAAGAGGAGATTCAAGATCTTAAGAGCCTCTAAACAAAGAATTAAACAAAACCATGTTAAATTTTAAGAACAATGAACTATCAAAGATGTGTAGTAAACTTGAAATGATCTTATTATCACATAATTATTAATAAAACACCTTTATTTATCAACCATATAACTCTTTGTTTAAGTAATTTACTTAAATATGTTTTCAAAACCTCCCCATCATTTTGTAATTCTTGTTAAAAATACATACTCAAAACCTATCAACACTCCTCTATAGATGACCTAGGGTCTTCCCTAGACTATAAATCAATCATAAAATCATAATCAATTTGACATGTCATGATAGAGCAGTTATATACCTTCTCCTATCATTAATTTTTCAACAAATCTTCCCTTGGAAACATCTATCCCTGCCCTGGCAGTGATATCACTGGTGTACACAACCTTATTCTCACCAGGTGACAAGGTCGGCTCGTTTTAAGAAGCAGGTCCTGAGTGGGTTGGTTTGTTTTTCATCAGACCATCTATGGAAGGTTTAGATTTTGTGCCTTGCTGACCCTCCAATACCATGATTTCTACACAAACAATGAATGCCAGGATCAATCAATCACTCTGATGATGGATACAAGTATCCAATTAATGAAACTTATAAGAGCTCAGTGCATTGACCTCTAGCATTTCAGTTGCTACCGAAGTTGTCACTACAGGAGTTCCTTCATGAATTGTCAACAAAATAATGGTTGTCGACTCCCCACCTTGTTTTATTGGTTCCCCTTCACCCCACTTAGATGTAGCTTCCTAACCACCAGCTCCAATATGCACTCGAACAAGGTAAATGATTGATTGGTGATTACGAATGATGAAAATAGGAAAATTAAGAATTTTAATTGAGGCATACCTCTATTTTAACAGCTATTTCCCTATCAGAGCCACAAATCTCACAACTCTCCAAAGGAATCACATGGAAGCCCATCCCCTGAGACCTTTCACCTCCAATGTTATCTTCATATTCCCCAATTTATTCATCCTCTTATTCTTCTTCATCTTCTTCTTCTGATTCACTTTTCTCTGTCTCCTCATCGCTGTCATCATCTTCAAACGACGTTTGTTTTGGATCATGTTCCTGGCTGAGCATAACATTTAACAGGAGAGGTGGTTGATCGCATCGACTCTACTGGCATGCATATACATCCATGGACGCCAAATATGGGTTCTGAAAATTATATTTTACCTTGTCATCAATCTAAATGAGTCCAATTTCTTGTATCTGGGTCCCATCTCATACTATAATTTTCCCAAGGTATTCGGTGCTCATTGATCGTTGTAGGGCCAACTAGGATGAACACAACGCGAGGATGATCACGTCCTCAAACTAAGGATGAAGATACCTTATCTTCTTTCAAGGAATCTCCCTGGATGCTCCTCAAAATTGTTCATGAGCCCCTCTCCCACTGAATGATGAGGGCTTAGTGATACCATGCGACGTTCCCACTACTAAAGTGTCGACCTGTTCTGATACAGCTCCCTGTATTGTTCATAACATCTCCTCCACAGGGGTGCCTTGTCTGCTCTCTCTCCACCTAGTTTCCAAACTAGCCTCCTTGAGCTTCCAAATACACTTCCTCAAGAGCCCCTCAGGATAGGAATCCACTTAGTGTTCAACATATTTTGTTGAGAGTCCAACATCAACCCTAGTGGGGGAGGTAGTTACCTCACAAAACCTATAATTTGTAAAAATATTCCACATATGAAAAATAATTCAAGGCTGTTACTCTTCTCGTACATCTTTATACACATTCTTCAACAGCCATTGGATGCATCCAACTGCCTAGAAAACCTTGACGGTGCAAAATTCTTGCAAAGGATCTTCCCGTTAACCCAAGCCACAACCACCCCACCTATAACTATTAGCACGTATTCTATTTCTTCTAGTGATCCTTTCATGTCACCTATCAACTAGAAACTGATGGCGGTGAAGAGACTATAAATGTAAAATTGGTGTGATTACCGATCCTAATCCTTATCACATCTTCATTGAGCTTCAGTGGAATGGTCCCAACGATATTTATAAATGAAGGTGACATACAATTATCTGGGGGATGAATGAAATTTGGAATAGTGTACCCACCCTAGTGAGCTATAATTGAACCATGAAGTATTCAGAAAGGGCCACATATCCTCCTTAGGGAGCCTCCCCTTGAAATATACCCCAGAATGGCATATAATAGGGCTAGCATGGGGACCCCTATGTTAAATGTCTAATTGGATACCATTATGTCATCCATCATTAATGTTGTTGGAAAGAATCCCATCCTAGTATCCATTACTGGTAGAAGCCACCACCTTAAGAATTTCGAATGAAATCCAACATATGTGACATTGGGTTCTTGGTTTTAATCCACCCAAAGCCCTATGATTGATCTTCCCTTTTCTCCAAGATCCTCTAATATGAACCTCTCTTGCTCATTTGTGTCACAGTCTGGCACCACTTTCCTTTCCCCAACATCTTTACATCTGCGAATTTCTGCAGAAATATGCTACCCAACTTTGATTATGAAATTTCTTTTATAAAGTACATGACCCCCAGCCTCTCATTGGCCAGTTCTAACATAAGTCATGTCTGGATGGGAGTATGCGACCTATCCCCCAATATAATTATTCTTGAAAGAAAATCTTCATGTCGGTGCCCATCTAGAAGGATACCCCGGAAGTAATCAACGTCCAAAAGGATGATGGGATCCTACACATGACTAAGATGTATGGTTTTGGTATCAGGGGACCACAAAATGAATAGATATAGCCTGAGTTCTTTCTGGTGGTACAAATGGAACTGTGATGTCCACACTGCCATGAATAGACCAATGTGCTGCAATTCTGCTTTGAACTAATTGCATGTTTCGTTTTAGGTTATCTAGGCTAGATACCCTTAGAGAGGGGGTGAAAAAGTGTATGATAATTTAAAAAAACAAAACCATTGAACTATTTTTGTTGTTAGACAAAACCCACTTCTCACTCTCTGTCCCTTTTTAGATTATGGATGAATCTTAAAGCATTCCCATGACACCACAATTTTACATGGTTCGCCCTCACTGGGCTACGTCCAAGGAGCAGACACCAGTGATGTGTCGTTGTTCTAAATCCTCTATAATCATGTTGTTGTTTACAAGTTTGAAGCAGACTCACAATCCCGCCTGGTTTACATCCATTCACAATTTGAGAATACACTGCTCTCTCAAATGAAGTGAGCTCACTGCTTCTTCAGAGGATCCTCTCACATTTTATAGACCTGTAGGCCTCTTCATTATCACTAACGAATAAATATTCCACTGTATGTAGATGTACTTTTGAATCCAAATTTCATCCACTAATGAATACCCCCTTTCACCAGATCTCTAGCCAACACGCTTTGAAAATACCTTCGAAAAGCTCTATGCTTCACGAAGGTCTCAATTTCGCAAAGCTCAAACATGACTTTAAAATTTTCCTACCTCTTCGCAATGCACGCACATTCGTAGAGCTCAATACCAGATGAAGGAAACTACTTTTCAGATATCAGTACATTACAAATCTCAAACCATTGCAAATTTTAGGCTGTTTCAGTGTCCAAGTTGTCATAGAGAGAATTCCTTCGTGGAGATATATTTGCCGCCATGAAGATCCTTTTCTGAAGAACACTGCCTTTGCGAACCACCTTAACTTGTTGAGAGCAACAATGTTTTCTTGGAAAACTCTCTAAATATATAAAGGGGGTCAGTGTCTATTTATCGGTGATTCCACTGACCCTCTAACCTTCTGCGTGAAGTCAGCGCCATGTCAGCTCAAATCACAAAGCTCTGAAATTTCTACCAAAATTCACTCAATATTGCTTAGGACCACTAAAATTCTCAGATCATGCATCTCATCATAATTGTGGAGTGTTCCGTCAATTCCTTGGAGTCTTTCCCGCAAATTATCACTCACAATTACCTTCACCATGGTAATGCTCTTCAGAGCTTATGTTCGCGAAGCTCATCATAATAGCAAAGAACACCATCGACCATATTTGGGTCTTTTAAAATTCAATATCAAGAGGCCCATCTTCAGAAAACTCACGACTTTGCCATATTTTGATCATATCTTCAAGGAAATCCATATTTCACGATTCTCAAAAAACTCCAAATTTTGGACACCAAAAATATGGCAAACACTAGAAAACGGTGTCACCTTGCATATAATCATTTGTATTCCCTTCATATAGTTTGTTCCTTTGTCATGGTTTGTTGTTAACATGGATTGTTAGTAACATCTCTAGAAATGGAAAATTAACTATGGAACCCTTCTTTTTCAACAAACACCATCATCCAAAAAATGATGCAATGTTACCTTGAGGGGTTTTTCCCAACATTTGGCGTACCCAATACACCCAAGACCACTCATTGTTGAAATTTCTTTTAGTCCACAGGTCCCAATCATGTATCCTGACCTTGGTCTCATCGATAATGCTCTTTTATAATGTACTTTCATAATGGGACGCATAATCCTCGGCAACCAGCTCACCTCCCATGATGGTTTTGGTCCTTGGATTCAAGACATAGATGTCCATGTGTGTTGTTTCTCCATCATGATGGACATTGTTTGTAATGTTGTATCATGGAATATCATCCTCGCATGTCACCCATGACTGTGATGTATCCACATAAAATCCCATAACTGGTACCTACTCTAAAATACTGAAATCCCATGTCGGTAGGTTGTCAGAACAAACATAATCCTTTTAGGCCCAGGTCATCATATTAAAGAGAGTTTGAATATCAGATACAACTATCCTAGAAGTATAGACCTTAGGGTTCACAACCATCTCTTCCATCTGATCGGCATACATAACTTCCCTCCTAGTATCACTCTTATCATTAGCCATTGGTTTTGGTCACCTCTAAAAAATGAAATATAAGTTTGTGAAACAAAACAAGGTGGTCGCACGAAAAATCAAACGGTTGAACGAAAAATCAAGAGAGAGTCATTGAAAATGAACGTTGCTTGAAAAATTGTGACCAAAATCAATAAATTATGCACCAAACTGTATGGATTATGCAAAATGGAAGGAAATATTTATATACAGTAGAACTATAATGTTTATCGCATGAGAAATCATGTACGGACCATCGGACCCTCCAGGATTTTTTATGCCAAAATCATGTAATCTATGCACATGAAAAAGATTACATGCATATAATCCATTTTCCACACACCGCCACAAAGGGGTAAGATGTCTCAGTGTTTCACTCAGAATCCGACCTCTATGCCCCATCATAGATCCGATTTCGAGGGGGGGCATTTGATGATGCAGAAATTCGTTGGAGGCCTCAGGAAGGAATATTTGAAAAAACCAAATGCATATTTTGAAACAGCAACCGATTCTGGGGTGGGACAAAAGGCCACGCCGAAAATCTGACGGGTGATCCTAAAACTATTTTTTCACACACAAAACGATCCTTGACAAGATGATTTTTTCACACCAGTGTGGAAAGTCCCTGCGCGACCGATGTTTGCGCTGTGTTTTCCACGTAGTCTGAATTTATGTGTGGCTGCTGCCCCCAGTCACCTATAAATAGAAGGGCACCCCTCCCTTTTGGTGTATGAAGAATTTGAACAATCTCCCATGCACACAATAAACCTCTTCCATGTAGAAACTATGACTTTTAGGTACAACATTTTCCTTGAATGGCCTCCTAGGGGGTCCACCTTTTCTCGAAACCCCTAGGGCTATACCCTTACCCAATTCCTTTATTGATCTTTCAGTTACATGCAAATTACTTTACTTGCATGAAAACCTCATCCCACTACGCACAAAGATCCTCCAATTGAACCCAAATCGCCTCTAATTGTGCACAAAACTCCTTTTTCCATGAAACTCATCTTATTGTGTTCAACTATTCTCATTTGTGCACCTATTGTGTACAGACCCCTTCTTTTGCGTGAAAGACCCTCTTATTGTGTGTTCCCTTGAGCATGTCTTCAATGTCACTTTCTTGGACACCATCTTCAAGCACATAATACACACAAAACATCCATGTTTTACACCCTTCTCCTATACGACCCCCTTGGTTTGTACATAGAGATTTCAAGGACCCTTGGGCGGTGCTTCTCATTACGTTTCTTAGCCTTATTCTTCTTCGCATAGGCATACTAATGGCTATTTTTTTCTTTCCATAGCCACAACAACATGGGATTTTAAGTGGATCACTCCACAACACTACGTCGCCCTGGCATTGATGATTCGTTCCATTACCCAAGGGTTGGTGGGTATCAGTTATTTATGTCATAGGGGTGTGGAGTGAACCCACCTCATCCGAGCTATAGTATGTTAAACCACCAAGCATGATCATCCATAGGTCATGAAGTTAAATTGTATCCTCACCCAATAAAATAGACATGGGGCGCCCCGTCTCATAAATTCTATACACTGGCTCGTATCCACATGAATGAGATATTCAACACATGGAATGAGAGACTCTTTCATGGAGCAGTGTCTGTCCGTGATGAAGGGAAACCATCTTGGTGTAAGTCCCTATCCTTTGTTGTGGGAGGTAGCACCCCTACTCCTCCTCTCATCTTCCGTACCAATGACTAGAGAAGGGATGGGAACCAGGAACTTTGATACCACATCCCTCTCCCTCAAGGATTTGTCTCCATTGGTCCTCCACCCTGTAGTATGTCTGAATCTCTATCTCTCTTGATTTCTAACCACACAGAAGCCCCTGTTTCCTATTTGGGAAATTATCCACGAGTAAACCCATTCTACTTCTCGTGGACACACCTTTCGTGATTTGATGGTCAGGTATTTTTTTCCCCTAGTTTCAAACACCGACCATGACTCATGTGGGCTTAGTGTAAAAATTGATCATGGAATACTTCCAAGGATACCTTAACATGTAATCCCCAAATAATTTTGAACTATATGGATTTTGATCTTTATCCCCAAGGCAAGGTACGTAGGAAGCCTCCATGAGGTTCAAGACTAGCACATACTTGTTCCAACACATTAAAATCGGTTCATCTCCGTCCCAAAAAATGATAAACTGTATAACTCATTCCAAACTATGTGGACTTGGATCCTTGACTCCTAGGAAAGGTATGTAGAAAGCCTCCCTGAGATTCAAGCCCAACACCTACATGTTCTGACCCCTTTACATCAGTTCACATTCACCCCTCATGACAAGAAACTGTATCCCCCTTTCAAATTATGTGGACATTGATCCTTTCCCTCTTCAAGAAAGGTATGTAACAATCCCCCTTGAGGTTCAAGCCCAACACCAATCGGTCCCGACCACTTCACGTCGGTTCACCATCGTCCTACATGATGAAAAACTATATTCCCCCTTTACATCACGCATGATGTTAAACTATATTTTTTCAAACTACATGGGTTTGATACTAGTCTTCTTGATTGAAAATGTAGGAATCATCCCTAGGGCCCAACTCCAATGACATGTAAACTTTAGATTCCCCTTTGATTGGACCCACATCTCTGTTCTGCCGACATGGCATCAGACCATCTTGGACCTCCTTAGCGAGTATGCCATAGACTCATATTGAAACATGTGTGTTTGATCCTTGTCTACTAGAAAGGGTACATAGAAAGACTCTTTGAGGTCCAATACCAATTGATGTTAAGTTTTTGGAAGCCCAACAAGTGGTAATTTGTTGGAATCCAAATCCATAGTAAGCAGTTGAAAACCTAACCAGCGATAAGCTGTTGGAACCGCAATAGATGGTATGTCACTGGAACCCCAATCGACAGTATTCTCTTAGAACACCAAACAACGTTATGCCATTGGAATCCCAACCAATGGTAATCTATTGGAACCCCAACCAACGGAAAGCCGTTGGAACCCTAGTTAGCGGTAATCCATTGTCAACTGTAATCAGTGGAAAACCGTTGTATCCCCATACAATAGTAAGCCATTATAGCCTAAAATCGATGGTAATCTGTTATAGTCTCATTCACTTAGACACCCATCTCTGGTCTTCCCCCCATGCATCAGACCCACCCAGGCTGCAAACCACACGTAAGCCCCAACATTTCATCGAGTCAATTTCTTCTACGCACACCCCAATTACAACCCCAATCTTGAACTACATGGAATTTGATTCCCTGCCATAGGGATACGTAGGGAGCCTCCCTGAGGTTCAATCCCATCACTCATGTCCCATCATGGTCTCTCCCTCGATTACATGTGTTTCGGGATGGTCATTCCCCAACCTAGAGGTTCCACTTCCTCTAGATCCCATCCATGCATCCATTCTCACAAGCCACCTCCTCAAATGTACCATCACCCACTGAATTAAATGTACTTTGATTACCTTCCATGAGTATACAAATGAGGTCTCTTTGAGGCTCAAGCCCTACATCAATGTCATCCTCACATCAGTTCCATCCCATTCTCCATCTAATCTCAACCATTCATATCCACCATGATTCTTACCCTATCTAACACATCCTGATGAGATCATGTCACCCACTTTCTTAATGCTCTTAAAAGGAACCAAAAAACTCACCACGCATTAGCCCCATCATCAACGATCACTCTCCGGTCAATGTCTTATGAACAACTCCAACATCAATGTTCTCTGAGAAAAACCTCAGAGACATGACTATGGATTATAATTCCCCTCATTAGATGTAGGATTACATAGGCTTACGCACCCTCAAGAAGCCCTATTATAAGGGGATGAAACCCAGACACATCAATGTTCCAACATCCAGACATTCCAGCGATGTCCAACGTGACTACTCCCTAGATCGAAGTTTGCTTCCCTGATAGGACCCCTTGGAATGTCCTAACATAAGAAGCATAATTAACCGGTCTCCATGAAGACATGGCACTGGGAAGAATTTCACGAACAGAGTCTTAAGTCTATGAGGGAGACTTGGACTAATCAATGAGTTCTGAGGGGGAATCCAAGGAAGGAAGAGCTAATATTCCATCATCCCATTTAAATTAAGGAGAAAAATTCTCAGAATAAGAGATGGAGGCCACCCACCTTTGGAAACTGAGAATATAGGGCAATAAACAGCTCGTCCTCCATTAAAGGATGTGCGCCCCTGCGAAAGAATTAGAAACAATGTAAATATCAGTTCATATATTATTTTTTAGGGAAAATGATAAATGGTTATCCCCATTTTTCACTATGAAAAAAATACTAAGGATCTAGGAATATCATGGGGATTCTATTTCTATGGCTTCTAGATAAATATGATAGAACAATATAATTATTTTTATTTTAATATATATTTATATATATATATTATCATAAATGTTAAAACCTAAAATCTAAATTCCATTTCTCTATATATATGAATTTAAGTTTGTTTGAAACGTTTCCAAATATCATTGGAGGTTTTGTACCCCTAGTTTCTAGTTTGTAATGCTAACTATTTCACTTTATGTTTAAAAAGTGTACCAGTGAAGGTTGTGGGAGTTTGGGAAGCTTTGAATGAGTATTAGGTATAAATGGATGGGTAAATGGTCTATGCATGGTTTTCCCAAACAGTGCAGAACACCAATGTGAAATGGTGCAAGATTTAAGTCATTGGATAGTAGTCCATGTGTGGCCTAGGTGTGTTTTTTCCCAACTGTGCTTCTATATCATGCACCATGTCAAAACCAAGATTCTTTTTTTATACACTTTCTCATTATCTCTCTAATTCATTCATTTTTTACTTCAAAATGGTTCTAACTTGATATTTCTCTCCATAGAAGGTTGTGGAACTTTTCCCAAACCCTTTGGAGCTAACCAAAATCCCTCCCATGGTGATTTCTTGCCATATTCTCATGTTAAGTGCCTGATCCTCTTTGGTGTTGTCTCGTTTTCTTAGATCCCCTTCCCCTCCCTTCCCATTTTCATAGATCTACACCCGATACTCATTGTTCTATGATTGTTAACATCAAAAAAATGTTAGATATGGTGTTTTTCTTGATAGAGGAGGAGATCTCAAATAGTTTCATGGAATCTTGACGCTAATTTTTGTGGTACGTTTTCGTTCTTCATCATTCCTCTCATGATTTATTAGATAAACTCAGATCTTCTTCTCAGATCCTCTTAATTTTTCAGATATATTCATGTTATGGGACATCAATGTTAGTCATGCCAATTATATTTAGTTTTGGTTGCGATAATTCTACGAAAAGTGATCTAAGACCATTTCATAGAGAATCAACACAACTTCTTGTGTTTTCTTTGTATGTTGTAGAGTCTAATTAGAACTTTTGAGGTAGGTTTCTTCAATATTATCTCATCATTCTAGAATATATTATCCTAGTTTCGAATTGATTAAATTTAATGAAATTGAATGTGAAATATTTCTTCAATGTATGGAATACATATTTTTAAGTGATGATTTATCGTTTTTGTAAAAAAAATTATTCTTAGTGAATTGTTGTAAACATTTGATTAGTTTCGTGAATTTAATATAGTGATTATAAATTGTGGATTTTATGGAATATCTAAAATGTTTTTTGGGAATTTTATTTTCAAAAAAAAATTATTTTATTTAATTGGTTTGGCTTAGAAATGGTTATAATAGAAAAATGGTTTTCAAAAAAAAGATTTTTTTATTGAAAATGTATTTTTGAATTATCCTTCGGCATATTGGTGTGTGATATAATATTGTGCATATAGGTTTTGGATGAAATGTGACTATGTGATCAGTGCTAAAGGGTTACTTGCACATGGGATATAATTACCTTGTGACGACTAGGTAGATCGATGAGAAACCGCTCACGAGTATTGAATTATCAGAATGAAGCACACATATTGGATAGTATTAATGTGTATAATGGTTCAGGTATGAAAAACTGGGTATTGTGAAATGGTTTAAATTTTTTTTTAATATTTTTATAGAATGATACATTTTTGTAATTTTTTTAATAAAACATGTGTAATTATGGTTTCAACGATTTTTTATGCTTGATTATATTTATTTATAAAATTTTTTGGGAAATTTTTTATATAAACTATTTAATATAAATGTTTTTAACTCTTCTATCCATGTGGCGTGAATGGGATTCCATTGTGGAGAGAAAACTGAGTTTTATACTCTCACCTTATTTGGAATTTTGGTGATTTTGAAGATTCTATCTTCTTAGATAGGGGAAAAGTTAACATTTCATATTATTTTAGAACTACATCAGGATACATGGGTTGTTTTGTGATCTTGGAACATGGATCTTGGGGAGCATGGGGTATTGTAGTCTTATTGGAGTCCTCAGTTTCCTACAATTATTTACTTTTATAGTTTGTTTATCTTAAAAAATTTCACACTGTGAAGTTTTTTTGTTATGAATAAAGTAGTGGAATTGAATTTACTTGTTCATGCATAATATAGTGAACAATTTGGATATAGTTTGTTGAATTACTCATTTATTTCTCAAAGTGTAAATCTACCACCACTTTCATTCAAAACCCTTCATCATTTATTTCCATCATTTTCATCATTAATGTGTATCCTAGGGAATAGTAATGATTCGTTGTATTCTCATTCCAATGAGAATTAGCGGTTCATTGCAGTAAATATTCATGGAAGATGGAAAATAATCACCGACTGTGTGGAAAATAGTGATGAAGACATATGGATTTTCCAACATGGAACTTAACAGTTGAGATAGGGGTTTCAAGATGCATTTTATGTAGGTCGACTACACCGGAAATTCCATAAACTAAATGGAAAATAATATTAAAATGGAGTCCACATAGAGGATTTAAGGAAGTGATATGGGTGAGGATTTTGTATGGCATGTTGAGTAGAATGATAGAACATTGAGTGAAGAGAGGAAGAAATGAGTAAAAACATCATAGGAATTAGATTTTTCTAATTTAATGAGCATGAATCAAATGTAATTTTTAATTTTCAGATAATGTCACTCTCTTAAACTCATTCCACATCAAAGTAAGTGTGCATCGAGTACATCTATATTTCCCCCCATTTTCCATTGAATTCTAGAGCTGACGTTGGGTTTATCACCCAAACATAGCTTGTATACACCATATAGGTATTGGATGACTTGCCTGACCCCTTATGAATCTTTGGGAACACTATGTAGGTAGTATGTGCCCAATATGAAACCCAACCTCCTTAAGAGATTCTCAATCCTCTCCTAACACCATATGTGATGGCCATGTTCTATTCCATTGTGTGGTTGAGCATGGCTAGAATCCTTCCACAAAGAATTATTGAGATATCCCTGGAATATTTTCTACATTGGATAGTTTTTTTAAAATATATAATGTTTCAAATATCTAAAATTGTTAACTAAACATGGAATTTTTATTATCTGAACATATTTGAACTTAGTATATTGTTTTTATTTGTTTTAATTTGAACATAATATTTATTATATTAATTTTTTCATTCGTTCTAAAATTAAAATTTTAGTAATTATATTTTATTAACCATAATTTCTTATATAATTTTTGACATGAAAATATTAACACAAAAAATTATTTATTTTTTAGTGAATATATAATTTTTTTATAACTTATTAAAATATTTTTTGATACTAATTAGTAATATCAACTATAATATAATATTTTGTAAATATCAAATAAAAATTATAATTAATGATAATGATTATTTTAGATTCTAAATAAGCTACTTCAAAAGATATAATATTTTTTTTTCAAACCTATAAATTTTTCATAAAAATGTAATTTTTTTAAATTATTTAATAATTACTTTTTTTTTTAATGAAACATTTTATAATTTAGAAATATGTTTCCAAGATAATATTATGAAAAATTTAAAAATTAAATATCAAGTTAAAAAATATGTATAAATTTTTTTAATAAAAATATACATTTAAAAAATATTAAAATATAGAAATTAATATATTTTCACTAAAATGGTTTCTAGATTTTTCTATAAAATAGTATTCCTGGATAAATAATACCAAATCATTATTTTTATAATTATTTTTTAAAAATTGTAACTTCATTTAATGTCAAAAATATATTAGATTAAAGAAAATCATTACATATATTTTTCCATGTGTTAAAACACATTTTTTTGTATAATTATGAAAAAATTTGATTATTAATATTTTATAAAATTTAAAGATGTGTTTCGAATTTCTGGGTTACAACAGATGTAATGATGTAATGTTTAAGAAACCAATTTCCTTTTAGGGGTTTTGGTATGGTAAATGTGTTATGAGTACCATTTATTTACATTGGGTTTGAAATAATGAATTCATTATGATCTTATGGCACACTAATGTATTGATTATGTTCTTGGTGGGACCTATATCTCCATCAAATGCATTGGGTAATGATTAATGTTATATGAGCTCTTATGGTACATCATAGGTTATGTGAAGTTTGAATGAATGTACATGGCCGGTTATCCCAAGCTCGAATGAGGTTGTATTAGAGGTTATCCCAAACCTGAAGTAGGTACATGGATAGTCCAACTATACCTAACATGTTATTAATATCATAGTGGTTATCATTGATATAAGATCTGTTGTGATTTATTATGTGACACAAATATATGTCTTATCCAAGTTTTATTATCTCATTGACCATGTTTTTTTATTTGTTTATGATTCATGTCTTATGAAATACTATGATTTCTACCAAGGACCAGGTTCATAATCTATGATATGAAGGGTATCTTTTATAAAATGTTACTCACATGTGATCGTACCTTTATAGTTTTTTATATTAATATATTCCTCATTTACCTTTAATTATCATCAAATCTTTATCTTTATTATGTTTCCTCTACCATGGTTATGATGAAATGTATGAAGTATGATATATCTAAAAAGGGTTCTTGTTATGAAGATTTTAGTGCGAGATGATATTGATTAATCATGGACCTATTTTTTTAGTTTCCATGTTTCCAAATACACTAAACCATTATTATACTTATGCATGTATTTGTGAAAATTAATAACGATTAATCTAATATAATGTAATATATATATATATATATATTTAAATTCATTAGTTGATATAGTTTGTATCAATGGAAATGTTTATTTTACATTTGGGAACTGGGATGAGAAATCGACAGTGGGACCCCTAATGAAATTCATAATGATATATCTAGGGATATCTCTACAGATATCTCTAAGTATATCTCAAAAGATAAATCTATGTATGGTATGATATACTATAACATTGATGATGGATAATGAAAGTGAATTCAATGTAATTACACCCATGTATGGATACTACAATTTGACATGGCTTTGGCCTAATTTCACCATGTACTAATAAATATGTAAAGGTTGCATTGATTTAGACTTGATTATCACCTGGTTCAAGACAACGAGCCTTAAATCCCAATAGGTTTGACACTCCTAGGGGATATGATTTGGAAAATAAGAAACACTCTATGAAACATCTTTAAGGATTTAAATTGATGATTACTATAAATGAAATAGGTTAATCCTATGGCTTCATAGATTGAACATATGGTTTCATTATTTTGACAACCTATAAATGAATTTTAATGATTATGTGGTTGTACACTGAATAATTTTTCTAATGATTTTTCTTTTTGTTTTGGTCAACAAATGGAACTAAAAAGAAATGGGATACCATTGAATGTGAAATACAATGTTCTGATGGGAAACCAAATGGGATTATGTCTAGAGTAAAGGATTTTATTTTTATTCACAATTAGTTATCCTATTATAAGATTAAAAAATTTAACCATAACAAACAATTAGAATCATTAATGAGTATAAGGATAGAGTCCATTTAGAGATTGGGTGATGGAGAGAATGGAGGAAAGAAGATTTTGTTTCGTATATGTCAAGAATTTGGGAAGAAGAATACTAGGAATTATCCATAGCGTACGTGAATATGTTTTTTCTGTGGAGTAAAAGGAAACATAAATGATATTTTGGATGAAAAATGAATTGTTTATTTAACTAAATTGACGACAATAATTGTCTCCCATAGACATATTACTGGTATAATATTATATTTGTGGAATGTATGGGCATTATAATTATAAATATTCAAGGGGGAAGCTTAATAATAGGGTAATCATGATGTTTTGTGTAATGTATTTTTTTTATGATGAGGAGTCTATAGATGGCATATGAATGGAATGAGGAATTAAGGAATATGTTGATGAAGCCTAGTAAATGGTTAAATACTTATATATAATGACTGAACTATTTATATATTTGAATTCTATAATTATGAAATATATAAGTAATTTTGTATAGATGTTTTTATTATGGATGTGATAGAATATTTTCAATGGTACATATGAACTATAAAAGAGATTCAATGTAAAGGTTATATTTAATGGAAAATAAAATATTACAGGATATTTAACTCTTAATATGTTCTAGATGTTGATATAACAAGGTTTGGATGATGATATTATTTATTATGACAAATTAAATTTGACAATATAAATTACATTGGAACTAATTAATGATTTCATGATAACATAGTTTATTTTATCACTGAAAGTATTTAAATATTTTTTGGACTTATATAACATATTCAATAATACATGTTTTATTTATGTAATGAGGAATAATTTATCTATTCAATGAGATTTTATTGTTATTATTATTATTATTATCATGTTTCAAGATGATATATTACAAAGGTATTTGAAGATTTTTTATGTGAAAATTAAGACAAAAATTATGATATTTGGTTTATTTTGTTATGTTATGTTTTTGGGACATTATTTATAAATTTTTTAATTTTTTAATGGTAATAAGGTTATCCATTAATGTAATTGTTCATGCTGATCTTTGGATGAGAGTTTAGAGATTATTGTGTTATTTAACCATATGAAGATATATACATATTCGATAACATGTTTTTACCATTATGGTTTTGATGATATCCCACAAAAGAAGGAATAAATTATCACTCATTTACGGATCTTATGATCCATTTATATTTTTGGTTAAAAACTTCTTCTATACTTCTCAGAAAGAGAGATGATTTGGATATTAAAAAAATAACAACCAAAGAATGAGACTCTTCTATTAAAATGGAATTAAAGAAAATATTTTTTTTCATGGTATCTATCATGATAGTAAAAAATACTCAACGTTTTTAAAAATATCTTGGGATAATAATGTTTCCCTGTTCCTTTTATTTCTATTGAACAAATTGTATTTTCACCTACAATATATTTAATGATTTTTGTCATTGAATCTCGCCTTCCTATATACTCAATCATTCTCTATTGGTATATGGAAATAATGTTTCTCTTTATTGTCTGTATATCCAGTCCCCTTTGATTTTATCCACTTTGAGAAGATATTTTTTGTGATGATCAACCTAATTTAATTTTTGTTCTTCCAAGAGTAAGTTTTACTATCAATTCTTATGATGTGGTTTTTCTATGAATGATTATTCAAATGTAAAAAAATTTATTATTGAGATCAGGATCAAATATTAAAGATGCAATTTATTTAATGATGTAGAATATAATACCTTGAGATTATATATTTTTTCAAATAAATTTAATTCACTCGATTGCCTGTGTTATACACAACACAATGTTTTAAAAAATCTAGATATACTGTTAATATTATTATGAAAACATTATTGTGATATCCTTGTAGTTGAATTTGGGAGTATGAAGATACATAAATAGAATTTTAAAATCATGTATTTTTTTTAAGAAAAAATATATTTTTACAAATACTTCTTTAATTTTTTTTTAAATTCTATAAATTCATTAATAATATCACTTCTTCAAAAAAATGGTTTTATTACTTATTTTGATCAATAATACAATAAAAATTTTACTAGTTTAGAATATATATTTAAAAAAATTAAAGTCATTTTTGGAATCAACTCACCAAAATTATATTATGGTAATTTTTTTCATACTTTTATAGAGGGAGTAATTTTTTGATGAATAGTGGAAACTACTAATATTTATTAAAACAATAGAATCTTCATTTGTGAAACTTATAAAGGTATATATTTTTCAAAAAAAATTAAAATGAAAATTATTTCAATTATATATTTATTAATCTAGTTATTTTTATTGGAATAATATTAATTTTTATTTATTATGTTAAAATGTTCTATTGTTATGAAAAAATTTTCTTTGGAAAATTGTTTTTTCATAACATTTTATGTTTTATTTTAAATGTAAATTTTAAAATTTATTTAATGGAGTTTTAAAAAGTTCATTAAATATTTGAAATCAACAAAATTAATAGTATTTAATAAGGTCATCTTTTTTTCAAAATGAATAGTAAAACATTAAAAATTAATTACCACATTTGAAGGTAAAACAAATTTATCATGGGTAAAACTAAATAGATAACAGTTAAAATGAAATAGATACTATTCCAACTATTATTTTATGGATGTTATTTATCCTTATTAATTTATTATCTATTTTTATATTCTTCTGGTGTACTTTTACATTATGGTGTCCCATGTACAAAATATAATTATTGAAAAAAGAAAAAATGTCACCCATTGGATTTTAAATTTCAATTATACGTTCACGTACGGAAAAATCATGATGTGAATAAATATTGCTGGTAATTATTTGAAGAATGAAATTCATTTCCTGATGAAAAATTATTTTTAGTAATAATATAATTACTTAAAATTCTTATGCAATGCCAATACATAAATTATTTAATTAAAATAAAATTATAATAAATGATACCAAAAATGTTATAAGTAATATAGGATTAATGAATTGTTATGTTGAATTAATTTTTTTAGATTAATATAAAATTATATATATTTTTTGAAATGTTATATTTTGTTTTCACATTTTTATTGAGCTTTTTAATGTTGAATAAAATTAATATTATCAAAATAGAAGTTATTTTTATTTAATAATAAATAATAATTTATTGAGTGATTTAAAATAACTACACTACCAAACTAATGAAAATATATTTTTGTATGTTTAAATCTATTATCTATAGTTCATTTAGGGACCAATGGTCCTTTTATAGTAATTATATCGATCCTTAAATAATAAAACATTGTAACCATTGTAAAGGGTAAAATAAGTTTTTGCGTGATTCATGCATTTTTAAAAAAAATTAATTTCCCAAAAACAAGATATTATTTTTCTAATAAATTATATTTCAGAATAAAAACCCTTTGGATACAAATTTTCTATTAATGTTAATTTTATTTATAGATTGATATTTTAAATTTACTAGATAAAATAATAGTTACCATACAGGAATATAAAATGGTATAAGTTAGAAAACATATAAATTAATGAACAACCTGTTTAGAATTTTTTTAATGTTTCAGGTTCTTATTGAACATAAAATCCCTCCAAAATTTTATTTATCAATTTTTTGGTGACATGGGATGAGAATGACTTCCCATTATTGAAAATAATTATTTTTTAGAAAATTTCACTCTTCCCCCATTATAAAAAGATACCTCACTCCATAACTTTATAACAAATAATTATCCATTTGGATAGACAAATACCTACCAAAATCACTTAGAAAATCATTATCAATGTTAGAAAGAATGTTTCTTTCCAAAAATTCTGAACCTAGGGTCCTTAATAAGAGACCCAATGGATGTTTTTCTAAGGGAATGTAATTATCGTGACTAAACTATTTATTTTTTATTATACTCTTAAAAAATTAATTTATTTTATATTAGTTAAAATATAAGAAAATAGGTATATATAGTATAAATATATTTTATTATTTTTATAAAATAATCTATATTAATTTCATCTTTCCTCAAATAGAAAACGAAACCATCAATCATGTGAATGATGGATTACTGCCTCATGAACAAATGTAATTCATTTTCCATCACCACATCTTACGTATGGATGTAATGATGGATTTCAAATATTTATAGGATATTTAATATAATATTATACTTCATGAATTATAATATCACATATTCATTATTACAATCCATTTAGTTGTAATGTGATGTTGTAGCTCATGTTAATGGAAGACTACCACCTCACAAAGTGAAATGATTCATTTTTCACTTACAATTTACCTAGAAAGTAAGAAGTAAATTTTTAATTAAGAAATGAGATATATAATAAATAATAATTACACTCTAATGTTAATATAATATTTACCATTATATTATTTCACCATTCATGAAAATTGGAACATTCTTCCTACGTATGTACAGTCTACCATCTCTATGAACGTTGTACTTCATTTCCCTTAGCTAGGTTTTATGCATTACTATAAATACATATATAATGAATATATATGATATTTATATCATGGATAATATTCTGTATATTATTTAAAAATTATAAAATTAAAAGGACCAAAAATACCAAATCCAAACATTCCTGAAAAAGAACATAGTTATTAAATGAAACAAGATTTTAACTTGGAATTCTTAATAAAATGTTAATAAAAGGTCATAAGTAAAAAATATATGGTATGATATATATATATATATTCATGGTTATTTTATAGATTTATTAGAAGCATACATTTATTATATGAGTGGTTTGATCATGAAAAAAAGGATGTTGATACAAAATATAATGGATTTGTAGTCTGTCTTTAATTTCTGAGAGACATATGTCATATTCACAACATGTTTTATTTATGTGATGTACATACATACCCTTATAAATTTTATATCATTAATAACATTATTATAATTATTAATAATTTTTTATTTTATTTCATGATTTATTGGGAAGATTCAAATATTACCAAAGCAGTTTGAGATATTTGTCATAAATTCCCCTCATTGGGACCTATGTGATGTTATGAACATATCTTATTGTATTATGTGTATATATATAATTTCTGACATGTTATATATTTAATTTATTTACCCTCATGATATTTAATTTTTAATTTATATTTATTCATCCATGGGTCTAATGATTCAAAATATATTAAAGAGTTAATGGTATTTTTTATAATCTCAGTTTTTCAATATTGTTTATGATTATGCATCTGTTGAAGAAATATTGTATTCCATATGTCATGAAAAAAAATTATTTTTTATTTAATATGTTTATTTCCATAATGTAAATGTTTTACATTCATTTTAATGTATTCAATTCCTCAATATTTCAGAAGACATTTTTAATGATGAACTACTATATTTCACTCTTTAGTCAAAAAACATTTTCTATAATATAAATGTTTTATAAAAAGTAATCAATGATTATTTTATGTTAAAATAGTATTTTTAAATGTAATTATTACACATTTTTGAAATTTAAATAAAATTTTGAAATTAAACTCCATGTTATTTTCCAAACATGGCCAATTTTTATTTTCACAAAAAATAGAAAAGAAACATTTTATCTAATGTGTATTACAAGAATATAATTTTCCACCATCATGAAAAATCAATGCTATAAATATTAAACAAACAATTTACAAGTATATTTTTAATGAAATGGATTAACAAAATATTTTTTGAATTTCTAGTTTTAAAAGGATTTTTTAAAGAATGGTTATTTTCCTCATGAAATTTAGAATTTGATTTTATTCTCAAAATAATATTCCATATAATATGGAATCCTTTGATTTTACAAAACACTTATTGGTGGTATAATACAATGATATCATATTTACTATTTCTCTATATGGTTTATTTTTATAATTGGATGATTTTGATGAAATTTGTTTTTTTCACTGGTTATTCTATGATGAATTATTCCCCAAACCCATTTATTTTCATGGGTTTTGAAATGATAAATTAGTTATGAATCCCATTTATTTCTTGGGATATAAAATTATGAATGTTTTGAAAAATTTGGGTACTCAAATGTATGGATTATATAATTTCTGGGACCTTTATCTTCCCTAATAAATTAGTTAATGATTACTTTTAAATGAGATCAAATGGTACTTAAGATAGAATATTAATCCTGAAAGAAGGTACATAAGTGGTTAAACCAATGACAAAAGAGGGTACATCAGAGTATATCTTATGCTAAATTTACATATACATGTTATTATCCCAATTATAAAAGTTTATGTTATCTTGGTGGATATTCGTGAAATAATTTCATTTATTATTATATTTATTCCACAAATCTGTATCTTATGCCAATGTTTTGTTCTAAAGGCTCATGTTCTTTGATTCCATAAAAATTATTTATTATATAAACTACCAATATTTATTCTATCACTCATGTTTATGATCTATTATATGTATGGTATATTTTTTAACGGTTATTATCATATTTGTATACAGTAATACTTACGTTATGTTGACATATCCCTTTTTTACCAATAGTGAGAATCTGATTTCACACATTATTATGATTACATTACCCATGTTATTATTACTGGTATTTGGTATCATATTTATAGGAAAGGAACTATTTATAGAGAATGGTATTTAGAGGGAGATGATATAGTTCAATTATGAACATGTTTTTTATGTTTCCAAGTATCAAAATATGTTACAAAATTATGATCCTTAAGAATGTATTGATGCAATGTAATGAATATTCATATAAAAAATATGTAACATATATTCATGAAATATTGGGTTTTTGTGATAATAAGATACTTTTTTCATATCACTAACACCTATTAATGGATAATAAAATAACAAGTGTGAAAAACCATTTAGTATTCGAATATACTTGGAATTCAATTGCACTATTTCCTCCATGACCAGGATCAACTATTATTTAAGGTGTTGGAAAATTTTCCTCTTTCCATCAAGTTGATTATTAATTTCTCCCCTGTGTATCTTCCCCTTAGACTTATCATCCCATAATTCATGGGAATTTTTACCTTTTATGTCAATTTATTATTTTATATTGGTGTTCATATAAGAAATTGAATCATTATGGAATAACATCCCTTACTTAATTCATTGATTTTTCATGACCAATTATTCCATTTCCATAGAAATATAATCCTTATTATCATTACTATTTTTAAATTATTTGGAATGAATACACTTATCATTGGAATCAAAATTATTATTTTTACCTTTAAAATTAGTCTCCTCCAAATCCTTAAACTACGTGTCACTCATTTCCCATAGATTGGTAGCCATATAAACTTGTTTATTCTTCTTGATTATTAAAATTTCAACATTGATATATCATTTTTAGTGTTAAAACATAGATATATTGAGAGATATTATCCTTTTTCATCATTTTGTTTTCTCATTGTGTCTTAGGATCAATCTCTTTTAATAATTTGATATCTTCCACCCCTATTGATAATGATATATAATCATCAAGAATATATATAGTAGAACATATCATATTAGGATCCATAGATAATCGTGTAATATCATTAAATGGGATAATAGTTTCATAAAAAAAATACACATATACATTTCTTTGAAAATCCATTAGGATTATTCATTTTAATGAAAATTTATCCTTAAATGGTTATATTTTATAGAATTATAATGGATTTATAATTCTTATTTATATTATTTACTTTTTGTTTCTCCAAAATATTGTACATGATAATACAAATTTTCTCAAAATACAAATTAGATTACATTAAATATAAAATAAATCAAAAAAAGTAACATATGATTTGATACAAATTTTTATAAAATTAATAGATTTATATTAGGTATATCATAATGGATGGGGTGAATGATGATATTAAACTCATCCCAAACTTAACATTAATTCCTCAATCTCATACAAAACAAATTAATATTACCCAAATTGTTAGTTGGGGAATCCTTATGTATATATCCAAATAATGATCTTATTATTATTTAAATAACATATACCTTTAAAATATTTTTTTATTAATCTAATAACCCATATTAATTATGTTATTTATTATATAATATAAAACATGGAAACTGGATAAAAATATATTTCCTGGTTCACCCAAAATGGCATAATCTATGGAGAAAAAATTGTATTATTCCAATGAACATGAATCCATTAATTTCACTATTTTTTGATAGATTTAGGATATTCTAATTCTATTATTGGTGTCAATCCAATTAACTATTTTATGGATAGATCACCACCTCTTAAAGAAATATCCCTTCACTCCTCTCCTTTTATAACTCATATATAATGTGAAATTACTTTTCAATGAAAGCCAATACAAATAGACATAACTATTGTTATTACACTGAGTATGTTCGGGTTCATTTGATCTCCATTATTATATTTCATGGATCAACTTTGAACTTCACCCTGAAAAAAAACAACACTTTCAACTGTTTATCATGAAAACTCCAAAATCAAATTATTTAGAAGGATGTTAAATGAAAGAAAGTATCATTCTTTCATGTATTCCAATATTTTGGTAGACTCTCCCAAAATGGTAGATATATCAATTTTCACTTATGTTATGAATGACTTGAAACTTCATTATTATGGATATTTATTTCTATATAATTATTTACTTCTAGAAGTATTTCTTCTCTATTAAAGATTAAATTCTCTTGGTTTCTTCATTGAATATTTTCCATTAACCTTTAGTATAGTATGAAAATTCATCCAATATAAATCATCAAGTCTATGTAAAGACCACCCATTTAGTTCCCTAGTTTTCATCTTAAAATTTTGGAAAAATAAAATAAAAATTATAGTAACTCAATTCATTCCGGGAATTAAAGTCATCATCATGACCATATGATTGTCTTGCAACAAAACCACATGTCCAAACTCTTATATATACAAATTGGGGAACCATACTCCACAAAATTTAATTATTAACCATTTATTGTCATGAATATCACCTAAAAACATGTCATAAAGAATAATTCAGGATTCACTATTTAGTCGTACACCATGGAATGACTTTTCTCATCAAGGAATGATCTTTACCAATCATACCACATAATACATAGTTTATCACAAACCATAGTTAAATTCCATAGAACAAAATAATCATATGGTGTAAAAAACATTACAAGGGTAGTTCCAGAAATTACTAACAACATCCCCATCATAGTGTGGAAATTCCTTCCAGGATTACTATATTTCATATACACTGCATTAAATTTTAGAATAAAGAAAATAATAATATTTGTGATCCTAATATTTATTGAAATGATTATTACATTTTTTCATTATGGTTTGAAATTAACTTACATAAAGAGATATAATATTTTAATAAAGTTACATATTCCAAAAAAATTATATTTATATCTACAATTATACTCATTATGAGGAAATTGATTTTATTATGTGATTACAAAATCGTCTCCAAAATACCCCAGATCCTAACTCACATGGGGTCTTAACATAGTGTTAGTTTAAATTAATGACACCAATAAATGAAACCATTCTTTTGACACTAAATTTTCCTGGAATAACATTAGTTTTTCATGAAATTTCACCCGTCCGTCATTTTAATGGAAGCCTCACTATGTCGTTCCATTTATCCAAAGATGAAACCATATTAATAATCATATTCCATGAAATTTTGTTAATAATAATTCTAAAATTGATCATTATATAATTATTATTTTCTAACTAATAAACACTCACATTTTAGCTTCACCCATAGGTAAATATTATATATATAGGTGTTTCTCTAAGACATTGCCAATTATTAAACTCATTATATCATATAATGACACTTATATATGAGTATGGGTGACCATTATGTATCCAATGTGCTTCTCTAAGGAATTTTTAATTTTACAGTCAATGTGAAAATATTTCATTTACATATATTTGTAAAAATCATCATATTGTTATTTTTTGGATAACATTATAAGAAATATCTTATGAAACTAATCGGGGATATTTGGTACCCTATAAATTGTTTTTTTTCTATTCTGTTTTCTATATTTTTGAAAATATTCTTCATAAAAAAGCCTCAGGCATTGAATATTATTGCTTTCCAAAAACCACATCCCTTGTTATATGGAACCTTTACTCATTTAATGGTCCCCCCTTATAACGTCTAAAATATTATACTATCTGGTTCTAGAGTAATGTCTGGAAATATGGATCCTCTCCTGGAATACTCTCGAAAACTCTTGTTCCTATTCTATAACACGTTATGAAAGTCTATTTTTTCATAACATATAGAAAAACAAAATACATAAAAAATAATTGAGTACTAGATTATAACATCTATAATAACCTATATATTCTAATGGACTTCAGAAGTGCATAACTCATATAAAACCAATAACCAACATATGTGGAAAATACAATTATCACGTATAATCAACCTGGGTTAACAATAAATCGACCACAAACATCAACCCTTGATTTCATGGTAATTATATCACACCCATGTTTTAAAAAATTCAGCGCTATATCCTTTATCACAATGTAAATTTTTTTCCAATTTTAATGTCAAAAAAGTTATTAATACCCTAAAATATTTTCTTTTGTGATTATACTCAAATTTATCCAACAACACTCTTGTGTCCTCCAGATAGGCCGCTTATATAATTTCCAATATGTGCTCTGAATACAATGTCTTATGTGTACTAAGAATATATTTATTCATAATAATTTTATCTAAGATATATGAATATAAAATTTATTGACCTCCGTATTATTTATCAATAAATTATCTAGTCTTGTTTTCTTGGAATTGGTTTTAAACATTAATATAGGGTTTTGTTGTGCTAATTTCACATATTTAGTTGATAAATGGTGAGATATATGTGGGTAAACAACATTTTTATGATGGGGTTTTTATTGATGAGGATACTCTCTATTTTATTAATGATGTGGGATAGTTTTTGGTAGAAATTTTTCTATTTCCCGAGTGGAATGAATGATAAATGTCTATTTGAAATGATATTTAATTTTACTAAATGTTGAAGACACCTTATTAAATATCACTAGTATTGATAAAACTATAAAAAATGATAATAGAGTGATTAAGGTCAAACTAAAAGGATATTTATAACTATTGGGTAAAGGGGGAATTCATTTAGTATTGAATTAGAGTAAATTAGAGAAATTATATACTAGGGAACTGTATAGAGGATAATGGGTGTAATAAAGGTTAAAAATTGACTATGTATTATTAAAAAAATTACCCTATCAATTTAGGATAAAAATATTGTTGGTAGGAGATCATTAAAATGAAGAGTTGTTTAAATTTTTAGGGAGAGGAACATGATATAATTTTGGGTTCTTCCATGATTTTATTGGGGTTTCCATAATTATGTCATAATATATTCTATTATACTATGATATTATAGGGAAAATGATTGAATTTTAGTCATTTTCACTAACATAGAATTTATAACACCATTTTTATCAATATGTAATAATATTTTTGGATGGGATTTATAAAATTAATACCAAATAATTATAGAAAATATATTAGAGAAATATCGTGTAATTTATATTTATTGATATTTCCCTTGTTAATTTTTTGTGTACTAATATCCCTAATAAATTTAGCATTACAATATAGTCTTGATGCATGATATTTAATTTTTAAATTTATATTCTATATATCAGAATAATTATATTATAATCTATATGGAATTATTTTCCCCAAACCTCACTGAAAATTAATATTTTCACGTTACAATAAAATCATGTACAATTATTTTTTTCCTTTGTGATTTTATTTTATAGATGCACAGTCATTATTAAATATGCATAAGATATTTTTGTTTCCATAATATTGTATAATAATTATAGTCTGATCATATTTTATTATTTAGTTTACATGAGTTTCCATGAATATATCAATTCACAAATGATTCAGCCCCATATTAATAATGATAAAAACTTTAGGTCCATTGATATCTTAATTTAGATATTCTAAGAAGAAACTGCTTACAATGTGGTTGAAGTATATCATTTCATTATTTTTTGTTCACAAAAATAACATATATTTCCTTAGTAATTAGTTAACTACTATTATCTAACATCTCAATTGTAATTTTCCAAAATTTTATGATGATATTGAGGTATTTTAAAGAAATTTGGTTTTACATCATTGAGAAGTCACTAAAAAGTGAAAAAAATCCAAATATGGGAATTCAATTTTCTTAAGACTAAAACTACAAGTATAATACATTATAAATATATAGTTCTGTTTCCTCCCACTTAAGGTTTTATTTAAAGTTAAAATATTGATGTACCTAACGTTTTATCATTAAAATTTCAAATACATGACAGAAAATACATTAGAAAATTCAATGTAATTCATTAAATCATACCTATTCACTGTGAGTTAAGGATCATAGTTCTTTTTATTATCCAATACTTTGTGTTGCTAAAATTATAACACTATAAAACGATTAGACCATTGGGATGTAAGAATAACAATAAAAGAAGTAAATGTATGTTAAAATACAATATCCGATTACTGTTGATTCTAAATTAATATATATTGTGTATACCACATTTTTATATTTTATTTGTAAATAGTCGTAGTATTATAATAATTCATACAGATCACCTTCAAGTTATCATGTTTTGATACTTACATCTTGGGAACTTCTTATTTTTAAATTAAGAAAATTTATATACCAAAACATTTTATGGGAGGTGGAATGGTTTCTTATACACCAAACAAATTAGAGACATCTAAAGTAGTTTTCTATATGAAGTCATGTATGCCAAAAAAGTATAATCATGTTTCTTTGAATAATATTTTAAAATCCCATTGACTATGTTTTATAAAATTTTATTTATATCCTAGCCTTATACTTTCTATAATTTTATTATTTAGGGGTTGTATAGAGTTCTCATATTTGATCATTTATTATAATTTTATTTCGCTCATAGAAGTACTATTTAAATTAGATCTATAATCACTAATTAGTAGTTTTGGAAAATAAAACATCATGAATATGATTATTGTCAAATTTTTTTTACCACATTCTTCACATTGGTAAAAGTGGATTTCTCTTAAACCCATTTTTGAACATAATCAACAAAAAAAAATATATGTGCTTCCAAATGTATTTTTAATGGTTCCCCAAAATTTAATAGTCAACAATTAAAATAACCCAACTAAAATAGTTGGTTGTTATAAAATTTCAACTCTCATAATTATATTCTATATTATTCGAAAATTATTAATGGTTTCCATAAAATGTCTCACATCATAATGATGTTTAGCATAAAACAATATTCTATAATGTATATTCACCACTATTATTTCAAAGACAAGTTTTCCTCCAAATTGTGATGTGTAAAAAACTTCCAACACATTTCTTACTTCCATATCAAGAACACAATGTAGGATCTACCCATATCTATATTTTTTAAATATTAAAGGCTCATAAAAATAGTATTTAACTTCATCAATGAAACTCTTCCTCTATTGTTATGTAAAATGTTTATATTTTGTTTCACTAGAAAAATAATTAATAATTTATAAAAAACATTATCATGAAATCAAATCTCAATTTAATAAAAATTAATGCATAATTTAGTCTTCTATGTCATCCCATTGATCACATTATATGTGAGTAAACTCCTTAAATGATGGATTTTTTATGAGTTGATTTTCTAAATTCATCTTATTCAGGATTTCAATGTAAACCATCAATGAAAATAATACCCCCTTAATTATCCATGGCTTGTAATGTTCCTTGTTGAGAAAGTATTCCTCTAATATAAGATTAATATAACCTATAACTTTCTAATGTATAATATATGACCTAAAATAAATAAAATTATAGATCATAGTAATAATTTTTTTATGGTGGTGTAATTCAGTTAAGATTTAGAAAAAGTCAGAATTTTGTTATAAATGTGCCATTATACACTACCAAATCTTTGAACAATGAGTATTCCAATAGATTAATCTATCCAATTACATATATCATATATCATATTTTAGTCTAATTAAATAATTTTTAGATGATTCGAGATTTTATTTAATAAAATTTATTTTCATTGGAGATGGAATTATCCTGAATAATATTTAATTATTTAATTATGTAATATTGGGTATAATGGATTTACATGTAAAATACATCTCCTAATACACATCAAAATATTAAATGAATAAATATGTAACACCCCAGGTAAATAAAGAGTATGAAATTTTCACATTTATCCATATTTTTGAATAAAATATTAATATAACTATAAAGGGGATGCTATGCTCGATGGCGCACCCAACACGCAACAGCGCGTTTCTTGGGAATCTTACGTTGCACTCTAATAACAAAATAATATTATTTTAAAAGGTAGTTAACGCCTAGCTGTTGTGATGGCGGGAATGAATAGAACTATCTACAAAATTATTATATATGTTTGTCAAATATTTTTACTTTTTACAATAAATGTTATAGGATTAAAAATGTAAATGAATCCAATTTTAAGCGTAAACATTCTAATATTCTTTAAAAGGTCGATTAACCGCCTTTTGATGGAGAACCTATTTTAAATCCAATTTTTGATAATTTTATGTGTTATATTTGACAAAATAAAATTCTTCTTTAGAATCAGGACATCAAAATTTACTTTGTATAAATTTTTGGTATTTTTCTGATAAAGTACATTTTTAAATGAATAGTGAAAAATGTTGTATTTTAATTCAAAACCTCTTTTTAATATAATTTATTTTTATGTTTATATTATCTTTTAAATTGGTTTTAAAGTGAAATTAGAATATATTTTTACCATTAAATCCAATGGTGGTCATTGGAATTAATTTCACTTTGAAATTGGACTTAAACTAGTGTCAATATTTTAATAGATATTGTTTCTTAAAAACACTCTATTTGTTTTGACAGTGGGAATTAATTATTAAATTAATTAATGAAACATATATGTTTTTAATTTTTTAAAATAGACATCATTTTTGAATTCGGAATATCAAATATAGCCTAGGGTGAATTTTTGGTAATTTTCTGAAAAACATCAATTTTTGATGAATAGTGAAACCACCAAGTGGTACTTATAAAAACTAATTTTCCGTTTAAATGAAATTTTTTCACCTCTGTGTTTTGAATTTCAAAAATCCTACATACATGGTTTTCATTAATAAGTAATATGTGGATCTATGGGATTAAAATAATTTTTTGGTGAATAGTAACTTATTATGTTTTTAAACGCGAATAGAGGTAATTAGTGTAGTTTAAGGTAAAAATAATGTTTTAATAATATTAAATGAACTAGACACATGCCCTACCCTCATTGGATGAGTCATGGCCGACCAAGACAATCCATGGGTAAACTTGGGGACCCCATGGAGCCACTTTGGTTGGAAAATGACATAAATACCTTTTTATTTAATGTTAAAATTAAAATGACACAAACATGAGTTGTTTTACTAAAAAACATTTTAAATGAAGTTATACAAGTAAGAGTTTTCACTATAAATATTCATTTGAAAGATAAAAATATTTCCTCCATCATAGTATTTTTTTATAATTTTTAGACATTAAATAAATGAAATTATTTATGACATCATGATGATGCAGCGATGACCTCATTATTTAATGATTTAAATAAAATGGAAAGATAATGTCAAATCTAAGACATAAACATGTAAAAAACCTATTTTATGGGTGTATTTCAAACCCTTATCACCTTATATTCTAAACACATCAAATTGGGACCATTAAAATCTGAAACACATTCTAAGATAAAGTAACATTTCATTACTTTCCAAGAGTGCCCCTCCTCCCCTCTTATAAAAGTCCCTCACCTCTACCTCCTTACCCCCACTTACAAAGCCTTTGGATCGGCCAACCCCTGCCCATTTTTTCTCTCCACTTACCTATATTACTCCTTGAAGCCTCACTTTTGGAAGAAGTCTTCCCAAGGAAGCCTTTGAGCTCAAATAAAAAAGAGTTACCCAATTTTAAGGTAATGTCTTCACTTTTGTTATTTTGTTTTATTTTGCTTCTCCAACCCCCTAAACTCTTTTTATTCATTTGTTTTTTAACAAATCAAGTATATTAATTATACTAGGATGTTGTTATAAAAATAATTAGAGCTAAACTTATACACTCATACATCAAATGGTTAAAGAACATACTGTTTCTGTGGATGGAGAATTTCTGCCTCACGAAACGATGATTGTTCAACACTCATATAACACCTTAAAAGGTGTCCATTAAGATGTCACTATATTTATATATGATATATAATATTTTTATATTTTACATAATCTTCTGTATTTTTCTTTGGTGGCATACCTTTATGGTTACCATTGTGGGTAAAGACGATAATTTCATTTTAGGAAGTGTGGACTACCGCCCCTCAAAGTGATTTGATTCGTTAATGCCATATGTGAGATATATAAAGGATGTAGTTACAGTTATTATATATGATGTATGTTAAATATAAATGATGAATATAATTCTGTAATTAAAATATACATACCTCTCATTTAGTTTTAATTCCATTAATATGACATAAAAATGAAAGTAGTGTTCATGCGTACATACGGCTTACCGTCTCCATGAACGGTGCATTCCATTTCATACCTCTAAATGATTATGTAATATTATAAATACATGTATATTCTTGATATATATGATATATATGATATCGAAATCATGAATAAAATTCTGTATATAATGAACCTTTGACCACATGAACAACAGGTAATTGTAAGAAGTCCACTTTCGACTTAAGAACCAAATATCGACAAAACAAACATTTTTAACTTAAATGATTACATAATGTTTATAACATGGAAATAAGTGATATGAAAGGAATAATGAACTTTAAAAAGGTTCTTAATCTAGTATAAATTAACTCAAGTTTATTATTCAGGATGTTAAAGAACGATCGAGTCAAGTCGGACCCGAGGAAAGGGATCCCACTCCTCTCTTTATTTTTAAGTACAATCTTTTATGTCATTCCTTTTAAGATCATCTTTCTTATGATTGGGATGTTATTTTATATTAATACTACTGTACTTATTATGTTCATATGATGAGAGACCCTATTTTTCTCATCAATCAATTTTGGAAGTTTTGAGTGGCGCCAATAGGCTGCCGAATTTTCATAAGAGATCAAACCTCTCTCTTTCTTTTTAAGTACTCTCCTTTATGTTACCTATTTTAAGCTCCTCTTTGTTATGATGGGGTATTTTATTTTATATTACTCTTTCTGTATATTTTATTGTAATATGATGAGTGACCCTATTTGATCTCATCAATCCATTTTTGGAAGTTTTAAGTTGCGTCGTTAGGCTGCCGAGTTTTCGTAAGGGATTTTTCATCTCACTTTTATTCCTGTGGGATTTACGCTACATTTGCCACAATTTCCATTGAGTGGTTTATATACTACCAATTATTTTACTCATTGGGTAATATACTTTCACTTATGAGTATTTACATCAATGTTGTATTGTCTTTCTTTCATGGGGTGTATGTCTGGAAAGTTACCCAAGTCGGTAAGGGAACCTTTCACCCTCCTCTTTTTAAAATACTTCTTTTGTTATGTCTTTTAATTCACATACTATTATGCTGGGATATGATCTTATATATCCTTATTGATGTAAATTTTATATCCAAGTGATGAGATACCCTTTATCTCTCTCATAAACTCTTTTTCTAAAATTTGATGTGACACCGTTAGGCTGTACGGGGAACTTCATAACACAATTTCGATTTCTTTGGGTTCAACATGTAGTTACTGAATATGTCATCCTTTGAGTATGTGCGAATGACCTTTGATTGTTTTACACTTAATATCCTCTTATATTGGGTGTATTTATATTTTTCACAGATAATTATGAGATTGATTTATCCTTAATTTAAGGAAACCTTCTTTACATGGGATTTCATCTCATTTTACATTTCTATTGAGACTTCATTGTTGTTATGCACCAATTCACTCTTATATGGTGTATATACTGTCCTTTGGAATATTATACCATGAATTCCTTTATTATCATGATATTATAAAGTTATGATTAAATGTTATTCCTCAATTATTGTATTCAAGTGTCTCTCATTTTGTTAAAAACCCTTTAACTAAAATATGGTTTTAAATGTTTAAATGATTTATTCTTATAAATATTTCTCATTAATATCCATGTTTTCAAAATGGTTTTAAGGATTTATTTATATGGATATTAATGTTTTAAAATGTTAAAACCTTCAAAGTGGTATGGGACACTTTGATTCAAATATCTCATTATTAAAAGTTTTAAATGGTTTTGAAAATGGTTTTTAGAATGGATTTATTACTTCAATATCTGAAAATGTTATATTGTTATTGAAATATGGGAATGTTATATTTTTTTATGCTTAAGTTATGTTCTATGATTATGTTATGGTTCTTGGAAATTTTTTATGAAGATGGGTGGTTCCGTGATAAACTAAGGGCGGGTGAGCCCGATATAGCTCTCCAATGCATTGGGTAACACAAAGGGGTTAAACGTTAAGGTTTCTCCAAAGAGATTTAGGGAATATACTGTGGTGGGTATTCCAAACATAACCAATAGGGTTACTCTCTACGTAAGAATGTTAAGAATGCCTCAAGTTACCTTTATGTCTTATGATTTCTATGATTTATTCATGATTTGATGAGGTATGTTAAAGTGCTTATGTTTTATGAGTAATGTATGATTTCATTGATTCTTATGTGTACATGTACTCGTGTTTCATTTCCGTATATTTTTATATCCCTTACTGAGCTTTTTATGCTCATCCCAAGTTTTTGAAATGTTTTTCACAGGTCAAGGGAAAGGTACATGATATGATGATAGTGTCAAGGAAGTGTCAAAAAAAATCCATGTTTTATTTTAAATATGTTTCCATTGATGGGAAAAAATTAATACTATCATTTATGTAACCACTTTGTTTAAATGTGGAATGTAATGCAAGTTTTATGATCTAATTCTCTAAAACTCTAAACCTGAAAAGATCCTTAATGTGTAATCTTGTATTAACTCAAGATTAAGTAAGGTTTAAGGCTGGGGCCTTATAGTTGGTATCAGAGGTCGGTTTAGATAACTTTAGAGGTTAAGGTATTCTTTAAGCATAAGTGACATTACCATAATGGTTAGGATTTTAGAAAGAGTCCTAGTTTTAGATAAAGTGAATGAGTAAGTATATCGTAGTGTTTATCTTCCTCATTAGTACATGATGGTTTTGTTGATATACTCACACTGACCTTTTTGGTTTTAGTTAATTGCCGGATCTAGCAGGCACCAAAGAAACAGTGGATGTGAAGGAAATTGTGATAGTTTTTTGAGAAAGAAACTGAATGATATGGGAGCTGCAATGAGAACTCTTGTGTTTATCCTCAACCAACTATCTGGATTCATGATTGACCATCTAAACCTTGGTGATTTCTCTAAGCATCATATATGCGTGAAACAAAACCCTACGGAACTACAGGCAATAATCATAAAGGTAAGTGTGTTCAAAAACCATTGTGTCAAAGATGTGGAAAGAAACACCTAGGAAAATGTTTCAAAGGGATATAAATATGCTATAGATGTGGAAATGAAGGTCATAAAGCAAGAACCTTCCATAGAAAAAGGAAGTATCAAGTTGACTCGAGTAAAGGGAATGAAGTTCTTTCTGAGGGATCAATTGAATGTTTTCAATGTGGTGTGCATGGTCATTATGAAAACACAAGTCCTATGAAGAAGTTTCGTGAATGGGATCACCATGATCGTACAAATATTTGTTTACCAATACCTAATTCCATTCCGATTGAGGATGAAGAAACTGACAATGACCAATCAAAGGTATGAATTATTTCATAACTTTTGTTTTCCTATTTTGGAATCTTAGGATATGATTCATGATTTTGTTTGTAGGAAAGAAGTATTTCAGAATAAGTTGGAAAGGAATGGTTAATGGATCATGAAGAATTTTTAATGAGTACGAAGTCAACATATACGGGCTTCAAGTGTTATGGTGAAATTCCTAAGAGTATTAAGTCTCTTTTGATGATGGGGTTACATTAGAAGACTTTTTATAGTATGTGTAACCCTGATGTTTAATATATGAAAATTTTATTCAAGGAATATTTATCTGTTCTTTTGTGGACATAGTTATAAAGAACCATTTGGGTTTATATGATCCTTACTTTTGAGGTAATTATGGGTTACTATATGTTATGATGGAAGTGAAAGGCATGAGATAAAATTGAGGTTAAATTATGTTATGGTTATTTTTGATGATTTTATCTCTTTTTGTGGAATGATTTTAGAATTATATAGTTTTGGAAAATGGACAACACGCAGACCGTGTGACAACCCATCATGCCAGACAAAGCTGTGGGAATCGAACCCACAACCAAAGTGCAACTGGTATTTATCGCCTACCACTGGACTACGTGATGTCCCTAGTTAGTATGACTTATTGTTTTTAGTTAGTTGACCTTATGAATTAAGAGTAAGTTGATTTTGGGTTATTTAAGAAAATTATTAACCTATCATGGAGGATATGTGATTAGGTTAATTACTTTTCAATACGAGACTTTAGGAGCAACTGATGTTGTTTGGAGATAAATGTTACGATTTAAATTGGAAGACTATGTGACTAAATCATTAAAATATATTGGTTTCAATCTTAGTTTGGTTTACTTTGAAGAATTTTATGGACAAATTGTTTATCGAATGGTCCTCGTTGAACTCTGGGGTTTGTTGGAAAAATTTTGGAGATTAAGAATAGATTTTCTTTTTATAAAGGGTTATCCTTTTCTAGATTATCTGATCTTGTACTAACCTTTTTGGTTTTGTTTTTGGTTAAAGTATAAATGCATCGGAATTGTATAGTTATCTTTTTTTGGATTAGGTGATTCTCTAGAAGTTGATTATAGTACTCTTAATGTGAATAGTTCTTCCTAAATACTCGTCTTTTGGGGAAAGTATGAGTCTGTGTAAGAAATATAGTAAAAGTTGAAAGTCAAAATGACAAGTAATTATGTTTCCTTAAGATCACAAATAAATTCCTCAATGAAGAGTAACATAAAAAAAGTGTTGTCTGTTAACTTTTCCTACTGGGGAATTGAATACTGTTTAACCCATCACAAGTTTGTGATTTTCTTATGGTTAACTTTCTCCTAGACATGTTTACTATCACTCTCCATCAGAACATGACCCTTTTTTTCCCTCCATGTCCATATTTTCATACATGGAATCCTATTATGGGTTAAATCGGGTGACCTTTGTACTTATCTTTCTTTATTTTAAAGTGATTTGTTTACTGACTCTTGTTCCGATGTGGGATTTTCAATGAAGTTTCCAAGCCCAATTTTAAAATTGCGAGGACCTAATTCCCAAAAGGGGGGAAGGATGTAACACCCCAGGTAAATAAAGAGTATTAAATTTTCACATTTATCCATATTTTTGTGAATAATATATTAATATAAATTTAAAGGGGACGCTATGCTCGATGGTGTACCCAACACGCAACAATGAGTTTCATGGGAATCTTACGTTGCACTCTAATAATAAAATAATATTATTTTAAAAGGTAGATAACGCCTATCTATTGTGATGGCGGGAATGAATAGAACTAACTACAAAATGATTATATATGTTTTTCAAATATTTTTACTTTTTACAATAAATGTTAGATGATTAAAAATGTGAATGAATCCAATTTTAAGCGTAAACATTCTAATATTTTTTAAAAGGTCGATTAACCGCCTTTTGATGGCGAACCTCTTTTAAATCCACTTTTTGATAATTTTATGTGTTATATTTGACAAAATAAAATTCTTCTTTAGAATCAGGACATCAAAATTTACTTTGTGTAAATTTTTGGTATTTTTCCGATAAAGTACATTTTTAAATGAATAGTAAAAAATGTTGTATTTTAATTCAAAACCTCTTTTTAATCTAATTTATTTATATGATTATATTATCGTTTAAATTGGGTTTAAAGTGAAATTATAATATATTTTTACCATTAAATCCAATGGTAGTCATTGGAATTAATTTCAATATGAAATTGGACTTAAACTAGTGTCAATATTTTAATAGATATTGTTTTTTAAAAACACTCTATTTGTTTTGACAGCGGGAATTAATTATTAAATTAATTAATGCAACTTATATGTTTTGAATTTTGTAAAATAGACATATTTTTTGAATTCGGAATATCAAATATATCCTAGAGTGAATTTTTGGTAATTTTCTGAATTACTTCAATTTTTGATGAATAGTGAAACCACTAAGTGGTACTTATAAAAACTGATTTTCTGTTTAAATGAAATTTTTCCACCTTTGTGTTTTGTATTTCAAAAATCCTACATACATGGTTTTTATTAAGAAGCAATATGTGGTTCAATGGGATTAAAATAATTTTTTTGGTGAATAGTAATTTATTAAGTTTTTAATCGCGAATAGAGGTAATTAGTGTAGTTTAAGGTAAAAATAATGTTTTAATAATATGAAATGACCTAGACACATGCCCTACCCTCATTGGATGATTCATGGACGACCAAGACAATCCGTGGGTCAACTTGGGGACCCCATGGAGCCACTTTGGTTGGAAAATGACATAAATACCTTTTTATTTAAGTTAAAATTAGAATGACACAAACATGAGTTATTTTAATAAAAAAAATTTAAATGGGGTTATACAAGTAATAATTTTGACTATAAATAGTCATTAGAAATATAAAAAGGTTTCCTACATCATAGTATTTTTTTTATAATTTTTATACATTAAATAAATGAAATTATTTATGACATCATGATGATGCAGTGATGACCTCATTATTTAACGATTTAAATAAAATGGAAAGATAATGTATCATATAAGACCTAAACATGTACAAAAACTATTGGATGGTTGGATTTAGAACTCTTATCACCTTATCATCCAAACAAATCAATTTGGGACCATTAAAATCTGAAACTCAATCTAAAATAAAGTAACATTTCTTTACTTTCCAAGAGAGCCCCTCCTCTCCTCTTATAAAAGTTCCCCACCTCTACCTCCTTACCCACACTTCCAAAGCCTTTGTCTCCACCCACACCTTCCCATTTTTCCTCTCCACTTCCCTATATTACTCCTTGAATCCTTACTTTGGGCATAAGTCTTCCCAAGGAAGCCTTTGAGCTCAAATCAAAAAGAGTTACCCGATTTTAAGGTAATGTCTTCACTTGTGTTCTTTTGTTTTATTTTGCTTCTCCAAACCCCTAAACTCTTTTTATTCATTTCTTTTGTAACAACTCCAGTATATTAAATATACTAGAATGTTTTTATATGAATAATTTTAGATATACTTATACACACCTACATCAAATTTTTAAAGAACATACTATTTCTGTGGATGGCGAATTTCTGCCTCACGAAACGATGATTGTTCAACACTCATATAACACCTTAAAAGGTGTCCATTAAGATGTAACTATATTTATATATGATATATAATATGTTTATGTTTTAATTAAGCTTCAGTATTTTTCTTTTGTGGCATAACTTTATGGTTTCCATTGTGGGTAAACACGATAATTTCATTTTAGGAAGTGCAGACTACCGCCCCCTCAAAGTGATTTGATTCGTTAATGCCATATGTGGGATGTATAAAGGATGTATTTAAATTTATTATATATGATATATGTTACATATAAATGATTAATATAATTCTGGAATTAAAATATACATACCTCTCATTTAGTTTTAATTCCATTAATATGACATAGAAATGAAAGTAGCATTCATGCGTACGTACGGCTTACTGTCTCCATGAACGGTGCATTTCATTTCTTACCTCTAAATGATTATGTAATATTATAAATACATATATATTCTGGATATATATGATATATATGATATCAAAATCATGAATATCATTCTGGATATAATGAACCTTTGACCACACGAACAACATGTAATTGTAAGAAGTCCACTTTCGACTTAAGAACCAAATATCGACAAAACAAACATTATTAACTTAAATGATTAAATAATGTTTATAACATGGAAATAAGTGATATAAAAGGAATAATGTACTTGAAAAAGGTTCTTAAGAAAGTATAAATTAACTCAAGTTTATTATTCAGGACATTAAAGAACGATCGAGTCAAGTCGGACCCAAGGTAAAGGATCCTACTCCTCTCTTTTTAAGTACACTCTTTTATGTCATTCCTTTTAAGCTCATATTTCTTATTATTGGGATGTTATTTTATATTAATACTACTGTACTTATTATTTTCATATGATGAGAGACCCTATTTTCTCTCATTAATCAATTTTGGAAGTTTTGAGTGGCGCCGTTAGGCTGCCGAATTTTTATAAGAGATCAAACCTCTCTCTCTCTCTTTACGTACTCTCCTTTATGTTACCTCTTTTAAGCTCCTCTTTGTTATGATGGGGGATTTTCTTTTATATTCATCTTGCTATAAATTTTATTGTAATATTATGAGAGACCCTATTTGATCTCATCAATCCATTTTTGGATGTTTTAAGTGGTGTCGTTAGGCTGCCGAGTTTTTTGTAAGGGATTTTTCATCTCACTTTTATTCCTGTGGGATTTATGCTACATTTGTCACAATTTACATTGAGTTGTGTATGTACTGCCCATTATTTTACTCATTGTGTAATATAATTTCACTTATGAGTATTTACATCAATGTTGTATTGTCTTTCATTCAAGGGGTGTATGTTTCGAAAGTTACCCATGTCAGTAAGGGAACCATTCACCCTCTTCTTTTTAAAAGACTTCTTTTGTTATGTCTTTTAATTAACATACTATTATGTTGGGATATGTTCTTCTATATCCTTATTGATGCAAATTTTATGTCCATGTGATGAGATACCCTTTATCTCCCTCATCAACTCATTTTCTAAAATTTGATGTGATGCTGTTAGGCTGTCAGGGGAACTTCTTAACCCAATTTCGATTTCTTTGGGTTCGACATGTAGTTATTTAATATGTCATCCTTTGAATATGTGTGAATGACCTTTTATTGTTTTACACATAATATCCTCTTATATTGGGTGTATTTATATTTTTCACACATAATTATGAGATTGATTTATCCTTAATTTAAGGATACCTTCTTTACAGGGGATTTCATCTGATTCTAGGTTTTTATTGAGACTTCATTGTTGTTATGCACCAATTCACTCATATATGGTGTATTTACATTCCTTTGGAATATTATATCATGAATTCCTTTATTCTCATGATATTATAAAGTTTTGATTAAATGTTATTCCTCAATTATTGTATTCAAGTGTCTCTCATTTTGTTAAAACACCTTTAACTAAAATATGGTTTTTAATGTTTTAATGATTTATTCTTATAAATATTTCTCATTAATATCCATGTTTTCAAAATGGTTTTAAGGATTTATTTATATGTATATTAATGTTTTAAAATTTTAAAACCTTCAAAGTGGTATGGGATACTTTGATTCAAATATCTCTTTATTAAATGTTTTAAATGGTTTTGAAAATGGGTTTTAGAATGGATTTATTATTTCAATATCTGAAAATGTTATATTGTTATTGCAATATGGGAATGTTATATTTTTTTCATAAGTTATGTGTTATGATTATGTTATGGTTCTTGGGCATTGTTTATGATGACAGGTGGTTCCGTGATAAACTAAGGGTAGGTGAGCCCGATATAGCTCTCCAATGCATTGGGTAACGCGAAGGGGTTAAACGTTAAGGTTTATCCAAAGAGATTTAGGGAATATATTATGGTGGGTATTCCAAACGTAACCAAGAGGGTTACTCCCTACGTAAGAATGTTATGAATGCCTCAAGTTACCTTTATATCTTATGATTTCTATGATTTATTCATGATTTGATGAGGTATGTCAAAGTGCTTATGTTTTATGAGTAAAGTATGTTTTCATTGATTCTTATGTGTACATGTAATCATGTTTCCTTTCCATATATTTTTATATCCCTTACTGATCTTTTTATGCTCATCCCAACTTTTTGAAATGTTTTTCACAGGTCAAGGGAAAGGTACATGATATGATGATAGTGTCAAGGAAGTGTCAAGAAATAATCCATGTTTTATTTTAAATATGTTTCCGTTGATGGGAAAAAATGAATACTATCTTTTATGTAACCACTTTGTTTAAATGTGGAATATAATGAAAGTTTTATGATCTATTTCTATAAAACTCTAAACCTGAAAAGATCCTTAATGTGTAATCTTTTATTAACTCAAGATTAAGTAAGGTTTAAGGCTGGGGCCTTATAATATATTTAGACATTGGGATTATAAAAATTTTAGTATTAAGGAGGAATGAGAAATTTATTGGGTAATATTGGACAGATTAAATTGGTGACATTTTTATGATGTTATTTACGGGATAAGTTGAAATAATTGGGATGTTATGACTTGACATAGTGATCACGGGATTTAGTAGTGTTTAAAAATATGAATTTTAAAGGAATTAATAAATTTATATTAATATGTGGAATGTTAGCTTGATATTATGGATAATATTTTAATCAATAATTGGTATAAAATTAATATATTTGAATCAATAAGAATTATAAATTATATTAGGATTAATGGATTTTGGATTGTTGGATTAGGGTAATTATTTATTGGATTCTAATTTACATGATGTAATGAAATCAATTAGATGATTATTATTATATAAATTATTGAAATTGATTTAATAGTAGATATTTTTATTACAACATGGAAATTTGATGAATTAATTGATAGTGTAAAATTATTTTTTTGGAAGGTAGCTAGTGGTCATAATTTGAGGCTATGTTGGAGTGGGAGAAGGAATATTGGAAAAATATTTAGGATAGTTTTGAATCATTAATTATAGAGAGTAACTATGGTGACATGGGATTAACATACATAGATATTAAATAATTTTTGTGAATATTAATTACATTACACAAACATGTTCCTAAGGGAAGTAATTATTTATTGTCATTGGAATCTTTGAAACCTAAAAAAACAAGTACATAGATAAACAAAATCATATCCCACTATGTTCTTAATAACTAGAACCTTTATTATGAATATCTTATATAATACATTTATACATAAACCTAGGGAATAGAAACATTAGATAGGGTGTCCTCAGATACATTGTAAGGGTAAAAAAGGGAGATATAAATGAATAACATGAACGTAAGGGTATGAGAACATGGAAGTAAAATTTGAAAACCATACACTTCATATCAAATATCACAATCTAGAGTCATAGAATAATGGTTCCTAATTCATAATACATGTATTATATAGTAATTAAAATATAGTGATCCATGAGATCATGACATGGCCTTAAGACAAATTTCTTTGGCATACACATAAGCATAGAAAATAATTTTCATTTTAGTTATGGATAATTGACAAGGATTTCATATTAGAATGGGTTAAATCCCCAATATATCAAATTAATCAAGGTTCACTCCCAGGAAAATCAAAGTAGACAATATCCATTACATAAATGGGTTCACTCCATGTTCTATCCTTTTCTATCACATGAGAAATAAATCACTTCTCAACACATTTGAGATAGATATAGGTCCCATTAATCACATAAATAAAATAATACATATTTCTACCATGAGATCCCAAAAAATGCATCACATCATAACCTATGAAATGAAATTGGTTTCATAAACATTTAATCATACCATAGCCTATAAAAAAATCATCAATGTTTTTAATCAATTCATTATTTAACCATTGAATAACTCATGAAAAAGGAAGTGGGATTCATAAGAAATTGATCATGGTATAAAATATGGGAGGGAAACAAGATTCACAATCACCATGCCAAAATAAATATACAACATTAAAACTAATAATTATATTAGTATATTTGGGTTATATTCCCCATAATTCAAATGTTACAATAAAAAATTTCATCTTAGATAGAAATTTATTTTGATCAATCATTTGAAAAATTTATTTAGGGAAATATATATTCATGCTTGAAAAACACTATTAAAAAAACATTTAGAAAATAATTTTCAGTGAAATTAAACTTGAAAATTTATAATTAAATCTCTGAATAAAATAATAGCAGTACTGAAAGAATTTTATTTTCATGTTGTAGATGTTAAAACAACGATTCCTTCCATATTTCGGTGAAATGAGAATGTTAATTGCTTTTAAAATGACATGAAAAATCCTTTCTTAAAAATTTAAAAATTAAATATGTGTTAATTGTTTTTATTAATAATAGAAAATTTTAAGAAATTATTGAAAATATATTTTTTGAAATAAACATGGTTTTGGAAGAAGATGGGTTCCTGAATGAATGGAGGAATAATGTAATAGTTTATTTTAAAAAACATGTTTATTTTAAGTGCAAAAGGGAGGAAATTTGTAATATTAATGTAAAATATCATGAATTTCCATAGGATAATATAATTATTGAGTTTTATGAGAGATATATTATTATATTATATCATTAGAAACATAATCATAAACAATCATGATAAATGGTTAGATTTTAAAATAAAATCATTACCACATTGGAAACAATATATCATATGTCCCCATTATTTAATTATAAAAATAAAACATAAGATATCATGAGGATAAATTAGTTCATTATATTAAATTTAAAATGGTCTTTATATACACCTCATAGATGAATATAGGTGTGTCACATAACATATGTCTCGAAGAAAGTAAAATGAGACAAAAACCCTAAGCTTAAGTCATGACTTCCTTCGTACATGTTCAAAAATCCTATATAATAAATATAATTTATTTATAAATATACTAAATAAAAATATTTATATGTACTTGTCTAAAACCATATATTATTTTATTAGGACCTCATATTACCCATTCATTAATAATTCCATGTTTATGTACCATTTTTCGTAAAAAAATCATTATTATTTGTACATGTATTGTTTTTTTATTTTCAGGAATCATGCTTTATTAATTATTTAAAAATATCCATAATGTTAACCATGGTATATATTTCATATATATTTTTTATGTATGTATTTATGTTATTCAATAAGATTTAGCGACATAAAATGAAATACATAATTTATGTAGACGGTAGGTCATATATACACAAGAATGTTGTTTCAATTTTTTATTATACTATAATAAATATAGCTACATGGAATATTATCATAATATAATATTTCCAATTCCATATATTTCACATATTTTCATTAAACACATCCTTATTACCTTCCATGTAAAGTTAGAATTAATCACGTCACTTCACGAGGAGGTAGTCTACTGTGCACACGAGCAACATTTTCATATTCCCACAAAATGAAGAGTATAAAGGTTTGTTTGATATAATAATTTCATAATTATAATAAAACATAAATAAATAAATAACCTATATATATATATCATCTTGTTCATACTTGATATATGTTAATGGAAAAACAAATGACATCAGTTGGTGATGTGGTAGTCTTCCATATGCACGAATGATGATTTCATAACCCCGTTGATGGAAATGGAGATGGTTGTATGTCATTAAATATACATAAAACATATCAGTATATGGAATACACTATGTTTATTATATTATCATTTTTTAATAATAATTTAATGATGTGGGGGAAGAAATAAAACAAAAAACACTCATTGGTGAATGTTACCTCTTTTACGGTTATCCCCCATAGGTTGATAGAAAAATACTACCTATGATGGTTTTACACAGAAAAAATCCTTTTATGATTATTGGATAGATATGTAGAAGGTATTTTTGGTAAATATGGGTTTATGGTGTGAATATTAGATGAGAATGGGTGTCCATTTATAAGTGATGTGAGTGGCATAATTGTAATATTTTGAATGAAATAATTACACCCATGTCTGTTTCTTCTCACAAGTCTCCAATAAGATAGTATTATCGACCGTTTAATTGAAATGGTAAAAATATATATTTAAAATGGGTTTTTTATAAATTATATGTCATTTTCCCCCATTTTCATTTTAATCTAACCCCTAGTAAATCCATTTCAATGTTAACTGCAGTAAATAATTTCTACACTTTTTACTAATATTTTTTTTCAAAAACTAATTTAAATTTATTTAGAAATATTAATTATTGTAATTACAAATATGGAATCCAATTTTAAAATTTACATTCTCGTAAGTGGAAAATGTTAATTTTATGTTAATCCTGTAGACATAACGATAAAACAGGTTTCAAAATAGAAAATCTTCAAATGCTTAAAAAAATAATATAAAAATTCAATAATAAACGAAGTCCATTGAACTAAATTTCTTTAATGAATTTAAAATTTACAAATTTTACCTTAAAATATTTAAAATATAATATAAAATTATATATAAATTAAATAAAATGGATGTTTATAATTTAAATTCCATATTTTTCAATATTCATAAAATATAAACTTTTCATAATAATCAAAAAACATTATACCCATATAATATTTTCATGTTGATTATGAAAATTATGTTTATTATATGAAATTAATTTTCAAAAAGTGCGAAAATTTAATTTTATTATCATTAAAAAAATAAAATTACTTTTTTTTAGAAAATATTATTTTCAAAATATATAATGACATAACCACAAATTAAGTACTTTTTATAAATATTTTGTCTTTATATAAAAAAAATATATTTAATATTTAAAAACTAGTTTTTAATCTTAATATTTCCATGTTTATAAACTATGTTATAGTGCTTATGTTTAAATAACTTTATTGATGTTATAGCATGTTTTTTAATACTCAATGTCATGAATAAAGCAAGATTACCCAGTGTTGTATATGAAATATGATAATCTTGGTTTTTCTTTTAATTAAATATATCAATGAAATTTAATTTAATAACAAAAATTCATAAAAGACTGGGTTGTTCATTTTATCCCCCCTAAAATGAATTCAACCCTCAAAATGCATCACACTGATAAAAACAATGGAGGATACTTATTCCTCAAAAATTCCACAAGTTCATATATAGCATCTTCAAATAGTGGATTCTACCTAAAGAATTGAACAAGTAAGTAGTTTTGTTTCATAGAATCATCCTTATACAATGCCAAGTCACCATATATTTTTCATCATAAGAAATATCATTTACCATTGGTATGAAATTTGAGTTCAGTAAATGTGAAGGGTCAGGTATGTACTTCATCAAGAGAGAAAAATGGAACAAATCATGGAATTGAGAGAGGTTTTGTGGAATCACCCAATGATATGAGACAATCCTTATAGGATCAAAAATATTAATGGGATGATATAAATTGGGACAATTTTTTTGTTCTTCAGAAATCATGTAACATTATTCTATATAAAAATTTCTATAATCACATTTTCCCCACCATCAAATTATAGATCACATAGGTGATTATTAGTGTATCATTTCTAACAAATCTCAGTTACCATTATTTCATTACTATTAAATTTAACCTTATCTACCATTTCTTTAGCTATCTCACATCCCCATATCATTATTTCCCCAACTTCCTTCAAAAAATTTATATATCTATATTTATTTTTATAGATGGTATAATAAGAAGATACTTGATTTCGTGAGTAAAATTTATTATTTTAAGAAAACTCAACTAGAAGATGGTGTTGATCCTAGCCAATTTTTAAATCCAAAGGAAAATGAAATTAATATAATTAGAGGGCTTGATTTTTCCTCTCAATATGGACATATTTCTGAGGGTGATATGAATTATTGAAACTCAAATCCGTATAGAGATATTTTTGAAGACTTCAATAAAACATTGAGATAAACCCAAGATCTTGATCAAACGTAGTGGAATTGTTTTTCTCAATGCAACATTATAACATCCTTGATGTATATCCAGGAAATATTATATAAAGAGAAGTATTACCTAATAGTTATGGAGTGTGCAAATTTAGTAATAAGAAGGACTGAAACCCATATAGAATTATTCCATTTAGACATTTTTGGGAGTCCAATGAAAAAATTCATAGGGATTTTTCCCATTTTCACTATAGTATGTGTAATGGATGTAACATCCGGCTCATAAGTTTTTATACTTAACATAATTTCATACAAAAAACCGAGAAACAAACACTTTAATATCACTCATTATGTCATCCCATCAGAAATAATCTTTAAATATCAGTTCTTTTGTACATCAAAGATGAATAAAAAATAAACAAACTATGATAATACTCTAAAATGTCCTTAAAATATGTCATGGATAGAACTCATACATATTTCTAGAAATGTATTAATCCTTCATGATTTAGGGTAGTCTCTAGAACATTTACAACCTTATTTTGAAACTCAAAATCTCTCATGTATGCCTCTTCAATAAATAGATGGATAGATGGTTAAACATTCAAATGAGAAAGTTAAGGAATATCTAATTTTCTAGATTTCCATATCATCCTCTTAAATTACAAAAATTTCAAATCATCTGTGATCCTCATCATAGATAATCTATAATGATCCTTTTGACTCAAATATTCATCTCCCTTGTTCACATTCTTATGGTTATAATGTACTAAAAATTCAAAATCATTAATCATCTGTAAACATCTTCTATAAAGAATATTACTCTCTTTCCATTTGAATGTATAGTTTTAACTTTTATAATTAGAATATATATCAAACTATTCTCCACAATGACAATGACTCTATAACTTTAATGAAATAATTACCGCAGTTGGCTCCAAATCATGAGTTGGGTAATTACGCTCATGACTGATCAATAATTATTAGGCATATGATATATCCATATCGTTATATATAACTAAAATCATAATTCATTCTTTTATGCATCACTATATTTTATAATTTCTTCTCGAGTTTTGATAAATTTAAGCATATAATCACTGACTAATCTTCCCATCAATCCATTGAAATTTTCCTCACATTAATCTATCCATGGGAACATAGATCCCTTCCGAGTTGAATTGAACAGAGGGTTAGATAGTAATTAGAAATTCCCTAAAACCTATTGATAATATCTAGCTATACCGAAAAGCAATAGATCTCTGTAGGAATGGTTGGTCTGGGACAATATTCAATAGACTTCATCTTTGACGGATATGTTGATATACCCTCTCTTAAGATTATATGACCCAAAAATGAAACCTCAGTTATCCAAAATTCATAATTTTTAAATTTTTCTTACATTTTATCCTTCATTAGGGTCAATAGTAATATTGTTATGAGGTATTAATGCTCTTCCATTCTTGGTCAATTTTTAATAATATCATTTATAATGCATAAAAAAAGTGATCAAGGTAATATCTATATAATATAATCACTAAATCGATAAAGATATCATGTGAATTCTTATGAAAAAATAGAATCACTATATATTCCTAGTTTCAATACCTTGTACAAAATGTTTTCTTAGGTATAACCCCCATCATAATCCTCAATTCGTGATATCATGAATGAATGAAAATGTTGTAAAAGTATTATGATACATGAAGTTTATCAAAAAAGTCATAAATATAAGTAAGATGACAATTATTACTAATTTTGATCTTTTTTAGCTCATGATAATCATTTTTTTATTCTAATTGATCCATATATAATATTTTTAGAAAAACTAGGTGCACCACAAGGTGAAAAATTTGTCCAATTGAATACCTTTTCGTGTTTTTTATAATTTCTCTTCTTCAATTACTATAACTCTGTTGAGCCTATTATATATGAATTATTTGAATTTGGTTTGGAATTAGGTATGATTTCTATAGAAAAATCAACATCACATTTTTGTGGAAGGATAGAAAAATATTATATAAATAAATCAAAAATTACCACATGATAGACATATCATTGATTCTAATTTTCTCCCAAACTATTCGATATAATCACCCCTTATAAATTGGAATTAAGGCCAATACCATGGATGTGGTTTCCACCAAGATTTGGTACTTATTTTCACATTGATTAAAAATCATGGGTTCTTTTATAATATAAAATTTTAATTCCCTAACTTGACAATTGATATGGGATTTATGTATAGAAATCAAATACATTCCAAATATGACATTAAATTTAACTAGAGGTATAATGATAGGATACATAAGATGGAATATCACACCAAAATAAACCAGAGAGGATTAATATAAATGGGAAATTATTATCATAACACTATGGGTTTTCACTTCAAATTATATTTCCAATAATTTAGATGGCATCTTGAGAGTCTTATCAAATTATTTAGATATCAACTAATGTGTAGATCCGGACTCCAATAAGACATTAATAGTTCCCTTTCACAGTGTCGTTGGCACACCCCACATCAAAAAATGTGATCTTATGATATTTCACTTTGTCTCTTAGCTTAAGAAGATAATTAAATAGGTTATATTCATAAAAATTGGGATTTAATATTTGGTTATCATAATATTGGTAATCCTTGCATTTGAAACACTGATGTTTTGATGGAGAATTCTGTCTTGATTGCTATATATTAACTGAATTATCTAACTTATTACCCTCACACTAGAAATAAATTTCGAGATAAAAATTAATTCCACACATAAATAATTTAATATTAATATTATTAAAATTTTCTACATCCTTCATCCCACAATTTGAGTATAATGGAAAGATCACAATCTTCTATTTATAGTTCTTATATTATTACTTTTATTCCTTTTTTCTCTTATTATCAAAACCATGAGATTGATATATAAATCCAAAATAAATTATATCTTTAATAGCATATATAATAATATATTCATATATAATAAAGTCTCCTTTGGAAAATTCGATTTGAAAGCTAAGTTTTAAGCCACATAATAGTCATCCAAACTTGCATTCTGGAGAGATGATATGACCATAAACATACCTTAGAGGTCATATAAACTTTGACTCGTAGATACCAAAAAATTCATAATCATTTCTCTTTATCTCATGTAACTATTTCAAAAACATTAGTATGAAGAATAAAATGAATGTAATTATTCAAAAATGTGACCACGAACTCATCCCAATCCATGGAGTCATTTTTATCCTATAACCTCATATTCATGATTAGTGTCTGCCAATTATCCACTTCACCTTCCAAAATCTAGAAAATAAAAATGAATTTTTAATCTTCCACACACCAGATAATAGAAAATATATTTTCATTGGTTCAAATCCCTTTTTTAGAAACTAGTGGATCTGAAGATGAACTAAAAGAAGTTGGATGTTTTCTCATGAAGGACTCAACAAAATGTATTTCCCTCTATTTTTTGTTTTTAATTACATCATGATTCAATTCATGAGAAAGTTGTTTTAGAATATAAAAAATATTTTTTATTTTATATCCCATAATGTGTGGATTATTATGAGGACAGTCATTGAATTCTCCATCGTACTTGGCATTAATACAGTCACTTCAGGTTCCAACCATTGAATAAAACTAAAAAGAATATTATAATAACCAATAATCATTAAGGGGAACCACAAAATACTAAAAAAATCAATTATAGGATATCTAAATCATGACACATTATTTAATTAACTATACCTTATGTTTATTCTTCATGATGGCCCATAAAGATTTTCTTGAATTCCTAAAGCATATCCCCTGGTAGTGTAAATAAATGTGTGTAGCCAGGACTATTTTTCGGAACTAGGTGATCATTGATTCCATATCAATGTTCCCTTTTGGATTTATTACCCTAAAGTACCTTTATGATAGAGTCGCATCCAATAGCTATATCTAGACATGGATATAATTTCAGAGAAACATATCAATCATTCCTTTACAAAAATTCGGGAAATATTTCCTATACAAAGATTAATCCAAAAACATATCCTTAAACATGACCATAGGGAACTCACTATGGTTTTCACATCTTAGTTTTTAATGGTTATCTAATTATATCATGTAATATCAAATATAATGTCCTAAAGATATTTCTAGTAGACATAGTTTTTTCATATCAAAGTATAAAATGTAGGACACACCTCTTGAGTGGGACCAACCACCATCCAAATTGGAATCCATTTTGTCACAAATCCCACCGAAATAGTGTGATTCCTCATTATATGCTCACACATGAGAGTTACCAAGGACAATATTACTAAATTTTACAATTATAATAACTATAGAGACCCAAGATTATCATTCAAAAATAATAGTGATTTTTTATGAATACTAATTACAATACACTAAATGATCTTTGAGGACCGTAAAATTTTAGTGTCACTGGAATCTTGGAAACATAAACAATTGTTATATTGGTAAGTTACATAATCTCCAACTATGATTTACATAATTAGAACCATTATTAGAAATATAACACAAAACATATTTATTCATAAAATAGTAAATGTAAATATAAGAAAGTGTATGCTCATATGCCTAATAAAAGTAAAAAATGGTTCTATGTAAGCATAAACTAAAATTAATGGTATGCGGACATGAGAATAACATTTTAAATCATACATTTAATATAAATGATCATAATATCGTGTCATGGAATTATGATTGAATGAAATAAATCATGAATAGTATGTTAATTAAATATCATAACCATGGGAGCATAAAAATTTCATAATACATAGATCTGTGTGACACACATAGGCATATTAAATCATTTCCATAGTGAAGGCTCATTTCCAAGGATATCATAGTGAAAATATTTATCTACCCAAATAATCATAGTAGTCATGTTTTACTACTAATACCATCATAGTAGATAAAATATATTAGTAAATCATGTCCACTCCATATTTTAGTCTTATATATCTAATGAGAAATAAATGTTTACCCCAATGGAGATTTAGGTCCCACCCCTCGCATAATGAAAATAATACATATGTGTGCTATATGATCATAAAACATTTAACAGATCAAAATCGTGAAATGAAATTTGTTTCATAAACATTTCATCATATCAAGAACTATATAAAAGTGATGATTTTTATAATAATTTCATTATTTCATCATATCATAACACATCAAAAAATAAGGAATGATTTGGAATATTGATGATTTTGTCAAAAAGATTACTTTTGTTTTGGGTTTTTCTGAATAGTGATGTGTATCCATGGGTTGAGAATTATTTCACATTATTTTTCAATCAGAGGATCTGAAACGTCATGCATGGGGGATTGGTTCAGTTGCGCTAAATCCATGTATGATTTGTTTTCAATAATGGGACTTTCGTTTCAATCTATTCATAGTAAAAAAGGCCAGGGTTAATGTTTGGATTAAATTTTTTTGTCTTCACCAGATTTTGTGAAATCCTAAGATTCATTTTGACATTGCCTATATTGTGGGAGTTTAAATGAAAAAGGATTGGACCATTTAAGATGTGATTTTTGGTCATTATTCTAGCGTTTGGGTTAATGTTGATCTTAGTTCTTTTCTGATTCATAATATTGTTTTGTTTGAATTGGATGACTACATATCCCTTAAAATTGATTATGATAGATTACCATATTTCTTATTAGACGATAAATTAATATATAATGTCAATGATATGTGTTTTAGGAACATCATATACTCTTTTTTTGCTCGAAAAAGGGCACCATGAGGCCTCTTGTAAGAAGTTGATGAAGTATACAATGCAAAAAAGTGGTGCTGATAACGACAAATGTTTTACTAATGTTGGTGTTCCAAAAGCGGTGGATGATATTCCTTTTGAACTTGAACAAGGGCCTCAGGTGGCTTTGGAGGATAAATCAAGCGTGACTATGAAAGAAGTGGATGGTAGGACTGACATAACTGGATCTGAGCCATGTTTTCCCTGATGATGTTTCTTAAGCTGAGTATTGAGTGTGGTATAATCTCAAGAATAGTGTTGCATGACTTTGGTCCTCTACTCATGGAGGAAAAATATAAGTGTCGTTTCAAATATTCTGGAGGAAATTACCAAATTATAGGAAACACAGGTCATCTACATAAGGATGGATGATGTTGAGGATGATTCCCCATAAAAGTTGACTCATAGTTTGATAATATCCAAAGGAAAAGTTGATGTGTATATTGAAAGGTTACAACCTGTTCCTACTAAGAAATCGAGACCGAGGAAAGACTACTCACATCTAAGGCCAACTTTGGTTCCTTGGTCCCATTATCCGTTTGATTATGAGTTTGATTGGGATGATGATTATGATGCTGCCTACTATGTCAATGATTGTTGATGTCTTTTCTTTTTCCTGGAATGAGGGAATGTTGCTTGTATAACCCCGTACATCCTCTCTTTTTCTTCCTTTTCTTCTTAATAAAAATGTTTCTATCCTATCCTTTTTGTAATAGAGACATTTTTTTTTGGAAAATGACATGAATATTCTTTGAAAATGTTTTTTTAAATTTAAACATCCGTAATAATATCTTTCAATATTCATTTAATAATAGGAAGGAATTTTGAAATTTTTTTAAAGCATAGATTTGGATGAATATATATTTTCAACCAAAAGAAAAAATAATTTCAGTTTTTCATAAATACATTTTCCTAATTTTAATATTGGATTACTATTTCGATCAATATCAATAGGATTTATCCAATTATTGAAAAGAATAAGTGAGAATTTATTTATTAGATTACTACATTTACAAACCGGGAAAGCCTTCTATATCCCAATTTATGTTAGGGGATCCTCAATAGAGAAATGGGGATTATCATAAGTAGAATTATGTTAATGGTCCTCTATAGAAGATAGATAGGACTCAATGGTTTTATTAGATATCCGACAAAAAATAATATAAAAAAACAATTCATAAAATTTGAATCAAATCAATTTTTTACAAATAATGTTAAATAAAAATTGGAAATTTATATAAAAACTAGATAAATCACAAAATTTATTATATTCATTAATTTTAATAACTAAAATCCTAAGAAACACATATCATATTTAAGAAATGTGAAATGAACTATCGAGAATAAAAAACATTTGAATAATTTAGAATAATAAAAAATCATAAAAAATTATTATTTATATTTAATATCATTTCAAGTATGAGAAAATAAGTTATTATATGTTGTAAATTATTTTAGTTAAAGAAACATTTTTAATTTATAATAATATATCTCACATTATTTCATATTTTAAAATCACAAATTTGAAATAGATATATTGTACATGTAATATTAGGATATTTAAATGGATTTTTTTATACTCATTATTCACGATAATTTTATATGACCTGAACCATGATTGGGATTTGGTTATCAATACCCCCTAATAATAATTCAATAGATGTATGGATCTCACTGAATTCATTTACATCATTAACATTTTCATCATAAAAAATATTTTTTAATTTTCAAAAATATAGACCTCTAAATATTAGAGGGATCAAGAACATGGAAAAAAATTCATATGATTTTATGATAAAAAAATGTTGTTATCCTTATCTATTCGGATATACACGTTACATTTAAAATCATCATGTTTAAAAGTTGTACTATGAAAAAAACATTAAAAGTTGAATTTATAAACCTTTAATTTAATTTAATTTATCTCTCATATATCATTAATTATAATTTAATAAAAAAGTAACATTATGATTTGGATTTCATCATTTTCAATTTAGAAATGAATTAATTTTTTGTACTCAAAAATAATATTATTCTAATCTACTCTTCTATAGTCTTAGACTTGAATGCAAATTTTTTTTAAATTAATGTCATTTTGGGACCATCTTATAACTTATAAACATGGTAAAAACATTACCATCCAAATGATTGTGATGTATCTGATCTACCATGAATGGTCTATTTAAGTTATATATTTTTATTCACATTCATTACCACCATTATTATATTATCTAGAAAACTTTGTCTTAACTATTAATAGGTGATGTTATATATGAGTAAAAAATATATGTGATATTAAATGTAAATAAATGTTTCATTATTATTTTCTCCCCACTTAGTGAGTTTATTATCCTGAATCATATAAATTTTACACTGAAATTTATTCATTACTAAAAATATATATGAAAACTTATATGCTCCTCTATAAATAAATTTTCCACAAAAAATGTATAAACACTTAAAAAGTATACTTTTCAATAAGGGATTATTTTGGTTGATCTCAATTCATAACATATAAAATCAATATCCTCATATAAATTTAAAAATGATAAATACAAAATAAGTATATTGGACCAAAAATATTCATTTCTTTCACCACATGTTCTATTAAATGGACCACGGTATCAATAATAGATAGTGGAGAGTAAACATACATTTGACAATTTATAATGACTATATAATTCTCCAAATTATTATATGAATATAGATACAAAAAATTTACTAATGAAATTGATAAAATAACAAACCTTAATTATATTAAATAAGAAAAATAGTGGTATAATTATATGTCATTAAAAATGTAGCATTTTTTGAATCATAAAATGAGAATCCATATATTTCATTCTAATAAACTAAAAATATATTTGTGTTTTTTGTTTCAATAACATTCTTTATTATAACAACACATAAATTTCATACATGATTATTACATCTAATAATATGAACATTCATTACATAAAATTTTGATCCATGCCTAAATCATTTTGTTCTAATGAATCGTGAAACATGGACACTAAGAGAAATGGTTCATAAAGGATCTATATAATTTCATAGTAAGTTATTCATAATTACCACCCTTCTTAGATAAATCATTTATAAACCCACTCTTCATAACCAGGGGGAGTTAAAGATAATATAGGTCTATATTATATGACTTGTATGGGTAAACAAGAAATATATCAATAATGAAATAATCATAACACGTGAATAAGGTTGTGAAAAAATAAACATAATATATGAAATCTACAACTAGCATATCATTGATTATAATCATGAGTTATGAAAAAATTATCAGATGTTTATAAGAAATGAATCACACAATAATCAGATAAAATAATCCATGAGATAAAAACCTGTACATAAGACTTTGAGTTGTGAAATACATATAAACATATTTCTTTTTGAACATATGTAAATAGAAATAGGAAAAAACATTAAGTTATGGACATGAAATCATGCCATAAAATAATTTTGTTGACATAATTACAAGACCAAGAATAATATTATGGACATAAAATCCATGTCAACACGTAATAATAAGTTCAAGAAATATTTTTCCACACATAAACAAAGATACAATATATTCAATTCCATTCATAAAACAATGAACATGAAATCTGGGTCACCCATAATAATTTTACCTCCTCAGTTATAAAAAATACCTAATGCATTAGCAGGAGACATATTTTCAACTCATCAAATATATAAATTCATAAATATGTGTTCCACATGTTCATAAAAAACTAATGATATCATAACTCATGAAAATAAATTAATTTTATTAAAGTAAAACATGTGAAAAATGAAACTTGTGTCATAAAAGTATTGTAATCATAAACATATACCATCTAAAAAAAGTAAGGATTATATCTTTCAATTATATACCCAATTAAATATTTATTCTAAAAGGATGTCATATTAAATGTGAAATTTATTTTGAATGATAATTATGAATAATATTTAGGGTAAATAAATTTTCAATTTTAAAAATAATATCTATTATTAAAAAATAAAACAATATATAAATGAAATAAATATAACATAATATAAACATTAAAACCTGTAATAAAATATTTATATAATTAAGGAATCATGATTTTAGAAAATTCCAATATTTTTGTATAAGTTAAAAAAAATTCAATCCATATTTTTGTGAGAAAATTTTTAAAATCACATCATTCAGTGACATAAAAATTATATTCCTTTCGATCCATTTATTAAAAATTGAATCATATATCAATATTAATTTATAAAATTATTAGATAATAGAAAAAACGAATTTTTAAAAAATATTTTATGAATAATTTAGATGGAAAATAAATATTCTCCTATAGGGACATAAAAATAAACAGTTCAGAATAATGATGATACTATTATATAAAACCTTATATCAAGTTTCGAAAATATTATTTCATGTACAATCATCATTTATAATAAATATGGAATAATTATAAATTTATTCCATAGAAATATATATACGATAATATTTATTTTTTATTTATAACTTCTTATCAACCATTTCTTTATAATTTGTTATTAAAATCACAATTCTTTGTGAAAATTTCATAGTTTTCCTGGAATGATTCCTTTTGGTAGAACCCATCCTTATGAATTTATCAGGGTACATTAATTTATATAATTTAAATCATGTTTTATTCATCATATATATTAATTATATTTATATTTATGACCATACAGAAAAAATATTCATAGAAAATTGTATTATATTGTACATAGAGACGGTAGGCCATAAGTACACAGTTAATTTGTTTCCATTTTTCGACTAATGGAATGATATAATGGTAAATAATAATTCACATTTTAATAAATATTATCATCTCATATATATAATAAATATATATTAAATTAACCCTTATTACAATCTATGTGAAATATAAAATAAAAAAAATCACATCACATCATAGAGATGATAGTCCATATGTACGCTAAAGAGACGTTATAGTTTCCCAAAATATTGGATAATAAGAAGGTATAAATAATATTATCATTAAATATTTAAAATTATTTTATAAATATCATTTATAAAAGTTAATCCCATTACAATTATCATCTATAAAATATGGAATTAAAAACATAATTGAATCGATATTTGGAGGTGGAATGCCATATGTACTGACAAGTTATAAATTCTTATTTGATAGGGAGGAGGTAACATAAATGAGTTTTAATACTAAAAATTATAATATTTAGAATAATTAATTTATTATTTTATGATAAATATATTCAATTTGTAGGTGGTATAGAATAGTAGAAAAATAATTTGATTGGTTTGGGAGATTATCTCATATTTGAAATAAATCCTTTAGATATCCCCTAAAAGGCATATAAATTTGGTATTTTGGGAACAAATGACCTATAAAATGTGTATATTGAAGGGATGGAGAGAATTGTTTAGAGTATGGTTGAGATATATGGATTCAATGTGGTCTAACTAAGTGAGAGAGGAGGTGGCCATAAATAATTGATGATAGGGTCACTTTTAAAGTTTTCATATAAATTAAAATAAAATAATACTATTATAGAGTCGAACACATTACAATGGTCATGAATTGGATCCTCAGGTATGGTATTGTTGTAATCTCATCAAATAAAAAAATATTGATAAAATTATGTGGTATTTTAAATAAAATCATTTTACTTAAACCCACAAATAACCAATTTTAAAATTTACTATGATAACTTATTTTCTGTTGTTAAAAGGTTAAAATTTTACATATATGGAAAATATTGGATCATAAATAGATATGGGAAGAAATTTTCGACCATATAATATATATTATTTAATTATTTGAAATTTTTATGATTTTAAAATAATTTAATATATAATTATCTTCATAAAATATATTTATTGTCAATTTTTAAACATTTTATTACATTAACATTAAATTCAAAAAATATATAATTAAAAGCCATTATATTCAAATTTAATAGAATTTTCAGGGTAATCTATAAAATTCATCAATCACATCAATTATTTCATATTATAATACTTTAGAAATTTTTTATATGATTTATTTTATTTTAACATAAATTGAATAATTACTACATGAGTGTTGTGTATGTTTTTAAGATAATTATTTAGTTCATAAAAATTATAAATAAGTTTTCTTTATTAATAAAATTTCAGAAGATAAAAATTAATTTTAATATGCATTCATAACTAAATTTTTTGTATGTGAACACATGGCTGATATTTAAAACTAATAGAGTCACATTCTGTCACATCCTTTGGTTTAAATAATATATAATTCATTTTCATGCACTAGTTTCTGTTAAAAACATAATTAGAACCTAAGGTGTTAATGTTCTAATTTTATTCTTTTTTTTATTTTGGCGGAATAATTATAGTCTTATCAATTATTTTTATCCTATATTTACATAATTTACCCTTTATGGAGGTGAAACATTTAACAATAGTTACTATTCACATTGAATAAAAATAGAATGGAATTATTTCAAAAAATTTACCCTCATGATTCTAAATATGTAACACATTTTTATGATTCAATATCATGAAGTTATAGAGTAAATTTAATATATATTTGTAAAATCAAGGAAAAATAATTTTTTAGAAAAATTTCTTTTAAACCAAAAATGTACTTATACCAAAATCATGTTTAATGATGAATAAAATTAAGTTAATTAGATTATATCTAATTATATAATTATGTTTCATTAAAAAAAATTAAAATAATAATTATAATATATATGAAATAAAAAATGATAGTGTTATAAAATATAAAAAATATGACTATTCACCGAATAATATATGTTTTCAAAAAAATAAAAAAAAATTATCATATGGATAATTTGAATTTGTTACTTTTAAAAAAGAAGTTAATTTTTTCCAATAATTCGCCTATAATATTAAAAACATAATTGTAATATTTTATCACAAAATAAATCTTTTAAATTTTATTTTAGAAAAATAAATTGACATTATTAGAAAGTGTGTCATTAATTAAAAGGTATTTTTATTTAGTAGGAATATTTTGCATATTTTATAATGTATTTACCCTTATTTATGATCTTCAATTTAATTTCTAGGTAATGAAAATATTTTAAATACTATAATTTGGATCTCTTAATCTTGTGTTTTCTTTTAAATGAATGAATAAAAGAAGTTAAATATGTTTAAAAGAGAAGTTTCATAAAATATTAGTCTGTTACACTCGCCTCTATTTAAAAAGTTTCATACTCAGAATTTTTTATCACTATCAAAGGATTCGCAATTGAAAAATACTCTTTGGAAACCAACGTTTCAATAGGGTTTATTGAAAAAAATCTAAAAAATAGATAACGAGAAGTATGTAGTTCTTTGAGAATAACACATATCTAGGCTTCTAGATATGGGAAATTATTTTGAAAGTTGAAACAAGGACACCAAATAAAAAACTAACTCCCATGGACTGATATAGATTGATAGAGATAATGGTCTGAAGAAATTTATCAATAAAAAACTATAAATATCTAATGGGTAAAAATACAATTGATTTCTGGATGAGAAAAGAAAATAGATATCATTTTTATTTTAAGTTTACTTTTTAAAAGTAAAATTATTCTTTATAATAAAAATAATTCAAACACTAAAATAAACACTCAGAGTTTATATGTATGTTTTATGTATAATTTCATCATTTATTTTTCCTTCGATCTATTTATACACGATCTATGACTCTAGGAAATGAATATTCAATATGAATTTATTAGCATCATGAACACTTAATCAAATAATTAGACTTATTAGTCATTCCATTGGTGTATAAATATTTAGTAACACTAAAATAGATATTATATTATATGATTAATCATATGTTCATATAAGGAAAAAAATACTCAAATTTTCATCTAAATCCATTCAACAAGTATTTATCCTTAAGACTCCTTTAAAATTATACTACCCACATTCAAAACCAAAAAATAATTTTATCTCATATCCTTAGATAGACATGATTATTTATTTAATTAGAATAATTAAAATAAAACAAAAAGAAATTGAGAAAGAAGAAGCAAGTAGTCAAGGGGGTACCATGAAATGTGGAAAAAGGTTGTGCACTAGAATAATGTTCACTCTATTAGTGGAAAAGATCTAAATATCATAAAAACCAAAAATCTACAGACATTAAGATTCTTTGGAAGCAAGAAAATTAGTGGATGCATTCCCATCATGTCATGTATTAGTAACAAATATGTGGATAATCACGATCCCTTTGTGTCTTCATATGGAATATTCAATCAACTAGTGGGTCTGTCCTAGTCCACACAAAGAACTAAAGATCAAAATTGAATTAGTTTCGATAGAAATGTGATGAATATTTATCTAACTACATACCTACAGATTGTTGATAATAACTTGGGATTCTATATTAATGGAATCAACTCGAGTAAATAAAAATAAAAAATTAGAACTATAGATCTCTTGTTGTCCTAAACAACTCTACCACCCCATATGTGGATCATGCTATATGAACAATCATTTTTCATCATGATCCTCGAATTGTACGGGTTCCAACAAATTTTTTTCTCTTTTGTAGAACTAGGATATTTTTTGGGTGCATGAGTTCTAGAATGAAATTTTTAATGGTGGGGTATGCCTCCCAATATTTATAGAGGTGGGTCAAATAATTCATTGTGATACTTTATTTTAAAAAAAATAATTTTTCTATCATATTGGAACCCCTTATGTCATGATTTATTCCTCAGTTTATAGATAGCCCAACAACCTAGATCAATGATGAGTGCTCTCACCTATTTTGTCGGGGTCATTATTCCCCAACCCTTAGAACTAACAATTATGGAAGGTTTCACTCTATGACACATGGGGAGTCCAACTTATGAACCCATGGAACGTGTTCAATTCCATTTTATCGAAATTTACTTCAAAAATATGGGGATCTATGGTTTCAACCTAGGGATCCCTACAACAATGACACATTGTGGACAAAATTAAACATTATCATTGGATGTTCACCTCAGTAAGAATTTCAGGGTTTCTAAACCACGACACAATAAACACAATTTTTTAATATCTATTTTAATAGAATCACATTACTCCATAAATCATGATCATTAGTCGCTGATTTCATTTTCTAAAAGTATTTAGCTAAAAGACTCTTGATTTTTTTTAAAAGGTTGGGGCCGAAGCCTCATTTTTTATTAATAAAGCAAAGCAAAGACCTCTTTTAACTGGGTAGAGGGAGACCCATTACATAGCCCGAAGGCCCAATGGTCTTGTATCCCATAACATAGCCCGTAGGCCCAATTTTTTGGCCAAATTCCTATTTTGTGAATAGTAACTCAGCTACTACAGTACCGCCGCCGCTACACTGCCCTAACGCCACTACAGTATCCACCGATCAACAGTACCGCTGCTGCTACAGTACCCACTACAGTACTGCTACACTACTGCTACAGTACCTACACCCAATGGGTTTTGAAACCGCATTTTTCATGTATTATTACGGGGTGCTTACCACTAAGCCAACCCCCAACTACAAAAACGTGTGTAAGGGTAACGCTCATCTCCCACTGGGGGCCCCGCCATGCCAGAGTGTGCCGCACGTTCCCCGACTAGGCAAATGGCTTTGAATCGCCTTGTGCATAATACGCACAGTGTCCATGTCTGGCTGGACTCGAGCCTGGGTTAGTTCCCACGGAGAGCGAGGGGTACAACCAGCGGGTACCACTCGGTTAACACCCCATGGGCTGCTAAAAGACTCTTGATGAAGCGCCTATGAATACAAATCTATCCGGATATTAATTAAGAACTATTCAATAAAATATTATCCATTGATCAATGTCATTTATATCTTGGATGAATCAAGGATGAGCACATCCTATCCTAGTGGTGATATATTGGATTATATATCTTGTAAACCCAAGCCTTATTCCAGTCCAATTAGGATTCCAAAAATTGATTTCTCGCCTTCCTACACTCTACTGAGTGTGCTATCCGAGATTTAGAAGGTGAGGCTCAAACATGAGTCATATGGATAATGTAATATCTCTCTATTATTTTAAGTTGACCTCATAAATTTTCTAAATGAGCTTCCCCCACAATGTTTTACCCCTCAGTGACCTCCCACACTAGCTTTTCATGCATACATTTCATGTGATAGAGATGATTCTACCTTTGATACCTCAATTGAATAATGGTATTTCTATTTTATTTCTCTTCAATTTTCATAAGAAAATTTTCATACCTTGATCTAATGTTATCTAAGTTATACTAATAATTTCCCAAAAAGAAAAAAATCATATATGATACTAAAAGATAATTCTCATTTATATTAATTAAAACTTTTTTATATTTTATAAAAGAATTTTCGTTCATGTTTTATGTTCTTCCTTACACAAATAGATAATATAATATTGTATTAGAATAAAATTTGATGTATTTATTAAAAATATATATATGGAAAATATGAATGGAGATATAATTAATGCTAAGAATCCTCTCAATGCTCACTAAAGTATAATATTTTCAAAAGGATTAATCATAAAAATTTAATCATGGAATCCCTTATTCTTGAGAGGAGGATAATTGTACTGTAACTATTAGGATTCTCTTCAACTGTTCTAGTTGAATAATATTTCCCTTTTTCCATTGACGTTAGAGGTTTTTGTGGAAAACTATATATAATAAACCTTTTATAAAAGAATTTATTCACTTATTTCCCTAACTATTTTCATTTATAGCACTAATGTGTGAGTGTGGAATGTTTTGGATATCTCTCTTAATTAACTTCATTGACTGACCTCCTTACCATAATCGAAATATTTTTTTCTCAATGGAAATTCTTCACAAATATTTGACACGTTCAGGTTGATTTTAGAAATTCACTTGATTGAACGTTATGATATTTTTGTTATCTAAGTAGATGAATATTTTTCATCACTCAATATGAAAAATTTTGAATTTCCATGTATCTCCATCATCCTTTTATTATGAGAAGAACTGTGATGGATTATGGATTCTATTAACCCTTTTAATCCACATAAAATGATATATTTGTAGCTTTAAAATTTCCCTATGGATAATTCCTTTTATTACCTGGTTTAAAGACACTTATTAATTGATCAATTATTCTTTCAGGACTTATGATTAAACCTAAATCTTAACTTGAATATATTTCAAAATTTTCCTCATGGGTACCATTATATTCATCAACATTATTCTTAAGATCAATAAATTCATTCTCAGGTTTTTTATGTATAACATGAGGGATATACTTACAAAAAAATATTCAGTTAAACTAATCACATCTCATTGATATAATTTCCCCATCATTCCTCAAATTCTGAATAGGGATACAATTTTGGTCATCTTCTCCTTCAAAATGATAGACATCAATGAAATTTTATTCCTATTCTAAGCTCTAAAGAATGAAAAATATCATATTCACCACATTGATGCATTTCTTAGAAACTATTGGATCAAATACCCACTGAAATATTGATATCATTGTTTCATAAAAGAATTAATAACAGTATTCTCCCTCCTTGGTGAATATATAAGTGTAACCTAGTATATGGATCCACCAATATATTTTTATATTTGAGTGACCATATTCACATTATATTACATCCCATATCTTGATCCATTTAACAACTCATGAAGAATATTGTTTCATTATCCATCACATTCATTGTTCACATGATTCATTCTAGTTTAGCTATTTACTAAAACCAAAAAGTATAGGGAAATCAATCATAATCATAGAAAAACCCATATAATCATAAATCCCAATTAATTATCATCTTAAATTTGGAAAAATTATTTTAAATATATGAAACCTGATGTTTATACATTATTATCCATGATCAACGGATTTACATTATTATCTTATTCATAGAAATATCAATAGTGTTATTATTAATACATTATCATCATATTTTTAAAAACATTAGTAAACCCTAATATGATACCAACTATAATGAAAAAATATTATTGTACATAGTTGTTACATCTGTATTGATGAACATTAATCATATAACATTTCCATCCTCTCCAAAATCATTTTTTCTATTTCCTTCATAAATTTGGAAACACAAAAAACTGGTTTGTAGAAGATCTATATCATCTCCCACTATATTCTTCATAACTAGAACCCTTATAAAGTACATAATTTCTAGAAGAATTCTTCATAATATAGGGAAAGGAAACATAATTAATGGTGAGCTCAGTTAATTAGTTAATGTAAACAATAGATATATCAAAAATCACATAATCATAACACGAGCACACACTACACCAAAATTTGGTTTTAGCGGCGGTTTTGTGGCGGCGGTTCACAAAACCATAGCTAAACCTTTCGCTAAAATCATTTCGTGGCGGTTTATTATAAACCTCCGCAAAACCCTCAATATGTTTTTACGCTGCCGACCCTTCCCCCCTACCCCGACCCCCCTTGTTCCCCCGACCCCCCGCGACCCCGCGACCTCAGCGACCCCCCGCGACCCCTGGCGACCCTGCACGATCCCCATCGAACTCGGTAAGGTTTTCTTTTTTAGGTTTTCTTTGACATAGTTTGAGGTAGGATTGGTTCATAGTCTTCGGAAATATACTATTAAGAATTTTTATTTGAATCTGTTGTAAATCTCAGTTATGCGCATCATTTCTATCCTTTTCGAACTATCTATCTCTTATTCGTCTTTTTGTGGACCGTTCGTTTCGGATGATGATTTTTCTAATAGAAAATTCCATCTGATTAATGATTTTTTTACATTATTTATTTGCTTGTTTTGTTTTGGTCTCCATATGTAGGTTCAGATATGGCTATTATAAATAGTTTAAATTTGTTTTCTTTGTTTTGTGGTTTTCCTTTGGACTATAAAAAATTTCTAGTTTCGTCTGCATATGTCTCAATCGTTGTCCCTGTTAAAGTTGTTTAATTTTGAATCCATCCAACATTTTTTGTTCCTTCAGATGAATCTACTTTGTGGATTGTTATAATATAAAACTTATCTTGTTGTTGTGCCGTCTATTAAAGCCAATGGATAAATTTTTATGAATTCCTTTTATTGGGTCGTCCACTTCAACCTTTAGCATTCATGTCAATCTTGTTTCTATATTTAAATAATAGTTTTTTCTAGCTATAAAATCCTGTATCATTATGTACATTAAAATGGGTAATCCATTATTCAGTCTTGATAGTAACAATTGGGGTTCCGAAGCTAAAACTTATATACTCTAAAAAATACAGGTAATGGATTTTGTATTTTTTAGGGTTAAACTTATTACGTAAGGTTATTTTTTAATTCACTCCAAAATTATGGATTTAATTTTACAGTTTCGTGTATGGGATATCATTTATTTAATATATGTTTTAGTTTTCAAGTGCAAAGGGTTTAATTTCCCCTAATAAATTCATTTTCTTAAAATTATATTTTATATTAGGTTAAACCATTATAAGGGTTGTCTTAAATTTATTTTAGAATTGTGATTTTTTAGGTATTTGTTGTAGAGAATCATCGATTTCCCACTATTATTGTTCATTATTTCCTTGTACATATATTTTTTATATATAAACATGATGATTTCCTATTTCTTATCCTTGTAGATTTATCATGGAATCCTTGGGAGATAGAAAATTAGTGACTAACTGAAAGTTGCATTTTTGTTAAAATAACACGCCTAGTAAAAAGAATCCCATATCAAGGGGGATGAAAATGAAAGAGACCTAGAGCATAAATTATATAAATAAGCTTACAATAATTGGTTAAGGAACCCTTACTAGTGTATGAAATCAATATCTCATATTGCATTCCATTATTGGCTAGAGAATTAGTTGTGTCATTTACCTCCCTCCATGTATGATGAATAGAAATGTATTATCTATGGAATGTCCTTCAGTTCCTAAGGAAATATATTAATAACTATGGAATATAACCCTCTATTTATAAGAAATCAACCAAGATAGCTGAATCCAACTCAACTTCAGTAATCTGAATATTTAAATTCCTTTAAAGGAATATCTTGGTGTCCATGGATCTTTCCTTGACTTCTATTGATGTGAAAACACCACAAAAGATGGTAAATCTCAGAATAAATAATCCCATGATGTTTCTAATTAGTCTAACCCCTCCTTACTCTAGCCATTAAAGACTAATCTCCATTAAAATTAAACCCAATGTGGGGGGACTTCCAGTAGACCCACCATCCTTGAAGACCAGCTGTGATTTCCCTTTGCATGAAAGTCACTTGTATGATCCTTCAAGAAGTTATTGAGTGAATCCCCCCTAATGAACATTTCTAGATCCACCAACACTGACATACCACACACCTTAAGGAATGTTTAATAGGTTTGATAACTTCAATAACCTTGTTCCTCACCTCCTATATGTTCTAGCATACAACCATGGGGACCATGTCATGACCCTTGAACTTTATCCCATCCTAACCAACATCCAGGAACCCATATTCAGGAATATTCTAGATGGAATACATCCCAATATTTATATTCATACTATCTCTCATGAAAAACCAGATAACTCTCTCCCAATACACCAAGAAAAAACATGCTCAACTAATTCTCTCAGAGAATTTACGCAGCACTGAGAATGAGATGCCACTGAAACCCCATTCTGCTGAATATTGTTCTTCATAGATAGGGGTTGATTCCTCAACCTGCAATGATAAAATTGATTTTTTATGGTATTATCTTACACAAAAGTCTGTTGGCCCACTAATCACTATTGTCACTAGTAAGGATCAAACTCATGAAGTCTCGGCCACAAATCCGTCCAAATATTGATCCCAAAAACTCAACCAAATTTGGTTCCTCAAAAAACCTGATGGATTTCTAGACACTTTTCTACTCAGGGATAATAATATAATAAAATAATTAGGGGTGCCAACTAGCCTCTTTGAAGGTGATTTTCAAATCCAAACATCCATGAAGAACTACAATTCTCTTGCCTAGTTGCACATCTAGAGATTAATATTACCACATCCAAAAATCCATTGCACATAATCTTATACGGAATCCAGATGGTCTTTTATGCATCAATATATATTATAAAACCTATCATTATTCATAGCCTATATCATTCAGTCCTCCCCATACCTATTTTTATAAACATGTCCCATATTGTGTTTCTTTATACCACTTCTCAGGCTAATCTTGCTTTCATGGACTACATGGTTTCAACCACACTCTACAAGTTGATACCGCCCTCCTGTATTGGATTGGAAATTCATTTCCAAGATGCCCAATGGCAACATCCATCCAGATTAACATACCATAGAAATGAATTCGGGACTTTTTCCAATTAGGTGATTGTGCATTTGTGGGGTTTGATAATAGAAAGCATGTGAATTAGGATAGATGTAAGAACAATATTTAAAAGTGTTTTTATCCCTCCAACGGAAATAAATTTACTCTTCCAATTGCATATCCACCCCTTGATCCAATTTAAGATGCCATATAAAAGGACCTTTTTGACACTGTCATTCGAAATTGGAGAACCAAGGTAAATCATTAGTAGTTCACATTGACGTATTCATAATCCAGGCACCCAAGCTAGCCTACGATAAGTCTCAAAGGGTGTCATATAAGGGATAAATATTTCTAGTAATGTCATTTTAATAATGCTATGAAAATCATGCAGCTTTGGTGTGTTCAATGAAATCACTTTCAATGGGGTTTTGTTTGAGGAAACATAAATGTGTGATCGACAGTGTTATGATAAGTGTGTAACCTGATATTCTTATTGCTCTTCAATGAGGTTTTGATGTTGTCTCCTAGGGACTAGACTTGTTCGGTTTGTCTGGGCATGCTAAGTAAGTGATAGATGTGATCAATGTATCATCATTATTATATTATGCATAATTTATGATAAATGGGTCATCTTTATTATATTATGTTTCTGTAATCCTACACTATCGTATATATGAATCACTTTCTCTATTTAGTAGTAACTATGTGTTTTAATTTTTTTTATTATTGTGTAGGGACATTGTGATATATATGGATAAAAGCTGGATCACATTACGGAGGAACACACCTCAGTATGCTAAGGGTTTGAATGATTTTTTAGATTTTGAAATTTCTAATCGAGCAGTTGAAGGGAGAATAAAATTTCCATGTCGTAAATATAAATTTAGAACATGGTTGAAGAGAGATGAGGTTTATGAACATTTAATACTGAAGAAATTCCATGGTCAATATTTTTGTTGGATTTGTCATGGAGAATCGAACATTATAGAAAGATTGAGCACTGATATTAATCCGCAGAATGAGGTCCCAAGTTCGTCGACAACAAAAAATGAAATGAAAAACCTAATAAATGATGCATTCGGCACTGCAAGAAACCACTATCAGCATCAAAAAATATCAGAAAAACTAGAAGAGGGTGCTACAAATTGCAACGTGACAAGTGATGTTTTTGAGGCTGTAACATAGGTAGATCAAGATTGTCACATATCATTGGATCCTCTTCTTGATTCTATGGAGCCAAATGTAAGAGAAAACTTCATTGAGGAAAATGTGTTTCAGGAATTAGTTGATGATGGAAATCAAGATTTATATAGTGGGTGTTCGAAATATCCAAATATTTCATTTCTGCTGAAGTTATACCATATCAAATTTCTATGTGGAATTACAAATAAGGCAATGTCCATGATATTGGAATTGATTCGTGATGCATTTCATGAAGCAAAAATCTCAGAATATTTTTATGATATGAAAAAAGTTGTTAACAATCTTTGTATGAATTATACAAAAATACATGTGTGTCCCAATGATTGTACTCTTTATTGGGGAGAGGATTCAAGTAGAGAGAATTTCAAGAAATTTTGTTCATCTAGATAGCAGGAAAAGGGTGATGTTGGAAGTCTGAATGAACATAATTTCATAGAGAAGAAGAAAAGGAGCACACCTGAAAAAGTTTTGATTTACTTTACTTTGAAGCCTCGATTACAAAGATTATTCATGTCATCGAAAACCACCAAACACATGAAGTGGAATTCTGTAGATAATAATAATGATGGGTTAATGATACATCCATGAGATTCCCAATTGTGGAATTCATTTGATTAATTACATCTCGATTTCTCGGCTGATCCTAGGAATGTTCGATTGGGATTGGTTGTCGATCGATTCAACCCATTTGGGACTTTGAGTACCAATTATAGCATTTGGCCAGTTGTTTTGATCCCTTATAATCTGCCTCTGTGGATGTGTATGAAACAAACATATTTTATCCTTTAGATGATTATTCCTGGAAAACAAATGCGTGGAAATGATATTTATGTATACTTGCAGCCTTTGATTGAATAATTGCAGAAGTTATGGAGAAACTGTGTTGATACATTTGATGATTCTTCTAAAACAATGTTCAAAATTCATGCTTCTTTAATTTGGACCATTATTGACTTCCCTAGGCTTGGGAATTTATCTGGTTAGAACACTTACGTGGGTTTGGCTTGTCCCATTTGTAACTTTTATTTTGATCCCAAACGGCTACCTCATAGTCGAAAATGGTTCTTCTTGTGTCATCGAAGATTTCTCGATGCATCTCATAGATTTCAGTTGAACAGATCAAAATTTAATGGTTCCATTTATTTTAGACCACCTTCAAAGGTGTTAAATGGTTTAGAAATATTGTCACATCTTGAAAATGTTGAAATAGAATTTGGGAAGGTTCATCATTTGAATGATAGCGGAAAACGGGTATCAAGTGCGTCATTAAATGAAACTGGAACGCAAAAATGGAAGAAAAAAGTATTTTCTTCAAACTTCCATATTGGGAATTTAATTTGATGTGGCATAATCTTGATGTGATGCATATTGAGAAGAATGTATGTGAAACTTTTATTTTCACATTTCTTAATTAGCATGGAACATCGATGGATCATCTCAATGCTCGCAAATACTTATAATCAATGAACATAAAACGCGATCTCTGGCCTGATGAGAATGAAAAGTATCCTCCATCAATTTTTGCAATGAAAAATAGGGATAAAGATACATTCCTTCGAATGTCAAAGAATGTTACGGTATCTTATGGGTATTCAAGTAACATCTCGAGGAGTGTTGACTTGAAGTTTCGTAACTTACATGGATTTAAAAGCCACGATTCACATATTTTTTTTCAACAGTTACTACCATTGGAATTGTGTACATTATTACCTGAAAAAATTACTGCTGTTGTACTCCAGTTCTGCAAATTTTTTAGAAAACTAAGTGAGAAATCTCTACATCCATTTCATCTTGAAAACCTCCAGGAGAGGTTTGTATTGACCCTTTGCGCAATGGAGATGATCTTTCCTCCGCCTTTTTTTATTTTAATGTTGTATTTAACTGTGCATTTGGTTGAGGAAGCTAAATTAGGAGGCCCCGTTCATTATCGATGGATGTATCTAATTGAGAGGTACTTTATTTATATGTTTTCCAGTTAAGTAAATAATTTTTGGTACTTAATTAAATGCATAATTATGTTTATTTTATTTCACAGATATCTTGGGATTTCGAAATCATACGTGAGAAATAAAGCTAAACCAGAAGGCTCAATTGATAAAGGCTATGTGGATGAGGAGTGTCTTACCTTTTGTTCTCGATACTTGGATGATATTGAGACATGATTTAATTGAGTTGGACATGTTGACGATACATCGATTCAATCTCAAATACATCAAAAATCCAAAATATTTCATGCTATTGGCCGATCTGTTGGGAGGACCTCAAATGTGACACTGACTGAATTGGAATTATTACAGGCACATATATATGTGCTGCTGAATAGTAAATTTTTAGATCAATTTATTGAAGATTTGAGGATACAAACAAATAGAAGAATGAGAGGTCAAACACGAAATGAGAAAGATATAACGAAAGCTATTAATAAAGAGCGTGTAGAATAGTTTGCACGACGTGTAAGTTCATAAATATTTCAATAAATATGAATATTAGTTTGATACATACCTTTGGTATATCTAATAAATTATATTTCTATTTTCAGATCATGAATACTGGTACTCGAGCAGAGGTGTCAGAAGATTAGATGTTTTTTGCTAGAGTTCCACTAAAAGAAGTTAGAAAGCTCAAAGCTTATAATGTGAATGGATTTAGATTTTGTACAATCGATCGAGAAGTGCGTTTGAGAACACAGAATAGTGGTATATTTACATTTGCTGAAGTGGAATACTATGGAAAGCTGCATGATATTATTGAATTAAACTACCATGGACATTTTTGGTTGTTTTATTCAAATGCAAATGGGTCGATATTATCAGAGGTGTTAAAAGAGATTCCTTGCAATTTACTTCTGTGAACTTCTCTCGCTTGATGGATGTTGGTGATTTTGAACTGCATGATCCATATATCTTATCATGGCATGAAAAAATGGTATATTATGTGAATTATGTTTCCAATTATGGGTGGAGTGTAGTTGATCACGTAATACAAAGAGATTTGTATGATATGGGTGATGAAGTGGAAAATTTGACCTCGGAAATTGAATTTAATCAGCAATAGGAAACAGAATTATTTGTCCATCATGATATTGAAAATATTAGTCTAGCAAGGATGAATGATGAGGATGAAGCAATGCAGCTGGAAACCGACATGATTGAAGGGGAAAATTATTGTATGTACAATTATTTATTTATTCAGAAACCACTTGTTTCATTTCTGTAGTCATTCATTATCATTGTTATATATATTTTGTCTGTTAGTAATCCATCTGTTATCATTTTTAATTTTTTTTTCTGCATAATTTTTTTGAAATATATATTATGAATGTAATTTTATTTGATTAAATGACAGGAATGCCATAGAAGAAGCGGTACATTATTTCATCCACTTCTACGACAGATGACTATCCATCTGGCTCCCTCCCCATGACATCTGAGGCACCAGCTGCCGACACCCCTGCACCATCTCTCACACTATATGTGGATGTCACAGTAGAGGCCGATTCGTCGACTCCCCCTTCAGGAGCCTCAGTAGTGGGGCAACGACGCGCTCCTTCCAGTTCATCCAAAACATACTGGAGTGTCACTATCATACTTACAAATTTTATTTAAATAAATTTATTGCATTATGTTTATACTAATTGTTTGCTCATTGAAGATGACAAAAATGAAACCATGGAGAAAAATATAAAAATTTCAGATGTTTGGAATCTGAATGGTGAGAAGATTGTTGTGCCATTTGATTCTTACAGGGTCCCTACAGATTTTTCCGCAAGGTTACTTGGCCAAATTCGAGGACAGCTGGTAGCGAAGCCCATTTCCCTTCCCATTTCATATGAAAATTGGAGATATATACCTCCAAGCTGGAAAAATGAAGTGTTTGATTCTCAAATCAGGGTAAATTTGTTACATTATGGTTTAATTTAATGTCATGTTACTAATATGTTCAAAATGAATTTGTGTATACAGATGTTTTTCCACTTTACCGTTGCGGATGTGATAGCACAGAAGTGGACGTTGAAAAATCTAGGTAAGAAGTGGAAAGTTTTAAATGGAGATTGTGGTGTGATGTCAACGATGTTTTGTTGACCGTGTTGCAAATGTATGAGAAGCTACCCAGTATGGTATCAAAAGAGTAGTGGAAAGTGTTTGTTGACAGCCATCGGGATCAGAAGCGGATGGTATTGAAATATATATATTATTATATTATCCTCATTTTACATTTATACATGTATATGAAAAGGACATTCCATTCAATAAATCAGTATTAAATTGCATTATATTTATTTCAGGATCTCTCAAGACAAAATGCGTCAAACCGAGCGAAGCAAGTCATCCCGCACACTGTGGGCTCAAAAAGTTTTTCTAGAAGTCGAACGACATTGGTAATATTTTAATTAGTTTAAATATTTATAAGAAAATATTATCTATTTAATATATTGAATTTTTGATTTATCTTTGATTAATGCAGTCATAGAGTTTAGGCCATGAAGCATCCAGAACTGAACTTTGGTTGGATTTTCACAAGAAATCAGATGGATGTTTTGTTAATTAACCTGCTAAAGAAGTTGGGGTATGAAGTCAATTTTTTATCATAATAACTTATTATCAGTTTTTAATGTGTTAATATATATTGATATTTTATTTATAGGTCAAAATTAAAGAACTATGGGATGCCAATCCTGTGCATTCCTACTCTGTCTCCCAGGATGACCCAGTTGCTAATGTACTTGGGAAGGAGAATCCTGGGAGAGTGCGTGGGATGGGTTTGGGACCCGTGCCATCTGAGGTTTTTAGTAGACCACCGGGGATAGCTACTGCATCTACTCCTGACTTTAGTCAGCCCATACCTAGAGATGCTAAGAAATAGATTGTTTCTTTACGAAACATAGCTCACCAGCAGGGGGATCAGATATCTGCATTACAGAAAGAGCTGACTGAAATACGTCAGCAGATGATAAGATATGCCCTCGGTGGGAGTGCATCGATTGGTGCTATGCAGGTAAATCACAGAAAATAAAAATCATTTTGTTTTCTAACATTCATTGGTTTTATGTTTTAATACAAATATGTAACCGTATTTCATTTTCAATATAATATTCTTACAGGTGACAACACAAAGTGGAAATGAAGGTGGAGAGGGTGACGATGCATCATTGGACCCTGACTAGTTGTATTGTTGATGTGTTGAACAAAAATGGAAATAGTTGGTTTGTATAAGTAAAATTTGTGGCACATAGTTGCCACCACACATTTTCATGTCCTAAAATTTCCAAGATTTCTCATGTTTCTTTCAATGAATTTTATTGATTTCTGATGTTTCTTTTTATGTTTTCATTTCTCGAGTGTGGTATATATCATTCCATTTAAGTCTATCTTTGAATTGGTAGTTGAGATTTTGGATGACTAGGAGTTAAACCCATTGTTGATGTGGGTGAAACCGTTTCATGTAGTAGAGTTTTATACAACAATAGTTATCACTATAAAATTAGAATGGCCACTTTATGACTTTTATGGAAGGTCGTGTTGTTAAGAAGTGTTCTAGATAGGCATTGGGAAGGCAGGTGTTCTTTTCCTAGATTTAGTGCAGAGCACAACAGAGAATTTTGATATCATGCAAGATATGATGAATGCAGCTCTGGGTATAAAAGGTTTAGTAAGGTGAGAAATCTGTCTTTCACGTTCATTATACCTTTCTAAGTGTTTGGGCGAGTTGGTGTGGTGGCATATCAGCTGGAAGTTACAACTCATTTGGGGAGGATCCATGATGTTTTCCAAGACACCAAGATCTATCAGTATCTACATGATACATCTCACGTCTGATACTTGGGAGAGCCGGATGTTGAGAATGATGCAATGTTCATTGAAAAAATGTTAATAATCGAGGATCGTAAGGATAAAGTGCTCTGTGGATAGATGATTCATTTGGATCACGTGTTGTGGAGGAATGTTTTCCATGAGGAGAGTACAAGGGAGTGAGAAGCGAATATGTGTTCTCGGTACACTAATCTATATTGAGTTGATGTTTTGAGCATTACTTTGATGTTTTAATTTTTTAATTTTCATTGAAGTGATATCTGACCATGTTTTTCAATAAGATACGTTGTATTTTGAAATGGAGGAACGAGCTCTCTAATCCATGTGTCTAGATGGTGTGACCATATGTGATTACATGGTTGTTAGGTGTAGTGTGGGGCCTTGGGGATTACACAATTGTTTTGGAGAAAGATAACTATTGAGGAGGGGTTCTGGGGTGTCGAGGTTTTCATTCCCAATTTAAAACAAATCATGGTGGTTTATAACTGATAGTTATGTTATAGGGTTGTTGTTCGGACCCCTATCTTCTTGGGTAGTTTTGCATTCTATAGGGTGAGGCTGTTTTGAGAGCTATATGATGTAATGGAGTAAACCTCTTAGATTAATTACATTTTGAAACTTCGGTGATTAGGGTGTTCTATGGGATGTTTTTCACTCATTCCATGAGTCTTTCAAAAATAAAATTTTTAACTATCCATGAGTTATCTAGTCAATGAGTCAGGTTTTCCGTGAATCATCCTATTAGTGAATTAGGGATTTGGTGTCGGTGAGTCAAGGGTGTCAGTGTTGATGAGTAATGGGCGTCAGTGTCAGTGCCATGGTGTCAGTTCCAGGGCATCGGTACAAGGGTGTTGCTCACATGGAATCAGTTCTAGGGAATCGATGCTAGGGTGTTGGTGCTAGGGTGAAAATGTCATGGCATCAGTGATAGGGTATCAATGAGCCACCCATCAGCGAGTCATTTCATGTTTTCCCCAGACTTCCCAGTCTCTCCCTTATGATTTTCCTTTAACAAAAAATATGTTACCTATTGAGTTTGACTTTGCTTAAATCTTTTTCCACTGTATTCAAGGAGAATTATTGTTTCATCAAACCATAATCACCCTTAAATTTGGAAAAACCAAATTAACGATACGTGGTGTTGACCACAACATGTATTTCAAGTATTTTGAAGTCATCTCTCTAATTTTATTGTTATAAGTTTTCAAAAAACCGAGTTTTATGCTATGATTGGGTGTTTTTAAGAGTTTTTTGAAGGAAATTTTTTATATATTTAATTTCCTAATGTCCAAGAAGATTTGAGATATTCAAATATCATGGTCAATCCATGATCTTTTTTATCCATCACATTGAAATTATATCCCTTTTAATTAGGATCTCACTCATTCTTAAGCCAAGATCCTCTAATTTCCAGTGGATTATTTTCCGTCTCCCAAGGTTTGGAAAGAGTCCTTCATCCTTAGAAGAGACATTCCCCCACCCTGTTATACTTTCACGTAGTTCATTGGAGTTAATTATTACTCCTCATGTGATATCATGCTCTTTATTCAAGGAGGATCTTCGATCCATTGATCATCCATGTAAGGATTTCCTTCATTTCAGATCCTATGAGCATCTTGCATGGTAGGTTTAGTAATGTTCAATGTGAATAAGAATGAAATATATTATCTAAGATAAGGAATAATTTATTGAGCATGATGATAAGAATTCATTGAAGGGGTTATAGTACATTTACTATTTCTACTTGTTATTTTTTTTTATTATTTTGACTTGTTGTGGATGTGTTCTTTGTAAAAATCATGGCTATTGATGGTCTTTTCTTACACACTATTAATATTTTTATTGGTTATAATGCATGGGAAAAATTTTGTAATATGGAAACTGATTAATCATGTACACATGGTTAATTAAATGGATGCTCGAGGAATAAGAACCATTATGTGATACCCCAGTAAAAAAATGTAATTCAAGAACAGTTTTGGCTAAATCTGAATTTACCCCCGTTTGATGGGTGTGGTCATGTAATGTTTCCTATGGTTGGGATTTATGGTTTATGTGGAATGTTTGTGAATTGAAGCGATAGTTCTATCTAGGTTTGTGGGATTTATTTTTTAATGGAAGAACTTGTAGGCAGTTGAATTACATTTGGTTGTATTGTGTCCATCAGATAGGCTTCTATATGGGGACTGCAATGTGGCATTGGTGGTGTTGTGTAGTTGGATTACAATAATTGTTTTCATTCATTTTTGAGATGGTTAGGGATTTTATTTTTTAGTAGTAATGGATTATATAATTTGAATACCTTGAATAAATGTATAGAATGTGGTTAAATGAAAAGTTTCTAGATTATTCTTTAGAAGTATCTGTTGTGTGGGTTTGCAAATAGCAGTAGCAACAAAAGTGTTACTATTGGGTTGTTCATTGTTTGGTTGAAACCTATAGGTTGGGATACTGTTTGATTATCTATATGTATATGAACATATAGTTTTTATTTGTTTTTCAGGGAAGTGGTGTAGCAGAAGGAAAGAATAATTTTTTTTTTATTATGGGCATCTTTTTGCAGCGGTTTTAACCCCCGCTACATGCATATTCACGGCGGTATCGTGGCGGTTTACACCGCCGCTAAATAGTGAAAAAATGCCACTAAACATAAATTTTATTTTATGTTTATCGGCGGTTATAACCGCCGCTAAATAGGAGCATCATGGTTGTCTCATTCCGCGGCGGTTACCGTGACTTTAGAGGCGGTTTTACGGCCAATAGAATTTGAATTTTTTCATGACGGTTATAACCGCCATGAATAAAGTCGTATCCAGGGCTCCGAAAACCGCCGATAAATTCAGAAAAACCACCACGAAATGAGGAAGCTATGACGCTTTCCTAAAACCGCCACTAAATGAAAATAACCACAAATAATAGATTGGTGACGCCCGATTTCGCGGTGGTTTCTATAAACCGCTGCCAAACAAAGTAGCGGCAGTTTAAACCGCCGTTAAACACAAAAAAAACACCTCCGCTAAATGGAGATTCTGTTGTAGTGACAAGGGTGTGAGAACATGAACTTAAAATATAAAATAAATACATTTCATATCATATTTCATAGTATTGTGTGATGGTATAATGATTGAATGTTAATAATATAAAATCATAAAATAATCAATGATCATAAGTCATGAGAGTATAACTTTGACATAAGACAATGATTTGTGGCATACACAAAAAATTACAGTTTTTTAAAATGTATAAATATAAATTGGTTCACTTATTAATATAAAGACATGAATTCATGTCCAATTATAAAATCTACACATAATTTTAATTACCAGAAAGAAATTTCCACACAAAATCCTATAGAAATCGTAGACAAGTCGACACTTAAAATTGTGAACACAAAGTTAGGTCTATAGATAACATATTTACCTCATGAGTTATCCATAATTTCCTAATGTAATAGAGGAATATATAGTTCTCACTCATCACATAATAAAATCCATATGTACATGTGGCACAATATCATAAAACATTCATCGTATTAAAACATAAAGATAAAATACTATTTTAAAAAATTATAACCTCAGAAAAATAGGTTTCATCAATATCTATTCATCTTAATAATGATCTATGCAAAAAAAAGAATAAGTTTGGTGAAATTTGATCATATTATTAGACACAAATAAAATTTTCAAATGAATTTTTCTTAGTTGGAAAATTTATATTTAAATATAAATAATATGATTCTTTTTGTAAATATCATTTCCATGTTAAAATCACACCTATTTTTAATAACATTAACACTTTTAAATGATTATTTGGATGAAAATAAACTTTTAAACATGTGATGTATGATTTTAAAATAATTAATGTGTCATGATGGAGGAAAAATTGGGCCATTCCATATAATTTAAAAAAACACACTTAATTTTTTTGAAAATGTTAACAAAATGCTCTATTTCAAAAATGTCAGGGATATTCATTTAAAACCATTTAGTAAATAGTTAAATATGGGTAAAAGTGACTTAAAAATTATATTATAATACTAAAATAATTTATAAAAACAATTATTATAAGAAATTAACTTATATAATAAATATTCCATAGTGGGGTCTAAAACATAAATAAATCTCAATGAAAATGAGACTATGGAATATAACATTACCAAAAGTATCTCCATTCATCAATCACATTAAAACATTTAATATAACTAATATGAATTTATTATACTCTTTTTAGATAAAAATATATCGATCATACCATGTATTATTTATTTATTACATTTTATCACCCATTTATTAATAGTTTTCATTAAGATCACTGCTCATAGTGATAATAGCTTTGTTTTCTAAGGATGTTCCAGTTCGATAGTCCAAATCCGTATACAGTGATCATGGTCCCATAATTTATATGATATTAATCATGATATAAAATTAATATATATTAATTATATAAATATTTATAATAATACAAAAACGTATGGATAAAAAAGTGAATTACCCCTTTCAAGGAGATGATAGGTTGTATTTACGCATGAATGTTGTATACTTTTTTGACTAATTAAATGAATACTAATAAAAAATAATCAGACTTTTAATAAATATTATTATATCATATTTATTATATATATTTATCAAATTAATTCTTATTACCATCAATGTTAAATAAAAATTGAAAATGAACCACATCACATCATAGATATGATTGTATATACATACACACGATTGTCATTATCATTTCCCAAAAATGATTGGATGATATGTAAGTGGACATGATATTATTATTACAAAGTTATAATAATGTAATAATTATTATATTTAAATATTATCACCTCAATAATTCTCATTAATAAATTATAGTGATAAAGAATAAATTTTGTCATTGCATGAAGATGGTATGCCAGACAAATGCACGAGTGATAATTTCACTTTTTATTTGATGGGAATGAGTGTGTATAATTGTTTTTTCATAATAATAATAACACTTATCATTGTTAGGAAAAACATTTATTATTTTGTGAAAATATATTTTATTTATAAGAGGTCAATGAGACTATAAAAAAAACATGACAAGTAAGAGAGATTACATCTTCTTCAAAATGAATCTTCTAGATATCCTCTAAAAAAAACTATAGGGTCGGTCTTTTAGGAATAAATTAGAAAATATAACGATTCTATGGAATTATATAAAAGAATATGGTATATTATTATGGATATATATAAGGATTTAAAGTTGTTCAATTAAGTGTGGTAGGAGGTGCCTCTTTAAAACTGTGGGAAGGGGGCACTTTTGTATTTTCCTACACAAATAATATTTAATAAAAAATTTTCTATAACTAAATATATCCAAATGGAATTTAATTCGAAACTAGAATAGTATATGGTTTAAATATAAAACAAAATTATATATTTTAGTTCCATTTTAAACCTTATCTTCTATTTTATGAACATAATTATCCATTTTAATCATTAATTCTCGCAATGAATTTTCCATTCATAAAAGATTATAATTTTGTATATAATGTATCTATTAGAAAAAAAATGGATAAAAGGTGTCATTTGGACCATATCATATCTATGTTTTCCTTGTTTGATTTTTTTTTATTTGTAAATAATTTATTATAAAAATATTTTCATAAAATATCTTTATTATAAATTTTGAAAATATTAAACACATTTACATTAAAAACATAAAAAAAAGATATATAATAAGGTTCAATTAATTAAAAACATCCTAAAAATTTCAATCTCATATATTAAATTAATAAATTACAGTATTTTTCACAAATTATAGTATATTTAATATTTTTAATCTCATTTATTTTATTTTTCATAAAATTTTGTAATTACTACATCACAGTTGCATAATTATTTAATGTAATTATTTAATTCGTAAAAATAATAAATAAATCACCACAATGAATCTAATTTAATGAGTCATAAAATTAAAATTTTTATTTCTTTAGCAATAATTTATTTCCCCATATTAACACGTAAATTATATTTCAAACTAAGAGAGGTACAATATGTCACTTCCTTTGGTTTTAAAAATATATAATTAGTTTTTATGGAATAAATTTCATTAGACTAATAATATTAGATTATATGGTTATAATTATACATTTACCTTCCTAAATTAATATTTAAGATGAATAATTCTGTCCTTAACACATAGCTTTAACAAATATTTTCCTAATTTACCCTTTACCGATGTGAAAATTTCAACCATGGTTACAATTCTGTTTGAAAAAAAATATAAGGGTCATATTTACCAGATTTGAAAATCCTAGTTCTAAATTTTGAATACAATTTTATTATTAAATTTATTTAAGTGGAATCAATTATTGTTATATAAATTCATATAACACAATGACGAACAACATTTAGAAAAATTTTCTTTATAATATAAAATTGTACCTATACAAAAATCATATATAATTATTATTCAAACTAATATAATTTTATTAAACCTAATATAATATTGTTTATTTAATTTGAGATAAAAATAAAATCATAATGATACACTATATGAAATTAAAAATAGATGTTTTATTAAAATATATATATTTACTATTCACTGAAAAACCATCCCTTTCAAAGAAATGAGAACAATTTGCTCAAATTTAATTTTGATATGATAATTTAAGGAATTATGTTCAATTTATCAATTATATTTTCAATTTTTTTAAAAAACCTATAATATATTCTCTAAACACTATTCAAATTAATTTTTAAAAAACCATTTTTTTAAAAAAAATAAAATGAAAATCCTAAATATTTATTGATCATTTGCTAAGTGGTTATATTGAGTTGGGATATTATATATAATTCATGACATGGTTAATCATTTTTATTCAATGAAATAAAAAAGTTATTTAATAATAATAGAATAGATAATATATTACACTTCACTTAAAAATACAATAGTGTGTAATATAGGCTATCAAAGAAGTTAAATATATTTGAATAATAAATTTTATAAAATATCATCGTGTTACATTGAGGAACAAAGATACCATAGAAGAACAAATAAAATTTTCCTTCGCGTTCATTTATATTTAATTAAAATATAGAGGAAATAATTTCCATTTCCATTAAAGAGTGATAGTTAACTTGAAAAATATTCCTCTTCTAAGTAAGTCCAATTATGTATTCAAAAAATCATTAAACCATCCTTTAATATCTAATAATGTTGCTATCAAAATATCATAATTTGTTTCTGAACATACATAACATTGATGATATGTTTGAACTAATTATATGAAAAATATGTAAGATCAAGAAATATTGATTGTTTTGTCTTTATATTTCAGTCATTACTGTGTTTTTATGACAATCCAAAGTGATATAAATGTTTTTCACCCACTAAAATTATGAATTAGTTGAAATTAAATTTAAAGAAATGTATACTTTTTGTGATCCACCTCATTTTTAAATAATTTAAATGTTTAACCCCTAGAAAAAATATTTCATGACCCAGATAAACTATTTTTCAACCATTAATAAGATTATAAAATTAAGGCCTTTCATTGAAATTTTTCCAAGATTTATACCACTATAAATTGTATCCATAATTATTTTTATATACCAATATGCCATTAAAAGTGAACATAGTCTTTGAATATAATTTAATATATTCCATTTTTTAAGAATTATATACTTATATACATTCAATTTATAAGATATTATGGTAAATTAATAATTCTAAAAAGTAAAGATAAGTATAATTTCCATATTTTTTGGTCCAAAAATAATTAATCAACATGATATATTCCAAATTAACACAAAATTCTAGAGGTTAGTTGTAAATTAGAAAAAAGAGCCTATAAACTATGTGTTTTATTTAATATCATATATATGATTCATTAGATCTATTCACACTCCATGTATAATATTATTAACATCATATCTCGATATTGAAAAATGTTGATCAATTTTATTCCATATTAGAATTTTCTTTGGATGATGTAATTTTCCATTATTTATTCACTCATTTAATTTCCATTTTTTCCTTTTTGAATCATTTTAATTTAAAAATGGATATTTTAAATGTGGAATTATTGGATGATATCAAACTACATTAGATTTATTCTTATAACATGGAATAAACAAGCAGTTCAATTTTTTTATTATTCGTTGAACATATATCATTAATTCCTATATTTATTAAACTCTAGAATACCTTTAAAATATTTTTTTAAAATATTCATTGGTAAATTAATTTATCTTCTTATACTAGAATACCATCATGAATAATAATTTTTATGCATTTTAATTGGAATCCAATATATCATTATCTTTAGGAAGTAAGAATTTTAATACCAGCAGAATTTTTATAAAAAAATCATCACTCTATAAATTCATAGATTCCTTGCTACCCAGTCAAAAAAATTATAATAAAAATAAAAATTTCATTAGAACAATATAAAATGGTTTTTTAGAAGTTCCTTATGTCTGATCAATCATTAGCGTATTATGAATTTTATCCAATTTAATATCATTAGTCACTTCAAAAATTTAAAGCTAATTATCATCTCCAAAATATCCATCATTATTAGTTCTTGAATTAAAATAAATTTTATTAATCCATATTTGAGTCATCTATCTTATATTAAAATAATTAAAAATTAAAAATATACCTGATTTATCTACTTTAATACATTGTCATTTTTAAAAAAATTATTCATTGATAGGTAAATGGGCCACTATTTAGAATATTCCATTTATAAAATTAGCAATAAGCCTATACCATTTCCTTATAATTATAACTTTTTTGGATTGTGTAATATATCTATGATTCATTATAACCTTTAACAACCTTTAAATATTGAATATAAGTTATAATATTTTGGAATTGTAGAATTTAAATTTTCATTTATAATAACAATAAAAAATAATATTTTTTACAAATTGAATAAAAACGTTGATAATTATATTTTAAAAATATAATATGAATAATACATATAATTTATTTTATAAAGACAAAAAAACTAATACATTATTTTTCCCATTATTATTTAACAATACAATATTTCAAAATATTAAATATGTGTCATCAATTTCATAAAAAATATAGTCAAAATATTTTGAATAATTTAAAATTCTGAAAATAATTTCAAAATGAAAATATGTTAAATGGAAATTATTTTATTTTATTAAATAATAAATGGAAAAAGTTTAAAATAAATATATTAGGGAATATGATTTTCTGTAGTAAAAAAGTGTCATTTTAATGAAAAAAATATTTTATATATTCCTTTTATATATTAAAGCAATATACAATAATCAAATTTAATACTTATTAAAAATACTAAATTTTTAATCTACAGAAATGATATTTTCAATTATGAGGATTATTTATTTCATAAAGTAAAATTAATCCAACAAAACAAATATTTATTTATAAAAATATAAATTTGGGAAGTACAAAAAAATTACATAAATTATTACATAAATAATCTTCATATAACATATATCATAATTATAAAAAAATTATCAAATCATCAGTAAGAAACTTTTTTCCAAATTTTTTTAAAATAATTATTTGATGTAATAAAAATTAAAAATATTTTTTCATTATTAATAAAATTACCTTGAAAAAATATTTCAAAACTATAATTTCAAAAATAAAAATAAAAAAATATAATGATACGTATGAAACTTATTTAGAAAAATTCAGTGAAAAATAGATACCTTTTATCCTCCAAATATTTGTTTTATGATTATGAAAAACACTAATAAAGTAAAGTGAGAAACCAATCCAGTACACAGATAGGCGATCAGTCAACATGATATGAAATTGCTGAATCTTTAAGTTGCAGTTTAAGCCTTTTAGATACCTTACCTCTGAGGAGGCTCCAGTGGAGACCAGAATCCTTCTCATCTGGAATGTCATTGAGGATTTTTTCGAAACTGTATACCATGTTGTCCCATTTCTGTATGAACTCTTCCACAGTAATCGTCTTCCCGTTGAATCCACTTGCCAAAATTCCATGTTGTTTTTGGGCCCAAGCGCCCTTCTCCTTAGATAGGTTGGCCTGGAACCGCCTCCCAACCAGTCTGTCAAACTCCACTTGTGTAGTGATGACCTCTATGCCCTTGTCCAAGAATTCTTCATTGCATTCTACAATAGTTTCCCACTCATCACATTCCATCAATTCTTTCCCAGTCATCACATTCGAGATTGGTTTCCCACTAAAATTTAAATTTTTTAAAAAAATTCATATATATTTTTGATACGTGCCATATAAATCATAATTATAAAAAATCCCCGTTTAAAATTATCAATAGGTAGAAAAATAGAATGTGAAGGAATATTTATGAGGAAAACATTTTTTATCAAAAAGTAGCAGAAAATAGTTAATGGTGGTGGCTAAAGGAAGTTAAAGGAATGTTAAAATGAGGGATAGTTCACTATGTGGGTGATGAAGGGGGTGTGAATTATTTGGGAGGATTGATGAAGGTTGGATATGACTAGGGGAATATCAGTTAAAGAGGGAAATAGTGGGGGAATCAATGGTAGATAGGTCAGGGTTTTAGTTTGGGGAGAGGGTATATAGAAAAAGCAAGTGTTTACTGATTGAGGAGAACTAAAATATGGACATAATATTTCAATTATCTATTTTTTATACCTTGGTAATTTTGCACCAATGTAAAAAGTAAATTTTCTTATATAAATTCATTAATATATAATGTTGGAAATAGGTTTTTATGTTTTTTATTAAATAGATGATGTAAGAACCAAATTATATTATTTATATTTTTCCTTAAATAAATCACTTCAAAAAATTATAACCTCCATTATAAATAATTTTTGTTATAAAATTTTCATTATTAACTGATTTTATAATAGTAAATTAAATTTTTAATATTGTAAATAAATATACCAACACTCATCTTGAGGATATAAATACTCCCCTAGTTGAACACATATAAAATGTGGAGATTTCAGAGAAGAAATGAAAAAATATGAGTTGTCAAACTCAAATGAGATCATAACAAAGAATTTACATAATAATGGTAGTGGGTGATTATAAGATATTTACTATAAGATGAAAAAATTAATCTTTCTCAATAGTGTTATTTGAGGACAACATAGGTTAATTATCAACTACAGGTTTAGTTGTTTCCACCATATCGGGCTCTAATGACCACTCCCACTTATACATTGTGAAATAAAGTAATAGAATGATTTTTTAATCTATTGAATCACTTGGTGTGTAAATGAAGAACATAAAAGCCCAAAAAGAATCATTTTATCCAAAGAGAAATAAATATCCCATGTGGTTTTATTTGAATACCCCTCTATCCAACATTATAACACTAATTTCTCATCATTAAGTGAATTAAAAAGAACATAATAATATTTCCTTCCATTAAGTGGTACAGTATATGTAACATGAGAGTAGTAGGATGTGGTAAAGCATAAATAATTTTTAAAAACATTATATATATAAAATAATTATCTAGTTTTATAATCAGTTTATAATGATCCCTTTGAGATGAAAAATGGGAACACAATTAATAGAATATCAAGGATTGAAATAAAAAATTCTATCCATTCTAGAATAAAATATAATCTATCTATTTTTTAACTTATGAAAATTACTTGGTCACACTAATAAATATAAAAATAATGGGTGAGGTTGATTTAAATGAATATCCTGATATTTTTCATTAAAATCAAATGCTAAATAAAAATATCCATGAACTGTTCATCATTAAGGGGTTTATATATATGACAATAGACACTATGAATGTATAATAGGGACATCCCCTAGATCATGTCACCAATGTGTCAGTACTCCACTAATAGAAAATAGAGAGTGGAGGAAGTCTATCATATAAAATCATAGAAATGGGGAGTTGGGAACATATCCTTTATCTGCCCCCTTCTTTCAATCTAGAATTCATATCTTAATTCTAATAAACGCAAGGAATACCATATTGAATCTCTTTATAAACCTATATAGCTTAAGACTGATGTTCCTACAAATAAAACATAGCATGAATAAATTGGTTTGAATTTGATTAATACAATAAATTCATTCACTAATCATAAATAAAATTTTTTCATAAAAGGACACATCATTCCATTAAATTTATTTGGAAAGACTTATAATGTTGTTATTCATTGAGTATTAGTAAAAAATAGTGAAATAATTTCTCCCATACTAATTTAAACAATTCACTATTTTGGATATAGTGAAATGGATTTTTCTCCATCGAATATGATCGGGTAAGGATATGACGAGTGTGATCACATTCCACCCATAAGGATAATGTTGAAGACTAAATTTGGATATCTCATTTAAATCCCTATATTTTTGGTGGTTAATTATGAAAGGGAATTTATTGAAATGTTAAGAATTACATACATCCATATGCATCAATAATTTCTCATTTCATATCATCAATACCAAAAATACCTTATTGGAGGGTAAATAATGATAATATATGATGATAGAAGCCCTTTAGAATCTTATTAATTCAATTACATCGATGAATGATATTGAAAAAGTGAGTTAAAGTAACTAATAAAGAATAATTATACATAAATTGTTGCCCATTATGGAATTTAAGTCTCTCCAATCAATCAATAGGAAAAAAATCTTAATTTTTCATGTTTCTCATCAATTAAATGTAGCAATCAAATAACATTTTAGGATCTATCGAGTATTATTATGTAATGACATAGACACACTAACTGCCTTATTATCTTATATTGTTTATGTTGATGATTCAATTAAACAAAAATCATTAATATAAGAAGAATAACCCATTTGTTTAATGAAAATAAATATTTCTCAAACAAAACTTCATGAATGTGAACATGAATGAATTGTGTTAATCATATATATTTCACTAGAATAGGTTGTATATAAACCCTCAATGGTCAACATTGTGTTTATCCACATTTTTCGTCACTTCAAATGATATCAACTATGCTTAAATAATCTGTAAAATCCATATATATATATGTGTTACTAGGGTAAATAATGATACTCCTACAATATATCTATTATATCAAGGGATTATCCAATATTCTCTCAACAATGTAGATGATGAATAAATTAAGGATTCCCTTTAGTTTAATATAAAATAATATCAACCATCATCAATGAACTCCTACATGAAAATTTGGGTACTGAAGAGAACTCACAAATATTATTAATTAGATATTTCATAATCATTAAAGAGTATGAATCATTCAAATCATTCCATATTAATGATATGTCTTTTTCCCACAGCATAGATACATCTACATATAGTGGAGGGGGAATCATTATGGAGAATGATTTAAAAATTTGAACTGTTTTTAATTTAAATCTACACTAAGTAGGTGAGTGGATATCACATATTTATTTATCATGTGGACTGTATTAATGAAAAGAAAATAATAACTCTAATGAAAAAAGAAAAACAATTTTTATGAGATTCACTCAAATTTTGTAGAATAGACATTAGTGTGTGTTGTTTGTTATCCCCCACACACAAATAGTTAATATTTTGTTTTCAAGAAAAATCCATGTTAAGGGGGTTTCTATGAATCATTTAATATAACACAACAAAAAATCATTTAACTATATTACACAATAAGAACCCATATTATTTCCTATTCAATTATTCTACAACTAGGTCCTTTTTCGATATCCCTATTCAGTTAGCTCCACTATAATAAATATTAATAATAATTTGATGTGTCTTCAATGATAAATATATAATATCTCATTATTCTTGTCAATAATATCAATTTACTACCTCTTCTTACTTATCATGCACAAAAATATTTCCAATTGTCTCATTGGAAATTGAATACTAATGATAATAAATAGTAGTAGTGTTGGTATCCCTATATTCCTATACTATTCTTTAAGATTCAATATGATCACATCATAATAATATTGTATTTTAACCCTTATGAATTCTATATTTCAAAGGCTAATATTCACTCTTTTATTTTATTATAAAAGAATAATCACCAATACTGCTCCTTAGTATCCTAATATGTCACATAAGTTTCTTTAACACGTACTATAATTTATACACAAAAAATATTTATTGAACATTTCAAATATATTGAATATGGAAACCTCTCTGAATTGTGAATTATGAATATGAACTTATAAATATCATGACCATCATAATTGGAGTTAAATTTCATATTATGAATATCTTGAATTATTTAATAATACATCATATCAAATCATCAATTAAAATCCAATGAATTATTCTTAATTATTTATAAATTAATAATTTTCTAAAATTTATCATTTAATTATTAATAAAAACACATATTATTTTTTCCATTAAGATTCATTAACATCTATATTATTCTTATACATGTGTTCTTGAATACATTCAAAGATTATCATGGTATTGTGAATTTCATTAGCTTGACCTAGCTGTTATTAAACCCAAAACCTGAACTAGGAAATGGGATGCACTGAAAGAATTTCAAAATCACCACGGGCTAGATTCTAGTGTCAAGTCATCTAGTAAAAAAATTAAAACAGTTTATTACATTAAATAATTAAACCACATTAGAAAAAAAAATTAAATTATGAAATTATAAATATCTATAACATGGGATATCAAAGGATTCACAACAAGTATGAGTTAAACAATTAGCATTTACACCCCGAAACCAAAATAACCAGAAGTTTAGGGGGCCAACTAGACTGAAAAGAATCCATGAAACACGTGGGAAAATTCCCTCAATCCATCCCCACCAACATCTATATAAAAAGGAACCACTATCACATAGAACCACTACTTCCACCATGGAATGCTTTACCGTTATATCAGTCAGAGAAAACAAGATTTTTTAACACCCATGAGTGTGTGTAAGGTGTGAGATAAACTTCCTATAATGATACTACTATGATATAAAATGAAATTAAATTAAATAAAAAACTAAAATGGTTGTTTTAACTATATGGAATAATACAATTTTAATAAAAACGTATTATTATAAAAGGGAAAATATATTCCAAAACAGGATGAAATGGAATGAACAAAATGAGAACCATATAAAATAATTAGGTAATTAGAGTTTGTATGGTTATGGGACCCACTAACTCTAGGTGACCAAATCATATACATAATGGTCTATCTTCTACTCATTTCAACCAATCCCCATGATGAATTTTTTGTTAGTGTGGTAATGTTGCCTTACTACAGAGGTTGGGTCTTGGACCTCCCTACTCCCCAAACATAATAGACCATGTATTTCAACCTATTTAAAAATGTTTACCATTATTTTTATTCCAATTTATATATTAATTCAAATCCATTTTCGTGTTGTCATAATTTCAATATTTGAAAGAACACATGGAAAACAATACTTTATGAAAGGGAAATTCACTATCTTTCATGGAACAAACACTAAAACGCATGGAAAACACATTTTTCAATACCCACAGATTCTATAAAATTCTTTTTAATACATAATAAATCATAATAATGTCATAAAATAATGTCAACTCATATAAATACCTACATTTTCTTTTAAATATTCACATATATGGGTGGAAACCACTAACTACACCAAGTGGAGACCCTATAATGTAATGAGAACACTGAAAAAATTATATTCTAATCAAAATATAATAGATAGTCCCAAATATAGGTCAATATAAATAGTAATGGAAATATAACTCAAGGAATATAGGATATGAAACAAATAGAATACATGAGTGATGAAAAAGATAAGGTTACGTAATGATTTCTTGGAGATTAAAACCTAAAACACCAAATAATTTGTGCACATGGGAGTAGTGGAGGATATAGAGGTTCACCTAAGGTAGAGGGGAGAGAGGGCGTTGGGGTGATAGGGTATTAAAATTAGGGAGGGGTATTTTAGGAATTTTATGATATTTATAGATAATGTAGGAAACATGGGTTTATATAAAAGTTTTTCTAAACCATCATCTAACTATACAGAACCTCTTTCTATGAGTAAAATATGTTTCTGGATTTATTTGGAGTGGTGGATTCCCAAGAACCTAGCTATGTGACCCGTATAGAGCCACTTTCTTGGTGAAATGTTTTATTTGATAATGATACATGCCAACACACATGGTTGTGCAACGTGAATTGTGCAACTATCTGGGGCACACATTATTCACTTCGATAGTACGTGGTTTTTACTAATAATGTTCCATCCATGAACCCCCATTTTTCTTTCATGAAAAATATCATTTTTTGTAAAACACAGTACGGAATGCCATGCAATAATGATAGGAATTAAAATAAAATATAAAAATTCTCAAAATTAAAAAATATATGTGGCAATTCTACCCACCAAGAAAAAATTATACCCTTAGAAAATTATCCTAATTTTTTATAATAGAAAAATTGAGCATATTGTACCAACTCCCAGTATTTTCATTTCCATGTCTCATGATAATAATTTATAAACATAAAATGAATCTAAACCATCAATATGGATTTTTACTCATGCACTTTCAAATAGAAATACAGAATTATTGATTCAATGTTTGAGACATATTTGTGGTCATAGGATGAAAAATCCACTAATGCTGGTGATTGTATTTCATCACTGCATTTTAAAAATGAAGTGGAAATAGACGCATTACACGGTGTCAATATCTATTCCAACGGTTCTCCAAAACCATGGGTATAGGATAATACCCCTATTGAGATGCCTTTCTAGCCCATGGTTGCCAAAACCGTGGGTATAGGCTATACCAATGGTTTTTGGGGTCTATACCCATGGTTATGAACCATGGGTATAGGTCAGTTTTCCAGTAGTGCCCTTGAAAAAATAATTCCATCAGTGGATAGTAACAACTCACAACTCACCTACCCACTATTTAGAGGATTCATATATCATTATAAAAATTGATCATTATGATTATTTAAAAAAATAAACTCTATAAAATAGGTTTTTAATCAGATTCTACTCAGGAATGTGCATCCACTAGGATCCTTGGGTTTAAAGTGTATATGATAAAAATACTAATCATTTTCTATTAATAGGAAGACTTATTTACCACCTTTCCAATTATCTTCTTATTAGGTAATCCAATACCACATTACCTTTTCCCATGGTGTAGATAATAACTATGTAAAACCCTTGAAAGTACTCAACCAATCAGATCTCCCCTAGGATTAAATCATTCTTGGAGAAAATGTAGGATAAACACTTATGATATGAGAAAACTACAAATTTCGCCCAAAATAGTTAATTGAACCTTGTATTCAATTATTGAATCACTACCACTAGTTATAGGCCATGGTTTAGAAAATTATTTTCCAGTTTTCAGAACTGGACGAAGATATCTGCAACCACATGGTCATCCTATATCAACACATATCCATGACCCAAACATGATATTTCTCAATAATCCATGTATCAATTTTCATTTTTTGGTGTGTTCAGAATAGGGGAAATGGTCAATCTATATATAAAATCATCAAAATATTCCTAAAATTTTTGGATTCATTCAATCTACACCATATTTCATGCATATAATGTCCTGAGAAAATTGATCCGAGATAAAACACTGAAAACCCACATGTCCAATCCTGCCAATCCCATGAATTTCGTAATAGAAAAAATTCTGGGTTTCTCCCATGAAATCAATGGTCCAATTTTCATTAGGTCTTCTAAAACCCTAAGATCCTTGATCCTGTGCCCCAAAAACATTAATTCCCCAATCCATTAATTAAATTATGAAATTTTAGAAGAAACTCATTGGTCCTAAAGATTTTCTATAATAGTCCTCAAGTGTTTCCCATGCTATTCTTCTTTTCTAGAGTAGATCATGATTTTATCCATAAACACCACAACATAAAATCCGGGTACTTATGTAACAATAAGTTCATAATATCCATAAAAACTTCTAGAGAACTTTTAACCTAAAAATCATGAAAATATAATCAATATGGACATACCTTTTTATGAAATTAGTCTTGGGAATTCATAACTCTCTAATCCATACATGGTGATACCCAATGTGAAGGTCAATGTTGGAAAACCACCATTAACCAATGATCTGATCAAATATTTCATCAATACTGGGAAAGGAATATTAATTCGTGATCCAAATCATATTATATTTTAGTAAATTAATACAGAACTGGAGGGATAAATTAGATTATTTACCCACAACACTAGTTCCACATATGTTGACAGAATTTGAGGAATGAATCCTTTTTTTACAAATCATCCATATATATCTTTATTTCCCTTAACTGAGTCGGGAAAATATGATATGTGGGAGGATATATAGGCTTTCTTCTTAGGGCCTTATCGATGGTGTAATTCACATACATCTCTGGAGGTTACCATAATAAATCATTTAGAAACACCTCTTGATAATCATAAATAATAGAAAGAATACCATTCTCAAAAACACTACCATCGTACTCATACATTAGAGATATATCTATGAAAATTCATTTTCCTAATTGCAAAAGTTGTGGCCCAGATTTTATAGACAATAGATCAAATTCACCTTGGAATACCTATGTAATCCAATAATATTCCATAAAAGTTACTCATCAGTGAGAAAATTTTATTTCATCACCAAAACTCACTCTAAAATACATATTGAGAATCATCCCAAAATAACCTTATCTAGAACTAAGAAACCCCCACCAATTTAACTTCTGACAGAGTAAGAGAATAGAAAAAGTATCTCAAACAATCATTCCTCTTCCTTCAACATGGTGTAACTAGCTACATAGAATAAGTCATAAGATCATTCAGTAATTTCAACAGTTCAAGGAGACGAGAATAAATAAAATAGTTATAAGTATCTGTTTCAAAAAAATGATCTTATACTGATAATGTAATTAAAAAATACCTCAAACTATTGCAGGACTTGGTTTTGATTCTTCTGGAACATGTTTTATATCATAATAGTTTATAGACTCTTTGTATTCCGAGAAGTGAATGGTAACTTTAATCTCGACCTTAATCTAACATTTTCTATAAGAGAATATGGCCCTTCCACCATTCCCAATTGACCAGGAATACATATTATAACGACCCATACTTTACATACATGGTTAATACTTCAAAATTCAAGCATACTTATTGCAACATATAACAAAACCATGATAGGACAGTATATGTATAGTGTCTTTAGAAACTGGGAAACATAAAGAACTGGTTCATAAAACATCTATACTGTCTCCCATTTATTTCATCATATTTATAGTCCCTTTTCCGCATATCTTACTTAATACCCTTATTCCTGACATGGGGAAAGAAAACATTCAAAACGGTGATCTCAAATTCTTAGTAAGGGTAAACAAAAGAAATATCAATCACATCAAATTCATAAGAACATAACATTTTGGAAATCTTACCCTACAAAATAGATCAAAATTTCATAACATGGGCTAAATCATTGTAGTGAAATGTAATACCAATAATCATAACTTAAAACATGAAACTTTTTGGCATACACACATAATCATAGAGATTCATTTCGTATTAGTCAAGACTCATTGCCATGACTATCTTAGTGGACAAAGTCCATTTCTGAACTGAGTTCACTCCTCATTTCAATCATGTTTCACTGAACTGGTTTAACCTGCCGTTCTATCCATGTCTATCTCATGAGATATAAAATCTTTACCCAATTCATTGGAGGGAGATATAGGTCCCACCCATCTCATAATGATGACATTCTTATGTGTGCCACAAAATCATAAATCATACATCATTGCATAACCCATGTAATAAAAATGGGATTTTTAAACATCGTGACATCATAAAAAAATTCATATAATATAAAGGAATTCATTAAAATTATTCTATCACAACATAATCAAATAAATGTAATAATAGGGATAGAAATAGAACCCTATATTATCATAGATGGAAAATAATTTTGATAAAACACTTGAACTCCCTTCTTGAGGAAAATATCCTTTCTACTTCAATAACATATTTCCTTTCTTAACATGTCATACAATTTTATACTAAAATAAGTTGATTAAAAATAAACATGAAAATTTGTAAAGGAAGATTCTTGGAAATAATGTTTTAAAAATCCATTCATGCTGTATAAGTTAAAAAAACATTCTTCTCATACTTTTGTCGGAAAAGTCAAAAAGTACCTCGTACGAAAAATGGCAAAAGATTCCTTTAATATCCTTTAATAAAAACTCAAAGAAGGGTAATATTGGATTTAAACAATTGTAGGTTGTTGGAAACAATATTACATATTGAGGGAACATGGATTTGGATGATAAAATACACCCCAGTAAATACCAAAGTATAAACAATCTCAGATAAAAATGAGATTGTGATATTTTCCCTTACCTTAGGTCTGATTTTCTTCGTAAGTGTCCGAAACTACTGTATAATGATTTAAATAATGTTATTGACTTATTCAAGAATCATAATTATTGTTATTATATCATATATGGTCAAATTATTAGCTTCTTATTAGTAATATTTCATTACTACTTGTTATTCGGGTGTTTATTACTTTTTGTTCTTATGCTTGTTTTTTTGAATAAATTCTTATTCTTCTCTTTAGGTTATAGATACCTCATTTCCATAATGGTATTAGTGTACTATATATCATATTTATTCATTCAATTCATTTATATAATCATTATGCAATGAAGATAATGTAGAAAGAATTGCATCACATCATGGAGACGGTATTCCGTACGTACACATGAGCAATGATATCGTTCCCATGACCGTGGAATTGTATTGGAGTGTATGTATACTATTTAAGAATCAACAAAACTTTACAATAATCATATATAGTTTTTTATTTTCACCATTATATCCATCCAAGTAAGGTGGTGATGGAAATAGATTACACCACGGCGTGGAGACAGTATTTCGTACGTACGCATGCGCGGTGATTTCATTTTCCGTAGGATGGATAGATGGTGAAATATGGTTGTTTCATAATTATAATAACATATCAGTATATGAGTGATACTGATGTTATTAATTCATAATGAAACAACTAAATAAGAAGAAGTGGAAGAAGAAATAAAGTTGAAAGAATCGGTAACGGGCATTACTTCTTCTTTGAAGCGCCTCTTTGAGACCTCCTCTTAGGGCACTACAATTGGTCTTCGAAGAAGACCAGGACCTCTAGGATGTTTCTAGGGAAGTGGGGAAGTGAAATGGACAAGGATTGGACGATCTTGAAGGCTCAAATTGGGGTGAGGAGGAGAGAGAGGAGGTTCCCTTTTATAAGGTAGGAGAGGGGCACCTTTTGAAATATAAGAAATATTAATTTATATTAAATCCCAAACCCACATAAAAACTTCCAAAATGATTTATATCCGAATATTATATGATATAGGGTTGTGATATCATCAACCAATAAAATTTAGACATGTTAGGAATTTATTTTAAACATTATCAACTTGATTTATCCTTATTTATCAATTTAATTTTATTTGTGGTAATAATATTCTAAATTTTAAATTATTATAAATAATTAAATATGTGTTGTGAATTTTCCATAATTTGACACTTTATGAAATTTTAGACCATATAAATTTTAATTTATATTTTTTTAATATTTTTGTGATTTTTACACAATTTTATAATATGATATTTTTATAAAATAACAATAGTGTCAATTTTGACACTATTCATTTATTTGAATTTAAATAAAATATATACAGAATATATGTTCAAAAAAAAGCTTTAATAGATTCATAAAATGTCATATGTTTCTATAAAATTAGTGGATCACATTAAATAGTTCATATAATATTTATTTTAATATTTTTAAAACTAATTATTTGATATTTGAATAAATAAAATAATTTCAACATCACTATTGTGTCATAATTAATGATAATTATTTAATCCCTAAAAATTCTGAATAAATTTATATGATGTAGATAATTGTATTATCTTTCTGGATACTATTCAGGTTCGAAGTTTCATTAAGTTTATCAGTAAATTAAAATTATTATACTTATAAGATTTAAGAAAGTGACATGTTGTCACATTCTTTGGTTTTAATAATAATTAAATTATTTTCATGAAAAAAAGTCCATTAAATGAATCTAATCTGACTCTTAGGTGATATGGGTCACCCTTTAGTCATCCAATAGGATTTTGGCAGGTGTTAGGGTAATTTTATAATCTTATATTTACCCTTAATTACCCGATTTACCTTTAACTATGGTAAATAAAATTTACCGTAGTTACTATTCATAATGTCCAAAAATAAAAAGTAGCCTATTAACAAAATTTGGACCCACTGATTCTGAATATGGAATCAATTTTTCAAAATTCAAAACATATAAGTTGCTGTAATTAATTAAAAATAAATCTCGTTCTTAAGAAAACGGGTTTTAGAAGTTAAAATATTAACAAAGATTGAAATGTTTTTACCTATGAATTCAATGTTAAATTAATGCTAATGAAATACATTATATTTAATGTTAAAAATATATTCAATTTATACTTTAAAACCATTCAATATTATAATTTAACCATATAAATTATGTCAATTAAAAAATTTGTTTTTAATTAAAAATTAGCGTATTTTTACTATTCATCAAAATATGAAAGTTATCAGAAAAATATCAAAAATTTGTCCAAAGTTAATTTTTTTACCTTGATTCAAATGAAGAATTTTAGTTTCTCAAATTGAACTTATAAACATGTCAAAAACTAGATTTAATGTGGGTGCACCATCAAAAGGCGGCAAAACTGCATTTTTTTTAAAATACTTATTTTACCCAAAAAATTTATTTTTTTCTCTTACCATGTTCTAGAAAATGTGTAAGATGAATAATAAAATTCAAAATGTAGTTAATAATATTCATAATGGGTAGTTGATAATAATATATCGTTGTTTAGTGAAACTCGGTATTGCGTACTACACACGCTATCGAGGATGGTCGCGATTGTGTGTAATGCAAGACAAGTCCGTATTGTGTGCTGTGAAAGATTCCTTTGGTGTTGTGTATAACATAAGACATAACAAATCTCATAAAATTTCAGGTTGTTACATTCTACCCCCCTTAAAATGAATTTTGCCCTCGAAATTCGTCACATCATTACAAACAGATGAGGATACCTCTCCCTCATCGTATCCTCAAGCTCCCATGTAGCTTCTTCTAATTGGTGGTTCCTCCATAAAAATTTCACCAAGCGAGTGGTCTTGTCCCATAGGACTTTTTCACTACAATCTAGAATCTCTATCGGTTTTTCTTCATAATAAAGATCTTGCTCCAGTGGTATAACTTCTGAGTTGAGTACATGTGATGGATCAGGTATGTACTTTCTCAGGAGAGATACATGAAACACGTCGTGAACTTGAGAGAGATTCGGTGGAAGCGCCAATTGGTACGCTACCTTTCCAACATGATCCAGAATTTCAAAAGGACTGATATATCTAGGGCTCAACTTTCCCTTCTTTGCAAATCTCATGACCCTCTTCCAGGGAGCTATTCGTAAGAACACTTTGTCACACACTTAAAACTCTAGGTCTTTTCTTCGTTTGTTGGAATAACTTTTCTGTCGACTCTGAGCTGCTCTTATGTGTTGTTGAATAGATCTGACCTTTTCTGCCATTTCATCAACACGATCAGGTCCTAATAGATTTCTTTCCCCAACATCATCCTAGCAAGTTGGAGTCCTGCATTTCTTTCCATAGAGAGCTTCATAAGGATCCATCTGAATACTAGAGTGAAAGCTATTATTATAAGAAAATTCCACCAAAGGTAGGTGCTGATTCCAACAACCTTTGAAATGTATAGAGCAAGCTCTCAACATATCTTCTAGAGTTTTAATTGTCCTCTCAGACTGACCGTCTGTCTGAGGATGATAAGCAGTGCTGAAACTCAACTCTGTATCCAGAGTATGCGGAACACTTCGCCAGAACATTGAGGTAAAACTCGGATCCTGGTCAGATATAATAGAACGTGGTACTCCATGCAATCTTACCACTTCCTTTACATATATCCTGGAAAGCTGATCTAGATATAAATCCTCTCTAATAGCAATGAAGTGTGCAGACTTTGTAAGATGATCAACTATGACCCAGATCACATTATTGCCAGTGTATGTTTTAGGATGTCTAGTGACAAAGTCTATAGTGATGTTTTTCCATTTCCATTCTGGTATGGGTAATGGTTGTAACATCCCCTTAAAATTCTGTCTCTCAGCTTTAACTTTCTGACAAACCAAGCATCGAGAGACATATTCAGCAACATCTCTTTTCATGCCATCCCACCAGAAGTACTCTTTCAGGTCCCTATACATCTTCGTGCTTCCAGGATGAATAGAGAATGAATAACTATGAGCCTCATCCAGCAGCTCCTTATTTAATTCTGGGATGGGAGGAACACAAACCCGATTCTTGAACATTATTATCCCATCACAATCAAGTTTGAATTCAGGAACATTTCTCACCTTCTTTTGTAACTCGACATCTTGTTTCTGTGCCTCTTGAATCTTCACATGTATAGATGGTTGAACATTCATTTGAGAAATATAAGATTTCTCCCCTTCCATTAAAATTCCAAGATCCAACCTTTGTAAATCCATAAATATTGGATCTTTTGTGATCATCATCATGGATAAGCTAGCATGGCCTTGTCGACTTAATGTGTCTTCTACCTTGTTTGCTTTCCCAGGGTGGTAATGAATTGAGCAGTCATAATCCTTATTCAGATCCAACCATATTCATTGACGCATATTCATCTCATTTTGTGTGAAAATATACTTTAAATGTTTATGATCAGTATAAATATCACACCTTTCACCATAAAGGTAATGCCTCCAAATCTTTAATGCAATGATTACCGCAGCTAAATCAAAATCATGAGTTGGGTAATTTTTCTCATAGATTTTGAACTGTCGTGAGGCATAAGATATCACCATATCATTTTGCATGAGAACAAATCCCAATCCCTTCTTGGATGCATCACTGTAGATCACAAACCTTTCTCCACTGCAAGGTAGTGTGAGGATAGTTGCACTGGCTAACCTTTTTTTTAGCTCTATGAAATTTTCTTCACATTCCTCCGTCAAAACAAACTTAACTCCTTTTCGAGTCAACTTGGTGAGTGGGTTAGATAACATTGAATAATCTTTCACAAAACGTCGGTAATATCCAGCCAAACCAAGAAATCTTTGGATCTCAGTTACCGTTGTTGATCTCGACCATCTTTCGATAACCTCTGTTTTTGCTGGATCCACAGATATCTCCTATTTTGAGATTATGTGACCCAAAAATGCAACTTTTTGAAGCCAAAATTCACATTTGGTAAATTTATCATAAAGCTTATCCTTTCTTAGAGTCTTTAATACAATTTTCAAGTTATATTCATGTTATTCCTTGATCTTTTAATAGAAAAGAATATCATCTATAAAGACTAACACAAACTAATCAAGATAGTCTCTAAAGACTCTATTCATCAGATCCATGAAGATAAAAGGGGCATTAGTAAGACCAAAGGGCATCACTATAAATTCATAGTGTCCATACCTTGTACGTAAAGCCGTCTTTAGTATATCCTCCCTTTTGACCCTTAACTGATGATACCTTGAACAAAGATCAATCTTGGAAAATTATTGAGCTTCGCGTAGTTGGTCAAATAGGTCATCAATGCATGGGAGAGGATATTTGTTCTTGATAGTGATCTTGTTAAGTTCTCGATAATCAATGCAGAGTCTCATTGATCCATCTTTCTTCTTAACAAACAGAACAGGTGCTCCCCAAGGTGACGCACTAGGGCGTATGAACCCCTTATCAAGATTCTCTTGGAGTTGCTTCTTCAATTCATGAAACTCAATTGGGGCCATTCTATAAGGTGCCAATGAAATAGGCAAAGCAACGGGTACGAGTTCTATTGAAAACTCAACTTCATGATTTGGTGAAGACCTGGCAATTCCTCCAGAAAGACATCATCAAATTCCCATACAACGGGAAAATTATTAATCATGAGTTTCTCTCCAACCATTTGAGATAAACAACCTTCATTTAGTGGAATCAAGACCCATAAGATGGATGAAATTTCCATTGGAAGGTTATGTTCATCCTTGCATCGATAGAGGATCATAGATTGATCTGGAATATGAAATGTGACTTCCCTTCTTTGGAAATTGATATGAGCTCCTTATAAAGAAAGCCAATCCATGCCAAGAATCACATCAAATTCCACTATAGGAAGGATCACAAGATTTTCAAGAAGCACTTTCCCACAAACTTTAATCGGAGAAGAATTGTAAACTTTTGATGAGACTTTTGTGCCATTAAGAGTTGTTACAGCCAAATCAACATCTAATTTTTGAGGTAATACGGTGATACCATTAGAAACTTCTTCAGAAATAAAAGAGTGGGTGGATCCATAATCAAATAAAACATTTTCTACATTGTAGTGGATGGTATGTGTACCTCTCACCACTACGTTGTCTTACTCCACATCACCGATAGTAATTACATGTTACTTTCCTTTATCTTTGGCCTTAAGAGTTTGTTGACATCGATCATCATCATCAACCCTTGGATTTGAGCATTGATTGGCATAATTCCCCATCTCCTTGAACTTGAAACATTGAAGTGTGGTAGGTTCATTCTGTGTATCCCTTCCTTTGTTTGCATCATTAGACATCATCTTCCCATTATTTCGACATTCAATTGGATGATGACCTTCTTTTCCACACTTATAACATTTGTGTGTCCTCTTAAGACAATTTCCTCCATGTTTCATTCCACACATTGAGCATAAGGGAAAACTCATCTTCTTTTCAGTGTGGTCTTTAGATTTTCCTTTGAATTCAATTTTCCTCTTCTTATCAAACCCATGTGACTGATGGGTTACACCAATCTCCATCTCAACCTTCAGAGCACATCGAACAATTTCCTCGTAGCTATTGAAGTCCCTTATGGCTAACGCCCTTTGAAGATTTGGTTTTAAGCAACTAAACAATCGATCGATCTTACTCTCAGGTTGGATAATAATTCCGAAAGTGTACCTTGCAAGTCTTGTAAAAGTATCTTCATAGGTACCAACAGATTCATCATCCTTTTGCTTCAGTTCAAGAAACTCCTTCTCCATCTTTGTTCGAAGAATATGAGGGAAATACTTATTGAAAAATAATTTCTTGAACTCCTCCAATTCCATGGACTCAATTTCATCCATTTCCCTCGTATTCTTAATAATATTCCACCATTGATCAGTATCACCTTCCAAACGATACACTACTAAGATATATTTATCATGTTCAGAACATTGAAGAACTAAAAATATCTGTTTAGTGGTACTGATCTATTGTGCGGCCACTAATGGATCAGAAGACCCGCTGAATGAAGGTGGACGCTGCCTCATGAAGGATTCGACAGAATGTTGCTCCTTCCTTTGCTCATTTGGAAGTCCTGCATGATTCATAGCTTGAGAATGTTGTGTGAGCATGGCTACAAGATTTTTCATTCCAGCTCCCATAATGTTTGGTTTCTCATGGGGACAATCATTGCATTGCCTGTCGCATTCCGCATTAACACGGTTTCTTCAAGTTCCAGCCATTGACTAAAACCAAGAAGAATAGTGTGAGCAATACTAATTATAATAGGAAAACCACACAATAAAGAATAAAATTTCACACTTAATGTCTTATCATAGGTTGTTCATGGCCATTTCTAAAACACTAAGATTGTTTTCTATGTTTATACATATCCTTAGGTTTCTTACAAAGGCTTTCACATCCTAGTTTCCAAAGGTTGACTATACCTTTCCTCTGATACCAACTATAATGACTCATACTTTACATACATGGCTAATACTTCAAAATTGAAGCATACTTATTACGACATATAACAAAACCATGAAAGGACCGTATAGGTATAGTGTCTTTAGAAACTAGGAAACATCAACAACTGGTTCACAAATCATATACACTATCTCCCATTTATTTCATCATATCTATAGCCCATTTTTGGCATATCTTACTTAATAGCCTTCTTCCTGACCTGGGGAAAGAAAACATACAAAAGGGTGAGCTCAAATGCTCAGTAAGGGTAAACAAAAGAAATATAAATCACTTAAAATTCATAAGAACAAAACATTTTGGATATCATACCCTGCAAAAGAGATCATAATTTCGTAACATGGGCTAAATCATGGTAGTGAAATGCAATCCCAATAATCATAACATAAAACATGAAACTTTGTAGAATACACAAATAATCATAGAGATTCATTTATTATTAGTCAAGACTCATTGACAAGGCTATCTTAGTGGACAAAGTCTATTTCTGAAGAGAGTTCACTCCTCATTTCAGTCCTGTTTCACTAAACCGGTTTAACCTGCCATTCCAGCCATGTTTATCTCATAAGATATAAAATCATTACCCAATGAATTGGAGGGAGATATAGCTCCCACCCATCTCATAATGATATCATTCTTACGTGTTCCACAAAATCATAAATCATACATCATTGCATAACCCATGTAATAAAAATGGGGTTCTTAAACATCGTGACATCATAAAACAAATCATATAAGATAAAGGAATTCATAAAAATAATTCCATCACAACATAATCAAATCAATGTAATAATAGGGATAGAAACAGAACCCTATATTATCTTATATGGAAAATAATTTTGATAAAACACTTGAACTCCATTCTTGAGGAAAATATCCTTTCTACTTCAAAAACATTTTTCCTTTCATAACATGTCATAAAATTTTAAAATAAAAGAAGTTGATTAAAAATAAACATCAAAACTTCTAAAGGAATATTCTTGGAAATAATGTTTTAAAAATCCATTCATTCCGTATAAGTTAAAAACACAATCTTCTCGTACTTTTGTCGCAAAAGTCAAAAAGTGCCTCGTACGAAAAACGACAAATGATTCCTTTCATATCCTTTACTAAAAACTCACCGAAAGGGAAAAATTGGATTTAAAAAATTGTATGTGGATGGAAACAATATTAACTATTGAGGGAACATGGATGTGGATGATAAATAACACCCCAGTAAATACCAAAGTATAAATAATCTCAGATAAAAATGAGATTGGGATATTTTCCCTTACCATAGGTCCGATTTTCTTCGTAAGTGTCTGAACCTCCTGTATAATGATTTAAATATTGTTATTGAAATATTCCATAAACATAATTATTGTTATGATATCATATATGGTCATATTCTTAGCTTCTTATAAGTAATATTTCATTACTACTTGTTATTTGGGTGTTTATTACTTTTTGTTCTTATGCGTGTTTTGTAAAATAAATTCTTATTCTTCTCTTTAGGTTATAGATAACTCATTTCCAGAATGTATTAGTGTAATATATAACATATTTATTTATTTGATTCATTTATATAATCATTATGCAATGATGATCATGTAGAACGAATAGCATCACATCATGGAGACAGTATTCCGTACGTACACACGAGCGACGATATCATTCCCATGATCGTGGAATTGTATTGGAGTGTATGTATACTATTTCAGAATCAATAACACTTTAAAATAATCATATATAGTTATTTATTTGCACCATTATACCCATCCAAATAAGGTGGTGATGGAAAATAGATTACACCATGGCGTGGAGACGGTATTCCGTACGTACGCACGCGCGGTGATTTCATTTTCCGTAGGATGGTTAGATGGTGAAATAGGGTTGTTTCATACTTATAATAACATATAATTATATGAGTGATACTGATGTTATTAATTCATAATGAAAAAACTAAATAAGAATAAGTGGAAGAAGAAATAAAGTTGAAAGAATCGGTAACAGACATTACCTCTTCTTTGAAGCGCCTCTTTGAGGCCTCCTCTTAGGGCACTAAAATTGGTCTTTGAAGAAGACCAGGACCTCTAGCATGTTTCTAGTGAAGTGGGTAAGTAAAATGGGCGGGTATTGGCTGAGCTTGAAGGCTCAAATTGGTGTGAGGAGGAGAGGGAGGAGGTTCCCTTTTATAAGGGAGGAGAGGGGCACCTTTGAAAATATAAGAAATATTAGTTTATATTAAATCCCAACCCCACATAAAAACTTTCAAAATGACTCATATCAAAATATTATATGATATAGGGTTTTAATCACATCAACCAATAAAATTTAGACATGTTACGAATTTATTTTAAACATTATCAACTTGATTTATCCTTATTTATCAATTTAATTTTATTTGTGGTAATAGTATTCTAAATTTTAAATTATTATAAATAATTACATATGTGTTGTGAATTTTCCATAACTTGACACGTTATGACATTGTCGACCATATAAATATTTATTTATAATTTTTTAATATTTTTGTGATTTTTAAACAATTTTATAATATGTTATTTTTATAAAATAACAATAGTGTCAATTTTGACACTATTCATTTATTTGAATTTAAATAAACTATATACAGAAGATATGTTCAAAATAAAAGCTTTAATAGATTTATAAAATTTCATATGTATCTATAAAATTAGTGGAGCACATTAAATAGTTCATATAATATTTATTTTAATATTTTAAAAACTATTTATTTGATATTTTAATTAATAAAATAATTTCAACATCACTATTGTATCATAATTAATGAAAGTTATTTAATCCCTAAAAACTCTAAATGAATTACTATGATGTAGATAATTGTATTTTCTTTCTGTAGACTATTCAAGTTTGAAGTTTCATTATGTTTATCACTAAATTAAAACTATTATACTTATAAGATTAAAGAAAGTGACATGTTGTCACATTCTTTGGTTTTAATAATAATTAAACTATTTTCATTGAAAAAAGTCCATTAAATGAATCTAATCTGACTGTTAGGTGATATGGGTCAGCTTTTAGTCATCCAATAGGATTTTGGCTGGTGATAGGGTAATTTTATAATCTTATATTTACCCTTAATTACCTGATTTACCTTTAACTATGGTAAATAAAATTTACTGTAATTACTATTCATAATGCCCAAAAATAAAAAATAGCCTATTAACATAATTTGGACCCACTGATTCCGAATATTGAATCCATTTTTCAAAATTCAAAACATATAAGTTGCAGTAATTAATTTAAAATAAATCTCATTGTTAAGAAAATGGGTTTTAGAAGTTAAAACATTGTCAAAGATTGAAAAGTTTTTACCTATGAATTAAATGTGAAATTAATGCTAATGAAATATATTATATTAAATGATAAAAATATATTCTATTTATACATTAAAACCATTCAATATTATAATTTAACCATATAAATTATCTCAATGAAAAAATTTGTTTTTAATTAAAAAATAGCGTATTTTTACTATTCATCAAAATATGAAAGTTATCAGAAAAATATCAAAAATTTATCCAAAGTAAACTTTTATACCCTGATTCAAAAGAAGAATTTTATTTTGTCAAATTGAACTTATATACATGTCAAAACTAGATTTAATGTGGGTGCCCCATCAATAGGCGGAAAAACTGCATTTTTTGAAGAATACTTATTTTACCCGAAAAAAATTATTTTGTTCTCCAACCATGTTCTAGAAAATGTGTAAGATGAATAATAAAATTCAAAATGTAGTTAATAATATTCATAACGGCTAGTTCATAATAATATATCATTGTTTAGTGAAACCTGATATTGCGTACTACACACGCTATCGAGGAAGGTCGTGATTGTGTGTAATGCAAGCCAAGTCTGTATTGTGTGATGTGAAAGATTCCATTGGAGTTGCGTATAATAGAAGACATAAAAAAATTCTCATAAAATCTCAGGGTGTTACACATATCCCTTGATTAAATAGAATTAGTTGTCATTTACCTATGTGATAAGGATCCAACACTACTCCAAGTTAGAAAAATAACCACACTGAACATCTGAATTTTTCCAAATATCTAACATTGATTGCAGTGTTATAGTAGAATGAACACCCTAACAAAATGTTCGAAGGACATCCACAGTAATATACCACAACTAACCAACCACAAGTGGTCATAGATAAGGTTGGCATAAAAGATTGTTCATAACAACTTCCTCCATTAATTTCCATCTCATCATGCTTCATGTTTTTATGATACATGCCACTACTGAAATATCCCATAGCTGATACTTCCTCAGCAAAACCACACATTCCCGTGGAATAAATCTCAAAAATTATTTCTTGGTCAACCACGTCAGCCAAAATACTCAATTTAAAAATAATTAATGTGAATAAATATCTATCTCAAACCCCAGTTAAATTTTTTTTGCATTTAACTACTCATTATAAAACAACTCGAGTTAGAAATAGACCAATTATAAATAAATAGTTGGAATATTCCATTGTTGTTTGATCCCCATGAGGTATATCCAGAAACACATTGGTCATGAAGATGGAAAATGTTTCAAGGAATTATTTCTCATTAGAAATATCCTTGAAACTTTTTCAGACAATTCTCTTGGGTTTCCCACCATGAATCACTGGTTTCCACCAACTAAAATGGTGGCCCTCCAACATGAACCAAGAAAACTTCTCCATAACTCCTTTAAGAGTATCCAAAATCATGAAAACAATCTCAATAAATTCCACCCAATAAAATGATTATTGGTGGTTTGTGATACTATTTATTGAAGGAGGTTTATTACTACGGAACTCATGAGTTGTTTTCTTCTTTGGACCTAATTTACATTCGTTATCACAAGCAAGACCAAAGTCTTCTCCTTGATCCAAAACAATGAAAACACAAACCACAATTTCCACTAATCTCTAATCAACTCATAAGGAAAAATTATCTCCATGATCTTCTCACGGTTCCATAGGAAGTCTCTAGGGAGGAATTTTGTTGCATTAATTAATATCACAATATAAATAATCAATAAATCACCAGATAGTTATTTAATCAAAACAATTTTAAAAATTACCTTTAATAAAAAAGAAACCATAACAATCAAAAATCATATACCAAACCACTACACCCCAAATAAATGTGCACGTGTAGTTTGCATCATTTTCAATCCACTTGATGGTTTAAGCAAACTAAATCATAAATATCCTAAGATGACTTTAAGACTTTATCAAGGTTTTATTTATAGAAACCCCACCTGTAACCAGAATACCCAAGCCCATAATGTCCTAGTTTTTTTTTCCTATCTGTACTATCCCAAATAACATGACCCAAAGTAAGCTGTAAAAATATATGATATCAGATCATTATGAACTGGACTAGGATTCCATCCAACACGACACCCAAACTATCATTTGAAATTTCTCAAAGTACACTCATGATCCCCATGGACTAGAAACTAGTGTATGGTGATTATGTAACTCCTTTTGGATTGGTATATGCCAGGAAAAAAATAAACCACAGTAGGAAACAAGAACATCCAAACATTAGTACGATTTATAAAAAGGAAGATAAAAATAAACACTACAATACTGATTTTAAACTTATCATTTACAACAAAAATGAAAAATTTAAAAAAAAATTAGAGGGTTGAAATTGACCAACAAGCCACCAAACAACAAGTGAGGTAAATGCCCTCATCCAATCACCACCAACAACTATCTTTAATGGAATCACAATTACATGAAACCACCATCTCTACCATGTAAGGACTTTTCTTTTCCTTGGATAGACAAAACAAGAACTAAAAACACCCAAGGGTGTGTGTAGTGAGTGAGAAATATTTCACGGTTGTGTACCGCTAATAGTTTCCATGCAATGTAATTAAATGAAAAATTAACATGCTATTTTTTAAGAAAAAGAAAAATAATATTTAATTAAAATTATGTAATATTTTAAAATTTAAAATTAATTTGAAAATATACTGAAATAGAATCACTAATAAACTACGGTTAGAGAGGTCATATGATCATCTTACTCCCAATGGTCAACTACTGGACACAAAATTTTGTATCATTCTCAAGCCTACAAATCCCCACCACAAAGGCTTATTATGTGATGTAACATAGTGCTTATATAGAGACTGAGCCTCGATATTACAAACTACCCCATTATATAAGATCTAGTCTCCCAACCAAGATACACAGGATTTATATGTTCTCCTTTCCAGTCCCTACATCAATTAAAATAACTTATTACACCATCAAAATTTCAGTAATTGAAGCTATACATGACAAACTATTAAAAATGGTAAATTCAACCTCTTAACATGAACCCACACCAAAACTTTTGTAAAACGCATTTCACACCAAACACCAATTTTATAAATCACATTTTGGAACCAAAAAATCATAATAAATCTATCACATAATTTCATGGCATGGAAACGAACACCTTTAACTTAAAATCATAACAAATACAAGTGGAAAACACCCACCACACTAATAGGAGACCCAATAAAGTCATGATTACAAAACAACAACCCAAATTAATTCCAATGAAAAAAGATTCATTCTAAAAAACATCAATCTATCCATTGTAGATAAGGGAACATGATATATAAGAGAGAAGAAACCAAAATAAGATGTAAGAGAAGTAAACAATAAGCTCACTTGATGATTTCATGATGATTTACTAATGATTCCAATAAGAAACAGAAAATAAAATTGAGAACACAAGGTGTAGATGAGGATAGTGGGTTAATACTAGGGTATATGGGGATGAATGGTGGAAGGGGTGTTAGTTTATTAAAATGATAAAGGGAAAGTTTGGGAATTTAAAAAAAATAACTGGAAGGGTGAACAATTTAGCCCCATAGTTTTCCAATATATATGCAAATCATGCAACACCTATATCAAATGTGATAAGTGGCTACACTATTTACCTATAAGGGTTTATTCCAGTCCATTTGGACATGTTTCCGAGATAGTTCCACTATCTTGGGTGTATGATTAGTCTGAGATAGACACAAGCTTGTGTTCCATTATTTATAGCTTAGATATTTCCACTATCCAGAGTGGGAAATATTTTCTGGTATTTTTCATTATTTATATTAACTATATGCCAACCATTGACCCTCTTATTTGTAGTATGAAAACCACATTTTCTCTAAAACTCCTAATAAATCCATGTAATTAATATAAAAACTAAAATAAAATATAAAATACCCCCAAATAGCACAACATATGTGATAGTGGAGCATTTTTTCATAGTAATTATTTTCCATTATAGTATTAAAAATTATATTTAATCACATCTTAAAAAAAAGTTTGTGATATTTATTTTATACATATGACATAAGAACCAAATATTTTAATTTACATTATATATGCCATAGGGTGGTATGCAAAGTGATATAAGTAATATCATATTCATAGATAATAGGAAATTCATAAATCATGTTATAATATTTACATGACACTTCCCATTACCAGTGAAAATCATTTTACAGGACTTGTGTGTATCATTTTTCATGAACATAATACAAAATTACCTATTCATAATTTAATTGAGAATGGTAGTATGGTGTTATGTTGTTAGTCTTAAAATATCTTCCACATAAGTATAATCATTTATTATGGGTGTTTCTGTGATGGAACAACAATTATAATTCATTTAAAAAATTTTTTATGACATTGTAAATGACATATTACACATATATTAAATTATGCATGTTTAATTCTATGAAGACTCTTGAATGTTCCAAAGTTTATATAAGAAGGTTATTTCCAATGGTTTTTTGATTTTTTTATTTTTCAATCCCAATATATATATTCTTAATCATCATACACTATGAGTTGTGAAATTATGCCATGGGGATAAAAAGAATCATACTTCAATGTTTGTTAATTCATATACGAATATGGATACACCAAAGAGGGTTGGGGGAGTCCTTTGGAAACCATTTAGGATATTCATTAGTAATTTCAATATATAAGGGTAACACCCATTAATCTTTAACCATAATTTAATATGTTCTTCATTTATGTTTATATAATGATTCTCGGTATCATGTTTCCTTGGTCTTAGGAAAAAGATTTGTAAATCCTTTTCTCCTCTAAATGAGTGTCATTCAATAACTATAAATCTATTCATGGTATAATATCCTGTCAATGTAATTTTATTAATGATGTTATATTGATAAAATTATTTAACATCATATCTAATTAAAATCATTTTAGATACTGTAAAATTGGCATGAAAACATTATTATTGTTTCCTTTATGACATAGTTTATCATAAGGCACAGTTTGGTTTCTCCATATGATAAGGGCTATAGTATTTGATGAAAGTGTGTATTCCTTTTGGTATTTTAATATGGTTTAGCATGTGATATAAAGTATCATATAGAATGATGGAAACAACATAGAACATGTAAACAGATTATCATATTGACCTAACTATATGATTCATATTGTAAGATATGATATCCAAATTCCATGAATTGATATTTTATTTAGAGACTATCTATTTTATAATTAAATAAATAATTTCCCATTTTTTGACCTATGATAACATTTATATCATAGGATATTATATCAATGATTTTTTAAAAAGTCAATAATGAATAGATTTAAATAATTTATAAATTTCTTATAAGATTAAAAAGAGTATTTTCAGTTGTTTATATATTTTTCTAAAAATTTATTAATTAATTGATTATATTTCATTATAAATAATTAATAAAAAAATATAATTAATTTTGTTAAAAAACATTCTCTGTTAAAATTATATACTTCTGGATTTTTTGATGCGACTAATAAATAAAAAAAATGGAAATTTTAATGGTGTTTTAAAATGTGTTTGTAAATTACAAGATACAAAAGATTTAATTGAGTTTATATTTTATAATTTGAATTCTTTATAATTTATATTTTGGAATTTTCAAATTAAAAGTCATATTAAAGAAATTATTTTCACAGTGTCAAAATGAATTTTTATAATTGATATGATAAATGATTAAATCATATTAAATAATTAATATTTTTACATTGTTAACTGTTTAAATAATATAATTAGAATATAGATTATTTATATTTAATTTAATATCATAAAATTATGTATAATATCATATAATTGTTTTTATTAAATATTTTATATAGGCTATAAATATAGAATGTTTATATTTTTTAATTATGGAATTCCTATAATACATGGATGGTTATGAATGTTTTTAAAGTTTTTTTTGTTTTAGAATTGATCAAAAAAATTATCTCATTTTTAAATGTATAAAATTTTGCTTTATTTATTATATTACATGATTTATTCATAAATATAATTATTATGTTAAAATTTATTGTGAGTTTTACTTTGAGGCTATTAACTTCATCAATAAATTGTTATTATTTCATATATAATGTCAAATTTTAGGCATTATTGCTAATTTAATTTTCATATTCCTTGGATTTGGATTATTTTGGGTTATAATATTTAATTAATATTTTGGTTATAGTTTATAAATATTAGGTTTTATAATTATAATTTAGTATATGACTCTCTTGTGTAATGTCTCTTTGTGTACATGGACTTTGTGCCAGTGATCATAGTAACCCCAAAAATTAAACCTTATCTAGACAATTATAATATTTTTATCTGTTTCACAAAGTCTACTATCTTGGGAATTATTTGTTTCATATGATTTAGAGGCATTGCATGAAACCATTTTATTTACCTTATTTCTGAGGTGAATATTAAAATATATAAATATATTTGTATTTTAATTTGGGTTGGTAATGCAATCAATGAGTTCTATAATGAGTTATACATCAAACTTGTTTTAAAATATTAATTTTTTTATATAGAATAATATTAAAAAATAAGTCATTATAATCATGTTTACATGTAAAGAAAAGAACATGTGATAATATGGTGAGATTAAATCCCCTAAAGAAATATTAACTGATAGATTCCTTTAATATAAAGATCTTTTTATGGCCTCATTCATCAAATCAAATGGGCCTGACCAATGATGGGTTCCCTTGGAACATATTGTGTAACAAATTCTTAATATTGGTGGACCTAATAGGACTTTGTGACCATTTTGGGAATTTTATTATTTTATAAATAAATAGGAGACCCAAATGGGGCTAGGTTACAAGAGGAATAAGGTTGAATAAATCCATGGGGTAGAAAATGAAAATGTGTTTTATACTCAAATATCCAAGGTTTATATTTTAAATTATTTTTAACCTAAATAGTAATGTGATGCCAGTAATTATAAATATACCCAATGCATAATAACATGTGTAGTATTTCCAATTAATGGATATGATATAATTAAATGGGTTAATAATATTTTTGGGAGCACATTTAATAATACTCATTCTTATATATTTTTAAAAATTTATACTCAACTAAAAAATAATCTATTTTAGAGATAATTCATCTTCATCATCAAACAATTCATTTTGATCAATTATACTCTATATAGATGGTTAATGTAATAAAAATAGTTGGCTTTTAGAAAAACAAAGAATCTATTTTTATGAGAAGTAAAATCTATATTTTATGTGAAAAAACATCCCAAGTAAATATATAGTAATGCTTTATAAAATGGATATAGATTTTTTTAAATTTTATATAATTATTTACTCAAGGGTTTGTAAAAATTATATGAAAAACAGTCAAGTAATATTTAGACTTTGATTATATAATCACGATGATTGGGTGGGATAATAGAAAAAAATACTAGTTGATTGTTTTGTGGAACATTATGGATATATAATTCATTATGTTGTCATTGGTGTTAATATTCTTAAAATTTAAATTAATTAATGAAATGTGTACCACTTTTCTATAATTCATGAAGATTTATTAGTATTAAAGGTGATGAATTTGATTTAGTTCCAAATAGAAATCAATAAACGATAAATGTTGAATCTAAAAAAGTAGTACTGATTTTTTTATACGTATCCATTTTCAATGAATCATAAATGTGGTGTTAGGAATTATGGTCATTTTCCATTTGATGGGGTTTTCTTGGATAAAATAATGTGTTTCGGAAACTCTATATAATATCCCTGGGATTTATTAATATTATATAATTTAATACTTGGATTTTCAAATGTTATATAATAAAAAAGTATACATTACAAAAATTTTATGTATAATATGGTTTTAAAATAAATAATGTAACTGATGAATATTATAGCTTTTATTATGATGATGAATTATGAGGTTATTTATTCATAATATTATATACATATGAATATTTTATGCTTATATGGATGTAAATAAATCCATTTTATAGTTAGTTTTTTTCTATTTTATGAAGAGAAGTTGTTTATTAATAACGTGTTGTTATAAATAGACGATTTTATAGCCTTTAATACTCAGGGTTTATGATTTATTGGAATATATAACATATTTTATGTGAATATAAGGGTTAAATGAGTTTTATCTTGGACTAAAATTTATCCCATATATTTTTTTAAATTTAATTGTTTCACTCCCACCACCTGTCACTAATATATTTCATGAATGATTTTTTTAAAAAAATATTCTAAACACAGTGAATCTTATATAAGATATGGGGATCAATACTTTAGAAGATAAATATTCCAAATAATGAATATATGCTTTATTTCATGACAATTTTTTTTTATTTATAATCATGATAATCTAAATATAATGTATTTTATATGAGGATAATGGAAGAATATTTGGCCTTTTAGATGTTCAATGTTAATAAATAATATTTTTTAGACAAAATTAAATTTTAATACAACTTAACATCCTAAAATGAGTGTCTAATAAGCTATTAAAATATTAATATAAATAGTTAAATTATATTTTATATGATTTCAATATAAATGATTGGTAGGAAAATTAAAATAATATTGATGAGGATAGAATTAAAAAAAGTATTAATAAGACAACATTTTTATTAATATCATAAAATTATATATTTTGTAAATACATATTTTCAATTATATGTTAATATAGTTGAACAGTATGAATATAATTATTAATTCATACAATAATAAAAAAATAGATGTCATTATAGACCATTCCTATTAAATGTTTTACTAAGAGTATTTCACTAGACTCGGACATAGTAATATGATACAATTTACATTGAGTTGTATTGAGTTTGGAAAAACTATAAAATGGTAGTAAAAAAATGTGGATCTTCTAGTCAATAATATGTTATAAAATTAGATAGGTGACTATGTATGATTATTTAATTATTCCTAGACCACATTATGAATACAAAATATAATATGTTATATGACCGTACATCTTTATTTTTTCATTAATTAATTTTGGTTTCATATACTAATGAATTAATACAAAAAATGACCTCTCAATGTATAAAATTAACATTAGGAAGCATTGTTGTATTAAGATAAATAATATTCTCTTATATCATAAAAGATATTTTTTATGATATATGAAACATTATATATAATACAAGTAATATTAGAAACTGTCTAATTGGTATACTAGGGGTTGATGGTTAATATTTTAATTTCAGTAATACATGTGGTTAGTGAGACACATATCATGATAAAATTAATACTTTGATACCGTTCATGTACAATCCATAAGGATTAGCTAATTAGGGGTTGATAGGGTATGTATTTGGTAATTTTATCGAATGGAGATCAGCCATGATGGGATATTTCCTATGATATGATGGTTAGGAAATTAAATACCTTGATTGAGGTACACTGGGATGTGTATATTAATAACTATATAATACATCTGATGTGATAATGAATTTTCTTAAAGTCCATATTATTTTCTTATCACCATATATTAATAACACATGATGTTATTATCTTCTTAGTCAGCCTATACCCAATTATTCAAGAACATATGAGTAAATATAAGGGGTTGAAATACTCAATCAAAAAGAAACTCCATGTCATAAATAAAGGGATCATATTAAGAATAATTATTGTGTATAATATTGTTATTGAAAGAGTTATATAGATACATGTGTTTGATAGGGATCGGGTAAGATACATTTATATCATGAGTAATAATGATTCATTTATTAAGACCATCCATTCCATAAATTTATGAACTTGTGAATACATATTTTTTGTTAAATATATTAAGGATAATGGGTTCACTGGTTTTTAGTTAACTAAATGTCTATTTGGATTCATAATTCATATATATCTATTATATATGTTTTTAGAGGTTATCTAAAAGTAGTTGTTAATGGGACTTCACAAGGTATTTCAGATATGTGATGCAATTTGAAGTTAATGATATACTTCCAAAGGTGTCTTAGAAAACATGATAATGTTTTTCTTGATATAGTTTCAAATTTTATTTATATAATACAATATAACATTAAAAAAACAATGTACAATGACCCTATAAATTCATACATAGATATCACATATTTATATGTGAATATATTTTCTATAGCTAAATGATCCACAAAAAAATATTATTTATTTAGTTAATTTGGAAACAAGCACACATAAATAACTAGTTCATAAAATATCTAAATCATATACCACTAAAAACATAATAACTAGAACCCATATTATTCATATCATACATAATACCTTTTCTTATAACCATGTGAATGGAAATATAAGTAAGGGTGATATTTCATTCTTAGAAAGGGTAATAAAGGGATATATGAATGATCATATAAGCATAAAATTACAAAAATGTTATAAGAACTTGACAATAGATTTGAAAACCATGTCAAACATATAATATATCATAATCTTGAGTCATTGAACAATCGATTGATGATTATTAGACAAGATTTATAAAGGAAAAAAATAACAAGATCCATGATAGAATAACATAGGCATTTGACATGTAATTATGGAATAGAAATATACATAGAAAATAATTTACATAGTATTTAATGATCACGAAGGAGAATTTAATTATGGATTGGGTTCACTTCCCAAAACATCAATGTAGCCAATGTTATATCCCAAGATTATCATAATGGAAATATTTTATTACTGGTAGTGTTCACTCCCTATTCTAGTCCCACTAATCTCGTGATATATCAATATTAATTTTATGAATATATTTGAGAAATAGTTTGCCCCAAAGAAAAAAATAAATATAATATATGTTTGTGCCACAACATCATAAAATAATCATTATATCATAAAAAATGTAATAAAATGTGTCTTATAAGTATGAAATCATTTCATAACCCATGGAAAAGAAATGATTCTCGTAAAAATTATTTCAATTAATAATTTTATAACCCATAGAAAATTAATAGGTTGCATAAAAATATTAAAATCATAATCATAAAACATCGAGAGTGAGGATGAGGATGGTATGATTTAGATAAATATTGGGTAAATCTTATGTAACTTGTTGGAATTTTTTCATTGATGAATATAAATTCCATTAAAATATTTATAAATCCTTCTCGAGGAAAATAATATTTACATATTAAGATTTACAATTGAAGACATCAAAATATTCGCAAAACTAAAAGAAACTGTTTTATTTAAAAGATAAATATTTATTTATATAATATAATCATAAAATGATTCATTTTTAATGATGGTGGGAAATAATATCCAATCCATATACATTAAATGAATCCATTCCATTCACACTTTTTAAAAATGAACCAAAAGTACCGCTTTGTTGAAATAAAAAGATGGTTCCTTTTTAAATATTATAAAAAATTGAAAAAAACTAATTTATAGAATCTTTATATAATAGTTAAAAACAGTTTTGAATACATTTTCGGAATACATGTATAAGGAAGAGAAGCGGTTTTTGAATGAAAAGAGTGATAAAATCAGATATCCTTAAAAAATGACATTTTGTCTAACAATTACATTATGAGAGGAAATAAAATAGAAACATGTATAATGATAAAATAAATAGAGTATAATATAATTATGGAACTTATTGAGAGTTATATCATATATTTTCATCAATATAAACATCAACATTAACATTACATTAAAAATGGTACTGTAGCATCAATCCCTAACAACTTTGGTAAAAATTGATCCAGAATTTCAATGAATTAAAGAATAATGGAATGATATGAATATATAATACTTATCAAAATAAATTCATATACGTTATATAAACCACATAAAATAAATAATTTTTTTTATAAATAATGTGTTTGATAAAAATAAATCTAAATCCCTTACTTGAGGTTTAAATTATTCATTAATTTTTTAAAATATTTTATAATATATATATATAGGTTTATTATAAATATTTTTCCATCACAATAATCATATATATATAACTATTTATTATTCAAATTTAACCTTCTATCACCCTTTTATAAAAAATTATTTATTAAAACCATCATTTCGGGTGATAATTTCTTCGTCTATCATTTAAGTTATGGAAAAGTAGTGTTTTTTCTTGTATATTGATCATAGTTCCAACATATTAAATTTTTTAATCAGGGTATATATATAATATATTTTCATTATATATATACTAATCTATATTAGTTATGGATATAAACATTATTTTCATGGTTAATGGAGATGGTGAGACATATGTACGAATCACCATTGTCTTTATTTGTCAATGTATGGATCAAGAGAAAGGTATAAATGAATCCACCGTTCCATTATCATTATTATATCTAATATATCATATATATTCATCAAACTATCCATATTTATAATAAAAATAAAAAATAAATTAAAAACAAATCAGTTCACTTTATGGAGGTGGTAGTCAACACGTATGCACAGGATGTTTTATCATTTCACAAAGGGTTGGATGGTAAAAATGTAGTCATGATATAATATTTCTTCTAGTATAATTATTGCGTAAATACTATACATAAATATTAAAACAAATTAAAAATACCCATTAAGAGAATATTTTGATGAAACATTAATTGTAATTCAACATGTAGAAGGTAAGTCACACATATGTACGAGCAATAATTTAACTTCCCATTTGTGGGGAATATGGTGTCTGTTTGTGTTTTAATAAAAAAAAATCATATTTTTATGTTAATAATGTTTTTATTTTATGTTGAATATAATATATCCATAGGTGGTTTTTGGTTGATATATAAGGCTAAATGTTTTTTGAATAGGTGAAGGAGGAGATCCCTATTATAATTGGGATGTGGGTAAATTTTTGAATTTCTCAAATGATTAAATTATAATAATTTAAATCCAAAAAAACATCCAACAACTGAAAATAATTAGAATATATGTTATTACAAGTATTTAATGACTTTATAGAAAATAATTTATATTTTATGGTGCCTTTTTAAACCTTATATTTTTTATTGACCATGGGTTAACATATTTTAATTTTAAATACTACAACACCTTTTCCAATATTAATGTGTTGTAATTTTTATCTATAATGTAAAAAATGTCCCATAATGGGTCATGTTCTGAAATTTTAAACCATTTCAAATCCACCATGTATTTTATAATAATTTTAGTTATTTTTAAATTTTTAAGAAAATATTATTTTGATTAAATATCATTATTTTCAATTTTTTCACTATTTATTTAACTTTAATTAAAAGACATAAAAACTATGTTGTAATTAAAATATAATTTTTAAAACAACACTATCTTGTAATATTCAAAAATATAATTTGTGTAATACTATAAAATTATATAAATGTATAACATTTAATTTTTTTATTACTACTTATTTTATTTTCCCATGAATTAAATTAATATTGTGTCAACACTGTGTAATAAGTTAGGGTTATTTTAAAATACATAAAAATTACAAAAAAATTAAAATCATGAATAAAATTTAATTGTTCACAATATTACTAATAAAATTCATCCATAAATATTTTTGGCCCTATGTGAAAAATAATTGATATATTAAAACTTAGAGAGAGTCATTTGGTAACGTTCGTTGATTTAAATAGTATATCATCCATTTTCATTCAAAAAAGTCCATTTAAAACGTAATTTATAGACTAGTTTTATAGTGTAATAATTCCCAACATCTATTAAGAAATATAATGTGATTAATTATGGAATTATAACTTAGTTTTAACATGGATTAACCTGATGTACCATTTACCTAAGTGATAAATTTTAAAAATGGTACTATTTATATTTTTGAAAAACAAAAGGAAAATATTACCATTTTTTAACTAATGTATTAAAAAAGTGGAATTATTTTTATCAAATTCAATAAATATAATTGGTAGAAAAGATATTTAAAATAAATGAATAAAATTTGATGAAAGCAGGATCCTAAAAAAATAAATTTTTAAAATAAATCATAGATTATTATTTTCCCATGAATAGAAAAATATTAAATGAAAGATAAAAACATTGATTAATATATGATAGATTCATATCACAAAAATTGATAAATGTTTAAGATAATAAATATATTGTGTTCACAATATTACTTTTTTATAAAAATAATATTTCTATTTCATATTATTTATAAAATCTTTTAATGACCAATGAGTTAATTTTCTATATATGTAACCATAAATATTTCATAATTAATTTTTTCATACTCATATTCCCAAATCTAATGGTTAAGTGATAACTCTCACTTTAAAAATTATTATTTCAATAATTTATTATTATTTTTTTAAACTTGATGTTATTTGTTACTCATGTTATAAAAAATATATATATTTTAAGTAAAATAATATTTAAAATTTCAGGGTGTTTAATTATACCACCCAAAAAATTAAATTTTCCATTAAAAGTGTATAATATGATATAGAAAATGAGGATATATTTATTTAATTATATCATCGGTTTTCCATGTAGCTTCTTTACATTTGTGACATCTCAATATTAAATTAACTATGTATGTATCCTCATTATGTAGCACATTATCTATATAATTCAAGACATATAATGGTTTTTCCTCAAAAGAAATATCATGTTCCAGTTGTATGAAACATGATGTTAGTACATGTTAGGGATTAGGTACATACTTCCTCAAGAGTGATACATATAACACATCATGATCTTGAGAGAGGCTCGGTGGAAGTGCCAGGTTATAATATAACATCCGTACTGGATCAAAAAACATGAAATGAAAAATATACCTTGCTCTAAACCTTCCCTTATTTCGATGTCTAATAACCTTCTTCTATGGTGATATCCATAGAAACAAGTTATCCCCAACATCATATTACAGTTCAGGCCAATGATTTTCACTTTAATATTTCTATTGATAATGGCATATCTTGATGTGCAATTTCATGGATCTGGCATAATCTATAATTTCCTCAGCTATCTAGTTTTAGGGTAGTTCTTTTCCTACATCAACACTAAATATTAATGTTCTTCATATATTTACATATAGGGATTCATATGGATCCCATTAAATTCTTGATTTAAATTTATTATTGTATGAAAACTCAACAAGAGGAAGGTGTTGATCCCAATAACAATTAAAATCTAGAGACCATGATATTATAATATCCTATTTAGATTTAATTTTTCTCTAATACTTTTAATTTTTTCTAAATAAGATATTCCTTACTAAAACTCATCTTTGGATCTAGAGATTACTGGGTACTCTTCTAAAATATCAAGTTGACCTAAAACCCTAATCAGATACTACAGACTGTTGTACACCATGAATACTTACAACTTCTTCAATATAAATTATAAAGTGTTGATCCATATATAAGTCTTACAAAATAGAAATTATGTGTACTGAATTATAATGTGATGGAATAAAACACATATTGCATTTTGACCTTTCAATTTTATTGAGAATTCCAATGAAAATATCCTTGGTAATTTGTTTTCATTTTCATTGCCATATTACTATTGTTTGTAACATATACTTAGGAATTTTTTTTCAGAATTAACATTATGACATGTAAAGCACAAATATATAGACTAAATAATATCTCTCATTATATTTTCCTTCTATAAATACACTTTTTCAGTTTTTACATCCTTTCAGATTTAGGATGCATAGAGTATTTTGAACTGTGAAACTGATTCAATAGATCCTTATTAAAATTTGGTATTTATACAACACGTATATGGTTCTTGAAACTTATTATTAAATCAAATCATGGATAAAATTTGGAACTTTTTTCACATTCTCCTTTTCTTATATATATTTCTTCAGCAAGTAATTAATTTTAATAGAGATAAATGGTTGAACATTAATTTGAGAGAGATAATATTTATCCCAATCCTTCATGATTTCAAAAACCATTCATTAAAAATCAAAAAATATTGATTATTTTTGTATCCTCATAATAAATAATTTACCATGATCCTTTTTACTCAAATAATCTTCCAACTTTTTTTCCTTAGGTGGTAATGTATTGAGAAGTTTTAATCTTTATTCATCTCCAACCATCTTCTTTAGCTCATATTCAACTCTTTACCTCTAAAAATATAATTTTAACAATTTTTATTATTATATATATCACACATTTCTCAAAAATTAAAATCTATCCATACATTTAATGTAAAAAAATCATAAAAAACTCTAAATAATATGTTGGATATGTTTTCTCACGAACCATCAATTGGAATATTACATATGATATAACCATTATCATATTTCATGAGAACACTTCTCAATAAATTATTTTATGAAAAACTATATATTATAGATCATTTACCACTAAAAGTTAAATTAGGTATATTTTCAATGACTAGAATTCTCTCTAGCTCTATTAAATTATATTTACATTAATTACCCCATTCGAACCAACCCCTTTCTGAGATAACATAGTGAGTTGTCTACATATCCCTGATAAATTCATCAAAAAGTTCCAATAATATTTATCAAAACCAAGAAAACTATATAACACAGTAAAAATTGATGTTATGAGAAAATGTCTGAAAATTTATTTCTTTGATGTATCTACTTATTTACCCTCACTTGAGATTACAATACTTAAGAATAAAACATTTAGATTATATAATTCACAGTTGGTAAATTTTTTAGAAAGCTAATCCTACCTTGGGGTCTTAAATAAAATTATTAAGTGATATTAATGATTTTCATTTCACATATTATATATAATAATGTAATATAAATATAATACCAAAAACTAATCATTTTTTATCTGAATGATATATTAAAGAAATCATTAAATATATTGAGGTATTAGTATGAAAAAATGAAATCACTATAAATTTATATTGTCCATGAATTGGATGAATTTCTATATTTGACATATCCACATTCATAAGACCCAATTTACGATATCCAAAATGATGATTAGTCATAGAAATGTATTTTCATTTTCTCTTTTGATCAAATAATTCATCAATACAGGAAAGATGATACTTTTCCTTAATATTGATCATCCAATAACCATGATAATCAATATAGTGTCAGGCTGACAAATATTTCTTCCTAAAAATGTTACTTCTATACCATATAGTGACACACATAGATAAATTTATTCCTTGTGAATATTTAATTGGATTTTTATCTTGAGTTCTATCAACTCAATCGATACCATTCTCTATTGTGTTTTTGAAAAATGTGTAGAGTCATATATTATTTCAATCAATAACATGACATCATTAATCAATGGAGGACATTAAATTATTTATAAAATATATCCTAAAAATCTAATACAATTATAATATCTTTGATGTTGATTTCACCCCAACCAATTTAGATAAATATGCCTTTTACACCGTGATCTTGACACATAAAATCGATGTAATTTCCATTAGATGTTCATGATTTTTTTCCCTAATTGTTTATCATAAATAAATTAAAAATATCAAACATAACATCTGTTCCCCAATAATTGATGTGGGATATAGGTATTTAAATTCAATCCATGATCCAAATAACATCAATTTCAATAAAAAGAAAAAATAAGAATATTTTCATGAAATGCATTCCCATAAACATAAACCTAAGAATAAACATAGAATTAGGATTTCATCATCGTACTATTCATGATTTTTACTGATAAATCATTATCTAAATTTTTGTAGTTCTACTATGATACCATTAGAAAGGTATATATATGTGAAATAAATTGTTCCACTAGAATTAAATAATACATTTTTAGTTCCAAACTGGGAGGTCAACGTAACGTCCACAACATCAATATCATACCCCTCATCAGAAAAAGTGATGTTAAGAGATTTCCTTTTATCATGGGGGTTGAGAGGTTGTTAAAATTGATCTTCACCATTATCCATATGATTTTGGAAAGTTTTATCATAATTCCCCAAATAATTGTATTAAAAACATTAGAGTATGGGTTCTCGATTTTATAGTGTAATATAAATATTCACATCATTATATAACTTCTTCATATCAATTCAACATTCAATGGCCAGATGACATTCCTTTACACACTTTAATCATTTTATAGTTTTTTAATATCAATTATTCCTAAGTTTCCTTCTTCATTTTTGGAAGAATAGAATTATAAACTTCATCTTCTCATAGTAATTAAAGTTTCCTTTAATTTGCATTTTTCTTTTCTTTTCAAAACAAATAGATAGTTGTCTAAATACATTCTCTATATCCACTATGATATCACATAAAATGATTTCTTTATATTTAATGATGTTTATTATGGTTAACACCCTACATAGAATTTATTTTATGATACCAAAGAATAATCAAACATTAATTTAGGATTGGATGATAACACTATAAGAATACCTCACAAGTATTTTTAATGTTCCCTCATAGGTAAAAATTGATTCATCATCATTCTTTTTCAACTCAAGGAATTCCTTATAAATTTCATTGCAAATAATATGAGTAAGGTACTTATTTTAAAATAATATCTTAATCTCATCTCATTCTATGGAATCTATTTCTTCTCATTCCCTTATATTCTTGATAAGATTCTAGCATTGGTCTAATATACATACAAAAATATAACATTCCATGAATGTTTTTTCTTGTATAAAACATTGGAAATATTAAAATATATTTTCAATGTTAATGATCCATTTCTGAGTAACTGTTATTTTAGTGGAGCCACTAAAAGCATGAAAATTGACTCAAGAAAGAAAAAACACAATTTTTCCCACTTTCAATCATTTTGATGCATAGAATGATTCAGAGTTTCACTATATTTTATGGGTATAGTATTGATAATTTACATTCTAGCTCCCATATTGTAATTTTTCTAAAGAGTAAATGTATTTCATTTTCCATCGAATTGAATATTAACCCAATTACTTCAGGATTCTTCCATTGAATATAATCAAAAATCATGATGTTAGCAAAAATAATCATAGTGTAAGACCAAATAAACTTGGAAAATCATCTTTTCATTTCTAAATCATGAAGGTATCTTCAATGAAACCATATATATAACCTAGTTCATTGATTAATGTTACCATAACATTAATATTTCAGAATATACATTGTCTTATCCTCAAGGTTCTCTCTGTCATATTCTAATCATAATTACAAAAGGTTTACAAAAACATGAACTAATACAAACTATAGTATCATGGTCTTTACAAAAATAAATATCATGTCTTAGTATATAAATATTCAATACATAATGTAATGATCAAAAAACACTCTTATTGGTCATGTGTTTTTAGAAATGTGGACACATAAATAAATTTTTTATAAAAAATCTAAATCATTTATCACTATGTTATTCAAAACCAGATCTCATCATAGACATATCATTCATAATAACTCTATTCAATGATCAATGAAGAGAACCATTATAATGGTTGAGCTCTAATGCTGAGTAATTGTAAAGATGGGAGATATTAATGGTCTTATTATCATGAAATTAGAAAAGTGTATGTAACACACTAATAAAATTTTAAACCCAAATAATTCATATAAATTTTCATAATCTCATGTAATGTCATAAATTAGGGCATTTTATATGACATGTTTCATAATATAATCAAAGAACATTGGATATGAGAGAATAACATTGGAATCGGATAATGAATTTTTAAATTCATATAAGAATAGAAAATAATTTTCATAGTTTCCATTTATCCCTATGATAACTATCATAATGGATTTTGTTCACTCACAAAACTATCATAGTAGTTAATGTTCAGTCCTTAGACTATCATAGTGGATAGATCCCCTTAATGAGCTGGGTTTACTCCCAATTTAAGTAATGTTTTTCTCATGAGATAAAAGCATTTATCCAATGTATTGGAGGGACATGTATGTCCCACCAATCACATAATTAAAATAATACATATCTATTCCATATGATCATAAAACATTCACCATATCATAACCCATTAACATAATTAGTTTCATAAAAATATTATCATTTCATAACATGTGTAAAAGAAAATTTTTCATAAACAGTTCATATATTCATAATGATATACGTGGGAGAAAAGGAACATGTTTCATAAAAATATTATAATGATAATCATTGAATGTCTCGATAATGTAAAAGGATGATATCCTTAGATCATTTCACTGGTAATGAATAAATAAAATCCAAGATTTTTATCATTAATGAATATAAATACCATTAAAATATCATCAAAACTCTTTTGAGAAAAATATGGTCTCTACATTAAAAATAACTATAATTTAACTTCCCACAAATTAAAGAAACTATTTCATTATAATGAATCCATGCAAAAATATAAATGAAGATATCAATAATTTAATATTCAGGAAATTGGGAAAATCTAATCATGCCATTAATTTTAAAAGAAATCATTTCCTTTATAGTTATTTCAAAAAGACCAAAAGAACATCATTTATTTAATCACATGTTTATTTATCTTATACAATTTTTATAAAAAATTTATTCAGGGGTTAAAATTATTTAAAACAATACTTGAAAAATAGTAAAAATATTTCTTCGAAACTTTTTTAGAAAACATTATTAAGGAAGTGAATGGGGTTTTGACCAAGGAGAGAGGTAAAATAAGTTTTCCATAAACTGGTTTCTTAGGCACTTGAGTATATTAAGAGAGTAAAATGAAATGAAAAAAATGTATTCATAATAAATATAAATATTTTGTAAAAAATAATGTTATTATAAAGAGATATATTATAGAGTTTAATAATTATAAATACCATCATAAAGAATCCTGATAAACATTGTGATTTTTAAATAAAATAGGCACTGCCATTGAAACATTTGAATCATAATTCCTATTAAATAAAAAACCACATTTGGGTATTGTTATCATAAAATATTCATGATCATAATAATAAAATATATTATGGGGGATTATATGCACCACATAAATGAATCATGACAAGTATAAGGTAAATGTCCCATAGAAATAAAAATATGATGAAAATCCATCACTTCATGTCTGAATCAATTTTATTTGAGAATCCATTATAATAAGTGTAGCATTATTATATATCGTATTACATAACCATATTCATATATATAAAAATATATATGAATTCATTTTAACATTTCATAAACTATTTATTTAAAATTATTTATGAAATTATTTATTCTAGGTGATAAAAGCATCATTTTCTTGTATGTTTTGGTTTGGTAGTTTCAGTTTATGTACTTTGATCATATTTTCATAATATCAAAAATGTTAATAAATTTTTACTTATAATATATATTCATTATATATATATATATATTCATCGATAAAATTTACGGATATAAAGTTGAACTGCATTATTTATGAAGAAAGTAAGCCATACACACTCAAGAATGATTTCTCATTTTTAAATGGAAAAAATTAATAAGGTAAAGGTTAATTAAAATTTTAAATAACATTAATATATATAATATATCATATAAATTAATCAAATTCATCTTCATTACCAACCAATTAAAATATAAAGGAATAACCAATCATATCAGTTTGTTGAGGTGGTAATCAACACGTATGCATTAGCGACATTATCATTTACAAAAGGATTGGATGGTGGAAGTATGGACTTGATATTATAATTATAAAATATTAATATTCTTAAATATAATATATAAATATTAAAACCATCATAATACCCAACCCTAGAAAATTGTAATGAATAATAAATTGTATCACTACATGTAGATGGTAATCCATACACACACAAAACTGATAATTTTACACCCCATTGGATGTGAAAGTGGGTTTATAATGGGTATTAAATAATAATAATAATAATAATAATAGTAAAATTTATTAAAAATAATAAATATATTATTATATGGATATAATACAATATTAGTAGGATTGAAATAAAAAAAATTAAAGGAAGTGACCGGTTATGGAGGTTGCCTTTTTTGAAATGACGCATTTAGGTATCATATAGGAGGCTATAGGCTTGGTTTTGTGGAAGACTGAAAAAACTAGGATGTGAATATGGAAGTGTAATATAAAAACTATAAGACTTTTTTGATATAGAAGAATGAATGAGGGGTGAAGATTTGACGAAGAAGGTGACCGTTTATAATTGAGTTGAGGTGCACATTTGGATTTTCAAAAATGATGTAATTAGAATAAATTCATTATGAATTTAAATTCCACCCAAAGAATATGTAATTGAATATTAGATAAGATCAGGTTTTAATTTCATTATATAATATAATATAGTCTATTTTTTTCCTTTCTAAAACGTATCATTTTTTTGACTCTTGGTTTCCAAATTTTATTTTAATTAGGGAAATAAATGGGTCATTATTAAATGAATGTAATTTTTAATTAATGTGTGATAAATGAAATATAATTGGACACATTATGAAAATTTAAAACATATAATATCAAAATTTTCTAATTTGACGATGTTTTTGATTTAATATATATATATATATATATATTATTTTTATAAAAAATCATTATTTTCAATTTTGATAGTCTTCAATTAAAATGGAATAAAATACTTAAATAATAATTTTGAATTCTGTTATATAATTTTAATAAAATTATTATTTTGAATTCACCTATAAAATTCATGACTCTCTATAAATGTAACATCCCAGGTAAATGAAGAATAATAAATATTTCATATTTATTAATATTTGTTAATTAAATATTAATTTTACTTTAAATGGGTTGCTTTGTTCGATAGAGTACCCGATACACAATAATTGGTTTCATTGAAATCTTATGTTTCACCCTAATAATATGATATTATTATTTTAAATGATAGTAAACTTCGAGATGCTGTATTGGTGGGAATGAACAAAACTAACTACAATATGATTATAAATGTTTGTTAAATGTATTTACATTTATCCAACAAAATGTTAGAGGCTTAAAATGTGAATAAATCTAATTTTCAGCATAATTTATATTAAAGGGTGGATTTATCGCCTTTTAATGGTGAACCCAATTTTGATCTAGTTTTGGTCAAATTCATACATTATATTTGACCAAATAAAATACTTCTTTATATTGAGGACATCAAAATTTACTTTGTGGAAATTTCTGAAATTTTTCCGATAAAGTTCATTTTCTAATGAATATTGAAAAATAAATTATTTTAATTCAAAACTTCATTTTAATCTAATTTATTTATGTCCATATAATATATTTTTGATTGTTTTTAAAGTGTTATTAGAATATATTTTTACCATTCAATACAATGTTGTTCATTGTAATTAATTTCACTTTGAAATTGGACATAAACAAGTGTCAATCTTTTGATAGTTATTTGTTCTTAGAAACACGCATTTTATTTTAATGGTGAGAATTAATTTTAAATTAATTAATGCCACTTCTTTGTTTTTAATTTCTATAAATAGACATCAGTTTTTATTTTTGAATATTGAATATATTTTAGGCCGAATTTTGTGTAGTTTTTTGAAAAACATCAATTTTCGTTGAATAGTGAAACCACATAGTAGTAGTTAAAAAAACTGGCTTTTTCATTTAAATTATATTCTACCACTTTTGTGAATTGAATTTAGAAAATCCTCCATACATTGTTGTTATTAGTAAGTAAAATTTGATTCAATAAGAAGAATATCATTTTGGGTGAATAGTAACTTTTGACTTTTATTTACCACAGTTAAAGGTATATAGGGTAATTTAAGGTAAAAATAATATTATAATAATACAAAATTCCATTAACTCTTGTCCAAGATTTATTGGTTGAGTCATTTTCGAACAATTTAATCTTTGGGAAGATTTTTGGACCCCATTGAGCCACTTGGTATTTATAATGACACTTTAGATTAATTAACATAAAGTAAAGGCAAAAATGACATAAAAAATATCTTCTAGTAAATTAATTTTTATAAGTGGTTATATAAGTTATTTTTTCGGCTATAAATATTAATTGTAAATATAAAGATATTTACTACATCCTGCGAATTTTTTTTATAATTTTTAAACATCTAAGAAAATAAATTATTTATCACATAATAATGATGCAGTGTTTACCTCATTAATAATTGATTTAAATAAATAAGATTATAAATATTAAAATGACTTCCAAAAAATATCCAATTATTATAGGATGAATTTATTTTGTCCATGAGTCATCCTATCTTTGACATTGATTAGTTTTGGACCTTTATAAACCGAATATTATTTTATAATAAAATAATATTATCACAATTTCCTAAAGAGCCCCTCCTCCCCCTTATAAAAATCCCTCACTTATAACAAATTCCCCACACCTCTCAGGCCTTTTTTCTGGACCAAACTCTTCCCAATTAATCTCCCTACATCCCTAAAATCCTCCTAGAAACCTTACCTTAGGCATAAGGCACTTCACGAAGTCCTTTTGGTTCCAACCAAAGGAAGATACACAAATTAAAGGTAACTTTTTATCTTAATTTATTTTCTTTTATTTATCTTTACAAACCCCTAAAATCTATTTATACATTTATTTTATAACAACACTATTATCCTCAATAAACTAGGTTGTTTTTATGATAAGGATTCTAACTACACTTAAACACACCTCCATCTAATGGGTGAAGAATATACTGTTTCTGTGGATGACAAACTAATGCTTCACGAGACAATGATTGTTCAGATATATCCTACCGCATATAATGGTGGCCATTAATATGAAACTATATTTATATATGATATATATTATGTTTATGTTTTCTTTATTATTGTGCATTTTTCTTTTATATCATACCTTTATGGTTTCCATTATGGGTAAATGTGATAATTTCATTTGAGGAAGTGCGGACTACCACTCCCTCAATGTGATATAACTCATTAAATCCATATGTGGAATGTATAAAGGATGGATTTAATGATATTATATATGATATTATACTATAATTATAATATAATTATGTATCATTATGTTTTAATTCCATTAAAATAATAAATATAAATTAAAGTAGCGTTCATGCGTACGTATGGCTTACCGTCTCTATGAATGGTGCATTTCATATCTTACCTTCAAATGATCTGTACTATTATAAATATATATATATATATATATAATGGATATATATATGATATATATTATATATATGATATCAAAATAATTATTATCATTCTGGATATAATAGACTATCGACCACATGGACAACTTGTAAATATAAGGTGTTAATTTTTGACTCAAGTACAAAATGTCGACAAAATGATCGTTATTAACTTAAATGATTACATAATGTTTATAAAGTTGTAATAGGTTATATAAAATGATTAATAAACTTGAAATAGATTCTTCATCAAGTAGAAATTAACTTTAGTTTATTATTCATGAGATTAAAGAATAAACGGGTCAAGTCAGACACGAGGTAAGGGACTTCATCTCAATCTCCTTTCATTGAGACATATTTTGTTCTAATACATGACATTCTTTTATATGTTAGATAAAAACCATTGAAATTTCATTTCATTCAAAGGGAATATTTTTATATGAAGCATTTTACTAAATGATAAAAAGGAATGTTTTTTTAATGTAAGTGGTTACAATGACCTTTCTTCACCATCGTGAGTATTATTTGATCATTGGCTTCCTTATCAAGCCATAGTGTTTTACAAAAAAGAAAATAAATACCATATACTTTTTAAATATTTTGGAGTTGAAAATGGTTTTTATAATGGATTTATTATGTCAATATATTTTAAGTATATATTTTATATTTCCTTTATGTTTGTTTTTTGTGTTATGGATATTTTATGGTTCTGGGAAATTATTTACGTATACGGGTGGTTCAATGATAAACCTTGGGTGGGTGATCCTGAGATAGCTCTCCAATACATTGGTTAACGTGATGGAGGTAAACATGAATGTTTCTCCTAAGAGATTTTGGGAATATAATGATATGGGAATTCTAACATAACTCTCAATATAGCTGTGATAGCTACAATGTATGTATGATATGAATTCCATAAGTATTTTTATGATTTGTGATTACTATGTTTTATTCATAAATCTTATGTTTTCATAAGGTAAGTAAAAGAGATTATGTTTTGTATGTATTTATGAACTAATGTTTTCTTTCTTTGTTTTATGACACTTAATAAGCTTTTTATTCTCATCCCATGATTGTAAATATTTTCACAGGACTTAAAGATGAATAGGGTAAATGATGGGATCAAGGAAAATTGATGTTGTCTAAAACATAGAACTAGACATGACTCCTTTTTTCAAGAGTTTTTATTTTATGAAAAAATAGAAACTGAATAGGAGTGTCTACTTTGTAATTTTTTGAGATGTAATAGTTATGTTCTAATTCTCTAAAACTCTAAACCTGAAAAGAGTATCAATGTGAATTATTCATTTATTTCAATATTATGAAATGTTTAAGGCCGGGTCCTTATAGTTTGTATCAGAGGTCGGTTTAGATAACTGTAGGAGTTAAGATATAGTTAAATTAATATCCATATAGTAATTTATGTTAATATTGGAATAATATAGAATTTAAAGATTACCATGTTTCTTCACCTAAGATATTTTTGTTTCCAGAATGGTTTTCTGTAGAGGAAATAGGGCTGCTATGTTTGGATGACATTAGGAGGAAGACAGCCATCCAAATCATCCAACTGAGACGGTTGGAATCAGAACTGAATAGTTTGTTGTGGTGATGTCATTTTTGAATCAGGATATAAATGGTGGTGGTATCCATGTATGTGGTCATCCAGATAAACCACAGAGGAACACGTCATTATTGAAGCATTTCATGAGGCAACATCCCCCATCATTCAGAGGATCATCTGACTCTGTGCTAGAAGAAGGGTGGATTAAATCACTAGAAATGATTTTCGATGTCATGGGTTGTTCAGAACATCAAAATGTTAGTCTCATTGTTTACCATTTTGTAGGTGAAGCTGGTCAATGGTGGTCGATTGTAAAAAATATCAGGGATAGTGATGAGATTTATTCTATAGATTGGGATGAATTAAAAGGTATGTTTCTTGAGAAATATTTTCCTAAGGTGGTTCTCCTTCATATGGAAAAAAATTCCACGAATTGAGGTAGAAAGATGACTCAATAGAAATTTATGAAGCAAAATTCAATCGACTGGAAAGGTATGCTCGAAATTTCATACGAGATCTTGACAGTAAATTCGTCTATTTTTACTTAGGATTAAAGACAAAGTATCGAAGGGATTTATCTTCTCATTAATTCAAAAGTTATGAAAATCCTATTCATTGTGCGGCGAAGGTGGAAATGGAGTTTGTTTATGATCATGTGTTCTTTGACAAAAAACAGAATAAGAGGTCAATGTGGCAGACAAAAGGGAAGAACTCTTAAAAAAAGTCTGATGGTAAAAAACTTAAATTTACAGTTTGTGAAAATTGTGGTAAAAAGCATGCTAGAGAATGACTTTTGAATACTATTAAGTGATACCAATGTGGTAAAATAGGGCATAAGGATCATAATTTCACTGAAAAAGATCAGGGTAATGATAAGACAAAATATGATTTACAGTCAGTAAAATGTATTAAGTGCTATGAAATGTGTCATTATACAAATGAGTGTCCAACAAATAACTCAACTGAGGGAAAGAAGCCAGAATATAAGTATAAAGGGATGGTGAAATCCTTTGCAACTACTTCAGTAGATATTGGGCTATTAAATGATATAGTATCAGGTACACTATATTTTTGTTCAGATTATGCCAATGTGTTGTTTGATTCATGGTCTACACACTCTTTCATTTCTGAGAAGTTTTCTAGTAAATTGGGAATTCCATATGAAGATATGAATATATAACTTATAGTAAAAACATCTCAAGGAAATGTTGAGAAAAAAGAAGAACATTCATGTCCTTGTGTGTATAAAGAATCTACCTGAAAACTTTATTGTTTTGCCTTTAGTAGAGTTTGATGTAATTTTGGGTATGGATTGGATTTTTGTTTATCATTCTAAGATTGACTGCAGAGCTAATGATGTTTTTTTCAGAATGATTTTCAGTTTGTATACCAGAATGATCCCTTAATTTTGATAACATATTAGGAAGTTGAGAAACTATTAATAGATGGAAATGAATGCTACCTTGCACATATTGTTGAAAACAAAGGAACTGTTCAGATTAATGATGTGCCATTAGTAAAGGAGTACCTTGATGTTTTTCCTGATGAGTTTCATGGTATTATAACTGGTCGAGAAGTTGAATTTGCTATTAACTTAGTTCCTGATGCTAAGCCAATTTCAAAAACCCCTTATCAAATGGCACAAATTGGACCTTTAGAGTCAAATAAGAAATTTTAGGAGTTATTAGATAAAGGTTTCATTCGACCTAGCACATCATAATGGGGTGATCCTGTCTTATTTCTTAAAAAGATATATGGTTTAATGAGACTTTGAATTGATTATAGAGCATTGAATAACATCATTATTATGCACACATATCCTTTTCCTCATATAAATGATTTGTTTGATCAGCTCTAGGGAGCTCAATATTTTTCAAAAATTGATTTGAGGTTGAGGTACCATCAGTTGAAATTAAAGGAAGAAGACATTCCGAAGACCACATTTTGTACATGATATGGACATTATGAATTTGTAGTTATGACTTTTGGTTTAACCAAGGAACCTGTTGTATTCATGGATCCTATGAATAGAATTTTCCGTGAGTTCTTGTATATGTTTGTGGTTGTGTTCATTGATGACATTTTGGTTTATTGCAAAAGTAATGAGGTAAATGGAATTCATTTAAGGGTTTTTTTGAAAACCATAATAGAAATGAAACTGTAGGGGAAATTTAGTAAGTGAGAGTTTTTGTTGCAAAAAATTTCATTCCATGGACACATTTTCTCAAAAAAATGGAATAATTATTCATCAAACTAAAACAAAAGTTGATGAAGATTAGAAATGAGGCACAAATATAACTGATATTCTTAGTTTTCTTGGTTTGGCAAGTTATTACTAGAGGTTTGTTGAAAACATTTAACGGTTACATAGTCTAATGGATATGTTATCTCAAAAAGGTATTAAGTTCATCTAGAAAAAATAATGTGATGATTGTTTTCAGGAATTGAAAATAAGATTGGTGAATGCTCTAGTTTTGGCACTACCATCTAGAAATTGAATGTTTCTTATCTATAGTGATTCTTCGTTGAAAGGACTTGTTTGTGTCCTAATGTAGAATGATCAGGTAATTGCTTATGATTCCCGTCAGTTGAAACCACATGAGCTAAATTACCCTACACATGATTTGGAATTAGCTGCTGTTGTTTTTTCTTTAAAAATTTGGAGGAATAATTTTTATGGACTAAAATGTGAAATATATACTGATCACAAATGTTTAAAGTATATATTCACTCAGAAATAATTAAAAATGAGACAGAGGAGATGGATGGAGTTAATCAAGTATTATGATTGCATGATCTATTATCATATGGGAAAATCAAATAAAGTGGTTGATGCTTTGAGTCGAAAAGGTATTGATTAATTAACCATGTTACATTTGGAACAAGATCTTTTAGTTTTTGATTTGATAAACACTATCACAGAATTTGATGGTGGAAAAAACTCTTCTGTTTTGCATCAGGTTTCAGTGAGATAATCTCTATCAGACAAAATAAAACAAGTGCAGAAAGAAAATAGTAAGTTACAGAAAAAGGTAGAGTTGGTTCATAAGGGTATGTTTCCTGATTTTAACATTGATAATGAATGTGTTTTGAGGTTTGGAAAGATATTATGTGTCCCTTGTCAATCAAATTTGAAGAATGAGTTTTTATGTGAAGCTCATAGTTCCTCATTTTCAGTTCATCCTGGAAGTACTAAGATGTATAGAGATCTCAGGTTTACTTCTAACTTTTGGAAAGGCCTTCAGTTTTTGTTTGGTACTGAATTAAATTTTAGTATAGCACTTCATCCTCAATCAGATGGGCAGTCAGAATGGACAATTTAGACCATGGAGGATAAGCTACATTCTTGTTCACTGGATTAATAAGGAATTTGGGACCAACATATTTATTTGGTTGAATTTTTTTATAATAACAGTTTTAATTCCTGTATACAGATGGATCCATTTGAGGCATTATATGGAAATCATTGTTGAACTCTATCTTTTTGGGGTGAATTATGTGAAAGGAAGTTTATGGGACTAGAATTGGAAGAAGAGATGTCAAAGAATGTTCATTTGATTCAGAAGCACATGAGAACAGCTCAGAGCAGACAGAAAATTTATGCAGATAACCGGAGGGAGGATCTTTTTTTTTTTGAGGTTCGTGATCAGGACTTTCTCAATGATTCTCCATGGAAATGTGTGATGTGTTTTGGTAAAAAGGGAAAGTTGAGTCCGAGGTTCATTAGACCTTATGAAATCCTAGATAAAGTTGGATCAATTCCATACATAGTGGATTTACATCCATGTTTATTCCTGGAACACAATGTTTTTCATTTTTTTGATGTTGAGAAAGTATATGCCATATCAATCTCATGTTTTGAGTATAGTGGTAGTTCAGTTGGAATAGAATATCTCTTATAAAGAACAACTAGTCTAGATTTATGACCGTAGAGTGCATGTTTTGTGGAATAAGGTAATTCAATAGGTAAAGGTTTTTTGGAAAAACCATATGGTTGAATAGGCAACGTGGGAATCTGAAAATGCTATGAGGGATAAATACCCCCACTTATTTGATAAGTGAATAAAAATTGCGAGAACGCAATTTCAAAAAGGGGGGAAGGATGTAACATCACAGGTAAATATTGAATAAGACATATTTCATGTTTATTAATATTTGTGAATTAAATATTAATTTTACTTTAAAAGAGTTGCTATGTTTGATAGTGTACGCGATACGCAATAATGAGTTTCGTTGAAATCGTACATTGCACAGTAATAATATAATATTATTATTTTAAATTATTGTTAACTCCTAGAAATTATATTGGCGGGAATTAAAAAAACTAACAAAAATATGATTATAAATGTTTTTTTAATGTATTTACATTTATCCAATAAATATTTAGAGGCTTAAAATGTGAATGAATATAATTTTAAGCATAATTTATATTTAGAGGTTGATTTACCGCCTTTTGATGGAGAACCCTATTTCAATCTATTTTTGGTCACTTTAATACATTTTATTTTACCAAATAAAATCCTTCTTTATAATGAGGACATCAAAATTTACTTTCTGTAAATTTTTGGAATTTTTCCGATAAAGTTCATTTTCTAATGAATAGTGAGAAACACTGTATTTTAATTCAAAAATATGTTTTAAAATAATTTATTTATATGTTTAGGTTATATTTTTAATTGGATTTAAATTTTATTTAGAATATATTTTTAGAATTTAATCCAATTTTGGTCATTGGAGTTAATTTCACTTTGAAATTAGACATAAACAAGTCTCAATCTTTTGATAGTTATTATTTCTTAAAAACATGCTATTTATTTTAAAAACAGAAATTAATTTTAAATTAATTAATTCCCATTTTATTGTTTTTTAAATTTTGATAAATAGACATCATTTTTGAATTCGGAATATCATATATAACTTAGGCTGAATTTTTTGTAGTTTTATGAAAAACATCAATTTTTGTTGAATAGTGAAACCACTTAGTAGTAGTTAAAAAAACAAACTTTTTCATTTAAATAAAAATTTACCAATTCATTGAATTTAATTTAAAAAAAATTCTCCATATATGGTTGTGATTATTAAGTAAATTTTTTTTCAATAAGATGAAAATAATTTTGGGTGAATAGTAACTTTTGACTTTTATTTACCTTGGTTAATGATAAATAGGGTAATTAAAGGTAAAAATAATATTATAATAAAAAACAATTACCTTATAACATATCCAAATCATATTGGTTGAGTCATTTATGACCTTTATAATCTTTGGGTACATTTTGGGACCCTATTGATCCACTTGATAGTGATAATGACACTTTAGATTAACATAAAGTAAAGGCAAAAATGACAAAAACAAATAAATTTTATTAAATTAATTTTAACATGGGGTTATATAAGTTATCTTTTAGACTATAAATATTCATTTTAAAGCTAAAGATATTTACTAAATCATGGTATTTGTTATATAATTTTTAGTCAACGAATAAATTAAATTATTTATGACACAATAATGATGCAATGTTGACCTAATTAATAAATAATTTAAATAAATAAGATTATAAACATTAAAATAACATCCAAAATCAATAAAATTCTAATTTTATGAATTTATTTAGACCATTATTCTTCCAATGTTTTACTTTATTTTGTTATGGAATTTTAGAAACCAAATGGCATTATATAATAAAATAATATTATCACACTTTCCTAATGAGCCTCTCATATCCCTTATAAAAACCCCTCACTTATAACCGATTCCTCACACCTCTGAAGCCTTTTGTCATGTCCAAACTCTTCCCAATTAAGCTCCCAAAATCCCTCTCCTCCTCCTAAAGCCTTACCTTAGGCATAAGGCACTTCAAGATGTCCTTTTGGTTCAAACCAAAAGAAGTTACCCAAATTAATATTAACTGTTTCTATTAAATTCTTTTCTTTTATTTTACTTCACCAAACCCTAAAATATTTTTATTCATTTATTTTTTAACAACACAAGTATCCTAAATATAATACTATGTTTTTATGAGACATATTCCAACTACACTTACACACACCTCCATCTAATGGGTGAAGAACATACTGTTTCTGTAGATGGAAAACTAACACCTCAAGAGACGATGATAGTTCAGATATATCCTAGCACCAATCATGGTGGGAATTAAGATGAAAATATATTTATATATGATATATATTATGTTTAAGTTTTCTTTATTCTTTTTTATTTTTCTTTTATAGCATACATTTATTCTTTCCATTATGGGTAAAAATGATAATATCATTTGAGGAGGTGCAGACTACCGCCCCCTCAAAGTAATATGACTCGTCTATTCCATATGTGGGATGTATATAGGATGGGTTTAAATAAATAATATATGATATTATACTAGAATTATAATATACCTACATATAATTATGTTTTAATTCCACTATAATAAGAAATAGAAATGAACGTAGCGTTCAGGCGTACGTACAGCTTACCGTCTCCAAGAACGATGCATTTCATTTCTTACCTCCAAATGATATATAGTGTTATAAATATATATATATACTGGATATATATGATATATATGATATATATGATATCAAAATAATGAATATCATTTCAAATATAATGGAATATTCACCACATGGGAAACATGTAAATATAAGGTGTTCATTTTTGACTCAGGTACCAAATGTCGACAAAATGATCATTATTAACTTAAGTGATTTCATAATGTTTATAACGTGGTAATAAGTGATATAAATTGAATAATAAACTAGAAAATTGTTCTTATGAAAATATAAATTTAGTTTAGTTTGTTATTCAAAAGATTAAATAACAAATGGGTCAAGTCAGACATGAGGTAAGGGACTTTGTCTCAATCTCCTTTCATTGAGACATATTTTGTTCTAATGCATGAATTTATGTTATATGCTGTATAAACACATTTGTCATTTCATTTCATTCAAAGGGAATCTTTTTATATAAATTGTTTTACTAAACAAAAAAAGGAATGTTTTTTTAACGTAAGCGGTGACAATGACCTTTTTCCGCCACCGCGAGTATTATTTGATGTTTGGCTTCCATAACAAGTCGTAAGTGTTTTTTTAAAAGAAAATAAACACCATATACTTTTTATGTATTTTGGTATTGTAAATGGATTCTATAATGGATTTATTATGTCAATAAATTTTAATTCTATATTGTATCTTTATTTTATGTTTGTTTTAGGTGTTATGAATATGTTACAGTTCTTGGGCATTGTTTACATATATGGGTGGTTCCATGATAATCCTAGGGCAGGTGAGCCCAAGATAGCTCTCAAATGAATTGGGTAACGTGACAGAGGTAAACATGAATTTTTCTCATAATATATTTATGGAATATACTGAGATGGGTATTCCAACGTAACTCCCTATGTTACTGTGATAGCTACAATGTAAGTATGATATGAATGCCATAAGTATTTTTATGATTTGTGATTACTATGTGTTATTCATAAATATTATGTTTTAAAGAGGTAAGTGAAATAGATTTTGTTTTTTATGTATTTTTGAACTAATGTTTTCTTTCTTTGTTTTATAACTCTTACAGGGCTTTTAATTCACATCCCTAGTTTTTAAATGTTCCCATAGGACATAAAGATGAATAGGGTTAAGGATGGGATCAAGGAAAAGTTATGTTGTCTAAAACATGTAACTGGACATGACTCTATTTTTCAAGAGTGTTTATTTTATGAAAAATGGAAACTGAGTAGAACTGTCTACTTTGTAATCTTTTGAGATGTAATAGTACTGTCCTAATTCTCTAAAACTCTAAACATGAAAAGACACTCAACGTTAATTATTAATTTAATTGAATATTATGATATCTTTAAGGCCGGGTCTTTATAATAAATTTCCCAAAACCTTCCACTTTTAGTATTTTTAATATCAATTATTCTATTTTTCTATTAATTGAATAAACAATGTTTTTGTGTTATATATAAGTTTAAGGTAATTATATAATAACTAAAAATTATAAATAAATTAAATTAATAAATATTATTTTACTTTTCATTAAACTACTATTAAGATACATCAACAAATAATTTTTGACCCATTTTGAATAGAAAATTGATATTAAAAACTAAGAGATGGGCATTCAGTAACATTTTTGGACTTAAAAAATATATGAACTTTTCATGGACATATTTCCATTAAAAAAATAATTTTAAGATGGATTTTATTGGTTATGAATTAAATTCATCTAATAATAACTAGGATGAAACAATATATGGGCTTATCTCTTATTTCAAACTCTCACTTACGAGATTGACCCTTTTCTAAGGTTATTTTATTACAAATGTTAATATTTTAATTTTTAGATAATAAAATGGTCATGTTCACCAAAATTTAGCCTTTGGATTCAAAACATGGAATCCATTTTATCAAATTCATTATATATAAATGATAAAATTAATTTTAGAATAAATTCAATGAATATGATTAAAACTGCTATTAGGAAAATACATTTTTTAGAATCAAACTTGGTTTATATTTATCCCATTTGTATAAGAATATTAAAAAAATTCATTAAATATTCAATGTATATGTATTTCACCCAAAAGTTATTAATTTTTTAAGATAAAAAATATTATATGTTATTTATAAAAAATTGGAAATATATTTTTTTTTCTTTCAAATGATTTTAACAGCCAATTTGTAACCAATGAATTAATTTTTTATATAATTCACCAAATATTTCTCAAAAATTAGTAATTAAAATTCATACATTAAAATCCAATGAATAGTCAATAACTGTATCTTTACATAATACTATTTAAATTTTATTTTTTATTTTTCATTAATTTGGGGTTTTGTATAACACAATATATCGAAACAACTAAACTTATTTGAGAAATATATTTTATTAAACATTAGGGTGGTTTCACTTTGTCTATAATATTTTATTTTAAGTGGTATATATATGTTTATATGAACTAATTCCCTTATATCATAGTGTAAAATATGTATATAAATTTTTATTCAACATTGAAAACTCTATGGAATATAATATTCCAATTTATGGAATTTCAAAATGAGTGTTATACTAGTAACTTGGAACTTCTCAATTCCTGTCTCAGTCATACTGTATGACTTACCTATATAATTAGTTATTAATAATAATTTATGATTACCTATGCATTCTAGAGTTGAACATGGATGTTAAATGTTAAGTGGTTGACATTAAAATAACTTTCACATAAAGGAATAACTAATTATGGGCTTTCGGTGTGATGAATCAATCAAGAGAATAAATTTAGGACCTTAGGTACAATGGTTCTAACTGGTTCATTTATTTTTTGTTATATAAAAAATTGTTAAATTAGAATATGACATAATAACTCACCAAATTCTATATAAGTGGATGGTTGACATTGATACAATGCTCATTCAAGTAGACTATCCTCAACTGATTAGACTATTCATCCTCTACATTTTCCATTAATGGTGTAATAATATAATCAATAGAGGGATAATGTAACACATTGAAACTGTATTATATATATCTATTTAAAAGTATTTTTTATTGACTATGATACACACAACTATGACTCCAAATGAACCATAATATAGTATATTAAATTAACCTCTCTATTAAATTTCAGATATTATTACGAATATATTATTTCAATAATATGTATAAAGATTTTTAGAAATATATATATATATATATATATAAATAACTACTAAATTTCAACTAAAGTGTTCATATTCTTTAAAAATTCATTTTTCCTCAAAAATGATTTATATTTTTAATTTTTTTGGATATGTATATAAAATAATTTTATCCACTTTTATGAAATTTATTTTAAAAAACAACATAATTTAACAAATATGAATCCCATTAATATCTTAGTGTGAAATTATTATTATTTAAAAAAATATTCATTTTTTTATTTATAATGAATAATATTTGTTAAATGATATTTTCATTTAAATAATTTTTAAAGTTTCATTTTATTTTAGAATGGGATTCAAAAAAAAATTCGTACTTCCCAATTTTGAATAATATAATTTACATAATTTAAATTTATTTTATGTTTTATTTTGGTATAAAAACATATATATTAAAGAAAATAGTTTTTCATAAAAAAATACTTTTCATCACGTTTTTTGAGTTTATGTTAAAATTAAAATTTTCCACTTATGCCAATTGCATTTTACAAAATATATTAAATATTTGGAATAATAATTTACAAATTTAGTAATGTTTTCACTTTAATATATTCTCATAATGAATAAGAATATTAATATTTTACCATGATTAAGTAAAAATGTGTTAATCGGAGGAGGGGATAAACCATGAGATAAGGGAAGATTTTAATATAATCATTTACATATCATATTTTATTTAATTTTTTTGACCAAATCACACCCCACTTTCAAACCACCATCAATTTCAAATCATTTTTGGAATGATATTATTATATATTATTCTATTAAGGAATTCATAGTGTGTCCTCTACACCACTTATAAAAGGGAACCTTTCATATCTATTATTTTCCAAAATTTTAGAAATCTATCTCAAACAACCTCTACCAAATTATATTATTAAATTACCTAAAAATAATTAGAGGTTTTGGTTTTTAAAAATAACATTAAAAGTGTCCTTGATAGTGGATCTAATGGAGGCCTACTAAAGAAGAGGTAATCATCTAACCCAAACACATTCAATTAATTTTTCCCTATGCCTCTTATAAATTTTTGGTAATCAGAAAAAAATTAAATTCCATATAAAAAATATTCTAAAATGATATAATGATTAAATAACCACCACTATTAACCCTTCTTTCTGTCAAATGGGATGTTATATTACTTCTCATGTGTACTTGTGGACTACCACATCCACAAAGCAATTCAATTCAGTATACATTACCCTCATTCATATATGTTTATTATGGTGGTATTAATGATTATAAATAATATATATGACAATATTAGTCTTCATTAATGATAATAACATATCTACCTTCATAGAATCTAATAAATTGGAAATTGATAATATCCCTTGTGCGTCTGTGTGGATTAACACCTCAATCAAATGTTGTAATTAATTATTAGAATATAATATAAATGGATGAAAATAAAGATTACATAATAAATATAAATATTTTTGATATATATGATATAATAATTATTATACAATGTTTATTTTTATCATTTTTTCGCAATCAATTAAATTGGGAAAACAAGGTGTGTTCATATGTACAACATTCTAGGTCCATGACCTACGTAATTCTTTTTTATATCGATTCCTTTTATGGATGAATCTGAATAATTATAAAAATTATATTTATTAGATTTATATAATTAGTAATAATATTTTGATGAGGGATCCATTATCAATATACCAGTACAAAAACTAATAATTCAAAATTCTCATGAAAAATGAAACATGTATTTCATAGAAAAAGTAGGTTTAATAAGGAAATGTTAATAAATTACTGATGAAATGTTGTAATGGAATTATATATGTTATTATATGTATATAAATAATTCCTGTATAGAGGTAAAATAAATTTAAATTTATGAAAAAGCATGTTTAGGTACATTCCAATTTAGTGTAACTTGAGTTAAAGGATCTATGTTGAAATCTCATTGTTTATTGGGAATATTTATGATCATGTTTTAAGTGACGATATTTTATAACCAATATCGACCAAATTTGATTCATTTTATTCTCCGGTTGTTTTTTCTTTAGAATATATTTTTTCTTTCAATATCCCTATACTTATGAACTCAATAGACTATAAGACTATTTTTTAGATAATACCAACTATATTTATCTCCTTGGAAAAAATCTTTTTTCATTCATGACCATGTTTTAATAAAATGTTTTCAATATTTTTGTTATATTCTACTATGACTTTTAAATTTATTTTCCACTAATTATTAAATTTATAATAAATTTATTATAAATAATATCTTGTCATTTTCTAAATGAGGTTGTTTTGACAATTTACCAAAAATATGAATGGAATCATTGTTTTAACATACATGGATAGAATAGAATTACCCAGTACCATGAACGCTCAATGATTTTATTCTTAATTTAAAATCATTAATGGTTCATTTCATTGAAAAATTGTTCCTTAATTTTTTTAAAATATTATATTTTAAATAATTGTTTTCAAAAAAATAGTATTTTCCACATGAAATATTATAAGTGTTATTTTAAATGAATTTTCACATTAGATGATATCCATTTTTGTTAATTATGATTTATTCGGGATAGAACCCAATGATATGATACATATTATTTATATAGATAATTTTTTATTATAATAATGATACATTTACTAAACCTGGTTATTTTCCACAGTTTATATTGTGATGAAATGAGAAATGTTTTATGAAACTCATTTGATATCAATTTTCTCTGAAATATGATGAATCATATATGATTTTATGTAACATATATTTACTAGATACATAACAAGATGGGTGTTTTGGGAATTATATATCCATATAATCTATTGTAAAAAATGGATATCTCATGATATAATAAGGACTATAATAGAGTGAACTAATATCTGTAAGGGATAGTGTGCACTTTAATATACATTGGAGAAAACATTGGGTAATGATATGATGGAATTTTGAGTAAAAAAATCCACTATGATAGTCTTTATATTGATACTTAACTATGGAAATGATTTTCCTTTCTTTTTTGTATTTTACAGACTTCTTTCTTAGGCCAATTTTATGCACTCATGAGTCATTATCTTTGATTCCTTTATTATTGATTTCTTATGATCTACTAATATTTATTCCATGACTCTTGATTGTTATCTATGATATATATTGTATGGTTTTCAAATGTTATACTTTTATTCCCATACCATTATGAACATGTTATTCTAAACTCGTCATTGATATCTTCATTTTTTACCCATGCTGGCCATTTGAGCTCACATTTTATTATGCTTCATTTCAACAGGTTATAAAGAATTGTTTTATATAGGTTATGTCTAAGAATAGTACTATATGGGATGATCTTTATGGGAGATATTGAATATCCATGATGAAATAATAATATATTTTATCTATTCTTCAAGGAAAACTATCCTTTATAATTATAGATTTTAATATTATTCTTTTTAATGGATATACATTTAATGACATTTAACATATATGAGTGAAAATAATAGGTCATTATTATTAGTATCAAAGTAGGGTCCTTTTAATTTGTTAGAGATTAATTTTAGAGAACTTTATAGAAAACCATAAGGATATGTATTTATATATGATAACATCATAATGTTTTGAAATGAAGAGATTATGTTTTTTTGGAAATACATTACTGTATGGATACTAAAATAGGATCTGGGTTTGGACACATTCATATAGGGGTAATAACCCCAAAAATTGTTTGTCGAGTATATCTTATAAATAATTATAGTACATGGGGATTGTTCCCTTACTGTTCACCTAGCTTGAGACTTGTGGGGGTCTCTATTTGATTAATCCTCATTTTCCATGTAAACCATTATGAATGATTTGAATAGATTATTACCATTAATGAACTATATTTGAACTAAGGAATCACATATTGAAATTAATTTCACATTATTTAGATGTCTTATAAATTATTTTACATTATTACATGGTTTTTATGTATGATTATTTTTTCACAAATTATTATTTTTGGTTTTATTCAATGTCTATATCCTAATATTTTTTTAAAAAAAATTATTTTTTATAAAATAAAATTATTTTTATTGTTATCAACTAAATGGTGTGAGATTTGGAATGAAAAATAGCATTCTTATTATTATGAAAGTATCTCAATATATGAATCATGTTGAACATACAAATGTCAAAAGAATGGATAAATTTTATGCTTAATCCTTTATGAGGAAACATCCACATTACTTATGAGTGTCCACTGATCCATCGATCTATAAGAAATAGATTAATACCACTAGAAAGATAATTTACTCAACCATGTATTTGAATTTGGAAATGTGTATTTTTACTATTTATCACATGGAATGAAAATAATACTAATGGAGTTTTATAATAAATAATACGAGGTAATATGATGAAATTGAATCCACATAGTGTGATGAGTATAACAAATGTTTTATCAATGAAAATTATTTTGTATTCTAAAATTTAAACTGGATAAGGAATAAATTTAGATAATATAGAAGAATAATGAATCTTCTAGTAACAATAAGTACATTTTTACAAGACATTTGAGGTACAGTTCTATTATTATAAAAAAATAAAATATGGTTTAATGATTCTTTAGTGTCTTAAGATAAATTCTCTTAACAGTGTTATCGATACGATATCTACGTATACATGATGAAATAATTTTATATTATACAAGATGGATATTAATAATACATTCACCCATAAATATTATGGTTTTGATAAGAAATGACTGATTGAATTCAAATAAAATTCAAAATCCCATTGAGAGTAGAAGATGACCTTCAATTTATGCATGTTGCATGGATGGAAAAATAGAGGAAATTTTTTAAAATAATTTCTATATTTTTAAATTTTGTAATGGATCATCATCGAAAAATAAAATGAATTGGTCATGGGAAAAATAATTTTGATAATTATGATGAGAATGGACTATAGTATGCACCATTGAATGTACAGTGTTTCAAATATACGGAGTATGTGAATTATTCGAACTAATGCCCAAATATTAATTTTAATGAAAATGATATATTTTAGTAACCTATTATGATATAAGACAATGATAAATCACCTGATCTCACTGTAACACCCAATGAATTTATGTTATGTCTCTTTAACAACTACAATATCTTTTTTTCACACAACACTATGTTTAAAACCATGATATACTATAAAACAATAATATGACCATTGGAATAGTAATGTCAACACTAAAAATAGTAATGAATACAATAGAATATTAACCTAACAAATTTGTATATAAATAAAATTTAGGTATCTTATTAATGATGATGTGATATATTTTTATCATAAAATAAGAAAATAAATGTTTTATAAATGATTAATCATGTATTAGTATATTTGTGAAACGTAAATGATTACACAAAATATTATAATTGATATAATTATTTACAAGAAAATTTATTTTCATTAAATATATTCATAAATTTAAATTTTTTTCTTATAAATATTTGTTAATTTTATGAGACCTTAATTGATTTTTGAAATTATCATAAAATCGGTTATAATATTAATATCAATATTATTCAATAAAATGATGAAAATATTTAAAAATTAATTTATCAAATTTAGATAGTTATTTTCATAAAATAGAGTCCATTTTATAATTCTAATGATCAAAAAAAAATTATGGTGAATTATTGGGATTTTCTAAAATAGTTGAATTGTTGAGGAATAGTGATATATGGTAATTTATGGTATATAAAAATATAAGTTAAATACACTATTTCATGATTCCTTTATGATGTAATAACCATACTCTAGAAAACTACTTGTATATTTACTTTATTTATTTTTTTAAATAAAAATTATTTATAGTCTTAATCTAAAATAATAATCTAATGAATAAAATAATCAAAAAACACTCTATCCTCCAATATAAATACTATCCTTAAGCCCCAGTTCTAACCACAAATCCAAATCATTGAATCTTTTCCAATTTCTACCCAATATCTATCAAAAAAATATCCCACACTTTTATGTAATTTGTTCCTCAACCAAAATACCATTTCAAGGATCCTAATGTGGGTTCTCAAGGAGATGAATTCAAGAGGTAAAATTCAAATTTGTCCATTTTTCTTTCAATTAATTTTATTTTATTATTTTTTACTTACGTCCTCAATAAAAATATGAATGATAAATCCATCATCTAATATATACTATAATTTTATTATGTTAATGTAATATTCATCCTCAAACCCCTTCTCATATCCCGTTTATTCTAAAAATTAAAATATCACTACTGATGTGTAAATTTTCTTCCATCATGGATGATGTGTTTTCATTATGTCCATAAAGTCTTGTTATAAAAAAGTATAATGTTTAATAAATTATTTGAAATGTATACTAATACTTATAAAAAGTTATAGAACAAATATATACAAAAAATATTAATTAATAAATTAGAATTTTTTCTTGACGATGGAAAAAGCACCAAAATAATATAAACAGTTATCATGGAAACTTTATTAAATGAATTATCATCATATCTAGAAATAAAATTGTATATGAGGAAATTTAATATTATATATGTTTATTAATAAAAAATTATTTTTATCCTATATAACTATTTTCATTTTACATGATCTTCTATACTTGAATACAAGTGAACCAATCATGAAAACAGAGGAAAAAGACACTCTTGAAAGAAATCATTAAATATCAAAACTCATAAAAAAGCTATAAATGAACATAATAATGTTATATTAAATAAAATTCATGGTTAAAAGAATGTTAATTAAATTATTAATGAATCTAATGTTATTATTCAAAACATTAAGTGCATGTTAAGAACACATTCAAACATAATGTAGGGATTTCTTCATGAAAATCCATTTTCCTTCTACATTTCTTTCTCCCTATTTTCCACATTATAATCCACAATTATTTGTAATTATGTTTCTAAAAATATATTTTTATGTTCCTGTAGGGTCTTGAAAAATCTGCAATGGAAGAATGAAAATCCCCTTGAATACAAGATTCTACCCAATTTCCTCCAAAAGAATTGGGAAAGGTGGGGAAATACTCAAAGGAAGGCACAAGACGAACCGGTCCGCAGACCAGTCCAATGATAATGGGTCGTGACCAGTTCCGCGAAGCACCCCCTCTTCGGACAACTGTCGTTCGCGGAATGGAGGCGGAAATCATCCGCGGGAGCAAAGTAGGACGGGCGGCAGACCGGTCCATCGCCACGAACCGCCTTAGTGGCGGACCACGTCGACCAGCCCAGGATGCATCCGCTGTCATTCGCAGAATGGAGGCGGAACCCTGCGCGGCCACGAAGCACTCTCCGAGCTCGTTTGGTTCATGGGGGAGATGCGTTCAATTCCCCCCACGAGTTCAAGATTGACCAAGTCATCCATAAACTAGGTTTTCATTTATGGGCCTCCGCAAAAGGTGCCGCATGACCACAGATAAATCTCTTTCCCTAATATATAAAAGGAGACCGAAGGGGAAGAGGAAAGGAGGAGGATTCAGAGAGATCGAAAAGATTTAGGTAGAAGGATTTCGAAGGAAGGAGCGTAGTATTTCACAAACCATTAAGTTACCATCAATGAACCAGAACATGTATGAAGTTGAAAGCGAATTAATAAGGAGCCAAAAATGCATAATAACTTGGTTTACCACAGACTTAAAATAACAATGAAAAGAAGACCGTGAACCATGGTCCCTCCGTAGATGCACTCCTCGTAGACCAGGGAGTTTATGCCCCTTTTCTGATCTATCGCACCATGTAGCACCCTCATACATGGGTGAAGCCCTGACTAACGAACCCCCGACCAGCACCGCCCTTGGCCACCACTTCTCACATGGATCCGTTCAAGCACCATCCTGCAACGTAGGCCGAACCCGAAGCTGCGAACCACTCTGGTTCACGGGATGCCTTCCAGTCCGTGAACCACCCTGTTTCGCGGGATTCCCATCAGTCCGCGGACCACCTAGGTTCGCGGAAGGCCTCTACAACAACGTACCACCTCCCTACACGAAGGGCACCACCACTCATTCACCCATGTGTCCCACCAAATCATTTGGAGTTCTAATTCCCTGAGCCGGATAAAATGCTTCTAGTCTGGCCTGATCCTCCGCAGCCCCCTCATTGGACCATTCATCGGCCCCGAGCCGAGGCATCCACAAGAGCCACCAGACCCATGTGATGTATCCTTTAGGTGCATCAGTGCGCCGGTTTGAGTTCACATACTCGTGGTAAGTAGGGGCAAAGGGGCTTCCCTGACCCTTGGGTGAATTCCCAAAGCATTCATGGGATCACATTCCCACGGTAATGTGGAGTCTGAGCCCGAGAGCCCCATTTCTGCCCCTCCACTTGTTAGCACTGGGGCAGTTCTCCCCTCCCCGAGGCGTGGTGGGATACCCATCCGAAGTAAGCCCCTATGCACCTCCATACTTCCCCACATCCATTCCCAAGGAATGGCGTAGTGGAAAAGGGTGCTAAAACGTCCTTCTTTGGGGCCAAGTCCCTCTCCCATTGCGCTTTGTTGCCCTGGGCATCCACCTCGGAGTAAGACCTGACATTATGGGTCACCTCTTTGCATAAGCCCCACTCCACTTCCCACGGACGCACCTTTCCCGACGTAATTTTCTGGTCCTTGCTACCTCTTGTTCTCACACCGAGCATGACTCATGTGGGCTTAGAGTAGGAATCAACCATGGCATCCTCTTATGGGCCTCTTTAGAGTGTAATAACCAATAAATTCCTATGGTCCTCCTTAGAGTGTAAGCCCCAATCCATTCCTATGGGCCTCCCCACTGTGTAAGCCCCAATCCATTCATACGGGCCTCCTTAGAGTGTAAGCCCCAAGCTAATGCGATCTACGAGGACTTCGATTTCCTAACATAGGGATACGTAGGAAGCCTAAATGAGGTTTGATCTTGATCCCCACCAGACCCCTGGGTCCACATTCACGTCGGCTCTCCGACACGCATATTCAAACTACGTGTACTTTGATCCCTGCCTCCCAGACAGGGTATGTAGGAGGCCTCCCTAAGGTTCAAGCCCAATAACCATTCGATCCGACTATCTTTATGTTGGTTCACCGTGCCACTCCTTGTGCCACCTCAATGTGTCCAGACTCCTCAGGGTCATTAATCTAATAAGGGATAGTAAACCTCGGGCATAAATGATTCTGAACTCCTACGTCCAGATGATCATTGCCAACTAGGAGTAATCTGTGGATACTATGCATGGGTATAAACCAAAGATTCACAAACATATGAATATGTCTTAAATCTGTAAGAGAGTCCTGGAACCGAAAATAATACCCCCCAAAAGGGTGCGATGAGCCCAATATCCCATCCTCTCGAACAATGTCAGTTCTTAAGTGTCACTGGCCAAATCGCCCAGTGAATGACTGACTTTGGAAAGCAGGTCCACGTATCATCGGATACGGAACCGTTGGGCATTTCGAATCGATTTGGAACAAATATGGTGAACCCAACGTGAATCTTTAACCAAGCATGACAGATTAAACCTAATCCCACCCTGTTCCCCCTTTATACTCGTAAGGATGTCCAAGAAAGGTCATTAATTATGCATGGGGTCATGAGATGCTACTTTGACGGGTTTTATGTTTTTATTTGTTAAAATGTGTTGTAGGTACCATTCAGAACTCTCTTCGATCCAATGGCGTCATGAAGGAACTCACATGCGCGTGCTTCCAACTACGCAATGACCAGACTTCCTCACCAACGGATGACCCCATCACCTACCCATCTTCTTCAACGCTAGGTCTCATACGTGTTGATCCAATATTACCACGTGAATGGTACACTCCCGACAGTGGAGGTGGCCATTAATGCCCTCCAATCTGCCAGGACTCGTCGATCGCCTGCCCAGCAGTGGCCGCAAAGGCAGATATAGATGACTCATGTTTCCATCTCAAACCGTTTCAGGATTCTCTCCTTGGAATGAGACAACACATACCTCCCTTATCATAGGGAGGTAGATGATGTCGACATTGAGGACTTCGTCCCCACTGAATGGGGGCTCCGCTCCAAATCCCCCACATGAAGACGTTATCATAGTCACGCCGCGACTCAACATCCTCGCGATAAGGATGATGTCTCCCTGAGGATCCCAGCCCATGTTCCCCAAGCTCCAGCCCCTCGGACTACCCGACGAGGGCGAAAAACATACAATCGGGGACCGGTCATCACCCTTGTCCCTAAGGAGGAGCTCTATTGCCCAGTCACGGAGACGCATCCTGAATAGGCACATACACATTTTCGCTACTCCAAATCACGCAATCTAGACATGGTGGCCCTCTATCCAAACATGGTGGCATCATACGAGCAGGCACGCATCCCTGCCGGGCTCCATCAAGCTTGTCACTCACACAGGACGGCACTTACCCGGCAAGAACCTCTCCATGCCCTGGGTCGTGAGGCCCACCAACCCGACATGGTGGCGACCGAGTGCCTGTAGGACCAGCTCCTAGAAGATGCTCCTAGCACCTACCATCCTGATATGGTGGCGATCAACGAAGTCCACCACCCATAAGTGGCGACCACTGATAGGTGGGTACGTCTCCCCGCCAATAAGAGCCACCGACTCGATATGGTGGGAAACCAACATATGCAGGGCCAGGTCCCGGCAGAAGCAAGTAAATTCTGCCATCCCAATGAGGCAGAAAATGGAGAGATAAACCGGCATATCCCAGCCCAGGGGCAGATTCGTTTACCTTCCTCGACATAAGATAATTGTCAGTACCCACTGACCATCGGAGGACCTGAGCATGATATTCCTACTCCGATACTGAAATGTGGCTTCATACCTATTCCAACCAAAGATGTCTCTCTGCATATCCTAGAAAAGATGGAGGAGAAGGTATCGATTCCAAATCATATCTAACAGACTTTCCATAGTGTAATTGAATCAGCAGCAACAGCAAGGACTCGTGCCCGTGATCTCGTCTCCCCAATTGAGGCAACTCATCGAAGAGACAAGATATCCGCCTCGGAATAGATCTGCATCCCTGTTTCCGACCAAGAGGGTCACCAGCTATATTCTGGGACGCAAGGGAAACTGGATCGAGTAACTTTACTTGTTCCAGCTGGGGTACACCCGTCCATCACAGTGGATTCTCTAGATCAGGCATATATCCCTACTAAAAGTCAAGATGTTTGTCAGTGTATCCCGACAACATCAGAAGACCCAATTAGACAGGGACCCAAAGGTAAAGTTCATTGTCAATAGCATACGGTCCCCATTGCCCGCAAGAAAGTGCCATGAATGCGCTGAAGGTATCCGGAAAATAATGACTGGGTTCATGACTCCACTCTACTGGAAGCTGGTGTTCCCAACGCCGCTAAGTGCATATTGAAGGCTCCTAACCCTGTCCACCCATTACCATATTATGGGAGTGGATGTAGCAGTTGTGAAGGTTCTCCCCGCAATGTCGCTGCTAGTAGCTCTAAAGGTCTTCCCTAGAGAACCTGGGGGGGGCTCCCCCATGGGCATATAACGATCGATAACGATAGATCCTCTTTTGATGAGAGTCAGGGAAACCCACCATGTGACCAGAAGATCGAGTAGCAAGAAGGTCCTCCACTTGCTGCAATCTACCCTAAAGATAATCCCCAGGGTATATGCTGAAAACACTCTCTATTTAGTGGGACCACAAATTATGATATTAGTCCTTGCTATCATAGTCGCAAATGCGGAGGACCTCCCCGCAGTGACGTCTCATTGCGACAAGAAGGACCTCCCCTTGTTGTGGCCTACCCTGAAGTTCCTCCCCAGGGGTTAGGTTGCAACGACACTCCACGAAGCTGGGCATCAGATCACGGTGGTAGTCATCACCACCTTGATAACGGAGGCCCTCCCGGTAGAGACATCAAGCAACGAGAAGTCCCTCCCCTTGTTGTAGTACATTCTGAAGGCCCTCCCCAGGGTGTACCCCACAGATAATCTCCCTAAAACAGCTGTGATGGTAGTCCTCTCCATTGCAGCAGCTGTGATGGTAGTCCTTGCCACCACGGCCGCCATTGAGAAGGTCCTTCCCGTAGTGGCCCCATGTAACAAGAATGTCATCCCCTTGTCATAGTGTGTCTTGAAGGTCCTCCCCAGGATACACATCGAACGTCAAACCATGATGGTCATCCTCATCAGGATGACAGTTGTTGCTAAGGTCCTCCCCGTAAGAATTATACATAGCCAGAAGGTCCTCCCCTTGCTACGACATGCCATGGAGGTCCTCCACAATGTCTGCACTGCAAAAGTCCTCTATGTAGTGAGGTGTCAAGAATTGATGGTATTCCTAGCCATTACGACTGCCATTACGAAGGTCATCCCCGCAATGGCATACCATATCGATGGGAAGGTCCTCACTCTGCCGAATCAATCATAGAAAAGCCCTCGTATGCCGAGGCACTCAGAAGGATGTGATCTAGCATGTCCAGCTAGTCTTCAACAACATCCTTCTTCAATCAGGAGACATTTCAGGGCCACGTTCATCATCTGAACAACCCCGGAATTGCCTATATGATAATTCAACACCTACCGACCCCACTACCTCCGACCACACTATCAGTGAGCATCTCATTTAGGATGAACAAGTAGATGAGTCACTAGTGGAGGAGTATACTAACATGTTTCACCTGAGGAAACGACTGGCTAGGGATGATATACCAGTTATGTTTTGGCCCACGACCACCTCTTAGTTCGACATACCCAGAGATTTGTCAGAAGAATGCATGCACGACATCCTCCATAATATATGGACAATCCCCTGCCAACTGAAATCAAGATTTCTTCCCTATGACGGGTATGTAGACCATTTCAGGAGAATAGGAGACCTCCTACGCACATCGACCCAGATGCTCTTCCTTCGGCGCAACAACAGCGACCCGAGGGGAGTAAAGGAAACATGGAGATAGCCTGCCTCCGTGCTCTGCACCAGTTGCACCGCCTCATCGGTGACCCCCCGACGGGGGTCCATATTAGGGGATGTGGAGAACATGGAGGTCTGCATTTCACTCTGCTCCCCACCTAGAAGAACCCGTTCGACATGGTTTCTTGAAACGTCATCACATCAAGACAACAATCGAGTGGTCTCCCTATTTGCGAAAGGAAACACACGCAATAGAGTCATCCATTGAGTAAGTTCTAGAAGCATCAGGGCTGATGGGAACAAGCCATTCAAGATCATTTGAATCAGGCCACCGAGAGCATACAACAGGCCTCTTTCCTAAGAGAGACCAATCAGCGGGCATTTCCTGACACCCCAAAAGGGATTGATTCACAGAAGAACTCAGCACCAATATGGGTTCACCCTCGAATTGGGGAATGTGAGATCACATAGGTTGCAATAGTAGCAGCCACTACCACAATCCATGGTCAACCCATCCTGTATGGATGGGGGAAGTTTTAACAAAAAATTCCCCCATATGGCCAATAACAATGGGAAGAGACTCAATTTCCAAGGAACAGAGCCAACCCCAGCCCTCAGGGCTGGGGGAACTACTACCTCCTCAACAACAACCTCCCCCACGAGAATCGGTATTCTCTCGTTTAGGGATGACAGTCATAAGAAGTGGTTCATGCCCTATCCCATCATTTGAATCATCATCCCATCCGAAAGGGAGGCATACCGTAATGTCACATCAAAGAACTCTCTGTGTCACCCTTCGTCAAGGAGCCTGAAAGAAATCCCGGGGCAGAAGAGGGAAGACCAATAAGACACACAAGAGGTCCTCTTTCTATTTGGAAGATGATATCTTCTCCACCCCGTGATACGCATCCATAAATGCAATAGAGGCTAACCCCATGGGTAACACCGAAGATGGTGCAAATCCGGATGGATCGGGAGACGATGGTTTCGGTCAGGCTCTGACTCACAACGAACCACCGGGTGTGCACACCCGGAACCAGAGGGCCGCTCTAAAAATGTCAGCTCCTTCAGCTAACCTTCCTCTTCTCACCATGCGAGCTTCCAATAAGGATAAGAACAATGGATCAGTCACCCTTAACCCACCTCCTTCTCTCGATAAAAACGAGCCACTTATGCTCGAAGATAGATTCGCTCGACAGGAAGAGGAAATGAAATAATTGAGGGGGATTAACGTCGAGCTACTCCTGAGGAACCGTCTTATTGAAAGCGCATCCAAATAAGAGCCACATCATGCACTCCCAGTAAGTGAACCTCAAAGAACAGGGTTTTCCCCGAAAAACAAAGAACGGTCAGGGCTTCTGCCCAACAAGGTGCCAGGCCCATCCAACTACCAAAATGTGGATCCGAATGAATAGAAAGACTTAACTCCACTTAGGAAGAAACTAGGGTGAGTACGTCTGAACCCTCTGAAAGTGTCACAAACAACACATTCACTCCTGGTTCCAACCGAGCTGGATCATCAAGTAATGCCTCGGGGCACACCTGCCCAGGACCTTGCCCAACAGGATGTAAACCAGGGTCTCACCAACACCATTGAGGCACTAATAGATTGATTGGAAGTAATGGAATGTTGATGCGCTCCGATACAGCCAGAGCAGAAGCCCTACCCGGATTGGGTGAGCAACATGCCTCCTCCACCCAATTTTGGAAGCCCTGTATTCCCTATCTTCAATGGATCAGGTGATCCAGAACAACATTTTATGCACTACGCGTCCTATTGCGACCATATTATGGTAACTCTGGAACAAAAAGGAGTGAAACTCAAATGCTTCATACAGACCATGCAAGGATCCACCTTTTTCTGGTATACGAGTCTGCCAACCCAGTCAATAAAAAGCTGGGAAGACCTTCGACAGTAGTTCCTGTTCCAATTCAGCTGAATGTTGTCTAAAATGACAGTCAGTGACCTCATGAACTGCAAGTAGAGGGAGAACAAGAGGGTATCATATTTCATCGCCAGATGGAAAGGTCTGAACTACACTCTGAACATGCCAATGCATCAAGATGAGTTGCACTCCATATGCATCGACATTCTTCGATATGAGATGCGAACTCCACTCATACCAGTGGAGTGCACCACTGGCTTCCACCATCTCTCAGCCATTGCCCAAAGAATCGAAGACTCCCTACAGTGGACAAATTTGATGTCCTGAATAGCCTCTCAGGATCCTGAAAAGCGATAAGTTAGAGCTAAAGCATCCTTTATCACGTTGAAGCCAACCCCTCTACCTACTCCATCGCTCAGGCCGCCACCAAATCATCAAGGGCCCATTGTATATCAGCAGCTGCCTCCTCCTAGGCGGGATGATCAGAAAGGGTCGAAGCGAAATCAGTTTGAGGAATGAAGAGATAAAGTATACTCATTCCGAGAGGACCAAGTCCGCAGCAACTTCATCGCCACCATGAATTGTAACTTGCACCGCCTCCTGATGCCAAGGAAACCAGAAGAAGTCGGTCGCGATGACAGGCCAGACTTCTGTCCCTACCATCGAATGTTGGGGCACAATAATTGGGAATGCTTTGTTTTCAAGGACCTCCGTCAAAGGATGGTAGACTCCGGGCAGGATGAGCTGGGAACACCACCAGCGCATGTGACATATATTTCTACCATCGAATCTGACAAAGGGGAGGGGTGGCAGGAAGTCACCCGCCAAAAGGGGAAAAATTTTGATAACTGGATGACTCGAAAGACTATCAATCGAGACCAGGGCATACTCCGATCTCAACAACAATAGCCGGTGTTGCCACCAAAACCCCATGATGCCGCACAAGAGACAATATTATCCTCGCAATCCTCCACAAGCCGGTCATCTAGGCGTAATACAGAAAGGAGGAGATAGGCGTAAGAGGATCAATCCGCGACTAGGACAATGTTAGCCCCGACATAGTCAAATTTCATGCCCTCGAACTTGGCGCCACGGGCACCGACCCACCAAACGAAACCATCAGGGACAACCTACTAGGTTGACCTGCCAGAGGATGAAGAGCCAATATTTGGTTCCATGAACATCATCCATCTTATGGAATCGTTCCCTGATGAAAGGTATTATTATGAACCCGAGTTCCCAACACGAGGAGGCAGGTCGAGGAATCGTAGGGGCAGGGGATATCAGGGAAGGTGCAGTCGTGGCCAAAACCAACCCTATGGTTAGAACTCATCTAGAACCATTAATATCGCGGAAACCCATGCGCAAGTCCTTCAAAGGACTCTTCAGTAGAAAGAACATTCCTACACCTCCACAGGCGGCCACTCTACCCCCGTCATTCTGTGTTACCCATCAGAGTAGGAACACGTGTCTAGCTGCCTAGTGCGCACAAACAGACCGGCTGGGCCGAGTCCCCAAAACATGGGGACATCATCGACATCTGACCCTGCAGAAAGTCCCTCCTCATCACGTATTCCAACTCCCAAGCTGCCTGCTAAGACTCCCCCACCAATGGAGAAGTGTCATTCTCTGGAACAGAAATACAACATCCTCAAGCAGCTGGCGTCGGTACCAGCCAAACTGTCGATCCTGGATGCCTTGAGTTTGTTAGAAGATCTCAGGGAGGCACATATAGAAGCCTGTCTCATCCCCCAAGAGTTTCAAGCTGAGGTAGCTACCACCGAGATTTACCGGACAGAGACGGGATCAGTTGAATGTGATGCGGTGATTTACTTCACCGATCTGGATGAAGATGACATCATGCAAGGATACATCAAGCCACTATATGTGTCCTGAACACTAGATGTTGTTGAGATCCACAAAGATGTTACTGACAATGGATCTGGAGTTAACCCCCTTCCCCTATGAACACTTCGTATGTCAGGATACAGTGAGGGAAATTTAATACCCTTAGACAAAACATTTCTAGGTTATGACAAGAGTGAGCAGAAGCCAATGGGACAAATTAAGCTAAAGACCCATTTTGGTGACGTTGTGGCCTTTTCAGAATTCTTGGTGGTCCGGAAGAAGACAAAATTCAATGCCCTGTTGGGAAGGTCATGGATCCATAAGCACATGGCTGTTACTTCATCCTACCATCGGTGTATTAAGTACCACGTCAATGAGAAAAGTGGGACATTTCACGCAGACAAGTCCCCTTTCGAGCTCTCCGAGTCACACTACATTGACGCCGGGTTTTATGAGAAAAAGAATAAGAAGCCTTCGGTCGATGGTGTCTACTGAATCCCCACTCCAAATGGTCTGGAGGTGGTTCCCGATGACCCCTTAAGTCATCTTGGTAGAGACTACGTACTGCCCATCAACCATATTGAGAGTAGGGATTCATGTTCGGGCACACACTCAGTTATCCTCATGACTTCAGCCATAACGACCATGCGTGAAAATGTGGGAACGTCTGCCAATCCTCAATCTGAGGGAGGATACTTGAGCGAAGATGCCCACAATGCCTCACCTCCAGACTCCCAGGATCCCGAGTTAAGAACTCTCTCCCCACCATATCAAGAAGATGAGAATATGGGAGAGGAAGAGGTGGAAGATCTCAGGGATGCACCTCTCGTATTTAAGGAAGGTATCTCCACTACCGTGGATGAGCTCAGGGAAATAAACCAGGGTACCGAGGAAGACCCGAGGCCCACTCTTTTTAGTACAGCCATGTCCCTTGAGGAGCACAAGATACATACTTCCTTCATAAGGAAACATTGGGATGTTTTTGCTTGGAATTACACTGAAATGCTGGGACTCGATTTCGAAGTGGAGACACAACCCCTAGGACTTCCAGAAGAACACTGAGGTTATAAACAGGATGCCAGAAGGACACACCCCTAACATGCTACCAAAATAGAGGCTGAATTTGATAAGATCATCAGTGCATGCTTCATTCAGGAGGTCCAATACCCCATCTTGTTGGCCAATATCGTCCCTGTCAAGAAAAAGAATATACAAATCCACGTCTGCATTGATTTCAGAGATCTCAATCGGTATTTCTTGAAAGATGATTTCCCGGTCCCAATCACTGAATTCTTAATCGATGCAACGACCGGGTATGAGGCTCTATCATTCATGGATGACTATTTTGGGTATAATCAAACTAGGATGTCCTGAGAAGATGATGATGTTGCTGCTTTCAGGTCACCCCAAGGATTATTCTACTATAGGGTCATTCCCTTTGGTCTCAAGAATGCTGGCGCCACATATTAGTGCGCCATGCATCATATCTTTAAACCATTTCGGGGGAGATTGGTCAATGTTATGTAGATTACTTGGTGGTTAAGTCCAGACAGTGCTCAGATCACCTCTCAGACCTTGAAACCGAATTCAACAAACTTCATCAATATATCCTGAAGATGATCCCCTTGAAGTGCGCCTTTGGGGTTACCTTAGGGAAATTCCGTGGCTTCGTTGTACGCCATCGTGGCATCGAAGTCGACCCTGAAAAGACAAAAGCTATCCTTGACCTTCCACCTCACCGCAATGTCACCAAGTTGAGAGCATTCCAAGGGCACCTGGCCTACATTAGGTGTTTCATAGCGAACCTGGCAGGCAAATGTTTTCCCTTTAACAGGTTATTAATGAAGGGAATTACCTACCAACGGATAGATGACTTCCAATAGGCGTTCAACAGCCTAAATAGGTACCTCTTAATCCCACCAGTTCTCATTCCCCCAGTTGAAGGAAGACCTCTCATCCTATTCATGAAGGCCCTAGAGCAGTCACTGGGGGCCTTCCTCACACAGAAAAATGATGCTGGTAGTGAAAAAAATCTCTATTACGTTAGCCAAACAATGATTGATGTTGATAATTGATACTCAAACATCAAGAAGAGTTGTTTGGCCTTGGTCTTCGCGTTTCAAAAGTTATGACATTATCTACATCATCATAAAGTCCACTTGGTCTCGCGTAATAACCCGATCAAGTACATCCTAATCCACCTGATGCTGGCTGGGCACCTATCCCGATGGGTAGTCATCATAAAACAGTTTGACATCCGGTTTGTGCCTCAGAAAGCCATCAAAGGCCAGACATTAGCATATTTTCTGGCAGAGCACCCTTCAACAGGGACCGCCACACCAGATGTCGAGCTATCCGATGAAGACATCTTCGCGGTTCAAGAGGATCTCCAAACATAGGAAATGTACTTCAACGGCGCACCCCGAAGCCCAACCGGGAAAAGGATGAAGATACCAAATCTAACAAGGTGGGCTTAGGTATAATACTCATGTCCCTAGGAAAGTAAATCTTTCCATATTCCTTCCTCCTGTTAGGAGGATGTACGAACAATGAAGTGGAGTATCAAGCCCTCATTGCAGGCCTAGAGCTCGCACTCCAGGCATAAGTACATCACCTTAAGCTGAAAGGTGACTCAGAACTAGTCATTAAGCTAGTCAATGGTGACTATGCTATTAAAAAGGAGGAGATTATTCCCCTATTTGACCATGTACAAGGGTTAATAGAGGAATTCTCCACAGAACTGAGACTGACCTATATTCCCCAGTCTCAAAATGCCAAGGCTGATGCATTAGCTAACACGGCCACATCCCTGGCTGACCCATACCAGGATTAAATAGTTATAATAATTGCTCATCATCGAATGGTCTTTCCATTTGTTCAGACCAAGATGGAAGAAAACAAATAAGTTAGTTCTATCCCTGAGCAATATTCTCCTACCACCGGCTAGATGACCCCCCTTGAAAACTACCTTCAACGGGGAGAACTTCCATCAGACAGGGCTGAACGAGAGAAAATACAGAGAAGGGAAATAAACTTTTTTCCTATATGGTAGCACGGGTCAGCAATAGGTCCTCTAAAAACGGGGCCTCGATAGAATCCTCCTCAGATTCATTGAAGGGGAAGAAACTGGTTCCATCATGATTGAAGCACATGCTGGACTATGTGGAGCACATCAATCAGTGTCCAAGCTTTTCCATCAGTTCTGAAGGCTTGGGTAATATTGGCCCACAATGGCACGAGATTGCGAGCACTTTACCGAAAAATGCCACTCATGCCAAATTCATGCCAACTTCATACACCAACACCCAATGTTACCACATCAGGACAAGTACTCCTGGCCATTTTGTGTCTGGGGAATGGATGTCGTGGGACCATATCCTCCTGCCACATCCAAACAGCAGAAATATATCCTCATTAAAACCGACTTCTTTTCCAAATGGGCAGATGATGTACCCCTTAAGGATGTCGGGGTAAGAAACATTGTCAGCTTTGTGAAAACAAATATCATTACCGGATTTGGTGTCCCTCATTAAATACTGACGGATAACTGCACCAACTTCTGCTTTGCTGAATTGGATAAACAATACCAAGAATATGGTATCAAGGCTAACCATTCATCCCGCTACCACGTAGCAGCCAACAGACTAATAGAGGCTTTCAACAAGACCCTATCTAACATTCTCCAGAAAATGTTGGACAAAGACAAAAATTCATGGCTGGATAAACTCCTCCATGCATTGTGGGCTTATCGAACCATAATCTGCACAGCTACTCGGGCTACTCCGTACTCATTAGTATATGGAATAGAAGCGGTCTTTCCCATTGAACTCCAAATAACCTCGCTCCATGTTACCATTTTTGATCAGTTATCCAATGAAGAGAAATCAGAAAAGCGGCTGGGTGAATTGGAATAGCTGGATGAGAAGCGGTTGTACACTTTGCACCATATGGATGTATACCAGAACCAGATTGTATGAGCATTCAATAAAAAGGTTTGTCTTCGGTATATCATCGAAGGAGAATTGGTATTGGTCCTCCGGACCCCAATGATACCAGGAAAGAAACCTCCAAATATGGAGCCCAAGTGAGAGGGACCATATGTTATACACATGGTCTACTCCAATGGAGCATATGCCCTAATCTCCATTGACAGGAAATTCACCACCACTCCTATAAATGTGAGATTCTTGAAGAATTATTTCTCATAATAACAAAAGGCAATTATTGTCCGAGCTGCAGGATGTTAAACTGCCAAGCACCCAACGGTCCAAACTCTATGACCCTAAACTAAGAGTATATCGTCCTCACCGGCATAAGTAAAAGAAATTATCATCCTATCTGCAGGACGTTAAACTACCAAGCACCCAATGGTTCAAACTCTATGACCATAAACTAAGAGTATCCCATCCTCCCTGGCATAACTAAAAGTAGTTATCGTCTGAGCTGCTAGATGGTAAACTGCCAAGCACCCAACAGTCCAAACTCTATGACCCTACACTAAGAGTATCCCATCATCACTGGCATAACTAAAAGAAGTTATCATCCAAGCTACAGGACATTAAACTGCATAGCACCCAATGGTCCAAACTCAATGAACCCAAACTAAGACTATCCCGTCCTCACCAAAATAACTACAAGCAGTTATCGTCCTAGCTGTAAGAAGTTAAACTGCCAAGTACCCAAAGGTCCAAACTCTATGACCCCAAACTAAGAGTATCCCATCCTCAACAGCATAACTAAAAGAAGTTATCGTTCGAGCTACAAGATGTTAAACTACCGAGCAACCAATGGTCCAAACTCTATGACCCTAAACTAAGAGTATCTCATCCTCACCGCATGATGTTAAACTGCACGAAGTTCAGAGAACTATATATGGCTCGATTACTACTCGCATGATACATAGTGATGCCCAGGTTCCCCATCCTGGCCTAACCACCCCCAAATAAAAAAATGCCTCTTTCCCCAGTTTATGGGCCAGACCTGTATGGGTTGTATCCCTCATCCTTACCGCACGATGTTAAACTGCACGGATAAGATGATTTAAAAACGCCCCATTACCCTGTGTATAGACCAGACCTGCAATGGGTGTACTCCAAAGAGAACTACGTATGGCCTGATTCCTACCCTCGCAAGTTATGTAGCGATGTCGGGATCCCCTATCCTGGACCATCCACTCCTGAACAGAAGAAGATTTAAAAAATTGTTCCCTTTCACCCATGTATGGACAAGACCTGCACGAGGTGTACTCCAAAGAGAACTATGTACAGCTTGATTATTTCCCTCGCACGATACATTGCGACGCCGAGATCCCCTATCCAGGCCCAGCCACTCCCGAACGAGACAAAGTTAAAAATGTCCCCTTTCCCCCCGTGTACGAACCAGACCTGCATGGGGTGTACTTCAAGAAGAACTGCATGAGGATTGATTCCCTCCCCCGCAGGATACGTAGTGATGCCGGGATCCCCTATCCTGGCCCAACCACCCCCAAATGTAATAGAATTAAAAAGATGCCCCCTTCCCTCGTGTACGGGATAGCCCTACATGAGGTGTATTCCTCGTCCTTATCGCACGACGTTAAACTGCACGGACAAGGGTAAAAGAATAAAAGAAAAGAAAAAATCCTCTTCTCCCCCAGTGAATGGACTAAACCCACACGGGGTGTATTGTCTTTCAAAGAACTACATGAGGCTTGATTACTACCCTTGCGGGATATGTAGTGACACAAGGGTTCCCCATCCTGGCCCATCCATTTAAAAAAATGCTCTCTCTCCCTGTGTATGGACCAAAACACCAAGGGGTGTATTCTTCGTCCTCACCGCACAACGTTAAACTGCACAGACTTTAGAGAACTATGTGAGGCTTGATTCATGCACTTGCGGGATACATAGTGACGCCAGGGTCCCTCACCCTCGCACATCCATCCCCAAATAAAAGTTACAAATTCCCTCTCCCCCCGTGTATGGACCAGACTTGCATAGGGTGTATTGTCCTTTAGAGAACTACGTAAGGCTTGATTCCTTCCCTCACAGTATACGTAGTGATTCCAGAGTTCTACACCCTAGCCCAGCCACCTCAAATAAAGCCAAAAATACTCCCTTCCCTCATATGGACCAGACATGCACGTGTTGTATTTCATAAAAGAACCACGTGAGGCTTGGTTACTGCCCTTGCCAGATATGTAGTGATGGCTGGATTCTGTGTCCTGGCCCAGCCATTTAAAAGTTCCCCTTTCCCCCATGTTAGGACCAGACCTGCACGGGGTGTATTCAGTAATGAACTACGTGTGGTTTGGTTCCTACCCTCGTAGGATACGTAGAGACGCCAAGGTCCCCCACCCTGGCCCATCCATCCCCAAATAAATGTTAAAAATACCCTTTTCCCCTGTGTACGGACCAGAACTTCACAGGGTGTACTCCTCGTCCTCACCTCACGACGTTAAACTACATGGCTAAGAGGTTAAAAATTCCCTCTTCCCCCGTGTACAGACTAGATCTGCACGGGGTGTATATTCTGTCCTCACCGCAAGACCATTAAACTACATGGACTTTGTCGTGACCCACCCAAGATATATAAAAAAATGAGATGGAAATACTCCTGGAACATTTGGAAGCATTCATTCCAAACATTAGACTCCACGACCTAGATAATTATGTATCTTCATAACCATTCACAGCATTCAGATGTGAAACTTTATTGACCCGTGGACACCTTTGTATGACTATGAAAACCATTCCCTCAGCAGATCTACATATTGATACCCCCTGGGCCATCTACCAAAGGGAATATTTCCTCATGTGATACACTTCCTAGCTCCATACGCTTACTGGCCTCAGAGCCCCCATATCATATCCTTCAATCCAGAAATTTATGGCGCAGTGGTTTACAAGTTCGTCCCCCTTTTCACATCCAAACCTTTCCAGGGTATCCCTACCCGGTTAGCCTATATATCTTCCCATGGTTCACATGACCACTTGCAGCAACAAACATCAAGCCAGGCCTAGGCTACTTTGACTCAACAGACAATTGCCTTAAAGATGTTTCTTGTATGCTCGAACACCATTATCCCCATATTCTGAACTCTTTAACGTGAGCAATCTCGGGTTTTCATAATCATTCATGGCCATCAGAAGTAGAAATTCATCGACCCAGGGACACCTTTGCATGACTATGCATTCCATGCCCTTACCGGCTCTACATATTGATAGCCCATGGCTCGTCTATGAAATGCTAGATTTCCTCGGGTGGTACTCTTCCTAGCTCTATACGCTTACCGGCCTTAGAGCCCCCACACCACATCTCATGATCTAGGAAACCTCAGAGTTGACGTTTACAACCTTCATCCCCCAGCCTGTTTAGAGTATATCAGAGCATGGTAACTCAGTTATCCTTCGAGTGACTACAGCAATAGTCACCCAATGGTCTGATATCTATGACCGCTAAACTAGGAGTACCTCATCCTTATTTCATGATGTTAAACTCCGTGGAGTAACATTATACCCCCACGTGCGAGATAAATCAGCACTGGATGCTCTCTAAGATTTAACAGCAACTAGGGCCTAATATGCCCGACATGTCCAGATATTTTCGTACAGAATTAAATACTTCATGTCCTAGACAATTGCGGATCCTCATAACCATTCATGGCTAGTGGAAGTGGTAATTCATCAACCCTTGGACACCTTTGCATGAATATGCATACCATACCCTCAGCGGCTCTGCATATTGATAGCCGCTGACCCGTCTACCAATGTCAACATTTCCTCGGGCGGCACTCTTCCTAGCTCCATACGCTTACTGGCCTCAGAGCCCTAATATCATTTCTCCTGGTCCAAGAAGCCCCAGAACAAAGATTTACACCTTCAACCCCTCTCCACATCTTAGGCATGCCGAGGTGTTCAATCCCAGTTAAATTCTGATCAAGAGCAGCCTTTACAACTACGTCTTTACTGCATGATGTCAAACTGCATGGAACATATTTTCTTCCTGGCATAAATCTGCAAAGACAAAGAATTTAACATTTGGGGATATGCCTCCAACTACAAGCATCTTCATTGGTTCAACAATGCCCTTGTCCTCGCTGCATGATGCCAAACTGCATAGCATCTTTTAATAATTCCCCCGTCCTCACTGTGTGACGTTAAATTGCACAACATCCTTCAATAATGCTCATTGTCTTTACCGCACGATGTTAAACTGCACAGAAGCCATCCTTACCGAAAGACACTAAACTGCATGTCCAAACCTGTCATGGGTTCAGTAAGGACGAAGGATTTTCTCTGTCCCTTAGTGTACGGGTCAGACCTACACAAACCACTATCTCACACCAGCATGGGAAGGGATGACTTCCCCCATTCTCTAGAAATTTAGCCAAGATGTTCCTCCCGTATCCTGGCACCCTCACCTCAAAAACCATACTCGGTACTCAGAAAAAATCCACTCTCATAAACCACCCCTGGTGGTCCCGAATCTCAAACTTCCATGAAGTTGTCTGGCTATCGGGAGGATGCAATCATTGACCTATGGACACATTTTCAGGGCTATGCATACCATACCCTCAATAGCTCTGCATATTGATCGCCCCTTGATTGTCTACCAAAGGCAAGATTTCCTTAGGCGATGCTTCTCTCCGTACACCCCTTGTCCTTTGAGCCCCCACATCCATCGCGGAATTCAGAAACCCTCTGAGCTATAGTTCACCAGCCTCTTTCACAACACTACCTGAATATGGCAGAACTTCTCTGAAAAGATTACCGAGAACTAGGAGAAGTCGTTCCATTCCAGACAATGTCCTAGTTTCATGACATTAAACTGCGCTAAGCTCCAACCCTCCTTTACACTATATATATGAATAGGACATAGACCCTGAGTCCACACTCTTGAATATTACATATGTTCTCAAACCCTTTTAGACGTCACACACCCTTTCTGAGCCACCCCTGGTGGTTTTCATAATTCCCCATGCCAACCATGGTGGTTTCCATAAGTCATACTTCCATGAAGTCCTAGGGCCATCAGAAATGGAGAGTCATTGACCAAAGGATACCATTGCATAACTATGCATACCATTCCCTCAGTAGCTTTGAATATTCATCATCCCAAGCTCGTCTACAAAATTCATGATTTCCTTAGGCGATGCTATTCCTACCTCTGTACGCTGATACGACTCCCATGCATTGAGACTTGCCCTGCATGTCATTAAAATCAAAACATGTTCCACCCACATGAATCTGGAGGATATTGAGACATATTTTAATCAACCAAACCTCATTGGGGCCCTCACCCCACCATACCTGGTCAAAACTATTCGACCTAAAACATCAGTAATTATAGTCTTGTCTTCCGGACATTAAACCACTCTCAAAAAGAGGCACAAATCCTGTTAGGCCAAAAACCCCCAAAGGGTGACCTATGAAAAAGTCGGGCCACACCCGCTGGGTCCACACCAAATGGGCCCAGGAAAAATTATGGCATTAACAAGAAAAGACAAAAAGTTTGTGGGGTTTTTCTACAAAACCCTTGCAATAGTCAAACTGTGCTCGAGGAGTCCCTTGGCTCAGGCAAAATTTAGAGCACTGTCTAATCACTCATCGATTTTTAGCACCACTCTACATAGGAATGGCCTCCTCTTTGTTCTGATCAGACCCCATTCCGAGGGGGGGGGGGTATTTGTAGGGTCTTGAAAATTCTGCAATGGAAGAATGAAAATCCCCTTGAATACAAGATTCTACCCAATTTTCCCCAAAATAATTGGGAAAGGTGGGGAAATACTCAAAGGAAGGCACAAGACGAACCGGTCCGCAGACATGTCTAATGATAATGGGTCGTGACCAGTTCTGCAAAGCACCCCCTCTATGGAATGCTATTGTTCGCAAAATGGAGGTGGAGATCCTCCGAGGGTGCGAATCAGGACGAGCGCCATACCAGTCCATCTCCACGAACCACCCTAGCCACGGACCACATCGACTGGCCCAGGCCTCATCTGATATCATTCGCAGAATGGAGGCAGATCTTTGTGTGGCCACAAAGCACTCCCCGAGCTCGTTTGGTTCGCATGGGAGATGCGTTCAATGCCCCCCGCGGGTTGCAGATTGACCAAGTCATCTGTAAACAGGTTTTCGGTCATGGGCCTATAAAAAAGGTGTCACATGACCACATATACATCTCCTTCCCAACACTATAAAAGGAGAATGATGGGGAAGTGGAAAGGAGGTGGACTCAGAGAGATCGACGAGATTCGGGTGGAACGATTTCGAAGGAAGGAGATTAGGATTTCACAAATTGTGAAGGTTCAGTCTGAGAACCAGAACAAGTATGAAGTTAGAAGTGAATTAATAAGGAACTAAAAACACATAATAACTTGGTGAACCACAAACTAAAAATAACAATGGAAAGAAGACTGCGAACCATGGTCCCTCCATGGATGCACTCCCCGCAGACTAGGGAGTTTATGACCCTTTTCCGATCTGCCACACCACGTAGCACCCTCCTACGTGGGAAAATCCCCGACCAACGAACCCCCGACCTGCACCGCCCTTGGCCTCCGCTGCTCGCATGGATACCTCCGAGTACCATCCCAGTATGAAGGACAAACCTAAAGCGGTGAACCACCCTGGTTTACGGGATGCCCACAAGTCCGCGAACCACCCTTGTTCCTGGGATTCCTATCAGTCTGTGGACCACCCTGGTTCACAGACGACCTCTCTAGCCATGTACTACCTCCCTACGAGATGTGCGCCACCACTCATACACCCATGTGGCCCATCAAATCCTTCATAGTTCACATTCTCTGTGCTGGATAAAATCCTCCCAGTCCAGCCTAATCCTCTGTAGACCCATCATTGGCCCATTCATCGGCCCCGATCCGAGGCCTCCACCAGAGCCACCGAACCCGTGTGATGTATCCTTCAGGTGCATCAACACACTGGTATGAGTTTACATACCCACTATAAGCAGGGTCGAAGGGGCTTCCATGACCCTTGGGTAGATTCCCGAAGCATTCCTGGGTTCACATTCCCACGGTAATGCGGAGTCCGAGCCTAGGAGCCCCTTTTCTGCCCCTACACTTTTTAGGACTGGGCCAGTTCTCCCCTCCCCGAGGATTGGTGGGATACCCATCCGAAGGAAGCCCCCATGCACCTCCGTACTTCCCCATGGCCATGGCCAATGAAGGGTGTAGTGGGAAAGGGTGCTGATTCGTCCTTCTTTGGGGCCAAGTCCCTCTCCCGCTGCGCTTTGTCGCCCTGGTCATCTACCTCAGAGTAAGCCCCAACATTATGGGCCGCCTCTATTCGTAAGCCCCACTCCCCTTCCCACGTGCTCACCTTTCGCGACATGATCATCTGGTCCCTTCAGCCTCTTGTTTCTCAACCAAGCATGACTCACATGGGCTTAGAGTAGGCATCGACCATGATATCCTTTTATGGGCCTCCTTAGAGTGTAGGCCCCAATCCATTCCTATGGTCCTACTAAGAGTGTAATACCCAATCTATTCCTACAGGCCTCCTCAGAGTGTATGCCCCAATCCATTCCTACGGGCCTCCTTAGAGTGTAATCCCCAAACTAATACAAACTATGAGAACATTGATTCCCTAAAACATTGATACGTAGGAAGACTCCATGAGGTTCAAGCCTGATCACCAACGGACCCTCGGGTCCACATTCACGTCGGCTCTCCGACACACCTATTCGAACTACGTGGACTTTTATCCTTGTCTCCCATGCAGGGTACGTAGGAAGCCTCACTGAGGTTCAAGCCCAATAACTGGTCATTCTGACTATCTTCATGTAAGTTCACCGCGCCACTCCTAGTGCCACCTTAATGAGTCCAGACTCATCAGGGTCACTAATCCAACGAGGGATGGTAAACCTCGGGCGTAAATGATTCTGAACTCCTGTGTCCGGCTGACCATTTCCAACTAGGAGTAATCTATGGATACTATGCTTGGGTATAAACCAAAGATTCACGAACATATGAATACATCCTAAATCTATAAGAGAGTCCCGGAACAGGCAATAATTCCCCCCAAAGGGTGCGATGAGCCCGACTTACCATCCTATCGACCAATGATAGTTCTTAAGTGTCGCTGGCCAAATCAACCAGCGAATGCCTGCCTTTGGAATGAATGTCCATGTATCGTCGGATACGGAACCGTTGGTCATTTCAAACCAATCCAGAATATTTCCAACATATTTACCTTTCTGAATTCGTATTTTTGAAGGTAAATACTTTTTTATGGATCCCTTTTTAATTCCTCACATTATGACAGCTCAATCAAAGGGAACTTAAAAATTTCCTACATATTTTCTATTCCACTCCATAATCTTTTTTAGGCCCAAAATATTTTTCAATAATCAATATTTTTATCATTAATGTAATCCTAGTTCATTTATGGTTTCATGAAAAAAAATTATTCCACTTCTTTTTTAACCACTCATTTATGTATTTCCTTAAACTGCAGTGATGTGTCTTATTTGTGAAGATTATTAAATACCCTTTTTACATGTTTTCACTTAAGTATCCAAATTTTACTAAGAATTTTATTTTAATATAAAAAATATATAATTTCATTCCATTTTATTTTATATGATATACATGTTAACAATATAAATTTATTGATAAATAAAAATGATTTTCCAAAGAATGCTTCTTTCCATATTAAAGGGTATTTCCCTCAATGTTATTGTCAGGAACTAACACGAGACCCTGATATCCCAATAATCGAGCCGGCCCTGACATAACCCGAAGGGCATTCCAGATCCCCATGGGTCAGTGACTAGAACCTGGCATCACACAACATGCAAGTGGGAACGATTTTTCCACAAGAATAAAGAATCAAAAGAAACAAGACAGTACGCAAAACACAAAGGAACTCTACTTGGAGTAATGTAACAGAATACAAAGAGGCGTTAAAAGCCCAAAGTACTATAACCCAAGTACTAAAAATGGGAAAAACAGCCCCAAGGCCCCTAAGGACACAACTCACCAAGACCAAAGATCAACTTCTGGATCCAACTCCAAGAGGTCCCTTCCCTTTGCTCGATCTTGGGAGAAGAAAGTATACAAACACCAGAAGGAAAAATTATTGTGTCAGCCTAAGCCCAGTAAAATACCCAAAAATATTCCATAACATATGAAAAATATAGATTATCCAAAGAAAATATTTCAATATTCAAATAAAATGGTTTGGCAATTCAAAAACATATTTTAAAAAAAACATGCTATACATTTTAAAATGATGGAAAATTTAATTTAAGAAAAGGCTTTAAAATTATGGAATCGTTCTAAAACAATGGCTTAAGAAAAACATTTATATAATAAATTTTATATAAATCCAGCAGGCATGTAAAATTGTTCCAAATCACTGGCATACATTTATATCTCAAATATAAACAAACAAGCGAGCAACATGGTCATATGCCAAAAGGTACAATAGTATTAACCAGTTATAGGATTACACACTCTCTATGTGAACTCAGAAAAATGTGTATACACACGTCCCTATGACACTGGCCAAAGGAGACTCTTCACCAACCCTTCGGGGATGTGTCCTGCCACAAGTATGTTTTAGAATGTTGACATAACATAGATTGTATCCAAATAACTCAGTAACTACCTACGGATTTCATGCGCTCTTACATGATGGGAGAACTATTTTAAGAATTATTAAAATATAATTGATCCCATTCTTCAATTTCTAAATTTCTAATTTCATTATATTTAAAACCATAATAGGTTTTATTAAAAACATGCCTTTTTTACAGGATAAAACCAATGGGTTTCTATCAAATCATTTTAAGCCATTTTCCTCAGTTTGAAATCCATTCAAACCCAATTCTGTCATTACACATTTTGTTCCCACAATTAAATTCAACAAATTAATTGAAATCATTTCCATCAAATCAACATTTTAAATTTGACAATTTAAATCAGGCAATTTCAATAAACACACCCAATTCAATGGAATTGGGGTTTTCCAAATATCCATGGCAAAACCATTACAAATATCTTGATTCACTAGAATCGAGTTTTTATCAATTTAATTGAAATCAATCTTGAGCAATTGAATTTAAATCAACAGTTAAAATAAATCAAGAAAATACGATAATAATCAATTTGGAAAGTCGGGACGGAACCACCTTCCTTGAAGGTTTTGACCTAAACCACAACGGTCGAGAACGCTCAAGAAAAACATGTTGCTTCTTCAACAACCCACCTTAGATCTTCTCTCCTAGCAAGATAAAGACCAAAAATCATCATATTTGGTACCACAGACATAGATTTTCCCATAACGGGCATAGATATATGAAACTGAGTGAAGAGGAGAAGTAGATCTAAGTAGATCTAAGAAACCGATCAAGAATGATGAAAAATGATCACATACATCAAGATTCCGTCTTCGATTCACCAAGAGGAGCCTTTGGATCTCCTCTAGAACGATGGGAAAACCTTCGATGACCTTAGGAGAAGAAAAACCCCATGTTAGGGCTGCTTAAGAGCAATAATTAAGAACTTATAGGCAAAACTGAGTGAGATACACAATTTAAGGATCTCTTTTAAGTGGATGCATAGTTAGTTCACACAGTTTGAAAAACTGTGCGCTAACCGTGCCTTTGCTACTCCCTCGGCAACCCTTCATGCACGGTTTGGGCACATGGTTAGACAAAATATGTGCTGACCATACAGAAGCTACTACAACGAAGACCAACTTCGCACAGTTTGGCTGCATTCTCTAGACAACCCATGCACCACCCGTGCAACTTCCACATTTCCCCAAAACAACATTTAATGTTCTCCCAACTTTCCCAAGTCACTACTCCAAAACAAAGGTACTTAGAAACATAAAAAGTACCTAAAAACATAATGTTATGATACAACTATCCCACCATAAGATCTTTATGTCCCCAGAAAGCCTATGAAGAAACCTCCACGTCAAAAAGATGAGGCCACTGTTCTCTCATTAGTGCCTACCTTCCCAACGTCTCATGAGAATTAGAACCATGCTGCTGATGTACACAGACTAGAGATATTGTTCTCCCATGAAGTACCTTGGTCTCAGAATAAACAACCCTGACTGGTCGTTCAGTAACAGATAAATCTGGTTCGATCTCAAGATCACCCCAGCACACAACATGAGATGGATCAAATAGATACTTTCACAGCTGCGATACATGTAACATGTTATGTATCGACGTCAGCTGTGGTGGCAGAGCTAGATGGTTAGAAAATTTCCCTGCAAGACCAATAATCTCAAAAGGTCCTAAAAACGAGGAGCAAGATTCCCTTTCCACCCAAGACGTTGATGACTTAATCGGGGTGAAACTTTCAAGAACACTTGGTCCCCAACTGGGAACTCTAAAGGTTTATGGCGATGATCAGCATAAGACTTGTACTGACTCTGTGCTATCAACATTCTTTGATGAATCATCTGAATCGTAGCTATCGTCTCTTGGACTAAACTCTGTACTACCAAATAACATTCACCAATAACTGACCAACATAAAGGATATTTACAAGTATGACCATACAATGACTCAAAAGGAGCCATTTTGATCACAGACTAATAACTGTTGTTATATGATATCTCATCTAGCCCTAGATGATCATCCCATGACCCACCAAAGTCTAAAACACATGCGTGGAGAATATCCTCAAGGATCTGAATAGCTCTCTTTGTCTGTCCATCTGACTGTGGATGGTAGTGTAAGGTTGGTGTCCTCAGAACCAACTTTTCAGTACTTTTATTACATGAATGTTCACTTTTATATATTTTTCATTATTCTGCATGTCTATACTATAATAATGTCCTGGAATATTTGTTGCATTAATAAGGTCATATCAGATCCCCGCTATGATGAGAAACTTGAAATGCTATAACAATATTCTTAAATAATGTTCTGCGGTTGGATGACATAATATGATAGGACACATAGTATACAGACCGTCATGTGCGAGTACTCGTAAGAAGACGAGACTCTCTCTCATGGAGTTCACACTTGGTAATCTCCAAGATGGGAGATTATGAGAACAGACCTGCCAGTAGTAATTACCCATGTCTTGGTGTCATCGGATATTTCTATCTACGAGCGTGTGTAATGGTCCTTAGACTAGAAGATTACCATTAACTCATGTCATGACTCGCGCACTTAGATTTACTGACGAAAATCATCACGCAGATAATTGGGGAGAAGTAGGGTACGTTGGGTGTGTCATGAGTGAAATTTTGTTAATGGATAAGTCTTGGAAGGATTTGTCCCTTCCATTTATGGAAGTTGATATTTCAGACCTTTTATTGAAATAGAACTGTCACATTAAATTCCATGGCCATGGTGTGAACGAGGAGTTTATTTCAGGTAGTCAAAGAACAACGGATCAAGAATATATGTTTATGACACTGCCATGAAACCTGCTTGATGAGATATTGAGACAAAGTGATTAAATTACATAGTAAGCATTCATATGAGGTGATACGTCAATGCAGCGTCAACTTCTTTCTCTTGGGTTCCTTGACCCGTTTCTAGACAGTAATATTGGACTTTAGGCAAGCCCACCTAATGCCAACGATAAAGAGGCCTAGAAGGTCACACACTAAGTGTATCTAAGTATCTCAAGTTGAATAAAGATTATTACCATATGTGTTTTAATAATTATTCAACGAATCCTATGTTGTTTTAAATGATGGAGAAAAAATAAAATAAAACAAGTACACAAAGTGTATTATTAAATGTACACGCCGTGTAGTTTTATTTTGGAAAGGAAATGAATAAATGAAAACAAGATATACACGCCGTGTATATTTAATGTGCACGCCGTGTAGTTTTCAATGAAAAACAAGTACACGCCGTGTATTTATTATTACATGTCGTGTAGTTTTTCCAGTTGGGAATTTGAGGATATAATATCGTTTTCTTAAATGATATTTATTATAATAAGCGTGAGCGCATGTCAAGGAATTAATTATTCGACAAGGGGGTTTTCAATAAGAGATAATGAAATAAATGAAATACGTAATGCATTTATTTATTTTCATAACTCTACAACCTCAAACTCGATTATAAATATCCTCACAACCCCAAATCTTTTCCTACACAAGAGAATTGTTGTGCACAACATCTCTGGAGAATTATTTCAAGGCCGGAAGAACCTCTTCCTCCAAGAATGCTCTCTAGACCGAGAGAGATCCTATTCCATCAAATCAAGACAATCTAATGTGGACAACGCAAGCAAAAGCTTCTCCACGCTAGCACCCAGAAAATCCTTTGGCGACGTCCAGAGATACGAGGTACACGTGTGGATCACCACTAGAGGGAGTCTACACTTGGATTCTGTGATGCAACGATGGATCACATCGACAAAGTGATCAAGAACATCAATGAAGAAAGAACACCCAAAAGGTATTTCTTTATAATTAATTAAATTAATTATAATCAACCTGTAACAATTCTTGTTTGTGGTTCCGGGACAAACCATCTTCTTTGTCTTTTTCTGTGATTCGATCCGTGGAGACTGGCGTTTATCGTCATATTGATCCCGGATTGATCATTGCTAATGAAAAAAATCCAAGTGGGAACATCCACCCACGCACTTCTGCTGTGCCTAGAACCTTCAAATGGTATCAGAGGGAGGTTTCAACGTTGATTATAGTTATTTAATTTTCATTGATAATTTACGCATTTATATTTGATTCAATTCGAAATATATCGTCTTATTAATCTGAATAAAAGATATCTATTCTTCCTCCATTTTTTCTAGATTCATATCACATAAAATACCTTTTAATTTTAATTTTGATTAAAATAAAAATGAGGAACTCATCCGGAGGAGCCGCTCTTTCTTTCTGTACAACATGGGAATACATGGCATGTACTTAAAACTACACGTCGTGTACTTAGGTTCAACGAACCGGCACTGGTCTGCCAAACCATGTCGTGTGAATTGATTATGCCTAAGTTTTAATAATGCCATGTTGACCAAAATTGAATGACGTGTGGAAACCGGAATACACTACGAGTATGTTGGAGCAACACGTCGTGTAGTCCGTTCCGGCCCAGGTGAAACCGTGTGCAAAGATAAGTCGCGTACCGTGTACACGGGATCTCCAGACCGGTAACCACGTAACAAGTAAGTACACTCCATTTATGATTCATCTACACGTCGTGTACTCCAAAAATTTCAATGTAGATAAAACACGCCAAATCCCCAGTGTGTACTTTGGATAAAGGGTGAAAAGAAAAATACACGCTATGTAATTATAAACTACACGCCATGTACTTTCCAGAAATGGAATTTCACCAGGCTTCCTCCAATGTACAAAGACCCGTACAATGAATATGGATGAGAAGAATCTCAAGGAAATTCAGAAAAAAAATTTAAGATAAAGAATTGATTAATTATAATATCATAATTAATTGAATTCGAGCGCGTCTTATCTTAAATAAACGAACGATTAAAAGAATTTGAATTCTAAATATGCGTAAATGTCATTGCATACTATGGATGATCATGAGCTAGACCAAAGACCCTTTGCATGTGTATGGTTTCATTTAAATTTATTTAAATTAAATTTGTTGGCCTACGAGCCTTCTTCCAATAAAATGTAGGGCATGCGTGCCCATGTTTTCATTAATGTAAACCCATGTAATGGAGGATCTCCTAAGCCAGAGGAGACGGTTCAAATCCCGAAGCCGAGGTGAAACCGACGCAAGAAGATACAAAGGTGGACAGTTGGGAGCTGCAAAACACGAACCAACAGGTTCAAGGTGTTTTCCCTAGGTCAGGGTTAGCTTATCAAAACTGCTAGTTAAGCTAACCAATAGAAGTTCATGATCATGCCATCTTATTTTATTTCTATCTGATTGCATGGTTTATTTATTTTGTATGTGTTGTCATGATCACATAATTATTAAAATGAACAAGCATGCAAAGATGGAATAAAATAAAAACCGGACGATGTGTAAACATTATCAGAACATGGTTAATCACTTAAGAAAGCATCATGTAATATTAACAAGCATGTGATAATGAGAAACTATACATAAAAGGAATAAAATCCCTCAATACCATATTAAGTCAGACCAAGCCTTCCGTTACCTGATTAAAGGAAAGACTTAATAAAACTATGTGTTTGACCAACCCTTTTTGGGAAACTTACTTTTAGAAAGGAAGCCCTTATGAAAGGTTTCCGGTTGACTTAACCATATTACATCAAGATAAGTAGCCCTTTCTAGACTTGGTGTAATATTGGAGGCAAGAGTTGAGGAAATCCAAGTCAAGATTTCAGGATTGGGGAGTCCACTCAACAGATCAAGGAACTGTAAGCTCACAGTTGGCAAAGACCTGCCTACCTAAATACCTTCAAATAACTTGACCAACCCTTGGTGGGGTTATGCAAAGGGAAATATGGATCCTTGCCACTAGAATGTAAAAGAAACTGGACATTTCGAGTTAAATGGTGAGGGCCATTGGGACTTGATAAAATAGTGGGAGAATTAATTAATTCATTCATTATTTCTCATAAACTGTAATCAAGAAAGTACTAATAAATCTGCTCTTTTAAATTGTAGAATCAAGATGAAAAACTCATCAACCACGTTTTCTATGCGATCAATACTGGATAAAGACAATATCCTCACCAGAAGTAACTTTCAGGAATGGTTTCGGCACCTTCGAGTTATCCTACGCCATGAACGAAAGTTTTACGTGCTGGAGACCTCAATTCCTGATTCTCCTGCAACAGGGGCGAGTGATGAAGATTTCCTAGTGTATGATCAACATTTGAACGATGCCCTCGACGTTCAATGTTTGATGTTATCTTCGATGTCTAGTGAGCTCATGAAGTCTCATGAAGACATGGATGTCTATAGCATGCTCGAGCACCTCTGTGGTCTATACCAGTAGATAGCAAGACAGGAAAGGTTTGAGATCACCAAGGCTCTCTTTCAGAGAAATCATGGAGACGGTGCCCCAGCCAGGCCTCTTGTAGTCAAACTCATTGGCTAAATTGAGCGCTTGGAATATCTAGGGTTTAAACTCCCTGAAGAACTTGGTACCGATCTCATTCATGAATCACTCTCCCAGAGCATCTCAAACTTTGTTGTGAACTTCAATATGAACAACATTGAGAAGTCTCTGTCTGATCTTCTCATCCTCATTAGCCAAGTGGACACTGACATGAAGCGTGAAAATCCTTCTGTCCTAATGTGAATAAAAGGAAAGGAAAGGTGAAGAGATTTAATCCCAAAGCTTCTTCAAGGCCTTCCAGGAGAAGGATGATCAAAGGGGAGGAAAAGGAACAGGATGTTGTTTGTTTTGCATGTGGCAAGAAGGGCCACTGGAAGAAAAACTGCACCCAGACAAGGAACCAAGGGGAAGCTTCAGGTGCATTTGTTATCGAATGAAATCTATCTGTTTCTACTAATTGGGTATTAGATACTGCTTTTAGTGCTCACATCTGTATCCAAATACAGGAACCAAGTAAATTCAGGAAGATTGATCGAGGGGAGGTAGATCTATGAGTAGCCAACGGAGCCAAACTTGCTGTTGTAGCTGTCGGGGACTACCACCTCACATTGCCTACGAGGATGGTCTTGGTTTTGAAAGGATGTTATTATGTACCCTCTGTAACCAAAAACATTATTTCAGTATCCAGATTAGATACTGATTGATTCATCTTCAAGTTTGGAAGTGGATGTTGCTATTTTATAAAGATAACATTTGTTTTGGTAGGGCACATTTATATAATGTCCTTTATGTGTAAGACTACACAAACCAAGTAATGGAAATCGATAACAAAGTTAATTCACATGACTCATACCATACCCAACTTTTGCATCACCGGCTAGGTCATGTCAATGAGAAATGTTTGACAAAATTACATCATGATGGGTATTTAGATTCATTCGAACTAAAACCACTTGGTGTATGTCATGCGTGTCTACAAGGAAAAATGACCAAATCCCCATTTACTGGGAAAGGTGAAAGAGCTAAAGAGCTTCTAGAATTAGTTCACACAGATGTGTGTGGACCATTTCCAGTTGAAGCAAGGGGTGGGTTCTCATACTTCATAACTTTTACAGATTATTTTAGTAGATATGGATATATCTATTTAATGAGGTATAAGTCAGATTTGTTTGATCGGTTCAAAGAATAGAAAAATGAAGTTGAGAACCATCTTGGTAAGAAGATTAAGAAACTCTTCTCAGAAAGAGGAGGAGAATAACTTAATCAGGACTTCATTGATTTCTTATGGGAGTTTGGGATTCTATCTCAACTCACTCCTCCTTACACACCACAGTGGAATGGTGTAAGTGAAAGGAGGGACCGCACCCTGTTGGACATGGTGAGATCAATGATGATTCATGCAAGTCTTTCATTATTTTTTTGGGGATATTTATTACAAACAGCATTGCACATACTAAACCAAGTACCAACTAAATCGATAAATGGTATTCCATACGAGTTATAGAGTGGACGCAAATCCATGTTATCGAATTTACATGTGTGGGGTAGCGAAGCATTTGTTAAGGCCTCTTCAGGTAACAAAATTGCACCCCGAGGCACAAAGTGTATATTTATAGGATATCCCAAGGAAACAAGGGGATATTACCTATACAACCCCTCAAACAAAAAGGTTGCAGTGGAAAGACACGCCATATTCCATGAGAGGGAGCACATATCCAAAAGAGATAGTGGGAGCGAGATAGACTTCAATGAAGTCGAGGCTCAAGATACACATTAGTTGGTACAAGAACAGATTCCACAAAGCCCCATGGAAGAACAATCTGTTCCAGAGATAGAAGAACTGCGTAGGAGCATGAGAGAGGTGAGAGAACCAGAACAATATGGTTTTCTTGTCACCGAGGATGGTGACTCATTATTAGTTGACAATGCTGATCCTCTTACCTACAAGGAAGCAGTTGAAGGCACAGACGTTGCCAAGTGGCAAGAAGCCATGAATTTTGAAATGGATTCCATGTACCAAAACCAAGTCTGGATTTTGGTAGATCCTCCAGTTGATGTAATGAATATTGGTAATAAATGGGTATTCAAGAAGAAACTGGACATGGAAGGGCAAGTCAACACCTACAAGGCACGACTGGTTGCAAAAGGTTTTAGACAGCGTCATGGAATTGACTATAATGAAACCTTTTCACCGGTTGCAATGCTGAAATCCATCGGAATCCTATTGGCCATTGCTGCTTACCATGACTATGAAATTTGGAAAATGGATGTCAAAACAGCTTTGCTTAATGGGAACCTCCAGGAAGATGTCTACATGAGACAACCTAAAGGGTTTGTGACTCCAAAGGATGCCAACAATGTATGCAAGTTGCAGAAATCCATTTATGGATTAAAGCAAGAATCAAGATCATGGAACATTAATACTGATGAAGCTATAACAGAATTTGGCTATGTTAAGAATGAATGTGAGCCTTGTGTCTAAAAGATTTTTAGTGGGAGTGCAATCGTTTTACTAATAGTATATGTCGATGAAATATTACTAATTTGAAACGAAGTACCTGTCTTACATTCAGTTAAGGCATGGTTTCATAAATGCTTCTCCATGAAAGACTAGGGTGAGGCATCATATATTCTTGGGATCAAGATCCATCGTGCTAGATCCAAGAGAATGTTGGACCTAAGTCAAAGTACATACATTGACAAGATACTAAAGATATTCAGTATGGAACAATCCAAGAGGGGGTTGTTTCCAGTGTCACATGGCATTCATCTTTCCATGAAAATGTGTCCTCAGACGCATGAGGAATGAAAGAGAATGGTAAGGATCCCTTACGCATTCACGATTGGGTCAGTCATGTATGATATGCTATGTACGAGGCTAGATGTTGCTTACGCATTAAGTGTGGTAGGCAGATATCAAGCTGATCCAGGAGACCGACATTGGATGGCAGTCAAGACTATCCTTAAGTATCTGATGCATACTAAGGATATGTTCCTTGTTTATGGAGGAGATGAGAAACTAGTCATCAGAGGACATGTAGATGCTAGTTTCTAGACTGATCAAGATGACATGAAGTCGCAGACTGGATACATCTTTAGTTTGAATGGAGGTGCAGTGAGTTAGAAGAGCTCAAAACAAAGTGTGGTGGCAGATTCTATAGCGGAGTCCGAGTATAACGCAGCTTCTGAGGCAATTAAAGAAGCAGTATCGATGCGAAGCTTCGTCCAAGAGCAGGATGTTATACCAAGTATAAAGATCCTATCACACTCTATTGTGATAATACTACAGCGGTGGCACTTGCAAAAGAGCCAAGGTAACATCAGAGGACAAAGCACATACTTCAGAAGTATCATCTCTTGAGGGATTTTTCTCAGAGAGGTGAAGTTGCAGTGAGCAGTATTTCCACGGAAGACAACCTGGCAGACCCATTTACTAAAGCCTTGACTCAGAAGAAACTTGATAATCATGTGAGGTCTAACGGACTAAAAGTCGTTGGCAGTTGGCTCTAGTCCAAGTGGGAGTTTGTAATGTTGGTGTCCTCAAAACCAACTGTTTTGTACATTGATTACATGAATGTTCACTTATTATATATTGTTTATTATTCTGCATAACTATAATATAATAATGTCCTGTAATATTTGTTGCATTAATAAGGTCATAGCAGATCCCCGCTATGATGAGAACCTTGAAATGCTATAACAATATTCTTAAATAATGTTCTACGGTTGGATGACATAGTATGATAGGACTAATATTATAGAGATCGTTATGTGCGAGTACTCGTAAGAAGATGAGACTCTCTCTCATGGAGTTCACACTTGGTAATCTCTAAGATGGGAGATTATGAGAAGTGACCTGCCAGTAGTAATTCCACATGTCTTGGTGTCATCAGATATTGCTATCTACGAGCATGTGTAATGGTCCTTAGACTTTAAGATTATCATTACGTCATGTCATGACTCGCACACTTAGATTTACTAACGAAAACTGTCACGCAGACAGTTGGCGGGAATTAGGGTACGTTGGGTGCGTCACGAGTGACATTTTGTTAATGGATAAGTCAAGGAAGGATTTTTCCCTTCCATTTATGGAAGTTGATATCTCGGCCCTTTGATTGAAATAGAACTATCGCATTAAATTCCAGGGCCATGGTGTGAACGATGATTTTATTTTAGGTAGTCAAAGAACGACAGATCAAGCATATAGGTTTATGACAATACCATGAAACCTGCTTGATGAGATATTGATACAAAGGGATTAAATTAGACAGTGAGTGTTTGTATGAGGTGATACATCAATGCGGCGTCAACTTCTTTCTATTGGGTGCCTTGACCCATTGCTAGACAGTAATCTTGGACTTTAGGCAAGACCGCCTAATGCCAACAAGAAAGAGGCATAGAGGGTCACACACTAAGTGTATCCAAGTATCTCAAGTTGAATAAAGATTATTCCCGTACGTTGATTAATAATTATTCAAGGAAGCCTAAGTTGTTTTAAATGATGGAGGAAAAATAAAACAAAACAAGTACACACCGTGTATTATTAAATTTACACGCCGTGTAGTTTTATTTTGGAAAGGAAGTGAATAAATGAAAACAAGATATACACGTCGTGTACATTTAATGTACACACCGTGTAGTTTTCAATGAAAAACAAGTACACGCTGTGTATTTATTATTACATGCCGTGTAGTTTTTCCAGTTGGGATTTTGAGGATATAATATCGTTTTATTAAATTATATTTATTATAATCAGCGTGAGTGCATGTCAAGGAATTAATTATTCGACATGGGGGGTTTCAATAAGAGTTAATGAAATAATTGAAACGCGTAATGCGTTTATTTATTGTCATAACTCTACAACCTTAAACTCAATTATAAATATCCTCACAACCCCAAATCTTTTCCTACACAATAGAATTGTTATGTACAACATCTTTGGAGAATTATTTCAAGGCTGAAAGAACCTCTTCCTCCAAGGACGCTCTCAAGACCGAGAGAGATCCTCTTCCATCGGATCAAGACAATCTAAGGCGAACAACGCAAGCAAAGGCTTATCAATTCTAGCACCCGGATAATCCTTTGGCGACGTCCAGAGATACGAGGTACACGTGTGGATCACCTCTAGAGGGAGTCTAAACATGGCTTCTACGATGCAACGTCGAATCTCATCGACAAAGTGATCAAGAACATCAATGAAAAAAGAACACCAAAAAGTTATTTCTTTATAATTAATTAAATTAATTATAATCATCCTATAACGATCCTTGTTTTGGTTCCGGGACAAACCATATTTTTTGTCTTTTTGTGTTATTTGATCCATGCAGACTGGCGTTTATCATCGTGTTGATCCCGGATTGATCATTGCTAATGACAAAAAGCCAAGTGGGCACATCCACCCACGCGCTTCTGCTGTGCCCGGAACCTTCAGGTAGGACGTGCTCAAATTGACCATAGATCCCAGTGCCTCATAAAGGCCTCTCCAAAAGTGAGAAGAAACCCAAGGATCCCTACCAGAGACTATAGGATACAGAACTCCATGCAAAGGAACAACTTTTTTCACATAGATATTTCATAACTCCTCTACTTGGGTTGTTTCATGAATAGGTATAAAGTGAGTCGACTTGGTCAGTCTTTCGATCAAAACCCATATTGTGTTCTTCTTCCTCTGGGTTTAAGGTAACATAGCCACAAAGTCTATAGAGATTTCATCCCACTTCCACGTATGGACTAGAAGTGGTTGAAGCAAACCCGAAGGTTTCTGGTGCTCGTCTTTCACCTAATGGAAAGTATAGAAATGAGATACAAACTCAGCAATGTCTCGTCTCATACCTGGACACCAGAACTGTCATCGTATGTCGAAGAACCTATTCATGGTTTCTGGGTGTATAGACCATTGAGAGTTATGGAAATCCCCCATCACATCCTTCCTTGCCGCTAACAGAAAAATGTGATGGGTTCGATAACATGAAATACCCTCTTTGGAGAACAACCAATGGGGGTCGGTCTCCCCACCATAAAGAGAGTCTCTAATGCTATGGAATTCATCATCCGGTTGTTATTAATGAAGAATTAACTTGAGGAGAGTAGAAGTCAACTGAACAATGGATAAAAAAACTTCCTTCTCCTTCCACTGAAGTCTAATATGAAACTGAGAAAAAAGAGACATCAAACTACAATCTACTAAAGATTCTTTCACAGCCTGTGATGGAAGTTTCTTTATTAATGAATCTGCAACTACATTCCCTTTTCCTAGGGTATAGTAAATGTAAAAGTCGAAACATTTCAGGTACTCCACCCAATGACTTTGGCAGAGATTCAAATCTTTTTGACAGAAGATATAACTCAAGCTCTTGTGGTCTGAATACACAGTAAACCTTTCTCCATAATGGTAATTTCTCCAACACTTAAGTGTTTTCATTACATCTACAAGATCAAGGTCATGTGTAGGATAGTTATTCTCATGAGGCTTAAGCTGAAGAGATCCATAGGTAACAACATGATTACCTTGCATAAGGAAACATCCCAAACCAAAAACTGATGCATCACAGAAGACCACGTAATCTATCCCAGCCATAGGAAGAGTTAACACTAGCGCAGTTGTTAATAAATGATTTATCTCAGCAAAATTACTCTGAAATTTATCATTCCATGAAAACATCACTCCCTTTCGAGTCAGAGCGGTCACTAGAGAAGCTAACTTTGAAAAGTCTTTAACAAACCGGCGATAATATCCCACTAAGACCAAGAATCTCCAAATCTCGAAAACATTTCATGGTTGTTCCCAAGTCATAACATCCTTCACCATTTTAGGATCAAATGATATTCCTTTTTCTGACACGACATGTCCCAATAATTTCACTTCTGGAAACTAGAAATCGCACATTGAATTATTGGCATAAAGTTGGTGATTCCATAAATGACTCAGAACTATTCTCAGATGATGCACATGATCATCCTCAGACTTGGAGTAGAAAATAATGTCATCCACAAACACTACCATGAATGTATCTAAATAATCATAGAAAAACATGTTCATCAAATCCATGATAACTGCAAGAGCATTTGTTAGGCCGAAGGACATAACAATGTACACATAATGGCCATAACTACTCCAAAAAGTGGTCTTATGACTGTCAGATTCTTTTATCCTCAATTGATGGTAACCAGATCGAAGATCAATTTTTGAAAACCACTTCTCTCATTTCAATTGATCAAACAAATCATCAATTCTTGGTAACAAATATTTTTTCTTTATCGTAACTCGATTGAGCTTTCGATAATAAACAAAGAAGCGAAGAGAACCATCAGCCTTCTTGGTGAAGTGAACAGGTGCTGACCAAGGTGACACACTCGGGTATATAAAATCGTTCTAGAGATGATCATCTAACCGAGACTTCAGTTCTTTTAGTTTATCTGGAGCCATTGGGTAAGTGGGAATAGAAACCGGTTGAGTACAAGGCATTAAGTCAATAGATAAATCAACCTCTCTTAATGGTGGACAACTAGAGACGTCATAAGGAAACATGTCAGGAATCTTAGTGAAGGCTGGATGGAGATCACCACACATCGAATCTCTCTCTAGATCAAAAGAAAACACTTATATTATTTTCCCTAACCCTGGATAAGAGGGTCCGGCTCTACATGACCTTGGGTCCAATTCTCCTTGAAAAAAAAGAGGCACACCACTGGGTTTAGTAAGTTAGACCCATCGAAGATAACAATCGATCCAGGATTTATTAGAAATGAGCCAATCCATAACAAATATGATGTCACAATATTTCATGTTGAGAACCAGAAAACTCCAAGCATGTTCAACCTCTGATAGAGACAAGACACAAGAAGGACTACAGAGACCCTTCTCTCTCATTTTACCAAGGGGTGTAGTAATATCGATCGCACAAGATAAAAGTTCCATAGGTAGATTAAGAAGATTAACAATATGGGTTGAAATAAAAGAGTGAGATGCACCAGTCTCAAAAAGAGTTGTCACTAAAGATGAAGCTATAATAATGGTACCTCTCACATTTTCATGACCTATATCAGCTACCTTTGGAAACTCTTCCACTTCGTGAAGGAGCTTCGTTCCAGATGTCGGTGGCTGGAACCCATTTGTACGTGAAGAATTTGACTGCCCCACAGTTTCTTGAGGTGTTGATGATCCTGTTCCATTACGTGGACTAGAGATGTGATGGAAGAATCTATGTAAATTCCCTAAACGTCCGCATGAGCTACAGTTATGGGGTGCCTCAGTGAAAACACTCTTAGAATGTCCTAGCTTCCCACACTGATAGAAAGTCAAATAATCCCCTCCTGGGGATACCGGAGGTCCGGAATGACTCTGCTGTCGAGAACTACCTTGAGGAATGTCATGCTTCTGTTTTCCTTTAATGTAACCCACACTGCCACTAGGAGGGAATAGAACATCCTTCAACCCTGACTTTTCTTCCATGTCCATCTCAACCATCATCGCCCTATCCATCACATCAGTATAAGTGGGTATCATTAGTAAGAAAACCTAAGAACGAATATCTGATCGAAGTCACACCTCCAATCATCGAGCCTTTATCCTCTCATTAGATATAATCTTAGGAGCAAACTGTACCAGCTCAAAAAAAGTGATTTGAGTACTCAGTCATGGTTTTGCTGGCCTGCTCAAGCTTGAAAAACACCACATCATTGGCCAACACCATTGATTCTGGATAGAACTAGTTAATTAAAATAACCCTAAAGTCTTTCCACTCAAAACCCTCATGTTTCCCACTTATCACCATTGTGTCCCACCATCTCCAACATGGTCCCTCTAGCACGAAGGTGTCACACTTCACCTTGATCACATCAGTTGTCTCCAAGAACCCAAAGAGACATTCAATCTTACTCAACCATTCCTCATCCTGTAGAGGGTCAGTGGTGCCTTTGAAAACTAGTGTCTTCTGGAGTAGGAACTCTTGAGAAATACTTTGGAGAATATTACTATGAGGATCTATAGTTGGAGCCTAAACAAGAACTAGAGGTGGTGCCTGTCCCAGAGCTTGGACAGTGCGAACAATCACCTCAACCAGACTCGGATCCACAAAAAGGACTCGCTTGCTGAGATTCAGCAGTAGCCTCTTTTTGGTACTGATTTCCATGACTTCTCGGAGGCATAATGCTACAAAGTATAAAAAGACATAGATTAACACCCATACCGATTAACAAGGAAAACTATTCATAAAATAAGGGATAACAAGATTTGGATTCTGCTCTATCCAAATCAAAACTGGGAAAATACTAGAACCAATCCAGAAGTTTTATTTCCCTAACCAACCATAGTGACTTAAGGTTCATTATTGTGAGAACTGGCTAGGCACTCAATCACAACTACCTCCTATGTCCCGACAAGAAAACTCAAATACATACCGTCATCAAGGCAAGATTCTTAACCTGCTGTTTGATACCACTTTTTCCTGAACCAACCCGGGTACCCTGGTAACCCGATAACCGAGACAGCCCTGACATAGCCTGAAGTGTGTTCTTGATTCCCATGGGTCGGAGACTAGCACCTGGCATCACACAACATGCAAGTGGGAATGATTTTTCCACAAGAATATCGAAGCAAAATAAACAAGACAGTATGTAAAAAAAAGGAACTCCTCTAGGAGACATGTACCAGAATATAAAGAGGCATAAAAATCCCAAATTAATACAACCCAAGTTCTAATAATTGGAAAAACAACCCTATGGTTCCTAAGGACACAACTCACCAAGACCAAAGATCAATAGGTAGATCCACCACCAAGAGGTCCCTTCCCTTTGCTCGATCCTTGAAGAAGAATGTCTAAAAACACCCGAAAGAAAAAGTAGGGTGTGAACCTAAGCCCATTAGGATACCGCCAAAGAATCTGTAATAGATTCCAAATATAGATTATCTAAAGAAAAACTTTCAATTTTCAAATAAACAAATTTGGTAATTCAAAATCATATTTTAACAAAACATGCTATACATTTTCAAATGATGGAAAAGTTAATTTATGGAAAGGATTTACAATGATGAAATATTTCTAAAATAATGGCTTAAGAAAAAAATTTATATAAAAAAGTTTATATAAATCCAGAAGGCATGTAATGATGTTTAAAAGCATTGGCATACATTTATATCTCAAATATAAACAAACAAGCGAGAAACATGGTCATCTTCCAAAAGGTACGATATTATTAACCAGTTATAGGATTAGGCACTCTCTATGTGAACTCAGTAAAACGTGTACACACACGTCCCTATGACACTGGCCAAAGGAGACTCATCACCAACCCATTGGGGATGTGACCTACCGCATGTATATTTTAGAACATTGTCGTAACATAGAGTTTATCCAAATTACACACTAACTACCTACGGCTTTCATGTGCTCTTACATGATGGGAAAACTATTTTATGAATTATTAAAATACAATCAATCCCATTATTACATTTCAAAAGTTCCAATTTCATTCCATTTAAAACCAAAACAGGTTTTATTCAAAACATGGCTTTTTCACAAGATAAAACCAATCGGTGGTTATCAAATCATTTGAAGCCATTTTCACCAGTTCGAAATCAATTCAAAACCAAATCAAAAAATTCACAATTGGTTCCCATAACTAAATTCAAAAATTAAATTGAAATCATTTCCTTCAAATCCAGAATTTAAATTTAACAATTTCAATCGGCCAATTTCCATAAACACACCCAACTCAATGGAATTGGGGTTTTTTAAGTTTCCATGCCAAAACCATTTCAAATATCTCGATACACTAGAATCAAGTTTTTATCAATTTAATTAAAGAAAAGTTGATCAATTTAATTTAAATAAACAATTTAAATAAATCAAGAAAATACAATAACAATCAATTTGGGAAGTCAAGACGGAACCACCTACCTCTAAGGTTTTGACCAAAACCACAAAGATCGAGAACGCTCAATAAAAACAAGTTGATTCTTCAAGAACCTACATTAGACCACTTATACTAGCAAGATCAAGACCAAAACTCATCATATTTTTGTACCACACACTTATATCTACCCATAACGGGCGTAGATCTAAGAAACTGAGAGAAGAGGAGAAGTAGATCTATGTAGATCTTAGAAACCGATCAGGAACGATAAAGAAAAATCACATAACTAAAAAATCCTGCTTCGATTCACCAAGAGGAGCCTTTCGATCACCACTGGAATTATGGGAAAACCTTCTCTGATCTTAGGAGAACAGAAATACCGATTTAGGGCCTGTTATGAGCCAAAACGAGGCACTTAGAGGAAAAACCGAGTGAGATCCACAATTTAATGATCTCATTTAAGTGGTTGCATGGTTATTTCACACGGTTTGACAAATCATCTGTTAGTCATGTGTTAGCTACTGCCTCGACCACCCATCACGCACGGTCTGGCTGCACGAGTAGACAAACCGTGCGCTGCCCGTGTGGAAGCTACTACCTCCAAGACCAACTGCACACGGTTTGGCTGCATGGTTTAGAAAACCCATGCACCGCACATGTGACTTCCCTGTTTCCCCAAAACAACATTTAATGTTCTCCTGACTCTCCCAAGTCACTAATCCAAAACAGAGGTATTTAGAGACATCAAAAGTACCTGAAAATGTAATGTGATTTTATAGTTACCTCAATTATTTTTATTATAGTATTTTCATCTATTTCAATACACTATATTTCATGATAAACTTAATTGATATTTATCTCTTATTTTAGAATCAATCTTATTTCATTGAATTGTTTTTGAATATTTTTTGTATGTACTATCTTGATACCATTCTCCATATTAATCGACATTGTTTATGATTATGTTTTTTATTAGGAAAATTATTTATATACCATCCATTAGTTTCAATTTGAATGTATATGTAGATTATGATTCAACCCTTTAATATTAACAATTCATTAGACATAATAAGTGATGTTTGGGGAACTCTATATCCCCTAGATGCATCAGTAGGTGGCATGAGGCAAACTAGCCCTGTCTTTTACCCATTTATGTATGGTGTCTTCACTGAATCCTTCACGGTAGGATTATGATGTCATTAATTATAAATTATCTCATTATGGAATTGGTAATTGATAATCCATGTTATTAATTGAATGGTATAATATCCATGGTTATGATTCATTATTATGTGATTATTTGTATTGAATTATATTTTCTGATATTATTTCTGCCATATTAGGTTGATGATTGTGTTTTAATGGAATGTTTTTTTATTTATTCAACAATCCTTATTGGTTATGTTTGTGGTAGCTTCCATTATATTTCATATCCTCAAAGATCATCTAATCACACCCATTTCATATGTGTTTTATTTAACTAGGGTATGAAGATTTATATTATGAATGACTTATAAGGATAATCTATGAGTTTATGGGTTTTTACTATGGAGATGATATATATATATTTTTATTTCATTTTGTAATGTAATAATTATGTTTTTATCTAATTTTCAAAATATTATAAGATATTCATTCTTTTGGTATTATAATCTTATATCTCTTAAAATATAATAAATTAATGCATTGGCACCAGTCTCTTATGGTAAGGGTATTTATAGTTCATAACATAGAATGATTACTACTGTTATTGGAATCTAGTTTTTAGAAAGTGTAGTTTAGGAAATATAACCATATAACTATATTTGAGAATATTCTCAGGGTGACCAGGCTTATGATGTTGACATTTTTTATACATTAAGAGTTACAATAGATTTAAAATTTCATAAGTCAATCTAGTGTATTATATTTTTTATAAATGGTTCCATGTGGAAGGAATGTAAACAGAAATAATCCATGTATCCAATATAGGTACAACCATCATATAATAGATCATTATGTAGGACCTGGAGATGAAACCTGAGATGATCAACTTATAACTATACTAAGTAAACTGACTCAGGTAATGAGAAAAACATTACTTTCGTGGATCCTATGAATTCACAATGCAGTGTAATAATGTTAGACCACTTCATACAAAAACAACCATCATCATTCAATAGGAATAAAAACAAATTTATACCTGAGTAATGAAACAGTTACATAGAGAAGATATTTTTATCTTTTGTAAGTAATTAAAGAGAGAAGGTTATGAAATGAAATATATAATCTCATGGGGGATGCATATAAATAGTGTTCATTAATTGAAAATAAAAAAGAGGTTGATGAAATAAAAAATATGGAATGGATACATTTTATGGAAATTTTCATTAAAAACTATTTCCCTCACGAGTAGTAAGCAGATATGGAGAAGACAATCATGATTCCAAGACATAAATATGATGAAAACTGTTAGGTCCACAAGGCTGAATACCCCGAGAGGGGGGGGGGTGAATCCGGGTATGACTAATTTAAATTTAAAGCCCATTATGATCTTGTTTCGCTGTTACGCAAAACACTCTTCTCTCTTTTCCTGTTGCACAATATAAACAGAAAGTAAAGCAAGCACAGGACACAACAATTTTACTTGGTTCACCGCTAAGGTCTACATCTAAGGAGCATACGCCGACAGGTTTCCAGTCATACCAAATTCCACTATACTTCACTAGTTGTGGATAAAATGGTTCGGGCTAGATCACTTCAATGCCTGGGCTCAATGCCCTTACAAGGTTTAGGGTCAGCTCACTGCATTCCCAAGGGTCACTCCCTGTTTCTCTCTCTCTGGCTCACTGCCGGTGGAGAGGATCACCTTTTTCCTCTTCCTATGCTCACTTCACTTGGAAGGGAATCCCATCACAGTTTATAGACCTGTAGGTCTCTTCATTTGCATTAAGGAATGCATCTTTCTCTGTATGTAGATGATCTGTTGAAGTTCAAATTTCATCCACTGATGAATACCTCTTTGCCTCTGTACACTGGACAATGCGCTTTGGAAACACCTTCGCGAAGTACCCTACTTCTCTAGGCTCCCAATTTCGCGAAGCTCAAACAAGCCTTCACGAAGCTCCTACCTTTTTGCGAAGCTCTCTCGCGAAGAAATCCCACAAAGCTAAACTCGTTGTAAAGAAACTTCTCTCGCGAAGCTCACTGAGCCAACGCAGAGCACACAACTTTCGCGGAGCTATAATAGCCGCCGCGAAGCTCCTCTATCGCAAAGCACACTAGCTCCACGAACTACCTTCAGAAAACGAGAGAAAATGATCTTCTCTGAAAAATCTCTCTGCTTCTCTCGAGGGGGTCGACCTCTATTTATAGGCGATTCCACTGACCCTCGTCCCTTCCACGCGAAGTCAACGCCAAGTCATCTAAAATCGCGAAGCTCCAAAGTTTCCGCCGGAATTCTGTCTAAATCACGAAGCATCACCACACTTTGCCGCTCACGAAGCTTGACATAGTCGCGAAGAATCACCGTCAACATACCTTCGCGACTTCGCCGCGAAGCTCCCTCACGAAGGCCAATATTCCTTTGCGCCTTCGCCGTGAATCTCCCTCGCAAATCCCTTCACCGCCGCGTTGCGCTTCAGCCTCTGATGTTCGCGAAGCTTGACGTAATTGTGAAGACTCGCCGCCTCCATTATTCTGGTCTTCGCGATTTCCAAACTATGAATCCTATCTTCGCGAAATTCATGCCTTTTCTATATTAAATTATGATCTTCATGGAAATACACTTTTCACGATGCTCACCAAATTCCAAATTTTGGACCACAAAAATTTGGCAAACAATGGGAAACGACGCCACCTTGTACTGCTCTTTTGTACCGCCTCCAGATCGTCCTTTCCTTTTTCATCGTTCTTTGTCAACAAGGATTGTCAACAACTACTTGGGAACTCGAAAAATATCCATGAAAACCTGCTTCGTCAACAAACACAATCAACCCAAAAAATACTGCAAAGTTACCTTGAGGTATTTTTGCCCAACAATATCCCCCTTTGGGTTTGTGGAAAATTCTTCATAAGTCTTCTCAGAATGATTTTCTTCACATTGATACCTCACTGAGTCTTCTTCCTGTTGCTACCACCATTCGCCTCTTGCGATTCTGATAGTGTTCAAGGATTCACTTAACTCGCACTCTAATCCCACATGAGCAATGCTCGGCGTGAGAAACAAGATTAGTATGAAAAGTTCATCAATTAATCACTTCACCATTCCAACACCACTGTTCTGCTTTTATGACGATCCTCAGCTGTCGTGATATCTATTCTTTGATCAATTACTTCTAGCATTGTCAGATTTAAATACTCTCCCTTTCTGCTTTTACTCCCCCTATCTGGCTACTCCACCTGTTAGCTTCTCCCCATATCATTCATGATTTGTCAAATCCCCACACTGTCTCCCCCTTGCACGATCACTATTTTCTCCCCCTTTGTCAACGAACCCAAAGGCCACGCCTTTGTAGTCTATAACATAGTAGAAAACACATATCACCACATTAGGGAAAAACACATCATACCTCGGGGAGAGGGGGGGTCCCACATCCACACTATTTCAAGTGCGGGGAATCGACTGAACTCTCAGAGCCAGTCGATGCCTCTCAAAAGATTCCTTGGGTAAGGCCTTTGTCAGAATGTCTGCAACCTGTAGCTCTGTAGACACGTACTCCAACTTCACGATTCCCTGCTCAACTTTCTCTTTGATAAAATGATACTTTATCTCAATGTGCTTTGTCCATGAGTGATGTACGGGATTTTTGCTAAGATTTATATCACATGAGTTGTCGCACTGGATTCCGATCAGAGACTTCACTTCAACTCCCATATCTTCAAGCTACTGCTTCATCCATAATAACTGTGTGCAAGCTTGAGTGGCCGCAATATTTTCAGCTTCTAAAGTGCTCAATGAAATGAAATATTGCTTCTTTCTTAGCCAAGAAATACACAATCCACCAAGATAGAATGCACCACCTGATGTTGATTTTCTATCATCTGCTGAACCGGCCCAGTCTGCATCAGTATATCCCAATAAATCTGTCTGATATTTGTCAGTATATGTCAAGCCAAAATCCATTGTGCCCTGGATATACCAAAGTATTCTTTTCACTGCAATCATGTGGCTTTCCTTGGAATTTCTCTGATATCTTGCTGCTTGACATGTGGAAAAAACAATATCAGGACTTGTTGCAGTCAAGTACAACAAACTTCCAATAATTTGCCTGTATTCTGTGATATTAACTGCATTTCCATCTTCATCTTTCGATAATTTCATCCGGGTGACAATCGAAGTCTTCATCTCCATGTAATTTTCCATTCCAAACCTTCTTTGGACCTCCTTGGCATATTTATATTGAGAAATTATTGTTCCATTCATTCCTTGTGTCACTTGTAGACCAAAGAAAAACGTTAGCTCCCTAATCATTGACATTTCAAACTCATTTTTCATGAATTCGAAAAACTATCTGCACTGAGCTTCATCTGATCTGCCAAATATTATGTCATCGAAATAAACCAACACCATCATCCTTTGATTACTATCATTACTGAAATAGAGATTGTAATCAACTCCTCCATGCTGAAAACCAAGCTTCTTCAAGTACTGATCAAGCCTTGAGTACCATTCCCTTGGTGCTTGTTTCAGCCCATACAACGCCTTCTTCAGCCTGCAAACGTTGTTCTCATCCTCATGAATGAGAAAACCATATGGCTGCTCAATATACACCTCCTCTTCCAGAACACCATTCAAGAATGCAGATTTGACATCCATCTGGAACACTTTGAACTTTCGTTGCACTGCTATGGCCAAAAATAATCTGATTGTCTCCAACCTTGCAACCGGTGCAAATGTCTCATCCACATCTATTCCCTCGATCTGGGAGTACCCGTTGCACACTAGTCGTGCCTTCTTCCAAATCACTATGTCATCTTCATTCATCTTGTTGTGATAGACCCATTTAGTCCCGATGACATTCTTGTCTGCTAGCATCGAGACAATCTCCCATGTCTAGTTCTTCTCAATCTGATCAAGCTCTTCGTTCATAGCCTGAACCCAGTTTTCATCTTTTGCTGCATCAGAAAAAAATTTCGGCTCCACTTGAGATAAAAACGATGTTTTCTGTGATGATTTCATTCTTCGAGTCTGAACTGGAGCTGTTTGATCACCAATGATATTATGCCTATTAATTTCAGCTTGACTCTTTGGATTCCTCGCAGACACAGATTTGACACTTTCTTCTTCATCATCAGTATCTTCTTCTGAATCAGCTTCTTCCACTTCTGCTCCCCCTGGGTTACTTAACTCATCATCACTTTCATCCAGGAACTGTTCACTGGATCGTTGAGTATTCTGTTCATTTTCAACTATAGTGACATCATTCCTCTCAATGATTTTTCCCAGCCTTTTGTTGAAACATTTATACGCTTTGCTTTTCCCGGAGTATCCAAGTAATATCCCCTCATCTCCTCCTGCCTCAAACTACCTGTGATTTTCTTTGTTGAGAATAAAACACTTACTTCCAAAGACTCGAATGTTTTTCACCATTGGATTCTTTCTGTACCACAGTTCATACGGAGTCTTCCTTTTCTTTGGACACAACAAAGACCTGTTCGAAACATAGACTGATGTCAAAACTGCTTCCTTCCAAAATTTCTCTGGTAGGTCTTTATCAATAAGCATTGTTCTGGCCATATTGTTGATGATCCGATTCCTCCTTTCAACCACCCCATTCTGTTGGGGAGTTCTTATCTATGAAACTTGATGCCTTATCCCATGTTTCTAGAGATAGTTTTCAACTTGACTGTTTGTGAATTTTGTACCGTTATCAGTACGAAACTTCAGAATTTTCTGCCCAATCATCTTTTCTGATTCCCTCCTATACTTCTTTATACAAATGAACACCTCTGTATTATGGGTAATGATGAATACCCAGTCCATTCTGCTATAGTCATCAATGAAAAGTACATAGTACCTTTTCCCATTTATAGCTCGTGGTGAGATAGGTCCACATACATCAGCACGAACCAGTTCGAGCACTCTAGTTGATTTCTGTTCCTTTGGCATGTATGTCTTTCTGATGATCTTCCCTTGTTGGAAAGAATCACACGTATGAGTGCGATCACGTGATAGCTTGGGAAGGTCTCTAGCAGCATCACACTTTATGAGATCCTCTATAGATGGTTGTCATAGATGACCAAGTTGCTTATGCCACAACTGGTTTTCTTCCTCTCTGGATAAAAGACATGTATCTTCTTCCCCGCCTACAAGGTAGATATTTCTCTTTGACCTTTTTCCCTGCAGAACAGTTGATCCATCTTTTCCTTTCACAACACACATCTTCTTGGTAAATCGGATATAGTGCCCAGAGTCACATAGTTGACTGACACTGAGTAAGTTATGACTGAGACCCTCTACTACCAAGACATCAACACGACTTGTCTCTTTGCCCCCAAAATTTACTTTCCCTGAGTCAACATTCTTCAAGCCTTCATCATTTCTAAATTTGACAACTCCTTCTTTGTCATATTTGATACCTGTAACAAGATCCTTATTACCCGTCATGTGGGATGTGCAACCACTATCAAGGATCCAAACACCAGATCGATTTGATGCTTTAAGGGAAATCTCTACCACCACGGACTTCTCATTTTTCTTTTTTTTGGTCCATACTTTTTCTTTCACACTCAGCATGGATTGAGACTTCTGTCCTTTCTCAGAGTATGATTGACCAGCCTCATCTTGCAAGGCCGCAAATCTATTCTGCGTTTTTAACTCACATGTCGGTTTATTGACATGCTGCTTGCGATCGTTTTGATTTTTCTTGGGCACATTTCTCTGAATGGACGAAGTACAGTACCTAGCCATGTGCCCAAATCCTCCGCACCAAAAACAGTGTCCTTCAAAATATGTTCTGGAAAACCGTTCTCTATTTGGCTGCCATCTCTGTTCTTGTTCCCTTCTATATCTCTTGGCTATGGAACACACATACTGTGAATGCCCCATTTTCCCATAGCAATAAAACCTGATATAGGATACATTCTTTCATGATACTTCAGCACTACGATTTTCCTTTTGGGATCTAAGAATATTATGATTCTGTTTTGTGCCCAAATCAACCTTTAATTTTGGGACGGGTGCTTGCGGTCTGACATCAACTGCCACTGATTTTTGTTTCTTATCAAGCCCTGAATCAACCTTAGCATTTGATCTTTCTTGCTATTTCACTCCTGCTGAACTACAAGCCTCCTCTTTCATCTTCTCTGTCTTCTGAATGGCCTGATTTTCTGATATCACATTGGGGGTCAAGAGTTTTTCTTGATCCTTCATTTTTCGTCGCAGAATGACCACTTCTTCTTCAAGCTCTTTGATACGTCTGACCTTCTCCTTTCCTATGTTAGTCAAACAATCAATTTCCTTCTTTTGTTCCTCAATTATAAGCTTATGGTCAACAATATTTTCTGAGCTCTCCGGTGTTGAGGATTTTAGTCTTTCAATTTCTTCTAACAGTTCTGACTTTTCTTCATCCTGTTGTTGCATATAGTGTTTGGCATCACGAACCACTTTATTGGATTTCTTCGTTTTGGCTCTCCAAACATCTATCTCTTCAAGAGCTGCTTCCAATTCGGCTTCCATATCAACTCTTCCTTCAACTTCTTCTTCTACTTCTCCAACGTCAGTTTCGTCCTTTTCCTGAGAACTAATGACGACCGCTACCATAGCATTTTGTCTATGATCATTACAATTTTCAAACTCCTCAACCTCTTCATCCTTAGACTCATCTGAACTGTCTATTTCTTGTGAAAGAGGATTCTTCCTCTTGAAGAAATTTCTCTTGAACTGCTTCTTCCCTTTCACATAGGATGAAGATTTCTTCTTGGGAATTTCAACTTCTTCATCATCATCATCGTTATCTTGAAATTTCTTGGGGAATCTTGCCGCAAGATGACCAACCTTTCCACATCGAAAGCATGCTAGTGTAAGTTTACCTTTAAACTTTCATCTTCCTCTTTGTAGATTTGAAGAAAGGAATGACATCACCTCATCTGTCTCTTCTTCTTCATTAGAATCTTCAATGGTGAGTTTCTTCATGGCCTTGAATGCCACCTCTTTGGATTTCCCCTTTTCCACAGTTTCGTTATCATCGTTTCTCATTTCATAAGCAACAAGAGTGTTGTGCAGGTTATCCAATGTCAGTTCTTTTGGGTCTTTTTCTTCCAAAACAGAAACTTTCAGATTGAACCGAGGTGGAAATTTTCTCAATATGCTCTTCACAATTTTTATATCATCGATAATTTCTCCAAGACCCTGCATGTCTTCTACCACAGCATTTACCCTGTCAAAGAATGCATTAACAGACTCATTCGGGTTCATTCTCAGATCTTCATACTTGTTCCACAACACTTGCAGCTTTTCCTCTCTGACTTTTGTATCCCCTTCATAAATATTCAAAAGCATTTCCCACATGGCATGTGACATTTGGCATGACATCACCTTTGTATATATGGGATTAAAGAGGGCTCCCCCTAAGGCATTGATTGCTTTGGAATCAGCATCCAACTCTTTGTGCTCAGCTTATGATAATGCACCACTAGTAATATCAGCTGTGATACCATGCATAGCTGCTGAAAACACATCCATTCTCAAAGATCGGAAATAGTGTTGCATTTGATTCTTCTATATCTGAAAATTACATCTATCGAAGATCGGAATCCCTCTATGATTGGTGACCTCCATTTGAGAGAATAACAACTGTAAACCTTCCCTCTGATACCAATTGTTATGTCCACAAGGCTGAATACCCTGAGAGGGGGGGTGAATCAGGGTATGACTAATTTAAATTTAAAGCTCGTTCTGATCTTGTTTCGCTGTTACGCAAAACACTCTTCTCTCTTTTCCTGTTGAAAAATATAAACAGAAAGTAAAGCAAGCATAGGAAATGACAATTTTACTTGGTTCACCGCTAAGGGCTACGTCCAAGGAGCATACGCCGACAGGTTTCCGGTCGTACCAAATTCCACTATACTTCACTAGCTGTGGATACAATGGTTCGGTCTAGATCACTTCTATGCCCGGGCTCACTGCCCTTACAAGGTTTAGGGTCAGCTCACTACTTTCCCAAGGGTCACTCCCTATTTCTCTCTCTGGCTCACTGCCGGTGGAGAGGATCACCTTTTTCCTCTTCCTATGCTCACTGCTCTTGGAAGGGAATCCAATCACAGTTTATAGACTTGTAGGTCTCTTCATTTTCATTAAGGAATGCATCTTTCTCTGTATGTAGATGCTCTGTTGAAGTTCAACTTTCATCCACTGATGAATACCACTTTGCCTTTGAACACTGGGCAATGCACTTTGGAGACACCTTCGCGAAGCACCCTACTTCGCTAGGCTCCCAATTTCGCAAAGCTCAAACAAGCCTTCGCGAAGCTCCTGCCTTTTCGCGAAGCTCTCTCGTGAATCAATCTCGTGAAGAACTCCCGCAAAGCTAAACTCGTTGCAAAGAAACTTCTCTCGCGAAGCTCACTAAGCCAACGCAGAGCACACAACTTTCGCGGAGCTATAATAGCCGCCGCGAAGCTCCTCTTTCGCGAAGCACACTGGCTCCGCGAACTACCTTCGCAAAAAGAGAGAAAATGATCTTCTCTGATAAATCTCTCTGCTTCTCTTGAGGGGGTCGGCCTCTATTAATAGACGATTCCACCGACCTTCGTCCCTTCCACGCGAAGTCAACGCCACGTCATCTAAAATCGCGAAGCTCCAAGGTTTCTGCCGGAATTCTGTCTAAATCGCGAATCACCACGGCACTTTTCCGTTCGCGAAGCTTGACGTAGTCACGAAGAATCACCGTCAACATACCTTCGCGACTTCGCCGCGAAGCTCCCTCGCGAATCCCAACATTCCTTCGCGCCTTTGCCACAAATCTCCCTCGCAAAGCCCTTCACCACCGTGATGCGCTTCAGCCTCTGCCGTTCGTGAAGCTTGATGTAATTTCGAAGACTCACCGCCTCCATACATGTTTTAGACTACATATATAATCCAAGAATAAAGAATGAATTTTTCATTGTTGGTATTAAACCAATTCTATAAAGGCAACTAGTCTCCCAAAAATTCTCATCATATGATGATATAGTATATCTCTCCATAAAGATTGAGTATTATTTTTCTATGCCATAAAAAGATTTGTGCCTTGTACTCTAGATAATTAAATAAATTTAAAGGGAAGAATGGAAGGATAGAATTTAAAAATTGTAATGAATGTATAAAAAACATCATAGAACATACCAATAGGTAATGAGAGTTTGATATAAGTGTGTAGAAAAATTACACCTTTCCCATGATTATAGACAATGTAATGAAGACAAAAATGTGCAATGATTTTTTTGTAAAGAGTTGGGACACTATGAAAGTGATTTTCTTTTATATCAAGAATACATTCCCTAGAAAAGTTCAAAGAAACAAGGACATATATATGCAGTCACAATTAATAATTTTCATGTCACTAATGATGTGTTGGTTAGTATATTAATCATCTAAGCAAATTTGGATAACACTTTATTTGATTCCAAGTCATCACATTATTTTATATCTAATTAGATACAATAAAAATTATATATTCACAATTCACCTTAAAGAGGGTGTTATAAGTCAAAACCCATACTGGAAAACATATTTAAATAATTATGTATGAATTAGTTCTTATTATGACACATAATAATTCTCTAATTGTTTATTAGATTATTATACCTCTAGTTTATTTAGATATAATACTAGGAATGGATAGAATTTAAAAGTATAATGAAAAAAATTACTAAAAAGAGAAGGAAATTATGATTCATGGTGAATGTATAAAATTTATCATATTTAGATGGGTGAATTCATCCTTTGAGTCATATTTAGATCCACCTCTAATAGCTCTTCATAATGAGATTACTTGAGGGGAAGAGAATCTAAAATATACTCATGAAAAAGGTTATCTGAAAATTGATTATAAACCTATTTTTGAAGAATAAAATGATGTATTTCTAGAAGATTTACATAGACATCATTTCTATAGAAAATTTTAGTTTTCAATAGATTTAATCTTTGATTAGATGCATACATATGAAAACCAGGCTTGAGATGAGACCTTCGGTGCTGGAGGTCACCGCGATGCTATCCTTCCCTCGGTGACGATGACAGATCCTATGCCATCTCCTCCCCCCTCGGTGGGGTAGGGAGCATCGTTACCCTTCGGAATAATGGGGTCCTCTTTTTTGCCATTCCCAAAACTTGATTTACTGCCTCCTTTCCTTGATGTTTCGTTGAGCCCTAGGGTGCCAGAGCTCTTTGATGGCCTTCCTAATCTGCAGATCTCGACAACAGAATTCATAGAAACCTCTGCACTGTTGAATCTCATGATGGTCGCTTGGTTCAAGAAAAGGAGACATTCGTTTGATGCTTTGGACAGGTTCATCTTTGGTGAATGGGATCTCCATGACAGGGAGAAATTTGGATTGCTCGACAGTCAGCACATCCTGATCTTGTTTGAATCGGAGTCAGATCTAATCAAAGCTTGGTCGAGTGTGGCGCGCAGCGTCAACGGGTTTCAATTTTTTCTATTCCGTTGGTCCTTCGAATATCTTATTAACCATGAATCGCTGGCTTCTATGGTTTGGGTATGCTTTCCCAACCTCCCTTTGACGTTCTGTAATCCCTCTGTTATTAGACTTCTATGTAACCTCATTGGGAGGTTATAGTGTTCGGATAGCCGTACTGCGGCGGGTTTTCACCCGGTGAACCCACGGGTTTGTGTGGAAATGGATGCATCTCGTACACGTTTTGACTATGTTTGGATAACTATCGGGGAGGAGTATAGGTGTAAGCAGTGGGTATTTTATGAGAATTGGACAAATTTCTGCTCTTCATGCCACAGATTGGGACACTCTTCAGAGGTTTGTTGGAAGGGGCGTTCATATCACCTGAAGGGGGTTTATCATCGAGGAACCTGGCTAGCCGCATGGAAGGAGAATAACTATGTTGGGAATGTTCCTGAGGCTTGTGTGGCACTTGGTCTGGGGAAGATGGCGTCTGGTGTTGAAGGTCGTGGCAGGGATCAGTCTTTGCCTACTGATGGGGTAATTGCTGATGCTGGGTCGCTGAAGAAGGATGAGGAGCATCAGGCAAGCCTGAAGGTGGCTGTAGCTCTTAGTGGGTTGAGGCAGATCTTGGAGGAGTCAAGTGATCTCAGTGTGTGGAGGGTAGATTTGGTCTAGCAGAGGGAGGATGGGTAGAGACACTTTGTTTCTGGGTGTAAGTCCTATAGGGATGGGAATGCTGGAGGCTCGGATAATGAGGTCAGGTCCTTGTTGTAGTCGAGTAATAGGGTTTGAAACCTTCCGGAGGAGAGGTTGAATTCTTTTATTGTGGAACGAGTTGCTGCTGATGGGGTGTATGTGATAGATCCAAATCCAATGGTTTCTGTAGTCCTCAATCATCTAAGGAGTTATCTGCATGTGGGGGTTGAAGTTAAGTCGGATGATAACCTTGTTTCTAGTGTCGGGGGTGACCTAGATGGAAATAGCAGGGCCGTGGGGATGCAGTCTCACCCTACAATGCTTGATGGTCCGACTGCGGGGGTCTTGGAAGTAGATATTGATGGGAGATGTGGCCAGGCGGATAATGATGGAGGGGTTCTGACTACAGTTCAGTTGGGTAACCATTTTCAGATTCTAGAACAAGAGGATGTGGGTGTATTGTCTTTGGTGAACAATGGTGGCAATGTTCAGGTTGGGTCCTAGGAGGATGATGTTGGAAATGAACAAATAAAATGGAACCTCGTGAAAATCATGAAATAGTAGAGCACCTGCAATTCTTAGAAATGATCGATGCTAATACTCAGTCAGTGTATTATCAGAAGGTGGTTATCCCTAGAAAGTGGGGGGATATTTCCGACAGTGATAAGGAAAATGGTGTCATGGTTATGCCATCTTATAGAAGCATTTTCCAGGGAGGGAAGGTGAAAATATCTGAGAATCAGGAGAAGATGACTGCCTCAATGCGACGAAGGCCAAGGAAAGATTACTCCTTTTTTCCAAAGCTGATGTCTACAAGGTCATCTGTCAGAATGGAAGGGGGGTAGGAGTGAATAAGAGTATGATATCTACTAATGAGTTGATTTCCTTGGAGCGATTAAATCTTAGGATGAAGTATGCCAATGTCCTAAAACATTATAAGAGCTTGGAATGGGAGTCAGCCACTGCAGGGGAAGCATTCTTCCCTGAAGGTGATGATGGGTACGATTCTTATGATTCCTAGATGTTGTATTTTGAGCTTCTGTGCTTGTCCCTGAACTTTTATTTTATTTTAAAAAATGTTTGGAGGCTATCCTCTGACTGAATTTCTGGGTAATCCTTGATGAGAGACCTATATCAATGAATCCCTATAGAATGGACATTGTGGAATTTTAGTATCTAAAGAAAAAACTAGAGTAGATGTGTAATAAGGGAGTTATTTCCCATAGTGATTCTCCATGGGGATATCATGTTGTCTTTTATAAGAAGAAATATGGATCCATGAGTTTGTTCCTTGAATATTTGGAAATCAAATATTTTAAAATAATGAATAGGTATCCTCTGCCACAAATTGATAAATTATTTAACCAAATTCATTGACCTCAATATTTTTCAATAATTTATCTTCATCCTAGATATCATCAATTGTAAGTAAATAGGGAATATATTCCAAATATATTATTTCAAATAAGTTATGGAAATTACATGATTATAGTAATTGAATATGGATAAACTAATGAACCATCTATTTTTATTGATCTAATGAACAGATTACTGAACAAATATCTTAATAATTTTGTTTTGTATTTATTAATGATATCTTGGGGTACTACAAAATCCATGAGGACTATGAGAAATACTTATGAATTGTATTGGAGAATTTTAAAATAATATTTATTTGGTATGTTTAGGAAGTGAGAATTCTGTATTCAAACAGTTTCTTATCATGGCTATAATATCTCAAAGGATGGAAGCTCAGATGATCTTTCAATGATCGAGGTAGTCAAGAAAAAGAATATACCTATAGTCATAACTATGGTATGTGTTTTAATTGGTTTAACATGTTACAAATGTAATTTAATTCAAAAGTTTCCCCAAATTTTTATCATATTTTCCAATATTACTCATAAATTGTTTAAGATTTTATGAGAGAAATAATGTAAAGAAAATTTTGAAGAATTTAAGAGGAGATTAAGGAATGATAAGATCTTGAATCTACCATTAAGAAATGTTGATTTCATGACTTATAGTGATGAATTAAATAAATTACATAGTTGAGTCCTTATTTAGAATGATAGAGTTGCTACCAATGCATCATGACAGTTATGAAATAATGGAAAAAAAATTCTAACTCATGATCTTATGTTAGGAGCTGTAGTATTTTTATTGAAGATTCGTAGACACTATCTCAAGGGTGAAATATGTGATATATATATACATATCCAAAGAGTTTGAAATAAATATTCTGATAGAAAGAAATCAATATAAGGAAATAAAAATGGACCATGCTACTGAAGGATTATGATTTCTAAATACACAAACACCTAGGGAAGGACAATAAGGAAGAAGATATATTGATCTAGAAGGATCATGAAGATTTGAAAAAATATTTAGATCAAAAGGGTTCCTGTGTAAATGGATCTAGGAAATATGGACATGGGAATCAACAAGGAAGGTGAAACATCACTATTTTACATATTATTTCAAAACCATCACTTTTGGAAAGGATCCTGATTCCTCATTATAATGATTATTATTTTCAAAAACAAATTAAAACTATAAATTATGGGAATTTTGAAGAATTCATGTATGAGGGTGGAATTATGAAATGTGTGAATAGGATTTGTGTTCCCTCTATACATGAGATACAAATATAATTATTGGATGATTCCTAATTCTCATATATCCTTTTACACCCTTATAACACTAAAATGTATAGATATTTGAACTAACATTATTCTTGGTATAATATGAAGTGTGAAATGGTTGATTATATATCATGATGTTTAGTTTATCAATGGGTGAAAGATAAAAGACAACATCCTAGATAATTCACGAAACATATAAAAAATCCTACATAAAAATTGGATGATGTTACAATGGATTTTTTCATTGTATTACTAAAGAATCTATGTAGGAATGATGAAATATAGATAATTGTTTATTTCCTTATAAAATATGAACATTTCCTCACTATAAGGGAGGATTTTCTACTAATAAATCTTATATGACTCAATATTTATGATGTTTTAAGACTTAATGGTGTACCTTTTTCCAATTAGTCTCATCATGATCCAATATTTAAATAAATGTTTTGGACTGATATGCAATAGTCTCTTGATAACATGGTTTATTTGAGAACTGCATATTTATTTCAAACTAATAAGAAGTCTAAAAGGACTATTCAATCAATAAAAGTCATGTTGTGATCCTAATAACATGATTTTCAAGGTATATGTGATTTTTATTTTCCTTTGTTAGATTTGTCTTATAATAATAGATTCCATCCATGTATTCAAATGGATCTATATAAAGTGTTTGATAACTGGAGATTTCGTTCACTAACTTGTTGGGATGAAGTTGGTGAAAGGAAGATTATATGGCCAAAGCTGGTGGAGGAAGCAATAGAAGAGGAAAATACTATTCAATCTCAAATAAAAGATGCTGAAATTAGGTAAAAGTGTTATTTTGAAAACTACAGAAAGGATTTGGTGTTTCAAGAGGGAGATCATTTATTTATGAAGGCACCACCATGAAAGGGTGTTATAAGGTTCTGTAATAAAACGATGATGTGCCCCATGTACATTGGACCTTTTTAAATTATTGAGAGAATTAGAGCAGTGATTATCATTTGGAAATTCCGCCTATCCTCTCTAAAATACAGAATGTGTTCTACATATCATTGAATCTTCATACCTAATGCTAGTTCTCACATATTATGGAATAGAATTTTTAACCTAGTTTATATTACAATGAAGATCATATCATAATTCTAGACACTAGATAATAGGTGATGATGAATCAGATGACTCACCTGGTAAGGGTACTGTAGAAAAATTATAAAATTAAGAAGGTGATGTGGGAATCAGAGGAAACTATGATGAAAAACTACCCAAATCTTTTTTGAGATAAAATTTTGCGAATTTATAAGATGAAATTTTTAATGGAGGGGAGAATTAGTACCCTAATATTTTATGGTATGTTTATTTAATATATTTTATAGCTTATGTTGCACACAATACTATGTTTACACCCATGATATACTACAAAATATTAACAATAAAGTTGGAATAGTAATGTGACCATTACAAATATTAATCCATCCAATAGAATAGTAACATCACCTATTAGAGTATAAATAAAAATTAAGAATCTTTTGAATGAATACATAATATATTTATATCATGGAATAAGTAAATAAATTTTTTAACATTGATTAATTAGGTATTCTTATTTCTATGAAATGTAAATATTCATTTACAATTAAACAATTAATATAATGGTTTATATGAAAAATTATTATTTTTATAATATATTCATATATTAATAATTTTTTTGTTATTATAATGCTAATTTATGAGACATTATTTATGTGTTTAAAGTATCATAAAATGATTTATAATCTTAAAATCAGTATTTTTTACCAAAATGATGAATTTATTTAAAAATTATATTTTAAATATTTATATAAATATTTGATTAAAATAAAGTACATTTTTAAGTATACACATCAAAATAATATTTCGGGGTTAATTTCTAGGATTTTTCTTAAATAGATGATTTTTTATAGAATAGTGGAATATAGTTATTTATGGTATATAACATTATAAATATAATACACTATATATTGATTCATTGATGATGTTTGAACCATAATATCTAACCCCACTAACCACTTTACTCTATTTATTAATAGTAATCTAACTAATTCATATTATTGAGCCTATATAATAAAAAAAATGAATGAAATAATAAAAACACTTCTTCTCTTCACTTTAAATACCACCCTCACAACCTGTTCTCCCCACTCCTCCAAAGCCTCAAATCCTATAAAAGTTCTACCCAATCCCCCTCTTTAAAATATCCTCTAAATTCTGGTCTTTCTCGTCTCACCCAAAATACCATTTTCACCTTATTTATGGAGGTTCTAAAGGATAAGATTTAACGAGGTAAAATCTATTTTCTTACATCTATTTTTATTTAAATTTATTTTCTTTTTCTTATCATCCCCATTCCACATATTTCAAAAAATCAAGGTTGACTATAGTGTATTATATATACTATAATTTTATTATGTTAATGTAATATGCATCATCAGACCCCTTTTCCTCTCTCTTTTATTCTAAAAATGAAAATATCATCAGTGATGTCTCTATTTTCCCCCATAATGGATGATTCATTTTCATTACCACCATCAATGATGATCATAAACCATTATATAGGTTAAAATATATTTTGAATATTTATTTTAAAACATATTTATTATTTTGGAACCAATTTATATATACATAATATTAATTAGTATAACAAAACTATTGTGTGATGATGGAAATAATTCCAAAATAATCTATATGGTTATCATTAAAATTTTATCTAATGAATCATCCTCAAATATAGAATAAATTTTTTATAATATCGTTTAATAATCTGGACGTTTATTAATAGACTATAATTGAAATTCTGAATAATAATTCCTATTTTAAAGGATCTTCCATACTTATATACAAGTGAATCAATCATGAAAACCAAGGAAACGAAAACTTCTGAATGAAAAAAATTTAATCATATTACACATAAAAGGCCATAAATTAATTTAATAAAATTATAATTATACAAATTACTATTTAATGTGTTCTTAATTAAATTATTAATGAATATAATTTCATTATCTCAGAAAATAATTACACATGGAAAACACTTTCGTACATAAAGTTAGAGTTTCATTCCGAACCTCCATTTTTTCTTTCTGGATATTCATTATCTCTCTTTACCCTAATGTAATTATTAATTATTTTTGTTTAGTCATACTAAAATATATTTCTATGTTCCAAAATAAGCGTCATTCTCAATTATTCTTTATTTTTTGTGAAATTCATGTTTTATAAGGTTCCATTTTTAAATTATTCTTAATAAGAACGCCTAATTAAAGGGAATATCCAAATTTCATTCCCATATTCAAGTACACTCCATAATATATTTTAAGCATCCAATATTTTTCTAAACTACATATTTTTATCTTTAAATACTATCTTATGTATTTTATAGCTTTTAAATTAATTATTCCCTTTACTTTTTAAAGTCTCTTTTTTATTTTCCCTTAAACCACACTAAAATGGATCATTTATAAGTAAAATAAACACTCTTTTTACATGTTATCACATTTGATCAAATATTTATTATGGGTGTTATTTCAATATTACTAAAATATTATTTCATTAGTTTATATGTTTTTACGATATTCATTTTTAAAATATAAATACTATGATAAATACATATGATTTTTAAAACAACAGTTCTTTCCAAAGTAAGACGTTATTTATCATAAGAATTTGTCAATGATTTTTTTAGAATATTTTATTCTAATTAAATAACCTCAGTGAAATATTATACATAATTAATATTTATCTCTTACGTTATTGTCTAGCATATTTAATTGAAATTTTTATGAATATTTATGTGGATGTACAATCCTGATATAATTCATCGTATTACATTGGATGGTATATTAGTATGTTTATTATTTTGGGATATTAATTACATTCAATATGTAAGTTTCAATATGAATATTTATGTTTATTTTGATTCACCACTTCCAAATGAGGACTCCACTGGACTTAGTATGTGATTATTGGATCCAACTATGTCCCCTCGATGCATTGGTAGGTCTCATGTGACAAACTAGGCTTGGTTTTTACCTATTTTTGTATGGTTTCTTTGACGAAGCCATGATGGTATGATTATGATTTCCTGAAATATGTATTCACTCATTTTTTGTATTGTTAATTATTAATCTATGTAATTATTCAACTGTTAGAATATCAATGGTAATGTTTCAATATGAGGTGATTATTTATGTGGAATTAGTTATTTAGATATTATTCAGGTCATATTATTCTCAAGATTATGTTTTAATGGCATGTGTTTTTTTGTAATTCATAATGAATTATTTTTTAGGTTTATGATATCTTCTGAAATATATCTTACCCTTAAAAAGAGTCTAATTTCAACCTTTTCTAATGTTTTTCCCTAGGATGTGAACATGTATATTTTTAATGACCTGAAGGGATAATCATGGAGCCTATGGGTGATTGTAATTTAGTTTCAGTATTGTTTTTTTTCTTTGAATTCCGAATGTAAAAATAATTTTTTTATCCAGTTTTACAAATATACTATAGAATTAATTCCATTAGGAATAAAATATTATATATATTTTAATGTAATGATATAAGGCATTATCTCCAGGATACTGGTGTCGGGGTCATTATAATCATTATGGCTAATGTGGGTTATGATAACAATGTTATGAAAGGTACAAATACCATCGACTCTAGAACTGCTAATTTATTATTTGATACTATATCTATCAAATATCCAATATTTGAATAATTTTAAAATGATATCGCTATACTGTTAAATAAATATATTGATAAATTATCCATGAATACCTATAATGGTTTGATGATCATATTGAAAGTCTTTAATTCATTTTTAATTGTTTTAAATTGTAATTTTATTACTAAACATATAACTATTCACCATATAGTGTTATTTGATGTTATTTTAGGAATGGATTTTCAATCTTTATATAAAATCAATATCAATTTCCAAGGAAGAAAATTCACATTTTATATTCTTAATCCGTATATAATCTATTATTGTGGTGGAAATGTGAACATCCAATGGAAACAATATCAATTGTGTGGTTCTATATTCCCTCTAAAAATGGTTTCTTATCTAAAATGGATGGGAATAATCTCAACCTAGAAGATATGAATATCCTAGAAGAGTTTCATGATGTCTTTTTTGAAGATTTCTATAGTATTAAAATGAATATGATGTTATTTTTCAATTGAACTAAAACTATGGGAATCACCTATTTGAAATACTCGAGGTAGATTATACCTAGTTGACATGATAGAATTAAAGAATAAAATAATAGATAATATTGAAAATTGAATGATTTGGATATGTGCATCACCTTTTGGTGCACCATTTCTTTTAGTTAATATTTACGATTGATCAATGGGACAATACATTGTTATTTGGAACATAACTATATAATAATCAAGAATAAGTATCATTTCACGGATGTTGATGACCTATTATATAAACTATGGGTTTATAAATATTTCTCTTATATTTATATTTGATGGTTACACTACCAATTGACGATCAATAGTTAATAAATACACAATACATCCTTCTTTATTTGATATGGACACTATGAATTTATAGTGAATATATATTTCAATTATAATTCCCCAAATATCATCATATATTTAATGAATATGGACTATAGTGATTATATTTATCATTTTTTGATATTATTTATAGAAAATTTTATTATATATTCTTGGTGTATAGAAGAGGTGGATGATAACATGAGAATTTTAATAAATCCCTAGTAAGGAGAAGTTGTATTTTGAAACTATGAATTTTATTAAAATAAAAGTTTTGGTTATATAATCTCATGTGGGGGGATATAGGTGTATCCATTAGATAAAACTATTATTGATCATTGATCCACACCAACCACTATGAGAGAGATCCATTTTTTCTGGGTTTTGATGGATATTACCAACACCTTCATAATTATTTCACATTCTTATCTAATATACTCAATAAGATAACTCAAAATAGATGATACTTCATTTGGTTAGTTGAATATAAAGAATATTCAATATAACTAAATAAATGGATATTGTAATGAATAAAAATATTATAAATTATATTCCCTTTTCGACTGAATAAATAAGTTCATAAGTAATGAAATTATAGAAAATACATTTACTACATTAGTTATATTATAGCATTATAAAATATAGTCAGTAATTTTTAAAATCCCATTCAGATTATATTAATTGATATTATTGTTGTTTCAGAGAATCCAATATGACTATTATATATTAACGCTAATTACAAGGTTTAATAATAATGGTCAGAAGAAGATATGGAATCAACAACTAGTGTTGTACCATATGATGTCGATTTATTGAAGATTCCATGGGATATTATATCACTAGGATTTTCTATTCACTGACCCCAATATGATATTTTCAAACCAAATAAAAATTTAAACTACTTTTAGGAGAAGTAAACGAATACTAAGATCACAACCCAGACCAGGTTCGTATAAATACCATAAGAATGGACCACCATCACACACCTTACCCGTATGGCATACAAAGATGTCATGAGGTGTTATATATCTATACATTGAAAGTATAAACATATATATTTTAATTTTTTTGAAAATAATGTTTATATTTATCCCTTTTGATATTAAATTAATAGTTATTATAAAATTTTTTTGAAAACAAATTATATTATTACATGAAGATATAAAAATTATATTTTCAGTAAATATATAGATTAAATTAAGAACCAATTTTTCTAAATTCAATATTCTTATAAAAATAATATTTTTTGATTAAATATTTTTATTATATAATAATTATTTGATTATAATATATTATATAATTTATGAAGTCCAATTTAATTTTTAAGTATTAGAATGGTGTTAATATCATTAAAACACACATTCTCTAATAAATTAGGATATTTTTTAAAGTGAGAATTATATTATTTGGAAACATTTTTTTATAGAATAAATATTATTATTTAAATAAACCTGTAAAAATTATGCAATGGTGGACTCTTCATAACATTTTGAGACTATCAATTTTTTTTTTAAAATTTTGAAACCGTAAAAATATACTATTTTTATTATGAAATCATAATATCCCAAAAGCAATGTAATACATTCTATAAAAGGAATAAATCATATAAAATATATTTTTCTGTTATAATGATTTTTTCTAAATTATTTGATTGAAATTATTATCCCAAAATGAATCCTAAAAACCCACTATTTTATTTTATGGGTTGAAAATATGTTATATATAAACATGAATCACATACACATCAAATATAGTTTTATTTAATTCATTCCACTATTAGGATTATAAAATATTTAATATAATTCTTATTTTGTTTTAACCATGGAGAAAACCATGTGGTGGTTTTCGTTTTTTAATAAATTATCAAATAGTGTCTAAACCTATTTATAGAAATTATTGAAGAACTCCACACACTTTTACAATAAGTACGCACACAACCACATACTACTCTTAAAAAACCAATTAACATGAATTCTTTATCCCTATCGGTCTCAAAGTCCCTCCCAAGATGTTCTCATACTATTAAGAAGTTGTTATCATGATTTTATAATCAACCTCTTAATGTAACAAGATTCTCCCCTCCTAATTATTAAAGAACATTATTTGTATTATACATCTATATTTTAAATTTAAATTATTGGAATGTGATTTTAAAAAACCCTTTTAATGTCCTAATGATGCATGAGTAATGAGAAATCACATTTCCATCCCATTAAAACCTTCCATATATTGTTATGTATACCTATTATACTGCCCAAACTACCCAATTATTTATCCATCCCAAATATTTGTATAGTTAATACACATCAAAATTTAAAATCATTGGTATTAACATAGATTTAAATTTTTTTCATTTAATGGGTAATTTATTTTATGTGACAAACACTTATTAATCATGGGTTCAAAATTGATAAAATATTCTATTCTATTATATAATCATTGTGGCACCCAAATATAAGAAGATAATATGACTACGATGGTTGGAACTTAAATTATATAGACCTATGATGGATTGGGTAATATTTTTGTATAATGAGATTTTATGCATGTTTAATAGGAGAATATCATAGCTATAATATGTTATGATATCTCAGTGGTAGGCCTTCACATGATCTTATTTTGTCTTGTTTTATATTGTTGTCACATTATTATGTTGCATTTTTTTTATAATCTTATAACATGCATTGATGATCATGATTATCATACATTCCATTATATGTCATATTTATATATCTATTCATTAACATTTATTTATTTAATCATGTTATTTATTGATTTTTCCTATACACGACTCTATATATCACCCCTTTATTATGTTTGTCCATTCATTATCCTATGTAATATTAAAAGATAAATTGAAGTTAAGGAAATATTTTAATGTTTTTAAATAATGTTATTGTGTCTATATTCCAATTTATTCTTCTATGTATCAATTTTCCAAATAAAATATGTTTATTTACCTTCTAGATTGTATTATATGTGTCATTATATAATAAATCAACAGTTAAAGTGTAATAAGTTATGGTTTTTGATATTAATTATCAAAGAATTTTCTAGTTTTTTGGGGTATTAGGATTATAAAACCTTAGTGTGATCCTTATATATCAAACAAAAGATATAAAATAATCCCTGAATTTTGGAAAATTAGAGAGTATGTGGTTTCCAAGAAACAAAATTCTTGTTTGGATGCTACATGTTGATGTGTCTCTTGAAGAGTACTATATTTGGGAAAAAACATCAAAATTTTAGCATTGGGAATTAAATTTATCATCACCTTATTCATAAAAAATAGGCTATATTTTACTCCTAGTTTTACACTCCTAGAGAATAAGCTTTATCAAATTCCGAAACACTTTCATAATCCCTCATTAATGGGAACAAACTTTCCCATAATATTTTATTTCACGAAACAGTGCATAGATAAATTATATTGAGGTCTACAAATTCATAAAATAAGGAATGTCTGTCATTTTTTATTAATCTATTAGATTTTTATTATTTTTCATTTTTTTATGTTTAATAGTTTGAAAATTTTCATCCCTATTTACTTAATAGATGGAATACTTTTTTAGTTTGAGATTCAACTAGTAAAATGTAGTCATATCCTCTATTCAAGAAATTCAAATGTCATATGGGTCAATGGTTTTAAAAATTCATTCATGTCACACATGTTTAGTATCTCTATTTAAATACCACATAAAAATATGGATGTGTAAATATCAATGAAAACAAAAAATGGGGATATTATTACATCTCAAATATATAACTTCTCTCATATCAATATTCATTTGATAAACCTCCCATATAAAATTGTGATAATCAAATTTTTAGAGTTTGAAGCAATTTATGTTATGAATTTTCATTCCTTATGTAGAGGAAACATAAATTTGTGAGAGAATGAAATCAACCAACATACTATGAATAACCCCCTTATTCTATAAAAGTTAAATAAGTATGATGAATCCCCATAGGTTTTGTTATCATAATTGTGGATTTTAATTCCTTATGAGAAATACTATCTATCTAAAATGATTACAACCAATGAAAATATAATACTTGATGTTATTATCATTGTAAGGGAATATTCTAGTGTGTTTCCCATTGAATTTCTTAACAACCTCCTTGAAATGACGTCGAGATCTCATTCGATTATATACTTGAATCATTGGTAACATAAAAGACTCTATATAGAATGTTTTCTATTAAATATTAATATCATTAGAAGTAGCAAGATGAGAAATTGGAGAAAGTGTTTATATTCCCAATTGCATCACTATTTGGTATAAAATTCATCTTTTTCAAAAAGAAATATGGGCCAATGTTCCTCTGCATTGATTATTATGTAATTAAAAATATCACGATAAAGAACAAGTACCATATATTATAGATTGATTGAATGTTTGATCAGCTATGTGGAACTCAATACTTCTCTAATGTGGATATTTAATTTGGATATTATCTTATATAGGTGAAGGAGGATATCCCTAATAATTATTTTCATAAAGTTATGAGAATTTTGAGTTCATAGTTATTCCATTTAGACTCAATAAAGATCAAGTTATCTTTAAATACATATTGAATAGAGCCATTAGTGATGTAATTAAAAAATTAATAGTAATAATAGATGATGTTATTATCTAATAAAAAATTAAGGAGGGACATGAGGATCATTTTAATGTTATAATATATACCTTTAAAATGAAAATATGTATGTGACATATATTAAATGTGGGTGTTCTATGGAACATAAGACATTACAAGGGTATTATATCACTGTGAAATGGATAAATACATATCAAAAAAAATAGATGAAACTGTAATATGGACCATACCATCAATTATTGTAGAGATCTATCGTTTCCTTGTATTATATTGTTTTACTATTGATTTTTGATAAAATTATCATGACTATAAATCCCACTAACCATCCTAATTCAGAAGGGGTGATGTTTTTATACACTAATGAAGGCATGGTACTTTAAAGTGTCAAATAAGCAGCTAATAACATCCCTTGTGTTCAGATCACTCACTAGTGGTAAGCATTTTTCATCTATAATAATGAAGTGAAAAATGGATTGGGTTGTTTACTCATGAAATATGAAACGGTGATATCATATTCCACTCTCCAATTAAATATTCATGAGAAAAAATAACAACAGTAAGATCTGGAATTGGCAATAGTAATCATCACATTACTGATTTGGAGGCATTATATTTATAGAGATATGTATGGCATATATTCATGTCAATAATTCCCATTTAAATATCCAAAAAATGAGGTCAATATACAATGAATAATCTAGTAGATTTTATCAATTATTAGGATTGTTCTATCAATTTCTATCTTATAAAGTTGAACATTATGGGAGATTCTTCGAGATGAAAGGTAACGCCCTGACCCCAGATACCCAAAGTCAGTGAATTATTTTATTACATTAGAATTATTACAAGGAATAAAATCCATAAGGATATATTAGTTTAGTGTTACTTGAAATCCAGATGACATACATGATACCCAAAATAAATTTAAAAATATAAAATAAAACCATGATGCATAACAAAATAAAATAAAAAAATCCTTAAATTGTTATTCAATGACATATTATTCATAAAATGGTGAATGGGAACATAATAAGGGTGATATAAAATTCTCATTAATGGTAACTAAAGATGAATAAATAATTAATAAATAGGAACAAATTAAAATGGAATGGAAAATAACTGATAACACATTCCATTCAAATAACTAGATAAGGGAAAATCAACATGGAAATGTAAGAAACTGAAACACATGACATTTAACAAACGAATATAAAATTAAAGGAATTTATAGATATGTTGATGGAAAATCTCATGGATGGATTATGACTGAAATATGTATGAATGAAATTAATATTGATGGATATATATAAAATAACGTTTAGGATTTGTGCTAAGGATCTAAAACATTCAAGGATTCCTGCCAATAATCTAATACGTTCAAACAATTATGAAAATAATATAATAATTTCGAGGCCTCATTCCATGAAAATAATATTTTCAAGGCTTCATGGAAATAATCTTATACATTCAATGCTTTATGAAAATAATCTAATACTATTAAGGCTTTATTCTAGGATTATAATATAGTCCAGGTGAACACCATATGAAAACTCGTATATTGTTTAAGAAATACTAATATCAACGACATGAGAATATGGATATTCAAGAAAATTTCTAATTAAAAATGATTAAAATAAATTTATTCATTCAAATAAAAAATCATCAAAAATAAATGTATGTTTTATTTCAAGGATAATCATTAAGAACATTCTTGTGGAGAATAATCTTTAAACAGTCTGAAGTGTCCCACACCACATTGAAACCTTTAAATCATTGTATCCAGGATGCTATGAAAATAAATATGACTTATAATACAATTATAATAAGTGGATTCATCATATAATATTAACAAATAATAATATAGACCAAATAAAAGTGAATTTTTGTATAATAATAAATAACTCTCAAGGTAATGTAATTTGAGACAAAGTTCCCATGAATTTATCTTCTTTTTGTTGTGTTCTCTTTATCCTATTTTAATGTCATCTAAAATTTGTAAATAAATTATATCATAACCATTATATTGTTTATAATATCATATACTGACTTCATATAAAATTTTAATACCCTTTTGTTAATATTATTTAATTTTTTATCTATTTTAGGTGTTTAGTAGCCAGTTCAATCAAGTATGTTTTGTCTTGTTACTTGATATTACTATTTATTATAACATTATTTAGTTATATAATTAATGAAAACAATGAAATAATTATATTATATATTCACTACATATGTATATAGAATATTCAATAATAATCTGAGATAATAAATGAAGTGCATCGTTCATGGAGACGATATGTCATATATACGCATGAACACTACTTTTATTTATTTGTTTTATATAAAAGAATGACATGTACATGAGAAATTTTTATATTATAATTCTAGTGTCACCTATATGATATATATATTTATATTACATATTTTTATTAAAACCTTCTTATACCCATTCCATGTTTAGCGTGAACGAGGTACATTACTTTGAGGGGGTGGCAGTGCAGACTTCCAAAAAATAATGTTCTCATATTTACAAAAAATTGATTTTATCGAGATATGTGTTATAAAATAATTAAAAAATTATAAATAAATTATAAATATCATATATAAATAGAGTTTCCAACATAGTGTATAACGTAATAAGTGGTAATGTAAGAAATGAACAATCATCGTTTTGTGAGGAAACAATTTGATGTACACAGAAACATTATATTTGTTAACCATTAGAAGGAAGAATTTGTATGTGTAGGTAGAAAAAATAGCATAAAAAAACTATATAATTCATGATAATTTTTTATTCAACTATGAAATAATATTATTTGAGGGATTGGAGAATGGAAAAAAACTAAAAATCCTAAATAAGTTTGTTACTTATTTATTGGGTATCTTCTTCTGATTTGTACCATTTGGATTCCTTGAATGGGTTTATGCCCAAGGAAAACATTGAAGGATTATTTTAGGGATATTGAGAGAGATTTTGGTTAGATTTTGGATTATCCAATGTTTCTTGAGAGTTGTGGTTAAGGGGTAGAGTGATTTCTTTTTTATAGTGGAGGGGTGTGGCACTCATGTAAATACCAAATGGTATTCATTACTTGGAGGTATACCATACCTATTATGCCTTAAAAATGGAGTAATAATGGATTAAAGGGGAATAATGGTAAATTAAAATGTCAACCGTAGAATAATATGTAGATTTTAATAATTTTATTCCTTATATTATAAGATTAATAAATTTTATCATTTTGGTTTTAATTGAAGCATCTAATTTTCCAACCAAAGTAATTTAACCCTTAATTATGTACTAAATATAGATTTTTAGAAAATATAGATCCACTAAATTTGTAATTTTTTATCTAATTTATAAAATAAAGATCCCAATTTTAGGAAATTAATTTTAAAACAAGCACATGTGACACGCTAGAACATTATTAAACCCAAAACGTGTTGACAACATTTTTGCAATATATTGTTTAATATGTTAATTATAATAGATAAATTGGTCCACTAATATAACATATTCAATATTTATTAACACGTAAGAATTTTTTTTTCAGAATATTTTATTTTTATTAATTTTAAATCATATAGTAAAATTTCATTTACTGTAAAATAACAATAATGTCAATTTGGACATTATATAATAAATTTTAATTTTAAAATATCAATCATAATTTTTGAACAAAAATTTATTAATTTTAAATATTTTTCACCTGATATATTCATCTAAAAAACAATTAAATATAATAATTCAATCAATTCACTTTACTTTTAGAATTTAGAGTATAGTTTATTTTATTTAATTATTAAATAAATAATCACCATGTTTCTGTTTATTAATAATTTAAATTAACTAAACCATATCTAAAAATTATTGAAAAATATATGGAAAATATTAACCATTTATATTTCAAAAGGATATTTAGACATGAAAATATAATTTTTTTTAATATATCAATGTTTCATAAATGTTAAATGTATGGAAAGTTCCCTAATTTTCTTTTTTTCCTTACATAACATTTTATATCGAGAAATTACATTTAGTAATATTAAAATTGCAGATAAAATTATAAAAAAATAGGTGATTTGGGTAAATTATTTATAGTCAATTTCCTTCAAAATAGTTTCCTTGTCATTGTGACCATAAAGATTAAGTTTTATCCATTAATAAGCTTAAATTTACCTTAATCACCGTAACTAATTTTAAGCACTTTAACAAAACATTTTGGTAAGAAATTATGTTACTCTTATTATAACACACATATTGTACTAGTTACAACCATGTATTAACATTTTCTGAAAATTTAAATCACAGAAGTGGGAAAATTAATATTAACAATATTCTCACAAATGCGGTGAGGACGCTGGTTTTTAAAGTAAAAACGTTTAAAATATAAACTAGTTTTTATATCTAATTTGAATATGGAAATGATTTCAATGAAATAAATTGGATACCTATATATATAATTGATCTATTTTTCCTTTTAAAACCAATTTAAAATATAATTTAACACTAATAATTACATAAATGGGAATTCCATTTTTAATTAAAATGAATTATTTTTTCTATACATGAAAAAATGAAACTTCTCAAAAAAGTACTAAAAATTAACCCTAACCTAATTTAGAAATTATGAATTCAAAAATGAATGTTATTTTGATAAAATAAAATTTATAAAATTTCCAAAATTAAATTTTAAAATAGGTGTTCCCTTAAAAGGAAGAAAAACCCAGTCTTGTATGAAATACCAGAAAACTCAGTGGGGTGTATAATGTGAGCTTAACATGGTATTTTTTTAGAATGTTTGAGCATTATTTGGTTACAAAACTCACACCACTATAATTAATTAATAAAATTTGGAAACAGAGAGAGTTCATGAGGTGAAATTTGATTACACCAGCAATGAGTTTTTTGAAAAATAGCAGAAGAAAAAAAAGTGTTGGACAATAAAAAATTTAATAGGGGTATCAAAAGGAGAAAACTTGTCTTCATACTACAAAACACATTTGATGAAAATAATTGGTCTATATAATCCCACAAATTTACATAAAATAAATCATCCAGGAGGGAAGGACATGGAGCACATGATATGAGACTGAAGATCAGCATTGAGGAAACCATGGTTTGAACCAGAATGTCCACTACATTCATGTTAAATCCTGTTGTTCTATCTATGTTCAAGAGGGCTCTGATCCATTCATTAAAAAAATTGAATTTTAAACCTTCATTCTATGAAACCTATCTTCAATTCTATCTATGAAGTCAAGATAAGTAATATTAAAATCCACAACAAAATCAACATTTATACACAAATCATCAACATGGATTCAATGTAAAACCAATATGAAAGGGAAGTGGGAGACCAACATATCATCAATATATATATTATTAGGAAGGAAGTATCAAATACCTTTCAAAATAATCATCAAAAATCCAGATATCATTCCAAAACACACTGAAATTCAAAGGAGTAGATATCTCAACAACGTAGAAAAATCTATAACTAAAATATCTAGAAAGAAATTTTTTTATAAAGCTATAAAATGAGATACAAAATTATTGAAACATGAAAATATTGTAATGTATTGGGGTGTTACATTCTTCCCAACATATTTAAATTTCTTCGATGAAATTTAAACTTAATCGCAATAATAATGGAATTGATATTCGAAAATAAACTATTATTGAAAATCCCATTTTATAAATAGGATTAATAATACAAATTCTTAATAAGATAGAAAGGAATGTTCAAATGTCATGTAACTAGGTTTCTTAGTAAGGGAAAATATGTGGTAATTGGAAACATGGATATAAAATAAAAATCTAAAAATCATGTTCTAATGTAGAGTGATAGTGAATAAAATAAAGATAATGTTAACAATCACATGGCCATAAATCCACAATGATCTAGGAGGTAATCTGATTCATTAGAAATGAAGGTACTAGGAAATGATTTAGAGATTCAATATCATTTTTTATTTTTGAATAATTATTTCATTCTTTAATAATAAAAGTAAATATACATGCTTGGAAAATTTTTATAAGCATTGTATTATCCTTGGGTCATTCCTTAAACTATTTATAATTAATCTATTAGAGAAAGATTCATTATATATTGATGTAATCTATCAATCTCTAAAAACACATCCAAATTAAAACATAAACCATATACTAAATTGTCATCCTTTCCAAAATATTATGATCCAACAAATTAGAATAATATCTATGGTATTAAGTACTATTCAGTTCACATTATCTATATTAATTATCTTTTTTTGAACATTAACTAGACATTAGGGGAATATGAAGGATTATCATTCCCTTAACCATGTGTTTTCATATACATTTATCTTACTCCCAAATATATTTTCATAGTCCCATTCAATATGTGGTGTCAAATATTTAATGAAAACATAATATATTACAGTCCTTATATATTTCATAAATCATTGATTGGAAAATCATCAACAAAATATGCATACAACAAATTTCATAGATCGAAATATATATGTACCTTAATCATTACACTTTATTTGATTTATTAACATATCCTAGACCTTGATCCCTTTTTTCTTCTATAGTATACTATATTGGTGCTTGGATAATTCATTCGCGTAGTTCACCATATCCATATATTCGAAACATTTAACATTAGAATGTTTTTTATTTCCCTTTCAATCGTGAGAATAGTGGCCTTTTCTTCACATTTTAAGAAAACCCTCTTTCCTTTAAAACATTCTTTAAGTTGTTTCCTTACACAAGTATCTCAATTTCAAATATACTTATATCCATTTTCCATTAATCCATATATTTCTATGCTCTCTTCTTCATATCTAGTTTCCATTTTAATCCATAAGACATAGATAATTATTCACATTATTAATTTAAAATAAAATTATTTCATCATATGGATAAATGGCTTGAGAGACTACTTCCCTTAAATGACATGGATTAAGAAATTAAAAGAAATAATCATTCATTCATTCCATGTTAAATTTGAAATTAGAAACATAACTTGCTATCCATGTAAGGGTGGATTCATACTCTACAAAACATTCTTCCTCCTTTTCCATTAAACTAAGGAACCGTCACATCATATCAATTTGTTTCTCATGAGGGAAGTATTAATTGAATAATTTCCCCATAGAATATTTCTATTTTATGAGTTTTATCTTCTCTTATTCCGTAGTATTTTGGAACAATGACCACTACTAATCATTATCATCTCTGATACCATACACAACAAGTGTAACCTTTCCATTTTCACCCCATCCCTAAGCAACAAATATCTTGTTCAAATACAAAATAAATTTCTCAGTTGTAATTGTATCAGTAGTCCCACTAATGGATGGTGGCCTCTATATCATAAACCTATTCAAAAAATGAGATTATCATTGTGGAAAATGTTTCTCCATCTTGGAAAGTTTATGTTTCATAATATGATTAATCTTCCATAGTATTTTTATAAAATTTCCAGTTCCAATACAAGAAATATTGGTTTCCTCGGCTGAAAAATCTCTAAATTTTCCATGAGTAATGATACCATTATTCCTTCTAGGTGAAATTTTTAAAAAATGGTATATAATGGATTAGATCATAAAATTATGAACTTTTTATAACTATAGATATGGCATAACATAAATTAAAAAATTTATTCAATACTAATATCATAATCTTAAACATGGATTATTTGGGGATATCATTACTTATAAATACTTCATAATGGTAGGTAATGAAAAATTGAACTATCCTTTGTGTATCCCCCATGAGATTCGAAACAGGTTCTTAGTATGGCACAGTGTCATGTACTAGGTTACCTTGAGTCAGTCTTGGAACACCTTGTTAGTGTTATTACACACAGGTACTTTTGTTCTAGAACCACATCCACATATAGTATCTTGAAATGGGTGTATTTCATGGAATACACACTTAATCTATACCATTTCAATATATATGATTATTTTAAATAACTATCCTCAAAACTACCTTAGGGTTATATTCCCGAATATATATCTTCGAAATATCGTTTCTAAGGTTTCTGCTAATCTTCCATTGATACAAACTATAATGCCCTGACCCTAGAAGCTCAGAGTTGTTGAAATATTTTTTTAAAATTTTCAGATTGTAAGGAATAAAATATTGAATTAATTATTAGTTTAGTAGTATTAGAAATTCAAATTACATAGATTAGACCCATAATAAACTGGGAAATAGAAAATACAAACATGAAGCATAATAAAATGAAACAAACTGTATAATTGAACTCTTATTCAATGATTTTTTATTCATAGCCTAGGGAAATGAAAAATAATATGTGTGATATAAATTTATAATTAAGGGTATATAATGTGGATTAAATAATGATATAATAGAATTAAATTAACATGTAAAATTTAATAACTGATAACACATGCAATACAAATAACTTTATAAGGAAAAATCAACATGATGAGGAATGAAATTGAAACACATGCAATTTAATTAGTAAACTGAAAGTGAAATAAATACATTGATATGTTAATGAAAAATCACATGTATTAATAATAACTAAAATATATTTGAATAAATTAATAATGATTGATATCTTTAACATACCATTGAGGCTTAGTGTTAATGATCTAATAATTTCAAGGCTTCATGCCATGAATCTAATTCATTCAAGGGTTCTTGGAGTGAATATAATAATTTCAAGTATTTTTTCATGAATATACTATTTTCACATATTAATGATAAGAATCACATACATTTAAGGATTCTTGACAATAATCAAATTCTATCAAGGCTTCATGCCATGAATCAAATACTATCACAGTGAACACCTTATGAAAAATGATATGCGATTTATGAAATACTAATATTTATTGTATGGGAATATGAATATTCAAGTAATTTTACAATGAATAATGGTTAAAATAATGTTATTATATCAAGATAAATTTAATGATCCCAAAATTTAGTTATATTGCAAGGATTATCATTTATAACATTCTTGGGGAGAATAATCTTTAAACAATCCAAAGTGTCTCATTCAACATTGAAACATTAAAATCATTATCTCTAGGAAGGAATGAAATTAAATGAATCTTATAATATCATTATAATAAGGGGATTTGTGATATTACATCATAAATACGTAATATACTCCAAATAAAGGTGAATTGGTTCAAAAATAAAAATAAGTCTCAATGGAATGTAAATTGAGATGATGTTCCAGTATGTTAAACTTCCTTTTTTTGTGTGGTATTTATCAACTTTTATAATAGTTTAAAATATTTTATAAAATTATACCATAACTATAATCATGTTAAAAATATCAAATATTAAATTATGACTTTATTTTATTTCCCTTTTGTTAGGACTCATTCATAATTATAACTATTTCTTGTGTTGATTTCCATGTTTTCTCAAGTATGTTTTGACCTATTACATGTTGTTACTATTTATTAGATCATGATTTAAGAGACTTTAAAATGTATTCCATGAATTAATTATATTCTATATCCAATATATTTGTATTTATAATACTCAATTATATTTGGAGATATGAAATGAAGTGCATCGTTCATGGGGACGATAGGCCATACATACGCATGATTGCAACTTTAATTTAATTATTGTATTTAAATGAATGAAAAGTAAGTGATAAATATTTTTGTTACAATTAAAATATTATATATATTTTATATATGTTACATATGATTATTAAGACCATATTTGGTAGATTCCATGTTTAGTGTGAACTAGTCACATCGCTTTGAGAGGGTGGTAGTTCACACTTTCACAGACGATGTTATTATATTTACAAAATATAAAATGTACAATGGTATGTGTTATAAAAGTAATAAACATCATAAATATACTATAAAAATCATATATATCGTATATAAATATAATTTCAATCATAATGGTCGCCATGAGGGTTGATAATGGAAAAAATGAACCATCATCATTTCTTGAGGCAATAGTTCACTATACAGCGAAATAGTATGTTCATTAACCATTAAATTAAAATGTTTTTAATTGTTGGTATAAAAAAATGAATAATAACATCCCAGTATATTGAGGATACTTTTTTATTCATGTATGAGATAATTATATTTTACAGATTAAAAAATTGTATGAAAACTAAAAATCATAAGAATCTTTGTTACCTCGTAATCGGGTAGCTTCATTTGGTTTGAACCAATAGACATACATGGATGGATTAATGTCCAAGGATAGGCTTACAATATTATGAGATTTGTATTTGGAGAATATTTAGGATGTGTTTGTATGATCAAATGTTAATTTAGATGTGTGATTAAAAAGTAGAGTTTCTGCCTTTTCAGTGGAGGGGAGTGACAATCTTGTAAACATGAAAAGGTTTTCACAAATGAGAGGTATACCATACCTATAGTGCAAAAAAATTGGAAAATAATCCATTAAAGGATAATAATTTTCAATAAAATATATAAGTACAAAAAATATGTGAATTTTAATAATTTAGTTCCTTAACTTATAAGATTCCCAAATTTTATCATTTTGTTTTTTCATAAAGCATCTAGTTTTCAAACATAAGTAATTTAACAATTTAGTCTAAAATAAATTTAGATTTATTAGAAAATACATTTCAAATTAATTATTAACATGATATATTATTTATAAATTAAAAATAACACATTTTTTTATATTAATTTTAAAACAAGCACATCTAATGCGCTAAAACACTACTTAAACTCAGACCTTATTAACAACATTTTTAAAATATCTAGGTCAATATATTAATTATAAAAGATATATTATCCCATTAAGAGGATATATTTAATATTTATTTACACCTAAAATTCACTTTTAAAAATATCGTATTTTTTATTTTTAAAACATTTAATAATATATAATTTATTGTTAAATAACAAATAATGTCAATTTTGACATTATTTATTTAACGTTTATATTAAAATATAAAAAGAATATTATAATTAAATTATATTAAGTTTAAATATTCTTAACATGATATATTAGTCTAAAAAATAATTAAAGCCAATAATTCAATCAATACACTTCTATTTTAATATTTGTAGTATCATTGTTTAGTTAATAAATAACTAAATAATAACTATATTGGCATTTCATAAGTAATTTAAGTAACTAAATAATCTCTAAAAATTATTGAAAAATTATTATGATACAAATAACCCATTTATATTTCAAAACGTTTTATGTAACGGAATATATGATGTTTTATAAATATCTTAACGACTTATAAATGTTAAAGATAACAAAAATATCATGTTTCCATTTTTTTCATGCATAAGCTTTTATAGAGGGAATTTAAATTTAATAATATCACAAAAACCAATAAAATTATAAAAAAGAGGGTATTTGGTTGAATATTTTTCATCCAATTTTTATTGGAATAGTTTCTAGGTCATTTTGGTCCTTATGATTAAATTTTATTCCCTTATTAACCATTATTTTAAATAAATCACCGTAATAATTTTAATCACATTCACTAACATTTTTGGTCAAAAATTATGATTATCTTATTAGACAAGATATATCATACTAGTTAAAAATGTTTGGGTCTATTTTTCAAAATTTAAATAACATAAGTGAAAAAATTAATATTAACACTAATCTCGCAGATGTGGTGAGAACACAATTTTTAAAGTTCAAATGTTCAAAAGATCAATAAGTTTTCATATTTAATTTCAATATAAAATTTTTTCCCATGACCTAAATTGAATTTATTTATGTATAATTGATCTATTGTGACTTTTCAAACCAATTTGAATTATAATATAACATGAATAATTATTTAAATGAAAATGCCCTATTAATTAAAATGCAGTATTTGCCACTAATCATCCAAAATGAAATTTATCATAAATTTAACAAAATTCACCCTAACCTATTTCTTTCATTCGAAATTAAAATTGAGGATTTTTTTTACAAATAAAATAAATAAAATTTCCAAAATTTAATTTTAAAATCAGTGCACCATAAAAAGGTAATAAATACAAGTCTTTTGTGAAACAAAAGCTTACTCGGTGTGGTGTGTATCATGAGTTTAACATGGTATTTCATATAAAGAGGTAAAATAACATTTATTATAACATGAAAATGTTTTATTATCTTGGGGTGTTACAAGAAAGGATTTTTTTTCATGACCCCCTCCCCAAAATGTGTACCCCTCCTTGGCTGGCAATATGAGAAGGGAGATAATGACCCCCTGAGTCCCGCCTCCAGTAGGCCCTGGGATGGAGACTAGCAATGAGGGTATAGTAAACTCACAAATGGGAGGCATTAACCTGTAACAAAACACACGAGGAAGAGAGATATAAGATAGACACCAACCAAATCCATAATGTGAATCATAGGTATGATATTATACCTCAAGCCATTATAGCCCATACACTGAGTGAGGATCCTCAAGCTATCACATCCTATACACGTTACACCTATAGTAGTCCATAGGATACTATATCCAGAATAATTGTGTGTGAATAACCACAAGTCATTACAGCCCTCTACACACATATATGGGGAAAACTAACCATTGTGCCTACCGGCACAAGTATCTACCAATAGAAGTTAGTGGGGCCAATGTGGGATGTTAGTCATTCATCCTCCCACTGGAATGTTTGGGAAAACACCCCCTAGGGCCCAGAATCCAAGGGGTGTCAGTTTCCCATACTGATAGGGTGGAGTAGTGTATAGAAACACAAAAATTACAGGATATAATATATCTCACAACCACACGATGGGCATAACCTAGTCTTAGACTAAACTGAAGCTAACATCTCTCAGACTCCGGGCTTCCACTTATAAGACTAGGTATCCTATATGCACATGGCTATTTAAAGAGCATTATTACATTATTTCATTCTATTTTTATTAGTTCCACTTTACACTAATTAATTCATTAAACATTAATTAACAAATAACAGTTTCACATTAAATTTCATTTGTATCACACCGAAAGTACATTTATCCTTTAAATCACTGCCTAACCATTGCACCCCATCAAGCTCAAAACCCCATGGGTTAACATCATTTATTAAATTATTTATTTATAGCATTACTTTCCCACAATCCCATGAATTATAGAAAAACATCATATTCTACTAAACACAAGGGGGATTAACACGGTGAGTAGATGAACAACCCATCGATTATTTTCCACCTATAGTAAGAGAGTAGACCCATTCTCTCTTGAGAAGCTTAACACAGAAACCAATTGGCATACCCCATGCGTTTTCACCCCATTTGGAAGAAGGGTAAATAAGAAAATCTACCTTGAGATGTGGAGAAAAGTAAAGCACATAAACAACCAAAAGAATCAGCAAGCATCCTAACATTCACATCCAACCCGTTCCATCTTCCCTTTTGTCCTCCTTGATACCCACATGCATAAACTGATGCATGTCACCACTCTAGGCGTCATCGGCTGCCACAATCAATAGGTCTCCCTGCCCCCATATATCACAACAGCCATCTTAGCTCGCATTACAACCCAAGTAGTAGGAAAACAAACATCTTAACAATTTGGATCTTGGCCCTTCAACAATCAACAGGGTAACTCAAAACCCTAAAAGGAATAATATTTTATCAAACCACCAATTCTTTAATCCATCTTGGATTAACCAATTTATTAATCATACGTTCCAACATTGGAAAACCTAAACAGTAAGATATCACAAATAATTAAACATGTTCACTACACCATTTTGATTAACATAAAATTACAACAAGAAGAACCATATTCATTTACATGCATTTTAATCTTTAGAAAAACCATTAACATTTAATTCTGGTTTACGTTCTTTTCCAATTTCCATCAAGAATGAACAGTTATATGAAGCAATCATAGATAACACACTATCTAGAAAAACAATAGGTTATAACATACGATCGATATCAATTTATTTATCTTGTTCAAATATTTCATATGTCAATTACATTATGATCCAGTGGGATAAGACATGATAACAATATAGTTTCACATAAAATAAAATATAAGCAATGAATCCCCTACCTCAAACAGTTCATGACGTTCTTTATACGAGAACAGTCCACACAATGGGTCACAATCCACCTCTCACGACAATTGCATCCACCCGAGGATGCCATGGTATGACTGCACCAACCATAACCCAAGAAAACATCGTTATAAGAATGGAGATTACATTTTATAATATTGAAAGTAGAAACATGAGAAGTTGAATGTCACGACCTGTCTTTGGGGCCCGTGCCGTGACTACCCCAAGCCCGCCTTCCATAGGCCAGGGGCTGGCGACTAGCACCAAAGGCATAAATCCAAATAAAAAGGGAATTCATTGCCTTTATAAAAGTAAATAACACAACAGAGTACAAGTGGAAGCAACCACTAAGTAAAGCAGTAAAACAAACATGATGAATGTACAAGGGGCTAGAAATACAAGTCCAAAAGAAAGGTACAACTACAACCGAATGAAAAGTACAACTCAAAGGGGAAACAACTGAACAGTGACGAGCCGCTCCTAGATCATCCTACGGCTTCCTACCTAAAGGGTAGCTACAGATCTCCTCCTCAGCACTCCACATCCGTCTGTCTCCTCTGGGTACTGACTCGTTGTGAAGTCCACCTCCGGGCACTAACTCGACGTGATATCCACCTCCGGGCACCGACTCATCGTGAGATCCTCCTACGGGTACCGTCCAGCTCTACAAGCCAGTGATGTCCATAATCTACAACCAACACAACATAGTGCGGGCGAAGCCCGTGCAGGAGTGAGTATACGATACTCAGTGGAGACCCCGAGACCCCCGAAGGTCTCCTAGAATCCACAAATGATAATCCAAAATGGAAAGATACAATCACGAAGTAACAAATAACTCTACTTAGGTATATGCCCATACATATACCTAAGTCATCAATTCCAGCTCGGCTCCAACATCCGATCCCAAGTTGACCACGTCCACACAGGATAGTACAACCCAATCCACGCAGGAAATCACAACTCATTCCACATAGTAAGCAAGTCAATCATATCGAAGATAATGATTGAAATTCAAGACTCAGCTCACACAGGTATACATCATTTTTAAAGAAAAAGGAGATTATTAGATGTAGTTACTGATTCATCTAGCTGGGACCCATGTGGGATACAAGTATTGTAGTCGTCACCACCGAACCCATGGAGGATTCCAGTACGGTTGCCGTCGTCGTCGAACCCACAGAGGATTCCAGTACGAAAGTCTTCGTCGTCGAACCCACGGAGGATTCCAGTACGAAAGTCTTCACCGTCAAACCCATAGAGGATTCCAGTATGTTTGTCATCATCGTCGAATCCATGAAGAATTCCAGTATGAATGTCATCACCGTCGAACCCACAGAGGATTCCATTACGTTTTCATCATCGTCGAACCCACAGAGGATTCCAGTACGAAAGTCTTCACCGTCGAACCCACAAGGGATTCCAGTATTTTTCTCATCGTCGAACCCATAGATGCTGGGGAAATCCTCCTCTATCGAGTACAGTGGGTCTGTCACTACAACCAAGCGCTTCCCACTAACCATGGACTGCTGTAGTACTCCACCTATCAATTACTGTGGGCCTGCTGCTACAACCAAGCGCTTCCCACCATGGGTCTGCCGCTACAACCAAGCGATCCCCCTCATAGCCTATAGAGGTACTCCTTCTATTGAGTACCATGGGTATTCTGCTACAACCAAGCGCTCCTCCGCCGTGGGTCTGTGGTTACAACCAAGCGCTCCCCACTGGACTATCGAAACACTCTGAGTCGATAGATTAGCAGTCGTCAAGTCTCAGCCAGATCTAGGGTTTCCACACACGGCACGCTCGTTCCGAGAGGGTCCACTTCACGAGCCAAGAGGTAAATACATCAACTATCACGTAGACCATAGTTGATGTATCGCAAATTTCTGTCATGTCAATAGGAACACAACGTGACAGACGGCGCGTCAATCGGACGCCCGGTCTGAGAGTTAATGGCTTTTTTGTTCTAGGGGCCCGGTTGGTATTTAAGTCAAAACCAACCCGACCGTACTCCAACTGCATCCAAACTTCGAGTGGAGTAATCCAAAAGGTCCGTCTCACTAAGAGAAAACCGACAATTTCGACGGCACGTCAATCGGACGTCTGGAGCTCATGTTATAAGCGTTTCTGATCCGAGGGCCCGGTTGGTTTCATGTTCGAACCAACCCGGCTATACCCAATGTTCTCCGAAACCGTGAATGTAATATACCAAAATTACCGTCTTGATCCAAGGATCACATAGCAACTAACGGTGCATCGATCGGAAGTCCATGGACCATGTTGCGGGCGTTTAAACGAACCTGTCCGGTTTTAGGGGGTTTTGGGCCCGAACCAACCCGGCCCAAAACCCCCTGGGTCGGCCCAAATCGGGGTGACCCGACCCGGGTCCGGGTCTAGCCCATTAGGGCCCGGCCTGGCCGGGGGGCCCGGCCCGATGCGGCCGGTTCGGCCTGGGCGGCCGGTTGGCCTGGCACGGGCGCGGCGCCCCCGTTTGGAGCGTAGGCGAAAAGGGGGGGGGGCACTTCCCCCTTGGTCTTGAAACGTGGCCCCCCATGTGGAGGGGGCCCACCCAGTCAACCTCCGGGGGTTATGACCCCTATCCTTTCCACCGATCGGCCAGCCACGGTTGGCCGGCCGGTGCCGCCGCCGCGAGACCCCCCTCGCGGGTCCCGTCCCCTTTGAACGCTGGCGGCCGGTGGATCCGGTCGTCGCCCCTTGCAGAACCGCCCCGGCCACGACCGCGACTTCCTCTTGTTTACCAGCGGCCGGCGAGGACGGACGCCTCTTGTTGCTCCGCCGCGGCCAAAGGCCGCCGCTCCTTCCCGACCGGCGCGACGCGATGGCGCCACGCCCCTCCACCGCGGCCCACTCCGGCCGCGGCCCCTTGATGTTTCGGTGCGGCGGGACGGTGTCATGCTCCTCCACGGGTTCCCCGACCTTGCGCGGTACATCGAAATCGCCTCCATTTCAAGCCACGATGATAATCAACGAAAAAAAGGGGAGGAGGTTTGGTCGTGTTCGGGCGGTCCGACCTCCTGCCATTATTTTGGATAACAGGCAGCCAACAAAATAAAATATCTTTGTCAAAGCAAGCGCAAATTTAATCCACTAAATTTGAACTCAACCCCTACCTCAACGAGTTATCGAACGAAGATCGTCGCGGAAATGGCGTTGCGAGGAAAAGATCCGTATGCGTTTGACAGAGATCGTCCGAGGTAGAGTGGCGTCTCACACCGGCTGCGAAGAGGAGAAGAAAAGAACGGTGATCACTCCCTGTGGTGACGTCGTTCTTCGTTGCGGTCTTGACGTTCTTTGCGTTCTTCAATGTGGTAGACGACGTTCTTCAAGACCTTGGTTATTCTCTCCCCAGACTCCACACAATGAACCAACCAAAAATAAATTAAGACTTTGTCTTAATTTATTCTCACATGCCAACATTTTTAAAATTAAAAAAAAACTTATTCAATTAATTAATGTTTCCAATTAATTGAATATGGTGTGTTGGCATTCAATAAAAGAGAGAGAGAAGATCAAAAACATATGGGGGGGGGTTTCCAACATTTAAGATGGGGTTTTGGGATTTGAAGGGGGTGGAGGATCGTGAGGCCCCACCTCACTATTAACCTCACATGGGTGCTTAGTTCCACCCAACCTCTATCCTTAGGATTTTAACCACTTAAAATAAATAAAATTAGTAGCACAATTTTATTTCTCTGTAGTCTTAATCCACAAAAAAACAACTCTTCCCGAGAAAACGCAACTCTGGAAATGGTCTTCATAAGCAATTATCAGCGTTGCGGTTTCAACGGTGCCCTCGGATTTCGATTCTGAGCACCTGTTCAAAAGTTAGAAAAACCTGCTCACTCGTTCACTGAACATACCCGAGCTAAACTTCGGAAATTGATTCCGGGCACACCAGGCCTCGGAATCAGGTTCCGTCAAAAGCCACAGACTCGAAAATTTAAAAATAAATTAAAAAAAAAATCCTTGAAATTTCCGGGTCATTACATTACTCCCACCTCTGGGATTTATGTCCCCATAATGCTATAACACAAACTAGGGAAACAAAAGTGGTACTGAGCACGCAACTGAGCCTCCTGCTCCCATGTCCTCTCTTGGAGGTTCCTGTGCTGCCAGTGAAAGCACAACAGGGGAATCGACCATCCACATAGGACCCACTCCTCTCGATCCTCGTTCTCTACTAGAACCTCTTTGAAGTTCTCCCCAGCATCGACGTCCAACTCCCTGCAGTCGATGATGTGTGATGGGTCATGTACGTATTTCCTTTGATGAGATATGTGGATGACATCGTGCACCCGGTGCAACTGAGGTGGAAAGTTCAAGTGGTAAACCACCTCGCCTACCCTGTTGGGGACCTAGAAAGGTCCGTTGAACCTCGGAGATATCTCGCCACCTCGGCTACATCTCCATAAAGCTCATCGAGGTGAGACCCGTATAAGAACGTGGTCACTATCCTCGAACTCTAGAGGCCTCCATTTCCTGATTATAACTGAAACTCAAAACTTCTACAGCCACGAGGGTAAGGTTGGCCGACCCAAGAGTGATCGGCTACACCCTCCTAAGCATGATTTAATCATGTGTTGCCTGGGGTTACCATTTCGCTGAACAAAGAAAACCCATCCCAACGTTTGCCTAATTCTGTCAATTTGTGTATGAACTGTGATTGCTCATTCCATACTCAAACTACCGTTGTAAGGCCTCGACGCTACCACCAAGAGTTTCCAACCAAAACTCTTGCCTCAAGGGTATGATCACACCGTCGGCGTATGTGTGATTATCGAGTCTCATCCCAAAGGTATCTCCAGACGCGAGGGTCAAGTCAAAGGTTTAACTGGAAACTCTAGGTCTGGGACCAGATTCATGGAATGAAGTGATGATTCTTATCGATTTCTGTTGTTACGGAAGCTAGTAGAAGACATAGTCTGTACTTCGAATCATCCTTAGAGCCCCTCGGTCGCACTCCTTGACCGCATGCAGCTACTCTTTCTTCTTCCCTCTAGCTCCCTGAGCCTAGCGGAGATTACAAAGGCGGGTTGGTGAAACATGTCAAAATGTTCACCACCCCATGCTGCTCTCCTATCTCTACTTCCACATCTACTGTCTTACAGATTCAACTGTCCCATTTAATTCCTCTACATGATACATTTACACGCTCAAGTCTCCGAGACTGGTGCTAGTTTCCTACTTTCCCACTGCTAACCTTCATCAACTGCATCCATTCTTCAAAAGAATTCTCAACCACAAAGGCTCTCTCTAGCATCCTAGTATATGTATGGATGCATAGAGAAAGAAGCGATGGCTCGGATGTCCTTTAGACACACATCACTCAGAAGTCCGAGCCCTGAAGCACCAATCGCATCGTAGTCATCGAGTACCAGGAATGGTTTGGTATACCCCGATGAATTCTCAGTTACTGACACGTCGCCTTTCCGAAGCTGTATAAGCTCTAGGAAACTCTCAGCCACCTCCTCAAGCTAGTCCTCAGCCGCCTATGAGTCGGGCTTGCCTCAGAACTTGAGGGATATCTAGTGGTGAAACATGTAAGGCACTAAGCCTACATATTTCCTCTACCGGTACCGCAGGTTGTGTCTGCTGACCAAAATGTAGTGATGTAGCTGACACACTACCCAAAGTTACTATCCCAGGCATCGATCCACATACCGAAGCCTCTTCACTAAACAGACCAACCTCATGGTCACTTACTAGAAAACACTAGTAGCTAAGATCACCATCTTCTCTACTAGTGTCTACACTGGGTGGGAACTCTAACAATCGCCTCCATCCAGTCCTTTACTGCATGGGAACTATCTCTCCTCAAAACCTCAGAGACCTCTGCTACCCAATGGGTGGTGGTGCTGCCGGTACACCACCCGATGGTTTCAACATAGTAAGAGGGCCCCGCACTGGAACCTCGTCTCTTGGTGGGCCGTCATGATGTACCTTATTTGGGAACCCTAGATGGCTATCTTCGTAGAGGAATCGTGATAAAGAACAGGTGAACCATGGTCAAATAGTATACCTGGTGAGCTGATACCAAGTAATCCCAAAGAAAACTTTTGAAACACACATGCAATCAATGTTTTCATGCTATGAGTCAGAAATCAGAAGTTAGGGTCCTGGTGTACGGATACGTCGGCCGCCGCACCAACACGGGACTCCCTGGACTGATAACCACACTCAATACCCTTAACACTATTGCTTCACACAGAATAAAGATCAGAGTCCTGAATTCTGTGGTAGAACTGAACTCCTCTGATACCAATTTTTCACGACCCGTCCTCAGGGCCCGTTCTGTAACTACCACAAGCCTGCCTTCCATAGGCCAGAGGCTGGAGACTAGCACCAAAGGCGTAAATCCCAATAAAAAGGGAAGGCATTGCCTTTATAAAAGTAAATAACACAACAGAGTACAAGTGGAAGCAACCACTAAGTAAAGAAGTAATACAAACATGCTGAAAGTACAGGGGGCCAGAAATACAATCCCAAAAGAAAGGTACAACTACAACTGAAATAAACGTACAACTCCAAAGGGAAACAACTGAACGGTGACGAGCCTCTCCTGAATTGTCCTCCGGCTTCCTACTTAAAGGGTAGGTATATATCTACTCCTCAACACTCCAGATCCATCTGTCTCCTCCGAGTACCGACTTGTCGCGAAATCCACCTCCGGGCACCGACTCGACGTGATATCCACCTCCGGCCACCAACACGTCGTGAGATCCACCTCCGGGTACTGTCCAACATTACAAGCATCAACCATGATCAGTTATTTCCATCGTCTGTAACCAACACAACGTACTGTGGGTGATGCCCGTGCAGGGGTGAGTATATGATAATCAGTAGAGACCCCGAGACCCCTAAAGGTCTCCCAGAATCCAAAAAGGATAATCCACAAAGGAAAGATACAATCACGAAGTAACAACCAACTCTACTTAGGTATATGCCCATACATATACCTAAGTCATCAATTCCAGCTCGACTTCAACATCCAAGCCCAAGTTCGATCACGTCCACACATGATAGTACAACCCAATCCACACAGGAAAGCACAACTCATTCCACATTGGAAGCAAGTCAATCATATCAAAGATAATGATTGAAAGTCAAGAATCAGCTCACACATGTATACATCATTTGTAAAGAAAAAGGTGGTGATCAGATGTAGTTACTGATTCATCTAGCTGGGACCCATGTAGGATACAAGTACTGTAGTCGTCTCTACCGAACCCACAGAGGATTCCAGTACAGTTGTCATCTTCATCGAACCCAGGGAGGATTCTAGTACGAAAGTCTTCATCATCGAACCCACAGAGGATTCCAGTAAGATAGTATTAACCATCAAACCCACGGAGGATTCCAATACGTTTGTCATCATCATCTAACCCATGGAGGATTCCAGAATGAATGTATTCACCGTCGAACCCACAGAGGATTCCAGTATGTTTTTCATCGTCGTCGAACCCACAGAGGATTCCAGTACGAAAGACTTCACCGTCAAACCCATGGAGGATTCCAGTACGCTTGTCATCATCGAACCCATAGATGCTAGGGAACTCCTCCTCTATCGAGTACAGTGGGCCTATCGCTACAACCAAGCACTTCCCACTAACCTTGGACTGTTGTAGTACTCCACCTGTCGAGTACTGTGGGCATGCTGCTACAACCAAGCACTTCCCACCATGGGTCTTCCGCAACATCCAAGTGCTCCCCCTCATAGCCTACAGAGGTACTCCTTCTGTTGAGTACCGCAGGTCTTCCGCTACAACCAAGCGCTCCTCCGTTGTGGGTCTGCCGCTACAACCAAGTGCTCCCCACTGGGCTATCGAAACACTCCGTGTCGATCGATCCGCAGTCATCAAGTCTCAGCCAGCTCTAGGGTTTACACACACAACATACTCGTTCCGGGAGGGTCCGCTCCACGAGCCAAGAGGTCGATACATCTACTATCACGTAGACTAGAGTTGATATATCGCAAAGTTCTGTCATGTCAATAGGAACACAACGCGACAGACGACGCGTCAATCGGACGCCCGGTCTGAGAGTCAATGACCTTTTCGTTCCAGGGTCCCGATAGGTTTTTAAGTCAAAACCAACCCGACTGTACTCCAATTGCATCCAAACCTCGAGTGGAGTAATCCAAAAGGTCTGTCTCACTAAGGGGAAACCAAGAAAGTTGACAGCAAGTCAATCGGTCGTCCAGAGCTCAAGTTATAAGTTTTTCCGCTCTGAGGGCCCGATTGGTTTCGTCTTCGAACCAACTCGGCTATACACAAAGTTCTCCGAAACCTTGAGTGTAATATACAGAAATGACCGTCTTGATCCAAGGATCACATCGCAACTAATGGTGCGTCGATCGGAGGTCTGTGGCCCATGTTGCGGGCGATTAAATGAACCTGTCTGGTTTTAGGGGGTTTTGGGCCCAGACCGACCCGGCCCAAGACCCCCTGGGTGGCCCGAACCGGGTGCCCCGACCCAGGTCCGGGTCCGGCCCATTAGGGCGCGGCCCGGCCCGGTGCGGCCAGTCCGGGCTGGGCAGCCGGTTGGCCTGGCGCGGGAGTGGCGCCCGCGTGCGGAGCTCATGCGAAAAGGGGGGGGGAGTTGCCTCCCTGATCTCGAAACGGTGGCCCCCCATGTGGAGGGGGCCCACCCAGTCAACCACAGGGTGTTACGACCCCTAGCCTCCCCGCCGAATGGCCGGCCACGGTTGGCCGGCTGGTGCCGCCGCCGCGGGACCCCCCTCACGGGTCCTATCAACCTTGAATGTCGGCGGCCGGTGGATCCGGCTGCCGCCCCTTGTAGAATCGCCGCGGCCATGGCTGCGGATTCCTCTTATTTACTGAAAGGCAGCGAGGCCGGCCTCCTCTTGTTTCTCCGCCACGGCCAAAGGCCACGGCTCCATCCCGACTGGCGCGGCGCGACGACACCGTGCCCCTCCTCCGTGGCCCACCCCGGTAGTGGCCCCTTGATGTTCTGGTGTGGCGCGATGACGCTGCGCTCCTCCACGGGTTCCTCGACCTTGCACAGTACATCGACATCGCCTCCGTTTCAAGCCTCGAAGATAATAAATAACAAAAAGTGGAGGAGGATTGGCCATGTTCGTGTGGTCCGACCTCCTCCCATTATTTTGGATAAGAGGCGGCCAACATAATAAAATATCTTTGTCAAAGTAAGCACAAATTTAATCAACTAAATTTGAACTCAAACACCTACCTCAACGAGTTGTCGAACAAAGATCATCTCGGAAATGATGTTGCGAGGTAAATCCCCATATGAATTTGACGGAGAACGTCCGAGGTGGATCAGCCTCTCACACCGGCTACGGAGAGGAGAAGAAAGGCTCGACGATCACTCTATGTGGTGACGGCATTCTTCATCGAGGTCATGACATTCTTCGTGTTCTTCAACGTGGTAGAAAACGTTCTTCAAGAACATGGTTATTCTCTCCCCAGACTCCACACAACGAACCATCCAAAAATAAATTAAGACTTTCTTTTAATTTATTCTCACATGCCATCATTTTTAAAATTCAAAAAAAAACTAATTCAATTAATTAATGAGTCCAATTAATTGAATAAGGTGTGTTGGCATTCAATAAAAGAGAGAGAGAAGGCAAAACACTTATGGGGGGGGTTTCCAACATTTAAGAGGGGGGTTTGGGGATTTGAAGGGGGTGGGGGATCATGGGGCTCCACCTCACTATTAACCTCATATGGGTGGTTAGTTCCACCCAACCTCCATCCTTAGGATTTTAATGACTTAAAAGAAATAAAATTAGTAGCACAATTTTATTTCCCTGTAGTCTTAATCCACAAAAAAATAACTATTCCCGAGAAAATTTAACTTTGGAAAATGTCTTCTTAAGAAATTATTGGTGTTGCGGTTTCAACGGTGCCCTTGGATTTTGATTCCGAGCATCAGTTCAAAAGCTAGAAAAACTCGCTCGCTCGTTCACTGAACGTACCTGAGCTAAACTTCGGAAATTGATTCTGGGCACACTGGGCCTTGGAATCAGGTGCCGTCAGAATCCACAGACTCGCAAAATTCCATAGAAATTTAAAAAAAATTCGTTGAAATTTCCAGGTCTTTACATTGAACCCCCAAATAATGACGATAAAACATACCTTATATCAAAGATTGGTCGATAGAGCTTGGTCGCATCAAAACAGAGTGAAACCAATCTGAGGAAGAAAGTTTGATTGTGCAACTCCTATGAGAAGGAATTGGATGTTCGAGCGTCTCACAACCTATAAAAAGGATAATGAATTAGGTTGGAAGATATCCCATCTGTTTAGAAGATTTAACGGAGCGACGTTTTAAGATATGCTTAATTTCCTATTAAATACAGATAGTATTAAACCACACTGTTGGACCAAGTAAAAACATCCCGAGCCATGGGAATAATTAATATAGGATTTATGGCCTTTGAATCGGCCTTAGAGTTTTTAAAATAAGCCTTTAAATTCATTTTATATCAAAGGAAAGGTTAAAGGGTCGAAATTATAGAAAGCTGGAAACATTGTTCATGAACATAAAATTTGGAAAATGAAAACACTATTCATGAACCTCACTGTTAGAACCTAACCGATATAACACTATTCATGATCCTCACCATTAGAACACTATTCATTAACCTCACTATTAAAACCTCACCGATAGAACACTGTTCAAGAACCTGGCCGTTAGAAAATAGTTCATGAACCTCATCGATAGAACACTATTCACAGAACTCAAAATTTGGCATTGGAAAGAGAGGATACAATTATAGTTTATTGATAGATGTGTTAACTGATGGAACTATTCATAGAATTGGATGTTTGGAAAAGGAAAGAGTGGTTTCCGTTAGAACTCGCCATTGGCACTGTTCAAAAATGGTTACCGATGCATTGTTTACAACTATCTACCATTGGAAATGTTCACCGAGGGTCACTGATGCTACTGTTCATAGAAAGGGAAAATATGAAAAGTGTTGTGGATAAGTCACCTTGACCTCTCGGAACACCTCAAACACTATATTTTCATAAAGGAATGGACAGGATAGTTCCAGGACATTAAATCAGATACCACTCAAAATATTCTCATCTATGAGAATTCAAAACCCACTTAATGTGAAAACGAAATGAGGTCTGAATAACCATCCATCAAGATACCTCTTAAAATAGATCAAGCCAAAAAATCAACAGAGGGATCCATCTCATAACCATGATTGGTTTATAACCACAAAGGCTACATCAATACATGAGAAGAGTTAATCATTAAACAACTGTGGGTATGAGCATGTATCTATGACTCATGTTTCCAAGTACTCTCCTCTATGTCACCATGTCGCTGCAAGACATGATCCAAGGGGATAGAACGCCCATGCAACACTATCTCATTACAGTCTTGGATCTCCATAGGTCACTCTTCAATGGTTTCATCGTCATAAACATTGATCTATCCCCAATCTATGACATGAGTGTCATCATGTAGATAACGGCGGAGCATTGATACATGGAAAACATAATGTATCCGACTCACTTGTGGGGGAAGTGAAACTCAGTATTCCATAGATCCAACATGAGCTAACACGTTAAAAGGACCAACAAATAAGGGAGAATGATTACTCCCATGACCAAAACTTCCCTGTCCATGACAGGGAGTCACCTTCAGAAACACGTGATCCCCAACATCAAACTCTAAGGGTCTCCTCTATTGATCGACATATGATTTCTGATGACCTTGAGCTGTCTTCATCCTCTCAAAAATCACCTGAACCATCTCTATTATATTCTGTACTAGTTCCAGTCTGAAAATTGATGACTCTCTGACGCCATTCTAGCACAATGGAGAACATCAAGGTCGGCCATAAAAGGCTTCTAATGGTGCCATACTGATGGTGGAGTGAAAAATATTATTGTAAGGGAACTCCATTGTTAGGAAAACTAGGCTAGATACCCTCAGAGGTGGGGGGGTGAATCCGGGTATGACAAATTAAGACAACTGCCCCTTTTAATCTTTTTTTGTTGTTAGAAAAAACCCTCTTCTCTCTTCTTTCTGATGCAGAGTATGAATAAAACATAAAGAGTTCATAAGACACAGTGAATTTTTATTTGGTTCACCCTCACTGGGCTACATCCAAGGAGAATACAATGGTAGTGTTTCGATGTACCAATTCCAATATAAGCGCAATACTATTTACAAGTTTGAAGTGGACTCATTGTCCCTCCTGGTTTACAACCATTCACAATTTGAGAACTCACTACTCTCTCAACTGGAGTGAGATCACTACTTCTTCAGAAGATCCCCTCAAGGTTTATAGACCTATAGGTCTCTTCATTTTCAAGAAATAATGCATCCTCAATTGTTGATAGATGCTCTATTGAAGTTAAATGTTCATGCACTGATGAATACCGCTTTACCATAGATGTTCTGGGAAATTTATAACTTTCACAAAACCCTAGGGTGACTTGTGTTCCCCTTTAACTAGTGCACATCCTCTACCATCATTGTGGAAAAACCAACTTGCATGCCACACTTACGTACCACACTAGCGTGCCAAAATTTCTCTCCACAATGCTTGCACGACACACATGCGTGATACACATGCGCAGGACGCTTGAATTCCCCACTTGCGGGGTACACATGTGTGCCACAATTGCGTGGTACACTTGCACAGTACACTGGCATGGTACACTTGCATGCCCCACATGTGCACACACTGAACATGCACGTCACTTTCACATGCACGTTCAAAGCTTGGATTTTATCTATGTGTTGAGCTCGTTAATAAACTAGGAGAGTAACTGTCTATTTATAGGCATTTTGATGACTTGCGCGCCACACTTTCATGCCACACTTGCACTCCACACTTATGAACCACTTTAGGACGTACGCGCCTCTTTCATGCCTTTACCATATTTTGATATGATGATCTTGAAATATGACTTGTGTGCCACAATTGTATGCCACTTTTGGACTTGCGCACCACATCATCTTTGGAAAATTTTTGAAGTTCTGAATTCGAAACATTCCTAGTGTAAAACATTAGAAACATCATTAACATAAGAGCACAACTCCTTTTACCAAAAACACTTTTCCCCATTCTCCTGGAAAACCCGCTTTGTCAACAGTTTGATTCATTGAGACTTGCTTTGTCAAAAAAAACAACATGGAGTCCCACATTGTCAACAAACACAATAATCTAAAAAATTCTTCAATGATACATTGAGGGATCTTTTCCCCACAATCTCTCCATTTGGGTTTGTTGACAACTCTTCTCAAAACAATTCTCCATTTATTGATAACTCAATAAGGCTTCATTCATTTTCAGCCACCATTCACCTCTTGTGATACAGATAGTGGTCAAAGATTTACTCAAAACATACTCTAAGCCCTCATGAGAAATTCTCTTCATGAGAAACAAGAGTATCATGAAAAGTTCATCTTTGAGTTACTTCGTTTCTGACACCACTTTTGATACCAACTTGATACCAAATAAAATTTTCAAACCAACCTGATACCAACCACACTTCTACTTGTATCATAATCCTCAGCTGTCGTGATATCTATTCTATGATCGATCACGTCTAGAATCATCTGATTTAAAATGGTCCCTCTATATAATTGATCTCCCCTATCTCACTACTCCTCCTATCAGTTTCTCCCCATTTCATTTACAAAGACATTTTATCCCATCATTAGCCACAATATCTCTCCATTTATGAGTCACTATTTATCCCGCTTTTTCAACGAACCCAATGGTTGTTCTTTTTTGGTATAAAACATTGGAAAGAACACAGATTAACACAGTAGATAAAAACAAACAATACCATGGAGAGAGGGGGTGGTCCCACATCCACACTTTTCAAGTGTGGGAAGTCAACTGGACTCACAGATCCAGTTGATGACTCTCAAAAGCTTCTTTGGGTAAGGCCTTTGTCAGAATATCTGCAACCTGTAGATCTATAGGCACATAATCCTAGTTCACAATCGCTTGCTCCACCTTATCCTTGATGAAATGATATTTTTTCTCAATGTGCTTTGTCCTTGAGTGATTAAATAGATTTTTGATAAGATTGATAGAACTTGAGTTACCAAACTGGATTTTGATCGGAGACTTCACTTCAACTCCCATATCGTCAAGCTGCTGCTTCATCCATAATAACTGTGTGCATGCTTGAGTGTCTGAAATATACTTATCCTCTGTGGTGCTCAAGGAAATTCAATCTTGTTTCTTGTTTACGCAAGAAATACACAATCTACCGAGATAGAATGCACCTCCGGATGTCGATTTTCTGTCGTCTGCTGATCCAACACAATCTGCATCTATATATCCCAATAACTCTGGCTGAGATTTGTCATTATACATCAGACTGAAATCCACAGTGCCTTTGATATAATGAAGTATTATTTTTATTTCCAGCAGGTGGATTTCCTTTGGATTGCATTGGTAATGTGCTGCTTGGCATGTGGCGAAAATAATATCAGGTCTTGTTGCTATTAGTTACAGTAAACTGTCAATAATTTGCCTATATTTAGTGATATTTAATACCCTACCACAATCATCTTTTGATAATTTCATCCGATTAGCAACCAGAGTTTTCATCTCCTTGGAATTCTCTATTAAAAACCTTCTCATAACCTCCTTGGTGTATTTGGATTGAGAAATGAAAGTTCCATTACATCCTTGTGTCACTTGTAGACCAAGGAAAAATGTCATCTCACTAATCATTAACATATCGAACTCACTTTTCATGAATTTAGAAAACTGTTTGCACTGAGCTTCATTTGATCCGCCAAATATTATGTCATCGACATAAACCAGCACCATCATCCTTTGATTACTATTATTGTTGATGTAGAGATTCTAATCAACTCCACCACATTGAAATCCAAGATTCTTCAAATACTGATCCAGCCTTGACTACCATGATCCTGGTGCTTGTTTCAACCCATATAGTGCTTTCTTTTACCAACAATCATTATTATCATCTTCATGAATGAGAAACCCCTCTGGCTGCTCAATGTACACCTCTTCTTCCAGAAACTCATTCATAAATGATGATTTGATGTCCATCTGGAAAACTGTGAACTTTCTTTGCACTTCTTTGGGTAAAAATAATCTGATTATCTCCATCCATGCAATCAGTGAAAATGTCTCATCAACATCACTACCCTCTATTTGTGTGTATCATTTTCCCACCAGTCGTGTTTTGTTTTGAATCACTGTTCCATCATCATTCATCTTGTTGCGAAAGACCCATTTAGTCCCAATGACGTTCTTATCTTCTTGCCTCAAAACAATCTCCCACGTCGGATTCTTCTCAATTTGATCTAGCTCTTCATTTTGGCTCACCCTGTGATAGTAAAGATGTCTACTATAGTGATTTCATTCTTCCTGTCTGAACAGGAGCTGATTGATCACCAATGTTATTCTACCTATCAATTTCAGCTTGAATCCTTGGCTTTTGTGTAGATACAGATTTTACTTCCTCATGCTCATCATCATTATCTTCTTCTAAATCAACATCATCAACTTCTTCTCCCCTACGTTTCTCTCTAACTCATCACTATCATCAATAAATGTTTCACTACGCTGTTGAATGATCTCCTCATTCTCTACTATAGTGAAATCATTGCTCTCAACTACTTTTCCCTGACTTTTGTTAAATCATTTATATTCCTTACTTTTTCCTGAGTAGCCAAAGAATATCCCTTCATCTCTTCATGACTCATATTTTCTATGTTTTTCCTTATTGAGGATAAAACACTTGCTTCCAAATATATGAATGTTTTTCACCATTTTCTAATTTCCATACCACATCCCTTATAGAGTCTTTCCTTCTTTCGGACACAACAAAGCCCTGTTAAAAATTTAGAACGATGTCAAAATTGCTTCCCTCCAAAATTTCTCTGCTAGGTCTTTTTCAATGAGCATCATTCTGGCCATGTTATTGATGGTTTGATTTCTCCTTTAAACCACTCCATTATGTTGGGGAGTTCTTACTGAGGAAACATGATTCCTTATCCCATGTTTCTCAAGATAGCCTTCCAACTGACTATTTGTGAATTCCATACCATTGTCAATACGAAGCTTCAAAATTTTCTATCCAGACACCTTTCACGCTCCCTCCGATACTATTTTAAGTAGATGAACACAGATGACTTATGGGAAATAACAAACAACCATGGAATTATTCTATAGTCATCAATGAAAAGAACATAGTACCACATTCCGTCAATTGCTCTAGGTGTGATAGGACCACAAACTTAATCATGAACCAATTTGAGCACTCTTGTTCACATCTTTTCCTTTTCCTTATACGTCTTTCTGATAATCTCCCATTTTTGGAATGCATCGCATGTGTGAGTATGACCAAATGATAGGATAGGGAGGTCTCTTGCTAAATCACACTTCACCAAATATTCTAGGGATATAGGGAAAACATGACCAAGTCATTTATGCCACAACTTGTTTTCTTCCTCTCTGGACAGAAAACACATATCTTCTTCTCCACTTACCTGGTAGAGATTTCCCTTTACTCTTTTTCCCTATAGAACTATTGCCCCGTATCTTCCTTTGATGACACACAACTTCTTAGTAAACCTTATAAAATGTCCTAAGTCACATAGTTGACTGACGCTGAGCAAATTGTGACTGAGTCCTTCTACTACTAAGTCATCAGCAAGTCTCATCTCTTTTCCCCCAAACTTTTCCTTTCCTGCGCCATTAATATTCAAGCCTTCATCATTTACAAACATGTAAACTCTTTCTTTATCATATTTATTTCCTATAACAAGATCTTTATTACCTTTCATGTGAGATGTGCAACCACTATCAAGGATCCACACACCAGAGCGATCTGATGATTTATGGGCAATTTCTGCCACCATGACCTTCTCATCCGTCTTCATTTTAGTCCATATTTTTTCCTTCACACTAGGAATTGATTAAGAATTCTATTCTTTCTTAGAGTATTATGGACCAGCTTCATCTAGCAAAGTTGCAAATCTATTTTTCATTTTTAAATGACCGGTTGGTTTATTGATCTGCTGCTTCTGAACATTTTTATTCTAATTTGGCACATTTCTCGGTATGGTCAAATTGAAATACCCACCCATGTGCCCAAATCCTCTACACCAAAAATAGTGTCCTTCAAAATATGTTCTGGAGAACCGTTATCTGTTTGGCTTCAACCTTTGTTCTTGTTCCCTTCAATATCTCTTGGCTATGGAACACACATACTGTGAATGTCTCATCTTTCCACAACAATAACACCTAATATAAGGTTCATTCCTTCATGTTAATTATGCACAATGATTTTCCACTTGGGATCTCTAAATATTCTGATTCTTCTTTGTGCCCAAATCATCCTTCAATATCGAGATGGGTGCGTGTGGTCTAACTTCAATTTTCACAGATTTTTTATTATGATCAAGACCTGAATCATCCTTAACATATGAGATCCATTACTGCTTCTTTCCTAATGAAAAACTAGGATCCTCTTTCATCTTTTCAATATTTAGAATGACCTTTCTTCCCATGAATGTGCTGGGAATCAAAGGTTATTCTTGGTCTCTAACTTTTCTCCACAGATATAAAACTTCCTCTTCAAGCTCGTTGATACGCTTGACATGATCTATCCTTGTGTTTTTAAGCCATAAATCTCCCTTTTTTGTTCTTCAATCTTGATTTTATACTCACTAACTGATTCTGAGTTATCTGGTGTTGATGAATTCAGTTTCTCAAATTCATCAATCAACTCAGTCTTCTCTTCTTCCTGCTTCTGCATATAGCGTTTGGCATCAGGAACAAATTTGTTAGAATTCTTTGTTTTGGCTCTCCAAGCATCTATCCCCTCAAGAGCAGCCTCTAACTCATCTTGCATATCTATTCTTACTTCAACTTCTTCTTCTTTGTCACCTTTAGTTTCATTCTTCTGCTGAGAACTACCGACCACTACCACCATAGCATTTTCTCCATGATCTTTACCGTTCTCTATCCCTTCATACTCCTCAGCCTCAAACTCATCTAAACTGTCACATTCTTATGAAAGGAGATTTTTCTTCTTAAATAAAATTCTCTTGAACTATTTCTTTCCTTTCCCAATGGTTTATGACTTTTTCTTGGGAATTTCATCTTCGTTGACATCATCATCTTCTTGGAACTTTTTAGGAAACCTTGCTGCAAGATGACCAACCTTCCCACATCAAAAATAGGCTTGTATAAGATTCCCTTTAAACATTCCTTTTCCTCTTTGATGGTTTGATGAGTGGAATGACATCACCTCATCTGTCTCTTCTTCTTCCTGAGAATCTTCAATGGTGAGCTTCTTAATTTCATTGAACGCAACTTCTATAGATTTCCCCTTCCCCACAGCCTTGTTATCATCATTTCGCATTTCAAATGCAACTGAGGTACTGTGTAAATTGTCCAATGTTCGCTCCTTTGGATCGTTATCTTCTAGTACTGAAACCTTTGGATTGAACCATGGTGGAAGTCTCCTCAAGATTCACATTACGATCATTATATTTTCAATGACTTCTCCCAGACCTCACGTATCTTCCACAAAAACATTTATCCTATCAAATAATCCATCAACAGACTCATTCAGGTTCATTCTTATTTATTCGTACTTGTTCCATAATACATGAAGCTTTTCTTCTCTGACCTTTGTATCTACTTCATATATGTTCAACAACTTTTCCCACATAGCATGTGATATTTTTCATGACATCACCTAGGTATATATAGCATTGGATAGGGCTCCTCCCAAATCATTGATTCCCTTTGTGTCAGCATACAATTCTCTTCTCTTAGCTTCTGATAATGCACCGCTATTAATATTAGCTTTGATACTCTGAATTGCTGTTGTAAACACATCCATTCCCAAAAATTGGATATAGTGTTGCATATTATTCTTCTATAGCTGAAAATTGTTCCCGTCAAATATCGAAATCCCATTATGATTACTGACCTCGATTTGAGAGAGAAACACTTATATCAACATTTCCCTCTGATCCCAATTGTTTGGTCCACTAGGCCAGATACTCTGAGAGGGGGGGGGTGAATCAGGGTATGAAATATTAAAACAACTGCCCCTTTTGATCTTGTTTTTCTATTTGAAAAAACCCACATCTCTCTCCTTACCGATGCAAAGTATGAATAAAACTTAAAGCTTGCACAGGACACAACACATTTTTACTTGTTTCACCCTCACTGGGCTACATCCAAGAAGCATACACCGTGAGTGTTCTGATGTACCAATACTACTATAAGTGCACTGTTTTATACAAGTTCTATATGGACTGACTATCCCACATGGTTTATAACCACTCCCAATTTTAGAACTCACAGCTCCCTCAACTAGAGTGAGCTCACTACTTCTTCAGAAGATCAACATACAATTTATTGACCTGTAGGTCTCTTAATTTTCATGAAATAATCCATACTCAACTATTTATAGTTTCTACATTGATGTTAAAAGTTCATCCACTGATGAAAACTTCTTTACCACAGATGTTCTGGGAAATTTCTAACATTCACAAAACCTTAGGGTGACTTGTGTGCCCCTTTAACTATTGCACAACCTCAACCTTCATTGAAGAAAAACTAACTTGTGCGCCACACTTGTGGGCCACACTAGTGCACCAAACTTTCTCTTTACCCTACTAGTGAGGAACACTTGCACAGTACACTTGTAGGGTTCACATGTGTGCCCCTCTTGCGCGGTTCACTTGCACGCCCCTCTTGGGCGGTGCACTTGCGTGCCCCTCTTGCACGGTGCACTTGCGTGCCCCTCTTGCGTGGTACACTTGCGAGGTACACTTGCGCACCCCACATTCACACACACTGAACATTCACATCACTTCCACTTTCACTTTAAGAGACTGTATTTTCTCTAATTTTTGAGCTCGTTAATGAATGAGGAGATTAGCCGTCTATTTATAGGCATTTTGAGGACTTGCATGCCACACTTGCACGCCACACTTGCATTCCACTTTAGGACTTGTGCACCTCTTTATTTCCTTAGTCGTATTTTGATATGATGATCTTGAAATATGTCTTTCATGCCACACATTCATGTCATACTTTCACGTCATACTAGCACGCCACTTTAGGACTTGCGCGCCACACTTGCGCGCAACTTTTAGACTTTCGCGCCACACTTGTGCGCCACTTTTGGACTTGTGCACCACATTTCCTTTTCCATGTTTTTAATGTTATGAATTAAAACTCTTCCTGGAGTACAATATTAGAATCCTCCTTAACATAAGAGCAAAACACCTTTTTCCAAAAACACTTTTCCCCATTCTCTAAGAAAACCCCCTTTGTCAACAGTTTGAGTCATTGAGACATTCCCTGTCAACAAACACAACATGTGGTCCTGAATTGTCAACAAACACAATCATATGAAAATTTCTTCATTGATACTTTGAGGGATTTCTTCCAAAAATCCACTAAGGGTATGTGCCTCATCCACAAACCAAAATCCTAGACAATAGAGCATAACATGTCTTCAAGAGTCTGGATGGTTCGCTCTATCTGACCATCCATTTGAGGATGAAAAGCGGTGCTAAGGCATAGTTGAGAACTGAAATCATGTTGGGGACCTCTCCACACCCTGGAGGTAAAATGTGGATCTCGACTAGAAATGATTGTCCTAAGGACTACATGAAGTCTCACCACATCCTCTAGATACTTCCTTGACAAAACATTCACTGAGTTTGAATCCATGATTGGTATAAAGTGGGATGAAATTGTTAATCGATCCACTACCACCCAAATAGCCTCACGTCCTCCTGGAGCTCGAGGTAAACTAGTAAAAAAGACCATTGATATTTCCTCCAACTTCCATAGGGTAATCTATAATGGCTGGAGCAGACCACCAGGAACACGATGTTCAACCATCACCTTCTGGAAGACCAAACATTGAGACACAAACTCTCAAACTAAATGCTTCATCCTAGGCCACCAAAACTGGCTCATCAAGGCTCAGTAAAACTTTTTCATACCAGGATTCACCACTAAATGAGATATATGAATCTCTCTGAGGACCATCTCACGCATTATCACGAGAACAAAAAGTCTTTCGTGATATAACACTCGGTGTTGTTTATCCTCAGACCACCCAACAGGGGCCTCCCCAGAAACAACTCGGTATCTCCAGACCTACACCTCTAGATCCCAAAACTGGGTCTCTTCCACCTACTTCATGAGATATTACTGCACCATTACCTAAAAAATACAACCTCTACCCCCAACTTCTCCCATATCAAGATGTAATGCAGACAGTTCTTCTATTACTCTACAGGAATCTCCTGATTCACGCACAACATCACTACGTTACTTTTGACTCAGTGCATTAGCTACAAAATTCACCTTTACAGGTGTATATGATATCTCAAAGTCATATTCCTGTATGAACTCTATCCACTGACTTGGTCTTAAGTTCAAGTCATGAAGGGAGAAAACATAACCCAAACTCTTATGATAGGTGAAAACCACAAAACGCTCACCAATGAGGTAATGTCTTTACAAATTCAAGGAAAACACCATGGATTCCAACTCAAGATCGTGAGTGGAATAGTTATGTTCATGGGGACATAAAATCTGAGACCCATAAGAAACAATTGATCTTTTCTATATCAGAACAAAACCCAACCCCATATGTGAATCATCGCAGAGAACATCAAACTAAACTCCCATAGCAGGAAGACAAAGAACTGGATAACTTAATAACTTCTCCTTTAGATACTCCAAAGCTACATGACACTGATTAGTCCATATGAATGCCTGATCCTTCCTGGTCAATGATGTCAGAGGAGTCACAACACATGAGAAATTGGCTACGAACCTCCTGTAGTAGACTGCGAGACCAAGGAAACTTCAAACCTTCGAAACTACCTTGGGGGATTCCCAAGACACAACCACTTATATCTTCGATGGATCCATAGATACTCCCTACTGGGACACAAAATTCCCCAAGAAATGGAATTCTCTAACCTAAAACTCAGACTTCGGAAACTTCCCAAATAGTTGATGTTTACGAAGAACTCCCAAAACTGTGTGTAGATTCTCTACATGATCCTCCTTAGACGTAGACTACACAAGGATTTTATAGATGAAAACTACCACGAAACATTCCAGGAACTCATGTAACACATCATTCATCAATCCCATGAACACATGTGGAGAATTAGTCATGCCGAATGATATTAAAATGAACTCATAATTCCCATGAAGAGAACAAAAGGTAGTCTTCGGGATATCCTCATCCTTCACACACATATGATGATATCCTGACAGCAAGTAAATCTTTGAGAAACAACTTTCACCGTTCAGTTGATCGAATAAATCATGAATCTGTGGAAGAGGATAGCGATTCTTTATCGTCACACTGTTTAAGCAACGATAATCGACACACAACAGCAACCTACTATTAGCCTTCTTCACGAACAAAACCAGTGCACCCCATGGTGACACACATGGCCGACCAAAACCGCACTTTAGTAGAACATCAAACTATATATGTAGCTCTCATAACTCAGAAGGGGCCATCCTATATGGATAAATAGAAATAGGAGATGCTCCTATTAGTAGATCGATCCCAAACTCGATATCTCGTCGAGGGGGTAATGCCACAACCTGTTCTAGAAAATAATTATTGTACTCTTCTACGACCATAGGAAACGCCAACTGCTGAAATTATTAAGAACTCAACATCATCTCAGCCATCACGGATGATAAGGATAGAATGCACCTATGACCCATATGAGGATCTCATTCTCCAACAAACACCACCAACTCTCCAACTGCATCGAACAAGATGAACTTCTTCCTAAAGCAATCCATGATAGCCTACGCTGAGTACAGCCAATCCATGTTGTGGATGAAATAATATGGTTGTATTAATAAAAATATGAAATCTCCCCAAGAGTGGTGTTTCCCCAACACTAGCTCATAGTTTCTACATACTTTGAAAAAGTCAGCTCAACCTCCAACTTGCATAGTCAACACCAAGGGCACTAGAAGCCTCTCTACCTCAAATCCCAAAGAATTGAAAATAGTAGGTGATATGAAGGAGTGTGTTTCTCCTAAATCAAACAAGGTATACACCAAGGTAGAAAACAATTAAAGGTTACCTCGATCGACATCTGGCTCACCTGGAGCTAGTAATGCTAGAGATTGAAGCTGAACACAACCTCCTCCACGACCTCTCTGACCCCGATAACAACCACCACCACAGCCGCGATCTTCTCTCTGAGGATGAGGAGCATCATGGGGTTATACTATGCCCGCCACATCTACCCTCTGTGGATCTATTGCTAGTGTAACCTGTTGCTACTGCCTCGACTGGAACTACTTCAATAGAGGAACCTAGAGTAGAGCACCTAGTGTCTAATGACTGCTCTGAATGTCCAGGCACTCCCGCTGCTGATGACCTCAACCACCACAAGAAAAACAAGCACCTAATCCCTTGGAATAGGATTTAGAGTTGCTACCTTTGGGGAACCGAGATGTGAAGGGCTGGGACCTACCCCCGGCTGAACAGAAACACTTCTGCCCTAAAAACTAGGAACCCCTGACCACAACTCTACTTCATGAGGAATCATGAAAATTCCCCTCTCATGATGATCCAGTCCTAGACAAATTTCTCTCGACAATATCTTCCCTCACCAACACCTCAATATATGTCTTCAGCATAAATGGGGTGGCCTGGAACTGGATCTCTGGAAGTAATGCATCCTCGAAACGCCTCGCCATGGCCTCCTCATCTAGAAATAGGTCTGAAGCATATCGTAAAAGGTTCTTAAAATAGATTCCAAACTCTTGCACACTAGAGCTCCTATGACAAAGGGTATGAATCTCCTAGTGACTAGATGAATTCGCAGTCTAAGAACGAAACTCGACTCTAAACTTGTATTAGAACTCCTCCAATGAGATAGATGACTCATTTCAATCCCTGAGGAACAAGAACCACCACTTCCTCAATACTCCACACAACATCGTCACCACCATGTACACCTAGTGCTCCTTCCGAGCATGGATCGAATTGAAGCTGATCTCGGCCTCCTCCAACCAATCTTCCATGATTATGTCTGAAACAAAACCCTCATACTTCTGTAGACTTTGTAACTGAAACTATTAGAGTATCTTCATCTAAGTGTCATCGTCTTCAACCTATACCCTACGACGATCTTCTTGGAAAACCTTCCAAACATCTTTTATGTGATCCTGAGGAGGACATCGACCCTGAGACATACCTATAAAATAACAAATAGTTAGGGATCCTAATCCAGGAATGTGGAAGACTCAACATTAATTAGGTAATTTATTTCTTTCATTTATATTAGGATAACTTATCATAAGGTCTACCAATTCAAACACAGGCACAAGGAAGAATGATGCGTGATCATTTCTTAGGTATCTATCCTGCAACCAGTATCACCTCATTTATTAACCATTATAAACATAAATGTCTATAAATCAGATCATAGGGGGGCCAAAACACCTATGTCTCAGCTGGTCTCTATTGTTTACCTAACTTTACAAACATGAATGACACTGTTTCCCCACCACCCCATACAACCTCACCTGTGCCGAACTCCAAACTCAGTCCTATCCCTCAACCAGAACTCTGATAACACTCTGTCATGACCCCCTCCCCACAAAGTGTACCCCTTCTGGGTCAGCAATGTGATAAGGGAGATAATAACCCCCAAGTCCCACCTCCATTAGTCCCCATGTTGGCGACTAGCACTGAGGGTATGGTAAACACACAAATGGGAGGCTTTACCCTCTAAGATAACACATGCGGTAGAGAGAGATAAGATTGACACCAACTAACTCTAACTAAGAATTAAAATATAAATGAAAACCCAAGTGCACATATGTAATGTCATGAAAAAGTACTACAACTGGAAGGGGAAACTGCAAGTACCCAAAAGAAAGTAAAAACAGCAGCAACCACAAGCCCGAGAAGCTCCTGCAACTCCAAGCTAGAAGAAACCAGCTTGATCTGCAACATGCTCTAATTGACCTGAAAAACAGTTTATATATACATAGGGTGAGTTTAACAGTATACTCAGTAGGATCATCCCCGAAGCCTCTCGTGAAAAATTAAAGAAAGCATGCTAAAGTAGAGTGAACAACCAGTGAAACTGACTCGGTACCTAAACAGGTATACTAAGTTGCCAACCTCACCACGAATACTCTCACCAAGTAACACATACGAGAGTTTATATTATTATAAAGATTATCAAGGGTACCTTGCTACTACTTCCCCTTTGGATTTTAGCTTTTCCCCAATGTCGCACGTCCTGAGCATCTCTCTCTAAAAAGGCATGCCTGAAGCTACCTAGGCGAAGCACCACAACATGCTCCTTGTGCAAAAAACCACCACGTCCACGCAAGAAAGTAACCAGATAGTTTCCAGATCCACCATAGCTCGCATAACATTTTTCATAAGTTAGGTATTATACCTCAATCCATTACATCCCATGCACTGAGTGAGGATCCTCAAGCCATCACATTCTATACACATTACACCTATAGTAGTCCTTAGGATACTATATCCATAATATATTTATGTGAATAAACACAATCCATTACAACCCTATACACACATGTATGGGGAAAACTAACCATTGTTCCTACCATCACAAGTATCTACCAAGAGAAGAGAGAAGGGCCAAAGGGGTATTCAACCATTCATCCTCCCATGAGAATGTTGGGGAAAACACCCCCCAGGGCTCAGAATACATAGGGTGTCATTTTCCCTTACTGAAACTGTGGAGTAGCCTATAGAAACAGAAAAATTACAGGATATACTATATCTCACAATCACACTATGGGAATAACCTAGTCTTATAATCAACTACAACTAACTTCTCTCGGACTCCAGGATGCCACTTCTAAGACTAGGTATCCTATAAGCACAAAACCATTTAAAGAGAATTAATACATTATTTCATTCCATTTTTATCAATTTCACTTTACATTAATTAAATATTTAAACATTAATTAAACAATAACTATCCCACATTAAATTTCATTAGTATCACACCCAATGTACATTTCTCCTTCAAATCACAACCTCATCATTGCATCCCAGCAAGCTCCAAACCCCATGGGTTAACATAATTTATTCAATTATTTATTTACAGAATTACTTTCCCATAATCCAAAGCATTCTACAAAAACATTCTATTCTACTAAACACACGGTGGCTCAACACGGTCAGTAGATGAACTACCCATAGAGTCTTTTCTTCCTATAGTAAGATTGTAGACCCATTCTCCCTTGAGATGCTAAACACGGAAAGAACGTGGCATAAATCGTGCATATTCACATCTTTTGGAAGATGGGAGAGTAAGACCAGCTACCTTGATCTGTGGAGAGAAGTATAGCACATAAATAACCAAAAGAATCAGCAAGCATCCAAACATTCACAACCAACTTGTTCCATTATCCCTTGTGTCCTCCCTGACACCCACATGCATTAATCGATGCATCTTTCCACTGTAGGCATTATCTACTACCATAATAAATAGGCCTCCCTACCCCCACATATCACAACATCTATCGTGGCTCATATAACAACACAATCTGGAGGAAAACAAACATTTTAACAATTTGGATCTTGGCCCTTTAACAATCATGTGGGCAACTCAGAACCCTACAAGAAATTATCTTTTATCAAACAACCAATTCTTTAATCCATCATGGATTAACCAATTTATTAATCATAGGTTCGAACATTGGGAAACCTAAATAGTAAGCTATCAAAAATAATTTAACATGCTCACTACACCATTTTGATTAAAATAAAATTATTACAAGAAGAACCTGATTCATTTAAATGCCTCTTTATCTTTATCCAAACCATAAATAATTAATTTTGGTTTATGTTATATTCCAATTTACATCAAGAATGAACTTCTATAAAAAGCAAGAATAGATATCACACTATGTAGAAAAACAAGAGGCAATAACATACGATCTATATCAATTTATTTATCTGGTTCAAATATTTATTATGTCAAAACCATTGTGATAGAGTGGGATAAAACATTCTAACAATACAGTTGCACATAAAATAAAAGATAAGAAATGAATCCATTACCTCAAATAGTTCCTGAATTTCTATATACGAGAATAGTCCACACAACGGGTCATGATCCTGCTCTCGCGAGAACTGCATCCACCTGAGGATGCCACGGTTCGACTGCACCATTTGAAACCCAAGAAAACTCTATTAGAAGCATGGAGATTATATACTATAATATGGGAAGGATAAACATGAGAAGATGACCCCAAAATAATGATGACAAAACATACCTTATATGGAAGATTGATCCATACAACTTGGTTGCATCAAAACAGAGCAGAACCAATCCTACGAGGAAAGTTTGATTTGTCAATTTATATGAGAAGGAATGGGATGTTCAACCATCTCATACCCAAGAACAAGGAGAAAGAATTAGGGAGGAAGATATCATGTCCCTTTAGAAGATTTAATAGAGCGATGGTTTAGGATACACTTAATTTCTAATTAAAAGTAGATCTCATTAAACCACATGGTTTGACCAAGTAAAAACATTTCGAGTTATAGGAATAATTAATATAGGAATTATGGCCTTTGAATCAGCCATAATGTCCTTAAAATAAGGTTTTAAATGCATTTTATGTCAAAGGAAATGTGAAAGGGTTGAAACTGTAGGAAGCTGGAAACACTGTTCATGAACTCAAAATTTGCATAAGGAAAAACAATGTTCATGAACCTCACTGTTAGAACCGCACCGATAGCACACTATTCATGAACCTCACCGTTTGAACATTGTTCATGAACCTTACCGTTATAACCTCACTGATAGAACATTGTTCATGAACCTCACTGTTAGAACATTGTTAATGAACATCACCGTTAAATCCTCGCCGATAGAACACTGTTCACAGAACTCAAAATTTGGCAAAGGTATGAGAGGTTACCGTAATTGGTTGCAGATTGAACTGTTCACTGATGGAACTGTTCATAGAATTGGAAATTTGGAAAAGGAAATAGAGGTTACTGTTGGACCTCACTGTTGGCACTGTTCAAAGAAGGTTACTGATGCACTGCTCACAATTGCCTACCATTGGAACTGTTCACTGAGGGTCACCGATGATACTGTTCACATAAAGGGAAAATTGGTAATGTGTTGGGTATAAGACACCTTATCCTCCCGAAACACCTCAAACACTATATTCTCATAAAGGAATGGACCGAAGAGGTCTGAACCATTATAATACATCATTCATATTTAGTATAAGGAATGAAAGGGATCCAATATTCTTTGACATGTAAAAAGTGGAGATACGAATAATTAAAGGATATTCATCCAAAATATCCCAAATAACCTCTCAACTAACAATTATTGGAAGGATCTAGGAGGGGAAATGATGATGAAAAGCTACAGAAAAATATGGAAAATATTCCAATGATCAACTATTTTAAACATGTAGTTAGAATGTTTATAACCTGGGTATGTGTCACATAAAAATATAAACTAAATTGGGAACTTGTAGAAGATGCACATAAATTATCTTTTTTTATTATACCATAAAAAATAATATTATCAAGATATGATAAAAAACATACGGTTTTATACTATGAAGAGGGAGATTGCAGGATTTATATTTAATGTGTAATATTTCAACAAGTAATTGATTAATGATAGGGGCTTAATTTTATGATCAAACCATTCCTCAAACTTGTATGGAAATCAGGAAAAATAACTATGTATTTCATCCTTGGTCACCCCAAGATACCTAAATCCAATGACATCATCTTGGGGATAGTTGCAAGCCTTAAATTGTCAGTGCTTTTCATTTCTATCAATGAAGATTTCTATGTTGACCAAATAATCGAGATATACATAATAGATGTGGTAATACTATATGGGGATCTTTTACCTAATATATTTGACCATGATCTTGGGTTTGCCTCGAATTTTTGGAGAGGAATTAAACAATCATTGGATACAATGCTATGATTAATCACTTCATATCATTGTAAAATTGATGTCCCAATTAAAAGGTCCATTAATAATCTAGAGGTTAGGCTAAAATCATAATAGGTGGATTAATAAAGATGATTAGATAATAAACTTCCCAAATTAGTCATTTCAAATAAAATCAGAATATATTCTAACATTCAAATCAAAAATTATAAGGCTCTATATGGAAAGGGGTGTTGGAATCCAACATGATTGGATGATGTTAGAAATATTAATTTTAATAGACCTCATAATATCCATGATATGAGAGATGTGGTTGAACCCATTCAATTACATTTGAAATCAATAAGGATTCAATGAAAAAATAATGCCCGCAATAATCAAATACACTTAGAGGTTGTAGGTGGAGACAAGGTGTTCCTTGAATATCCATTAAAGGTATTAATTAGGTATGGGAGAAAGGAAATTCATAGTCCAAGATGTATCATCCCCTTTGAAATACTTCATCACATCTAAGTTGTGGAATATCGACTAGCACTCCCACCTAACATATCCCATGTACATGATATATTCTATGAATGCCTCTTAATGATGTATATAGAAAACCCCTAAAATTTAAATAATCTAGAATTGTTACCCTTGGGGATTGATATTTGATACGATGAGTAGTTGGTGAAGATCATTGATCCTAAATAAAGTGTTCTATGAATCATGTGAACTAACGTAGTCAAAGTGTTATGGAAGAAAAATGGGAAGTAGAAGATGTAATGAATTAAAATTACACTTATATGTTATTATATAATAATTATAATTTATATGGTACATTATATGAAGGGGGTAATAACATAATGACATGAACATTTACAATCTATATTCTATTTGAGTAAATTAATGGCTTATTGAGTAATATAGTTATAAAAAACACATGAACTAATCTGTTCATTTTTTACAGATATGGTCTCTTAAATTTAAAATATCATTATTCATCTTAACCATTGATAGTGTTTCCATTTAATATTGACCATTAAGAATATTATATGTTAATGTTTATGATAAAGTCAAGTTTTTATAGATAGAATAATCAATGATCATAAATAATAGGATTATACCCTATGAATCCCATTGATAAGAGATTCTAGGGGAGATTGAATCACTAGGCTTTGACCTTGACCAAGCCTAATAAAATATACAAAAACTGTCACTTGAGATGAAAAAATTACAGAAGAAGTTCCATCTTATCAACATCATGCCCAAAACTATGATTATTGATGAACCCCAAGAAATGAAAACCATAACAAACCTCCCCCTAGGTTATATGCTGTTGTAAAAAGGTGATATGAGTCTAGACCCTAAAAATATAATTTTTATTATTTTAATTTTTATAAAATAAATGTTTTAGTTAACCATTTTTTATTATTTAATGTATTATTATATAATTTTTTCGAAAAAAATATGGTTTTTACTTAAAGAAATGAAAATTGTACTTTTCAGGAATACATTATTTCAATTAAGAAACTCTTTTTTCAAATTTTTTATTTTTATTAAATAAATGATATGTTGAAAAAATATTATTATAAGATAAAAATTATTTAAATATATATTATAATATAACTTGATGAAGCTCAATGATATTTTTATAAGGGTTATAAATTCGTTGATTTCTTAAAAACTAAAAATTTACATTAAATATCGTATTTTATTTAAAAGTATACATTCCCATATTTGAAATTTTATTTAAATAAAATAAATATTACACTTTGAAATCAACACATTAAAATTAGGAAATGTTGGATATTTTCATACTTTTCTAATATAGTAAAACTATTGGGTACAAATTATAAACGGTATATATATAATATTTATTATGACATCATAATATCGAAAATGTGATATAATAAATTCTATTAAAGGAATCCATTAAAAATATATATTTTTTCATTAAAACTATTTTTTTCTTATTTTATTTAGTTTATTATGTAATCCTTCAAATAATCATCCAAAACATAAATTATATTTTCAGATGATAAAATCAATCCCTTATTAAAATGACTCACCTCAACATCACCAATAGTATGTTTTAAAAACTGTATACTCTTTTCCTTGTAAAATATTTAAAAAATTCTCTTTGGGACAAACCATTGGCCAATAACATGTGATGTATTGTTTTTCATATAGAGTCCAAAATATATGTTTAGAAATTAATAATGATATAAACTCCCTTTTTCCATGAATACCTATCAAACCTCTCAATAATCTTCACTTAAAACCCATTTAGTTTGATGTTCCTCTCACATTACCTCTATAAATCATTACCATTATATTCAAAATCTCTTAAAAATCCCCTTTTAAACTTTTAAATGAATCCCATTAATGTAAGGGGATTTTCCCCCCACCCCTTCATTCAAGTACTTCCATTTTATTATGGATATTAATTTCTAATATTTTCTATTTAAATGTGTCATAACATATCCACATTACCTTCCTTATGTTTTTCAATTAATGAGAGACAACCTTCCCCCCTCATTAAAAAAATCCATGAATCGATGTTTAAACATGTTTTATTGATGAAAATATCCTTTATTTTTCCTTGAGATGTTTTTTGGAGTGAATACCCATCCCCATTTACACAAAATGATATTGAATTAGAAATAAACATCCTTAATTGATTGAGGAATTACATGTATTTGACCTACACACCAAATATAGTGTTCTAAATGGATAAACCACACTCCCTTATGGTCTGATCTATGTGGAACACAAATAAATATACATAATATGAATATGATAGGTGGTCCTTGAATTATATATTCGTATAATGAATTTGTTATTTTTTTATCTCATGATGTACCTAGTATGATGAATGGTAGGCTATATAAATAACACAATGTTATGATATATCTATGGTTATCCTTGACTTATACTTATGATTTAATATTTATGAACTATAAAAATTCTTATTTTTCAGTGATGTATTCATCTTATATCATGCTTAAATGTTAATAATTATTATTATCAACAATTTTATATAACCATGATAGGCCTATATACCAAGAATTATTTCATTCATCATGTTATAGTTTGATGATCACCATATTGGGATTTATAGCTCACTCATTTCTTATGTATGTCACCAGATAATAATGTAAAGTGTTAAACGGTTAATGTAATATAATGTCATATGATCAAGATTTTAAATAATTTCATTGTATCCATGTTCCATGTTATTATTATATGTATCAATTTTATTGAAGAAAATATTCCTATAAATCGTCTAAATTGAATTATATGTATATTTATGTAACAAAGAATTAATTTTGGTACAATAATGATATGGGTTTTCATAATTAGTTAGTGAACTTGTACTTACACTACCTTACTATTGATTTGGGATTTTGATATATAGTGATAAACCAAAAAAGGTAATTTGATGCATCCTCGTAAAAAACGGTGATAGCTTATTCATTGAAGGAATTAGTGGTACATTGAAACATTACAAAACACATGATTTGCAGTTAGATGTGTTTATTTTTTAATTATATATATGGAGTCATTATCATTTAAAAGAAAGTCGTGATATATATACTGCTAATTATTGATTAATTTATATATTCACACAAAGAGAGTAGAATATGAAAAATTATATATGGTTCAGGTTGATTAATGATTTCATCTTCTAAATAAATTACCACCTTGATAATGAAAAGAGGAGGTAGATTCTATGAGTCAAAAGGATCATAATAGTTTTTCTATAAAAAGGATCCCAAAAGATCCATTATTACTGGATTTTCAAAGGGTGGATTTGGATATCCTATTAGAAGGATAGGAATTATATATATATTAAACAGTATTTCAAACATCTATATTTTTAAATATAAATGATGTAAAAAATAACGATATTTATCTATAAATGAACATGAGAAATATTTCTTAATTCATCAAATATTTTGGTGGAATGATATGATTCACAACCGTGTATGCCCCTCACCTATACCGTATTTGAAGAATGATTTAATGGATGAAGCACATAGTTCTCCAATTTATTTATTTATTTATTTTTGCCCAAAATGTCCAAGCCACAAATTATTAGAAAAAAGAATGTAGAAGTATGAAATATTGGATCATATTATAATCACTTTCATGCAAAGAAAGTAAAATAACAGGGAGGTCTTCATACCAGGTAATGCCTTGACTTAAACCCTTGATTTCTAGGACATCTGTCACCGTGATTGCTTCTTGATAAACAAGTGTAATGATATAGTTTAGATCGATACATGAACAGATGTATTCCATCCAATGGGTAGTAATCAGCCATGCAAGATGTATTGTGCCATTCCAAAATGGCTGCATTATGGTAGACGAATCACATTAAATCTATATATTTTCCCAACCAAAGCGTTTGGAGAAGGCAATAGCTTGAATTAAACTCATCATCTCAGTATCAAGAGAGGTGGTGATGCCGCAGCTACCCATGAAGCATCCAAGGATCTGACCGAGGTGATTCCTGAAGATAGCACCACAACCTTCAGGGCCCGAATTGCCATTGGAGGCACCGTCAATATTAACATTAATCCATCCAGGGAGAGGAGCATACCAGAACACTTCCATAGTACGATGAGGTTGAAAATAAGTTCCATTAATCCAAATATGCCATAGGATTTCATATTCATGAAAGGTGTTGTGGCAATGTCCATTTTGCATTAAAGAGGATTCCCGTTTGGAAATGAGGATCCACATGTGACTTGAGTTTTGATTGAGTGAGTAATTGTTATGAAAAATAGCATTCTGATCATACCAGATTACTTGATGTAGTTCAACAACCGCATCTAGGAAGAGGTTATTGATTTGGTAACAGTCGCCCATTTAAGTACATTTTTTAGTTGAGTCTTAATACATTCAAGAAAGAACCATCTGCAACAAAAATTTCAATAATATAGTTCCCTAGCGCAGCCATAGTGGCACAAGAGAGAAAAATATGATTCACATCTTCTATATGTTGATTACAGAGTTTACATTTCAAATAGAGCTGGATTCCAAAATATTGAAGAGAAATCTCTATGGGAACTCTATTGTGAGAAAGCTTCCATATGATATTGAATCTTGAAGGCTTTATCCAAGGCATGTTAATATGTTTTATACACTTTAAGTCACTTTTTGAGTTACAAAAGTAATGATTGTAAAGAAGTTTAGAGTTAAGCATGCCATTATTGGAAGGTTCCCAAATTAAAAAACCATTAGTATTTGAAAAAGAGTAGTTTTCAATTACATTTAGTATATTTTTAGGGAGATGATCATAATGAGAGTTTAAAATATCTTTAATGGAGAAATTATTATTCTCATGAGTTTGATCGGGAGAAATCATTGTAATTAAGTTCATGCTAGTCCAGTTATCTATCCAAAATTTCATGGAGGATTTCTAGGAGACCATCTATCTAGAATTATTCCTAATATTGGAGTATGAATGTCTGATGGATGGACAGATAGAGGAGTTAATTAAATTTGAGTCTCCAGTCCTAAGTTTTTCATGAAATCTATTTTTGAGGAAAGTAATAGATTTAGAATTATTATGAAGAATGTTCCATGTGAGTCTGGCTTGAAGAGCTTCATTAAAATACATAATATTTTTTATGTCGATACCTCCTTTTTCAATAGGCTTGCAACAAGTTGACCAGGTAACAGTCACAAGCTTTCTTTCAAGAGTGCTTTCAGAACAAATGAAATTTTTTATAGCAATGTTCATTTTTTTGATAAGACTAATCGGCCATTTATAGACCATCATACACTAAACAAACTTAGAAACAATGGTGAATTTTACCAGGAAAATCATGCTCACCATAGAGAGAGATTTACCTTTCCAATAAGATAACTAGATTAGAACTTGGTCAACTATTTTGGCAAGGCGTCAAGATTTGAGTCATCCCTAAAAATTGGGAACACCAAGGTAAGTAAAGGGAAGAGTAACTTTTTTTAGACCTATGTCACAATTAATGTTAGATTTTTCTATTTGGGGGAATGTTCTTCCCAAATAAGATGTAGTATTTTTCCCAACTTATGGTTTGTCCAGAAACATATTCATATGGAGAGAGAGTTTGTTTGAGGTTTAGAATGTTTATTTTATCACTATGAAGGAAAAGGATGATGTTGTCGGCATAAAATAGTTGAGTGGGGGAATTTTCATTCCTAGTGATGTGGATAGTTCTTAGTTTATTCTGGTCAACTAATCGATTGGGCGGGCGGCTAAGATAGTTTTCTGCTATCGAGAAGAGAATGGTAGAGAGAAGATCACATTTTGTGACACCTTTGGTGCACTTTAAGTAGCCCTTGGGAGAACCCTTGATTTAAATTGAGATAGATGTCGAACTGAACAATGTTTTTATTGTAGTAATGAAAGAAACACTCAATCCAAAACCTTGAAGAACAATGAAGGTAAATCTCTAGTCTTTAGTGTCAAAAGCTTTTTTAATGTCCAATTTAATAGCAGAGTTACCACCTATGTTAGTTTTATTCAAGTTATTGACACACTCAGTGCAAAAACAGATACAGTCTTGAATAGATCTACCCTTAATAAAACCAAAATGGTTCCAGGTGAAAATTTTATTTGTGATAGTTTAGTGTCTATTGGAAATGATCTTAGTGATTATTTTATAAAGGGTATTGATAAGGGAAACATGTCTAAAAAAATTTCTCAGAGGCATTATCCACTTTTGGGATCAAGGATAGGAATTGAACATCAAGAGAATGTGGAAGAAAACCATTAGAAAAAAGGGGTTGGCAAGTTTGAGAACATCGACATGAATCACATCCCAATAGTGCTAAAAACCATTACTGAAACCATCAAGACCAGAGCACTGTCGGGATTCAAACTGAAGACAGTGTCTTTGATTTCATGATCCATTGGAGTGTTGAGGTGGAATGTGGTGTCTTCAGTAGTGACTATATTCGGATTGACCTCAAGAATGATATCTATGTTGATATCAGGACCATTGAATATGGATTCATAGTAGGAGATAATGTGATGAACAATGTCATCTTCATTATCAAGAAGTTTTCCCCATCATTTGAGAAGGTTATCAGTCAATAAGACTTCCAGATTCGTTGAATAAAATTATAGAATTTGTATTTTTGTCACCAAATGACAGCCATTTAACTTTAAACATATGTTTCCTCTTGTTTTACTCAAAATTTATTAAAGATCTGAGCTTAATCGCAAGGTTTATTTCTTGAGTCTGTTCAGTATTGAAATCAAAAAATGTTTTATTGTTTTGTAATTAATTTAGATCTTTCTCAAGAAGAAGGATTTCATTGTTATGTTTTTTTGGATTTGGTGCTACACCAACCTCTGGGAGTATGTTTGAGGTGATTTAGTTTAACAGAGCAAACAGAGGAATCGTTGTTGTGAAACATTGAAAACCAAAGGTTTTTTATGGTATTGGTGCATTCATAATTTGAGATCGATGCATTGATAAATCAGAAAGGTAACAAATATCTCATGCCTTTTTTGGAGACATTGACAAGGATGGGATGATGGTCAGAGTTCAGCTTGTGAAGAGTGGTGCTAGAGATAGTGTCCCATTTATCTAAGGCAATAACATTTGTGAAAGATCTATCAATCATAGAGGCAACCACTCTATTATAATGTCTTCTATACCAAGTAATTATCGCACTAGAGTGATTAATTTCAATTAGATTTCTATCATCAATTGAAGCTTTAAATTCTCTTGTGGAAATAGTAGCACGGGAGGGACCAATTTTTTCACTTGAGTTTAGAATAGCATTGAACACTCCAATAATAAACCATGGGTCATTAATATTGGTGTCAAAATATGATTTTTCATTCCAAAAAAGGTATCCTTTCTTGATATTTGTTCCTAGAAAAAACAAAAAAGAAGAATAAATAGGAATTATCTGTGGTAAAGTTGCAGATGAACATTTGATCAGAAACATTTAAGATATAGACATTTTGTAAGGAAAAGTGTGAAAAAGTCCATAGAGTCTCAACATTGTTGGAATTATTTATTACACTAATAATAGAGTAGTTATGTTGGAAAAATTAGAATGTTTTCCAAAAAAACTTGTTTTCGGTTCAACAATAGCAAATAATAAAGGATGATGTGTGTTCACCATTCTTTTTAGAACTGTGAACATGTCAGAGTTTGCTATACCCAGCCAATTCTAGAAAATAATCTTCATTTAAAACTATTCTTGGAGTTATAACTCCCTTGTTTTCCCCTGAATTCGTATTTCTAGAAGAACTTCTTACCATTTGAGCATTGTCACCATTAGTGATTTGTTTGTATGTCTTTTTATATATCTCAGGAGGAATGTTTGAAATCCTAACATTCCTCTTTGTAATGTTAGTAGAACACGTGGAATTTTTATTGCACGGAACCGAAGAGTTAACATTTTTTTAGCAATCAAATGTTCAGTATTCTCAAGAATTTAAATGTTATTAATAAGAAGAGAACCATCAATATAAATGCTTGCAGAAAGGGGAGCAGGTGTACCTTGACCTAGGGAATTTTTGTCCTGCTGTGAAGCAGCACGAGATATCTCTTTTTGTTTCCTTTGATCCTCCATCTCCTTGGTGTCAATAAAGGGACATTGGGGCTATACAGGATCTATACCAGGTGGAGAGTACTCCATCTATTCAGTGGGATATATAGCATCTTTCTTGACTGGAACAATAGCTTCACTATGTTCCTGAAATTTTGAAGGGCCCTTTACCGAGGGAAAGGTTCCCTCTGCAGGTGGAAATGAAGATTGTACAAATTTCATATGTTTGTCTTCAGATTCATCACTGTTATTTGTGGACTGAGCCTCAGTATTAACTGTCTTCTGTTTAGTAGGCAGATTTTCTGGTTTAATAGTGCATTTATTGGTGTCTAGAGTTTGAGTGGTGTTAACAGTGTGATTTTCTATAGTGGGGCAAGAACTTAAGTTGGTTTTCTTATTAGTAATTTCATGCTTCAAATCTATCCTAAGAGTATCATGTAGGGTGCCCTAGATTTGTCTAGTTTCCAATTGATCCTTCATATATTTCTCAGTAATTATTCCAGGTGAATCAGTTTCATGAGTGTGTGCAGTGCATGTGATGTGAGTTTCACATTGGCTCTGCTCTTGCAGGAACAGTGATTCCTGCTTACCCAGAGTAACAAGTGTGCTTATTTTCTTCTAGATAGTGTCCATATCTAATGAATAAGTAACTTCTGTATGATTTCTATTGGGGTACATAGATCTTGTGGTCATGGTGCCATGTTCAGTTCCATTGATGTATATTGAGTGAGAAATATGTTCAGATGTGATAGTTTCTATTTTCTCTACTTCATGGTTGGAATTTTTAATGGTATCTAAATCCAAAGTCTCTATTTAGTCTAAGAGGCATTTCTCCTTAGTGGAAACATCCTCCTCTTCAAAAACATCTGCCCAGGTTGTACCCAGCATGCCCCCTATGTGCGTCAAATTATGCAGTTTTTTCACCCATATTTCATATATCTTTTTGGAAGTTTTAGGTATGTCCACAATGGGGGCCTTTTATTTCTTGTTTTTACTTATTTCTTTCCATTAATTTTCATTCGGTTGATTTAATTGTTTTCTGACCACCCTAAAATTAGGGATTGTGTGTCCAATGATCTTTCAAAGATCACAAAAATGTGGTTATCTCTCGTATTCAATTCTGATTTCATATTTATACTCGTTTGCAGCAAATCTAATTATATTAGGACGTTTTGAATCTAAATTAATTTCCACCATCACTCTAGAAAAGAGCCCTAAATCTGCATTTAATGTTCTATGATCTATTTAGAGTGGAGTTACAATAAAATCAACAATATCATTCAGTATTTTAAGATCACAAAAATACCAGTTCAAACCATGCAATTTAACCAAAACGTGAGCCACGATATTCCTATACGTATGTGGGTTAAAATATTGCCCCAATCCGATAATCTAAGAGTCCTGCCTTCAGATTAATGTTACCAGTCCTCCAAACATTATCCAGATTATGTGTTGATTTTAAGAGTATTTGATAATAACATTTTCCTATTAGAATCAATTTCCAGTTATAGATATTCATGCAATGTGTAATGCGTGATTGTAAATCATGCGAAGGCCAAGGCTGAACACCTTTCAGGTAAGCGATACGGCCCATGACATATTATTTTCACAGTTGTGCGCATTGTCATAGCGCGTCCGGGTCAGCTTCCACCAAGTAGCTACCATCATCGAGTCTTTTGAAGTGAGGGGATTTCACTATGTTTTCTTTGATTGGCTCAGTTCCCTTCAGGGCATCCATGAATGAGATTAATTTCGATTTTCCCGCGAGTGAGCGTGATGGAAATGTTTCTTCTAGAGCATTGTTTTTTTGTCAACCACAACAGAATCTTGCGCATAATGAGGGTGCTTCGTCCGAAGAGTCTCAAATTGTTGAGAGAAAAACGTCCATGCCTGAGGAATGCAGCTGCCATTAGACTTTGTGGAATCAAACTAGAGAAACTCTAACCATTCGTGATTTTAGAGAGAGATGTTCTCCCATCTTTCTACCTGCATTTTTTCTCTTCTTTAATTTAAATTTATCCCAGAAGTATATATATGTATATACATCTACAATAGTATTTTCATATTATAATATGAAGAGATATATTTGAGAGTATGTATCTTTGGGATTTGTATGTTATAATGATAAGGTTTCATGGAATATGTATAATGTAATGTTACAACAATAACACATATTAGAAAGGAAATTGTAAATCATCACCAGTGATTTTTCCATAAGAATCTACAATATGATTAACGTCTATAATTTTAATCAGTTCATTGTTAATATACTTATAAATTGACCATATTATACTATTATTATAGAAAAATTATCTCTTTATTTTATTTCTAGAATATATATTAAGTGTTAAGGTTTTATAGAGAACCACATTTTTATTTATCTGATCATAATCCAAGATTTACCTTAATGTTCAAAAGAAGTCATCAATAAGATTTAGAGTTAAAATTGTTTTTCGGTTTTGGTTAAAATCTTCATATAGATAGTTAGTCAATGTGTACCACTAAAAATTTAGAGGATATTCATCGGTATTTTTATGAGGATTACAATTGTTTTTATTATCAACACCTTCCTCTAGATGATATTTCTAATGATAATAGTTTTCACAAAATAAGTTAGATGGATTATTATAAATCCCTCAATGTAAATAAGTATAGAACTAGAATGTGATGGGATGATGTTAGAGAAAGAAACATTTTGTGACATAAGATAGCTACGGAACATGTGGATATTTTCAAAGTCATTTAGCAGCACATAAAACTAATATATAGTATACAAAAAAGATATGCTAACAATAATCATTGAAATATGAAGTTGGGCATTGGTGAGAATGTATTTATTTAGATATCTCTATGGAAGACAGTTGTGAGATTCAAAAAAAATTGAATGATGATCCCTAGTTATAATATAAAATTTTAAATTTGTGATTGAGTATTCCTGGTAGCTTATCATGTGGCGCTTCCACCAAACCTCTCTCATGTTTATGATGTGTAACAAATATCTATCATAAGTAAGTTCATACCTATTATATAGATTTTAAAAAAGATATGATATAATTGGATAATGATCGTTCCTATAAATAAATCAGTTTAAATCATGGATCATTAAGATAATGTGTTATGATGCACGACTACTCAATAGGAAAATGTTCTCTAGATGGAACATCAATTTGAAAAAACTACATGGGTACCTACAAACATCATGAAATAAATATAAAATAAGTTTTTGATATCTAGTTGATCAATGTTTATATGATACATTCATTTTAATGGGGGTTTATTGTAATAGATAGATAGTTTTTAATATAGGTCTTTTTAAATAAATCAAATTCCATGGATAACTTCTGATACGTGCAACCACATGATTAAATGAACCGTAATATAGTATAAAATGGTAAACTAGACATTAAATTATATTAATAAATAAGAATAAACACATATTAAAAATTTTACTAATGGTTTTTGTTAAAACATATATATCAAAACAAGTTCTCAATTTTCATTAAAGTCTTTATATGCGTCAACAATTTAGTTTCCCATAAAAATGGTTTTTATTATTTTTTTGTGAGAAAATAAGTTAACTAGATTTTGAAATTATTAAAAAAATAATAAATTTACAAATTTAACACCATTTATAAATTAAAAATGTTAAAAACATCTTACAGTGTATTTTTGATAATTTTCTGATAAGCTGTGTTTTTCAATGAATAGTAAAAAATGTAGATTTTTATTAAAATTATTCTTTTTGTTTAAATAATTTAAAATAATGAATTTTATTTTAAAATGGTTATTGAAGTAAAATTATTTCATTCATATTATAAATAGACCAATTTATTTAATTTGAAATAATTCTATGTTTGATTTTCTTATAAACACATTTATACTTATGAAAGCAATTGTTTTTGGAAAACAACATTTCATAAGTTTGTGGGTATAATTTTGAATTCTAATTCGAAATATATGTTAATTATATTGGATAAAATTGATTAAATATTTTCAATGATCATGTAAAATATTAATAATTCAGCCTCTTTCATTTGACATCATAATGAATAGTTATAACAGTAAAAATGTGCTGCCACGGTTAAAGTAAAAATATGGTTTTCCGGGGGTTAAATGAAGCGATAAGAATATTTTTCCAATTAACCCTATATAATTCCAATTTTATGTAGATATTTTTACCACATACAATAAGAAATTATCTCATCTATCACTGTGGAATCATTTTTCCTAAAAATAATATTTTTATATTTTAATCTATTAAGAAATCTCAACTGTATCCCCTCTACGCTAATAAAAGGATACTTCTACAATACCTTTGTTACACCACATTGAACTGTATAGATAAAAAAACAAATTCTATTATAAAAATACATTTAAAAAATTGGTGGTTTTTACTTCTTAAACCACCCATGAAAGGGTTGATATGAATGTATCTAATGTAGGCCTGCAGAAGAATAGGTAATCATCTTATCTGTGCTCTTTCAATTTATTTATTATTATACCACCTCTAAATTTAAGGTATTCATCATAATATAAGAAAATTAATCATAACAAATAAACTTAAATGCTATTATGATTATGTATCCAACAATATTCCTTGTTTATTCTATTAAATGGTAGTGAATGGTTCACTCGTGCATAGTTGTGGACTACCACCTCCAGGTACAGATAAAAATATTTTTCCCTAACCATGTTTAGTGCATGTTTATAATGATAGGTTTAATTGTGATAACATGTAATTATAAAATAGTTAAATTTATGATATTATAATATCAAATATAAATTCTTAAATTTCAATCCGTTAGAAAATTTTAATGTCACTCATGCTTATGTGTGGACTGCCACCACCACCTAGTGATGTGATTTGTTTTTTGGGTTTTCATTAGATGGATCATAATAATGATGATTCTAATGAATATATATGATATATATATGATATAATAATTATTATTTAATTTTAAAATCATAATTAAAATTCATTTTTTGTCTATTGAATAATGAAAATAATGTTTTTATTTACGTAAGGAATACTGTCGGCATGAATGGTGTAATTTAATATTATTTCTATATAATTTTGATTAGTATTTTTATATAATGAAAATGTAGGATATTTATATCATGATTAATATTTTGGATATGATGTAAGAGTGACCAAATATAAGGGATTGAACTACTGAACATAAATTGTCCTGAAAGACAAAATAGTTAACACCCAAAAATGATAATTTAATAAATAATTACTAATAAATGGGTGTTTCAATGTAATAAATAGAACATATATTATATTATATGTATATATATTATTCATGTGTGGAATTATAATAAATTTTAATTTATTATTCATGTGGAAAAATCACTTTAAAATAAATTCCAACTTCATGTAATGGATTTATGTTAAAATCCCATTTTTAATGGGATTGTTTGGGATCATGTTTTCAATGATAATATTTTCTGAAATATATCTCATGAATTCCCTAATTTTTCTTCTAATACTATTATATTTGGATATTAAATTTTTTCTATTTATTTTTCTCTATTTATGAACTCAAGTGACTCAAACAATATTTTAATGAAAATCGAATTTGTTTCTCTATTCGATCGGAAATATTTTTCCTTCAATGTCCATGTTTTCTAAAAATAATTCCTTGAATGTATTACTATTCTAATATTATTATTTAATGTAAATTGAATTATTTAAAAAAAAATTAAAAATGATATAAATTTTATTTACTTTTAATTTTCTTAATGACTAAATTTTTACTTCAATACAAAAACGTAATCAGAATCATTATTTTGATGTACAAAACATGAAAGGAATTTCGTTCTATCATGACTGTTCAATGATTTTATGATTCCTTTATAATTTTCTTTTTTTATTTTAAAATAAAAATATTCCATAATATTTTAAAACATAAATTAATATAAATAATGTTTTTCAGAATGAAATAGGAATTTTCCTCAATAAATATTCTTTGTGGCCTTTTAATGTTAAATTTATATAAGATGACAAAATATGATTTTTATTATTATTTAGGTGAGATAAAATCACAATTTTTCAAACTTATTAATTATTTAGAAGGATTAGGAATATATTGATTATACATTTGTGAATAAAATTTATTTTCAAAGGGTTATGATATGACAAAATATTTTAATTTTTAAATTTTTTTCCTTTTCAATGGTTATTATATATGATTAATGAATTATGATCTTTTGGCACACATATATTTGATTTTTTTAAAATAATTGGTAGTTTCATAGCTATAGAGGCCACAAATTCATTGGGAATCTATTTTTATCTCCTTAGTGAATATAGACTCCAGTGGGGAGTGAGATTATTTAATAAGGGGAACTGATCATTATGATAGACATGGGATTTCACATTGACTAATGATATATAGGAATGGGGAATAAACCCAATCCACTATGATATTCATGGAAGTAACATTTGACTAACTATGTAATTTCCCATAATTTTGTTTGTTACAAAAACATATGTCTTATTCAAATATTATTCACTCCAGGCTCAGGGTTTTGGAATCTATTTTGATTCAATCCTTGTGAAATTACCAAATTTATGCCATAAATCATGATTGTCATCAATGATATGATGGGTATTTTTAGAAAATGTCAAACTTATGTTCACATACCCGTATTACATTTTTATGATTATGTGATCATTTATATCCCCATTATTTAACCTTACTAGAAATTTTGAACACACCTTTTAATATATTTCTATTCTTTGGGTTATCATGAATGTTTTTAAGTGGTTTATATCTATGAAGAGTAATCAGTGGTAAAATCATTAATGTATATGTTAAATATATTTCATGAAATAAGAATATTTTGTATCTAGTCTCTAAATACATGAAATAATTACCATTCTCATGTGGAACGTAAGGTTATGCGATCAATATTCATCCATTAATATGTAATATTTATGTGTTAAAAGAATGTGTAGTTATAGATCAACCCCACTAAATTTTAGGAGATTAATTTCAAATTTAGGATACACGATAGAGGATATAATCCTTTGTAGGAATCTAATGGATCTTTATCAAATTTTTTCAAATATATGATTATTAACCCATTCATCAACTAATTGTAAACTTAATGCTATTTTTTTATATTTATACATGGTTTTTGGATTCATACATGGTTAATATTTTGAATGAGGTATCTAATTTATTATACCCCCTTGAATGAGTGTTAACGGATCATAGAGACCCCACTATTTATTCATCAAAATAATAAAGAAATGGTATAATTTGTGGTATACAAAAAAATTGATAAAAAAATTTACTCATGCATGGACACTGATCAATTATACAAAAATATTCAAAAAAAATATTAGTATTATATGAAATTTTAGTTACACATTTTATATAATTAATAAATTTCATTTACTATAATTTAGGTTCATATTAGTTCAACATAGTTCATTATTTCATTTGATTACAGTAAAATGGATTTTCTATTACTCATTCACATCCTTTCAAACATTTTTTTTATTCTGAAAGAGTAGTGAAACATTCAATTTAATTTTCCATATCATCATGGTAACATTTTTTAGATCAATGTTTTTATCTATTGTTATTAAATAAAACATGGTAATTCATTCATATAATATTTTATATTATATTTTACATAAATTTAATTTCCTTATTTTAATAAAAAAATTTAAATCTTGAAAGAACTATAATATAGTTTGACGTCGTTCTTACATACCAAACAATGTATTTTCTTTAAATGACAAACTAAATCATCTAAAATAATATTCAATACTTCCGAAAATCACATGAAACAAAATTAACTCAACATGTTACACCATAGAAGAGCTTATAAAAGTATCAAGACTCTATAAAGTTACTTTTGGAATAATTTTAATGTAATTTTTATATTATAAAATTCCAATTCATTTTAATAACCTCAAACAAAAAATCGAAATACAATCCATGATTTTATTTTATCTTAGAGATTATAAATCCTTAAATAAATTATCTTTTTCAATTAAATTAATTTATAAAAATTATTTAAACATTTATTTAACTTCCTCAAATTCACTAATTCATATTCATACCTAATAAATGATTAAATAATAGTGAATTGTATACTCTCCAATTAATAGAACACCGATTTTATCTCCAATTTAGTTTATTCAATAATTAATCATTCGTGTATTAATTATTTATAAATAAAAATATATGTACATCATAAACCAAAGTATTGAACTGTATAACTAGATTTATTTTTTAAGACCACAACCAAACTAGAAATAACTCAATATCTCACTAACAATATTTCACGTAACATTATATAGTCCTACCATATTCAGAATGATATATATTGCAATATATAAAAAATCTAATATTTAAGCTTACTCATAATTATAATGACCATTCTATAATATTTCAGAGTTGGTGGTTGACTTGATATATTGGTACAAAATACAAGAGATCCCAAACTAATGTATAAAATTATTTAGTAGTCTGGGGAGACTAGTTATATAAATTGTTCTCACTTTTCTAAAAAAGGGAATATAGTAAAAATTTTTACTATTAACTATAATACACCTTCTAGTATTTCCCTAAAATAATTAAATGTTTAATTCTTTGTAACGCATTGAAAGAGAATCATAAAAAATGTAAGTATCATATTTATGGTAATAGAAAACATGTAATGAAATCTATCAATGAATAACTGAAATGTGAATAATATTACAGAGATAAAAATAATAAAATATTACATATTACTAATATCATAAAATTTGAATATATCCATGGATTAAATAAACATATATATAATCACATGGATAAAAATAATTGTTTTCATAATGATATAATTCTTAGTCTTGAATGTCATAATTTAAAAAAATCCTCATTCTAAGACAATATACATAAATAGGTAAGGTACGTTCAATGCACCCAAACTAGATTGTCTTGTTAGACCTACAGATGCATCAGGAGGCTATAATGATACCCACTAATTAATTATTATGTCCAATTATATCATTATATTTAATAAGGTAATTAAAATACAATAAAAATTTAAAATAGACATTATTATGGAAAATCTAGAATACAAAATAAATATATTTTTAAAATTAAATAAATAAGAAAACAAAATCATAATTCATTTATGTAAATTAATATGGTAGTTTGATTAGATGATATCCCCATCCAATTTTAACATTCATTATTCAATATTGAAAAATATGAATAATCAATTTTACAATGATGATAGAAGTACTATTTGAAAATAGGAAGAAACACCCTATTATTTCAAAAAAATTTATAAAAAATAAAATTTTAATAATTATTGGGAAAATAGTGTCTTTAAAAAATTCAAAAACATGTATAGTAACATTGATAATTAATAATTTGTTTGAATGTGGTAATATGTGGTCATGTAGTAAATATTAAAAAACATAATTTTATCACATTTTAATTTGTAAAATATTTGTCATAATGGAAATTTTTTAAAAGTATTCTTTTTAATATTTTTTAATTAAATTAAAATTTGGTATTAAAATATGTAAAAAAAATTTAAAAAAATTATCTTACTTAAAAGATATTTTATGAACACAGACTTGGAAGAAAAATTCTTCTGACTAATTAGGTGAAATTATTGGAGTCATATCAAAATCATTCCTTGTTACATTTGATAAATAAAGTGACCAAACTAAAAAAGAAATAATGAAAATCTAAAATTGATAAGATAGAGAGAAAATAACGGGTTTTTTTAGAAATATAACATAAAATTATGCTAATATAAACATAAACATAAATATTCCCAAATAATATTGGGATTTATAAATAAACTATTACCTCATAAATTCATCAATTAATGAAAACAGTAATTTATAATTGACATATGTCACTATCCAAAAAATATTTCGATTTATTTTACTATATAATATTGATTTCATCATTTCCATTATTAATATCATGTGTTTAAAATCAATATTTTTCTATTAACCATTCTGTTTCACATACATGTTTCATTTTGAATGTTCTTGTTCTTACGCCTTCATAGTGGTTTCATTATATATTGAATCTTAAACAAGTTAAAAATATCGTATTTATATTTTAAATATTATTTTATATTAATATTAGAATTTTTTACAATAAAATTAAAGCACACAATTTCATGGAGACGATGGTCCATACGTACGCATGAACACCACTTCTTACTTTTGTAAGGGATGAAAAAGAGATGAAATCGATAAAGCTTTAATTTTACTTGGTAATCACTATATTATAAATAATTTTTTTATTTATTTAAGGAATCCTTTATACCATAAATACATGGTGGAAAATAAAAATTAATATCATCACTTTCTAGAGGTGGTAGTTCACAAGTACAAATAACTGGCCCTATCATTTTCCTATGATTCGGAAAGTAGATAAAACAAATTTTACCTTTAAAAATAAAATTTAATTATATTGGGTATACTAATTTTATTATTTCATAATATTTATGATATATTTGATGGAGGTTAGAGAAGAAATAATCAAGAAGGAACCAGGTCAAGAGTTATACTTCTTCTTTAGAAATCTCCTTTAGATTACACCATAAGTCTTCTTAGGATAATATTTTAAAGAGACTATGACCTCTTGAAATTTTGGAGGTTATTTGGGGAGTATTATTTCATATTATTGGATGAGATAAGTGACTAAAATGTTTAAAATAACTGAGAATATATTATTTTTTTAATGTTTGGAGTCGGACACTTGTAAATATCCCAAACTTCAAATTAATATAAATATCATAATGTCATGAAAGAAGATAAAAAATAATATATTTAAAATAAATGATTCAAATAAGATGTTCCACTATCATAATATCAAATTTTAGAATGCATTTATGATTTTTTTTAAACATAGATCATGGTTTTAACCGCCATATGAACTCTTTTAACCATTATTGTGGTGCAATTTTTTTACGATGGTTACTATTCATTGTAATCAAATATGAACCTATAGATTCAAAATATTAATTCCATTTCATTATATTAAATTTCCAGAATTATTAAAAGGTAATTATATTTCATGAATGTGTACTTTAATGAAAAATAGAATTTAGAAAAATTCATTTTTAATCAGAAAAATGACGGTATAATAAAATCACATAAAATATTGATTGGAATGAAATTAATTGATTTATTTTAATAAATAAATAATTTTATTTTGAATTATTTCTGAATTGTGAAAATAACTCTTATAAACACAATATTTTTATAAAATGAACCATGTAAATTTGATTTAAATAAAAAACATTACATAGATTTTTACAATATTATTCATAGAATTATAAGTTCAATATAAAATTATTATATATTTTTTTTAATTAAAGAATTATATTTTTTCTAGATAAAAGGTTTGAAAAATATTCTATTCAGTATTATTTTCTGATGATGTGATGAAATTGATAGTATTTAAAAAGTCAGTATTATTCACTATCAAATCAAAAATTATCAATTCTGAAAAAACCCAAATTTTATTCCTAAGTAAATTTTAATGAAATGATTCAAAAAATCCCATTTTATCATATTATTATTTTCAAATTTTTAAATTCATAATCTAAATAAAATAATGAATAAAACCTTTTTAGTAAAAATTTGAATGACATTGAAATTGCTTTGTTTTACCATTTATAGAAGGATATTTGATATTACATTATCCCTCAAATCTATAATTTAATCTTATAAATTTTCAAAAAATTTAAATTTTAAAAAATATGGGTAACACATCCTCGAAGATTCTTCTAACTCCAATTTTTCATCCACTAGTTTGTGATTTCTCTAAATAACCTTTACCTGTGGAGTCATACGATTCAAAAATAGTTACTATGTTGTGTGATGAATTTGTATAGGGTATTCAATATAGATCAGTTATGGTTATAAATCCATTAACTAGTAAGTGATTATATTTGTTGGATCCCAAATTAATTACATAAATAATTAGTCATGAAATACATGTTTACTTTAGAGAGCTTTAGTGACATATCCAACTAATATGAAAAAAATATAATTATCTCTAGAATTACAAATTTCCCAATGTACCTAGAGGATAAAATTTCATCTATACGGAATCATATGTATTATGTCCATTGCTATAAAAATAAGAAAACATGAACCCCACTTGTAATTCTCTATTATTACCTCAATTATCTGTATAATAATTTTTCACATTTCAAAACACCTTTATATGATGTTGAATAGATTTTACATTCATAATATTTTCCGAAATATGTTTTTGTCCCACTTATTTCCATTCACAAACATATTCCCAACAATATTGAGAATGATTTTTCTGATTATAAAATTATTCTTATGGTTTCATCTGGTTGCTTAAATGAAATCTACTTTATCAATTAAATTCAAAAAAAAGATAACACTAATCCAACATACCTTAAATGAAAAATGAGTATGATCGCAACAGATGTCATTTGGTTTTAATATTCCCTTCAGCCATCCAATCAATTTGATGATGATAGGAGGATCTAAAAATTTTCTCAATATTAAGAGATTCATAAATAATCCTCCTAAATATTGATGGAAAAATAGGTTCATGATTTGATAAAATTGTCCGAGTAACATTTTGATGTCACAATGTTTCATTAATATAAAGCAAGAAATCGAAATAATGGGGTATATATTCCTTTATATCATGAATATGTGAAAATATCGAAAAATTATGAATAATAACCCATATTGTATTATTTTATTTCTCATTATTAAACAATATTGTATAAATTTCGGTTATAACATTTTTTAACTTCTATATTATTATATACGAAAGTTTTATGGCCCCCTTAAGATGTTATCTTCAACCATTTACCTACTTTCATGCCAAAAATATGGACAGTTATTCTGAAATTTTTCATTAATTACTACACTAATCAAACTTTTTAATTCCTTAGAATCCTTTTGGTACTTCTCTATATTTTCAATTAAATATGGGTTTTAAATTTCTTATAAAAGGAATGGTGTTTACCATTGCTAAAAAATTATAATATCTAGTTGTACCCACTCCCAGAAGATTATATCCTTGTTAATCCACATCATAGATATAAATCCATCAACCCTTATAATCAATTTATTATGCACGTTGAATTCTATAAAATAGTTCTAGTGTATTGAGAAATCATCGTCCTTCTGTAGTGATAACCATCTTCTATTCCTTTTATGAGTTATTTCTAAGAGAATATAAACTTTATTCATGTTTGGTATGTATATATGTCTATTAATTTTCCATAGTGGTAGTTCCCCTTTATCCTCCATAAAAATATTAGTGATACCTTCTCAGGATCTTGAGTTTGATATATTCGTGTAATTAAAACTTCATTGGTTTATATGAATCCACGCTATTATTTTTTATTAATACATAACCCAGATCATTCTAAAATGCATCACTATATATTTTAAACAATTCATTTAATGATGGTAAATTCAATTCTTGTAAAATAACTAATATCCCCATTAGGCATTCAGAAAATTATAAATAATCCTACGAGCATGTAAATATAAAACCTTTACATTTCCATATTGTTAATGGGCCACCCAATCGATAAAATTATTTGACCAAAATCTTATAGGAACATGATTAACTTAGAAAACTATGTATATATTTAAATTCATTTATGAATTACATTGTTTGAATAAATTTTCCTTGGTGGATAAATAGATATTCCATCAATGGAGATAATATGTCTAATAAAACAAACATCCTTTAGACAAAATTTACACTTACAAAGTGGCTCATATAATTCCTCTACAATGAGATTCTCATTAATTATTACAAAATGGTTATCATTCTCTTCATGTATTTTATATTAGATCATGATATAATCATTCAATACCACAATTATGTTAATGGATATTGATTCCATAAATAATGAACATAAGACGCTGGATTTTCTCTCAACCTCTTCCAACCATTTCTTAATCATCTTCCTGCCAATACATCACATCAGTTCATAAATATACGTCGTTTGGGGACAAGAAGAGATCACATAATCCTCTGGATTCCAACCCTGATCCAAGATCTATAGGGTACCTTAGATCTGGGATGAAACTAGGGTTATCATTCAAGTATATAATAATTCAAAACCCTCCCCATTCATTGTCATTCAGTCTTTCCCAAAAGTTCCCCTAGATTCAACGTCCATATCAGAAGGTGATGTCCCAGTTCTCTCTATTTTAGTGATGATGTCCAGAGATGCAGTGTCCCTCCTATAATAGAAATTAATTGTGATTTTTTTCTATGCTATACCATTGATCACCCTATTCAACCAGAGCACTGATTCCTGGGGTTTTTCCTCTTTATCCATTTTTTCTCCATTAAATTTCAAGGCATTCTACATAATGTTGACCAATTGGGAGGACTTTGTGTCATCATTATATACAATATTGATATATTTAGTTCAATGTAGATTCAATCTCTTCCAACGGTCGATGGATGTTCACTCGGGGAGAGACTCCTCTCGAGAAGTAGGACGGGTATCCCTCTCTGGTATACCCAACCTATTCATGAATGAGGGGTTTCTACCTAGTATAGGAGGCCGGTTTGGTTCTAACCTGTGACATGATAAGAAAATCCTTTTCTTGAAAAATGTGTAATTGGATCTATTGTGTGTTGAGATATTCCGTACTCTCCCCCTCCCATCCTGGCTTCTCCTCCACGTTGAAGTGATGAAGTAGTTTTCTTAGGTTTTTTTCTATCTTTCACCTCTGTGGTTCTAATCAAGAAGTCACATCCAGTTCCACAAATTTCCAGAATGTCGCAAATATCATCAGAATCAGGTGGAATGTAGATTGGGGAAGATATTGGTGGGAAATATGGTATAGAAAGGAACTCTAAAAAAACTAGAAAAGTGAATGTCAGGAGAAAATAAATTTAATTCTCTCAAAATAAACATGCCAAAAAATAAAGCTGATACACAACGACCAAAGATATGAGTACTGAAAAAATAAATGTTGACACCAAAAAAATTTTACTTCAATATCCCAAAATAGAAAAATATGGGACCTAGTCCTGAAAAAGGGATTCACTAATAATCAAAAGTACAAAGTAAATACTCCCAAAGATGAACGATATCTCAAGAATAATACTTCAATAAAACATATGATCAGTGGTCAGAAAACATTTTCATTCTAAGGTTGGCTTGAAAAGATGAATACATCCTGATAAAGAAACCCAAATTCATGTAACTGTGAATGCAGGAGATTGATTCCCGAAAAAATGGTGCAGATGTGAAAGCAAAAAAGATCAGATCAAAAACCACCATATAAGAAATCTGCTCAAATCAGTGTAATTAAGATGGTTGGAAATCCTAAATCTGCTGGGTAAAATCTGAACTACATTTTTCCAAAGGAAACGAGGAGACACACACACTCACAAATAGTATCCCATAACATCATAGATCCACTGTCGATGTCATGTTTTCCATTGATAATGATACACACATTCTACCAAATACATGGTGGCCCTATTCCTATTAGTCTTTGTAGACTAAATCTTGATATGCTCTCTCCCTTTATTTTTCCACCAGCTACTTCTCCTTTTATAGGATCCCATATTCCACATATCTTATTTTATATAGAAAAATGAAATATATCTAAAAAAATAGATATCATGATATCTCTTGTATCTCATGCTAGCAGATACACATGCAGCCTTATCTGTGTGATATGATAGAGGATATATCATATTCCCAAAATTATCTAATCTCAAATATGGAAACAATGACATGTGGGATGAACTCCATTAGATATACCACAATAATGAGGATTTGAATTTGAATTATAATGAGTTCCCCTTTTTGTTCTCATCTTATCTGGGATTTTGTGATCATGGTAAGGTAGTTCTTATCCCGTCCCCCTCTCTAGTAGTTGTGGCTTCATCCAAATTGAAGTAAGATCAATCTGTAGTGGTGGGATGTCATAGTTCTACTCTAGTTACATTAAATCATAAACCAGGACCATCTCTGAGGCCGCACTTTCATGACCTAGTCTCCTTAGATACATTTTATTCTCCTTACCATGTATAGTACAATGTATCATTACATGTGATTGTATCTCCTCCTCACATTTGAATTGGAGAAATCCCCTATGAGGAGTATTTTTGGAAGAATAAATTAGCATACCTTCTTCTTATCCCATTATATTATCTTCTTGTCAAAGGGAGTTGAGCAGTTCTCCATCAAGGGTTTCAAGTTCCCCATTATTGCATGAGGTTTAAGATATGTTTCTTTTGGCCACTAGTACAAATGATCACCGTGGACTACGCACAATGTCATAGTCTAAAGCAATGGTGTAATCATGTCATTTTAGGTAATGAATGGTCATGGGTTTGGAGCCAATACTTGTTGAATTAATGTGAAATGATTAGCTTTCTCATTTGAAACACCTGTGGGATAGGTGATCTAGGAAAACAATTCTAACGAACTTCACAATAATTCTATAACTATGGTTGATTTCCTCACACCCTGAAAATATGAATGTATGATTAAATAGAATTATTAGTGTGTATGGGTGAATGGTTTCCGGCATAGTAACCCTCATAACTATCCCATATGTCTATTCTTGAAGGATTCAATTTTAGTTGATCTGATTCCATCTTCAGATTAGTTATTCACTACAAAGAACACAATGGGATCTCATAGATTTGTTTTATCTATTTTTTTTCTAAGTGGGATCTCACAGCTTTGTTTTATCTATGGCAAGATTTGAGTTCCTTTGACCCGCGTACACCTTGGATGGTAGGATGTGACTACAAAATTGTGGCAGACCTAATAGAGATGAAAGGTGGTGGAGACTTCCCTAGGAGAGTGAGCTAAGATTCTTTTTCACTCATGGCCAGCAGTGAATTAATTTATGTGAGTTTCATTGGGGATCCTTTTACATGGTGAAACAACAAAATATAATCTTGTTGGACGTGGTTTCACTATTATAGGATCCTGGTTAATGGGGTATACATATCATCCATAATAGACATGAATATTACCCATTTACCACAAAATAAATTAAACCAATATCCTATGTATATTATTTTGGAATATGAGACTATTAGGTAGGATAGTTCTAAGTTCTCTTCTGTTTAGGCATGGGATCCTTAGTTTTAGAAAGACACACCCAAGTTTCGATAAAAACCTACCTGAACTCACCCATGTTTTATTCTTCACAATAAAATAAGGCGGCTTAGAGAAACTATTTTGTCATTCAGAAAGAATGTACCCACCTTTGGTTAAGGATCTAGAGGTGATCAATAGTGTAGTTGAACAGATGGAGGAGAATCAAGAAAATGTATGGGACGATTCTTTATTTGATGAGTTGATAAGAAGAAAGAATATACTCGATGAGTTTATCCTATAATTGGAACATATTTATCAATAATAGTCAAGGATTGTGTGGATTTAGAAAGGTGATCAAAAAACCAGATTCCTCAATGCCTGCATTAATGAAATTCATGGGACCACAAGTCAAAACATACTTATTGATGATGGGTATTTATTAAATGATAGGGTGGTGGTGGGAGAGATGATGAACAATCACATCAATTCCTTAATAGTGGGTTTAAATGCTCAGTTTCCAAGAAGCTATTTGAGTTTTTGAGTAGAGACCATTGATGTCATTCCTTTCACAGTTTTGGTTGTGGATAATGGGTGGTTAAAGGCCATTCCCTTTGAGAACTAGGTTCAAGAAAAAGTTTGGTATCTTAAACTAGAATGTGTGAAAGGACCTCATAGTATCGTAGGATCTATATAATGGAACTCATGGGAAGTTTTTAAGAGGGATCTGATCAATAATGTAAAATATTACATTCAAGGTGGTAACCTCCCATGCATCGCATGTGCATTTAAAATTATCATGGTCTCAAAGGTGAAGGATCCTCATTTACTAAATCAATATCATCTAATAAACTGGTTTAATATTCCATATAAAGTGATATCATGCATTATTAAAAAGAGAGGGGATTCATTTCTCCCATGATGGATAGCTGAAGAGAAGGATAGGTTCATTGAAAACCAAAAAATTAAAGGGGAAATAGGCTTGGATCAAGAGTTGTTTAGTGAGATAAATCAGAATGATTTTTGGAGAAATTTATCCAGAAATTTAGACATGAACAAGTATTATGATGGGGTTTAGTGGAGATTAATTTTAAGGGTCCTCTCATGCATGGGTTCTCATAGTGGGTGATTGATCACTTTTTCATATTTCTATGGTCATCCTCACTATCAATATCATTCATGGGAAAATAGTTTTGTATGTTCAATTCATTCCTAAATCAAAGATAATATGATCCACTCTATCCATACTTATTTATTACCTCCTATGATATTTTTATATGGTATATAAAATATTTCATATGTCTGGGGAGAATTATCCCATAACGAAATAGGAATTTGAATATAAGTATCTCCCACCTAATGTTCATAGATGATAATATTTTATTTGTCAATGGCTGTGAAAGATCAATCAAGTGGATAAGCCGGGTCTTATAAGAAAATAGTACCTATAGTGGGAAATCCAACAACCAAGACAAAATCCTCTTCTACACAGCTAGTAAATTCTATGATATAAGAGTTAGAAACATTGAAATCGGAATAGAAATACAGAGAGGATCCATCCTAAAAGGAATATTTGGGTTCCCCGTTGTCCCTGAAAAGTCTCTGTATCCATCATTTTTACAATATTACTAATCGAATAATGGGTTGCATAATGAATTTGAAGAAAGGGATACTATCACTTGGAGGGAATGTTACCCATATCAATAATTGTCTCTCATTGATCTCATTGCATGAATTATTCATTTTGAAAGTTCCAAAAAAGGTGACAATAAATAAGCAGAGAATGATAGTCTCCTTCTTATGGAACAACCAAACAGATGGTAAGCACCATTGGGCCCTATGGAAGATGTTGGTGATACCACTATCTAAGGGAAGAATCCGTGTAATATTTTTATATGGAGAAATGTGGGGTCTAAATGCAATGTTATCTTGGGAGGTAATTGATGAAATTTTATTGTGGTGTAGACACTTAAAATAAATGTATGGGATATATGTAACCACGCATAGAGTTAGGCTCTTTTCCATCCATAAAATGATCTATCCTTACCTTGATTTACTTCCATAGCGTACATGTTGGATTGTAGGTAAATATGACATAAGGTATAGGCAACATAATTAGGTGGGGACAAAACTCATATTTTGTGGGGTCCCATATACACCTATCACTTTTAGGGAGGATTGAAAACACCCTAACATCACACAATATAAACTCAATGGGGACCGACATGATATTTTTTATATTATAGATTTAGACAATGATATGGAAAAAATTTCATCACAGATTTCACTTTTAGGAGTATTCTTATCTATACATTTTTCTTATATTACAGGTGGACCGAAATGATTATGATTCTTGGGGTGAGTAGTTGTGGTGTAAGGAAATCTCCTAAAAATTTATCTTTTTTGTGTGGCGAGACAAGAATAAGGCACTGCTGACCGAGGAGAATATAAAATATATGGGTTTTACAATGGATTCTAGGATTCAATGCTCTAGGGAACCAAAAAATGAAACCATATATAACTTATTTTTTCAAAATATACTAGGCATTGGAAGTGTGGAATGATTTTGGTGTTTGGACATGATTGAGGGTACCAGAATCAGTCCCTGATGCCTTCCTCTAGCGGCGTTTCCATGGTGTGGGATGTTCAGGAAAGGATAAGAAGAATATTTTTTTCCTTCTAGTGGTAGTTTTTGGTAAAATTAGACATTAAGTAATGAGGCATGTCATAAATAAACTTCCCAGACTAGAAATGGTATCATCCTTAAAACCATGAATTTTATATTGGACATGGACATGAAGTGAGAAGACTGAAAAAAACCAGCCTCCATTAGATCTTTTCTAGGATCCAGTCCCTATGACAATATGGTAATCGGACCAGTACAGTGTTGTTGGGTTTGGTGGAAGCCACCTCAACGGTGTCAAAAACTAAATATAGATGAGTCCTATAATTTGGCCATCATGCAAGGAGGAGTGTTTATACGGTAAATGTGGGTTTCAATGATTTTGGGCTTCTATTATTACTTAATAGGAGGAGTCTTTATCCAAGATAAAGATCAAGATTTTCTCATTGGTCTTCCATTATGTTAGCACTGGGGCATCATTCATCAAGAAGATGAGACTAACTCTAAAATTATTAAAATCAACATTTGGGAAAAGGTACCAACCTATGGTCGATAGAATATTCAATACAAAGGTTCATGGAGTATGTGAATATTAACTTTGGTATATCTCATACATGAAATGAAGGAAATGTATTTGGTGACTTCCTTGCATTGAAGGCGACTAAAAATTTATGGATGTCTTATTTTTCCATCGAAGGATCATTTGCACCAGAGGGTCTTAATTATGTAAAAGCTGATTATCTAGGACATCACCATGTTAGTCCTCTATGAGGTGGGATTCTCCTGGAAGTTTCTTTTTATTCTCCTTTTGTTAATAATAATAAAAGTAAAAAAATTGGTGGTTAATACCACAATTATGTTATCAATATAATCAATCAATACTCTATTCGTCGTATCCATAAAAATAAAATTTGTATTAGTCAATTCTAATGGTATTAAATATAATTCAAAATATTCATACCTCACATAAAATTCCCTTTTCAGTATATCGTTGTTATTCTTCCTTAATTGATGATAACTAAAGTGAAGATTAAACATTAATCATTAATGGTCTCTTTATTTTTGATCAAATACAACATTAATTATTAGATAATGATACATATTCATTACAGTAATGGAATTTACATTTCGATAAATTATTTTAAATATTTAATAAATATCAATATTTTTTTAAAACTACTCTAGGGGATATATAAGGTGAATCATTTGTGATTAAAAATCACTAATTTCACAAATCATGTTGTTATTTTTTTAGCTATGATAATTCCACAAGTAATATTCTACCGGGAATTATTGATATGTTGTTTCGTTCTTGGATGAGTTCAATAATAAACTAAAATTTTCACATAGATGGATTTCCTAGAACGGCGTCTAGAAATACATAAATATATTCATTTAGAATAGTAAAATTATCTATTATGAAGATGGATTTCCCATATAAATAGAGTGTTTTATCTTCCCATATGCTTAGAATTTTATTTAAATGATCTACTTGAGGGTGATCTATAATATATTCATTTAATAATGTTTCCTACTTAAAAATAAGGGATTCACTTACCCTTTATAGAAAACAATCTCAGTATATTGGAAATAAATTCTTACATTATAAATTAAAATAAAATACCTAAAAAATATAATTAAAAATGCAATAAGAGATATCAATATTGAGACTATAACAATGTAATATCTATGTATTTTAATAGAGAATTATTTTTATATCATTGTTTTAATAATATCAACATTCATTATCTTTTCTGAAAAACCCTTACTCAGAGTCTTCAAGGGTGATTTAATTCTCTTAGATAACAAGAAATATAAACAAGGGTGTGTATATCTATATTAATATAATGGATTATCAAACATCGAGTTTATGAACGAAGTACATGCTATCACAAAATTTGGAACTTCGACCTCTATTGTATTATTAACATATTATTTTCTATACCCACTAATAATTTTTTCGGAAAAAATTTCTTGATGATTGGGGGAGTTGATTCAAAAGATCCCCATCTCCTTATAGTTGAATAATTTTTTATTTGAGGCTTCATTTGTTCCCTTAAAACCACAAACCATGTGGTCTTCTCTCCACACATGAAGAAAATTAACATTTCCCTAAATAGTGATACATAGTGTTTCTTTAAAAAAATATTATATATCAGTAATTTCACCCTCAATATCATCCATTTTTCAATATTTATTCTTATAGAGTTCTCAATATCATGTTCCTTATCTTCATCTTCCGAAAAAACAAATGACTGATAGATTTCTTTCTCTACCTTGATGGAACATGATAATATATACTCATATGAATGAATTTCTTATGACACTAATTCCTATTGATGTATAAGTTAAATCATATCTATATAGTGGTGAATATTACTTCTTGATTTATATACACAATCCACTATTTTAGTTAATTAATTTTAAATGGAATAATCGATTCGAAAACATTTTCCATATCCTTTTTCCTTATATTGAGTAATTGCATCTCCATATCAAATTTTTGGTCATGAGGAAAATATTTTTTGAAGAATAAGTCTTCTATTACTTACTATTTATGTATATTACCTCTTTATTGATCTAAATAAATGACCATTATTGATTATTATATTTTTTTACATTATAATTGCACAATAATAATTTTTTCTCTTTCACTATATTCCAAAGAAAGAAATATCATTGTCAGGGACATGATCCATTACTCACATACATATGGATTAGTTATCTTGTTGTATGATAAACAATTTATCTCATGAGGTTATCCAACATTATTGTACCATGTTTTGGATAAATTGGTTTCTCTATATGGGAACGTAATTTCTCATAACCTAATTCATGTACCACAATATAGTTATATTTTTTCATCTGATTATCCACCTTTATTGTCATTCCATTGAGATAAATTCCTACACTACTACATTAATTTATATATTTCAAATTACTTTTACTTGGATCCATTTAAATAAAAGGGAATATATTTAATCTAAAATAAAATCATTAATATTAAATAATAAAATATAATTCTTTTGGAATCCTCATGTGTTAATCATGTTTTTATGACCACAAATACTATACCTTATATAAATCATGTTAAGCTTGGATAATCTGTCTCAAATCATGTGTATAGTTGGTTAGTATCATTATGCTTTAAATAAACCTATCCAAGATCATTAGTGCTATATTTGATTATTTTGAATTATATTTTACATTAGTCTATAATGATTTCTTTTTTGAATGAATATGTCTAATTCACTAAGTGAATATTACTTATCAAGTCTTTATAATGATATTTGGAAAAGTATGAGAAACCGAAAGTCTTCCACCGGTTATGTTTTTATAAAAAATGACCTAGACACCATGGCCCAGACACCATGACCAGACAACGTGACCAGACACCCTGACCCAGACACCCTGACTATACACCGTGACCCAGATACCATGACGAGACACCATGACTAGACATCATGACCCAGATACCATTACCCAGATACTGTGACCACACACCATGATAAGAAATCGTGATCCTAACACCGTATCTGTGCTACCAGTTCCGGATCTCTATATAACTATGCCATTATGAATATCTCACCGCTCAATGGAAAATAAGGAGACACCATTTTTTGGGGACACCATTTCCCAGGGACACCATTTCCAGACAGACTATGACCCCATTCTATAATATATTTTATCATTTTCAATTTAATACCTATCAGTCATATTTGAGTCTTTTAAATGCACTGATATAATTAATATTTCTTTGTAGACATGTCAACTGACAGTAAGAGGTATGAGGTGTATAATGAATGCATCCTGTCAGCTTCAACACATGAACTCCATGAAAAAAAATATTGGCCTAGAAATAAGGTGGTGTGATATATAGAAGAAATGCGAACCAACACATGAAAAAAGATACATCTGAAAAACACACTTATCATTCACAAATCCAAAAGCTAGAAAATGATAGATCAAAGTCAAGAACATCTTCACAATACCAACTCCATGAAGAACATTATCCAGATCAAAATAGAAAACATAACATCAAACATTTGATATTATGTTTCCCAAAAGATGACTCAAGTCTTATATCTGCTTCATCCTAGAAGTCCAGAGCTACATAGAATAATACTTAGAGAACTTGTAACATTATATCCTCATATTTTCTCTATTGCATAATATTTTTAGCTTTCGAGTAGTGTGTTTGTGTCTATATTAAATCACATACTTTCTCTTATACTAAACTAAATGATACAATTTATCCTTACTCTCATATATTTTTACACTTGTTTACTCCCACAGATAAGTGTGTAAGACATCCATGTGTGACCTGGTAGTTTATACCCACGAAAAATGTGGAAGACTTCTTGTGTCCTGAACATTCCTATGAACTTTGTTTACCCCGATCCATTGTGTGGATCATGTTTATTAATATAAATTTCTTTTTGGTAGGTGATCACCAAGTGGAGTGGATTAGGTATTGACTTTATATTGAACAACATTTATTATTTCTGTTGTGTTTTTTAAATTTAGTTTTCTCTATTTTACTGTATAATTCACAAATCACTAGATTTACTTTTATAGTTAATCTTGGGTAGAATTTATAATGGGTTTTCCTTATTATAATAGCTTCAAAAGTAATATAAATAAATAATATTGAGATTAATTTGAATTAGTATATCTTATGGGAAGTTATTTGAACTGTCAAACATAAATAACTGTATTACAATAATTAACTGAGTTGTATTTATTTTTTTTGGAAAACTTTAAGAAAATTTTTCAAACAAATTTTTTAGAAATAATCTATTACCCCCACTCTTGAGTACTCTACTCTGACACACATTTTTTATCAGAGGAGATTGTTATTCCTATTAATTCTCTATTTTTTAAACTATTCAACTCTGATTATAGTTCCACTTTTACGATCTATAAATTTCTTTTAATTCAAAATTTCTATCTATTTAAAAGTGTTTCTTTATTGTGGATAATAGACTGGAAGGTTCTAAAAAAAATACCACCATTCTTTAATGGAACCAATTATGCCAAATGGAAAATTAAAATGAAAATGCATTTAGAAACTATGGGTTTTGAATTTTGGCCTTCATTTATAGATGAATATAAGATTCCTGCTACTGATATAATCACATGGGGTTGCCCAACCAATACTAACTAAAATGAAAATTGCAATGCCATGAAAGCTTTATTTTTCTTCATTGGAGATATGGAATTTAATAGTATTTCTTCATGTAAAACTGCCCATGAAATTTGGGATACTTTGTCTTTTTCACATGAAGTAACTTATAGTGTGAAAAAATGAGATATAATACTTATACTATTAAATGTGATAACCTTAAAATGAAACATGATGATCCTATTTCTGACATGTATCTCAGGTTCAACGAAATTTTCAACCAAATGATTTCTCTTGGAAGAGAAGTTATTTTCAAAGAACAAATCCGTAGAATTCTCAGACGCCTACCTGATAGATAGAGAGGAAACTCTATCTCTATTAGAGACTCATGAAACCTGAGCAAGTTACCTGTAAAAGAACTCATTTGAAACCTAATGATGTATGAAGAGGGGTTGAATGTCAAAAATTAATAGGAGGATGAACCCAAAAGAAAATCTGTTTCATTTAAGACCACCACCTCTAAACCCCAAAAAATTGAAATTGGAAGTCTCTTTAGAAAGTTATAGATGTGAATAATCATCACCTGACAGTGATGAGGAGATTGATCAATTAGCCAAAAGGTTTATGATATTTTTTAAGAATAAATTTTTTCCCGAAAGTTGGACTTCAAAGGAAGATATGATCAAAAAGGAAGCATGAAGAAATATTGGAAAATAAGTGAAAAGTAGGTTGAGATAATATTCTTTGAATGTAAGAAAAAATAACATGTAAAGGCTTACTATCCCAAGCTCAAGTACAAAAAGTAATATGAATACAAAGATATAAAGTATAAAAAGGAAATGAAATAAATGTAGAGTGCTTCTGAGGATAGTTTATGTTACTCAAAATCATCATATGATGAACATAATTACAAATCTAATATTTGTTTTATGACAAACACATTTGAGGTAATACTAGAATCTCATATCCACAATTTCTATTATTCTGGAGATGAATGTGATTCTGAAAATATGTCTAATGATGAAATTATAGAGTACAATAATATGATTGAAGAGACATGTAATAATATAAAAGATAAATACATGTATTTAATGAAACTGTAATATCTTACCTAAACAATTAAATCAGAACTTACTGTAGAAAGTGAAAAAAATGTTCAATTGCTCTATGAATATAATGAAATAAATCTATCTAATGAGAAATTGAAAAAGGACCCTGAAAGGTTTACCAGTGGTAATGATACATTGGTACAAATTCCAGGTAAAGAGATTGCTCCTAAATATACACCTAGTATTGGTTATTAACCTAGTAAAAGATATTTTGGAAGAAAAAATTTGGTTTCTATATCTACGACATAAAACGCTACTTCTAACTCTGGAAAACATTTAGCAATTTAAAATTATGATACACTCTCTAATGTTTCATGTTGTTCTTGAACTAATAGAGTTTATTTTTCAAGAACCATATATAATGCTTATAGAAATCCTATAAGGTAGATATGGGTTCCAAAAGCAATAGTCACAAATATTACTGAACCTAAAAAAATATACGTACCAATGTTTTTTTTATTTTAATTCTTTGTAGGAAAACTGCTTAAAGATATCATGTAAAAGCTTATAGTATAGGGACAGTGGATGTTCAAGATACATGACATGAGACTATTAAAGCTTTAAGAACATAATAAACAATGATGGTGGACATGTTACATTTGGTGTCAATGCCAAAGGGAACATCATTGGCCTTGGAAAAATTGGTAACTCTAACTCAGTTTTAATTTGCAAAGTACTTTTTTGTTGATGGATTGAAATATAATCTGCATAGTATATCACAACTATGTGGTAATGAATTTCATGTCAAATATGAAAATTATTCTTTCAATGTTTTCAATTTAAAAAATTAATTAGTGTTTTCTACACTAAGAAATGAAAATGTATACTCTATTAACTTAGAGTCTCTAGTTTCTCAAAAATTTTCATTTTTAAGTGAATTTCACTATGAATATTGGCTTTGGCATAACAGAGTAGGTCACTGTAACATTAAGTCCCTTAGCAATCTAACTATAAATATCTTAGTCAAATACCAACCCAAACATGATCTTTCATATAATAAAGTGTGTAATCCTTGTCAAAAGTGATAGAAACACAAAATTTATTTCAAACTCAAGGAAGAAGTGAAAACTTCTCACCCCCTCAAACAAGTTCACATGCATTTGTTTGGAACATCTACTATTTTGAGTTCAAATGGGAAGCACTACATTAATTTTCATGTAGATAACTTTTCTAGAAATATATGGAATTTATTTTTGGATCATAAAAGTGAATCTTGCTCTCACTTCACCAAATATGGAAAAATTGTTGAAACTATTAGTGGACATGTAATTAAATCCTTATGATATGATTATGGTAGTGAGTTTGAAAATCATGATTTTTAATCCTTTTGTTCACAAATAGCTACAGTATTAATTTCTCTACCCCTAGAAAACCTCAACAAAATAGAGTTATAGAAATAAGAAATAGTACCTTGTAAGATATTGTTAGAACCATTCTTATTGATTATGAATTACCTATTTATTTTTGGGATGAAGCTATAAATTCTGCATGTTATATTAATAATAGAGTGTTGATTAGACCTTTTCTTAAAAGAACTCTATATGAGTTATGGAACTATAGAAAAACCAAAGTAAGATACTTCAATTTTTTTGGTTGTAATTTAATTATCCTTAATACAATGGGAAATCATGAAAAATATGCATCCAATAGTGACGAAGAAATATTTATAGAATATTAAATCTATATTAAATCATGTATACTGATTAATAAAAGAACTAAATGTGTGGACGAATCTATCAATGAAATTTTTGATGAGGCACATCCACATGAGCCTAAGACCACTCTATAGAACCTAGAGGATGGTGTGTCAAATCTAGAAATTAATTCAAAATCCTCTAACCATCCTATAAAAAAATCTATGAATTCTACCAGTTCTAGAAATTCTTCAGATTCAAGTCATAATGAACCCGAACCAATTGATGAACCTAATATCATCAGTCCCAATTTTTCTAGAGCTGTTTGAACCCTTAGAAACTAACCTTTAGACGTTGTATTAAATGTTTTATATAAAGGAACTCAAACTAGATCTTCTCATAGAAATTAGGTTGAACATTAAGTCATTTTGTCACAACTTGAACCTAAAAATATTAACGATGCTATCAATTATGAATTTTAGGTGAGGTCAATGTAAGTTGAACATAATCAGTTTGAAATGAACAAAGATTGGAAACTTGTTGATAGACCAAAATCCACATTTACCATAGCCATTAAGTGAGTGTTAAGAAATAATGTAGAAGAAGTTGGTAACATAGTTAGAAATAAGGGTTGATTGGACGCACAAGGCTATAGTCAAGAAAAAGGAACTGACTATGAGGAAACCTTTTCACCAATAGCTATACTTCAAACCATCATAATTCTTCTTTCATATAATGAAAAAAATTTAATCTATATCAAATCGATGATAATATTGTATTCCTAAATGGGTATATAATTGTGGATGTCATGGTGGAAAATCCCCATGGTTTTACAAATCCTTATTTTCCAAATAATTTATTTAAATTATAAAAATAATTATATGGTTTAAAACAAGATTCAAGTACTTGGTATGATATATTAATTACATTTATAATTTCCAAAGGATTTACAAAAGGAATAACTAATCCTACAATTTATATAAAACAAATATCCAATTATTTTTTAGTAGTTTAAATTTATGTAGATTATATTATCATTGGATGTTCAAAAAAATATTTACGTATTGAATTTTCTAAAATGAAGAAAAATGAATTTGAAAAAAGATTAATGGGTGAACTAAAATTCTTTCATGGATTTCAAATCATTCAAAATAATGATGGTATTATTTTAAAACAAATAAAATATACTGGAGGTATTCTAAAACATTTTGTCTCATAAAAAACTAAATGTAGTGACACTCCATTGAGTACTAAATGAAAGTTGAATCTTGATGAAGATGGAAAATTTATTAATATAACCACTTACATGGGAATGATTGGATTCCTACTCTACTTAATTTCTTGAAGATGTGAAATTATTTTTGGTGAATGATTGTGTGCTCATTTTCAAGTAAACCATAAGGAATCTCATTAAATGCTGTTAAGAGAATTTTCAAATACCTATAGAATACACCCAATATAGGATTGTTCTATCCCATAGGAAAATCATTTGAGTTAGTTAGCTATTCTAATACTGATTTCATTGGCTGTAAGTTAGAAATAAAAAGATCCACTGGATCATGTCACTAGTTTCATGTTTTAGTAAGAAAAAAAAATTTGTTGCATTATCTACTGCTGAAGCAGAATAACTAACTATTGGTAGTTGTGGTGAAAACATTTATTGGATTTAATGCACATTAATAGATTATGGATATCAATTTAGGAATGTACCTTTAAATTTTTAAAATAAAAGTGCTATTAGTATCTCAAAAAATCATGTTTAACACTCTCAAAAAAACATCTTGATGTATGATATCACTTTTTGAGAGACCATTATCAGAAAGGTGATATCACCTAAGAATTCATTGAACGGAATATCATCTTGTGAATATATTCACGAAACCATTAAATTCTGAAAGAATATATTAAATCATACATGTATTTGGGATGATAAATCTTAAGTAGTAAGTGTACTCTTTCACATCTTATTGTTTCATAGTTCACGGTTTAATAAGTCAATGTCTTAAGATTACTGTCTAACCCTTACAGTTCTATAGTTTACTATGTTCAAAGTCATGGTTTCTTTCTTATGCTATCACATTATTATCTATTATTTACTGTCTGGAACACACTATTTCAAGAAATACAGTCACACAGTTTAGAAGTCACACATTAAAGATGACACTGTGAAAAACTGTTATGACCTCACTGTGAAAACCAGTTCCAGTCTCACCATAAAGACCATTTTTTGTTTTATCTATATATTATTACTTTTATAACTATAATTGAATATTATATTATTTTAAATTCCTACACTTTTGAATTTCTGATGCTTGATATCCCTAAATGGTAAAAAAGAAATAATATTCACTCCATTCTTCACTAGAGCTCCCTTCTCTCAAACTGTAACCCCTCATTCAACCTTTATATCTATCTCTCAAAACTTAATTGAATGACCAGAATGAAATATCCTTCCTTATAAACTCATGAGAAGTACATATCAAAGAAGAATATGAAAATATCCCCGAAGATAACACCATAAGATCCCCTAAATCTGAACATAGTGGACATAATAGAGGTACCTAAAAACTAAATCATCACTAAGTGGATTCTATCAAGTAATTATTTATTATTAAAAGTACTAAAAGAACATGGATTTTTGTATTGGATCACAAAAGAGGAAATAACAATTTATCCAAATCTAGTTGCTCTGTTTTATTAGTTTTTCCAATTATCTTTTGATATAGAAGATGGTTTTGTTGTAAGAAGCAGGATCAATGGCCAATGAATTATCTTTTCTTCGAGGTTATGGGATGAATTCCTAGGGATACCTCATGATTGTATTTTTGAGTACTACTTGAGTGGTCCTCCTCATCCCAGTGATATATTTGTTTTTGAATAAGCCTTGGTAATCTTGACTGCCAATAAAACTAAAAGAAGAGCTATAGTTGCTGTGCTAGATGGTGAAACCAGACTTTTATTTATGTTTGTTCAGAATCTGATTAGTCCAAGAAAATCATATTTTTCTACACTAAAGTTTCATGATTTATTTTTGAAACATTGTATAAAGAATTTAATCAAGATTAAAATATTAATGTATGTTGTAATTCATAGGTGTTAGTTGATAAAGACAACCTCAAAGTCAACCTCCTTGTTTTAATGAAGGTTAATATCTCATATGATTCATGCTAAAGGGTTGGATAGACCAGATTAAGATGTCATTATGGACTATGAATTTTGTATCTCAAATTTCATAGTACAAATAATCAAAATCAGTTGGAATCCATATAGAAAATCATGGGTGGAAGATAATGATAGGGTTTATAAAAAATTCAATCTGGGTGATCATTCATCCGGAACTAAGAATATTTCTAATCCAAGTTTGGAGTGAGATAAATTTTTTGAATATCCTATTGAGGAAGAATAAAACGTGATTGTTTCACCTACAAGGTAAACTATCCTTGATAAGGAAGAAAATGGACATGTTCCTCAAGTCATAATTGAGAATTATGTACATGTTCCTGAAGAAATTGTTTATTTGGAAGAAGAAACAGCTTCTAAAGAATAATTTATTGCTAATATAATGGAAAAGTCTATTCTAGAACAGAATCTAGAATAATATCTTTCTCATGATAAATAAGCTACTTTTGAGTAACACATAGAAGAACAAGCTATTTCTGAGATTATCCCATCTTCTGAGGAAAGAATGATGCAAGCCTTTCAATTGTTTAGAAAGGAAATGGGTGAGGTTATTAATGATGAAATTTTGGAAATAGAACAAAGATATAAATCAATTATTCCGATAGATATTCACTTATTGAGGGGGATCATCCCCCTATTCCAGAATGAGTTGAAATTCTTAATCTAGTTTATTAAAGCCCTGTGGATACATGGTATAAATTCACAAGATATTTTGATGTGAATGATTCCCAAGAAGTATCAATTAAAGGTATTGACCTTTGTATTATATTTAAATTGAAAATAGTTTCAAATATTGTCTCTGCCAAAGAACATAAGCTTGTCTCATCTCCTATTCCTGAACATTCACTAGAACCATCTACCATAGTGGGTAAGGACTATTTGAAATCCATTGTAGCATATTTATTGGCGGGATTTGAAATGATCAGGAATACTCATCATTCTCCTGTAAAAATATTGAGTAGGATGTTTTACTACTATTACAAAAGCTCATCTGGAATATTTTTCAAAAAATGCTTCATGAGATTAAAGAGGTTGTAGTTGAGAACAAACAGCAAATTGATGAAGTAAATTCTCCAACAGCTATAGTTAAAGATATGCAGAGAGAGTTGAAATCTGGACCAGATCATGTGGTCCATCCTATTGATGATGTTAGTAGTCAGATTCCAGAGGAAGGTTCCTCCCTCTTTAAACGTAACCTTGCTTCCTTAGCTGATAAATATTCTGAATGATACTAGAAAATAGTTTTGGAAATTCATGATCATGTTATCAGTCTCAACAAATTAACTAATGCATATAAGGGTTGTATCCATAATGTGATAAATAAACTAAGGCCCCTTACATCATCTATTAGGGATTCTAGTGACATTGTATAGTAATCTCAACCCTCCTTGGATAGTGATCTGTTCAGAGTAATTGTTAATAAAATAACATCAATCCGTGCTTAGTGGATCTAACAAAAAGTCTATATCTTTTTTTTAAGAATAGTGGCATAGTTTTGGATTTTGTAAGAATTAATTCTATGATTTGCAATGATGCTAATGAATAAATTACTAATAAGTTGTATTTCTACTTCATTAGGATTTTTTCTAAGTAGGATATGACAGAACATTTCAATTACCTTGTAGAAAATCTGAAAATCCCTCCTGTCACTCAATCATTCAAAATGGATGTTGAAAATATGAAAGATTTTACTCTTTTGATGGACATGTTCATAGAGAATAGATATGACTTTGAGAAAGAAATTCATTATAGAGGTGAGATTATTGCTGACTTCATAATTTTATTGAGGCCTTATCATCATATGGAGAGCACTGATATTGTGGCTCCTGCGGCTTCACCATTGCGACCAGGTTTTCCTACCTTCTCATCCACTCCCCTTGCCTCTACCTCTATGTATGTCTCTCAGGCTCTGATTCAGATCAGACCTGTTATCCTTGACCAATAATTTCCTAGATCTTCCACTACACCTACCATGACCCCTTATATTTTTGAAGGACTCCCTCTCCCTTCTCTGTCTGTTGGTTTACTACCTTCTTTAGCTTCTACCTCTGCTCCTGTGGCTTCTCCTAATGCTGTTACTAAGGGAACAAAGAAGATATATTATGCTAAAGAAAAGTGAACACTATCTTTTGATTGGTATATTTTTGTATTTTGTTTTCTATTGTTTGTAATGAAACTTATTTCTATATCTAATGCATTGTGAACTCTTCATGTCTATTTTCTTATTTACCTTTGTTCTCTTTTTTATAATCCCAAAAGGGGGAGAGACATGAACTCATGAGCTCTAAATGCACCCTAATGGAGAGACCCATCCACTACGAACATATATCTCAATAACATGATTTGGGATCACCATAAAGGGGGATATTGTTAGAATCCTCATGTGTTAATCATGTTTTAATGATCACAAATCATATACATTCAGTAAAACTTATTAATCCCATTTTATCTATCTCAAATCATATGTACAGATGGTTGGTTTCATTATGATTTAAATTAACCTATCTAAGATTATATTTTTTATTTTTTATTATTGTAAACTATATTTAGCTTTATTCTATAATGATTTATTTTATGAATGATTAAGTGTAATTCACTCCATTAATAGTACTTGTCAAGCCAACATACATATATTGGGCTATGTCTGAGAAACCATATGTTTTCCACCAGTTCTATTTTTCTGGAAAAGGACCCAGACACTGTGACCCAGACACTGGGACTAGACACCATCACCAGACACCGTGACCCAAACACCATGACCTAGACACCATGACCAAACACCGTTACCCAGACACGATGACCAGACACTATGTCCAGACATTGTGTCCTAGATATCGTGACCCAAATACTATGATCAGACACCGTGACCAGACACAGAGATCCTAACATCACATATTTTCTACCGGTTCCTTATCTCTATATTACTATGCCATTATGAATGTCTCACTGATCAATGGAAATTACAGATACACCGTTTCCTGGTGACACAGTTTCCATGAGACACTATTTCCAGAAAGACTGTGAAACCACTCATTAATCCATTTTGTCATTTTCAATTTAATTTCTAACTGTAATATTTGAGTCTTTTAAATTCACTGATAGAAATAATATTTCCTTGTAGACATGTCACTTGATATTACGAGTTACAAGGTGTAGAATACATGCATCTTGTCAGATTCAACACATGCACTCTGAGAATAATAGGAAATGTGTGGCATAGAAACAAGGTTGTGTGATATAGTGACGGAGGGAAAACCAACACGTGAAACATGATACAGATGAAGAACACACGTATCATTCCCGAATATAAAATTTTGAATTCAATAGATCAGAGTGAAGAACATCTTCGCAATACCAACTCTACAAAGAAGACAAGACAGATCTATCTAAAACCAAAGCATCAGACTTTTGATACTATATTTCTCACAAGGGGGCTTGATTGTTACATATAATTCATCTTAGAAGTATAGAGTTGCATATAATAACACTCAAAGCACTACAAACCTTATCTCATCATCTTTTCGCTGTTGTGAACTATTTTTATCTTTCAATCAGTGTGTCTGTGCCTATATTAAAACACACACTATCTCCTGTACTAAACTGAAGGATACAAGATATCCTTATTTTATTATCTATTAACACTTTTTTACTCCCACAGATTAGTGTGGAAGAGGTCCATGTTTGACATGGGAGTTTATACCAACAAAAAACCATGGAAGTGGCTGTGTAACCTAGACTGTCCTATGCACTATTATTTACCCTGATCTAAGGTGTGGATCAATTTTATTAATATAAACTGCTTGGTGGCTAGTGATCACCATGTGGAGTGGATTTGGTCTTGACTTGATACTGAACAACTTGTATTATTTGTTTTGTCTTGTTTAAATTTTGGGGTTTTTCTAATTTACTATATAATTCATAAATCTCTAGATTCACAGTGATAGTTAGTCATGGTCAGAAGATATAATTGTTTTTCCCTATTAGAAGAGCTTCAAAAGTAATATCAATAACCAATATTGAGATTACTTATAATTAATCTATCTTCTGAGAAGTTATTTTAATTGTACAAAATTTATAACCATATTAATTTGATTAACTGTGATGTATTTATTTTTATTGGGGAACACTTTAGGAAAAAAATCCAAAATTGTTTTATAGATATTAAATTTACCCCCAATTGAGTACTCAACTCTGACCAACATATTCCTATATATGTAAAATATTCTTGAAGTTCTTCATGAATATATTAAGGAATCATCATAACATTCTCATAATCTTATACTATGTTCTTCAAGATCCAGTATCCAAGGATAATACTAAGCTTCTTATGATTCCAAATGTAATGACCTAACTCAAATAACCCTATGTTAGTGGTTAAATTATCACATTGGAAAAAATACAAGATATCACATCACCTGGGATCAAATAATTAAGTAGTCTTTAGGGAATAGATACTTAAATGTTTCCCACATTAACAAAACATGAAATGAAACATAAAATACTGGTGATTATTTAAAAAATTATTTTATTATATCCTTGAAATCAATTAATGCTATCTTCTTGGTAATCTAGGTAAAAAAATATAATAATGAGTTAACATAGACTATTAAAAGAGAAAACCTAATTAAGAATATATTATTGAGTACATTAAACATGAATAATATGGAAGTGATAAATGATAAAAAAATATTCCAAGTTAATAAAATGTGTAAAGGAAAAAATATCCATGTATGATATAAAAACCAAATAATCACATGGATAACATTAACTGATTTTATAATGATAGAATGTACAATGTGGGATATAATAGTATCATCATCACATCCTCACTCCTTGAAATCAGGCACAAATAGTTGGGGAATATAATGAATACCCAAACTATTATGTCTCATAAGATCTAATGATGTATCAATTTGATATAAAGGCCCCTTTACATCACTTAATATGTCCCATGAAGTCAACATATTAATGAAATGAATAAAAAATTTATAATATTCATAAAAATTCAAATTGAAAAACATGAATATGAAATTTTAGCATTCTATCGAGTCAAAAATAAGAGTAACTACATCAAAAGGAATACATAGAAATTAATTTGATAGTAACATTAGATTATATTCCTAGTGAAGTATAACATTTCTTAATGAATGTGACAAAGATAAAAAAATAAAATTTTACAATGAATTTAAAGAGTCACATTAATATAAAAAATAAAAATACACTTCTTTTTAAATTAATTTTAAAACAAAAAAATTAAATAATAAAGGGGTTAATATTTAATTCGAAAAATTTTTGGAAACATGTAGAGTAATCCTGATAATTAACAACTAATATATTGGATGGAAAATACATTCAAGCCTTTAAACATAAGAAAACATTCCCCTTCATTTTAAAGAGTCATAATTATATGGAAACATAAAATGTTTGAAAGTATTATTTTATAAAAATTTATTAAAAATAAAATTTAGTAAAAAATAATGTTACCAATAATTAAAATTAAAAAAATAAATTCTATAAACAATCTTAAAGGACATGGGCATAGAAGAAAATATTCACAAAGATGAGTATATATAACGCATGGTTTTTTAGAAAGAGTCCTACAACATCTTGAGTATAAATGATAGTAAAATTAAAGGGAAAAAAATAAAAACCATTTAATAATATATGAAAAATATAGATTTTAATAATAAATATTATACAATTCTCCCAAAAGATACATAAAAATAATCTATCCTATATAAGAATGAGATGATGAAATATACCCATACTTGAGGCTTTTTATTAATCCAATATGCTCTAATAATTTGTATACTATATTTAAATTTTTTATAAGTTTATATCATAACCATATTTTTATTTATATATCTACATACTATTATCTTCTTGATGTCAATTTATTGTTAATTTCTTTTTAATATAAACATACAAGAGTTAATCACTTATTATTTATACATGTTATCATTTTACTGTTCTAGTATTTTCTTCTTATATATAGATTATAATATTAAGGATCTTAAAAATATTATAAATTTAATTTTTATATATTAAATATAATTTTAGAGTTAACCTTGAAATCTAGTAAGAAAAATTTGGCACATTGTTTCATGGATAGAGTTGTCTGTATGTATGCATGAACATCATTTTCATTTTTATAATGAATAAAATTGAAATTAAATATAAAAAATACTAATTATATGTAATCATATAAATGTTATATATTAAATATATATTCATTAAATCAATACTTATTACCATTAATGTATGTATGAAAGGAAAAAATGAATCATATATCTTTATATATGTGGTAGTCCACATGTACATATGAGGGATGTTAACATTTTTCAAAATATGGAAAATGAGATAAAAAATACTTTTACCATTAATATAATAAAAATTTGTTATATTTATGATAATGATGTTTTTATTTTACAATAGTTACTTTAACACTTGATAATTTTTTAATTTGTTTTAAAATAAATTTAATTTTATCGATATTACGTATTATATAAAATTCAAAGTTTATCTTCTATTACATGAAAAATTGAGTCTATCTTGTGTTACAAACAACACTATGTTTATCTACTGTTACACTAAACAACACGTTTTTGTGAAAAGTTACATATGTTTAAAATATTATTATTTTACATGATAGTTATCTATATGCTATTGGAATTTCTAGTGTGAATATGGTTTACCAAATTATGAAAATATTTGGTTTTCACAAGTTTGTAATATTAATTTCATGCTAAGCATTAAATTAACAATTATACTATGTGCAATTTGGAAAAGGAAATATATTTCTTTAAAAAACATTTTGTGGACACAAATACAGTTTACTTAAATACATTAAAAACTAAATTTTGGGGATTTATTTTTTAAAAATATATATTAAATATTCAATAAATTCTTAACATCCATCTTATTATTTTATCAGTAAATATATAGGAACAAATCCTATTTTTCTCTTATAAACTATAATTATTTAATGAACAATTTTTTCACTAATTGCACACTTATATTAAAGTGATTTTTTTCCACATCTATAAAATGTATTATAAAGTAATGTGACATTATGGAATAATCATAAAAAATTATCATGGAGCCAAATTTTAATAATTTTCTGAATATATACATTTTGTGAATAGTGAAAAATACATGTTATTATTTAGAATGGTCATTTCATTTAACATATTTAAATAAATTACAATTATTTTAACCCATCTTTGATAGTAAATTAGATTAATTATATATCTATTAATTCAATTTAGTTCATTATAATAATTTTCATTTTCCTATATGATATAAAAAATTTTCAAGCATTAAAATTATTCTCTTTAGAAAACATATTCTTCATCACATTAGTGAGGTTAATATTTAATAAAAAAAATTCTACTTATGTGAATGGAATTTAGAAAAAAGTATTCAATTTTTGTTAAAAATTTATTTATATTATATAATATAGTAATATTTATTTTGGACAATAATGAAAATTAACAATAGTAAAAAATAACTAATATGGTTAAGGTTAAAACATGAATACCTTGGGTTAAACTAAAACGTTATATGGTAAAATGAACTAGAGGCTTTTCAAAAACCCATTTTATGATAATATTTCAATATATATATTTATAATTTTTGATAATTTCTCATTTTTATAAAATTCATGAATGTGAAAAATGTTTGCCCTCAATTTTCAATTCAAAAAATACAAGTGTACTAATGACCTCACTTATTAAAAGACAATCCTTATTCAGTTCACTTCACATATAGAAAATCCACTTTATTTGACAATACCTGATAAAAATACAATATTTATATCCTTTATAATATCTTGTATGTCAAATTGTGATCATAAATCCATCATAGGATGGATTGTGGCTCAAACTAATGATGTTGACCAAATAAGAGGTATCAATCTTCAACGAGTTCTTTGGAAAATTTATTCATAATCCTCCTTAAAATATAATTAAAAAATAATAATATAATAACATTAATATATTCCATAACCTAAAATTTTATTATACTATGGTTAATATCTACATCCATACCCCCTTTCCCTCAAATGGGAAATGATTACATTTCTCATGTGTATTGCAGACTACCACCTCAAGGACTGATGTGACAAATTTTCTATCATCACCTCTCAAGATTGGGTATGATATTTTTTATACTTTATATATATGAAATTGTAAACAAAAATATTCTTATTTAAATATATAACCATAAATACATCTTTACAATCCATTTCATAATGTTTCATTATAACAACGGTCATGCGTATGGAGGACTACCACCTCACAAATAGATGTGATTATTTCTTTATATACACATTACATTGAAGTTAATTATAAAATGTTTAAATAAAAATATATGATATATAATAAGTAATAATAATTATGGATATTTAACATATTATTTACATTTTTATTTTATATGTTTAGAAAATGGAAACAGGCTTTATGCCATCGTAAAGACTATCGTGTCCAGGAACGGTGTATTTCATTTTCAATATCTTACATTATGGGATTAAAATAATTAAATATATACTAAATATATATTTTAATTATATCATTTATAGAATTATAGTTATTGTAAACTGTGATGATTTTTATAGAACCAAAAATTACAAATACCGACAAAAAAAATAATGTTTTTATTACCTAAAAAGTGATTTTAATTGGTAATTATTAATAAAAAAGTAATAAAATGTCCTTCATAATTCATATATTCTATAATATATTTAAAAATGGGTTTTTAACATATTTATAACAATATTATATGTATTATATGTTATATTTTGATTTGTAGGATGTAATTAAATATATAGGGTAAGGGAATTTTCTCAATTTTATTTTCCATGAGACGCATTCCATATTCACAAAAAGATTGTTTCTTATGGTGTATAAATATTATATATGAATTTATATTATGAAAATTATCCTAAATAATATGGGTATTTATATATCAATTTTATTTTCTATCATTCATTGGGTTTATAGTTAAAATGCTAATAAAGCGGTAGAGGATTTTTTTTATCAATTGACCTTTTTTGAGATATATGTTATGTTATGAATATATATTATTATATGAGGATTATATACTACCAATTTTACATATAATATAATTAATTAATTTATTATAAATACATTTATTGTTTACTTTTATGTTATTATTTAATGGGTCTAATGATTCAAAAGTTACAAATATTTTAAGGGGTTGATGTTACAGTCACATTGTTTATGAGGATAGTTTTTTATTATTTCTCCCATAATGAATTATTAATATATATATCTTGGAATTCATAAAATTTATTCTCCTCTATTAATGTAATTATAATATGTGACTCATCTTCAATTTACTCTATTTATGTACCATATATTCTGTGAAGAATTATTTTTGAGGAAACTGACTCTATTTCACACTTCGGTCGAAAACCCTTTTTCTCTAATATCCATGTTATCTATAAATATTCACAACAAACTCTCAATCGTCCCATATGTTGGATTAATGTAAATTTTACTGATTATTGGTATTTAAATTATTTTAAATTAATATTCATGTTGATTTAAAAAACAATCCTAGTTGGATTTTATAAAAAATATTGATGAAATTTATTTTTGTATGAACATACATGGATTTAACAGTATTTTACACTAATATGACTACTCATTGATTTAAATATTTACATAAAATTTATCATGTTTCATTTCAATGAATTAATTTTCCTTAATATATGGATTTTTTATTTTTATATAAATGTTTTCTAAAATGGAAAAATTATTTTCCTCAATAAATGTTTCAAGTGACATTTAAATAACATTTTTCATCTATGTTGGAAGCCTTCGATATTAATTATGATTTATATGGTATATGATCCAAGGTTACATTTTTTATTATTTCAATGAATGGTCTATGATTGTGATTAAAAAAAATTTATGAATCCCATTTATTTTCCATAGGTTGTGTTATCCTGAATTCTTTTATAAAACAGACTTATTTTTATAGATTCACATGTGATGAATTTTATAGAAACCCCATTTCTTTTGATGGGTTATGATATAATGAATGCTTTATTATCTTGAGGTACTTATATGTATAATTTTAATTATGTGATAGATGTTTCATATATCTCCCTCCAATTAAATGGGTAATTACGGATAAGACATGAGTAGGTATGTTATTCGTGAACCTAATTATATGTTCATAATTTTATTCATGAACCTGATTACATGTTCCAAATTTTATACATGATCCTAATTAAATAATAAAAATTCTAGGAGTGTACCTTTAATTTAGGACCACAATGTTAAGTGTGGTCATGGTTATATGTGAATTATTTTATAAGAAGGATAGATTTCATGTAATTAATTAAATGAGGAAACATTTTATTTTTTGTAAATTCTAAAAATGTTATAAGATTATATGTATTCCCAAATATATAATGCTTAGGAAAATTTTATGTTCTTGTGGATCATGTTCTTTGATACATTATGATTCATATATTATATACTTCATAAATTTATTACATGACTCTAGTTTATAAAATATGATATGCATGGTACAGTTTTTAAAATTTTATTCTCATGATCTCAAATGATAATTCTCATGTTATTTATTTTATCATTTTTATTTACCCTTTCTGTGCATATGAGATCACCCATTCTTATATTTCCTTTCCCTAGTTTTTGAAGAAATTTTTTAAGTATGATATTATTATAGAGGATGATTGTTATGAACATCTTATTGGGAATAGATGTTTCTCACTTATGAAACAATTGTTTATGTTTCCTTTTCCCCATTGAAAATAAATGTTTATGATCCTCAGGCATGTATTTCTAAAATGTAATGAATATTATTATAAAAATATGTAATATATGTGTATATAATCATATGCTGTTATATTTTTTCTCTAATGAAATTATTAATTTATCTTTATAAACTAGGATGAGACCTATATTGTGAGATAACTAATGATATTCTAAAGGATATGTCTAAGGATACGTTAAAGGATATATCTATGGATGAGTCAATGTATATTGGAATGTACTAGAAAATTATTATATGATATAGAGAGTGGTTTCCATGAAATTTCATCCCTATAGAGACACTAAAATTGGATATGGATTTTTTATAGAAGTGACAATGGCTAATACATCCAAAAGGGCACATTGAACTAGAATCCATCATCATAAGGTCTACAATAAATGGCATAGCTGCACAGCTATATTGAGACTCTTATGAGAAACATGTTATAAATTACCAAACTCATTACAAACCACCCTGATTGATTTTAATTATATCCAAGAGCATACTATGTTATTCATGAGGTGTCCTACATTTTAAAGAAGTTTTCTTGATTTATAAATCCTATAAATGATTTTTAATAATTATGTGGTCCCCCACTTTGAGTATTATTACTCACACTATGATTATGGATTTATCCAATGGTTGGAACCCAAATTAATCATGTTAGTGTTTAATATAATGGATATTCAAATAATCATATCCTGAGAATAAATTTTTTAAGGGAGATGGATTTGAAACTCACCTTGATATTCTCACACAACATTTCATAAATCATTCTTAACTTACAAACTTGAATAATAGGGAACAACATAATATCATTTCCTTCATGTGGTAACGTTAATATTCATTTACTGGATGATTCTATCTACTAGTTATCAAGAAATTTATTAGTTTAATTGACGATATATATTTTTAATCTATAGTTTTTGGATAATAAATAAGTCATTTCAATGACTATATTTTGGAATTAGAATAAGATCAATGGGTTAATCTCATTCCTAATATAACAAAAAATGATGAAATATAATCCTTATATTATAACGATTTTAAGATATAATTTTTCCATAACTATTTCCCTTATATTATTCATACTATAATAGAGAAGGAATTCCTTGTGGTAAAGAATATGGACAATGAATCTCATTGTTCTATTGTGGAAACATTTACAAGACTATCGATGATTGATTTTGGAATTATCATCCAACATGAATGTATGGTATATCAATTAATTTGTGGTTTTATAAAAAGTACATAAAGGGTTTTATGGATATGATATATCAATAACTATAAATATATTTTTTGGGTATATCGATGTAGAAATTGAGATTGGAGTTACCCATAAGTCAATTGGTTTTGATAAGAAATTAATGATGTAATTATAGAGAAAATCTAGAAACTATGGATAAAAGAAGATGAGCTTTCCTTTATTCTAAATGTGTGGATTGAAACATAGAGAATAATTACTTATAGGAACAACAAAATGTTTTAAGTGTTGAAAATATGTTTATCAAGTTATTGAATGTCAATATAATGGGAAGAATTTATTTATTTATGGAAATAGATAGAAAGATACAATGAATGAACCAACGTCACTATAGTTATTCAAGTACCTAGAGATTGAGAATTAAGTGAATGAATTCCCCAATACAAGGGTTAATATGGATGATAATAAACAATAACTTCTAGAGAAAATGAAAAAGTGAAAACTGAAGCAATCACAATAGATAAATTAAATAATGATAATTAGTTACACATGTCCTCCCCTATATTGTTAGAAATTTAATGTTTAATTATTTATGCAGATTCACTATCAAAATATAATTTTTCATATTTTAGTGAAAATTAATATTATTTTAATCATTAATTAGCTCCATCTATAGGGGTTATGGACTAATGAAATCACATTTGATATTACATCCATGCAATGATGAACCAAAGCTTCCAATGCAAATATTTTTTTTATGAGAACATATTATTTAGTTTATTATAGGAGAATTATATTTATTAACCTTATATGTCTCAATGTAAGATTAACACATGAGTTAGGTATATAGTCATGGTTTAATGAGTTTATGGTTGATCATGTGTTCAATGTGTTTGAAAAAACATTTTCATTTTTTAGGTGATATGATTTTACCAAGCTTAAGGATGAGATAGTTATAGAAATACAACCCTTTGGTTTTAAATATGTTTTTGTGAAAAAATTATTTTATGAGTAATTACATTACACTTTGTGGACATATGATTAAAGTTATTTTAAACAATTAGGTTTTATCTTATCTTTGATATCGAGTTAATTATTTTTTATAGTAAATCTCCTTAAAAACTCTTTACAATTTATTAGTATCAAGAGAATATTTCCCTATAGGTCATCTTTTATGAGTGTAAATTAAGAAAGTGTTAAAGGTCCAATAATTACGCATTCCATTGTATTTAATTGAGATTGATGTATTACCAAAATATTTGGGGAATTTCTTATGAAATACCTCGATATATAGATTAATTTCAACACTATGTGTCAAACTCATACATATGTTTAGTCTGAGATAATAATTAAAAACCTAGGGATATGCTGAGATCATATTATATGGATTTCAAAAGGTTTTTGGGATAAACACCTTCCTCTATTCATATTTTCTTACAAAAAATGATTCCAATCAACGATTTATATGTCTTCTTATGAATCCCTATATGGAATTATTTTTATATCTCCAACATACTAGGGTAAAAATGTAAAAAAATCTATTAGGTCCATATCATGATAAAAAATTCAAGAGAACATTAGAGTCATTAAACATCACATAAGATGGAATAAATTAGAAATAAATGTTATGTTGATAATCATCGACATGACCAAGAATTATAATTTGGTGAAATGATGTGTAAAAAAATTTCCCCACAGAATAATGATATGAGATATATGGTGAAAAGGAAATTATGTCATAGGTACCTTTTCCCCTTTGAAATTCTTGATAATATCAGGATCATATCCTATTAGTTGTAACATCCATTAAATCTATATTAGGTTACCGATGTGTTCCATGTGTCATTATTGTGGAATTACTTACCAAATTCATCATATGTACTGAACATAGAGGTCGTACCACTGGATCATGATCTATCTTATACAGAAAAACTAAAAAAAACAAATATCATATAGAAAATATACTACAAAATAGGTCCACTCACTTGGTAATATTTTTTTAGAAAACCAACCATCTTGAGGAAGCTATTGTGGATTCTAAAGATGTAATGAAATTTAATTATATTATATTTTATGTAACAAAATGATGAATTTCATGGGTGAAATTAATTTTAAAGGGTGTGTAGTGCAACACCCTGATATTTTATGTGTTTTTAAAATAAATTAAATATTAGTGATAATTGTTCATACACAATACATATAATTTATCATGAGTTACAAAAAACACTATTTTTACCTTCTATTATAAAAATAAATGAGTTTATCTTACATTACATGAAACACCATGTTTAAATGAAATGATAAATTCTATTAAAATATTATTATTTAATCTAATATTTATCACATTGTCATCAGAATGGTGGGTATGGATAATATTAATTATATTATTAACATATATTACTTACACATGTATATAAAGAAATCATCGTCAACCAATTAATTATAATGGACAATAGAAATTGTTAAAAATAATGGAAACCATTTTCATAAGAACTATGTTTATCCACACAAACAAATTATTACTTAATAAATTATACGAACACATATTGGTGAATGATATTATTGATATTTATATATTATACATTCATTAATAAATTTAACATTTATCTGAGGTGTAATCTAGATTAGATATAGGAATAAATCCAATTTTTAAATTATAAACTACATTTTATAAAAAGAATCTTTTTCACCTTCTGGAAATTTAGTTTAAAATTAATTGTTTCATATAATTTATAATTTACTTTTTAAAACATTATATTTATTTATAATCATATAAAAATTATCATGTAGTGAATTTTTCTAAATATTTTGAAAATAAAACATTTTTGATGAATAGTTAAAAAATAAATGTTTTATTTAGACTTTTCCTTTTTGTTTCTAACATATATAATAGTAAAATTTATTTTAATATGGTTCTAAAATTAGAAAAACATAAATTATATATATAATAATACAATTTATATATTTGAAATAAATTTCATATTAAAACATTTTTTAAAAACGTTTTGAAATTTTTCATTTTGGAATACTGCTTCATTGTCACATCTGTGGGTTTAATATAACATTAAATTTTGACAAATATTTGAATCTAATTTCACAATATGTATTCCATATTTTTAATCCTAAAAATATATATTATCTAAAAAGGTAAAATTAATTTTTTACCATCATGAATAGTAAAATAGTAAAAATTAGTTACCATGGTTGAAGTTAATACTGGTTTAAAAATGAGGATAAACTAAAACATATAATGGAACAATGGCCTATTAACTTGTCCATAACCCATTTTCATTCAATATAATTACCTTATAACACAGCTGATTTATAATTTCTCATTTTGGATTCTTTTTACGAAGGAAATATGTTGGTATGACTATTTATTTTCAAAAATTACATTTGTCCCACAAGACTCACTTATAAAAGGATACACACTTTCCTATCCTCTTAAAGTTTCAATAACCTAGTATTTAAACCATAAACTACCCGAATACCGTCCTTCATTTCATAATCTCAACCTAGAAACTTTTTTTATATCCTAAATCCAACCTAATCGTGTTTTTTTGGAAAGCCAAGGATGTTACCCAAAGAAGAGGTAAGATTAATATATGAGAGTTTTTAGTATATCTTTTCCTCCACATCATTCAAATATTATAGAAGAATTATAATATAATAATCTTTCTATCTCTCATGAAATTATATTTTATTATAATATATTAACGACCTACATACTTCTCTTATTCTATTAAATGTGAAACATATCATCACTCATGTGTAAGGAATACTACCACCTTGAGGATCGATGTAGATTGTTTTTTATCATCACATATCATGATTGGGTATGATGATGTATTTAAATTGTTAAATAAATTTTTTTAACATATCTATACATCTTCCAATATATGATTATATATAAATTTTTTCCCCATTCCATGAGGGATATGATAACACTTCTCATGTTTACAGTGGAATATCGCCTCATGATGCGATGTGATTCACTCAGCCCTTACTCTTTACAAGGAGGTTAATTTTAATATCCCACAAATTCTTGAGGTTCTTCCTTGTTTATGTTTTGGTTTATGTTTGTTTTTTTCATTTAATGTAATTTTTTTTGGAATGTATAAGGAGTCATGGGGGTGTTTTGGTTGGTCTAAAGATGCAATAAAGGGAATAATTACCATCTAATGCATGTTTCACAGGTGGTACACTGTTCATAGTAACTGTATGCCCAAATTGTGCATTCCAAGAGGAGGGTTGTATTGTTTGAAAAAACCATGGAAGGGGGGATTTAAAACTGTGCGGTCTTGGACAGAGCCATCCTGCAATGTCTGATTACGATTTGTAAAACCATACATGATCCCAGGTAACCATGTGACCTAACCCCCTCTAGAAAATAGGGTGGTGCACAGTTGGAAAATTGTTCATCCAACTATGCGAAAAATCCATTCAATCCTTTAAAATTGGGCATTTTCCACTTATCCTTCTGTGACCAAAAATGTATAACTCATTATTTACCTTTTTTCATCCTCCTCAAACATTAATCATAAAACAAAGTTTCCCAAGCTTCCCAAGTGTAAATATAATTTGATTCTAGGATGTTTGGAGCATCATTGGTTGTGAATCAATGCTTAGTGAGAGTATTATACTCCTCGCCTTTCTATTTTTCAAATTAAGGCTCGTGTAGTTTTTTTTCTTCATATGAATATTTAAGACCCCATGTTTAGATCATTTGATGGGGCTTTGAAGGGAGTTCTAATCTGAGGTAGAGTCCTAGGTTAAGTGAGCATTCATTTTTGAAATCAATTTAGGTGGTATATAATTTATATCCCATAGTCTTGATACAGGTTTGATTATATGTGGTTGTGTTATTGGTCCCTTTTTGTTGTACAATTCATTACCTTATATAGATTTGATAAATCGGTTGGTTGGATGATTTTTTAATCCCTCATGATCCCTGTGGGATGAATTGAGGTTGTTAAGACAGGTTATAGGGACACCCATAATTTTTTTCATCACCAGATGAAGGAAAATTGCGATGTTAAGCATATCAATGATTTGTTATGAAGTAGTTCTCATGATAATTATGATGAAAAATTAGTTTTATTTATTAATTTGAATTAATAGTAGTTATTACAAGTTTTTGAAATGGACTATGTAGCTTTTTTACATACCTTTAAAAGGTTAAATGAATTAAACCGAATATTTTAAATTATATATGGTTATAAATGAGAATGTGTCCATGAGTAAGACTTGAAGATGACTTATGTAGGAAATGATCCATGAATTGTGAATGTTATGTGTGTTTTTTTATTATGGGATATTGAAATTGTATATGTATTTAATAGTTAACAAATAATTTTCACTTTGATTGGTGGTGTTTTGGGTATTGGACTATGGATCTTTTAAGGAGTAAGGTTGGACTGAGGATCTAAACCCACCCCTTGAAAGCATGGGTTCATGTTTCGGATTGAGGCTCTAGGTTCCTAAAAATTTCATTGGCTGAGACTACCTAGACTAAGGTTATGTGGTAATTGCGATGTATTTAATGTGTAATGGCTTCCCTAGTGAGATATAGAACTATTTTATTTTTTTGTGCTTAGTGTATGACTAGCGTAGGCCGTAGTGTTGTAATTGTTTTTCCTAACCATTGGAATAAATGATGTAAATGGATTAAGATAATATTATAATATAATGGGATGATTTATCATATGTTTACCATAATATTATATTAGTAATTGTATACACTATCTTTTTAGACTAGATATTTTATAGACATCGCTGGTGGTGGCCAACTATGTTGTACTCACACCCTACTTGGGCCACAATTGGGCACCTGAGATGATTTCCTGGTTATAGATTATGAAATGGGGAAGGGAATCATGCTAGTGGTTGAGTTGGGCATGGGATTTTCATTGATGGGTGATCTTGAATCTTATCTAGGAACTACTTTGGAAATTCATAATTTTTTCATTATATTTGGTTCTCAATACACATCACACAATATGAAATGAAATATCACATTGACTATTTTTGGGGGCTCAGAAATTCATGATAATTGATAATGGTTATTTGTTTCATAATTTATTATTTTATCAAATATGTACTACCCTAATAAAGAGGGTATAGTCTTACCACATGATATTTTAGTGTCTCACTTCTAGTCAGCATCCATTTGCATTTGGATAGGTGAACCTAAGGCCTTGCAACAACCTAACTTGGGGCACCAGTTTAGTGCGGGGAAATTAAAAATTAGTATCAGATAAAATATTTTCTATTGATTTACTATTTTGGTATTATGGAAGAGAGATTAGGATGTGTCAGGTCTGGGTAATGAGCTCATTATTGGGGGTAGATAACCCTTATATGGGAAAAAATCATATATGGGAAAACCCCAAGTGCCTAGGGGGGGTTGATGTTCTTGAGGTGGGTTGTTGTATTTAATGAAAACTCACCAATGTGTGATACACATGTTTTTTGGTTTGACTATTATATTATATTTTACTAATCACCAAAACTATATGACATTTTTTTTCATGCATCAATTTAGGAACCTAGGGATATATATGGCATGAATCATTATTGGAACAGAGAACTAAAACTATGAGGAGATGTGAGATATAGAATGAATTTTATTTTCTTTTAGAATTCTAATGATTTAGTTTCTAATAATATTGAGGAAAATTGGAAAATGGAAAGAATGATATAGAATGGGTAATGGTTAGTTGCTAATTTAAAGTTATCCAGGGGTTAAAATTATAGAGGTAATAATTTCTATATATGGAATAGATCATAAAAGAGAAATATTTACATATAGATGATGAAATTAGTTAAAAAGATTATGTATAATGAAAATCTTGAATTTTGGATGAGTTAGGTTTCCCCAAGATGACAATGAAACATGGTAGGTATGTCCAAAGGTAGTGATAGAGGTGTGATGACGTATATTGGGGTAGTGTATGTGGAATGAGTTCAGTATTACTAATGAAAACCTTATTCGTGAAACTATAGATACTTTTTATTAAACATTATTAAATATGTGTGATTTATTTTAGGATGATTTCATAGTGGTATCATGTGCTGGTGGAGAAATAAGAGGATTTCACTGATAATGATCCTGAAGATGTGTTTTAAGGGAACCAAGTTATCCAGTTTAATAGGGGAGAGGAGCAGTATTGGGATTACATTTCGTGTCTCATGAAAATGATGAAAAAATATCTGGAATGTTTGAGCTGACAAAGGAGTTCCAGCTAAAACACCCTTTGAACTCTTATTGAGAGGGTAGAACTGAGGCATCCATGTTTTTGATAAAGTCTATAGAAATGATTCTTGATCACTTGTAGACTCCTCTTGATAAGAGAGTCATGTTAGTAGCCTTCATTTTGCGAGTGTGGGAAAATTGCTAGTGGGATGTTCTATATTAGACCTAGTAGGATGACTTTATGATATAGAATTATTAACATGAAATGTTTCTAGAAAATTTTGATCTATAGAACTTGAGGCATGGGAAGGATTTGTATTTTATGATGTAGACCTAGGGGTCTATGTTTGTGATGGATTATGTTTTCTACTTCATCAACATGAAATTAATTGCTCTAGTTTTGGAAAAGGTTCAAAAGATTAGGATTGAAAATTTCTTGGATAGTATTTGACGTGAGATTAATTAATGGGAGAATATATTCCATCTTAAGAGGTTTATTGAGGTTTTATATCGAGCTAGTATTTTTGAATAAAATTCCGTAGAAGATTCTAGTGGTAGTTGTTTATCTCTATATTGGAGACCCAATAGTAAAAATTATTACAAAAGGAAGTGGTGAATTGTGAGTTTAAACTAGAGTGGTGGTGGGTAGAGTATTAAAAAGAGGGAAACAACCTCTCAGGTTAGTGAATAGGTTTTATGGTATCATTACGGTAGGCTGGGACACATGTAGAGTCAGTGTCCCAGACCACCAGTTGAGTGTCAAGCGTGCGAATGATTGGGGCATGTGAAGAGTTTTTTTGGGACCCTCAATAGATAGGAAATGGTGGAGGATCAAGGATAATGGAAAGTTCATTTAGGGGTTCAGTTACACCATGTTAAGATGGAAGTTTGAGCTCTACCATCCACACCAACTTGGATGATTGGTGTGGTACTCTGGGTTGGTTGTGTCTATATTAGTAGAGTAGTGAAACTAAATGATCTTATAATAGACATCAAGGTAGATGGGGGGAGGGTCTACGTCATCCAATTAATCCCACACTAGAGGTTTTGAATCTTGGAAATAAACATTTTGAGGTATGATTCATGTAGACTCTACATTTTATAGTTCTTTTTTTGATACGGGTGCCTCAAATTATGATATATCTTATCATTTGGTTAGTGTGTTGGGCCTAGAGATGGTGAGTATGTGAGGTGTTTGGTAGATTGATACATAGTTGGGATTATGGGAAGAAAATATGTGATAGTGCATAGAGTGTGCACTTGAGGTTTAGGGTTAACATTTGTTTTTCGACTTGTTTGTGTTCGAGAATTCAGTTTTTGATCTAGATTTGGGTTTTCACTATTTAGTGACTTACCATGAGCATATTAGCTGTTACCACCATAGGGTAATGTTTGCATCCTGGGAGGTGAGTATATACATTCACCGTGGGGAATGGAATATTCGAGTAGGTCATGCAGATCCAATCTATTAGTGGTTTAGTGAAATCAAATCCCAAATTTCTTTTCATGTACATAATGATGGGTAAGTGGAGAAACATATCATTCCTCCTTTGATAGATCAATTTTAGGATGGGTTTTTGAAATAATTCCCAGGGGTACCACCCAAGAGAGATGTTGAGTTCACGATAGATTTGATGTAGTGGGTATAACCTGTTTCTATTACACCATATATAATGGAACCAACAGTACGGTAGAAACATATAACTCAGTTGGAGGAACTAGAGAACATGTGGTTTATTCACTTGAGTACATCACCATGGGGATCTACAGTGTTATTTTCCATGAAGGCTGATGAATCATTGTGTTTGTCTGTTGATTATAAGAAGCTAAACTATATAACAGGTATGAATAAATACCCACTTCCTCAAATTGATGGTCATTGGGACCAATTGAGTGGTTTTTATGTGTTTTATAAAATAAATTTAATTTTAGGACTCCCAATATTGTTTTTGAAAGCTTTTGAGATAATGTGAACTACCATCATAAGAAAGTCTGTGTTGTATGAGTTTTCTTATCAAATTTTTCTAAAGAAAAGTGCCATTAGTGTTTATGACCCTGTTGAACTATATAAATAACCTATATTTGGATCATTTTGTATATTTTTTTGATGATATCTTGGTGTAATCCATACTCATGATAATTATTCCATACATATTGAAATCATGTTGAGTAAACTAATATAGCATAGGGTATATGCCATGTTATCTATGTTTCATTTCAATATTGACATGATACATTTCTTGGGCCACATCATCTCTAAGGAAGGTGTGTCTATGAACCCATAGAATGTGAGTTCATATTTATCTGGGAAGAAACCCAATTTTTTGATTACCAATGATTTCTAGGTCTAGATAAATATTGAATAAGGATTATCAATCATTTCACCAACTTGGAAACATTGCTTTCATGTATTACCTAGAAATTCATCCAGATTCAATGGTCAACATAATGTGATAATCCATTTTGAGTGTTAAATAAAAATCTTAAAACTAATCCAATTTTGATCATACCCAATATGGGTAAGGATTATACCTTATTTGTTTTGTGTTTGGTGTTGGTATTGGGGAGGTTTTGATGTAGGATGACCAAGTTGTGGCCAATGGGTCATAGAATTTGAGGCCTCGTGAATGATACTATAATACGCATGGTCTCAAATTGGACACTATGTTTTATTACTTAATGTGATAGAAGAATAAAATTATTGGAGAGAGGATTATTTTTCATATCAACCATAAATTAATAAAGTATATATTATCCCAAAATGAATTGAATCATTGATAGTGATTAGGGGTTCAATACATGCAGTCCCTTAATGTTGAAATTTTTTACACAATGGGAAAGAGAAATAGTTTTGCATATGATTTGAGCTCATAGAATCAAAACCAAGAAGTTCAAGAATCTGGTTCTTAATGGAGGATGATGTATTTTTTTGGTAAGGTGAACTAGAGGTTTTGGATTGACAAGGAATATGACCCTTTAATCCTTGGAAGTTGATTCCATGCTTTTGAGTTGAATCAATGAAAAGATAGATGAGGATCCTGAGTGTTTGGTTTTTAGTGAATGTCGTGAAGGTGGGGGAACCACCTTCCAATTGGACTATTGGTGATGATGAGAGCATTTATTTTTATGGTCATTTTTTCATGATTACTTATACAGACAATGAATTGATGTGGGAGTTTCATGCAATGATTTTGGTTATACATCTTTCTTTTAAAAAATTGTATATTTATATTTGTAAAGAGTATTGGTGCCAAGGGATGAACTAATATTTTTCAGGTTTCATTGAATGACATGTCACCTATCACTAGGAAAAGTGCAAGAATTATCAACTGGGTGGTCTGTTATAGTCTTTTCCTATTATGGAATGGAAATGGGATAATGTGACGATGGAATTTGTAGTGGGAATTATGAGCACCCTTAGAAGAATGATCTGATCTTGGTAGTTTTGAATCTATGGACCAAGATGCCACATTTCTTACTGATTTGGGAGACCTTCACTTTTGATTAGTTGTGAGAGTTGTATATATGGGAGATAGTATAGTTTGATGGGGTTCCATGAATAATATTTTCAGATTTTGATTTTTGTTTTACTTTACACTTTTGCTAGGGGTTACAAAAAACCACATGGTACCAAGGTGTATTTTGGTATATATTTAAACCCATATATGAATTATTAGTCAAAGGGTAGTATTGAATTGATAGAGGAAATATTGATGTAATGTGTGTTACATTTTAGTGGATTATGGTAGAATCACTTGGTACTTGTTACATTTTCCTACAACAACATCTACCAGTTGTCGATTCATATGGCCCCATATAAGGATCTCTATGGGAGAGAATGAAGATATCTATTATGTTGGATGAATAATGGGTAATTATGTTTGTTTATAACAATAATCTTGTATTACTTTTTTTCTCCCAAATGTTGGGTCACTTGTGTATTTGGAGATATTGAAAATTAGTACCCACACACGTAGGACAGATAGAAATAATAGAGTGGATCAGATTATTGGTGTATGAATTAGATCGTCTACATCATTATAATAGAGTGTCCAATGTTTTCTATGTGTCATGGATTCAACAACATCTCTAGAATTTATATTATGTGATTGATTTAGATGATGTTGAGTTCGAGGCTAATTAATTCTTTGTGGAGCATGAAGTTAATATTTTTGACTATAGTGATTTGGTATTGGGAGCCATGATTGTGCCTTTGGATTGGGTTTGGTTAAAACATGGAAATTATAAAGAAGAAATTTTGGAGAGGTATAAAGATATATAGGAAAAGTGATCAAGTCTAATATTTTTGAATCTCACTGATTCTTGAGAGTGTGGCTTGAGAATTATTCTTTATAAGGTGGGATTTTTTAAGATCCCAAAAATTCGTGAGGTACTTCCTTATTTATGTTTTAGTTTATGTGTATTTATTTTGGTTAATGTAGTTTTTTCTGATTATATACTGTCTCTCAGTGATGATCCAAAGGATCAAGATAAGAATGAAGGTAAAAATGGTCATCTAGTGCCTGATTCATGGTTGATGCTTGGGTAGTATTAACATTGCATTGAAACTGTGCATTCCCGGATAAGGGGTGCCCAATTTGGAAAAACCAAGAAAGGGGTAAAGACAATCTATTTAATCTAGGAATGAGCCTCCCCACATTATCTAATTAAATTTTTTCAATCCATTAGGTATGCCATGGTAAAAATGGGTACTAACCCCCTCCTAGACAGAGGATGGCACATGGTTGGGGCACAGTTTGGAAAACTATGTAGCCAAACCACAGACCCCTTTAAATGTTGTAATTTTCCACTTTTCCCAATAAAACAATAATTTTTATAACATGGGATATCACTAATTTCTTCTTCATATTGACCAAGTGACATACCAATATTCCCCATGATTTCCAAGGATAAATCTCCTTTGTTTCTAGGCTTTTTGGAGTGTTGTTGATAGTGAATCAAATCTACGAGTGAGTATAATCCTCTTATCCATTCCCTTTTTCAGATTACATCTTGTGAAGTTATTATTATTCTTCTAAATTCCTAAAACCCATTTTCTAAGTAGATTTTATTATTTTCCATTAAAGTGCATTCGAATCATAGTCAAATTCCTGGGTTAAGAGTAAATTCATCTTCTAAATCGAGGGTTCATGTCTATGAGTTATATACCACATTCTTGATGTGGGTTTGTGTGTATGAGGTTGGGATATTAGTTCCATAATGTTTTGAAATTGATTCCCTTATTATGATTTTATAAATCAGTTTGTTTTTAATGATAATTGAACCCCTCATGATCCCTATAGGATGCATTAAGGTTGATTAGACTGATTATTGGTCCACCAACAGTGTGTGTTATCCCTTGAACATAGAAATTTGTATTTTTAAGAAAGAAATTGATTTATTATAGACTATACCCCTTGATAAATATGATGATATTTTAGTTTGATTTATGAATAGGTGTACATGGATGTTTTCCCTAGTTTTTAACATGGACTAAGGAGTTGTTTGGAATATCATGGACTAGTTAAATTATTTAAAAAGGAATGCGTTAAATGGATTCTGGTTGTAAATGAGAATGTGTTAGTGAGTAGGGAATGAAGATAACCTAATTTTGGATTGAACCATGAATTTTTAAAGTTATTTAAGTTATCCTATAATTGTTTATCGAAATATATTATTTGGTGAATCATTAATAAAGAATGTGCACATGGCATGGTGTTATATGGGGTATTTGACTGAGGGTCCTCCCATGTGATGGGTTAGACTAAGGCTCTATTCCCACCCCTTGAATGCATGAGTTAGGGAGTAGGACTGTGGCTCTAGGTCCCTAATGATCACATTGGTTGTCACTATATGGACTGAGTATATAAGGTAAGTGTGATGTACAAATTGTTTTTTGGATTCCCTAGAGATATAGGGAACATGTTAATTTCATTATTCATATTATTTAATCTCTCTAGTCCATTGTGTTATAAATGATTTTTCTAACCCTGTGAATAAATTATTTAAATTGATTAATTGAATATTGTTTACTAATGAATCGATTTATCTTCTATTTTTCGTCATATCCATCTATTACATGCATATATTATCTTTTTAGAATGGATATTTTGTAGACACCATTAGTTGAAGCCCACTAAGTTATACTCACACCATTTTTAAACCATTATTAGGAACATGATATTATTTCATTATTGTAGGTCTTGATAATGGAAAGGTCCCGCATGATATATGTTTCAGTTGGGTGTGGGATATGCATGGATGAGGGAACTGGACTCGAATTTAAGAACTATTTTTTAGATTCTTCCTTATTTCTTTATATTGGGTTATTGTTAAACATAGTGCTATAGGACATGAAATATCATATTCACCATTTGGTTGTTGGAATGTAATGTGTTTTGGTAAATGGATGGTAATGAATGATTATTTTTATGGGTATTATTTCATTCATCTTATAACTTATCTATTGTCAATTTCACAGAAAAAAAGGTTAGAGTCTCCTCACATGATCTTTTTGACACTCACCCCTAGTCAGTAGGCTCTCGTATATGGGGAGGCACGCCGAAGGACATGTGGCGACCCAACTCAGGGTACCCATTTAGTGTCCTTTAGGCTGGGAATTTTATATAAACAGGGAACAATTTAAATAATAATATGAGATATATGGTACATAAAAAACTTCTATAAAGGCAATATATTATTTGAATTTCCACTGTTTCATCCATTGAGAAAATAGAAATATATTTCATTAGTCGTACGACTTACAATATTAATGAATAGGCAATTTGATTTCATATCTATAAATTTTATGGATTATACGAAATTTATATATAATAAAAATATATGATATTTATAATTTTTTTAATATATTTTATATTATGGGACAATTTTCAATTTAATAGGATGAAAAAAACATATCAAAACACAACTAAAAAAACAAAGTAATCATTACGTGAAATTTTCTTCTAACAAGGAATTATTAATGAACAACTTATAAATTTTGTTAAGTAAATAATATATCGTATGATATATTTAATTATGGTTCATTAGTAGAATAAGAATGAACTTATATTTATTATATTGTCTGTTCAAACATAGACGATGGAATTTGAAACATAATGTAAGGTATATTTTTGTCAATTTTAGTTTTTGTGATGTATTTGATATATTCACCATGTGTTTATTTTACATGATGTGGATATAAATTCTAGGAATGTATTTGTTTACTCATTATAGGAAAATTATGATGATTTAAATATCCAATTTTGATCTATCTTTCATTGGGTTTATGATTCAAATGTTAACAAAGTGGTAAGGACGTTTTTTTCTCAATTTTGATTCTTTGAGACATATGTATTGTTATTGTCACAACCCATCCTCGGGGCCCGTGTCGTGACTACCCCAAGCTCACTTTCCATAGGCCAGGGGCTGGCGACTAGCATCAAGGCATAAATTCTGATAACTGGGAAGGCATTGCCTTTATAAAAGCAAACATAACACCATAGAGTACAAGCAGAAGTAAAACACTAAGAATAAAATAAAGTGCTGAAAGTAAATGGGCCAGAATACAAATTCAACTGAAAGTACAACTACAACTAAACGAAAGTACAATAGAAAAAGGAAAATAGCCGAAAGAAAGGAAGAAACTCCTTGGTCGTCTTCCTCGGATCCTACCTGAAGGGTAGGTACAAATAGCCTTCACAACGCTCTCACCCGTCAACCTCCTCCGAGTGTCGTCTCACCGTGAAGTCCACCTCCAGATACTAACTCGTCGTGTGGTCTACCTCCGGGTATCGTCCAGTCCTCGAACACTCGGCCTCTGTCAGCACTGCCCGTCGTCTGCAACCAACACAACAAGGTGCGGGCATAGCCCGTTCAGGGGTGAGTATACGATACTCAGTAGGGACCCCGAGACCCTCAAGGTCTCACTAAAACCAACAAGGATGACCACAAAGAAGATCTCAAGAGATAACCTCTACTTAGGTATATTCCCATACATATACTAAAGTTATCAAGTGACTCATCTCAATCATGAGGAAACCCAAGGATTATGAAATCAACGAATAACCACTACCCAGGTATATGCCCATACATATACCTAAGTTATTAAGTGACCCATCTCAATCATGATGAAACACAAAGATCATAGACTCAGCTCAAACCGGGATTTTCATTATCGAAACCATAACTGCTGAAGATCCCCATATATGGAGTGTACAGTGGTCATGTCATGACTTTGAGATACTGCTCACTAACCTAAGACTGCTGAGGTACTCCACCTGTCGAGTACCACGGGTCAGCCACCCAAACACAGAAGTGCTTCCCGCCGGGGTATGCCACCCAAACACAGTAGTTCACACCCCCTAATAGCCTGCAGAGGTACTCTCCGGACGAGTACCGCGGGTCTGCACTGTCACACAGTAGTGCTCTGCTCGCCATGGGTCTGCACCCAAACAAAGTAGTGCTCCGTCCACTAGGCTAGTCGACTCACTCCAAGTCGAGTTGGTCAAGCAGTCGTCAGGTCTCAGCCGGCTATACAGTCTCCATACTCTGTACGCTCTTCTCCGGGAGGGTCCGCTCCATGAGCTACAGGACGATACTCCAAGTATCTCAAAGTCCCATGAAGAAGTATCTCAAAGGACCACCTCGTCATAGGGGTCTCAACACAACAGACGGCGCGTCAATCAGATGCCCGGTCTGTGAGTTATTAGCCTTTTCGTCCTAGGGGCCCGGTTGGTTTCGTGTGTGAACCAACCCGGCCATATATCAACTGTACCACAAAATCTCATAAGGTATACTCATAGGGACCGTTTCTCAATGAGATCACCAACGCTGCTGACGGTTCATCAAACAGACGTCCAATATGAAAGTTAATAACTTTTCATTCCAAGGGCCCGGTTGGATTTCGGGTACAATCCAACCCAGCCAAACCCAACGTACTTCAGAACCTTGAGTATAATATGCTGAAACGACCATCTCGTTCCAAGGATCACATCATTGTAGACAGTGCATCGATCGGAGATCTGCAGCCCAAGATATGGGCAAAAGATCGAAAGAGGTCTGGAAGTGGGGGTTTCGGGCCCGGACGGACCCAGCCCGAGACACCTGGGTCGGCCCGAAGCGGGTCGACCCGACCTGGGTCCGGGTCCGTCCGCTTGGGCACGGCCCGGACCGGCTGGCGCGGCCCGGCCCGGTGCACTTTCTAGGTGGCTCGGCCGAACGGCCGAGCCGTTCGGGATGCGGGGGGGGGGGGGGGGGGGGGGGGGGCTGTCCCCCGCATGTTGTAACCGCGACCCCATAATGGGGGCCGCTCACGTCCGGCCAGCCGGGGGTTTCGAACCCCCGGCTCCTCCTCTGACCGGCCGGCCCACTCCGGCCAGTCGGCTGTTGACACCACGGGACCGGCATGGCCGTTCCCCCTGCTTCGACGCCGGCGGCCCGGAACCAGCCGCCAGTCTTCCTGTTCCTCCGCGGCCTATGGTTGCGGCCATGGTTCGCCCGACACTCCGCGATGGCACCACGCCCCTCCGCCGCGGCCCCGCACCGGACGCGGTGCCTTCTGGATTCTCCAACGTGGCGCGACGGCGCCGCGACTTGTTTGATTCAACGGCGCCACACATTTCTTGCCGCAAGACCCCGCACAGTGCGATGACAACACACCATCCTCATTCCATTCCACTATAAGAAAGTCAAGATAAAAAGGGGAGGAGGGTCTGCCATGTTTGTGCGGTCCGGCCCCCTCCCGTTAACTGGTAACATGCGGTCCATTTACACAAGGACTGATGACAAAAGAAAATTCACAAAAAGAAATGCATAAATCCCCTACCTCGAGCATAGCATGACCAAAGGTTTGTTGCAGAAATAACCATCGTGTAAGGAGGCATCGCGAGAGGAGAATTATCGCAGAAGAAGGAATCATTGGCGTCACGGTACACGGCGTCGTGTAGTCGATCTCCGAGGATTCGGCGTTCTTCTTCGGAGATCGGTGTGTTCTTCACGTTCTTCACGTTCTTCGTGTTCTTCGATGAAGAAGATGAAGATCTTCAAGCATCCCTTAGCTTTTCTCCCAAACCTCTTGAGCAACAAGTCCCAACCAAAATAAAATAAGTACCTCACTTATTTTATTAACATAACATAAGTTTGAAATTCAAATGTTGAATTAATCCACTCAATTAATTAACACATGTTGTCAAATTAAATGAAGGGTTATGGAATGTTAGGGAAGATGATGGGGTGGGGTTCGTGTGGGCCCCACCACCTTCATAACCTCCCATGGGATGTTGGGTGGTTTTCCCCAACTTCCACTCAAAGGTTTTAACCACTTAGAGAAAAATAAAATTGATGCTCAATTTTATTTTACCTTCCACAAAATTCTTAACAACCTCTCTTGTGAAAATGAAACTCTAGAAAAGGAGTTCCTAATCAATTATTGGCGCTGAGAATCCATCGGTGCCCTTGGAATTCGATTCCGAGCAACAATTCAAAAGTTATAAAAATCCGCTCGTTCGTTCACTGAATGTACCCGAACTAAACTTCGAATAGAAGTTCCGGGCACATCGGGCATCGGAATCAAGTTCTATCAGAAACCGCGTTCTTATAAAATTCCAACGAAAAAGAAGAAAAAATTTTCCTTGAATTTTACGGGTCTTTACATTACTCGCACCTCAGGGCTTTACGTCCTCGTAAATCTTTAACAAAAACTAGGGTTACAAAAGCGGTACTGAGCATGCATATGAGCCTTCCGCTCCCATGTTCTCACCTGGAGGTTCCCGTACTACCAGTGAAAGCGCACCCGAGGAGTTTACTGTCCTCGTATGATCCGCTCCTATCAATCCTTGATCCCCACTGGAACCTCCGTAAAATTCACCTCATCGCCAACGTCCACCTCCTCATTGTAGATGATATGCGAATAGTCGAGCATGTCTCTCCTCAGTTGAGATATATGGAAGTCGTCGTGCACCTGGTGCAACTGAGGTGGATGGTTCAAATGGTATGTCACCTCGCCTACCCGGCTGAGGACCTAGAAAGGTCCATTTAACCTCAGAGATAATTTTTCGCCTTGGCCACATCTCCATAAAACTCGTCGAGGTGAGACCTGTATAAGGACGTGATCGTCATTCTCGAACTCTAGAGGTTTCCAATTCCTGTTAGAACTGAAACTCAAAATGACTGCTGCCAAGAGGGTAAGGTTGACCGACTCAAGAGTGATCAGTCGCACCCTCTTGTGCATGAGTTTATCCTGTGCTGACTGGTGTTTCATTTTTGCCGACCAAGGAAAACCCATCCCGACGTCGTAGTTAAACCACAACCTTTTTGCCTAATGCCGTCAATTTCTATATGAACTGTGATTTCCCAGTCCATACTCAAACCATCGTCGTAAGGCCTCGATGCTGACACCAAGATATTCCAACCGAAACTCTCACATCGAGGGTCTGACCACATCGTCAACATAAGTGTGATTATCGAGTCTTCTCCCAAGGTATCTCCAGACATGAGGGTCAAGTCCACGGCTTACCGGAAACTCTAGGTTTGGGATAATATTCGTATAAGGAAGGAATGATTCAAATCAACGTCTGTTACTACGGAAGCTAGTAGTGGACACAGATTGTCCCTAGAATCATTTTTAGAGCCATTGGGTCACACTCTGTGATCTCATGCAGCCGCACTCTTCCTCCACCCTCCAGCTCCCTGAGCCTGGCGGGGACAACTAAGGCAGGTGGTTGTAGCATGTTAAAATGTACACCACCTCATGCTGCTCTCCTAGTTCTGCCTCCATGTCTACTGCTTTGCAGACTCATATCTCTTTAAAGCTTCATCTTCTTGAAACATTTAACATGCCTGAGTCTCTACGATTGGCATCAGTTTCCTGTTTCTTACTGCACTGTGCAGTCTTCATCCGCTCCAAGATGATCTGCACCTTCTTTTCCTACGATCTGAAAGAGCTTCTAAACTTTCTCCTTTTCCAAAAAGAGATACTCGGTCTCATCCCCTGGATGAACCATGCCCAATGCCTAATACAGTCAATCCTGACATGAATGATGCATTCATGCCATGGATGACTTCGTAAGGCCTCGACGTAACTACCAAGAGATCCAACTGTCACTCTCACCTCCAAGGGTCGAGTCACACTGTCGGCATCAGTGTGAGGCCACTGGGTATCCTCCAGTAGAAATATAGAATGTGAGGGTCAAGTCAACAATTTTAACCGGGACCTCTCAGTATCAACCAAACAAAAGGATAGCAAAGAAAACATCACAACGATAAGTGTATTTTTATTATTGCAGCTCATAGTACAAAGACACGAATACAACAACAACATGGAACTAGAAGTACAAGGGACGTATCCACTAGTTCCGCACCTGTCCACCTGCTCCCGGAGATCTACCGCCTTGTCCACTGCCCGACTGTTGCTCAAGCACCCGCCGCTGCTTTTGCCTCGGTGGCTCCTCCTAAGCCTGCGGATCAACTGTGTGGGGGGTCGGTCAGTCACGTGCCAGGTGACACTTCCTGCCTTATTCATAACAATTCCTGCTCCTCGTACGGATGGCTCTGGTCCTCTTGGACCTCTGCATCATCTGTCTACTTCCCACAGATAACTCGGCTACTGATCGAAAATCCTATGGAAAAGGCAGTAGCTCCTCTACACGCTTGGGGTGTAGAGCTACTGGCACAAACTCCACCCTGAAGAATGTCTCGAAGTCATCCCATGTGAAGGTAATCTAGTCAAAAAACTGGAACATGTGGCTCCACCACCTACCTGTTGCTGCCTGAAGAAGGCTGGAAGCAAAGATCACCATGAAGTCTGCTGGCGTCCCCACTAGCCTGAAGACTCTCACCACAGCCTCCAGCCAATCCTCAGCCGCCTGCGGGTCCGTCTCTCCCCGGAACCTGGGTGGCCTCTAGCGTTGGAACTCGTGCAGCGCGCTCAAGTGGCGTGCATCGCCTACTGCTGGGGCTGGTGGCATCGGTGGGCCAACGTATGGTAGTACCGCTGGTTCCTCTGCTAGTGCCTCAACTGCAAGAGGGCCCTGTACCGAAGCCTCTTCGCTCTGTAGGCTGTCAGTATGCACATCCCTCTGGGCTCTAGCTGGTCATCTATGTAAAGGAATCCTAAAAGAAACATACGTGACATGGTCAAACGATTTATACCTGTTGAGCTGACCTGGTTTGAGTTTAATTTTAAAAACTTCTGAAAACACACACGCAATCAGTGTTTTCGTTCACAAAGCTTGAAATCAGTTGTTAGGGTCCTGGTGTATGGATACGTTGGCCGGCCGCACCAACACTGGAGTCCTTGAACTGAAAACCACACTCGGTAGTCTTAACATTATCACTTCACAGAAATAAAATATTAGATTTATAAGTTCTACGGTAGAACCGACTCCTCTGATACCAATTTTTCATGACCCGTCCTCGGGGCCCATGCTGTGACTACCCCAAGCCCGCCTTCCATAGGCCAGGGGCTGGCGACTAGCACCATGTCATAAATTATGATAACTGGGAAGGCATTTCCTTTATAAAAGTAAACATAACACCAAAAAGTACATGAGGAAGTAAAACACTATGTTCAAAAGAAAGTGCTGAAAGTAAATGGGCCAGAATACAAACCCAACTGAAAGTACAGCTACAAATGAACGAAAGTACAATAGAAAAAGATAAAAAATTGGCAGAAAGGAAGCAGCTCCTGGGTCATCTTCCTCGGATCCTACTAGAAGGGTAGGTACAGATAGCCTTCACAAAGCTCTCGCCCGTCAACCTCCTCTGAGTGTTGTCTCGCCATGAAGTCCACCTTCGGAAACTGACTCGTCGTGTGGTCCACCTCTGGGTACCATCCAGTCCTCGAACACTCGGCATCTATCAGCGCTGCCCGTCATCTGCAACCAACACAACAAGGTTCAGGCATAGCCCGTGCAGGGGTGAGTATATGATACTCAGTAGGGACCCCGAGACCCTCAAGGTCTCACTAAAAACAACAAGGATAACCACAAAGAAGATCTCAACAGATAACCTCTACTTAGGTATACGCCCATACATATACTTAAGTTATCAATTAACCCATCTCAATCATGAGGAAACACAAGGATTATGAAATCAACAGATAACCACTACCCAGGAATATTCCGATACATATACCTAAGTTATCAAGTGACCCATCTCAATCATGAGGAATAACAAAGATCATAGACTCAGCTCAAACCATGATTTTCATTATCGAAACCGTAACTGCTGAAGAGCCCCGTCTCTGGAGTGTACAGTGGTCCTGTCATAACTCCGAGGTACAGCTCACTAACCTAAGACTGCTGAGGTACTCCTCCCGTCGAGTACCACGGGTCAGCCACCCAAACATAGGAGTGCTTCCCGCCGGGGTATGCCACCCAAACACAGTAGTGCAAACCCCCTAATAGCCTGCAGAGGTACTCTCCGGACGAGTACCGCGGGTCTGCACTGTCACAGAGTAGTGCTCCATCCACCATAGGTCAGCACCCAAACAAAGTAGTGCTCCGTCCACTGGGCTAGTCGACTCACTCCAAGTCGAGTCGGTCAAGTAGTCGTCAGGTCTCAGTAGTCTACACGGTTTCCGTACTCCGTACGCTCGTCTCCGGGAGGGTCCGCTCCATGAGCTATAGGTTAATACTCCAAGTATCTCAAAGTCCCACAAAGAAGAGTCTCAAAGGTCCTCCTTTTCATAGGGGTCTGAACGCAACATACGATGCGTCAATCAGACGCCCGGTCTGTGAGTTATTAGACTTTCCGTCCTAGGGGCCCGGTTGGTTTCGTGTGCGAACCAACCCGGCCGTATCTCAACTGTACCCCAAACACTCTTAGGGTATACTCATAGGGACCGTTTCTCAATGAGATCACCAACTTCGTTGACGGTTCGTCAAACGACGGCTAGTCTGAAAGTTAATAGTTTTTCGTTCCAGGGGCCCGGTTGGATTTCGGGTACAATCCAACCTGGCCAAACCCAATGTACTCCAAAACCTTGAGTGTAATATACCGAAATGACCGTCTCGTTCCAAGGATCACATCATCGCTGACGGTGCGTCGATCGGAGATACACAACCCATGATATGGGAAAAAAATCGAAAGAGGTCCGGAAGTGGGGGTTTCGGGCCCGGACCGCCCCGGGTCCAGGTGCGGCCACTTGGGCGCGGCCTGGCCCGACCGGCGTGGCCCAGCCCGGCTTGGGCGCGGCTCGGCTCGGCGGCCCGGTGTGCTGGTGGTCTGCCGCAATATCCAGGTGGCTCGAACGAACGACCGAGATGTTAGGGATGCGAGGGAGGCGCTGCCCCCCACCCGCTTGTTGTAACCGCGACCCCATAATGGGGGCAGCTCACGTCCGGCCAGCCGAGGGTTTCGAACCGACAGCTCCTCCACTGACCGGACAGCCCGCTCCGGCCGGCCGGCTGTTGCCGCCATGGGACCGACATGGCCGGTCCCCCAGCTTCGACGCCGGCCGCCCGAAAATGGCTGGCCGACTATTGCCGCCACGGGACCGGCATGGCTGGTCCCCGTGCTTCGACGCCGGCGGCCCGAAACCGGCCGCCGGTGTTACTATTCCACCACGACCTATGGCCGCGGCCTTGGTTCACCCGGCGCGGTGCGATGGCGCCGCGCCCCTCCGCCGTGGCCCCTCTCCGTCTGCGGTGCCTTCGGGATTCTCCGACGCGGCGCGACGGCGCCGCAACTTGTTTGATTCAACGGCGCCGTGCATTTCGTGCCGCAAGACCCCTGCGGTGTGACGGCACCACACCATCCTCATTCCATTCCACCACAAGGAAGTCAAAATAAAAAGGGGAGGAGGGTTGGCCGTGGTTGTGTGGTCCGGCCCCCTCCCGTTAACTGGTAACATGTGGTCCATTTACACAAGGGCTGATGACGAAAGAAAATTCACAAAAAGAAACGCATAAATCCTATACCTCGAGAATAGCTTGAACGAAGGTTCGTCGCAGAAATAACCATCGCAGAAGGAGGCGTCGCGAAAGGAGAATCGATGCGGAAGAAGGAATCATTGGCGTCGCGGTACATGGCACCGCGTAGTCGATCTCCGAGGATTTGGCGTTCTTCGTCGGAGATCGGTGCGTTCATCGCATTCTTCACGTTCTTTGTGTTCTTCGGCGAAGAAGATGAAGATTTTCAAGACTCTCTTAGCTTTTCTCCCAAACCTCTCGAGAAACAAGTCCCAACTAAAATAAAATAAGTACCTCAATAATTTTATTAACATAACTTCAGTTTGAAATTCAAAAGTTGAATTAATCCACTCAATTAATTAACACAAGTTGTCAAATTAAATCAAGGAATATGGAAGGTTAGGGAACATGAAGGGGTTGGGTTCGTGTGGGCCCCACCACCCTCATAACCTCCCATGGGAAGTTTGGTGGGTTTCCCCAACTTCCACTCAATGGTCTTAACCACTTAGAGAAAAATAAAATTGATGCTAAATTTTATTTTACCTTCCACAAATTTTTAACAACTTATCTCGTGAAAATGCAACTCCGGAAAAGGTGTTCCTAAGCAATTACCGGCGTTGTGAATCCATTGATGCCCTCGAAATTCAATTCCGAGAACTGGTTCAAAAGTTAGAAAAACCCGCTCATTCGTTCCCTAAATGTACCCGAGCTAAACATCATATAAAAATTCCGGGCACACCGGGCCTCAGAATCAAGTGCCGCTAAAAACCTCGTTCTTGTAAAATTCCAAAGAATATTAAGAAAAAATTTCCCTTTGAATTTTACGGGTCATTACAGTTATTAAGATATCTTATTTTATATTGTTTATATACTACCCATTGGAAACATAATATCTTAAATTTTGTTATTCTCTGAATATTTAAATTTCATTATTTTTATCCTTTAATTTCACTAATGCTTCAAAATATACCAAAGTTTAATGGTTTTGATTTTACTGTCACATTATTTATTAGGGTTGTTTATGATTATGCTTTCATTGATGAAATATTAATATCTTTTTATCAATAACTTCATGAATTTTGTAATAATTGTGTTTTTCGATGATAACAAATATTTTCCCTTCATTTCCCCCCTTTTATTTACTAGAGATTCCAAATGAATATTTTTAATGAAAATATACTTTCGTTCACTCTTCATTCGAAAATCCTTTTGTATGAGATCCATGTTTTTGAAAAATATTTTATAATTTTATAAAAAAAAATCTAATTTATTTTTTAATGAAACTTTTAAACATTATTTTTTAAAAAATGATTTAAAATTAATATTTTTGTTTTTTTAATCATTTCTTTTTTGGCATTTACAAAATATGTTAAGTATTTTATTTGGCCTAACATATATGACATGAACATTATTTCCCATATGATCAATGATTTCAATAATTATTTTTATATTTTCATAGAAAATTTCTTATAAAATATTTTCCTTAATAGTTAGAATAATTTTTATTTTAAATAATTTTTTTTCAAAGTGGTTGGGATATTTTCCTTAATAAATGTTCCATGTGATATTTTGAAATCATTTTCCATTTGAGATGGTATCCATATATTTACTATAATTTACATGGGATACGATCCAAGGATACAATTCCAATTATTCATATAAATTTTTATATTGATGAAGATTTTTTTATAAAACCTTTTTCTTTTCCATTGATGATGCTCTGATGAAATGTTTTATGAAACCCATTTCGTTTCAGGTATTTTAATATGATGAATGTTTTATAAAACAAGATTATTTTCATGGGTTATGTTATGTAGAATAATTTATGATCTTTTGGAAAATATGTATACAATTTTTTTTATATGGGACCTATATCTCCCTCTAATGCATTCAAAAAATATGGATAACTCATGAGTAAAAATGTTATCTGTTAACTTGATTACATGTTCAAAATGTTAATCAAGAACCAAATTAAATGTTAATAATGTTATGTATGAGGTTCATTAAATGTTCAAAATGTTATAAATGTACCAATATTTCATGTTAGAAATATTATATATGGACCTGGTTGAATGTCTATAAACTAATTCAAGGGCTTAATTTCATATAATTAATAAAATGTGTAAACTGGTTTCTATTTTTTCATGTTCACAACATTATAATGTTATGTGCATTCCACAAATATATGTGTTATTCCAATGTTATGTTTTCATGAATCATGTTCTTTAATTTTATTATGATTTATGTGTTATAAACTACCAATATTTAGGCCTTGAATCATTTTTATGATCTAGGACATGTATGATATAGTTTTTTCAAATGCAATTCTCATGTTATCATACACTTACGATCACATTATATTGATATAGGTCTTATTTATCCTTTTTGGGAAACAAATATAAAAATTTATAATATTTCTCTACCCTAGTTATGAATAAAATTATTACATATTCTATGTCTTAAAAAGTTTCTATTTATGATGGTCTTAGTGGGAAATGATCTATCAAACATATGAACACAGAGTTTATGTTTCCATGTTTTAAAGGAAACCAATCCCTTATGACTCTCATGTGTGTATTGGTAAAATGTAATTAATATTAATTTATTGTGACGAAATATATATGTATAAAATATTGGTTCATTATAGTTAGGACATGTTTTAAGATGGTGGAATATGAAATATACATGATGGGACCCGGTATATAGTTATAAAACTTCTTTGGACAACCTCCATTATTGTACACCGTATGGTTTCTTAAGATAGACTTTTGAGGAGACCAAGACCTCTAAGATGAGAGGATGATAGTTGGGGAGTAATTGTTTTATATCATAGACAATATAAGTTTTTAAAAATATAAGAATATATGAGAATATTATGTACATTTTTATATGTGAGGGGTGTGACACACTTTAATATATTTTTTACATTAAATTAATATAAATGTATCAATCAAATTAATATAGATATTTATTAATTTATCTTTATGATAGGATGCGTATGTGTCAAAATATACTAATAAAATTAAATTTACAGATATTTTTCTTACGTAGAAAATCATTTTGTCTTAGTTTCTACTCCCTCCTTAACATTATTAATAATTAAAGTGGCGATAAAGTTGTAGCATATTTACTAATCATTACAAAAAAATGAAATAGAACTAAATAATAAAATGAAACCTATTGAATTAAAATATGAAAATTATTTACTGAAATTAACATTTTAGATATGGTAAAAATTATTTTTATAACAAATATGTGTATGGTAGTGAAAAAATATTCATTGAAAAATTGATTTCAATAAATAAAATGACTTTATAGAAAATAAAATTAAAATTTTGATTCCAATAGAATTTATTTAATTATATAAAGAAAAAAAGACCTATTTGACTTAGAAGCTAACTGAAATCAAAAAATATATTTTTTAATACTTTATTATAATATAATAACACAATCTATATTTTTTAAAAAAAAACAATACTTGGACTTCCAAAATTTCAATCATAAATTTCTAAGAACAATGTTATATTTTCAAATGAATTAAATTAATTAATTAATATATATTTTGAGTTTTAAAATGGATTAATCAAATATCATGACAGTCTTATTTCATGGTGATGTTGTGATATTTGGAGTATTAAAAAAATAGATATTTTAATTATTCCACAAAAAAACAACAATGTATGAAAAATCCAAAAAATTCATCTTATGTTATGTTGGATGTGACTATTCTAAAAAAATCAATTCTGTAAAATTGAAATTATAATATCTCTAAATAAAACATTTAAATATAATAACAAATAAAATATCATTCTATAATAAAAGAGCATGCATAACACATGTTCATGCTTACCTATTTTAGAAGATTATTGGATCTAAAAACCATGTTACAAAGTTTTTTACATGAAATAACCTACAATAGAACCCTAAAACATAAAATATAGTTTTCTATCTATAATAGATTAATAATATTGATGAAATATAATCATTAGTAGTATATTATCATTAATCACCTTTTCAATTTAATGATAGAAACTCATATCATTCACATTATTTGAAAACATCCTATATTAAAATAAAACATAATGGTAGATCAAAATCTTGGATCTAAGGTTTATGAAATCTATATCATCTAATATTTTTTTCTTATCATATATTTGTATCAGTTTTTATTCATGAAAAATAAATCACAACAATAATAGTATTAATTGTGTCCCAATTTTTTTTATCAATACCCATTATAAAATAGTTTTTAATATGTTATGAACAATTCTATTCATCTCAACCACTTGTTAACAACAAATGCAAATGATGATACCAAAATTGAAGAAAAAAACAAATCAACTCCATGTTTATGTGATCAATGATCAGTGTAGAAAATCATAGTAGATATTTTACTTTCTAACACCTGTTTTCTCATATCCAAGCATTACACATAACACTAAATATTTCATTTAAATTAGAAAATAAATTTATTAACACAAACCATATTATTGATTAAATTAAAAAAGATAAAATAATTTGAAAATATAACTATTTCATTGAAATTCACATGAACATTCCTTCAATTCCAGATTTTCATTAAAAAATCGCATCTAGTGTCTTTTTGAAATATTCTACCCATTAATGAGTAATGTCTAATAGATTATTCAAAAAATATCATATCATCATAAAATAAACCCTAATATGTTAATTGTTTGAATAATTTACAATATAGATACAATGATGGTTTTTGTAAAAATCGCACAACAATCAATAATTCAATGATCCCCGATAATAAATTCATCACCTTTAATTCACTACATTAAAAACCAAAAAAAATATATATGATAATAAGTCAGTTCTTCCAATAACGTCACCAATAAGTGAAAAAGGATTTATATATTTATTTTAATTAATATAATACAATATTTTCTTCATCAATGTTCAAAGAACTATTAATGATTTCTTTCTTAATTTTCAAAATATTAGACACCATGGGAAGCACGATGTCCATTATTATTTTAGCTTCTTATTCTTTTGTTATTTCCTTAGTCACTCAAGAAATCAAAAAAATGTAGTATATAGTTCTTGGTATAATTTATTTAATATCACCTCCTCTAATATAAATATCATTCGACAATATTTTATAATGTGTCCACCATTCTTGCACCTTTCAGATATCTTCTTCATACTTTTTGGATAATAAGTATTTTAAAACCACTCAGGGAATTTTAATTCTAAATTTGTCTAAAATATATATATAAGGCCCCAAACATAAACATTACATAATCTTTAATTAAGTTAATAATTCACATTTAGGATATTTTCAAGTATAGTGTTTTAAAGAATTTGTCCATAGCTATTACATTACATCACAAAAATTATAAAGTAGACACTTCTACTGAGTATCCATTTTTTCATAAAATAAAAATTCTTAAAATAAAACAAATATTCTATTTATGATATAAATTATATTGAGTCATTTGTTTCTATTACCCTACATTATACCCTATGAAAATACATTTTAAATACATTTAATGGGAATATAAATCCCAGTAAGGGTTATCAAATAAATAAATAAAACATTAGTTCATCAATACATACAAAACATATTCCCTTTAGCATACCTTGTGAAATCATAAGATTTATGAATTACACATAGATATCATTAATCACAAAGGTAACTTATAGAATCCATATCAAACATACAATGTATCTTTCACATCTACATAGAAATTTAAACATGGAATACACATCATAGTATATTATGTCAATCTCTTAGGAGAAACATTAACGTTTACCTCCATCATTTTACCCAATGCATTGGAGAGCTTTCTCGAGATCACCCACCCTAGGTTTATCATGGAACCACTCGTATACATAAACAATGACCAATAACCATAACATAATCATAACACATAAAACATGCATAAATTAATGATAACATTTCCACACCGTAATCACAATATATCATATCAATATATTAACATAATCAATGCTTTATCAAACTATTTTCAAAACCATATAAAACATTTAATAATGATATTTTTGAACAAAAGTGTCAAAAAACAACATTGAAGATTTTAAAAGATGTTTTAATTTCAAAAACTCCATGTCCATATAAATAAATACTTATATCCATTTTTAAAATTTGGACATTAATGAGAATTATTTTGAAGAATAAATCTTTAAAACAATTAAAATGATATTTTATTTAAAGAGTTCCTAACCAAATGAGAGACGCTTGAATACAAATATTTGAGGAATAACATTAATCAATGATTATAATATCATGAGAATAAGTAGATTCATTATATAATATGTCAAAGGGAATTATATAAACCATAAAAAAGTGAATGGGTGTATAACAACAGATAAGTCTCAATGGGATGTAAATTGAGATAATTTCCCTTGTAGAGATCATATAATTAGATTAATGAAAACTCAATGACATAATTAGGTGTGTAGACTACAATTACATCAAATATAATTGGAATTTAAGTTTACAAAAATCATAGGTCATTAAAAATTATTCATATCATGACAAATACAATAAGTAGAAGTTTAATACAAATAATTGAAATAGGGTTAAGAAGTTATCTTATAGAATTTCGATAGCCTAATGACGTCGCCTTAAAATTTAGAAAATGAGTTGATGAGAGGGAAAAGGGTCTCTCATCACATGGATATAAAATTTTCTTAAATAATTATTTTTAAGAACATATCCCAACATAAGAAAAAATAAATTAAAAGATATGACATAAATGAAGTCTTTGAAAAAAAAGAGTACGGTGAAAGGTTTCCTTACTGATTTGGTAACTTAGGAAACATACAACCCATAAAATATGGATCATACAATGAAGATGTAAGTAAACCTAAATTAAATTATATTGCATAAATAATACAATTATTTTAATTACATACACCACACAAAAGAAAATAGTGTAAGATATAGCATGAATCTCATGGGAATAAAAAGTGAGATGAAAACTCCTTATCACATTGTAATCAATCAAGTCATATGAAAAAAAGTTAATAACAATTAAATGTATCATAGAATACCATGAATATAGAGAAAATCATGATAATATATATATCAAAATTTTGTACACAAAACACCACATTAAATAAATTTTTGGTAACCAATGGAAATCTCACGGAATTAAAAGTGAGATAAGAAACCCCTTACCTCGTGTCTGACTAAAATCGTATGTTCAATGTTCTTCTGGAATAACAAAAATAAGTTAATTTATACTTCCTTTAGAAACATTTTCGAGTTTATTATTCTTTTTATATTACTTCTTTCCTTTCTATAACAATTAGTTATTTATTTGAGTTCATATCGGACATTTTGTCAATGTTCAGAACTTTAGTAAAAAATGAACTTGTTAAAATTACAAATTGTCCATGTGGTGAAAATTACATTATATCCCTAATAATATTAGTTATTTTATATCATATATATCATATATATCCAGTGTATATGTATTTATAATGTTTCATATCATTTAGAGTTATGAAATGAAACACACAGTTCATAGAGACAGTAAGTCGTACTTACACATGAACACTACTTTCATTTCTATATTATATTTAGAGGAATTAAAACATAATAATACATAGGTATATTATAAATCCAGTATAATAACTATGTTATTTAATTTATTTAACACTATCCTTTATACGTTCCACATATGGCATGAATGTGTCGTATCACATTAAGGGGGCGGTAGTCCGCACTTCCTCACATGAAATTATCGTATTTACCCATTATAGAAACCGTAAAGGTATGATATAAATGAAAAATAAAGAAGTATAAATTTAATATAAATATAATATATACCACATTTAAATATAGTTCCATCTTAATGGCCACTGTAATAGGGGTTAGGAGAAGATAGAACAATCATTGTTTCGTGGGGTCGTAGTTTGTCATCCACATAAATTGTATGTTCTTTACCCATTAGAAGGAGGTGTGTGTATGTGTAATTATAATAATTATCATATCAAAAACCTAGTATATTTAGGATACTTGTGTTATAAAATATTGTAATAAATAGAGTTTATGGGGTTGGAGGAGTAACATAAAAGAAAAGAACTTAAGAGAAGATGTTACATTTAAATTTGTTAACTCCAATTGGTTTGAATCAAAAGGAATTATTGAAGAAACTTTTGCCTAAGGGATGGATTATAAGTGGAAAATAGGGATCATACTAGCTTATTTTGGAAGATTTTTTATGATCCAAGGGGGTTGATATTTGTGATTAACGATTTATAGGTGAGGGCTGTTTAAAAGGGGGAGGAGGGGCTCTTTAGGGACATTTGAAAATATTATTTTATAATATAATGATTTTCGGTTTCTAAAGGTCCAAAATTATTAAAGTTGAAGATAAGATGACTCTTTTTATAAATATAATCATCTAATAAAAAGTTGTTAGGTTTTGGATATTGTTTTTTCTTTATTATCTTATTTAGTTAAATAATTCATTTATGAGGTAAACACTCCATCATTATTATCTCATTAAATAATTTTATTTATTTGATGTATAAAAATTAAAAAAATACTATAATCTAGGAAATATTTTTATATTTCAAATAAATATTTATAGTCTAAGAAATAACTTATATAACCTCATGTATGAATTGATTTACTAAATGATATATGTTTGTGTCATTTTTGTCATTACTTTAAATTAATTAATTTAATGTGTCATTATCACTCTTAAGTGGCTCCCTAGGGTCCCAAGATAGACCCAAATATGCCCATGGTCAGAAATGTATCAACCAATAGCATAAAAACACATGTTAGGTTAATTTAATATTAATATAATATAATTTTTACCTTAAATTACAATATTTACCTTTAATCGCAGTAAATAAAAGCAAAAGATTATTTTCACAAAAATTATTTTCTTCTTATTGAATCAAATTTTAATTACTTATAACAACCATGTATGTTGGAATCTCTAATATTAATTCATATAATTGGTAAAATATCATTTAAATGAAGAATTCGAGGTTTAAACTATTACTCAGTGTTTTAACTATTCATAAAAAATTGATCGTTTTCGGGAAAATAACAAAAAATCATCCTAACATATATTTGATATTTCAAATTCAAAATGATGAATATTTTAAAAAATTAAAAACATTGAAGTTTCATTAATAAATTTAAAATTAATTTACGTTGTCCAAACAAAAAGTGTGTTTTATGAAATAATAAATATCAAAATATTGTAACTTGTTTTTGTCCAATTTCAAAGTGAAATTACTTCCAATGACCAATATTGGATTAAATGGTAAAAATATAACCTAATTAAAAATTAAAACCAATTAAAAATATAATATAACCATGAATATAAATTATATTAAAAGGCAGTTTTCAATTAAAATACAGCAGTTTTCACTATTCATTAAAAATGATTTTTATTAGCAAAAACCACAAATTTACCCAATGTAAATTTTGATGTCCCGATTTAAAGAAAAATTTTATTTTTTAAAATTGAACATATAAAAGTGACCAAAACTCTATTTAAATATGGTTCACCATCAAGAGGTGTTAAATCATCCTTTTAATGAATATTATTGTATTTATGCTTAAAATCAGATTCATTCACATTTTAAGCTTATAACTTTTATCAGATAAATATAAAAACATTTAACAAACATGTATTATCATATTGTAGTAAGTAATATTCATTCCTTACAATACAATGACTATTCATTAATTGCAATTTATATTAATAATAATATTAAATTATTTTTTTGGTAGAACTTAATGTTGTGTGCAACGTAAGATTTTAAAGAAACTCATTGTTGCGTATCAGGTACACCATCAAACACAGAATCCCCTTTAAAGTAAAATTAATATTTAATTCCTAGATATTAATTCATATGAAAATGTTTTGTTATTTATTTACTTGGGATGTTACATCCATCCCTTTTTAGAAATTGCATCCTCACAATTTTAAAATTTGTCTGGGAAACTTCATTAAATGTCCTACATCAGAAAAAGAGTAAATAAACTATCACATTAAAAGAAATAAAGAGAAGTAAAAATGTCACCCAAGATAACCCATACTAGGTTTCCATTAAATCATGGATATGGTGGAGAAACTAAGTGTCATGTTCAAATGGATAGTTATAGAAAACATGATTAGGAGAAAGTTAACCTCCAGAAATCACAAACATGTGATAGGGTAAACGGTGTTTGGTTTCCTATTAGGAAAATTAAACAGAGCACATTTTTTTGTTTTTAGTTCTTTTTCATAGATTTGGGGAATTTTTTATGAAATTTACTAAGGAGATAAGGAAATATACTTTCTTTTCAAGTAGATTTTCATCCTTTAATAAGATTCTAACAAAAACTCATCTTTTCTCAAATTGGTGAGTATTCAAGATGACTTGTTCACATCTGATGTGATAGAATAAACTTCTAAAGAATCAAATAATCCACAAAAGATGAACTATATATTTTTCATGTCTTAGAAATTATCCAAAACCATATTGGTTAGAATAAAATCAGATAATCCCATAAAAGGATAATCCTTAAAAAAAGTAATATTATTCCTATTCTCTAAAATTTGACAAACAATATGCAAATTTCAACGATGAACATTCAATAAACAAATTTTCATAGAATTCATCAATGTAAATCAAACTAATATTGAAACCCAAAACACAAAAGGATTTAATCCAATAGTCCTCCATATTAAATCATAACATTTATCTCCAAATAACATTGAATACTCTTAATGTGTCATACTGAAGTGTAATTAACCTAATTAGATATTATCTATGATAGGTTAATTATTTCCATAAATAAAACAATTTCCCATAATACAAAGATTCTTACTTAATAAAATTTCAAACAATATTTTACAAATGAAATCCCATCATATTCTATATTCCTTAGGCATATAGTGTTTCCTCAAAAGAGAGAAATTCTTCCTTTATCACTAAATTACCAAATAATTTTATTATACTAAGGATATCCCTTTCATAAAACATAATTTCCAAAAATCAACTTATTCTCGATCCATAAAATCATTTATCAAAAGGATTATCTCATACTAATTAGATAATTCATGTATGCTAGTGGTAGGTGATACACCCATGTCTCCCTTTGGTTGTGGGTTCAATTCCCATCGCCTTGACGGAGGTGATGGGTAGTCACCCCTTTTATGGGTATTCATTTTTATAAAAATCAAAAACAACCCTTACATATTTTAACCTCAATGGTTGTCTTATACATATCGTTTTCATCCCAACTCTGTATGACCTCAACATCTTAACGAATACTTATTTATATTGTTACTTTTATTTCACCTCTAAATGATAAAATAACAATATTCCCAAAAGAAATAAAACCATACCTTGAACATGGTGCAAACTTGGTTTCATTTTCATCTTGTTCACGAATGTAGAAGGTCCATGCATTACAGAAATTATTTAGATATCTTTTAAAATAATTTACTTCATTCAAATACACATTGTACAACATGGGTTATATGGGTGTCCACATGAAAATTGTTTTGAAAAATAATCAATTATAAAATATAATTTAAAAAAATCTGATTAAACATGTTTTTTTATAAAACATTGGATGATGTTTGAGTTGTATATTTCAATCAATGGTCCATTTAAAATACCAGAAGTATGTTTTTAAAGACTATAATTTAAAAGAAAATATAAATAGGTTGTGCAAGGCTCTCCTTCTTTATCACCTTTTTCAAAATCTTATTATGATTCAAAATCTTGTGAGAAGGTAAAATATATGAAAATGACTTAATAATATTTACCAACCCTGAAAATAAGAGACTATTGTGAAAATATGATTTTATTAAATAAAAACATTGATCCATGATGATGTCAAGGTATAGTGGAGGTGTTTGATATCTCAAAAAACTTCTTGCAAGTGAGTTATATGCTAAAAAAATAATTACCATCATCTGAACATTAAATTGCAATAATTATTGAAGGCAGGTCATCAGGAAGATATAAGAATGCTGTTTGAGATCCCCCTCCTTCCATTTGTAACTGACTTTCCTTGATCTGAAAAAGTTATTAAATAAGGATTTAATATAAATAGTAGACATAAAGACTAACTATGTGTCTACTAAAAACTCTTAATTCCTAAATATGTCTAAACCGACTTCTGATACTAACTATAAGGCCCCCAATTATAAATAGTACATAATCATGAATTATGTTAATAATTAACATTTAAGATCATTTCATGTTTAGAGTTTTAGATAATTATTCCTTAACTATTACATTACGAATAAAAAATTACAAATTAGACACTACTCAGTATCAATTTTTTCATAAAAATTCATAAAAGAAAACAATTATTATTTTCTTGATATAAATCTTCTTGAGTTCTTCCATTCTCTTACCATGAATTATAGTCTGTGAAAAAACATTTCAAAAACATGGTATGAGCATTAAAATCTCAGTAAGGGTTATAAAATAAAGAAAGAATACATTAGTTCATTAATACCTACAAAACATTATCTCTTTAACATTCCTAATGAAATCACAAGGTTTTTGAATAACATAGAGAATCATAAATCATAAAGGTACATTGTGGCATATATATCAAACATACATTTTAGCATTCACAGCTAAAAAGGGAGTTACACATGGAATATCCATTACAGTATATTGCCAAAATATCTTAGAGAAACTTTAACGTTTACCTTCGTCACATTACCCAATGCATTAGAGAGCTACCTTATGCTCCCCCACCCTAGGTTTATCAAAAAACCACTCGTATACATAATCAATTACCAATAACCATAATATATTTATAATACTTAAAATGTGAATAAAGGAAGTATAACATTTCCACATCGCAATCACAATATATCATTTCAAGATATTTTCATAATCAATGCTTTATCAAACCATTTTCGAAACCATTTAAAACAATTTATAAAGAGGTTTTTGAATCAATGTGTCCCATACTACATTGAATATTTTAAATGAATTTTTAATTTCAAAATAGTAATGTCCATATAAATAAATCCTTAAAACCATTTTGAAACATGGACATTAATGAGAAATATTTATAAGAATAAATCTTTAAAAAAGTTAAAATCGTATTCTAGTTAAAGAGTTCTTAACCAAATGAGAGATGCTTGAATACAAATATTTGATGAATATTAATCAAATCTTATAATATCTTGAAAATAAGGATATTATTGATATAATATGTCAAATGGTTTTATATACACTACATAAAAATGAATTGGTGTTAACAACAAATAGGTCTCAATGGAAAGTAAATTGAGATAATGTCCCTCACAAAGATCATATCCTTAGATGAAGGACAAATTAATGAATTAATTATGTGTTTCAAATAAGAATACAACCAATATAATTTGAAATTATGTGTAAAATATTTATAGGTCATTCACACATATTCATAGAACTACATAATCAGTAATTATAAGTTTAACCTAAATAATATAAATTGGGTTAAGATGTTCTCTTATAGAAATTCGACATCCAAACGACATCGCTTTAAAATATAGAGAATGAGTTGACGAGGGAGAAAATGATATTTCATCACATGGATATATAATTTACAAGAATAATGATTTAAGAGAACTTATCCCAACATAAGAAAAAATAATTTAAAAGACATGACATAAAAGTAGTCTTTGACTAAAAGAGTACGGTGAAAGGTTCCCTTACTGATTTGGAAACATATGAAACATACCCCCTAAAGGAAGGATAATAAAATGAAGATGTATATACCAATAAATTAAATTATATTAAATTACAAAAAGAATACAATTATGTGCAGTACAAACACCACAAAATGGAAATAGTGGAAAATAGAGCATAAATCTCATGGGAATAAATAATGATATGAAAACACCTTCCCATGTTGTAATCAATCAAGTCGTATGACCAAAAGTGAATAACTAACAAATGAATCACATAATACCATAAATATAATTTGAATCATGATAATATATATCTAATACAAGTACAAAATACACCAAATGAAATAAATATGTAGGGAATAATGAAAATATCACGGTATTAAAACAGAGATAAGAAACCCCCTACCTCGTGTCCGACTTGACTCATATGTTCCTCATTCTTCCTGAATAATAAACTGAAGTTAATTTCAACCATGTTAAGAAACATTATCTTGTTTCTTATTCATTTTATATCACTTATTAAATGTCTATAAAAATTAGTTAGTTGTTTGAGTTCATATTAGACATTTTGTCGATGTTCAGAACATTTGAAAAAAATGAACATGTTATAACTACAAATTGTCCATGTGGTAAAAAGTTCATTATCTGAAAAATGATATTCATGATCTAAATATCATATATATCATATATATACAATGTATATGTATTTATAATGTTTCATATCATTTGGAGTTAAGAAATGAAATGAATTGTTCATAGAGATAGTAAGCCGTATGTAGGAATGAATGCTACTTCCATTTCAAATTTATAATTAACGGAATGAAAAATTAATAATAGATAGGTATATTATAATTCAATTATAATATAAATTTTATTTATTTTAATTAACTCCATCCTTTATATGTTTCACATATGCGAGGAACGAGTCATATCACTTTTAGGGGGCATAGTCTGCACTTCCACAAATTAAATTCTCGTATTGACCCATTATGGAAACCATAAAGGTATGATATAAAGAAAAAATAAATAAATAAATATATAATTTAAAAATAATTATATCACATGTAAATAATGTTCCATCTTAATGGCCACCATAATATTTGGTAGGAGAATATTGAACAATCATCGTTTCGTGAGGTAGTAGCACGCTGTCCTTATCAAGAGTATGTTTTTTACCCATTAAATAGAAGTGTGTTTTTGTTTTGTTCAAATACATCTAATATAAACAACCAAGTTTATTTATGATACTAGTGTAATTATAATAAAATGAAATAAAAAGAGTTTAGGGGGTTATAGTAGTAAAAGAAAAGAAAATAACTTAAGAGAAGACATTACCTTTAAATCCGGTAACTCCCATTGGTTTGAACCAAAAAGATTTCTTGAAGTACATTATGCCTAAGGTAAGGCATCTAGGTGGAAGATATGGACATTGAGAGATTATTTTGGTCGAGTTTGGATGATCCAAGGGGCATGAGAGTTGTGTTTAATGGGTTAGAGGTGATGGATTTTTATAAGAGCGGGGGGGGGGGGGGGGCTCGTAAGGAATGTTTGAAAATATTATTTTATTATATATTGATTTTCGGTTTATAAAGGTCCAAAAAATATTAGAGTTGAAGTTAAGATGAATATTGTTCGAAATAAAATCATTAAATAAGAATTTAATAGGTTTTGGGTATTATTTTAATCAATATTTTCTTATTTATTTAAATCATTCATTAATGAGGTAAACACTACATCATTATAATGTCAGAATTTTTTTTGATGTCTAAAAATTATAAATAAAATAAATTGATGTAGGAAATATTTTTATATTTTAAATAAATATTTATATTCTAAGAGATAACTTATATAACCCCATGTAAGAATTGATTTAATAAAAGATATATGTTTATGTCATTTTTATCATTAATTTAAATTAATTAATATAATGTGTCATTATCACTCTTAAGTGGATCCTTGGGGTCACAAAATCGACCCAATGATGCCCATGGTCGCAAATGTATTATCCAATATGATTAGGACTCATGTTAGGGTAATTTACTATTATTATAAAATTATTTTTACCTTGAATTACCCTATTTACCTTTAACTGCAATAAATAGAAGTCAAAAAATACTATTCACCAAAAGATATTTTCTTCTTATTGAACCTTATTTTACTTACTAATAAAAATTATGTATGTCGGATTTTTAAAATTCCATTCACTGAAGCAATAATATTTTATTTTAATGAAGTTTCTTTTTTAACTACTACTCAGTGTTGTCACTATTCATCTAGAAATAATGGTTTTTAGAGAAATACCAAAATATCAGCCTAATCTATATTTGATATTCTAAATTAGAAATTGATGGCTATTTTACCAAATTAAAAATAAATAATTTTCAATAATGAATTTAAAATTAATTCTAGTTGTTAAAACTAAAAAACATGTTTTTAAGAAATTATAACTATAACAATTGTTTATGTCCAATTTCAAAGTGAAATTACATCCATTGGCCAACACTAAATTAAATGGAAAAAATTTAATATAATTAAAATTTAAAACCAATTAAAAATATTATCTAACCATATAAATAAATTAGATTAAAAGGCAGATTTGAATTAAAATACAGTATTTTTCACTATTCATGAAAAATGAATTTTATCAGAAATAACCAAAAAATTACCCAAACTAAATTTTGATTCCCCAATTTTAATGAGTAAATTTATTTGGTAATATAGAACATATAAAAATGACCAAAACTAGATTTAAATAGGGTTTCCATGAAAAGGTTGTAAATCGACCTTTAAATGAATATTAGGGTATTTATGCTTAAATTCATATTCATTCACAATTTAAGCTTATAACTTTTATTGGATAAATGTAAAATCATTTGACAAACATGTAAATTAATATTTTAGTTATTTTAATTCATTCACACCAATATAATGACTATGCGTTAACAACCATTTAAAATAATAATAATATTATATTATTTATCTATATAACTTAATGTTGGGTGCGAAATAAAATTTCAAAGATACCTCTGGTTGCGTATCAGGTATGCCATCAGATATAACATCCCCATTAAAGTAAAATTAATATTTAATACAAAGATATTAATAAATTTTAAAATGTATTGTTCTTTATTTACTTGGGATGTTAAAGTATATTTCAGAAATATAATCCTCCATTATCATTATTAGACTCTTATTTTTGGTACTCCATCGTTACTTCATTTTAAAAAATATTCTTGGATTACATTCAACAGTCTTTGGTGATTCTTTAACACCCAAAAGGGAAATTTTTCTTTCATTTAATAAACCACTATTTTCATATATATATATATATATATATATATATATTATCTTTTTAGATTAATATTCAGTACATTACACAAACTAGTTCCTAATGAACATTATAGATTAGTTTCTTTGGATACTAGATACAAAATATTATATTTTGTTCAAATATATTCAATGTCCGACATAGATATCTTCCCCTTATCCAAAGTTGATAAAATATATCCTACCTAAAACCCCTTTCAATAACATGGGGAAATGAGACATAAAAAGGATAGATCATATGCTCAGTAGGGGTAATCAACATAGATTTGTAAGAATAACATGATGATAATAGTATGAGAATGTGAGATTATCATTTTAAAATCATACCCTTTATATCAATGACCATCGTCATGAGTCAAGGTATAAATATTAGTAGATTATAAGAGATGAAAAATATGGAAAATAGTGAACATTTTCCAATATACGATTCCATTCTCAATAGACAACGAATTGTGTCATATAAAAAATCACAGAAAATATTATGTCAATGGTACCCACCAAGATATTTATAAAATGTTAAGATTGGGATAAAAAACCATGTTCCATCATTAGTCCTAAGATAACCTCTCATGTAACCTCTTTCAGGCTTGGTATAACCTCATATGTACCCTCTTTCGGGCATTGGATAACCAGCCATACACATTCATCAAGACTGGGATTCCCTCATGTGTAACCTATTTCAAGTTTGGGATAACCTCACGTGGACCCTTTGAGCTAATATAACATTAATCATTACCCAATTAAGTTGAAGAAAATATAGGCCCCGCTACTCTAATAATTAAATCAAAAAATATGTGTACAAAACATGATAAAACTATCATTATATCATCAAATACTTACCTGTGTAGATAAAATTATTTCCCTAAATATTTCAACAATTAACCATAGAATAACCCATTAAAAATAAGTTGGTTTCATTAAAATTTAATTAACATAAAAATTAAACATCAATAGAAATAATAAGTAGGATATAATTCAATATTATCCCTAGTAGAGTATAAGTAACATCAAAGGACGTCATCTTTCATGTAAAATTATTTTAAATGATCACGTGAAACATTTCATTAATAATATATCCTTAAAAATTTTAAAAAAATTATTTAGAAACATTAACCATTTTACAAATTACTTTCCTTGAATATAAACTTGAAAACATATAATGAAATATTAAAACAAAATATTTTTTTTGATGGAAGGATATTTTATTGATGACCTACGCATTAAATCAAAGATTACATTCACATTTTCTATAAAATTCAAACAAAACATTGTTGGAAAACCATATAAATAACCTGTTTAAAAAATTATACATGAGATAAAATTATTAAAATTAATTTAATAAATCATATATAAATAATGAAACATTTTTTTTAAATAAGGACATTGAATATAAAGGAGTTTTGACTGAAGAGATATAGAATTTCTATTTTCATTAAAAAAATTATTTTGAAATCAGGAGTGTATAAAGGGGGTAAATGAAAGGAAAATATGTATTCTCAGGAAAAATACAAAGGAGGAGAAAATTAAAGAGTTTCTTAAGAGAAGGATCATAATATGACATCATGGGAAGAAAAACATATATAATACAGACAGATAAAGGGTTTATATCATAAATCCATTACCCCTTTGGTATTATTGATTCACAAGCCCCATGACTGGGTAAAATTTAAGGAATCTTAAAATATTGTGAGAATAAATAATTTCATAACATAACATGTATAATTTGTTTTATATTAACCTTATTAATAATATAGGTTCAAAACATAACATATGTCTCAAATAATGAAAATTGAGACAAAAATTGCTGACATTACATGATGGTCTAGGGTATGAGAAAGCTGACCCTAAATTTATTAATCAAAAATTAAATTTCATGAAACCCCATGAAATAGAGATCATAAAATATATATTTATATCACCATTATTTTCTGGAGAATCAACATAATAATAATTTATTATCATTATATAGACTTGAAAAGAAATAAGTGGTGAATATGGTACATGTATTACTGTAGTAATTAGTTAGAAAGAAATCCATTTCATGTGATTTATATGTCAATTTTTTTACACATTTGATAAAAATTCCTTGATAAAATAATTTTTTAGGTAAAAAATGCTTTGTTTTAAGTGTACCGTTTGATTTGGTATTTCAGTTACTCATATAATGATCATGGTTCCATCATATCCATAATGTTTACCATGATTAAATACCTTATATTTTTTCTTTAAATATATATAGATTTAAATCCATAATTATTATATATATAAAGTGAAATACACTATTTATGGAGGAAGTAATTTATATTTACACATTAACACTTATTCTATTTTCATGATAGACTACAAAAAATAGAGGTGAATAATATATTACCATTCAATAATAATTTTTATTTCATATATATTAAATATTATAATTAATAATAATCATTATTACATTAAATGTTAAACTTATGTGAATAGAAAATTGCATCGCCTCGTGAGGCAGTAGTCCATCATATGAATGAACACTATTATCATATACCAATGGAATATAATGTAATAAAAATATGTTATATAATGATTATAGATGAATATTAGTGTCAAAAATATAATATATAAATAATAAATCTATCACTTTATCTAGCCGTGAGAGGTGGTTATGGGAAAAACATCAGTTTCTGAGGTGGTAGTCCACCGTACACGCGAATAATGATTTTGTATCCGATCTTATGGAAGAGGAGGAATATTTAGTTTATTACGTTATGATAACATGAACTCATTATATAAATATTAATAAGGTTATTATATCATAGTTTTATAATAATAAATGAAAGATGTGGATAAAAAATTAAAATAAAATTCTTGGTTAGGGATGCCTCCTCATCTCAAGAAAATTATCTTGGTTCACCCCAAAAAGGATTCCTGGGACATATTTTTGACAAAAATATGGCATATATAATGAGATGATAGAATTAAGGATGTTTTTTCGGAATGAATTTTTCAATCCAATTTATTTTGTAAATTTTAATTGGATAAGATAGGGCATGGCATTTTCTTGGTGAGTTGAGTGGCATAGTTGGAATTTTAGAAATAAATGGGGTATGCATGTTTTCCAAATCCCAAAAGCCACCACAAAAGGACCTTTATCAAAAATAGTATATATAGTGTCCATATATAGACATATAATAAGTCTTAGAAAAGTTTAGTTTCATTTTTATCCCCTATCCTTTTATTTTAACCCATGATATACCCATTTCACCTTAACTATAGTAAAAAAATTACTATTTTCTCAATTAATTATTTTAAAATATTATGTTCACCTTATTAGAAAATATAAATTATTATTATCAAAAATATAAAATCCATTTTTCTAAATTTCAATAACATATATGAAAAAATATAATAAAAAATTAATCTAACCGAGTCAATGAGAAAGTAGGTTTGAAAGAGAAAATTAACAAATGTTTACAAATGTTTTTATATCAAATTTTTTTATAAAAATTATTAAAATGATATAAACTGTATTAAAATTCATATAAATGAGCTAATTTTACCATAGAGACCATCAATAAACATTTATTATTTTTTAATATTAATAAAAATATATGAAAATTCTTAATAAAACCCAATATTTTCCACAATTCATCAAAACATTTATAATTTTTTTGTAAATTTTCAATAATTCACCATAAGATCGTTTAAATATTTAGATTTTGTAAATTAGGTTTATTTATTAAAATATATTTTCTAAAATTTTAAGAAATAATTTTTTTTTTCAAAAAATGTAATACAAAACATTTTTTAGAAAATATAATTTTCTAAAAATATAAATACATTTCTCAAAATTAAGTAAATTTTGATTAGTATGGTTTCCTTTTAGAAAACCATTATATATAATATTTAGGAATTATTTTTTTAGTTCATGTCACAATGTTTAAGGTCTATATTATAATGGTCGCATTTAAAAATTAATATAAATAATTTACCGTGGTTTGTTAAAAATCAGTGTCGACTGTATTATATGATAAACATGGGATTTCTTGAATCTCAAGCTAAAATGTGTGTTTCGGGTAATGATAAATATCAATGTAAAAAAATTCACAGAAAACAATATTATCAAAAATCGTGGTGTGTTACACTATAAGCCCCTTGAAATGAAATTCTACAATGAAATTCATCACATTATTAAAAAAATGAAGAGTTTTCTACATAATTACATAATAAGGTTCCCCCATAGCTTCCTAAAACTAGTGGTTATTTTAAAAAACATTTACTAGGTGAGTGGTCGAGTATTTTAGAAATTTCTATGTACTATCCTAAATCTCTACTAGTTTTTCCTCATAGGAAATGTCATTCTCCAATGGTGCGACCTCTAAGTTTAGTAAATGTGATGGATTAGGTATGTACATCCCCATGAGAGATACATGGAAAAAATCATGATATTGATAGAGGTTTGATGTAAGAACCAAATGTTTGGGCATTATCCCCATACAATCAATAATTTCAAGGGGCCAATATAAGAGGGGATTAGTTTTTCCTTCTTTTATCAATGGACAAATTTATAGAATCTTCTTTCTAAGAACATAAAATTATATATTAAGTTGATTATTATTATCATAACATTTATTTCAACATTATTATACCATTATGTGTTGATGAATGGATATAAAATTCCCCTCCTTCTATCGAACTATCTCAAGTCCCAATATCATTCATTATACAAATTAATTCATGTATTTTGGATTTTTTCAATGCTATCGATAAAGGGCTTCATTAGGATACTTCTAAATGATCAAGAGAAAACAATTATCATTATGATAGATATATTATAGGAAGGTGACAATAAAAAATACCTTTTAAATCCTTATAAAAGGTTCTTAGAATATCCTTCAAGGCTTTAATTTCTCTTTCATACTTACCATTTTTCTATAGATGATATGCAGTGATAAAACTCAACTCCACATCCTCAAATTTCTGAAAACATTTCCAAAATTCCTTGGTAAATTTTGGATCATGATTAAATAAAATTTAATTTGGTACTCCTCCTAACATTACCAATTCCTTAATTTATATTTTAGAATGTTGATACAGGGAAAAATAGTATCTGGTAGCAACGAAGTGTGCTAAATTTTTAAGGTTACTAAATACAAACTGTAATTTCTTAAAAATCAATGATAATATAAACTCTAAATGTTGAAATTACCGATAATCATATTTTGACAATGTTTAATGTCATTTATCCTTAAATAAAAGTTTTACTTAAACATATACAAAATCAAAGGGTTTTATTTCAATAAATGTCTCATAAAATATCTAAAATTTTGTTAAACTATCAGCCCATAAAAAATAAAAAATGGGTTTAAATGATGTTGAACATATGATCATCCTTATTTACATGATGGTATCTATAACTCTTATGTTCATATTATATGAGACATGTACATATAATTAATTAATTCACCCTTTATTTCTTATATTATCCCTTATCTTATATGAAAACATATTCATTGGAATCTTGAGTACATCCTTTTATAAATGGAATATAAAAGGTGACTTCACTACACCAAAATCCATGTAGATGTATATAATCAATAATCCAAATCATTCAAAATTTCATAAAAGGATGAACAATATTATTATCATATGGCTTATTCATACCAAATAAAACATGAAATAATCTACTATGGAGTGGAGGATAATGCACCATAATCATAGTGATTAACTTCATCCATTCTTCTTGTATTATATATCCCCTTTTCTTTTCCTTTTGCGGTTATTTTGGATTATCATCTACATTATCCCATATATTGGGTAATTTATTCTCAGAATCCCAAAACTAGATGAAATTGAAACACTAGTGTGATTTTGGTTCATTATTTAGAGCTTTATATCTATTTTCATGATTAAAAAAATTCTTCCCATCACATAAAACATTCACTTACCTAATGAACATACAATTCACAATTAAAATTATTCATAGTAAATTAAAGACAATATCAAACATGTTCTTTCCCAGACATTGAAAATAAATGAAATATTTTCTTCTTCTCTCCGTGGTTTTAATATTTTCCTTTGAATTCCATTTTTTTATTCTTATCAAAACTATGATATTGATATGTTACTCCATCCTCCATCTCAAACTTTATAGAACATAAAACAATATCTTAAAATATACTGAAGTCTCATATTAATTGATTCCATTTTGTTACTAAGATTAATCCCACCAGAGAACCAATAAAACATACTTTCTAGTTCGATAATAATATCTGAAACGTACCTCACATGTTTTCTCAAATTTAGATCATTGGTAACAATGAATTCATCATCATTGTTATTTATCTAAGTGAAAACATTCAGCATATATATCTAAATAATAAATGGAAATTAATTATTTAAAAATAAGTTATTGATACAATCCTATTGCATGGAGTCAATTTCATCTTGTTCCCATATATTCTTAATGAATGTCCACAATTGATCTTTCTCACCATCCAAATTTTATACATCTAAATGATTTTTTTTTGTTTTGAGTACTGAAAAATGGGAAATATCTTTTTTTATACTAATCCATTGATTAGAAATAAACAGATACACAAAAGGATGGTGGATGTTGCCTCATTAAGGTCTCGTCAGAATGTTCTTACCAACTTTGAACTTTTGGAACTTTATCATGATTCATTCCTTCATAATAATTCACTAGCATAGTAAGGATATTTTGCATAAAAGATTACATAATGTTTGTCTTATTAGGAGGAAAATTATTTCATTTTATGACATACTCTGAATTATCATGATTCCTTTGGGTTCCAATTATTGATGGGAACAAAAAAACATTGTGTATGAAATAATAATAATATCAAGGAACCAAATAATATTGGATAATAACTCATAGGATATCTAAATTATGAAACCTTCTTTTTAGTTTATGACAACTTATGTTTATACTAGGTAAATCAAATTCCTAATATACTTAAATCATCTATAGAATGTCATAAATGGGTTTTTAATTTCTAAAATAAATCCCCAGGGAATGTCAAATAAGTGTGTAGCAAGGACCCCTATCGCATACTCGGTGATGATTGAGTGTAGCTCAATGAAACATTTTCATAATTATTACTCGTTGGCACCTATTTTCTATATTCGCATAAACATTTAGTATCCAAATATGGATGTTATTTCTCTGAAACCACCCACCCTATCCTTTTCAAAAATTCTATGACATTTTCATATACCTTTACTCATAGTTATAAATATCCTTACATACATTTCTAGACATATCCATATAAATATCACCAGGTATTTCACTAATGTTTTCTCATACTATTTTCTAAATGATAAACAAAACTCTAATACCATATTTAGAGACCTAGTATTTCCATATAAAGATATTACATCATTTCTATGTAGTATTAATTAAATTACACAAACACATTTCTAAAGACCATAATTGTTTACAGTCCTTGGAGACTACGTAAAAAATATTTTAATATGGTGAAATATTATCAAAACCTTCCATTAAGGTGTTCCACATTTATAATATTCAAAAACATAAGCTACTTAACAACATTTCCTTATAACATGGACAATGGAAACATAAGAAAGGGTGATCTTATATACTTTATATTGTTAAATGTTAGAGATACATAAGAAAAACCTATAAATAAAGGCATGAGAATATGAGTTTATCAATTGAAAACCCTACCCTACATGTCAAAGATCCTAATATTGAATCATGGAGTAAAGAATGGTAGTTCACAGGACATAAATAATAAGGTAATAAATTAACATGATCCATTAGAGAATAACACTATAATATGACATATAATTGAATAATATAGATAATCATATAAAATAATATGTTAGGGGTAGCCACCAATGAATTCATAACATGTTAGGCTTTCTCTAACCACTCATGTTTCAAATTAGGGGTTAGAGTAGCCTCCCATATACCCTCTCTCACAGTTCAGATAACGTCATATGTATCCACTTTCAAGCAACGTATAACAACCCATGTAACTACTTTGGGCTTGGGATAACCTCTTATATACCCTTTTTTGGGATTGGGATAACATCTCATGTACCATTTGAGCTCAAATAACAATAATAATTTCCCAATATATTAATGGGAGATATATTTCACACAAATATCAGAATTAAAACCATACTTATGTGTTACAAAATATAATGAAACATTCATCATATTTTCACATCATTACCTATGTAAAGAAAATTGGTTTCATAAACATGTGATAAATTCATCAGAAATTATCCTATTAAAGAAATTAAAATTTATAAAAAATTTGTCAACATAAAATTTTACCATCTATAGAAAAAATAAGGATTGTATCATTCAATCATATCCCTATAAATTCAAAATTAACATCAAAGGATGTCATCTTATATGGAATCATATTTTTGAAAGACCACTTTTAACATTTCATATGGGATATAGCATTTACAGTTTGAGAAACACTTTTTATAAACCTATAACATTTTCAAAATTGTGTTTCATTAAAAAAAACACGAAATCATATAAATAATATTCAAATTATGTAATTGTCTTAATGGATGGAAATTTTTCATGTTTTACACTTTAAAATAAAGATTCCATTCACATTTTCCATAAAATAAAAAACTAGAAATGTTTAGATAATGAAATAATTATTCATTTTAAATCATTTTTAAACATTAAAAAAATTATTAAAATGAATTTAAAAAATCAGATAAGAATGTTAATAAATTTCATAAAACATTATTAGAAAACATAGACTTGAAGTGTTTTCCCCTTAAGATAAAATTTTGTCCAGTTTTCATTAAAAAAATGTTCTTTTAAAATAGTTAGTGTATAAAGAGCGGGAAATATAGTGAAAAAATATATTATTGTGAAATAATCAAAGTAGATAAAAATTAATGATTATACTGAGATATGGTTCAAAAATATTTTACCACAAGAAGAGTAAAACTAATAAATCTTGATAAACAATGAGATTATATCATAAATCTATTAGCACATTGGTAACATTGAATCTTAATCCCCATGATAGAATTAGATTATATAAGACATAAAATATTAGGAGAACAAATAAATTCATGATATTACATGTATGCGGGGTGATATATGAACATCATTAAAATTATAAAACCAATACATTTCATATATTTCAAAGATGTAAAATTGAGACAAAATTCCCTTAAATGTTTGGTTACATTTGATCTATAAACCCTGTGAAAAGAGAGATCCTAAAATAGATATTTAAATTATCATAATTTTATCAGTTAGAATATTAAAATACATTCATGAGTAGTATAAATACCACATAAAATCAATAGATTGGGAATATTACATGTGTCTTTAAAAACTGAAAATTAAGACAAAAATCTATTACCTTAAGTCTCGACATCCATTACAAAAATTTGAAATTCACATAAAAAAAGATTTAGATTTATTATACATCTAATATTGAACTATAATCACATGTATAATTAGATATATGATTTAATTATTTCATTTTGTTACCCATTTATTAACATTTCCTTGTTAAAATTAAATTTTAGGTAATAACTTATTTTTTCATGTAATTTTTGACTTGGTATTTTCGGTCCTCTAAATTTGATCATGGTTATATAATATAGAGAAATTTACACATGATATAAAAAAATTATATGTTAATTATATATTAATTTATAGTAATCTATTATATTTTTATATAGAAAGTGAAATACAATGTTCATGTATATGGTAGGTCATACATACACATGAACACTATTTCCATTTTCATGATGGATAGAATGAAATAAATGTAAATAATATATTAACATTATACAATAATTTTTATATCACGTATAACATATATTTTTATTTAAAAATTTCTTTATTATCGTCCATGTAAAACTTATGTGAAGAATGAATCACATATCTTCCTAAGATGATAGTCCACCATGCACATGAACAACACAATAATATTCCCATGGAATGGAAATTTTAATGTAATATGTGATATAGTAATTTTGAAATCAAAAAAATTTAAACAATATCATATATATTAGTAAATACTTAATTATATCCGGAATATTGAGTTTATATTTGGAGGGGCCTTTATTTGGTCGGTGTGGGATGTTTGGATGACACAATCATTGGTGGGTGAATTGAATAAATTAATTAAATTAATTAATTTCCATAATAACCATAGAACAAATATCACTTAAACATAGACTCTGATGGGAAATATAGTACCACCGTTGAGTTTATAATGTAGTTTTTACCGTAGGTGCCACATAAAATGAGTCTATATGGGATGTTATGACATCTCGCTCAATGTTGGTGAATTTAAATGGATTAATTCAATAATTTAAGTAAATAATTAATTAAAATTGACCTAAAATATATTTATAAATAGTTCACTATAGATTTTTAGGCTAGAATCATTATTCTCCCACTTTCGAAAAATCTCTCCTCCTCCTCCCATTGATGAATCCCTTTGATGAGGATGACAAACCTCTGGATCAAGGAAAACAGTGGTTTTACAAATATGGAAGCTTCATCCCATCATTGAGTTGGTGCGTTGTTCACCAATGATCAATCCAAAAAATGTAGGACTTGTATTTTTTTATTTTACCACTCAATATTATAATGTTAATTAGATTGATATTTTTTCTTCAGTCTATGCCCCTCCCAAAAACCTTTTCAGGTGCCAACATACTGACATTAATTTATTACCATTTTTTCTATCTGTGGGTTCCCCGTTCATGATCAAATCGCCATAATTCTTGGACACGATCCATAAACCTTTTTAATTTGGGATTTTCCTTCTTCTTTCTTTATATTATTCACCGTTGGGCCATGGTATCATTATTCAACATTTTTGGGGTGGGTTCAAGTGCGATCGAACACCCAAATGTGTTGCGGTGGTACATATGAATTGTGGATAAACAGTTTATGGGATGGATTGACAATAAAGTAGGATGGTGTTTTAAGAGTATATTATATCAACACCATAGTTATATGTTTGTGATTGGAGGTGGTCCGTGATCTGGTTGATAACCCCCATTTTCCCAATTGGCATGCCATAATTACTAGCATTGTTATGGGTATGGTTTCAAGTATTGGTTGTGCATTATCTTTCACAACGGATGCTATTTAGCATAGAATTGATGCTGGTCAGACTCAGATCTTTTAAAGGTTATTAGATGTGGTCAACACTACAAATAATAATAATAATAATCCTTATTATGTTTAATAGTGATGAGGTAATAAAAATTAAATGAGTATTAGTAATTATTATTACATTAAATAATTAAAATAAAAATGGTGGCATAAATTGAGTTGTTTCATTTAATTTAATGAGTTTTGTATCATTATTAATTTTATTTGTAATATTAATAATTTGTGTAATGAATTAAAAATGTAATTTCATAAAAAATAAATAAAAAAAATTGGATAAACCATCAAGGTGGGATTTCCAATGGTAGAGGGGTGTGTTCCTTCTCATTTATTGAATTATTATTATTGTTATTATTATAATTATTATTATCTGGGAATCATTTATCTAACATATCTCCATCTTATAGTGTAATAATGATGAACCTTCGGTGAATATGAGACCGGGAAATTAAAATGGAAATTTCCAGACCAATTTGTTTATTTATTTTGATATTGTGTCTCAGGCCCACAACACACAATTCAAACATGATGCAGAGAAATAATACTTTTTCACTGAGTGTCTATTTGGGGAATGTGACTTTCCTATCTTGAGTGTATTTTATATGAGGATTGCAGTAGTTTTATCTGTTTGGTCATTTGAGGCTGTTAGATGAGGCTTATCAATGAAAATATATTTTCCCTTAGAATGGAAAGGATCCTCATGTGTTTATCAAGACTATGGCTGAGACACATCAAGTAGTATGTTTACACACCATGTAGTGCTACACGTCTATCAATATGTGTTCTGGTGAGGACACATCCAAATAGAATAGTGGGACAACACATCATGTGGGTCCCCAACATGCCTTGTACCTCTTTTTATGAGGCTTTAAAGATCTGTATCTCCATCATTTTAGCATGGATTTTTTCCACAAGTATACTAACGTATGTGTTATTACATGTAGAATGTGATGGTTCCATTGGAAGAATCATTTGAGATATGATGTAAAATATTATGGGTTTGGCCTGTACTAAGGTGACACCAGATGATGTCAGAAATCATATAGAATCATCAGAGTAGTTCTAGGTGTAACCCTCCAATAGGACTAGGAAGTTTAGTTCCCCAAAAACATTATTGGGCTTACTCTCCAGTAGGGCTAGGCAATGGAATTACCAAATGATAGCTCTGAATTACCCTCCAGTATGATTGGGTAGTGGTGTTTCTAGATGCATTGGGATTAACCTCTAGGTGGGATACACAATGGTGTTCTCCAATGATAGTTGAAAGATTACCCAATTGTTGTGTTGGGCTAGGGGATTCCCTGATGACATCTTCCAGGAGTAACCCTCCAGCCAGCTGGGTAGTGGAGTTCCCAGAAAACTCACTGAAGTTACCCTCCATTAGGACTAAGTAGTGGCATTCCTTGATAAAATTCCCTGGCGTAACCCTCCAGCAGGGCTACGTAGTGGAGTTCCTGAGTGATAATCATAGTATGACCTACCTATCATTCTAGTTCATGAGATACTTACCTAAAACATGTATCCACTCAACTGTTTGGAAGAGTGGAGAGATATGGATTGAATTATATATGGATTCATGAAAAATAAGTAAAATTTCCCTCATTGAGAGTAGTTTTTGTGAGGCTACCTAAAACCCCGAGGTCATGTAATTTCCTCCCAATGAGGATAATATCAAGGTGTGGTGATTTATTACCTTATACTTGAGTGTTCATGGTAGGCATGCGATATGTTGGGCAACAATTATACACTTACATTAGAACTTTTGTATACACGTTTTCATGGGCAGAGCTATGAGATTGAGATCCCCTACTCAATCATTAAGGTTCCTTTGACTATGAACACACACACACACACACACACACACACACACACATATATATATATATATATATCCTTATTTTTTACTGAATCATTGGGTTTAGTTTCAAAGTCGCATTGGGAATGAAATGTTCATTCCTTTTCTAGAACCCCATGGCTACATAAGTCTACTCTCCTACTATAGGTTGAAAAGACTCAATATGAAGTTCATATTTTTGTCGTGTTGAGCTCATTATGTATAAACAAGTTTACATTCACTCTGATTTCTGGATGATCTATAATATTTTACCATACCTTGTGATATCTACTACATTATTCATCAACATTATCAATTACTTTTCCCCATAAATTTTTCCTAGTGTTATAATGGGTATCTATATTCTTAATGCTACTTGGAAGTTTCCCACATGCAATTCATATTATATAGATGAAAGACATATTGATGATGACATTAGAGGATCTTAGGGATACTGGGTACATGGAAAACATATGATGGTCATATCATGGGATTTAGGATCTGGGATGTCTCCACTATTTTACATTCCTAGTTATTTTAGGTTAGTATATATTATTGGTTGGGAGTTTATTTTTCCCCTTTACTTTTAGTTTACACTACCATAATTATTTATTGTTTAGAGGTTCATGCATATTTGGTATATTTATAAAGAATTATTTCATTCTTCATTTCATTCCCTCAACACATTTCCATTGAGTTTACTACATACATGTGTACATATTTTTAACAAAAGGCCTCCAAGAGATTACTATACTTTTTGTGCTTGGAAACACCTATGGAATTTGGAGGCAGGCATGGGGTAATAATAGTTGAAGCTCCAGATTGGGAAGGGTCATTATAGATTAGTATTAGAGAAATTTCATTATTTGGAAAATTTTCAGACATTTCCCCCTTAAAAGGATCGGTTGGGTTTAGGGTGATAGTGTAAAAGTATCTTGAGTGTGGATATCATACTAGGAAGTCCAGTGATGGTGCGGACGACCGATGTATCTATTCAATGTGACCCTAAAAACCTCATTTTTGACTCGGATTGTTGAGACATTTTTATCCTGGATTAATGGTACATGAGTAATATATGATTGAGTCTTTGACTAGATTTCATTAAAAAACTACATAGGGTTTTTTGTAACACACACACATAGATATATATTTATGCTAATCTGACTATGGTACTCCTTAATAACATTCATGATGCCTGTCTGATGATATCTTGCTAGTATACCTTCTCTAGTTCAGTATGAAGAACCTATGAGTGATGAGTCCTCATTTTGGGGTCCATCCTATCATCCCATACCCTCATGTGGGTAGGTATCATCACCTCCACATATTTAGTAGTAGAACATACCATTAGATCTGGTTGAGTACATGCATAGTTAAAGAACAGTTTTCAAGTTCCTGTGTGATAGACCATTGAGGTTCTATAGTGAGATAGATCATTAGGCAGCCGAAAATGGTCTATATTTAGTGGTTTATATCTTCATTCTTATCTGGACACTGATGGATCAGATTGTGGTTTTGGTACTAGTCTTTTCCACGTAGGAGTTGGGCATTGGGGGATACTACTTACCCATATGCATGATGAGTTGACACTCTCATGGGACAAATTCAAGAATCTATTTCATGAGGAGTACTAGCCATCCTTATTATTCTCTATTTGGATCTAGGTTTTTCGTGATATTTATCTGAGAAGGGTGATATTTTATCAGATTGGGGCTAGGTTCACTTACCTTACATGATAGTCTCTCAACATGATCAAATATGGATAACTATGAGGGATAAAGTTTTAGCAGGGACTCATCAGAGAGATCTGATCCTATTTAGCTCCCTCATGCATCCCCAGCTATGCCAGGGTGCTGGAGTGGGCACTTGTGACTTAGTTATTTCTATCTAAGATATTCTAGTAAGTTGTATTTTATAGTGGATGTGACAGAGCAGAGTCATTTATAGTATATGCAATGTTCCAAATATCTTCGAACAATAAACACATTCATGAGATGACTTAGGGACACGGTCATATAGTGAAGGGGAAAAAACGTAAACCCGAGATTCCTATGGAGGGAAGGTTTTATTCTTGTGATTGGAGAGGTCTCATAGAATGATATTTCCGGACCATATGAGTTTAGTATCTCAAAAAGATAGTAGGTATACTTCTATGAGATAGAAAACTCCGTGATGTGGGATCTACCAATCGAGGATAGGGTGGTCCCATGGAGGCAGAGAGGGTAAAGGATTAGAAAGAGCTATGTGTGGTGGTGGGTTTTATGATATCCTTCCACGATAACCGTGTACCCCAATTCAGGCTCATTAAGTTAGAGACTAGGGTCGTAGACAGCTGTAGGATTTGGATGTTTATCATCTGGTAGCATATAAGATAATAATAGGTAGTCTCTACGTCCCTTCAACATTCCATAGTAGTAATTTTTTGAAACACCGTGCGGTTCCATTTCTATCCTACTTATTTCTCATTGTTTAATCCTAGTTGATGTGAGTTGTTAATTTAACCATATGTTAGTGTTGTCTGACATAGATTTAAAAGCATGAGGAAGAGGGGTTCTTTCCCCATGAAGACATGTTTTTGTGATGCGGTCAGTACCATGAGGGTGAGTCAGTGCTTTCAAAATAGGATCGAATCACTGTGTGTTAGATGATCCCATCTAACATGTGCATTTTTGGAGATGTTGTTTGATGAAGTGTTGGAGAAGGTCATTGAATTTATCATGGAGTTTTTCTGGTTGAGACTTTTTTCATGGGATTCCACTAGTGGGTGCATCAAAATTTATGGGATAGGGTTACTCTCATTCAAAGATAGGATATGTCATGCAGTTCATGTCTTGTGCTTTCCTTGAATGTATTATTGTGTTTGGAATATTCTACTCAACTTCCTTGTTCGTTGGTTGTCATGCAATATCAGTGTTAACAATGATGTAGTGGTAGATAGTTATGTTATATAGGGAGAGATAATTGATACCTCATTAATTGAACAATAAGACACTCTATGTAGTTAAGGAAGTGGTCATCTTCACCTTGAGGATATGGAGGCACTTCATTTCAGGAGAGCTCTTTGTGGTTTACTCAGAAAACCAGAGTCCCAAAAACATATTGACTCAGAGAGTCTGGAACCTAAGAGAGAAATGTTAGTTGGTATTTCTATATGAATATTACTTCAAGATAGTGTATAATATAGGGAATATCCATGTTGTGTCATATTCCCTTAGTAGAAAGTCCCAAGATTTCTTAGTGTAGTAAGCTTCCCTGCAGCTGAACCTAGTGAAGTAGAATGGTTTTTTCCTTAGTTGATGGTGTTTACTCCTTTACTTCTCAAGAAATTGAGGGATACTATGGTATGTGTAACACCCCAATATTTCATAGTGTGTTATTTCTTCAAAATAATTCATTAACCTGCACTACACGCAACATCGAGTTCAAGCGCACCATGACTTACCAAAGAAGTCGTTCAAAAGCGGTTATGAATAGTTTTAACTAAATTTTAAACTTTATATAATCCTTATAATTTTAGAATCCATATTATGAGTTTCTTAGACATAATGTAAGAACAAATTCATTTTCAATATTGCACTTTTACAAACTTTTAATAGTGAACCATTTTAAAGCCAATATTTTAAACTTTTATATATTCAATTTGACTAAATAAATTTACTTTTTAGAAGTGGACATTGAAAAAATTTACAATGAAACATCCCAAGCTTCCATGGTACGTTTCCCTTTGAATAATGCAATGGCGTGCATTGTATGCATCTTCGAGATTCTAACACACCAAAACAAATCAAACTATCCGTTATGAATAGTAATACCTACTTTTTGAAATTTTATAAATTTTATCATTCGAAATGGACTTCATTTCTGGATTCGTAATATCGAAATTAGCTTACGGTAAAATTTTGGTACTTTTCGGATAACTTTCATATTTTGATGAATAGTGAAAATTACTAAATTTTAATTAAAAACAACTTTTTTAATAGAAATAATTAATAGTGATAAATTATTAATTTGAGTGGTTTTAAAGTATATTTAGAATATATTTTTACCATTTAATACAATTTTGTTCATTGGATGTAATTTCACATTAAAACCAGACATAAACAATTGTCAATCTTTTGAAAGTTATTATCTCTTAAAAAAACGCTATTTGTTTTGACGATGGGAATTAATTTTTAAATTAATTAATGCAACTGATATGTTCTGAATTTTCTAAAATAGACATCATTTTTGAATTCATAATATCAAATATACCTTTGGCTTAATTTTTGGTATTTTTCTAGAAACATTCATTTTTTGATGAATAGTGAAACCACTTAGTGGTAGTTAAAAAACTGAATTTTTCCTAGAACATAATTTTACCGCTTATGAGTGTGGAATTTAGAAAATCCAAGAAACACGGTTAATATCAATGAGTAAAATGTGGTTCAATGATATTAAAATAACTTTTGGTGAATACTAACTTTTTACTTTTATTTACCACATTTAAAAGTAAATAGGGTAATTAAGGATAAAAATGATTTTAATATTACACTAACACATGTACTAATTCTATTGGACAAGGGTATCTCAACCATAAACAACCTTAGGAATAAAATATTATCATTTAGGTCCACTTGGATTAGATTAGGACATTTATTATTATTTAATTCAAAGAAGAGTTAAAAGAGTTAAAATCAAAGTTTATTTACTAAAACATTTTTAATATAGGGTTATACATAAGATAAATTCGATTGTAAATATTCATTATAAATCTAAAACGATTTAATTCAGAATGATATTTTATTTATAATTTTTAGACATTATATAATGTAATTTATTTATGACAAAATGATGATGCAGTAATAACCATAATAGTGAAAAAATTAAAATAATTGATATTATAAATACCCAAATAAATATTATTTGAGACTTTTAAGGAATTAAACTAATTTTCTAGGTTAATATGACATGTTAGGATTTACTTAATTAACTGTGTTCGAAGTAATAATTATGTTATGATTTTTACAAAAATCAATTATTGAATAGTGTCAAAATTGACATAAAAGAGTTTTTAAAACAAATATTATATTATTAATTGATTTTAAATTACTAAAAATATACGGTTCGGCCAAGATACTTATATCATGATAGGTGTATAATTAATTGACCACTTACGGGTATCTTTTATGTATATAGTAAGTTTATTAACCATATAATATAAAAATACAAAGAGACATCGTAAAAGTGAAACAAATTAACTAAGAGTTAATACTTAATGATAAGGATAATATAGTAACCCAAACCTGTATAAATCCTATTGGTTGAGTGGTTTTCGACCTATACCCACCGTAAAATTTAAATAATCCACTTTGGAGCCATTATAAACCGAATATGAATTTATTATTAAATAATATTTCTAGCTTTTCCAAAGGTGCCCCTCAGCCCTCTTATAAAAGGGCACTCCCCCTTCTCATTAATTCACACCTTCAAAGCCTTTTGGTTCGGCCAACCCCTGACCCAATACTCTCTCAACTTCCCTCAATACATCCTAGAGGCCTTATTTTGATCAGAAATCCAACCTAAGGAGCCTTTTTTATCAAATCAAGAGGAAGAACCTGAAGAAGAGGTAATGTTTTCACCACCCTTTTTCAAATTCATTTCTTCTTCAACTTCTTCTTTATTTGTTATTCCCATTCTAAAATAATGAATCCAGTATATCCAATATAATGTAATATTATTATAAATATGGTACAAACCTATACATTATTCTATCCATCCTTTGAATGACATGTCACTATACGTGCGTACATACGGCTTACCGTCTCCACGTCGTGGTGTAATTTTTATTCAATAAATTAATATTTGGATGTGAATAATAATGATGTGTAACTCATATAAATAATAAATATAACATGTTAATTATTCTGTATATATGATATACCATCCAATTATGTATTATTTTAATATCAAAAGAATGATATTGTCGCTCGTGCGTACGTATAGACTACCATCTCCACGAACGCGATGAGATTCATTCTCCATCGTATCCATTCAAGTATAATTATCATTTGATGATTTAAAAATAATGTTTAAGGAATTGATATCATTCTGGATATGATTAATATACAACCTATCCATGACAAGTACGACTTACGTAACAAAACATATAAAAGAAAATGAGTAAGTTATCACCCGAAACAACGATAATACTAAGCTATTATTAGAAAATAAATGTTAAATGATCATATATGATATCATATTAATATATATGAATATTGTATAATTTAATAACAATTATTCCACCATTATACCGTAGGTTAAACTACCCCCAACCAAGGAAAAGTACAAGGTAAGGGGTTTTCATCTCACTCCTTATTCCCGTGAGATTCATGCCATATTTCCACTCTTACCTTTTGTGTGGTGTATGTACTGCATATAATTGTATTCTTTGTGTAATACACATTAAATTAAATTTATTTACATATTAATTGTATGATACGCCTTTCATGGGGTGTATGTTTCGTATGTTACCAAATTGATAAGGGTTTATTCCACAATCTCTTCATTATCCGAGGTTGTTTGTACGTAATTATCTTCTGGGACCTCTTTATCATCCACATCCATGTTTCTTAAAAATCCCTTTCAAAACATTTTTACTATTTAATAGACAATGGGTTAAAGTCATTCATACCCTTATTTGACTTTATATGTTTTTTAAGGAATCTCACCAATGTTTTCGAAACATGTTACTTTTTAACCTTTTTGACAAAATTAAGGTAAGAATGCCTTTTTTAACAAATACGGCGGGTGCAGTTATTCTCCGCCATTATTACACCTTTGAAGCTTCCTTCACAAGATTATAAAGATATTTTCAAAATAAAGGCTTTGTCTACAATTATGCGACTTTTAAATGATTTCAAAAAAAGAGATATTTCTCTCGAATATTATTGATTTCATCTATGTCAACATCCTTTGATAAATTTTACACTTGTTTCAAGTTGATTTATTATGATACAAATCATCTATATTGTATTTAAGGTTTTTTGATATTTTTGACTATGGATGAGTTATTTTTATGCCATTAATGGTTTATAATTAATGTTTTGACATTTTTTATGTTAGTTTTAATACGAATGTTTATGTTATATTTCATCCTCTTCTTATGATTAATGTGTTGGACTAGTATGTTCCGGGTTGGGGACCGGTAAAATTAAGCCCTCCGGGTTGGGGTCCGTTAACAGCAGACCCTTCGGGTTGGTGTCTGGTTATTAGAGGCACTCCGGGTTGGTGTCCGGTTATTAGAGGCACTCCGGGTTGGTGTTCGGTTATTAGAGGCACTCTGGGATGGAGTCCGGTTACATAGACTCTCCGGGTTGGGTTCCGGTTACAGTTATCCCTTAGGTCTTGGCATGAGGCCTTGACATAGAAATTAAAGTTTGGCATTTTGCATTCCATCATTATGAAAGTGGTTAGTGATATTGCATGTGATTATTAGATTAGTAGAATATCCATGTGAATAAGTAAATGGAATTATTTCATTTTATTTCTGCCATATTATGCTGAAGTTAAAGTTTAAAAGGCTTTTGTTTTAGTTTTATACATTGCCTTAAATGTTTATGCTTATTTTTGAAAGTTTCCGCTATATTTCTTACCCTTACCGAGCCTTTGAGCTCAACCCTTTCTATGTTTTATTTTTCCCAGGATTCCAAGAAGTGTAATGTGATTGATATGAAGGGTTAAGACAAGGGAATAATGGTGTTCCTAAAGATTATTTATGTTGTTTTGTACGTCTTAAAGTGCAAATGTAACATTCATGTATGTGATCTATTTTTCCAAGACTGCTAAACTGATCGGTACTTCAGGACTTGATTCCTTGTAATCATGCTAATGTATTAAAATAATGCACTGAGTCTGGGTAACTGGGGTTGGGGCATTACAGTTGGTATCAGAGGAAGTTTAGCAATAACCTTGGAAACTAGATTTAGATAAACTCTGATTAGAGCACATAGCCCTAAGATAGACTTTTAGGATTAGTATAGAAGAACTTCCTAGAATTTTGGTATTGTAGAGATTTTGTGAGTTTTCCAAGCAATACATCCCTGTCTGGATACGAGCAGGTAGAGGCGGCTCTGGCACAGATGTACCTAGTGTTAAAACCCAAAAACACTGCTTTGAGCTAGACTCGAACGGGAACTGGTGCACGACAACAGGCCTTGCTGCACTCTTGGTTACGACACTCCCGGGGGATATGCCTAGGATAATTCTCATTTTCTTTACCAACCATTATGAAGGGTTTATGAGTATATACTTCTTCAAAGGAGACATTTTTATGATTATGGATTATATCCATAAGCTATTTAATTTCTGTTATGTGTTTTAAAAGTTTGGGATTAGGTATTGTTATTCATAAACTAATCTAGTGTATGACATTGTTTAGAAATGGTGCCCAGTAAAAGGAATGAGAACTCCATCAATACACATGATCCAAAGAGAAAGAAGGATCATATATTTCGTGGTCTTAAGCCAGAATTTATAAGAGAAATCATCACCCATGTATTATCATCATATGTAGAAATAATATCATGTGTTGATAAGATAAGTAAAGAGTTTACTAAGTCCTATGGCTTTGAAGGGATGCAAGAGAAGAAAAGTATGGAAGAGGGAAATATGGATAAAGGGAAGAGGGAAAAGAATAATTTTCCCATATGTGATAACTGTGGGAAGAAAAACCTTGGAACTTTCCTGAAAGGATTGAGAGTTTGTTATAAGTGTGGAGGAAAAGGGCACAAAGTACGTGACTGCAAGGGTAAGAAAATGGTTTCAACTGTTCAATGCTTCATTTTCAAGGAGTTTAGACACTACGTGAACCTATGTCCCAGTTATCAGACTATGCCGCAAATGATGCTTTTGGATAATAATCAAGTTATGATACTACCACAGATGAAGAAGAATGACTAGTGTTCTTATGTTGTTATTTTATAATTATTTCATTTAAGTGTTGTATCAATGATGATCTGGAAATAAATAAGGATTGTACTGCAGTACTATTAAATTAAGTATTTGAGATTTTATGGTACTAAGAAAAGTGACTCTACAGCGAGTTAATGTTTTTTTGGAAATTACATGGTTGAAGGAAAGCTAAACCTTATTATGGTCCTAATATTGAGGTAGTGATTTTGGAATAAGAGATGGTTGATTTTGGTAATTTAGGATGTTGCGGTGTTGTATAAGAATATATGAGGAAGGCATTCACATGTTATTACCTGGAAAAAAGGATCCTTATTATGTTTAACTTCCTTGGAAATTTTGGACTATGAGTTTGGATCATAGTATTTTGGATAAGTATAATGGTTGGAATGGATTAAGTTTTAAAGGTTATTTTTTTGGATTTTTATAAAAGGACAACATGCAGACCATGTGACGACCCGTCGTGTCGGACAAAGCTATGGGAATCGAACCCACAACCATAGTGTAATTCGGATTTATCACCTACCATTATGCTACATGAAGTTCCTGGATGGTATAATGTAGTTTCATTACATAAAGGGTCTAATATGTGAATTATAAATTCATTATATTTGGAACCCTAAACGATTAGGATAAATAGAGTATTTTTGAGTTGTATTATGTTTTGGGGTGAAAGATGAGTTTGTGGTAGAAATTTATTAATGGATAAAACTCTAATTATAAATTAAGTATATCTCCTTATGATCTTAGCCAATCTCATAAATAAATTCCTCAACATTAAGAAACAGAACTTAGAACAAAAATGTTGTCCTAGATGGTACCTTAGATCATCACTAATTTATGGATTTGGGATTGTCGGCTTTTTTCATAGCCATGTTCTCTACCACTCTCCATCATATAATTAATGGTTAGATTTCTCTTCCGTATCCATATTTTCCTACATGGAACCCTAGTATGTGTTATTTTCGGTAATCATCATACTTTCAACTCTTCATTTTAAATAGAGGCCTCATTAATTCATTTTTAGATGTGGGATTTCAACTATGATATTTTGAAACATCAAAAATGTGTTTTCCTAATACCTTATGTTTTGTTGAATCGATGGTATTTTAAATCATCATAGATTGATGAATTTAATGACCTCAATTTTAAACATTAATGTTATTGATGACCTCAATAATTACCTATAAATATTTACATTTTCTTTCCAATTATATGTCTATAATTTCCACTGATTTCATCCTAATCGAGATCATAATTTTGTGGTGACCCTTTCATTTCTATTTTCATCTTATTAAGACTAAATTTTATCAACCCAATTTCTGATGTGGGTTTTCCCACAAAGATATTTTCTATATTCAACCTTTTATTTTAGAAGAACAATTTCAAATTGCGAGGAAGCAATTTATTGAAGGAGGGGAGAATGTAACACCCCAAGATTTCATAGTGTGTTATTTCTTCAAAATAATTCAATAACTTGCACTACACGCAGCACTGAGTTCAAGCACACCATGACTTACCAAACAAGCCATTCAAAAGAGTTTATGAATAGTATTAACTAAATTTTAAACTTTATATAATCCTTATAGTTTTAGAATCCATATAATGAGTATTTAGACATAATGTAAGAACAAATTCATTTTCAGTATTGCACTTTTACAAACTTTTAATAGTGAACCCTTTTTAAATCCAATGTTTTAAACTTTTATATAGTCAATTTGACTAAATAAATTTACTTTTTAAAATGGGGACATCAAAAAAATTTACAATGAAACATCCCAAGCTTCCACGGTACGTTTCCCTTTGAATAATGCAATGGTGTGCATTGTACGCAACTTCGAGATTCTAACACACCATAACCAATCAAACTAGCCGTAATGAATAGTAATGCATATTTTTTGAAATTTTATAAATTTTATCTTTCGAAATGGACTTCTTTTTTGGATTCGTAATATCGAAATTAGCTTAGGGTGAAATTTTGGTACTTTTCGGATAACATTCATATTTTGATGAATAGTGAAAATTACTAAATTTTAATTAAAAACAACTTTTTTAATTGAAATAATTAATAGTGATAAATTATTAATTTGAGTGGTTTTAAAGTATATTTATAATATATTTTTACCATTTAATACAATGTTGGTCATTGGATGTAATTTCATATTTAAACCAGACATAAACAAGTGTCAATCTTTTGGTAGTTATTATCTCTTAAAAAATGCTATTTGTTTTGACGACGGGAATTAATTTATAAATTAATTAATGCAAATGATATATTCTGAATTTGTTAAAATAGACATCATTTTTGAATTCATAATATCAAATATAGCTTAGGCTTAATTTTTGGTATTTTTCTGGAAACTTTCATTTTTTGGTGAATAGTGAAACCACTAAGTGGTAGTTAAAAAACTGAATTTTTCATAGAACATAATTTTACCGCTTCTGTGAGTGGAATTTTGAAAATCAGAGAGACAAGGTTAATATCAAGGAGTAAAATTTGGTTCAATGAGATGAAAATAATTTTTGGTGAATAGTAACTTTTTACTTTTATTTACCACGGTTAAAAGTAAATAGGGTAATTAAAGGTAAAAATGATATTAATATTACCCTAACACATGTCATAATTCTATTGGACAAGTGTATCTCTACCAGAAACAACCTTAGTAATAAAATATTATCATTTAGTTCCACTTGGATTAGATTAGGACATTTATTATTATTTAATTCAAAGAAGAGTTAAAAGAGTTAAAATCAAGGTTTATTTACTAAAACATTTTTAATATAGGGTTATACATAAGATAAAATCGATTTTAAATATTCATTAGAAAGATAACAAGATTTAATAAATAATAATAGTTTATTTATTATTTTTAGACATTAAATAATTTAATTTATTTATGACACAATGATGATGTAGTAATTACCATAATAGTCAAAAATTAAAATAATTGATATTATCAATACCCAATTAAATATAATTTGAGACTTTTCAGGAATTAAACTAATTTTCTAGGTTAATATGACATGTTATGATTTACTTAATTAACTTTGTTTAAAGTAATAATTCTATTATGAGTTTTAAAAAAATCATTTATTGAATAGTGTCAAAATTGACATAAAAGCGTTTTTAAAACAAATATTATATTATTAATTGATATTAAATTCCTAAAAATCTAAGGTTCTTCCAAGAGTCTTATATCAAGATAGGTGTATCATTAATGGACCACATGGGGGTCTCTTGGATGTATATAGTAAGTTTATTAACCATATAATATAAAAATACAAAGAGACATTGTAAAAGTGAAACTAATTAACTAAGAGTTAATACTTAAGGATAAGGTTAATATAGTAACCCAAACTTGTCTAAATCCTATTTGTTGAGTGTGTTTAGACCTATACCCACCTTAACATCAAAATAATCCACTTTGGAGCAATTATAAACCGAATATAAATTTATTATAAAATAATATTTCGAGCCTTTCCAAAGGTGCCCCTCACCCCTCTTATAAAAGGGCACCCCCCCTTCTCATTAATTCACACCTTCAATGCCTTTTGTTTCGGACAACCCCTACCCAAATACTTTCTCGACTTCCCTCACTACAACCTAGAGCCCTAATTTGTATTAGAAAGCCAACCTAATGATCCCTTTTGATCAAATGAAAAGGAAGAACCCGAAGAAGAGCTAATGTTTTCACCACACTTTTTCAAATTCATTTCTTCTTCAACTTCTTATTTCTTTGTTATTCCCATTCTAAAATAATGAATCCAGTATATAAAATATAATTGTATATTATTATAAATATGGTACAAATATATTCAGTATTCTATCCATCCTTTTAATGACATGTCACCATATGTGCATACGTACGGCTTACCGTCTCCACGTCGTGGTGTAATTGTTATTCAATAAATTATTATTTGGATGGGTATAATAATGATGTGTAACTCATGTAAATAATAAATATAACATGATAATTATTCTTTATATATGATATACTATCCAATTATATATTATTTTAATAACAAAAGAATGATATTGTCGCTCGTGCGTACGTACAGACTACCGTCTCCACGAACGCGATGAGATTCATTCTCCATCATATCCATTCAAGTATAATTATCATTTTATGATTTAAAAATAATGTTTAAGGACTTTATATCATTCTGGATATTATTAAGATACAACCTATCCATGACAAACATGACTTACGTAACAAAACATATAAAAGAAAATGAGTAAGTTAACTCCCGAAACAACGATAATACTAAGATATTATTAAAAACTCAATGTTAAAAGGTCATATATGATATCATATTAATGTATATGATTCTTGTATAATTTAATAACAATTATTTCACCATTATACATGAGTTTAACCTACCCCCAACCAAGGAAAAGTACAAGGTAAGGGGTTTTCATCTCACTCCTTATTCACGTGAGATTTATGCCATATTGCCACTATTACCTTTTGTGTGGTGTATGTACTGCATATAATTGTATTCTTTGTGTAATACACTTTAATTTATGTGTATTTACATATTCATTTTATGATACCTCTTTCATGGGGTGTAAGTTTCGTATGTTACCAAATTGGAAAGGGTTTATTTCATAATATCTTCATTATCCGAGGTTGTTTATACGCAATTATCTTCTGGGACCTCTTTATCATCCACATCCATGTTTCTCAAAAATTTATTTCAAAAAATTTTTACTATTAAATATACAATGGGTTAAAGTCATTTATACCCTTATTTGACTTTAAATGTTTGTAAAGGAATCTTTTCAACATTTTCGAAACAAGTGACTTTTTATCCTTTTTGACAAAATTAAGGTAATGATGTCTCTTTTAACTTATACGGTGGGTGCAGTTATTCTCCAACATTATTACACCTTTGAATCTTCCTTCACAAGATTATAAAGATATTTTCAAAATAAAGGTCATCTCTATAATTATTCTACTTTTAAATGATTTAAAAAAAAGAGATATTTCTCTCAAATATTATTGATTTCATCTATGTCAACATCCTTTGATAAATTTTACACTTGTTTCAAGTTGATTTATTATGATAAAAATCATCCATATTTTATTTAAGGTTTTTTGATTTTTTTGAATACAGATGAGTTATTTTTATTCCATTAGTGGTTTATAATTAAAGTTTTGACATTTTGTATGTTAGTTTTAAAACGAATGTTTATGTTATATTTCATCCCCTTCTTAAGATGAATGTGTTGGACTAGTATGTTCCGGGTTGGGGACCGGTAAAAGTAAGCCCTCCAGGTTGGGGTCCGGTTACAGCAGACCCTTCTAGTTGGTGTCTAATTATTAGAGGCACTCTGGGTTGGTGTCCGGTTATTAGAGGCACTCCGGGTTGATGTTCAGTTATTAGGGGAACTCTAGGATGGAGTCCGGTTATAGAGGATCTCCAGGTTGGGTTCTGATTACAGTTATCCCTTAGGTCTTGGCACGAGGCCTTAACACAGAAATTATAGTTCAGCATTATGCATTACATCATTATGAAAGTGGTTAGTGATATTGCTTGTGATTATTCAATTAGTAGAATATCCATGTGAATAAGTAAATGGAATTATTTCATTTTATTTCTTCCATATTATGCTGAAGTTAAAGTTTAAAAGGCTTTTGTTTTAGTTTTATACATTCCCTTAATGGTTTATGCTTATTTTTTGAATTTTTCCGTTGTATTTATTACCCTTACTGAGCATTTAAGCTCACCCATTTCTATGTTTTATTTTTCCTAGGATTCCAAGAAGTGTAATGTGATTGATATGCAGGGTTAAGCCAAGGGAATAATGGCGTTGATAAAGATTATTTATGTTTTTTTGTACAACTTAAAGTGCAAATGTAACATTCATGTATGTGATCTATTTTTCCAAAAAATAAAACTGATCGGTCCTTCGGGACTTGATTCCTTGTAATCATGCCAATGTATTAAAATAATGCACTGACTCTGGGTAACTGGGGTCAGGGCGTTATAGTATGGAACCTTGATTGTGTGATATTCTGTGACTAGATATCTATAATAGTTTCACCTAAATGATTTTTTGAAGAAAATAATAACACCATGCTTTTATGGATGAATGGTTATTCTACCCTTGATGCGAGGGGTTCTGGTTTTGATGACCAATGATTTAGGTCACATTATGAGAGGAGGTCATTAGAGAGTTTCACACCAATCTTTTGGGTTTATATCAAGTTCTAGAGAAGTTGTTTGGAAATTCATAATGTGGGCATTTATCTCTAGCTTTCTAAATAGATTCTAATTTTCGGGGATGAAATATTTTTAGGAAGGGATTAATGTAGAGCATATGGTTTTTCTATGTATGACATTGAAATATTCCTACTAATAATTTTAGAGAGATGTGAATTATTTTGAGGCCCATTTATCCAATAATTATTTTTATAAAAATATTTAACATATATGCTTATTATGCATGCATAGTTTTTATGAAAAAGCAGAATATATGATAAATAGAGTCTTAGATTAGAAATTTGATACCACATTTGAATGCAGAACAAGGATTTTACCATTTATTTCATAACCATATCCATATCAACATGTTGAAAAATACTTAGATGGGAAATTCAAGACCACCATTGAGTTCAAGATGAGGTGTTTACACCAGGTGTGACATAAAATGAGTTTGCGTAGAACATTCAGACACCTTGCTCGTTGGTGGTTCATTGAAGTAGATTAATTAATTAAATTCTATAATTAATTAATTAAACCTTTACCTATATATATATAAAAATTGTGTGTGTGTGTCACAATGGAGAATTCAAAATGTTGGGTCATAATTCTCCCACTTTCAGTGAAGCTCTCCTCCACCCATTAATGAGTCCCTTCGATGATGAAAAAAGCCTCTAGATCAAGGAAACTCTAAGGGAAATTGATACAACGGCTTCTTCTAATCATTGCCTAGGTGCGTTCATTGCAAAAGATCGATCCAAAACACTGGTATGACTCATAATTTGGTTTTTTACACCTTTAGATTAAATGTTTGTGTAGATTTATATTTTTTCTTCAAACTATGCCCTTCCCTACAAACATTTCATGTCACAAATTATTTTATTTTATTTATTGTCAATTGTTTTCTAACACTAGGATCTCCATTCATGATCTACTAGTCACGAATGCTTGACATTGATCTATAAACCATTGTTCATGGTATGTTTCCCCCATCATTCTTCAAGTTCTTCTTCATTGGACCACATGGCTACAATCCTACACTATCAGGTCAGGTTCAAGTGTGATCAAACTGACAGATTCCTAGAAATGGAACAAACAACATATAGATAAATGGGTTACCACATATTGATAAAATGAGAAGAGTCATGTTTTATTAAGGGATCAGTTCGAAACCACTTGTGCATGTTTTTTATCGGAGGTGGCTCAAGATCTGGTCTATAACCCCTGTTTTCCTGGTTGGCATGTAGCACAGTTGTGCACTATGTAGGTGTTAGTTTCAATCCAGGGTCGTTCGTGAGATCCCATGGTGGTGGATGTTTGGCACAAAAAGTTATGATGGACAGACTCAAAACATCGAAGATGTGGTCTGATGTGGTCAACAATAAACACATCAGTTAATAATAATAAGAATAATGAATTGATAAAAATTAAATAAAGATTAGTGATTATTTTTATATTAAATAATAAAAATGTTAACTTAAATTGTGTGGTTGGATTTAATTTAATGAGAGATGTATCATATTTAATTTTATTCATCATATTAATAATTTGTGTAATTGTAGAAATGTGGAATTTAATAATAAGGAAATTAGAAAAATAGGATAAATAATGAAGGTGGAATGCCCAAGGTGCAAGGATGGGAGCCTTCTCATTTATTCACTTATTATTATTATTATGTTAAAATAAAATAAATGAGTTAAAGAGGTGAGATGGGATTGTGCACTGAGGTGGGACACACCAACAAGGGAGCTTCATGCATCTCTCAACATGATGAGGATAAAAAAATAAAATAATAATAAAATAATGATATTATTATTTTGGTTGTAAAACATAAATTCATTTATAACTTCTCCATGTGGTATCCATTTGATGAACTGTCACTGGCAACAATATCCTATAATAGAGGTGCCCATTTCATGATTGGTGATAACTACCTTTTTCATACTCAATCCTCAGGTGAACGTAACACACAAAAATGATTATATAATTATAATTTAGTAATATTGTATCCATCATATATCCCTCATATAGTATAAGAATGATAAACCTTCTACTATGATGTATCCCTAAAATTAGGATATATGTTTCAAGACGAATATAGGTTATTGAATTTGGGCTCGTGTCTGAGGCCCATGAGACACCATTCGAGCATGATGTAGTGAAAATTTTCTTTTTCACCAGGTGTCCGATTGAGTGAAATGAATAGCCTATCTTGATAATTTTTCAACAAAGATTGAAACAGTGTGATATGTTTGGAAATTCATGACCATTTTAAGAGGAATATCAATGAAATTTGATTTTTTCCCTTCGACTACTGATAAGCCTCTTGCATTCATCCAGACATTGACTGATACATGACATGTGGTACGCATACATGTAGTGTAGTGCTATATTTCCAGAAATTCATGTTCTGGATAAGACATTAGAAGGAAATATAGTGGGTCCATATGTCATGTGGGTCCACGACATTCCTTGTAACTCCCTTTGAGTAGATTTCAATGTTTGAAATATCCATTATTTGAACTCAAAGTTTATCCTGTGATTAGCCTATCCTGAGTTTTATTCGATGTAGAAGGTGATAATTCCCTTATAAGAATATTTTTAGAAACAATGTGAAATATTTCATGGGTTTTTTGTAATGATGTGATTCCCAATGATGCTAGAGATCCTACAGAATCATTAGAGCAGTTTTGGGTGTAACCCTACAATAGATCAGGGCAGTGGGGCTTCCCAAACACAATACCATTGTTACCTACTAGCTCAGATATGAAGTGGCATCACTTGATTATATTTGTGAGTTACCATCTAATAGGGAATGGAATTAGTGTTCCATGATTTTGGGATTACCCTTCAGCTAGGCTAGGCAATGAAATTCCATTGGGATAGTTCTGGGCTTACCCTCTAGCTGGGATAGGTAGTGGAATTCCAAAATGACATATTCCATGCATAACCCTCTAGCCAAGCTTGTAAATTGAGTTCCCTGATGACTCATCAGGCATACCCTCTAATAAGATTAGTCAATGTAATTCCCCGATGACATTCTCGAGCATAAACCTCTAACGGATCTGGGAAGTTGAGTTTTTAAATGACTATAAGAGTATGACCCACCTTTTATACTATGAAATTAGATCCTTACCTATAATATGTATCTCATCGAATGTGTGGGATAATTGTGACGCAAAGATTTATATAGCAATGGAATCATTATGAAGAGGTATGTTTTCCCCACCAAGATGCATTTTTTTTGTCATGACCCAAAACTGTGAGGGTGATTCAGTGCTGCCCAAAGAATACGGTATCAAGGTGTGGTGATTGAGTCTCTTAGACAACATTGGTTAGGGCATATTCGTTAGATGTTGGGAATCATTGATGTAATTTCTTTGGTATTTTTAGTTACTCTTCATCTTTGGAAATGAAATGAGCTGTAGAACCCATATTATCTATTTTGGGTTTCTTTGACTGAGTATATATATATATATATATATATATATATATATATCCTTCTTCGGTACCAACCCCATTGATTTATTTACTATCCTTCCAGAAAAGAGGAAGATGCATGGGTTATGCCATTCTCTTTCCATATCTTGTTTCCCATGCCGAGATGATTCTACTCTCTTACTATATGTAGCGATGACTCAAAAAGAAGTTAATCTCCTCATTGTGTCAAGGTCCTTTTGTTCAGATCGTTTTACTTTCACTCTCTTTTTGGCACGAGACATACTCTTTTACTATACCATAATATATATATATATATATATATATGAGTTTCCTCTTCACTCGTATCTTATACATATCCCCCTAGGTCCTTTCGGGGTGTTTTTCTAGGTATTTTTATGCTCACCCCTACACGGTCCTTTCTCGCACGTGTCGTGCCTTATGTAGATAACTAAAATTTTGACCATGACTTTCGAGCTTCCTTGAGATACTGGGTGCTTGGAATTTATGAGGTGGTCATAGCTATGGATTTCAGAGCTAAGATCTACCAATTATATTACTTTTCTAGTTCTTTCATTATTGGACACATTTCTAGTTTGAAATGTATTTTTCCCAATTTACATTGTGTTTAAACTACTATAATTTTAAATTGTTTAGATGTATATGGATATTAAGTATATTTAATTAATTGTTTCTTTCCTAATTTCATTTTCACTGAAATTTCACATTGAGTTAGATGTGTGCGTGTGTATAGGTTTTTTGGAAAATTCTACACGCATGTTTATTTTTCATTGGGAAATTATTTCCACCCCCTTGTATATGGAGGCAGCCTTGGGGTAGTTTCAACTCAAGCCCTGGATTGGCTCGGGTCATGACATTTTACCACTTGTTCTTACAAGTTCTTTTTTTTTACCAAAATTATTCTTAGGTTGGATTTATGACCAAACCATTTCATATAGGACTAGGAGAGGGAACTAAGGTATTCATTTGATCGTATAGTATATTAAAAATGGTTTTTGGATTTTTGATAGGGATAAGAGAAGTATTAGGACTTAATATTTGAATTGAGAATCACATTTACATTCAAAAAGTCTAAAATAATGTTCTTTTTGAAACATAGAAGTGATAATATCAAAATAAATACATGAAATTTATTTGGGAAAACTTTTTGGGCCATTTTTAATACAGTTATTCTTTATATTTTTCACCCCATGGTAATCCCATTTTGATATTTACTACAATAAATAGATATTAATATTTCTTCTACTAATGGTTGTAAAAATTTATTTGTAATTATTAGATTATATTATTTTTGTTTATATCCAATATAGGAACATTTTTTATAAATTAAATTCAAAGATGTGGAAATTTTAATTTAATATTTATTCTACTATCATGATGAGAAAGTATATTTTCAATGAGAAAATGATCTAACATTTACAAATATTTCATATCAAAAATAAATTTAAAAATTATTACAATGAAAAAAATCTCATTAATAGATAAAAAATTTAATAATTTTCACATTTAAAACTATGTTAAATAAGTTTTTATTTTTTAGTTATTTTAAAATAAATGATAAATACTAAAAAAAATCATTAGTTATCACTGTTTATCAAAAAAATTATATTCTTCATAAAATTCATAAAAATTTACCCTAATATTATTTTGACATATGGATATCAAAAATTAAGAACATTTTCTCATAAACATTTCCAAAATAGATGTAATATTACATTTCATATTTGTTCAAAAAATGAATAAAATTAATTTTTTTTGAGAATATAGTATGTTTGAAAGATATCATTTTTTTTATAAAAATTAAGTAATTTTTTTCTATATGTTTTATTTATATAAAACCATTTTACATAAAATTTAAAAAAATTTAATTTCTAATCATGTCATTTTTAAATGTATTGGTTATAACAGTCTCATTTAATGAATAGTATTAATAATATTTTATAGTTTGTTAAAACTCAGTGTTAGTTATATTGTAAGTTGAAATCAGCATTGTTTCAATGGATAGATAAAATAGGTGTTTCTTATAACTGATGATATTGAAAGTATTAAATCTGTTTTAAAATAATTTATTTCACCAAATATCATGTTGTTACACATATCATTGGATTTGTATCACTCTTAATCGTCATAGGAATGTTTTGATTAAAACTTTTCTTTCTCTTATATAATATGGAAAACTCACCATAATTATTTTATTTTATTATAATCATAATTTTTTGTTCTTCCATTTTCTGTATCTTTAGTGTAATTACTGATTGATATATACCAAAATTCGCTGATATAATGTCCATCGTGGATGAAATTTCCTTTGAGGTTCTCCAACCTTCAACATCCACATGAAATATATAGATTCTAAATATTCTAATGTTATGTAAATTTATTTTATTATATGTTGATATTACATGATATATGATTTCTTTTCCTCCCATGGATTAATATAATAGGCTAGCAATCAACTATATTGTGTGTAAATATTTAATACACAATAAATGGCCAAAAAACCATGTTCTTCATTATATATAATATTTTTTACCATCATATATAGGAAAACTAGTATACCAAAACATATTATTATTATATATATTATTTATTTATAATTTAATTTCAAGATGTATTTTTTTGGAGTTTTCAATTTTAACATACTCAAGGAGGGACAAGAGACTATAGTAGAAGTATTTGGTACGAAAAAATAGTTATGTCAATAGGAAAAAATAACATTAAAGTATAGTGAGAGGCCACTGTAATTACAATGAGGTTGATTATAGGTTTCTCCTCTAACCATTATAGCACTCGTGGGTCTCCATTAAAGTTATGTTTGATTTCTATTGTATTTTGTTCCACACAAATTAGTTAATTTTTTTAATATTAAAAATTCAATTTATACCAATTCGAACGCCTAATAAAACATCTTATCCCATTTTATTGTAATAAATTTTTTCTCAAGATCTACAATCCCACTCTTATTCTTTTGATTAATCCATCATTTATCTTATATTCAATCAATCCATAATTTCATGAAGGTAATCCTCAGTAATTTAATCACATTAACACTCCTGTAATATTCTTATATTTCTATTTATTAAGACGGAGTAGTCGTAATATCCCTTCAAAGTATTAATTCACTAAAATCATGTTTAATCATTTTTCTTTACCTGTATATCATGCTACTACGTTGGTCCTATATGTAAAAATCAAAATTAATACCTAGGTTTTTCTTCCATGAATTATTTCCCTATATAAAAGATATTTTAAACTAAATTATATCACTTTATTTGTGTTTGAGTTATTTTATTTAGTTGAACTAAATTTCTACTAATAATCGAAGAAATATATTTCAATTTACCTTAGTAAAAAGACCCCATCCTCTAGTAAAACACCTAGAAAAAGTCTAATCATGAGGGACACTATTTAAAATCATTACTAGAATATAATAAGGGGTTTTAGATGAATACTTTAGGGAGAATGTATATTATTTTATTTTTCATATTTACTCATTTCTAACCCCTATTTCATGATATAATTTAGAAAAACGGCTCATATTGTATTATTTTTCTATAATACCTACTATATAAATAACAAAAAATAAATCATTATATGAGTGAATTGATGTTATAATGCATTCTTGTTTAGGATTTTTTATGCATCCAAATTTAATTGTATTTTTTTATGAATTTCAATAAATATTGGATTTTAATGCTTTTTACACAATTTGAATCACATAAAAAGTTATATGTGAATATAATTTATTTTATGTGATCCAACATAGACATTACATTTATATTATAAATTTTTTTTACATTGTATGAGAGTTTGGATTTAACTGCATAAATGGATTGATGGGGTGGGATTGAAACACATGCCCCAATTTGTTATTACCATTCCTTTGGATAGGATGTAAGGCAGTTCTAATTTTATTTTTTTATGAGAGTATATATTTATAAAAACAATATTTTATTTCAATGTATTGAACCCCCATAACATTGTAAATGAAGGATAATTTAACAAATTTTTTTAGGTTTTTAGGATTTGGGATTAAATTTTTAAATGATTCAAATATGGATTTTAAATATTTTTAAATCAGTTTGAATTAACAAATATCCATGTATTGGTTCAATTATTGTATGGAATTATATTTTATGTATGTTAATGACCTAATTTAATTGATTTTTTCATTTTATATAAAAATGTTTTAATTATAGAAATGTTAGATATAGATGAATATGTTAAAGTAGGATACACTTTTTTAATTTAAAATCATGAAGCGTCAATATGGTATTGAATTTTAAAATCATTCATTTTATTTATTATGAGATTTGTTGAAATTAATGACTGGATTTTATGTGTTCTGTTTGATTTTATGGTGATCTAGAATTATAGTGTTTGGATGATGTATAGAAATCCATATTTCTAATACATTATATTTCAATATTTATACATAAATATCTATTTAATATATTCCATGGATTTTGGGAGGCCAACATTCCTTAGATAAATAGATTCATAAAATGTTATCTTAAAATAAAATAGTGAATATTTTTTTGAAACACTATAATATAATACTAGTCTCCTTTGACCTCATAAAACTTCACAAGATAACATAGGGGAATAAAAAAGAATATAGAGATATTTAAAAAATTGTAATGGAATAATAATAGAATATTATTAAAAGAAATAATAAATGAGATTCTAGATGAATAACATCATATCATTAAGTGGTAGGGAAAATAAAAACTCACATGGATTCATGGAATGAGAAACAATAAAATAAAATAATTGTATGATAGGAATGTGGTGAAAATATAAAATGTGACATCACAAACATAGTTTAATAATAATCGCTGCGAAATCATAACATGATGTTATTTGGTTAACCTCTTACGTTCCATATATGGTATCTCATGGGTTGAAAACATTACACAATTCTTTGGTGTGCTCTTAGGGATTACCCTTCATATTGATTAACATTCCATGTGTGACATATATCATATAATGTGAGAATGTATTTCATAATTTTAATCCAATAATAAAGGACTATGTGTTTTATACATGGAATTACCTAATCAAGGAAATATATTCATATCATGTTTAATGACCTTGAATGAAAATAGGGATTGGTATTGACATAACAAAGGTGTGACATAGAAAATAATTGAAACATATATACAAAATAATGGGAGATCATTAAATATAATGTATTGAAAAATAATATAGGTATGTAGTATCTCATTAATTGGGAAACATTTAAAATGTAATGTAATGTTTATAAATGAAATAAAATATAATCAATTAAGAACCAGAAGAATTATTGCAAGGGAGGTTCATAATTGGAAAAGAGGAAGGAAAGAATCCCTTACCTTGGTAAAATTATTCTTTATATTGGAAATAGATCCTTAGGACCAAATAAATAACTTTAGATGGATTTATATATGGAGTGTGAGAGTAATTTAATGATTAACATGTTTGCGGTTTAGTGGAATATAACAATTTTTTGGTATTCATAGAAAAAGAGAGGGGTGTGAATACTAATTTTTCAACATAGATTTTGACCTCTATGTAATTGAATATTAAAATAAAATACTTTATCATGGTTATAACCAATGTTTTATTCTAAAGGTATGCGGTTTTAATTATTTTAATGGGTCAGTAATATATATTTTTATGATGTTATTACAGTTGTTTTGGAATTGAGTCATGTTCATACAAAATTGTTCTAGAATTCCATAAATATCATTTATCTATTTAAATGTTCTATATATGTTTGGAAAACAATTATAGTAACACATAAACCCCATATATTAATGAAAAAATTAGCTTTCATCACTATGACACATTATAGAATCCACTACACCCATTTTGGGCCATTAAAATATCATAATAGAGACCATATATTTATATTGTAAATATTTTTTACCCAAAAAATCTATTGTCTCAAAACATTATAACAAAATTCAATTATGTATAATTTTAATATTATTAATTTAAAATTGATTTTTTAGTCTAAACATTTTCAAGATATTAGAATTCTATTTTTAGAAAATTTAATTATACATTATTAAAATGAAATATATTTATTACATGATCAAATTTATAATGATTATAAAAACCACATAGGATTGCATAATTTTTTAACAATTTAAAAATGGATAAATTAAACAATTAGCAACATTTATGAGAATGTAAATATATATTGGGAATTCCATTATTTTATATAAAAATTATTTTTAATAAAAATAATACATATATTTTTTTCAAAAAAATACAGATTAGGTTTTAATGAATTAAAATTATATTCTATAATTTAGATCCTTTATTTATGTGTATTATATATATATATATATAAGATTTATAATAATGATTCAAGATTTCTGAAAACACTATATAATTTTATATATGAATTGTACATACTATTATGGTTTGGATATATACCATCTTATTATGTTAGTTTACACTCCAAAGGTAAGATATGTGAGGGTAATAATTTCATAGGGCCGTTTAGTGAATATAGTTTGGATGGTTATCATTTTAATCTTGAAAATGTCCTATAAATTATTCTACTCAATTACTAAATTTTCAATGTCGGCATGGTATTGGTCAAGTGTGAAGCCCTGTAATTCCATCTCACATGAAAGGTCTAATATATGAGCCTTATATGATATGATCCTACGATTTGAGGTTATCTCATCATCATTATTTATCAATTAGACTTTGTTAAAAACCTAAATATATGACAACCGTAATGGTAACTATTTAACATCTATACTATAAATGTTCAAGAAGATAGATAGTCATTATACCAAAAATTCACATTATGGATATATTTTATTATGTTCTAAAATAATAAATATTTATAGATCAGGAGTGTTATATTACTACATCCCCAAATAATGTATATCTTCTTTGAGAAGGAAATTTCATTTAAAAAATTTCTAGTTCATTACATTCATTCACCATTCAAAAATTTATCCTTAAAATTTAATTTAAATCATTAAAATAAATTTTGGTACTTATGTTTCTTTTCTTCTTTAGGTTATGATGTTTCCTCCACAAACATGTGGTTATACCCCCATTCCATTAGTAAAATATTATATTTGTTTTTAATGATCAATATATCCAGGGTCAAAGATCATCACAAACATCTCATCATTATTAATATAACTCTCTAATGGAACCACTTGTAGATTTAGAAAAAATGATGCTTCTGTTATGTACAATATTAATTGGTACATATAAAACCCATCATGCACTTGAGATAGGATACGTGGGAGCACCAGTCTATATGCCACAACTCTAATGTGATCAATAATATAAAACTAGTCTATGTATTGAGGACTAATCTTACCCATTTCCAAAACCTCGTGAAATTATCCCATGGGGATATATTAAGAAACATATTAACTCTAGCCTCATATTATAGAACTCATCAATGATTTACTATGTTGCTTTACTATTGGTATTGCATTGATTTAAAATGATGATAAATGGGTTGAACCCTTTATATCAAATCTTGTACAAGAACATGTAATGATAACTTCTTCTCTATAATTTCACCCCATTATGTTGGATTCCTACAACATCTCCCATACAAAGCATCATAAGGATACATTGGACTGCATGAATAAAACATATTGTTATATGAGTACTCAACTAAGGTGAAATTTTGATCTAAAAAATATTGGAAAATTATTGAACATGTTATTATCCAATCATCTAGATTTTGAATATTTTTCATAGACTAACCATCAATATTATGGTGATTATTGTGTATAAAAATCATATCTATATCCAAAAATTTTCTGAAGGATCCTACATAACAATGAGGTAGTCCTTTGTTCTTAATCTGATGCATTGGGGAGTTTTACTCTATGGAAATTTACCACTATTTTTATGTATATCATATATATTTGGTAAAGATATAATTATTACTTCATATAATTTAAATTTTATCTACATTTTAAGGTGATCGAATACCACCCTAATACACTTATGGTCATTCAATTTCCAATGTAGTCCTATTAAAAAATCCATGGTTACATTTTATTTATTTGAATTATAGTATGGGAAATTATTTAATCTTACCCTTATACTTCTAAAGTCTATCATTGACTTGTTAAAAAACGAGGTAGAGAGATACAAATTCTATAGTCTCTCTCTTCATGTCATCCCACAAGATGTTTTACTTCATATATCTATAAATTTTAGTACTCTATTGGTGAATAAAGAAGATAAGAAATGTGAATAAAATAGATGTTCCATATTATGATATGGTATTTATTTGAATCATATTTAGAATATAAATACTATAACTACATCTTTATAATAATTAAAATATGTAACATTCACTACCTTTATCTATGGCTCAAAATCCCTTATTGTACCCCATTTATTATCTCATGAATAGACAGATTAGAAGTTATTTTAGCATGGATGTATGATGTTCCTTTTATGAATAAAATTTTCATCATATTCTTTTCTAATAAGATTATATTACTCTAAATACACAACATATAAAAAATTAAAATATCCTTTCCACTAATAGAATATTTCAATTTATTCTCCATTAGTGATGTTAATGGATTAAACTATCTTAATCATTTTTCATCTGTAACCATCTTCAACAGTGCATATTGAGATCCTTTTTTATGAATTAATACTTAAGGAACACATTATGTATTTATATTTAAAACTTTTCCATGTAGAGATAATTTTAAAATATTGTATTGAAGAATATTTTTATGAACAACTCCAAATCAAGTGTTGTCTAGTTCTTCTCGTGTATATTTAATCTATGGGTGGTATACAATATCACATTCTAATTTTTCATGAATAAAAACACTAGGGTTTCTTATATGGATCACTATAGATTATAAATCATTTCCCACATGTGTTAGTTCGAGTTAGAGTTCCATAATTAACCTATTACTTAAATTATTGTTTCCTTCATCACATTAATCTATCTCAAAAAAAAATACCTCATGGGATAGAATGTTTATTCAGTTCTAAAATCATGAGATGTTATTTATAGGTCAATGATATTACCTGGATAATCCGAAAAATAGATCTACGTTTTAGATTTTCGATTGGGCTATTTATAAATAATTATTTAAATTGAAGGATCGATTGATATAAATTTTCTTCTGATAAAATTCCCTAATAAGGATTCTCACACTATAAAAACACACATTAACTATAATTTGGATATAATATAATTTCTCAGTTTCTTGAGTATAATATTTAAATTCTTCTCAGGTACCTTCAATCCTTTATTGTACATGATAATATCATCAATTAAGAATACGAAAAATTTATCAAAGTTATATATGAATACTATATTAATTGAATTAATAAAGATGGATACATAATAAAAATTTCTAAATGGAATTACTATGTACTCACAGTGTATGTATCATATATGAAATTCATTATGGAAATATCCTCCATCTTCAACTTTTCTTAGATAATGTCTTGACTGAAGATCCACTTTCGATAAGTAGTGGGCTCCAGATGGATAAAAAACATCAGTAATTCCATAGTGGGATACATGTTAATTATGATGATCTTTTTAAATACATTATAATCGATTCATATATGTCATGATGCTTCTCTAATCTTAATGAAAAATATTGGAGAACCCATGTTGATGCAATTTGGTTAATAAACCAATTTATAGATAATTTTTTTTTGTTATTCAACTAGTAAAATTCAATAATATATAATATTTATTGTTTTTGAATATTATAGAGGATACAGTTATATGTTTTTTTATAGCAAAGCCTCTCTATTAAAAGGTTCACCATAAAATTCTTTGGGAAACACATCACCATTCAGTAAAAATATAGGCTTATAATCAAGTATGATATATTTATTAGTCTCAATAATTTTAGCTAGGTACACATTCCCAGAGGGAAATAGTACCCATGAATGATATGGAGTTTTTAAATGAGACTCATCCCCTCCTTACACTTTTATATGATTGGTAGTCGATTATGAATACAGGAATTGATTTCCTTCTCCAGGAAATTTTTGTTTGATCTATATAAGGGTATCTATTCTATTCCTATAATAGGATTAAATTACACTATAGGGAGTGTACAAGGTTTTATAGAATATAAATCCCACATATACACACTTGATTGGATCTGTAGACATTATAGGGATTAATTTTCCCATTTTCAATTTTCACTGATAACCAAATTCCATTATTTTAATTGATGATTGAGGGCTAATACAAAACATGAATGAAATAAAAGAATTTTTTGAAGAATAAAAAAATTTATGTTCAATATTATTTAATGAATAAATAGCATACCTATCACCAAATTATTATGAGTATCCACCTCAATAGTTGTGATAGAATATTCTCATCTATTTTATCTAGGCCATAGAGTTTGTTATCATTAGTTATATTCACAACCCTCAGTTTAAGACAACTGTATGCATTGTGTTCATTTTTGTTTCAATTGATTATTTTCCCTATGATATGAGTATTGATTGGAACATCCGTTTCCTCAATCTCCTCATTGGGATAATTCTACGCGCTTTGAGTGTCAGTAGAATGATTTACAAACATTACATACTTGTATAATTTTCATTTCCATATTTACTAATTTCTAGGATGCAAATTTGTCACTACTTTTCATGTGGTATGGTATAATTTATTACCACAATGGTATTTCTATTTTTAACAAGTAAAATTAAAATCCCTTCACTAATTTTTATCTTTATCTCCATATTATTTTTTTGACTAACCAATCTACATTTAAAATTTGAGGAAACATCATTAACATTCTTCATAGATATCAATGTATTGAGTCCGAAATGAATTTCATAAACTCACCATTAACCATCTAAAGAAACATTAAACATCACATTTATGGTTTATGATAAAGATAGATGCGTTCAATCCATACATTTTATAGTATCAAAAGTATGGATAGATTGATTCACCCCACTTTTACTTATGTATGTGAAATTCACATTCATTTATCAGATTAAGAGTATGGGGAAAATATTTACTAAATAATATTCTCTTCAATTCACCCAACATTATATCTTCAAAATATTCAATGGGGATGGATTTCATAGTCAGTGTCCCAATCTAATCACCTTATTACCATAAGTGATAAACAAAAATTATGAATATATCATGATTGGAACATTACAGGAAATAGAATATATTGTCAATGTTATTAATCAATTAATATGCGATTTAAGGATTTTAAGATCCACTAAAATATAGAAGTCATTGATTCATAAATGTCTCCACAAAAACACGATCTATTATATGGAAAGTGGGGTTCCACCTGATTTATCATTTTGTTTGATACATGAGTATGTTGATGAAGCACTATGATGATGTTATCATTAAATCTTATATTTGGTTACATATCTAATTTGGGATACCATCACTGTTCCTCTCACAATGGTTGGCGACAAGATTTTTTCTATTTCCATCCATTTATTAAAATAAATAAAAATTACAGATAATAATTAACAAGAAATTTGGAATATAAAATGGAAACTTGTAAAATAAAAGGGATAACATATAAAATAAATATTCACCATATGTCATTAATTTGTAGAAATTAGTTTGGGTTATCCATAGAAATATACCTATTAGTCTTTGTAACCTATCACTATATTCAATTCCACTAAAATGGTTCAAAAGCGATTATGAAATTGGATAATAATGTCACTCTAGAGTTTCAAACCAGGTGTTTAGAAAGACATATTTCTATTACACTTGGAATATGTCATTTTAATACCAAACAATCCATTTAGGGTTATTATAACTAGGTACATATTTTCAACATATAAATCCACTTTTATTATCCTGATAGGGATTTCATTGCATAGAGTAAACTATCCCAATAATTTAACAAAATTTCAGGATCTTTCCTTATACTTATACATACCCATGGGATCTATACTAATTTATTCATTTTCCAATCCAAAAATATAACTAAACCGTGCTCCATTACGAATTATGAATGTCCATATTTTGAATACACTTTATTTCAATATTTTTAACATAAGTATCAATAAAATAAATTAAAATAAGATATATATAACATGTGTATTTGAGATATTGTATACATAATCACTTAAATAATAATAAATTAATACATAATTATTAATACATAACAATGTAAACCAATTTTACATTCAACTCAAAATACTACAAAGGATATCATGGTGACATACTGATGAAACAAGTGATGTATAAAGCTCTATAACAGAATAATCAAAGAATAATATAATGATAAATAATTTATGTTATTCAATAGGAATAACATGATAACATAAATACATAATATTCAAACATAATGACTTAGATTCATTACATAAGAAAAATATATCAAAATATCATGGTATCAAAAATAATATCATGAAAAATTCAACCATGGATTTATATGTATATTTTGAGGATCAACACTAAGAAATCATAACATTGTGTTCTTAGTAAATCTTATCACACACCATGAATTTTATAATAATATATTAAAACATAACATAAGGATTTTGAGTGATATCAGGGATGAATAATGAAATCTTATAAATTTATGTGTGCCACATCAATCATATCACATAAGAATATATTTCATCATATTAATCCATTTATTATGTAATATAGGTTTCATAAATTTAATTCCCCAATCATTGAATCATAGTTATATTCTAGTTAATAAACTTGAATGAATATTGGTTTGTGTTTTCACAAAACTATTGTAAGGCATGAAAAATAAATGGATAATATTAGCAGTATAGCAGGTGTACATTAATGTTCATATAATGTAAAAACTAGAGATAAAGGTTGTATCTAATTTTATATGAAATATTTAAAAATCAATGGAATATATATTATAAAAATACTATGTAACCACCTAATAACTAAAAGGATTATTACAAAATAAATTATTAAATGGTAAGAAGAGGGATATCATCTATTAACATTAGGGGATTCTTTTAATTTATTAGGAAGTGATCATAAAGACCTTATAAACACTTTGAAAAGGATTTATAGAGAGGTAGGGTGTTTAATTTCAGGATAAATTGTTTTATGGTTTATATTAATGGGTGAATTAGTGGGTATTTATAGTAAAATATAGGGGACATTTAATTTCTAAACATATATTTTTGCATCTATGTAATAAATTTTCTAAAAAATTAGTTTTCTCATTATTTTAACCAATTTTTTCAAATGGAATTATGTATAATTTTTTTTATGATTATAGTGAAAAAATTCACTAAATTATATAGTTTATCAAATTTTAAGTGAGTCATGTTCATAACAAATTAATTTTATATTTATAAAATATTCTTTTGGACTTATAATGTTCTCTATACGTTTTGAGAAACCATCAATATAATAAAATACATTTTGAAATGAAAAAAATATTATTTGTTTAACCAACACGGTATATAATTTATTAAATAATTTTTAGTTCCTTATTATGTAACATACAAAACATGTATTTATATTGTACATAATTTGTACCAAAAAACTTAATATCAGATAAAATAATGAAAAAATCACAATTAGAAAATTTTTTGACTATGAATTCAATAATGAAATTTATTTTTTGAAAAATATTTTATGTGTATAATAACATTGATTTTTTTTTAAAATAAAATTAATAATTAATAATTTTATTTATTTTATTAAACGGTCGAATTTTTAATCATTACTGAAACTAAATATAATTTCATTGTCATTTTATTGTTTATAAATTATTAATAAAATTATCAAAGTTTTTTAAAAAAAATATATAAAAAAATATATTTTAATAATAATATAATATATAATATTTTCAAAATTTTATTTGTTGTTTCTATGTCAAATATTATATTCTACAATTTATATCCTTTAATTAGGTGTATTTTATTTATATACTCAAGGTTGCCTAAAATGAAACATGTTTTATGGAACAATATATCATTTATAAGTGAATTTTATATACTATTAAGGCATATATATATAACCTTATTACACTGATACATGCCCTTAGGGTAAGGATTTTTGTGGTTATACATTCATAGTATGGTTTAGTAAACATAGTATGGGTGATGATCTCTATAAGATTAAACATCACATGTAAAGGTTTCGCTGGAGCTTTGGTTATTGAATCCTATCTCGGGATTGGTAAGGCTAAAATACTAGTGATTTTATCTCTCTTTTAAATATAGATAAGTGAGCATCATATGATATCATCCTCCTAGTTGAGGCCATGGATTCTTCCTTCGTTATCAACTTAATTTATATTATATATTAAAATATAATAATATTCACTAACATGAGGCTAAAAATTCACTATTATTAATAGTAATATTATTAATATATTTTATAATTATATAAAATAATAATGAAATATAAAGGATTACTTTTACATGTATTAATTACATAATAAGATATATATTCATTCAGAAGGAAATTTTACTTAAAAATGTATTGAGTAATTATATTCTTACATCATAAAAAATTTCACAATATAAATTTAATTTCATAAAAAAAAATAGATTACTATACATCAAATTCAAAACTTATTATAGTTCATATATTTCCCCCTAAAAATTTTAGATCCACCAAAATATGTTTACAATGTGAGATAACATGATTATTAGATCATTGACTGTATAATATATGAGCTTTATTAATTCCTCCTTATAATATTGACCAATATCCAATAACACTAAATTTGTATTTAGTATATGTGAGGATTATAAGATTTACATCCTTAAGAAATAAAAATAAACACATCATCAAATTTTGTTTGATATGGAGAGAGTGCTAGAAGAAATGCCACATGTCTGATGAGGGAAAGATTACAAAATGGGTTGATTTATACGTGACTAAATTGTCCTTCCATCACACACATCATGAATTTATTATATGCTGATATATGAAGAAACACCATATATTTGACTTCAAACTCTATTTATCATTGATGTTTTTGTGTATTTTTCTTGAAAAAATTTCATGGATATAAAATCACACTAAAAATATTAATCAGTTTATTTTCATTTTTTAAACATGATAGTGTCTAACCAGCTTCCTCTTTCAAACTTCATTGAATAATGTGGGATTCTGACACCTACTCATATATAGAGCCTCAGTAGGTTAGGTTTTAATTATAGAATAGAAATTTTTGTTAAATTATGTTTCTACTATGAGAGGGTGTAGATCGCAACATCCTTAGAAATCCATTAAACAAAATCATAGCATATTTTATAGTGTTTACATGGTTTTCTGAAAATGAAAATCTATCAATGATTGATGATCTACGATGAAACCCATATCTATATAGATCCTTATTCGAATGATAATTTAGAACGCTAAGGTAAAACCGGTATCTCAATTAGTTATTATAGTGAGTGTTACTCCATGCAGTATTACAAGTTATCTTATTTAAATTTCCATGTGTTTCTTAAGAGATAAATATTTCTTTATTATAATAAAATATTCAAATATAATGAGGTGATCAACTATTACCCAACTTGTGGTATCTTCATTAGAAGTCTTGTGTAGTACTATTAAAAATATTAGTGATTATTATTCCATATTTATATACTTTTAGGGGAAAATGTTTCATTATAAAATAGAATTTTTTAACTAATACATGTCTTTTTGGAAAACCAATCACCGTGATAAAATTTCTAAAATTTATATATAAATATTATAACATAAGACGTTTTTCCTCAGATCCCAATATGTATTTTTGTTCCCTAAATTGATAGAGGATGATGATCTATATAAATAATCAAGATGTTCCCTCTTCTATTTTGGTTTTCTTGGAATGAAAATCTAGGTTCCAAACATTATAACTCCATCCATACCAATGTTGAACTCAATAATATTCACTACCATTCATTGTAGATATATATTATCATTTTTATTTTCCTTGATCTTATCAAGGGTGGAAAGTTAAGTAATTATTTGAGAAAGGTGTAATGGAATTCCATTTATAATTCCAATATCAATCCACTTCATTTTTAATATGATTATATGACTATAAATATTTATCATGGATAATGTTAAAACATCCATTATACTAAGAGAATATACAACATTATTCACCATCCCAAAATAGTAACATATTAAACAATAATAATCCTTTATAATGTCTGATATCATTTTTTGTTCATATTCATCACCTTTTTTGTGAATAATTACATGAGAATATTATGGTCCAAATATATGTCATAATTATCACACAATATCTAATATCAACAATTAATTAATATATATATCACTATATCCAAATCCAAAGCATGTGTTATGTAGTTTTCGTCATATATTGTTAGTTTCTGGGGGGCATAATCTATCTCATTATCATTTTTTAAAATAAAAACCCAAATGCATTATTTGATATATTGTTTAAAATCACAACTCCTTCCCCACATGTGGGTTGTTTTAGTATAGATGAATTGATTGGACACTTCTTTAACACTTTGTGTCTATACTCACGTGCATTTGTTCATAACCACATTAATCTGTTATGTGTATGATTTTGTAGTGGGAATCAAATTCAGGAGATGTTTCTAAAAATATTAATAGTAGTACTTAGAAAATATGGGTAAAATTATGATCTTCAATACCATTTATGATCTGGTCCATTATACAACTAAAATTTTCATCAAAGGATTATTATATATTCATTTTCATATGATATGATTCCTTAAGAATGAAAAATTATCTGTCTAGAACACTTCATTATTGAAATGAACATATAACTTATAATTTACAGTATTCATTATAATATTAATAAAATTACCCTCAGGTTATTCCATACAGTTAGAGTATATGCTAATATCATTCATAATGAAAAATTTATTTTTATCAAGATAATACTGAAAGACCCTATTTATCAAATCAAATAATATATTGGGATAATTAATAGGTCTAATTGAAGTAATATGTACTCATAATGTTCATATCATATATCAAAATGAAATCATCTGAATATCACCCATATTCACTCTTACATAATAATTTCACAACCAAAGATACACATTAAGGAATTATTTGGGATTATCATAAATTACCAAATAAGTCATCAATATATGGTAGGTGAATCTTGTTCTTTATCAATAATTGATGAGTTTTTGATTGTCAGTGAGAATATGTATTGACCTATCCTTATCCATGATGGAATGGACCGACATTCCCCATGGGGAATAACTTGGGTGTATATACCCTTTAGGTCGATTCTATTGTAATTTATTCTTCATTGGGTTATGTTTAATGGTTAAAATTTAGTATATATTATTTGTTATAGGAAGGCCCCAGGTAACAATTGAACTGATTAATCAACCTCTAGATTTAGTGGAAGACTAAGAAAATAATGAAGGTACACATAAAAAGACTATCTTATAAAGGGATCATCTCCTAGGTTGATATTTTCCAGGGTAACAATCATTTTATCTATATATTATTAATCATAGGATCATAATATCTATGATTGAGATGTAGTTTCAAATGGAAATCCACATCCTTCTTAACCTTATAAAGGATTGATGGTTGATTTAGGATATATATTGTTATTCCATTATCTTAGAAATTTATGATACCTATATAAAATTATAACCAATTAATTTAAAGAATATCATTGAATGCCACTAATGGTGTATGATAAGGTTCACTGGGCAATTTAACCCACACAATTTGAAGATGGAGAAGTTATATTCTTGTGATGAAATAATTTTCCCATTTTTTTCATAGAAAACTCAACATCAATGTTTTATTTTAGTGTATCAATAGTTATAATAAACATGTGTTATATAATTGAATTATTACAAAAATAATAAAATGGAATCGCCGTGATTTATTAATGAATAGCTTGTGTACCTATAAGCAGTTCAATTTTTGAATACACCTTAATGGTTGTTATAACATATGATTGAAAAATATATATAGGACTTGAATATGGTTTTCATCTATTATCATCAATAATTATTTTCTTGGGGAATAGGATTTCCAAATATTTACCTTCCATGTTGTCAAGACATTGGTCCATGGGATGAGGATTGATTGGAAAATTATTTTTTTCCACCATCATAGTTGGATTATTCTTCTAAAATTTAAAATCATTAGCATTATTCCCCTCCCTTAAAACATAAATAACTTTCTTGTCCCCTTTTATATATGTATATTATTCTTTTTACCACAATATTGGTATGTGGTTATTTTAAATTCCATAACACTTTTGGATTTCTCAATTTCTACCACAGAATTTACCTCTATTATATGATTCTTATCTCTAGTATCATGTGACCATTGAGATTCACCGTCCTCCAATTATGCTTTGAGACCACATTGGAAAATTTCTTCATAACTATAAAACACTCATATCACCAAATATTTTTATAGACATGGATATAAATCAACAAATAATCTATTGAATTGACATTCATGTTCACAGAAAAATCTAGAAGAGAATCATGAAAGCCTCATGATTTTTCCTCTTATTCCCTAATTTATCCATTATCCTTTTGTGAATGTCCATAGAGTTACCACTCCGTTATTATTTATATAATGAAAGGAAAATTTTTATTTAAATATTTTTATAAAATACTATTAATTCATAAACTCAATACATTACATGAGATTTTTATTTTTTGTTGGTTTCCACTAATAATAATGTTCCCCCTTTATACAATAAACATCTTATATGAAAATATATTGTTTAAAACATTAGAATACATAGAATAAAATCTCAATGGATTTAATCCATTGTTCCCTTATCAATGGATCATATGATCAATTAAATGTTAGAGGCCCTAATTTCATAATGTTTTTAATATAACATGATCATTAGTAAGGGGAACTCAGTGTGACACATGACTTATCTTATTATTTAATAGTCGAGTATGTTGAGAATGAGGTGTCATTCAGTTCTTAACACTTTTTATTATTATTCAAGTAATATTTTTTTGGTAATTCACACATTTCCCAACACATTGGTTGTTTACATAGTAACTTATATTTCATCCAATTGATATAAAAATGGAAAATTAAGGTTGACAATATTCATCTATAAGGAATTAAAAAAAGGAATTGTGAATATAAAAGGGATAAATTATAAATATCTTATCCACTATATCTTATGAATAATAGGATTTAATCTATGTTTTCTATGGTAATTTTCCAATTTAGTTTTATAAACTACCAATATATTCATGTACAATATTTTTAGTCATATATAGATTATGAATTTACTAAATCACATTACTACGGATTTGAAAACAACGCTTCCAAAAAGAAATATTTATCTTACACAATGTAGATGTTTAGTTAATACCCAATGATAACTTTTGGGGTTATTACCTCTATATATATATGTTCTAGAGACACATCCATTCATAGTATATATAAATGGATTTAATTTAATGAAATCCATTCATTATTTTCATTTCCAATATTTTTTCCAATACATTGACATATTCTAAGGGTTTTTAAAATTGTTTGAGTGTCTTAATATCCAAAATTAACTACAAAATCCTCTATTAAAAATTATAACTACCCATATTTCTAAAACCAATTATTTTAGTAATTCTAATATAATGTACCATTCAATGAATTTGTATAATATTTATAGTATTATTTTTCTTTACGAAATCTAATGCAAAAACCATTTTTAATAAGAAAAACATAACTCCTTTATTTAAACTACATAGTGCACTAGTAGTTTTCTTTTGAAATTTTAATTCCAAACTTGATAAGCATCGTATATATGAATAAAATAGTTAATATATATAACCCAGTAAGCGAATAATTAGTATATTTAATTATGATACAGAGAAAATGTGCTAGAATAAGACAAACAATATAACATAAAGAGGTAAGAATCATACATACTCATATGGAGGCATGGAATGAGAAAATGACATCTTAAAATAATTATATTATCTGAATGTAGTGAAAACATAAAATGTGAAATCATAATAATATGTCGGTAATAACCGCCATGAAATCATAATATTGTGTTCTTAGGCAGTCATCTCATGTACCACACATGGTATCTTATGAGATAACAACATTACCCAACACAATAGAGTGTTATTCGGTTGCACCCTTCAAATTGAATAAAATTATCTATGCCCTATATAACATATAACATAACAACATAAATCATCATTTTAATCCCATAATAATAGAATATTCTATTCATAAAATGAAGGCCCCAAAAAATAATTTAAATTTATCTTTTGGTAATTAGCATTGAATAAATAATGTGATGGGTATTCACAAAACTAATGTATTCAATAGAATTAAAAGGGCCAATTTTGAAATTATAATGGTTGTAAATGAATTATCATGGTAGTGAAAATTAGTAGAAGGAGGTAGTATCCCATTATTTTGGAAAATTTTGAATGTAATGGGATGTTCCATCATATAAGAATACATAATCAATTTTTAATGAAAATGATTATGAAAAAGAAAATTCTAAAATGAAAAAGAGGATGGAGAAGGCCCCTTACCCTGATAAGATACATCATAATTCTAGTAAGGATATCCTAAGGATCATAAAAATTCCTCCAGAGGTACTTAAATAGGGAGGGGGAGAGGAACTATATGACTAATGTGTTTTGAGTGGAGGTAAATGGAAGAACTAGTGGGTACTTATAAAAATGAAGAGGGGTTGTTTATTAATCTCAATATATAAGTTTCAGACTCTATGTTTTAGAATATTTCATACCACTAGATAAATCACGACATTAATCATTACATTTTTAAAAAAGGATATTTATTAATTATTTTAATTGGTCTTGGTTTGAATTTATTTATGAAATATTATTTATAATGTGGAATTGAGTCCTATATATAAATATTTATTTTTTAAAATATAAATAAATAATATAGGTTTTGGATTATTTTCTATATGTTTGGAAAATAATTATATAATTAAAAATTATTATTTTAATAAAATACACTATTTAATTTGATCCAACACATTATAAAATATATTTCAACATTTTGGCCCATTATTGTGATATAATTCATATTGTATGTTTAGATTGAACTTTATTTATACCTAAAAATATACTATCTCAAAAAATTATAAAAAAATTAGGTGTCCTAATTTTGAGTTGTTTAATTGGAAAATATAATTTAGTTAATAAAAATAATTTTATAAATATTATTACTTTAATTTTTAAAATAAAATTTTTATTTATAAAAAACTAGTGATTTTATAACTTAAATGATTTTATAATATTTACACAACCCATTTATGATTTCATAAAATAATTTATATATAGGTAAATGATTATATAAGAATTTTTAAAATATTTATGTTAAACAATTATTTAAAATTATGTATTTTATCATTAAGATGTATTTTATTACCATTTATCATATATATATTCAAAAAAATACGATTTCAGTTTCTGTGTATCAAAAATCCATGCTATAATTTCCATCCTCTACTCAGGTGGATTCTATTATATATATATATATATAAGTATTATAAGAATGGAACAAGAATTGGGATAAAATTATTCCATTTTAAGATGAATTTTACATACAATTAAGGTATAGGCACATACCACCTTATTAAACTAGAAACAACCTTAATTTAATGTTTTCAATTGTAGTACATTCTTTAGTTGTTATATGAACATTTTTTGGGGGATGATATTAATATTCTTGAACTTCTCTAATAAAGAGTTTCGCTAAAGGTTTAGTTGTATAATCATAGAATTATCATAGTGAATGGAATAAAAAAATGATTACATCTACCTTTAAATCATTGATTATTGAAATTCATAAGTTATAATCCTAGTAGTTGATACTATCCTTTTTTTGGTATCAATAGGATTTTATTATAAACCATAATATCTACTAATCATAACAGAAACTATAAAATAATTACATTACCAAAATTCATGATTCTCAATGGTCTCACTGATAAATAGTCATATTATGTGTGTATGTTACAATGTTCTAAAAATAAAAACGAAATATAGATCATGATTTTTATTTAACTAAATTAGTTAATATGGACTACATTTATTTCAAATGAAATAAAATTTTAGAAAAAACAATGGCATATTTACATAAATACGTTAGTGGGAACACTCTGAATGTCATATTTAGTAAAGTTGGTGTGCATCAAATATTATATCAATCAAACAGCCATAAAGACTCCCTAAATCAACAATATAATTGAACCTTCAAATAATTGTTAAAAAAGGTTAATCTGTTGTTCATGACATGATACCATGAAGACGAACAAACTACACATAAGTATTTGGGAAAGCCCCAAAGCTACTTTATGGAGACCCCATGTGCTAAACAATTGGAGATTCCACACATTGAAATACAAAAAACTATAGGAATTAAACCTATAATAATATATATGAAGAATTATAGTATATAGATTCACAACCATCAAAAATAAAATACTTGTCTATTCTAATGATAACTTACAATCTTCTGCATCTCCGGGATAGTGTTGTAATTCCTTCCTAACCTTTGTTGAATGAACCTAGCTTATGATGAAAATATTCATCCCTATGGGATTATAAACACTTGTCCCCTTATTAATACAGTGGTTGCATAAAATCTCCACCAACTTCATATTCTCCTACAATATGTTATGATCCTTAAAATCCCTCCAAGAACACAAACTGTGCCCCTCCCGTCTTGTCTCATCAACCACATGGATCACAAACCAAGTTACATTGGGGAATAAAATAAATTGACCGTGTATACACCCATTGAATCTTATCATCCAAAAATAAATAAATTAACTTCGAATAATTTGATATATTTGAACTAGAACATGATTAAAATTATTTATGCCCATGCAATTGTATTTTTATAGAGGGTGAAAGTTTTCAAACAATAATTAAATAACATACACTGAACCATTAATGAATTGATGCATGAAAAAATATTTACTGAAGAACCACTATATTTAGGATCTGTTATTTTTTGAAACAAGATTATGAAGAATATATTTCATAATAGGTTATTTTTTAATTTCAATTTTGTTCATTGATTAATGAGGGTTATTATGGATCCACAATTGTTGCGGCTTAAAGTTCTAATTATATTGTATAACACGTTTCTATTTCATTATCAGAGAGAGTTTAATTCCAAAAATTTAAATCATGTCTCCCTTATTTTCTCGTCATCATTAGCTCCCCATTACACCAGATCCATCCAGGTGATCCTTCAACCATCCAAACCTTGCTTGGATAGATCTAATCTCTCATTGATAGGTTCTTTCAAACATGAGCTAAACCAGTGTGAACCAAGCTATATTATATCTTTATTTTAACCATGTCTATTCCCAAATCCATGACCGTAATTAATGGCCTTGGAATATTCCACAAACTATCCTACATAAACACATAAGTAAATTTCAATGGTGGATATGTGAAACTACATACATATCCTCTATTAAAATAAATGTCAATTCGATTGAATTCCATGATTACTAAATTTTATGTAGATCATTATTTTCAAGGTAAACTATTCTTGATATCAAATTGGGTAAAATTAACAACCTATTTCTAGGACCATTATCTCTATTTAAAACCTGTATACATACTACTTTCCCCAATATCTATAAAACGACTCATAGTAATTTCCCAACCCAGATCAATAGATGAATATCTCAAACAACTTCCCATATCATCCAAAAAACCAAACAACACTATTATTCCACTATACCCTGATTAAAAAATGTTGATCAATAAATATTCTTCTAAAATATGTACGAAGGTCAATTAATATAGGGGACTGTTTCAAAAATAAGATTAAAATGATTCTTATGATAAGAAATATCAACACTCGAGATTAACACAAGGAAAAATAAAATATTATGGAATCAAGGTAATGATTTAAAGAATATTTAAAATTATTATTGATATGAATAATGGTAATATTTCATTTTAATCTTATAGGATGGTAAGATATTAAATTCAAGGACCCAATGTTTCATAATTCTAAAATAAACTTTTCACTGATGTCGGGGTTGTATTCATGATTAATTGATTGAGACATAAGTTGTTTTTGTTCTTTTTTTAATTTACTAATTTAATATTTTTCTGGTGTAATAAAACCTATGATATATCTATAGTCCCATAGTTTTTAGGTGGAGGATATTCCCCCTTACCATGTTTATGAATTCAAAACTGAAATGATAATTCTATTCTATTCATCTCTCATGTTTTTTAATAGTATTTTATATTAGTATATTTCTATTTTATCTAGCAATCATAATTTTCGTACATTTGTAATATGTAATCACACATAGCCCACCCATTTCTTCTACAATAATATTATCATCATACGTGTGATGAAAATATAGTAAATAGAGTTATCTGATCATAGGCTATGCATATTAGATATTTCAGTGATTATTTCATCCCTATAATTAAGACCAAATAACCAGGGGATGGTTTTCAGTTGAGATTTTAGTAAAATATAGTGAATGAAAATAAGAGAACTATAATGGTCAATTAATCAGTAAAGAGGGGTATCATAGGTTTGTTCATAATATCTTAAACTGGTTCAAAAACAATTCCATTTCATCTAATTTAATTCACAATCTACTTTCAGTCATCGTACCCATAAAACAAAAGAATCTACCACACCCATAACACTCTCCTATCTAGATGAACCTTAAGAAAACTATTATATAATTTAATTATAGTTTAAATTTCATTATATGGATGTCCCTTTAAAGCTCTTTCATCATGCTGGAACTATTATCATATAGTACACAATAAAAAAATCAATTCAAGACATTATTGAGGCTAGTTCACCACCCCTCACGGGTCTTTATCTAATGATTCAATGGACTATTTTTGAAATTATATTCGCCCTAAATATTAATGAATATGATGAATGTTATTTGGGAAGAATTCTATGTATTGATTCTCCCTATTCATCTTATAATTCCACAAGATTTACTGTAGAAATAAAAAAACAAGGATAAAAATCTAACCCAATTATTTAGAATCATTAGTGAACATTACACACCCAATTTAAAAACTAATAATTTCCTTCAAAATATAAATAAATAAATAATATTTTTATCATTAAACTAAAATTATTAGTATACTACAAATATTTCATGGTTTTTTAGGTAGATATACCAATAGAAATATGAAATATTTTATACAAATTTGCAATAAGTTCCGACAAATATGGTTCACTAAGGATCATAATAAACAAAAAGACCTTCCCATTCTTTTTTAAAGGATAAAAAATGGAGTGGATCAATATCCCCCATCCTTTGAAAGTCAAAACCAAGGAGGAGTTATATAATAAATATCATTAGATAATGTACCCTTCTTCAAGGAGTTCTCATATAATGAAAAGAAATTTATAGAATTAAGGAAGCTATTGAAGAAAACCACTTCTAATTAAAGGACATATTACTGATGTTGAAAACTACATACCCACATCAACTTTTCAAATACCATCATTTATTAATATATTTCTACCATGGGTTGATGGACAACGACCAAAACAACTCAGATGCTAACACTAGTAAATTAATGATTGATAAGTCTCATAATAAGGGTAGTGAAATTATTGAGTGTATATCCAAAAAATCACAATAATTCAGAATATGGAATATCAATAGAGTAGTGAATGAGTCAAAATTAACCAACTCTCCTTTACATGAAAATAAAATTAATGAAATAACAAATATTGTGAGGCAGTTATTTGTGTAAATGGTACATGAAACAATACATAACACACCCCCTAGTTTTATCAACTCATTCACTCTTTATAGTGCTACACCAATGGTTTCTCCCATGAGTATGAATGGATTGATGAGATATAAAAATTTCAATACTTGAAATAGCCAATATGTAATCTATGTTTTTAAAAAATTGGTATCACTATATAAGGACCTGAGATCCAAACACGGATAGGATCACCATTCATAGAATGATTTAAATCATCTTTTAAATGATGTCCCTTCAAAAGATGAAAAACAAATCACTCTATAGGTTTATAATAAGATTAATATAAATAATATTCCCTAAATATATATGTAATATAACATATATAGTGTCACACTACATTGAAAAAAATATTAATAATCAAAAATTGATACTGGAGGAGTAGTAATGATAGTTTGAGTAGGAAATATACTACAACATTGAATTAGAAAATTATTTTTAGGTAAAATTGATTGTTACTTCAACTTCTACTTTACATGAACAAACTTCTATTATTGAAATCAATATTTTAAAAAAAATTATAAAACCCAATTGAAAATGAATTGATGATTCATATATCATTCCTAAATTATAATTTTTATGAAAAATATAAGAAAACACCAGTCATAATTTTATACAATCTAAATACAAACACAAGAGAACTAACTTATCTAAATTATTTAAAAAATATTAGGATAATAGGGTTGGTATTATGATAAATTTTTGGGATTATCATAAAAAAACATTATGAATAGTCTTTCAATAGAATGTGAGTAGAAACAAGTGAGGCATCCTAGGAGGAGGCTCGACTCATCCCTTTTTAAAATTTTAAAAAAGATTGTAAAAATAATTTTAGGATTTAGATTAACATAAATGATCTTATACATCTAATGGGAATATCATGTTTATATTTTCTCAAAGAGTACTAGACACATAATTTTACAAAATGATAGTAATGAGTTTGTTCTCATATGAATTTGGAATAGCATGATAATTTTCATTGAATTCCATAAATTGAAACATGTCACCGAAAAAGATAACTTACTCATTTCTGTAGAAGAAAAAATGATAGTGGATAAATCTATAAAGTATCATTTTTGTTACATTGATATTTTTTGGGTATCTTCTGGGTCAAAATATCTCAAGAACAAAAAGACAAGACCAAATTTATATAACATTTTAGTACATTATCTTAAAGGTGGATGTCGTTCGTTCTTTGTAATGTAACTATTTCCCATAAATAGTGAATGATAGGTATCTCCTAAGACATGATTTAGAGTTTATTAGTTGTATGAATGTTGATTTTACTATGTATGAACAGGATTTGAAGCATTCCATAATGTTTTGGAAAAGGTTTTATAAATATTCATTAAAAACCTAGTTTAATTTATTTTAAATTTTATTTTAAATTAGAAAAACTAAATACTTATGGCCAAATAATTTATAACGATGAGATTAATTTGGAAAATGATCAAATTGATCCATATAAAACATTTCATACCCCAATAATTCTTCACATAGTTTATTATTCTTATCGAATGATGTTTTCTATATGATGTTTATTATATACATATGAAAAACTCAATTTCCCAAAAATAGTTTTTATAAAATGAGATTCAATTTTTTCTTGGTAATTCACATCTAATAGGTTTTGATAAGATATAATGTCCAATAAAATCCCATATAATCTGGGATAAAAACTTGAATTTTTCATTTGAGACTCTCTTTCATCCCTCAAACAAGGATGTGCGAGTTATGTTTTCCAAAATAGGTGATAGGAACACAAAATTGTACACTTCTAAAACCTTGCACGTATTGTAAATAAATTAAAAATAAATTGAGATAAATTATTTATCTATAGTTATATATTTAATTTTTTTACTTTTTCCTAGTAAATAATATAACTATTTTACATTAAAAAGGTAGAACAAAGTTATCTGATCAAGTCGTTTGACGTAAAATTGAGACTAGTTTCGTTGATTTTGGTGCTACATAAGTTTTAATTGAAAATCATTGTAAAAATGGTTTTAAAAATATATTTTTAAAACATAAGTGTGTGTTACATCACAAAATTAAGGTATAAACACCCACTAAAATATTCAGGGATGACTCAATTTGTTGATTGAAGAAATATAATGTATTCCAAGTTCTCTGGTATGATGATCTAGTTAATATTGTAGTTACAATAATGATACCAATTCTTTTACAAGAAAAAAAATTTATTATTGAAATACAAGTGAGAGTATTATTCAAATTAATATTTATTTTTTGGAAAATATTTTATGATCGATTAATTATGATATGAAATCATGAGGAAGAGATTAAATTTGTGCTTATATTTTGTTATAAACTTCTTTGTGGAGGCCATTTTAGGCCTCGTAGAATCATAGGAAAAGTCTTATAAGATTTATTCATTTATTCATTTAGTTTTCATAGATTCATATAATTTTTTATAGAATTCCAAAATCCTTTTTTAAGTGTAAAATTTCTATAATATATGAATTTCCCTTATAAAAAAATTGATATAGGGAATACTTCATGTCGGTGGAAGTGGTTTTTTATGACCATTTTACTTTTCATTTGGTTTCTTCAATTTTTTCTTAGGTATAAACAATATTTCAAAGTGTATTAAAGTAAAATAAACCAGAACTAGTGATTCTATGGTTTTTATTGAATTTCTAATGTCAATATTGTTTATATATTTTGAGTGCCCTGAGAAATAATAAATTACCGAGCCACGTAATTCTAAATTGAGAACATGGAATCCCAAATGAAAATATATTAATTACATGATAATAACTAAATTACATACCAACCATAGAAAAAAAAGTAAAATTTGATGTGTATAATTGATATGTTCTGAGTAAATTTGGAAAATCCACTACAACCTAACAAAAAAACTGGATAATAAATACTAAAAGATGCAATATTGGTATGTAAGAGTACCTACCAAATCCTTTTAGTTATTTCCCATTACCCCTTATTGATTTTTTTTACTTAATTATCAATTTCCATTAGAGTTTTAGTATATGACTTATTAGTTCAGGGAAAGTCGAATCATGAATTTGGGAAAACTGGGAAAAAAATATTCCATATGATGGAACTGGAGGAACATAGAAGGTAATATTAAGAGACGTCATTGTTTTATTATGATATTTCTAAATATATAAAACAAAATATCATCAATAAATTTATATTTGAAGTTTGAAAAAAGTTTTTAATTATTATTAATGAATAAAACTCATTCCATGTAAGATTTATTCCATTTGAACTAGACATTATATTGTAACTAATACTTTAAATTTTTTATAGTCATGATTAAAATTGATGATTAACATCACCACTCCAAGGTGAATGGGAAATAGGAAAAGCATTACTAGGAAGATTTAAGGAAATAACTTATCACGACCCGACCCTACCCGGGCTCGAGCTGCAACTGCCTCAAGCCCGCCTCCATAGGGCAGGGCCGGGCGACAAGCACCGAAGGCTAAACAACTCGGGGAGGCCTTTTCATGAGTACCCATACACTCACACATGAAGCACACTCAATTCAAATGTGCATAGTAAAATAAAAGACAAGTAAAGAAAAGGGAAACTGCTATAAATAAACCAAAAAGTGCATCGACCTCTAAAAGTAAAAAGTAAAAGCTGAAGGTACACTGAACAGAAAAGGGGTAAACCACGCGCCCAACCCAAAAATTACCACAACCTGACAACAAGTAAACAAAAGGAAAATAGCTGGAAGGGTCCCCCACCTGGAACCCGACTATGACCACCTCATGCGGTCCAAGCTCCCGAACTCCTAAGCTCCACTGAAGTCACGACCAACATGTATGTCATCTGCAAGGGCACACCAAGTGTGGGAAAAGCCCAAGCAAGGGTGAATATAGAAAAACTCAATAGGATACCCCTAAGGCTCGAGGGAGAAACAAAGGAGGTACCGAAGGGTGAGCAGTAGATCAAACAGAAGAAGTAAAGGAATATAACATGAAGTGTAGTAAAGAGTACAATAGAGAGTCCAGCTCAACCCGAAAAGAGGAAAGATGGTAGACTTGTCCAGACACAAGGATCTGGAAACGATGAGAAGATGAAGTTCCCGTCGAGTCTTTTCTACCTATAGCATCAGAGTAGACTCATCCAACCATGAGAATCTAGACACGAAAATCACGTGGCATACCTCGCGCATCATCGCCTCTCTTGGAGGGAGAGTAACCAATCCCAAGAAGTGGGTACTGGAAGAAGGTATTTATATCTCCATATGCTCAATTAATAATCCCAAACAAGATCGTAAGGGGATCTCCATCCTGTAGCTTAGCCCAAGAAAGTGAGTCTCCAACAGTCCCATAAGAAAACACCATCAATACCCAGCATCCCACACGTCTGCCCAAAACTGCAATTCAATGGGATCAAATCACCGCACCTCGAAACTATCCGCTTCGGGTGGCACTGACTCGCCCACACGGTTTTAGGTCGCATCGCAAGGACACGTCTCAGTGGGGAAAACGCCTCTCGTACTTGAGTGTTCTAGGGGGATGTCAAACCACAACTCATCACTGCCCCGCAGTCGAGAGGTATGCTCAAAGTAAAATTTGTCACATCACAGACCCGTACAAATGAGGGTCCCGCTCAGTTAGTCACGGAGTAAAGCCACAGACTAGCATAGTAGAAAGTATTGAGTCTGAAATGTCAACGGGTGACCCACTGCCCATCCCTAATGGAGGGTGAACCCTAACAAGATATCGGGAGACCCACTACCCAGAGCTGGTGGAGGGTCAACACTAACAGGATATCAGGTGTCCCAATGCCCAGCCCTGCTGGAGGGAAAACCCTAATACATCATCAAGCGACCCACTACCCAGCCCTAATGGAGGGTAGACCTAAATAAGTCGACAGGAGACCCACTGCCCATCCTTGCTGGAGGGTAGACCTGAAACTAGACGACGGGCGACCCACTGCCCAGCCTTGCTGGAGGGTTGAACCTAAGAGGTCGTCGGGTGACCCACTGCCTAATATCTACTGGTGGGTAGACCCTAAGAGTGTCGGGTGACTCACTGCCCAGTCTCGGCTGGATGGTAAACCCTAGATGTCAGTGAGAAACCCACTTCCCAGTCTCTACAGGAGGGTAAACCCGAAAAAGTCGATGAGCAACCCACTGCCCAATCTCTATGGGAGGGTAAACCCAGAACTTCTTTGGCCATTCCTACTGGATGGTACAACACTGGACAACAGAACCTGGAGTGGGTATCGTGCAACCACGCAACTCCATAACAAAACCAGGGGAAACCACTCAACCCTGCTGATCTAAACCATCGTGAATAGGAGGACCCTCTATTTCGTGAGAGGTCAAAGGTATGAAAAGTAGAACACAACATGCACATGGGGCCCACACGGCGTGTGGCCCCAAGCCAACTCCAACCAAGTTCACAAATGTTCTCAGGTAAAAACAACCACAGGTACCTCCCAGCGTTCTCGCATACTCCCAGAGTATGCCACGTCTCCAGCCCAAAGGCTAACATCCACATGGCCCCCAAAGTCAACGTGAAGCCGTAATCGTTTCAACTCTAACATGACACCTCAATGGCTGCGGCACGACCAACCATAACTCTTCAAGCATTACTCCACTCACACAGGAGTGCATGTGATCTCACTCCAAGGGTTCACTTCCGAACACAGCAAGAAGAACCGCCACCAGAGCACCTCTCATATTTCCACATTTATTAAGATCACGTAAGAGGCTCCATTCGCCGGAACAGATTACACCGTTGTAATCCTCATGAAAATACACACGAGATAGACTACTTACTCGCCAGAAACGGTCAACCAGTGAAAAAGGTACTATTCACCGTAACCAACCGTGTGGGGCCCACCCCAAGATCCTGAAACTGAACAAACGGAACACACCACTATGATCCCCTCGGAAAAGCACACGGTATTGACTACTCAATCACCCAAAATAGACACTCGGTGAAAATGGTACTATTCACCGTATCCAGGTTGGGTGGGACCCACACTATGTCCCCGAAAAAGGTCGGGTGAACTGTGTTATCGCAATGCTCTCGAAAAAACACGTCAAATTGACTACTTACTTGCGTGGAACGGATGTCTGGAGAAAAAGGTGCATTCCAACATACCCAAAATGACTCATGGGACCTACATCCCGGTCCCGAACCACAATGAACGGATCACACCTTTGTGATCCTTTCGAAAAAGAACACAAGATGGACTATTTACTTGTCCAAAATGGTCGCCCGGTGATAGAGATGGAAAATCACCTTCAACGCCCAAACGACCCTCATGGGGCCCACGCCATCGTGCGGAATTAGGTCGGGCGGATTGCACCATTGCAATCCCCATGGAAAAACATCCAGAATCGACTGCTCACACGCACTGAACGGATGCCCGATGAGAAAGTCGCTAAACGCTGCTCACAGCTCAAAAGACGGGACGTGGGGCCCATACATCAACTTCTTCTTCAACGCCTGAAACCACCCTGGAATGCTTCGCCCTAGCGCCAGGGTCCCAACGCCGCTGACGGCAATTAAAATGGACGTCAAACGCGTCTGCGCCTTCCAAACCAAGATCCCTCGGAAAAACGTCACTTCACTTAAAGACGCATCGCGCCTCCGAGGCCCCTCGTTTTGGGAATTAACGATTCCTGAAACTATCTCAAAAATTCGATCTCGTTTCAAGGAGTGTGTCGCAAATAACGGCACGTGAATCCGACACTCGTATTGCGAGTTATGATGTCTTTAACATCATCGGACGAAGACGGGGGGGGGGGGGGGGGGGGGGGGGCTGGGCCGGCCCACCCCCTTCAAGTCGGCGGTTCGCGGCTGGGTCGCTCGGACCGCCCAGTCCATCGCGGCCCGCGGTTCACCGTGCGGGCCACACCGCATCATCCCAGACTGGCTCAGTCGGTCCGTGTTTTCTCCACGAGACCCGCGGGACGCGGGTCTCTGTCGGCTGGTCGGGGTCGCGATGACCCTGAATCTTCACGCCTGTCGCTGACCAGCGAAGCCGGCTAGCCTGGCTCCCGGCGTCGCCCCACGTACGCCACCGATGCTCGGCCCCCACTCACGCCGACGCCCGATGCCGCCTGCTGAGGAGCTGACTGACCACCCTGAAGCCAGCAGCGCCGACGCGCTTGACCCCGACCATCCGCCGACTACGAACCGCGGCCACCGCATGCCGCCCCCTGGAGCTCCGCCCGGCCGCCAAAAAAACTCCAAACCCTAGCGAAACTTCGCCGGACCACTGCGGCCTCCCCAGAACTCAGAATTTCAATCCGAAGTAAGCATCAGGAAGCTCAGAACCAGTACTACGTATTTAGGGTCTTCATTCGACGATCAAACAACAATTTGACGAAAGTTTATGAATTCAAAGGAGGTGCAGTAAATTAAAAACGAAATGCATGATCCTACCTCATTGGGTGTAGCCCGGATCTTCGCTGACGGACCGCCGGAGTTACCGTGCCTCGCCGGAGCTGCCTCGCCGGAGTGGAGGAGGAGAGGTAGGGGGATATCGCCTACCACTGTCTAGGCGAATAAGAAGAAGAAGAGGCAGGGAGGGGGTGTGTTTAAGTAGAAAGAACTGAAACCCCCCGCCCGACACGCCCCCAACTCCGCTCCCGACGCAGAAAAAAAAAGGAGGGTGCCCCTGGGGTAAACATGACCTCCCGAGCACAACGGCAGTCTCAAAATTTTAATCTGAGACCCCTTTCAAAAGTTATTAAACTCAACGCCCGAGGCCGCCAAATTACAAAAACGCCCCTGGGGCCATTTTTCACTAACGGCCTGCACCCACAAAACTTATACCCCTCCTAGGTTAAACGACACGTTCTAGACTCAACGGTGCCCACAGTTTTCTATTCCGAGCCACCATTTATGAGATTCTTGAGTTAATCTATTAAACGAATAAATTAATTATTTAATTTATCTGTTCCACGCTCCGATAGCGAGCGAGGGGTCTAAATGTCCCGCACCGACATGTTTTATGTCATTCCTAGGGTAAAAACCCCATTCTGAACCCATCCATTCACTCGGATCTCTGATCTGAAGCACCGTTTAGGAGTTATCCCTTTAATTTGGCGTTACCAGTGTGAACGCACTGAAAATTTAATTCCGGCCACATCGGGGCTCTGAATCACACTTCGCCTAAAGTCACTGCTCTGGAATAATATCAAGAATATTCCAAAGTGTTCCTCAGCAAAAACCGGGTTCTTTTATCATTCTCTTCTTCAAGATTTTCCTTCCCGAAAAGCAAAACCAGGGAACAACTCAGGGTACTAAGCCCGCATCTGGCTCCCCCGTACCAAGAAGAACTCAAGCACAGTTCTGCACCACCGCACACATACCAAAGGATATGATCTATTCACTTGAGGTATGCCCTCACCGATGACGCGCATAAGAGTATGCATACATCTTCTCGGGTAAGTCACGTGGAAGACGTCGGGCACCTACTCTAGACTTTGGGGTTATGGCAAGGCGGTAGGGAACCTCTCCATCCCTTATCACAGTCTCACAAGGCCTGAAGGACCTCGGGGGTAGCTCACCTCCTCGATCAAACCACTATGTCGCACACTGTGAATGGAATCACCACTTTGACCTAGGGCACGACCCGGTGATTCCCTCCTTCAGAATATCCATATGGTAAAACAACCAAGGATATCTGGTCATGAGAGGTTACACAGTCGATGTCTCTCAACCAAAACTCTCTTACACGCTCAGAGAGCGATGGACTAGATGGAATCAGCTAAAGAGGTTAGTTACACACCTTCTTCTCTACCGACACAGGGTTACACCGACGCCCAGCGTCACCCCGGTAACAACTCGAACATGGAGCATGGAGACAAAGTATTTTAGGAAAAGAGTCTAACAATTCTACTGCAATAAGTAGAAGAGCTGTAGAGCGTACCTCTTATCACCTCAGGCTCTGCAGTATCGTAGACATCCAAAGCTTGCGGGTGTTCGCGGTCCCAACTTTTAGCTCCCGGAGCCTAAAGTGGACCGCCTAGTGGTGATGGAAAGACCTCATAAGGTCGTCCCCGACTACCAGATCCTCCCGTTCCACTTCTAGAACCACCACTCAGGGTACTACTCTGATCACAGTGTTGCCTCTGTCATAGTGGTGCACCTGCTGCCTGCCCGAAACTCTCTGCATGCCTTGTCGGGCAGTCCCGCGCCAGGTAACCTTGATCATCACAAACATAACAACGACTCTCTCCAGGCCGCACTGGTTCCATCCAGCGCCACTGTGGTGTACGACCACACCCTGAGTCCGGTTGTCAGAAAGCCACCTGCGTAGAGGTTCTACTTGACGATGACCGCCAGCTGCGGCAGACGTCTCGGCACCAACGTGCCTGCCCCCACAAACTCTAGAATGTGACAGGAATCTCTCTGTCACCAGCGCCTGCTATAGAACCCCATAATAAGTGGGAATGCCCAAGGTTACTATGACAGCACAAATCTCTTGGTGGAGACCCTGCTCAAACTTCCGCGCTCGGATGTTATCGTCATGGACCAAGTCTGGGTAAAAGTGTGCATCGTCTGCGAAACTATCCACGTACTCGTCCATAGTCATTCCTCCCTGCTGAAATAGCCTGAGCTCCTAAATCCAAATAGTGCGCAAGAAGGAGGGGAAAAACTCCTCATGGAACAAAAACTGACAGTCTCCCCACGAAAACGACGACTCGTCAAGAAACTGAGTCACCAGACACCACCGAGGCCATGCTGCTCTACGAAAAAGGTTGTCTTCCAAAGCCACTATAAGATCTGTCAGCTTCTTCAAAAGATTGAAAAGGAAAACCAGTATCTCTAGCCAAACCTCTGATGCATGGGGGTCTGGATCACCACTGAACCTCAGCAGTCTCTGTCGCTAGAACTCGCGGAGCACGCTCTACCTGCGCTCAAACTCAGCATGCTTTGCTGAAGCTGTCTACTATTCAATAGGTGGGGGTGCTGCTACCATCCCACCTAGAGAAAGGGGCTCGCATGATCGGTCATGGACTGTGGCCTCATAGTTCACAGGGTCATTGTCAAGAACCAATGCTGGTATCCTAGCTGGCTGTCTTCACGGAGACATCCTGAATATTATCAAGGAGTGTCGTGGTCAGATTAGCTTATATGTATATAACAACAACAACAACGATGGGGAGCTGACTCAAAAAGGATAGTCAAGACTAAATCCTATGTGATGCACAAACCAATTTTTCCCCACAACAAGTGTCTCAACATGCCGAGTTGATAAGCGGGTTATAAATGTCCTAGTGAATGGATACGTCGGCTGCTACACCAGCACTGGACACCGTGGCCTGAGAGTCGCTCTCGAGACACGTTAACACTGTTTCCCTAATCTCAACCAATTCCATTTATTTTAGGTTTGTCTGAACAACGTCCCAAGGAACGAACCACCTCTGATACAACTTTGTCACGACCCAACCCTACCCGGGCTCGAGCATCAACTGCCCCAAGCCCGCCTCCATAGGCCAGGGGCTGGCGACAAGCACCGAAGGCTAAACAACTCAGGGTGGCCTTTGCCTGAGTACCTGTACACTCACACATGCAGGACACTGAATGAAAAAGTGCAGAGTAAAAGAAAATACATGTAAAGAAAAGGGAAACTAGTATAAATAAACCACAAAGTGCATCAACCTCTAAACGTACAATGTAAAAGCTGAAGGTACACTGAAAATAAAAGGGAAAAAACACGTGAAAAATCAGAAATGTGCCACAAACCAAAAATAGGTAAACAAAAGGAAAATAGGTGGAAGGGTCCCCCGCCTGGAACCCGACTATGACCACCGCACGCGGTCCAAGCTCCCAAACTCCTAAGCTCCACTGAAGTCATGACCAAACTAACTGTTGTCTGTAAGGGCACACCAAGTGCTGGAAAATCCCAAGCAGGGCTAAGTATAAAAATACTTAGTAGGATACCCCGAAGACTTGAGGGAGAAACAAAGGAGGTACCGAAGGGTGAACAGTAGATCGAAAAGGAGTGTTTCCGACGCTTTCGCTGGGGCGCGCACCCATCCGTCCGTGGGGGAGGACGCGCGGCGCTTTGTTGCCCTGCATTCCCGCTTTCCAAAGGCGGGCGACATTTTCTCCTTATTCAGGGACGTCTGCTCCTTGATCGAAACGGGATGATGGGATGTCGGTTCTTCCTTATGTGGATTCCTCCTCAGAACTCGTCACCTAGTCCGGGTCTCCCTCATAGATTTAATACGTATTTCATGAAACTCTTCCCAGTGCCATGTTTCCATGGATGCCGGTTAATTACACTGCTTCTGTCGGGACATTCCAAAGGGTCCGGTCAGGGCAGCAACCTTCAGTCGGGGGAGTAGTCACGTTGAGGCATCAGTAGCATGTCTGGATGCTGGGGAACCTGGCATGTTTGTCTGTTATCCCTGATCACAAGGCTTCTCAAGGGCGTGGAAGCCCGAGGAATCCCACATCGAATGCGGGGAATTATATTCCATAGGCACATATCTGAGGTTTTCCTCAACTTCCCGTGTTTAACATAGGGTATGCCGCGAGTTTAACGTCTAGAAGAGATGGATCAACCCAACCAGAGAATTATCTAGGATAGATCGGATTGAGGGATTCTCCTTGAAGGGATGTCGATACTGGGGCCAGCCCATGGGCGGATGTGAAGAAGAGCGTACCGACATGGTTTCACGGAGATATGATGGTCCGAGTGAGAATCAGGATGGGCTGTAGGTGGATGAATGAAGTAGAGGGGGAATGAAATGGGACCATCGCAGGGGGCAACAATGAAGTTGGGATTGAATCTTGAAGAGGCTTCCTACGTATCCCTGTGGCAGGGAATCAAAGTCCGCATAGTTCGGGATGGTGCCGGTAAATCGACGTGAAGGTGGACCTTAGCCCGATGAATGTCATCGGTGAACCAACGTGAAGGTGGACCTTGGTCCGACGGGCATCGTCATCATGCTGAAGTGAGGGTGGACCTTGGTCTGATGAGTGGTGGGCTTGATCCTCTGGAAGGCTTCCTACGTACCATGCCTTGACATGGATCAAAGACCCCATAGTTCAAAGGGTTTCATTGATGAACCGACGTGAAAGTAGACCCGTGTGTCCACTAGTGGTGGGCTTGAACCTGGGGAAGGTTTCCTACGTACCATGCTTTGACATGGATCAAAGTCCTCATAGTTCAAAGGATTGATGGAATACAGTTTAACGTCGTGAGGGATGGTAGTGAACCCAGACGTGAATAAACGACGGGCGGTGGGTGCCGGCGAACCAACGTAAATGAGAGACCTTGGTCCAATGGGGGGTGGTGGGTTGGCACACCGACAAGAAGACGGTTTGGGCCAATGATTGTTGGGCTTGAACCTCAGGGAGGCTTCCTACGTACCATGCCTTGACACGGATCAAAGTCCTCGTAGTTCGGATTGGGGAATGCAGTTTAACGTCATGCGGGACAGGGGTGAACCAATGTGAATGAGGTCGGAACGACCAGATGGTGGGTTTGAACCTCGTGGAGACTTCCTACATACCACGCCTTGACATGGATCAAAGACCTCGTAGTTCAAATGGGGCTTTGTCGGTGAACCGATGTGAAAGTGGACCTTGGTCCAATGGGTGGTGGGCTTGAACCTCTGGAAGGCTTCCTATGTACCATGCTTTGACATGGATAAAAGAACTCGTAGTTCAGGTGGGAATGGGTGTGTAGTTTAATGTCAAGCAGGGCAAAGGGAGGGGCATAAAATTTAACGTCATGCTGGATGTGGGAGAAACTCGACGTGAATGAACGACCGAGCAATGTGTCTTGAACCTCATAGAGGCTTCCTACGTACCATGCCTTGACATGGATCAAATTCCTCGTAGTTCACTGGGGGTTGAGGTCAGGGTCGGTGCTCACTCTAAGCCCACGCGAGTCATGCTCGGTGTGAGAAACAAGAGGTTGCAAGGACCTGACGATCACGTCGCGAAGGGTGCGTCCGTTAGAAGCGAAGAGGGGCTTACACGTTAGGCGGCCCATGGTGCTGGGACTTACTCCAGGATGGAGGCCCTTGGTGCGAAAAAGCGCGGGAAAGATGGACCTTGGTCCAATGATGGGAGGTGCCTCGTTCCCTATCACGCCCTCCACTAACCTTGGTAGTGGGGAAGTACGGAGATGTAGAGGTGCATCCATCTGTTGGGGAACTAGGGTCACCCTTCTCCTATGAACATACACCACTCCGATAAGGAGGATATCATCCCTTGTGGATGGGTGATTCCATTCCCATGGAGACGAGTGGTGTAAAAACTGTTCGACCTGGGGGGACCCTTCGTGAGGGAGATGAGGTCGGATCACAGTTTAACGTCATGTGTTGAGGACGTGGTGCTTGGAAGTTTAACGTCCTGCAGCTCGGACGAGGTGGGTTCACTCCACACCCCTAGGACTTACATAACTGGTACCCTCTGGTCCTTGGGGGAGGGAAGGTACCAGTAAGGCCAGGGTTAAGGGGGGTTGTGGAACGAACCATCGAGGGGTCCACGTTAGCGTGGCTATGCGAAGAAGCAATAGCCGTTAGCGTGCCTATGCGAAGAAGCATTAGGCGAAGCAAAGCTACGGGTGGTATTGTCCATGGGACTTTGAAATCACATCGTGCAAACCTGGAGAGTCGCACGAGAAGAGGAATTGCTAAGCAAAGGAGTGTGCTTCGCGAAGTGGAGTGCCTTGGCCTTATCATGGAGCATAGGTGTGATTGGAAGGTGCTTCGCGAAGTGGAACAATGTTCGCGGAGCACTACCTCACGAAGAAGGGGTGCCTCGCGAAGCATTGTCCTGCGAAGCAGTGTGCTTCGTGATGTGTAGCGATCCTGCCTTAGCATAGGGATCACTAGCATGGGTTGGGTGTTTCGCGAAGCATAAACGCTCCGCGGCTGCCCGGGTTCCCTTGGGAATCCCCTTCCTTCATGAATTCCCTTGAGCTTCGCGAAGGGCATCCCTCTCAGAAGAGGGGCTCAAAATGAGACAATGCAGAGGAATCTCGCGAAGTAGAAGTACCTCGCGGAGCTCATGATTCCCGGGGTAAAGAGTTCTTCGCGATTCGGGAGAGGAGAAGCCGAAAGGTTGGATTGTCCATCCTGGGACTCAGGGGGAGTCCAGTATTTATAGGCTAGGGGCGCCGCGAAGCAGAACTCGCGCGCCGCCTTTAGTGCTTTGCGGTGCGCTCGCGAATTTCAACGTCGTTCGCGGAGGGTACCGCCTCTGGAGCTTCGCGGCGGCTCACGAACGTCAAATGCGTTCGCGGAGGATTACCGCCTCTAGAGCTTCGCGACGGGCTCGCGAATGTCAAATGCGTTCGCGGAGGATTACCACCTCTGGAGCTTCGCGGTGGGCTCGCGAACGTCAAATGCTTTCACGGAGGATTACCGCCTATGGAGCTTCGCGAGGCCGCGATGGTTGGGGCGCTTCGCGGCAGGGCTTCGCGTGGGTGCTTCGCTTCGGAGCTTCGCGATGCAGCATGCCAGCCTTCTTTTTCGTTCCTTTCTATCGGGCCATATTTTGGCGCCAAAAAATGCCCCCCCTCAGACTTGGAGCCGCGGCAGGAGAAGGGTCGAAGTCTGAGGGAAACTCTCCAAAATTGTCGGTGGTTCGCGATGCGGCTACGCGAAGGGGCCCCGCGGTGCTCACCGGGGCCACCGATCCGGGCGCGCCGTGATGCTCCGCACGGGTGAGGTGCGCTGCGATGCTCCGGGGTCGCCGCCTATAAATAGGGGGTTCGACCTATTTTTTCTTCATGTGCCTTCCTTGTCTTTTTGTGATATCGACTTCGCGAGGCTCCACGTACTCCGCGACTGCCCTCCGCGAATCGAGCTTCACGGAGAACCGAGGGTCTCCGACTCCGCGTCCGCGCCAAGCAAGACTCTGTTTGTTGGCCTTGGCCAGACATCGCGGCTTGGTCTCGTGACTGATCTTCGCAATCAGGCTTCGCGATTCAGTTTCACGGTCGAGCTTCACGATTCAGCTGAAAAAATTCTTTTCTGAGGGCCAGAGTTAAAATGGCCCATCAAGAGGCTGTATTGGGGGTGCTTGCAGATGCTGCTCGTCGGGATGAGATGGCCAACTGTCCAGGCATGGGGGAGATGGTCCGAAGCCACTCGGACCACACTTCTTTGACAGATCTGCTTTCGGAGGGTCAGAAGAATTATCTGCAATGCAAGAAACTACCATTGTACGGCTTCGGGCTAAGGGATGACGTTTTTATCCCTGAGGCGAGTAGGGACGAACTAGCTTGCTAGTTTAGGAGCATACCATGCCAGCACCAATGGTTCAGGGCTGCCGATGGTCACGCACAAGAGAACATCACACCCGTTACCGCGGACTGTCTCTACAACCATGTGAACGAAATTGACGGGAAGCCACTGCAGCTGGAGACTTCCCCTCCCCTCTACTGTACCATGCTGAAGGCAGCTTTGCAGGATTCGAAGAAGGGATAGTCCGATGAGTGGGACCTGCGCTAGGGCGGCAACTTTACTGATGACTGGGCCTGGGCCTACTGGGTAGGCGCCTCATGCGAGGAGTTTGGGGCCGAGCTGAGGAGAGTGGGGTTGTATGAGGCGGCATGGGCCTCCCAATTCCACATTTACCAACCGAAGCAGCTAATGCCAGAATTGCTGAGTAGATGGTCATCTAGGACCAACAGTTTTCACCTGCATCACGGGGAGGTGGGTATCAGCCTGTGGGATGTCCAACAAATTTCTGGGTTCCGACCTTGGGGGCCATGTATGACGAATTCCTCCCCGTCGTCAGCGCGTGGGGGGATACGGAGCAAATGACGCGACTGGCGTCGGCGCTGATGGCACTTGTCCCCAGAGAGGACAAGGAAGCAGTGAGGGATGTCCATTTTAGAAGATGGTTTAAATGCTTCCTGAATTTCCCAGAGAATCTAGAGTTCCCTCCAAGGCATCGAACATGTCCAAGGGCGGCCCAACGGGGCAAGGGGCACTCGTATTGGCGGGTCTTGGAGGACAGCCAATGGAAGACTTGGGGTTTCAGTGTCAGCACTGAACAACAGCCAATAGTTAGGCTAGCGGCGTTCATCACGGCTCTCATCTGTGGTTGGATCCTTCCGGTGAGAGATACAAGCATGGGGGTACGACCCAGCTCGTTTATCATGGCGTCGATCTTGGCCATGGGTCAGCGGATCAACCTGTGGATTCCGATGCTCACCAAACTGTACAGAATGTTGCGGCATATTAGCGAGGGCAAGAAACCGCCAAGGATGTGCGGGCCCTTACACCTCCTGTATGGGTGGATCGCAGCGCATATCAGGGGGATGTACGAGTATCCAAACCCCATTTCTCCGCCGGGATCGAACTTCCGCCCCTCCATCCTGAACACGGTTGGGAGCTTCCCATTCAAACTGACCGTCCCGATGGTGCTGAATCGGGTGTGGAGGGAGGATGAGTTCAACTTCCACCCCTTCCCATTGCCGATGGGGATTCTTACTGATGACGGATGGGGAACGGAAGAACATAGGGCTTACCTCCTGGCCTTCCGAGGTGGAGTTTTGGTGGCATGAATAGATCGTGAGCCGCTCTGTGAACCGTACACCCCGCATCGGTTTGCGAGGCAGTTCCGGTGCCTCCAGTGGCTGACCCCGTAGGTCTACTGGGAGGTGCTTCACGAGGAGCACCCGTGTGTGATGAGGCAGCTGTGGCTCATGTTCACACGGGAATATGGAAAGATGCGGATTGCATTGCCTCCATCCACCGCCGCTTTCAGATTGGTGAAGGAGTACACCATCAGTTGGGAGGCTGCTTACCCAGGGGAGATGCTGAAGCAACCAACTATCCGGGTCGGTGACGGTGGGCCTCCTCTATCTTGAGGTCGGGGTCGGAGGGCATCTAGGGATGCTCGCGATAGCGGGGCTTCCATGGCAGCGAGACCCGCACCGGCCGAGGGTATGGAAGCAGCGGTGGATCCAGTGATTCCGGAAGAGCAGGGTCATCCGGAGGGGCAGCCACTGAGGGGATTTCGTAGGATATCCACTCAGGCTCCGGGGAAGCGCCTGCGTCATATTGACATGGAAGAGGATGCTATCTTCCCGGAAGCTTGGGACATTTGGGATGTCAACCGGTAATTCCTCAGCCCACCCGAGATATGGGCCCACCTGAATCACCTCGGGATGGAATTACCGGGCATAGGCCCAGTTCGGGCTGGATTCATGGCATCTCCGGAAGAAGCAGCACAGTACCTGGACGAGCTAGAGGATTTTGTCCACTCCAGTGGTGTCCCTCACCCAATGACATACTGGGTGAGGGTACTGTTGAATCAGACGGTCCCCCACAGTTATCGGCTACCGATCTGAGGGAGAGCTTCCCCTTGTTGGAGGAATCAGAGGACTCCTCTCGGAAGGATGAGGCTGGAGGAGGGAGTCCGTTGGAGGAGGGCGAGGTCGGAGACCGAGGCTCAGAATCCGATGATTTCGCGGAGGCTCTCGAGGTAGCATTCCAAACTTCTTTCCCTACGATCTGTTCTTGGGTCACTATGGACTTCTCACCAATGTTTGAGCCATGCAGGAGGAACTTGTTCGCATGCCTCGTTCTCGCTCCTTGGCGGGTGATGACGCGGGACCTTCAGAACCTGCACCTATGGCTGCGTCCAGTTCCACGTCTGGTGGGACCAGAGCACCCGAGGTGTCTCTTCCAGAATCACCAGACCTTCCAACAGTATACGGGGGGCCTTACCTCGGGGTCCCGTCAGTACCGGCTCAAGAGCAGCGCCAGGAGGTTGATCTCCGTAAGTCTCCTCTACCGGTATCCTCGTTTTCACATGTTGACCATGCCAACTAACGTTTGTCCCTCTCTGTCGTACAGTTCTTCGACTGGCGTGGGCCGCTACGACAAGACTGGTCGGGATGTCTGGTGGCGTCCCTCCTAGGGGCATTCAGGTGATGGTGGTGATAGTCCCACCATCTCCTCAAGCTGTGATGCACATCATCACTGGCAGGACCACCAGCAGGGCCGTACTCGAAGTCATTGAGGTGGATTCCAAGGAAGAGGATCAACCGGTCGGTCCCAGTCCTGTCGCGCCTACTTGGGCGCCAGGTGCCGTACGGGATTCAACACTGGATGTTGATCCTGCCAAGGATTTCTTGCGGGCGTACCCGCCGTACGAGCCTGCCAATCACGCAGACTGGGACGAAACGACCTCCGATGTGGAAGACAGCAGCATAGTCCGCCGCCGGTCATGGAAGCTGATCGTGCGCTTTATCAAGGACACCCCCCAAGCACAATGGTTGGCCGAAATGGATAGGCTCTTCTCGCGGTTGCGCGAACTATGCGCTGGGGGAGTGGATGCACAACGTCCTCACGCACTCATTCGAGATCTTATGGCTGAGAAGATCCGGGAGCATGATCGTGGGCTCAGTGTGGGCTAGCAAAAGAGGAAGGAGACCAGTATCAGGAAGCTCCAGGAGGCTGAAGGCGAGGTTCAACAGATGCAGACCCAAGAAGATGAGCTTTCAGCCTCTCTTGATGCACAATATGAGCTGGTCTCACGGTTGAAAGCCCAGCTGGCAGACGCAGAAGAGCATATGAGCCAGACCTCTGGAGAGATGGCTATCGTTCAAGCTGGCGTAGAGAGGGCCAAAGCCAGGACTGACGAACTGTGGCCCGCCGCTGCTGAGGAGGAGCGGGAGCTGATTCAGCGGCAGCAAGCCTTAGATGCCACAAGCCAGCGGGTGGCGGAGCTGCAACGCTCTTTTAACGGGGTCAACCCCTCCATGGGGGGAGTCGACCCTCGAGTATTGTAACAAACCCATAAACCTTTTATTGGTACTTTCGTGCTTCAAATTTTTTTCTTTGTTTTGAATGTTGTAGCGTGCACGATTTCCACTGTTGAATTGCATTGTCACATCCCTACAATGTTTGCGGGATGTTTGGTGACAATTACCCAAGCCCATGTGGGTCGAGCCCAATGTCCAGGATTCGGATTACCAGTCCAAATTTCTGATAGACGGGAGAGGCTTGATCGGAGAAGGAACTTTCAGGATGGTCGAATTACCGTTTCTTCAACGTGCTCTCATGCACGAACGGGGCAACGCCAGGGGCACTGAAATCGGTCCAAACTGATGAAAATGGGAAGTGTGAATCACGATACCCAAGATTCAGAAAACTGTGGGGATGGCGTGACAATAAGGGACAACTGTTAACCTTGGAGGAGAAGCGGTACCCTTACTGCGTTAGCCTGTAATGGGGACAACAAATGAGGGTCGACCGTTGACCATGTTCAAAACACGGGACCATGTCACAAATGTTGTTGATCAATCCTTCGGGACGTTGTCCCATGATAGTTGGCAGACCATAGGTCAAAAATCCATACTGTTAGGGGGTCCTTCCAGACATGACCCGTCTTTCGGAACATTGGCCCAGGACGGTAGGTGAGCCGATGCGGCATGAGACCAGGCCGTTAGGGAGTTCCTTCAGACATGAAAGGGGATGAGGGTCCGAATAAGGGGCACACAAAGTGTGGAATATGGAGTGATGGTTGGTTCGAACAGAATCCATCACTTAGGTAGTTACACCACCGTGGTGCGAGTACGCCAGATGGGCGCATCGGTTTGATCATGGATCATTCCTTCTTTCAGACAGGGCCTCTCTGGAGAGGGGATCTGTCACTTCCCAATGGGATCTTGGGGCATCCTGAACTTGTTCAGGGTAGAACCGTTGCTTAGTGTAATGTGTTGAGGACACATGGACTCCTGTATTTTAACATCATACGATAGGACGTGGAATAAAAGGGAAGATCCCAGGGAGCGTGTGGCGCGGTAGATATGAAACCGACGTGAATGAGGACTTGGAGTCCAAATCATACCACATACCCCCGGAGGAAACTCTTCAGGTTGAGGGACCAAGAGTGAGGATTGGGCTGGGCCCGAAGTAGAGTGGCCGAGCGTTCCTACGTACCCCATGAGGATGGGAATCAAGCCATACGTAGTTCTGGAAGCGCATTTTAACATCATGAATGACGAGGAGCAGCCTGACCATGTTGGTACACATCCTTCCAAAACTACTAAGCCCACGTGAGTCGTGCTCGGTGTGGGAAACAAGCAGTAGTGATAGGAATTTCCCGACACAGAAAGGGGCAGGTTAGGGCAAAGGGACGCTCGGTGATTACTGGCCTAGTGACCCTAACACGATCATTTAGCGCACCTAGATGCGCGAAGAGAAAGATCCGAGTATGATGGAATTGCACTTGAACATGAGAAAGTGGAAACGTGTGAATCATGGAACTCGAGATTCAGATCACGATGAAGGCGGCGTGACGACAGAGGATAATTGTTGACCGTGGCGGAAACCCATCATCCATATCTCGTTAGCCTAGAATGGGGACAGACAAATAAGGGTCGACCGTTGACCATGTTCGAGACACGGGACCTTGTCACAAATGTTGTCAAATATCCGTAGGGACGGTGGCCCGAAACGATTGAAGGGCCCTTAGGTACAGCATTCATGGAGAGCCCTTAATCATAGTATCCATGTTGTCCGGGGGTCCTTTCAGATGTGGAAGAGGATGAGGATCCAAATAGCAAGCTCACGAATCTTGGTCGTGGGACGAAGGGAATGTCCGTATGAAAGTACCACACCTCGGGTTCTTTGTCGAAACACATCTGAATACGACAATGAAACGTATTAGAGAGAGGGAGCAGATTCCTTTCCCTTGGGGAGATCTTAGTTTAGGGTCGTAGAATTCGGACCATGGATGGGAAGATACATAAGAGGCACATGGTGGAGTAACTCAAACACCAGGCGCGAATGGGAATAGGGGGTGTGTGCGGAGCGCTAAACAACCTGACGCGAATTAGGACGTATTCCCATATCACGCCGCCCGCCCCCCTTAGGAGATGTTTTTTTTGGTCAAGGGACCGAAAGCGAAAGTTAGGTTGGGCCCGCAGGGAAGTGCCCGGGCACTCCTACGTATCTCATAGGGATGAGAATCAAGCCTTACGTAGTTCTTGATGGACCATAGACCATAAATGGGTAAAGGTAGAAGGGGACGCATGGCATCAAAACCCGACGTGAATGAGGACGTAGTCCTACACTACGCATTCTCTGGGGAAATGCTTGAGTCGAGGGACCGAACACAAAGGTTAGGCTGGGCCCGTGGGGAAGTGCCCGGACGCTCCTACGTATCTCATAAGGATGCGAATCAAGCCATACGTAGTTCTGAAAGGTGACATGGTAGGATACCAGTGTTAGGGGAAAAGGGGAGTGCGGGCATGGACCTTGCACTAAAAGAAGCAGAATTTGATGTATCTTGTTTGTTCATTAAGGTGAATGGTTTTTTTGTGAAGCGACTGGCCTAGAATAGTAGGCTGTGATGTCACCACAAGGATGAAGCTGCGATGGGCGTTGACAAATGGCATGGCACATGGGCAATACCCAATGTGATGTCCTCTACAACGAGGTCACCACAATGTAGTGCCGTTTTTCGTCGTGCGGCCAGGACGATAATGTCACAGTTTAGGGTCGTATGATAGGACCAAGCATGCATTTTATCTTCCTGCAGTGCAGACGTAGCAGAGACGATGCTAGGCGGGAAATGTGCGCAGTGTTATAAAACACAATTGACAGAGACATGATCCCACATCAAATTGTACGCCATTTGGAGAGTGAAACCTTAGGCCGAGGGGCCTATATAGAGGTAAGAGGTGAAAGCGGGGGAGAGACTTGCTCCCTAAATGGGATGTACCCGAAGACAGGGCGTCCGGGCGGTCCTACGTATCCCATGAGGATGGGAATCAAGCCACGTGTAGTTCTGAATGGATCTTAGTTTAGGGTCTTAGAGCTCGGACCATGGGAGCCCCGAAGGGTGCCATATTGCAGCTTTGTCCCCCTGACATGCAAAGGTGCACTGAGGGCTAGCGGCAAAAGTGTCGAGATTCCACCTGGACATGATGGGGTGGAAAATGATGTGAATCATGCAACCAACATTCGAGGACTGAAGGGGCTGGCGTGACGACAAAGGATTACTGCTGACCATGTTCGCAACACAGCATCCTGTCGCGTTAACCGAAAATGGGGAAAACAAATGAGAATCTACCGCGGACCGTATTCGCAACGTGGGATTTTATCGATTTGTTGTCCAAAACCCTCGGGGGTGTTGGCCCGTAACGGCAGGAGAGCCCTTGGGCATTGTATCCAGGCCATTCTTGGGGGTCCCACCAGGTGTGAAAGTTGATGGAAGCCCGAATGGAGGGGAACACGAAGCTTGACAAGTGGAAGGGACTTGATCAAGTTGAATCTGACACTCTTGGTCCTAGACCAGAGTACTCTTAACACATGGGTGAACCACTGCAAGGGGTCAAGAGACTCAACTTGAGGGTAACCAAGAGATGGTGGGTTCCCGGGGAAAGGGGGCATGGTGCCCAAAACCTTGTATCATACCTACATATCCCCCTCCTTGAGAGGGATAGACCAAGTGGCCTAGGTGACCGGGAGATCAGGAGATCACCAAGAGGTGGGGCTTGACCCAAATCCTAGACACTCAGGTGGTCCTACATATCCCATGAGGATGGGAATCAAGCCACACGTAGTTCTGAAGGGTTCCTTTTAATGTCATGCGGGACAAGGAATAGGAGGGCTAACTCTCAGAGCGGGGTGCACGTGGTGCAGCTATTTCAAACCCGACGTGAATGAGGACATAGTCCTAAACTACGCCATGCGGTCCCGTGGTCGGGGTCCCAATGGCAGGACCTGAGAGGCGAATTAGCTGAACTCAAGCTGGACCCAAAGACAAGGGGTCCGGGCATTCCTACGTATCCTATCAAGATAGGAATCAAGCTGAATGTAGTTCCAAATGAGAATCTTAGTTTATGGTCTTAGAGTTCGGACCGTGGAGGGTGACAACTCCCCGAGTAAGCACAGATGTCAACCCAATCCCTAAGCCCACGTGAGATAAACTCGGTGTGGGAAACAAGGGGGGAAGATCCTTATTGCAATACTTGGGGCATCCATCAAAGGGGAGTCGGCAGAGAGTTCCGAAGGACAACTTTAATGCAGCTTGTTCCCCCAACGCACGGACGTGCATGGAGGAAACGTACCAAGAGTTCCGAGACTCTACTTGGACATGATGAAGTGATGAAGGGTGTGAATTGTGTACCCGATATTTTGGGCTTAATGGGTTGGCGTGGCGATAGAGGAAAACTGTTAACCATGGTGGAAACACAACGTCCATATCCTGTTAGACTGAGGTGGGAACAACAAACGAGCATCGACCGCTGACCATATTCGCAACGCGGGATTTTATCGATTCGCTGTCAGAAGCTGTCTGGGGCGTTGGCCCGTAACGGTAGGAGATCCCTTGGGCATAGTATCCAGGCCATTCTTCGGGGTCCCTCCGGGCATGAAAGTTGATGAAAGCCCTGATGCAGGGATACACAAATCCTAGAAAGTGGGTGCAGACGTGTCCGAGTAAAGCTTGGCGTTCCAGGTAATAAACCAGAGTACTCTTAAGCACATTTGTGAACCGCCGAAAAGGGATCGACGAAACAGCTCATTAGGGGGGGGGGGCACATGGCATGGTCATTACGGGACCGACGTGAATGAGGACATAGTCCCACACCACACCATATAATCCTCTCATGGAGGAAGGATAGGCCAAGGGGCCAAGATGGGATGAAGATTCCCGAGAGATGGGGCTGGACCCGAATCCTGGACATTCAGGTGGTCCTATGTATCCCATGTGGATGGGAATCAAGACACCCATAGTTTTCCAAATGCATTTTAACGTCATATGGGACGAGAAGGGGAGTAATATACCCCTAAACAAGGGAGGTATACGGTATGGAGAAGAAGCTGATGTGAATGAGGACGTAGTCCCACACCACACCGTACACTCCTATAAGAGAGGACCTGGGTCGTGGCCCGGAAAGGCCAAGGGGCCTGATGGTTAGGAATTGGTCAGGAAGGCCTGACCTGCTTGTAGTTTAACGTCTTGCAGTGAGGACGAGGGTCGGGGACCCGAGGAGGCCAAGGGGCCTGAGGCTGGGCCTCGTAAGGGGAGGCGTACGGCATGGTACATGATCCTGACGTGAATGAGGACGTAGTCCCACACCACACCGTACACTCTGGGTAAGAAGTTGGGCGAAGGGGCCCAAGAAGTCCAGGGGGCCTAAGGACAAGCACCGGTCAGGAAGGCCTGATGGGTCTGCAGTTTAACGTCTTACATGATGACGGGGGTCGGGGACCCGAGGAGGCCAAGGGGCCTGAGGCTGGGCCTCGTAAGGGGAGGCGTACGGCATGGTACATTATCCCGACGTGAATGAGGACGTAGTCCCACACCACACCGTACACCCCTATAAGAGAGGACTTGGGTCGTGGCCCAGAAAGGCCAAGGGGCCTGATGGTTAGGCATTGGTCCGGAAGGCCTGACCTGCTTGTAGTTTAACGTCTTGCAGTGGCGACGAGGGTCGGGGACACGAGGAGGCTAAGGGGATTGAGGCTGGGCCTCGTAAGGGGAGGCGTACAACAAGGTACATGATCCCGACGTGAATGAGGACGTAGTCCCACACCACACATTACACTCCGAGTAAGAAGTTGGGCAATGGGGCCCGAGAAGGCCAGGGGGCCTAAGGTCAAGCACCGGTCAGGAAGGCCTGACGGGTCTGCAGTTTAACGTCTTACATGAGGACGGGGGTCGGGGACCCGAGGAGGCCAAGGGGCCTGAGGCTGGGCCTCGTAAGGGGAGGCGTACGACATGGTACAAGATCCCGACGTGAATGAGGACGTAGCCCACACCACACCGTACACCCCTATGAGAGATCGGGGCCGTGGGCCCGATCGCTAGCACCACCCGGGGGGGGAAGTTTGTCACCTCGGGATGGGGCAGAATGAATCACTGCACTCGATGTCTGGGACATCTCGGGGTGGACCCGAAGATCCAGGACACTGTTGACCATGTTCGAAACACAGCGTTCCTATGGTGACCCATTATGGGAGAAACAAATGAGCGTCGACCGCTGACCAAATTCGCAACGCGAGACTTGTATCAGCTTGTTTCTTGAAAACCCTTAGGGGCATTGGCCCGTATCGGTAGGAGAGCCCTTGGGAATAGTATCCAGGCCGTTCTTGGGGATCCCTCTGGGTGTGAAAAAATGATGGAATCCCAGTCAAAGAGTGGGTGAATCATAGCTGTATCCATCCATGAAAGAGGCAAACATCTCCAGGGGGGATGTGCAGGCGGGTCGAGGCTTGCTTGATGTGAGTCGGGGAAAAAGTGTGCACCCTGCCATTTCTTGACCCGAGGGGTAGATTTTGGCTTTTGGGATAGGCCAATGGATGAAATTTCCGGGAATTCCTACGTATCTCATGAGGATGAGAATCAAGCCATATGTAGTTCTTGAAGGCCATGCAGTTTAGCATCATGCGGTGAGGACGTGGGAGGATAGAAGAACGGGAGTGGGCACATAGTGCAGCCCTTACAATCCTTGTGCGAGCGGGGTTGCATGAATGGGGCCAAGAAAGCCTACTCCCTGCTACACAAAGATCCTTCAAGGAAACTATTCCCAGGGGGAATAGTGGAAGGGAAAAGCATGGGGCTGGGCTCCAGATGAGGCGTTCGAGCGTTCCTATGTATCCCATGAAGATGATAATCAAGCCACACGTAGTTCTAGAAATGCAGTTTAACGTCATGCGGGATGATGAGAAGAATCTCATTTGGGGATATGTACGGTACGACGAGTAATCCGACGTGAATGAGGATGTAATCCTACACTATACCGTACAATCCCGCAAGAGGGTAGATCGGGGAAAACCGGGGGGCCTGGGGCCGGACCGCGGTCAAGAAGACCTGACCAGCTTGCTGTTTAACATCTCACAGCGAAGACGGGGGCCGGGGGCCCGAGGAGGCCAAGGGTCCTGAGGCTGAGCCTCGGTTAGGAAGGCCTGACTGGATTTCAATTTAATGTCTTGCAGTAAGGACGGGGGCCAGGGGCCGGAGGAGGCCAAGGGGCCTGAGGCTGAGCCTCGGTCAGGAAGTCCTGACTGGATTGCAGTTTAACGTCTTGCAGTAAGGACATGGATGCGGTTTAAGGTCGTGCGAGACCATCTTGAAGTTTAGATTCGTGCAGGACTTTACAGTTTAGAGTCATGTTGGACCATAATGTGCAATTTATGGTCATGTGGGACCGTTTCACAGTTTATCATCTTGCAGGACGAAGATGCAGTTTAAGGTCGTGCGGGACCGTTTTGCCGTTTAGGGTCATGCAGGACCATCTTGCAGTTTAGAGTCATGCAGGACTTTACAGTTTAGAGTCATGTTGGACCATAATGTGCAGTTTAAGGTCATGCGGGACCGTTTCACAGTTTATCGTCTTGCAGGACGAAGAGGCAGTTTATGGTCGTGCGAGACCGTTTTGTAGTTTAGGGTCATACAGGACCCTTTTTCCCTAGGCAAAGTATCGTTTGAGGAATTTGGCATTGGTGGGAGGGGTTATACGATCTCCATCTGTGGTCACCAAGGAGTATGCTCTATTGGGGTAAAACTTATGGATGATATAAGGCCCTTCCCATTTGGGTTTTAATTTGGGCGGTTTCCTACCGGGAATCATTGGCGCTCGAAGGGCCAGTACCAGGTCGCCCTGTAGAAAAGAGCAGAGATGAACCTTCTTGTCGAAGGCCCTCGCTATCTTATCCTGATGCCTTTCCAGATTGTGCAGGGCACGAAGCCGGTTCTTGTCCAGTGCTTCTAATTCGGCTAGACGGATCTCGGCTACCTCATCTGATGTCTGGTGGTCATAAACTGCAGTGCGTAACGACGGAAGCTGGATCTCAATGGGTAGGACGGCCTCAGCTCCATACACCAGGGAATATGGGGTGAGCTGGGTAGAGTTGCGAGTCGTCGTCCGGTAAGCCCAGAGGGTGTTGGGGAGCTTGTCCGGCCAACTTTTCTTATTCTGACCAACCATCTTCTGCCGAATGTCAGAGAGGGTCTTGTTGAATGCCTCGGTCTGTCCATTCGCCTGCGCGTGGTAGCGGGAGGTATGGTTCGACTGGATGTCGTACTTGGCGTACAATTTCTTCAATTAAGCTGCTCGGAAGTTGGTGCCGTTATCGGTGAGGATGGCGTGAGGTACCCCAAACCAGTGGATAATGTTGGAGCTCACAAAGTCAACGATGGAACGGGCCTTGAACTCTTTGAGCGGAACTGCCTCTGCCCACTTGGAGAAGAAATCTGTAGCAGTCAGGATGAACCTACACTGGCGGGCTGTTGCTGGTGGATACGGTCCTACTACATCAAGTCCCCATACCGCAGATGGACAAGAGTACTTGGTGGGGTGTAGGGGCTCCGGTGGCCGATGCAAGAAGTTAGCGTGTACTTGGCACACGTGGCATCTCCTGGCGTATCCAATACAATCATGGATCATAGAGGGCAAAAAGTACCCCAATCTCCGGATTTGATGGGACAGCTTCGGCCCAGCATGATGGGCGCCATAGGAACCGGCGTGAACCTCTTGCATAACTTGAGGTATCTCCCCTCCTTGGATACAACGGAGGAGGACACCATCGAAAATCCGCTTATAAAGGATTTGTTCAAGACTGGGGCCACTCTGAAGGGTAAATTGCAGCGCGCGACATCGAATTCGCTCGCGCTTGGCCTGGTCGTCCGGGAGGCGACCATTTTGGAGATACTCGACAAAAGGTGCTCTCCAGTCGGGGGTGGTTTCAACCACTGCGTCTGACAAACCCGGGACCCCTGACATGGAGGGTCCGGCGGTGAGATGACTTACCCGCAGGCCATCATGGTCCTCTTGGGTGATGGGGGAAATGACTCTCCTTTGGGCCACATGTATGATCAAATCATCTTGCTTGGGTTCTGCGAGAGACGCGGCTAAGCCAGCCAGAGCGTCTGCTTGGCCATTCTGCGACTGTGGGATATGGGTAACCTCTGGTCGAGAAGAGAACTGGGCCATTAGGCGGAGGGTGTACTCCAGCAACAGTGCGAGCTCCGACTTCCTGACGATGTAGTCGCCATTAACCTGTTTGATTACCAGCTCGGAATCACCCTTCACATGTAGATGGGGCACATGGATCTCAAGGGCCAACTCGAGGCCGGTGATGAGAGCTTGGTACTTTTCCTCGTTGTTCTTACAGCCTCCTTACAATAGGAATGAGTATGGCAGGATGGCTTGCGCCGGGGTAATGAAGACAATACCCAGGCCCACTCTGTTGAGCTTGGGATCGTTGAGCCTCCTGCCGGTGGGGCTCCGGGAGGCGCCATCAAAATGAATTTTCCAACACGGGACAGCATGATCGACTGAGAGGATCGTCTCATCAGTGAAATCCAGGTCCAGGGATTGATCCGTGGAGGTTGGATGGGCGGCTAAAAAGTCTGCCAATGCCTGTCCCTTAATGGCCTTCTGAGGTACACACCTGATATCAAACTGGTGGAGGATCACTGCCCACCGTGCTAGTCGTCTAGTCAGCATAGGGAGGTTCTGGATGTACTTCAGTGGGTCTACCCGGGAGACCAATTTCACCTCGTGGTGCTGTAGGTAATGTCGCAACTTCTGCATGGTGAAGACTAGCGCAAGGCAGCTCTTTTCGATAGGGGAGTATCTGAACTCCGTATCGAGAATCATGCGGCTGAGATAGTATAGACTATTCTCAGTACCCTCGTTATTCTTTTAGGTGAGCAGCGCACCGAGGGATCTCTCCAGGGGGGTCACATAAAGGACGAGCAGCTTTATGGAGACGGGTGGCATCAAGACCGGAGGTTGGAGCAGATACTGCTTGATTTCCTCGAAGGTGGTCCGACACCCCTCATCCCATTCGTAGACTGCTCCCTTCTTCATGAGCCGAGAAATGGGCTTACACTTGCCGGCCAGATTTGCAATGAATCGGCGTATATAGGATAAGTGGCCTTGAAGGCCTCGAAGCTCTCGAATGTTTCTCAGGGGAGGCATTTGGCTGATGGCCTTGATCTTCTCCGAGTCGAACTCGATACCTCGTTATCTGACAACAAAGAACAGAAACTTCCCAGAGGTGACCCCGAAGGCACACTTCAACGGGTTCATCTTCAGGTGATGGGAACGGAGGAAACCGAACACTTTCTCAAGGTCTTTGAGATGGTCCTGGCGCTGAAATGATTTGACTATGAGGTCATCCACGTAGTATTCCACCAATGTCTCGAGAATTGGCTTGAATATGCGATGCATGGCCCTCTGATAAGTGGCACCTGCATTTTTCAAACCGAATGGCATAACCTGGTAGCAAAAGGTACCTTGGAGAGCTCTGAAGGTAGTGGACTCCTCGTCTTTGGGGGCCATACAGATCTGGTTGTACCCGGAATACCCATCCATAAAAGAGAGGGATTGGAACACGACCGTGGCGTCAATCAACTACTCTGTCACCGGGAGTGGGCAGTCATCCTTTGGGCAGTGGCGATTAAGATCGCGGAAGTCGATGCAAACCCTGATCTGCCCATTCTTCTTCCTGACTAGTACAATGTTGGCAAGCCACTTGGGGTATTGGACCTCCTTGACGAAGTTGGCTTTGATTAGCTTGTCAACTTCGGCCTCAACCATAACACCATGAGAAGGGTGCATCATCCTGGGAGGCTATTTAAACCCACGATGTTTTGTCGGGAGGCCCAAACGGTGAACGGCTACCTGGGGATCTAGCCCTGGCATCTCGTTGTAACTCCAGGAAAACATGTCACGGTGTTGTTTGAGGAAGTCTACGTACTGTTTCCGCTCCTCGGGGGACATGGCTGCACTGATCAATGTGGGTTTCGGATCTGCCTCGCTACCAAGGTTCACCTGTACCAGTTCATCAAACGTGGTAGAGACACCTTCTTCAAAGGCGGGGGGAGCATCCTCTAGGTCTTCCTCCCAATCCTTAGGGGAACTTCCCGTGACAGAATATACTTCTGGGCTATCAAAATCCGTGGGGCAGGTGGTGTCGGCTTGGGCAGCAACGGTCATCACCTCGGGAGACTCGCTCGCCATCGAGACCATAGCAATGAAGGCAGTCGACCCTATCCCATCTGGCCTTCAGCCTAAAGGGCCACGTTTGATGATATCAAAGCAGTGGTGACGTGTCAGCCTGAGTTGGTTAATTCCAGCCCGGCGGAAGAGACACGTATGGCATACCGCCGTTGTCATAAGCTTGACACTCCGGAACCGTACATGGGTAGCAGATTCCGGGATAACCTGAGCCTGGTTGATGTAAGAGTACGAGGTGATTTTCCGCCGTCGCTTGGACACGGGAACATGCCTTCCTTGCATACTCGAAACAACAAAACATTGCCGCATGTCGGGGGTCGTGGCCTCCAACCGGTGGATCGGGAGGATGTAGGTGTCATCCATGCTTACCAAAGGATCACTTGTGACCGGGGCGGGTTCATCCTCACTTACTAGGATTTGCATATCCTTACTTTTGTAATAACCCGCATCTAGATAGCGGGCCTCACAAGAAGCGAATGGGGACGCGTCTCCTTGGAGCACGCCTACTCGACCGTTGAGTGAGTACTTAAGGCACTAGTGATACGACAAATGGACCGATGCATGCATATGGAGCCATGTCCTACCCATCAATTCGTTGTAGGCGGTGTCCTGAGAGACAACCATGAACTCAGTGCTGGCAATTAAGCCACCGAACTGAGTCTTCAGGAGGATATTGCCGACTGGGGTTTGCTCTGTCCTGTCATACCCCTGGATCTTGAGGTCAGAAGGAGTTAAATAACCTTCAGACAGACCCAATTTCCGCAACGTCTGGGTCGGAATTAGATTGATTCCGGAACCCGTGTCAACGAGGCAGCGGCTGACTTACACACCATTGAAGTGGCCAGTGATGTATAGTGGGCGAATGTGACCCTGTATAGGAGGGTCCTCATCTTCACCGGAGAACGAGATAACCGCCTGACATTCGGCGTTTTCTATCATCTTAGTATGGATGGCTTCTGCAGCTGCTACCTCCATCACAAACTGGAGGGGGCTCCTTAGGGCCTCGGCAAGTGCCTCACGCATTTCGGATGACAGGCAAAGGGCCTTGAGGATAGAAATCCTCGCCGGAATGTCGGCCAGGTGCTTCAGGACATCATACTTTCGTGCTAAACGTGACCCTCTGCTTACAGGAGGTCATTCGGTATTTGGAGGCATAGCGAGTCCTGCTGGTTGAACCGGAGATCGACTAGTACTGGTTACATCTTGATGCCTACAAGTAGAAGCCTGGAGAGTAGTTGCCGGACTAGGATCAAACAGCGGAGGCTGGCCTGTAGCCGGGAAATACTGACTGTGATACGAACAAGGCACCTCCCCCCGATCCAGTAGTACGAACGGCGGTGGAGGTAGAGCCGAGGGCGTCAGATGGGGTTGCGCGTGCTGAGATCTACGTTGAGCCTGTTGCCTGGTCTCAGTAGCGTGCACAGCTTGGCCAGATGTGCCTGCTTATGTACCTCGATGACTAGCGCGGTTGCGATTCCGCTGACGTTGACGTCAGCTGGAAATGTTGGGGAGGTTTGCCTGGCGTTCCCCCTCGTCAGGGGTCATATAGGGCTTTACCAGCTCCACGGTATTAACCGAAGCATACCCCTGGCTGTCGCTCGAGGAGTCATCCACCGCTGGGCGTATTCTGGGAGGAATCCCCATTTCAGGGGGCATAAAGTCACCGAGAGTTCGGGATGACGACGACACCGACGGTGCACGTTTCTTCTTCTTACGTCACCACTACTTGCCCTTTTGGGAAGAGGCCGACTGTGAAGATGATGTGGAGGCACTAGCTACTTCTTCTAAAGGTTCCGACTGCTTCAGGCGCGCCCGGATGATACCATGGGAATGGACGACAGTATTTCAAGCCATCCAGTCGTCGTATTTTCGGGATCCGCGGCTGTGGACCTGCTGCCACTCGCCTTCACTGTCGCTGTCGATCTCTGATCCTGCAAAGACACCCGCCACTTGCGCTGGTGCTGGGCCCAACGTGACTATGTTGTTGTTGACCTGGTCTTGAAGCCAGTCTTCAAACACATAACATTGCTTGAGGGTGTGCCCCAGGATCCAATGATAAGGGCAGTAGTTGGGGTGATCAGTGAGATTCACCTCTGCCGACCTTCTGCACTCAGGCAGACGCACAATACCTTGCTCTAGAGCACTTCGGAAGTAGCCAGGGACCTGATTTTCGTTGAACGAATAAGTATGGTACCTTCTTTCTGGATAGGGGGACCTGGGGGCCTGGCCCTACTGAGGGGCCGTAGGGGCCTGCCGAGGAGGCGGTGCCTAATTGTCTCGCCTAGGTGGCGGTGGCGCATTGCGCGGGGGGACCTGTCAGTTCTGAGGCGGTCGCTGCTGGGCAGGAGCCTGTGCTTGAGGTGGAGGACCTCTTCGGGGTTATGGGGGTGGTGCCGCCGGATATAACTCCAGCTGCCTCGGGGCTTCTATTTGGGCCACCGCGGCGGGTACAGCCCTGGCGGTCATCCTGGCCGGGATCATAGGGGCAACAAACGTGCCTGACTGGCCTGTTGCAGGGCGTCCTCAAGGCGTTGAGCCTTATCTAAAAAATCTCTGAACCCTCCAGGGTAGTTCTGGGTAATCAGGAAGGGTACCGGCTCTGTCTTGACGTTCCCCACACACATCGTCAGTAGTTGCTCCGAAGTCAGTTGCATATCGAGGGAATACGTAAGTCCCTTCCACCGGGCGATGAAATCTGCAACCCGCTCATCAGGAATTTGCTTGCACTTGAAGAGGTCTTCAATGCTGGTCTTACGCGTGGTGGAGCTGAACTGGTATAAGAACTGCCAGTGAAGATCCTCCCAACCGGTCACCAATCCGATAGGGAGCTGGCTGTACCAGACAAATGTTGGACCTTCCAATGTTTGTACGAAACATCAGAGCTTGGTGGCTTCTTGCTGAGCCGGAGTACCCAGCATGGGGCCACACCTGGAAGAAAAATGAGCCAAGTGCTGCGGCGGGTCCCCTGTCCCGTTAAAAGGCGAGAAAGTGGGGTTCCCAAAACCCGGAGGTACGGGCATATCATCCACCCACGCGGGATAAGGCTTTCCATCCGGTGGGACCACCACCTGCCGCGTTTCCAACGCTTCGAGGCGGGCTGTGAGTGCCACTATAAGATCATCTGGGTGGGGGTCCCTGTCTTGACGGGGATCCCTAAACACAAGTGCATTGCCAGGTTCTTCAACACGGTAGATGGCTTCGGCCGCTCGTGGGTCAACTGGCTGGACGACCCGCGGGGCGACTGGGGGAACCCGAGCTGGATTCTTCAGATTGCCCTGTCGCTCGGGGGGATTTGGTGAGACGTATCGCGCCCTCTTGCCATACGTTCCGGCTGCTGCCTTGTCTGCGGAAGTAGCATGATCAGGGTTGCCCGGAGGCATCTCACCAGGGAAAAATTGTTCCTTCCCCTGCTGCCCCAGCCTGGGATTACCATAGTCGGGTCGCCGCTCCGCGGCGTGCTCAGCCAAGAGTTCGTCAACCAGCATCTTCTGCTCAGCAAGCAGTTGGCGTAACGTGGCCTTCTCGGGATCTTCGTCCGTTTTTTGCACAGAGGCGGACCGGTCGGAATGCTTGACTGTTCTGACATGCTCCTTACCCTTGCCGGTGTTTCGACCGAGTACCAGTGACTCGGTGGGCACGGGGAGGCCTAGCAGGTTCCTCTACTGACGGGTAACTCTCCCTGATGGGTCCAGCATTGGCGGTATTCCCTCGGGGGGTAAGTCTCCATCAAGGAATTCAAGCTCATCTTCCTTGTCCACGACATTGGCCATGTGGACCGTGACCCCTCTCGAGGGAATGTCCTCGATGTCACATAATGAATCGGGCTGCCGTCGGATAGGGTCGAAGAGGAGAGCGGCATAGTGTCCCTAACCACGGACTTGCACATGGGGGGTGGATTCCCTGACGATTCTGTGGAGTGCTTTAAAAATCTAAATGTATTTTCGTTGAAGGGCGCTCTGGCGGCCTGGCGACTCAGGGTGCTGGGCCACAGGGAGTGCGGCCGCATCGACCAGGCGACACTGCTCGCCGATTTCTTCGAAGTGATCTCGACTTCTGGGGTACACCACCCATTCGTAACGAAGGAGGAAGTGTGTTGCCCATATGGTTCGACAAAATCACCCCACTTCTTCAGGGGTAAGAGACTCCGATACGTGAAAATTCATCGCCGTCGTCGGCCAGATCTTTTCCGGGAATTAATCCAATGCGAGAATACTCTAGAAGCTCCTGGGCTCGGACTCAGGGTTTGGCCCTGCGTTTCCCCACTCGTCAACCGGGGGCAGCTGAGGGACCGGTAGCGGTACCGAGGCGGACCTCTGGGATAGTATGCTCGGTGGTGGAGAATACGGCGAGCGAGCTGACTGGCCGCCGAATTACGGGCCACCCTCCGAAGTGTGAGGTGACCTGGCCACGATGTCACGATACGACGGGCTGATAACAACAGCTTCCGGAACAGGAGCCACGGCTACCGGCGAAAGGTCGTGTCATTGCTCTACAATCGTTGGCCCCCAAAATAACTCTCTGTGATCTCTGGTAGAGGTAGAGGGAACTTCTGGTGACAAAGACGGTGATTGCGTGGTCGAGACCTGTGGAATTCCCAAGATTTCTTCCTCTTGGATGTACCTGCGGAGGGAGATGGGAATCTGGTGGACCTCAAATTCCGGGAGAATGAGGCTAACGCATCTGGTTCCTGCCCCAGTCCTTGATATGAAGGAGCAGGGAGAAGGTTCCATCATGGAGTCGCATTCCGCTTCAGAGTCGGAGAAGCGGGCATGTTTGATCTCCACCCGGGCCTTCCCAGGATTCTTCTTGTGGTGGCGACGACCCGCTCTCCAGCACCGAGGTGGCTCTTCGGGACATGGTTGATCCCTACCAAGCAGTCTCGGGGTGGCGGTGGCACCGTGGCGGAGAGGGCCCCCACTCGAGATAGCCAAGGTGCGAGGGGCGCCAGGGCAAATGTCAAAGGGTACATGGGGAGGACTTCAATGAACAACACCCATGTGGGCAGAGCCTCTGTTGGAATCGGCAGGAGCATGGGGAGGACCTCCATGGTCGATGCGAGCGGAGCGAGGATGACCTTCACTCCTCGAGTTGCTGGGGAGAGGAGGACCTTCGCCGGTCTTAGAGAGGACGTAGGGAGGGCCCCCACGTTGGAGAAGGACCGAATGGACAGTTCCTTCATATCGGCGGTCGGGCAGGAGGATGGACTCCATACCCTGTATAGTGGGCGCGGGAAAGGTTTCCGCGCTGAACATCACTGCCGCGGGGCAGGTCTTCCTTTGGGATGGGGGTAGCGCGAGGCATACCTCCATGAAGAACATTGGAGTGGGGAAGGCCCACGCCCTGTGAAGTAGTGGCACGGGGAGGACCTCCGTACTGGGTGACATCACCGCGGGTTAGTTCGCGGCGATCACCACTTGGGCCTGCAACCCGGAGAGTCAACCCAGCCTGCCCGTGGGGCGGTTGGGGTCTCGATCTTGGTTGGGTGAAGGAGTGCCCCTACTCAGTGTATGCAGGGGTTTCACGATGCACGTCGGCGGTGGCTCGGGCCACTGTAGCTGTCGACGTTGACGCGCTTGGGCGAGCGTCCTCAGCCCGGGCCCGGCGCTGACGTCGGGTCAGGCGAGCTGGTGCAGGTGGTGCAGGGACGTAGCCTGCCTTCTCTTCCTGCGGGGCTGGACGACGGCGCTGATGCGGCTGGGCGGGAGCTCTCGCCTAGAGCCCTTGGGTCGGGACCCTGAGCGGGCTGAGCCGAACGGCGCCCGCCTCTTCAGCGTAAGGCGAGGAGTCATCAAGGCGTTCCGGAGACAGGCTCCCGAAATGGTTGAATTTTGGGGTGGGGAGCAGGGACTCCCTGCGCAGCCTGTTAGGGCGGCGTTGACAGCGGGGCCTGGAGGCCTCCAGGTCTAGGCGGGCCATATCCCTAGTTGGGATGACCCCTTCTTCCTCGTACCTGTGCACAAGGTTGTTGATCACCCTTCGCTGGATGACCTCTGATGGGGAAAGGGGACGTGGGCGCACCGTATTCCACGATATGGCGGCCGTCGTGGCGGTAGCGGCGCTACATGGGGTGGCCGTGGCGGTGATTCCCCTACCCCTGTGTGGGCGAGGAGCGGACGGTGATCGCGTCTCTGTAATAGTAACCTAGTTCCTGAGAAACGAAGGGATCAACTCATCAGTACTGAGAGGAAAAGGATTGATAGCCAGTGCCCCAACGTCCTTCCATTCTCCACCTCTGTAAGAAGGATCCATGCCAACACGCTGCAGAACGGAGTGCCCCACGTTCTACTGCCCCGACTTCCGGTGAGTTTCACGATAGGCCCGTTATTTTCTTGGCGGGACCAGGTGCCAGATATCTGGATCCGGTGACACGTCAATCTACTAGTGTCTCGAACGCTACTAATCTCCATATTGAGGAGAATAATTTCATGTCGGGTTCACCATTTCTGTTTCTGACGCTTTCGCCGGGGCGCGCGCCCATCCGTCCATGGGGGAGGACACGCGGCGCTTTGTTGCCCCGCATTCCCGCTTTCAAAAGGCAGGCGGAATTCGCTCCTTATTCAGGGACGTCTGCTCCTTGATCGAAACGGGATGATGGGATGTCGGTTCTTCCTTTTGTGGATTCCTCCTCAGAACTCGTCACCTAGTCTGGGTCTCCCTCATAGATTTAATACGTAGTTCGTGAAACTCTTCCCAGTGCCATGTTTCCATGGATGCTGGTTAATTACACAGCTTCTTTCGGGACATTCCAAAGGGTCCGGTCAGGGCAGCAACCTTCAGTCGGGGGAGTAGTCACGTTGAGGCATCAGTAGCGTGTCTGGATGCTGGGGATCCTGGAATGTCTGTCTGTTATCCCTGATCACAAGGCTTATCGAGGGAGTGGAAGCCCGAGGCATCCCACATCGAACGCGGGGAATTATATTCCATAGGCACATATCTGAGATTTTCCTCAGCTTCCCGTGTTTAACACAAGGTATGCCGCGAATTTAACGTCTAGAGTAGACGGATCAACCCAACCAGAGCATTATCTAGGATAGATCAGATTGAGGGATTCTCCTTGAAGGGATGTCGATACCGGGGCCAGCCCATCGGCGGCTATGAAGAAGAGTGTACCGACATGGTTTCACCAAGATATGACGGTCCGGGCGAGAATCAGGATGGGCTGTAGGTGGATGAATGAAGTATAGGGGGAATGAAATGGGACCATCGTAGGGGGAGACAGTGAAGTTGGGCTTAAACCTTGAAGAGGCTTCCTACGTATCCCCGTGGCAGGGAATCAAAGTCCACGTAGTTCGGGATGGTGCCGGTAAACCGACGTGAAGGTGGACCTTGGCCCGATGAATGTCGTCGGCGAACCAACGTGAAGGTGGACCTTGGTCCGACGGGAATCTTCAGCGTGCTGACGTGAGGGTGGACCTTGGTCCGATGAGTGGTGGGCTTGAGCCTCTGGAAGGCTTCCTACGTACCATGCCTAGACATGGATCAAAGACCCCGTAGTTCAAAGGGTTTCATCGATGAACCGATGTGAAAGTAGACCCATGGGTCCACTAGTGGTGGGCTTGAACCTTGGGAAGGTTTCCTACATACCATGCCTTGACATGGATCAAAGTCCTCATAGTTCAAAGGATTTATGGAATACAGTTTAACGTCATGCAGGATGGTAGTGAACCCTGACGTGAATAAACGACGGGCGGTGGGTGCCGGCGAACCAACATAAATGAGAGACCTTGGTCCAATGGGAGGTGGGGGGTTGGAACACCGACAAGAAGACGGTTTGGGCCAATGATTGTTGGGCTTGAACCTCAGGGAGGCTTCCTACGTACCATGCCCTGACACGGATCAAATTCCTCATAGTTCGGATTAGGGAATGCAGTTTAACATCATGTGGGACGGGGGTGAACCGAAGTGAATGAGGTCGGAACGACCGGATGGTGGGTTTGAACCTCGTAGAGGCTTTCTACGTAACATGCCTTGACATGGATCAAAGACCTCGTAGTTCGGGTTAGTCACAACGGCTTGCCGTCGGACTGGAATTGCAGTTTAACGTCGTGCTAGACGTAGGTGGAACACGACGTGAATTGGATGGGTGGGCTTGAACCTCATGTAGGCTTCCTACGTACCACGCCTCGACATGGATCAAAGACCTCGTAGTTCAAATGGGGCTTTGTCGGAGAACCGACGTGAAAGTGGACCTTGGTCCAATGGGTGGTGGGCTTGAACCTTTGGAAGGCTTCCTACGTACCATGCCTTGACATGGATCAAAGACCTCGTAGTTCAGGTGGGAATGGGTGTGCAGTTTAATGTCATGCAGGACAAAGTGAGGGGCATACAGTTTAACGTCATGCTGGATGCGGGCGAAACTCGACGTGAATGAACGACCGAGCAATGTGGCTTGAACCTCATAGAGGCTTCCTACGTATCATGCCTTGACATGGATCAAAGTCCTCGTAGTTCGCTGGGGGTGGAGGTCAGGCTCGGTGCTCACTCTAAGCCCACGTGAGTCAGGCTCGGTGTGAGAAACAAGAGGTTGCATGGACCTGATGATCACATCACGAAGGGTGCATCCGTGAGAAGCGAAGAGGGGCTTACGCGTTAGGCGGCCCATGGTGCTGGGACTTACTCCAGGATGGAGGCCCTTGGTGCGACAAAGCGCGGGAAAGATGGACCTTGGTCCAATTATGGGAGGTGCCTCGTTCCCTATCACTCCATCCACTGACCTTGGTAGTGGGGAAGTACGGAGATGCAGAGGTGCAGCCATCCGTTGGGGAACTAGGGTCACCCTTCTCCTACGAACATAGGCCACTTCGATAAGGAGGATATCATCCCTTGTGGATTGGTGATTCCATTCCCATGGAGACGAGTGGTGTAAAAAATGTTCGACCTGGGGGGACCCTTCATGAGGGAGACGAGGTCGGATCACAGTTTAACGTCATGTGTTGAGGACGTGGTGCTTGGCAGTTTAAAATCATGCAGCTCGGACGAGGTGGGTTCACTCCACACCCCTAGGACTTACATAACCGGTACCCTCTGGTCCTTGGGGGAGGGAAGGTACCAGTAAGGCCATGGTTAAGGGGGGTTGTGGAATGAACCATCGAGGGGTCCACGTTAGCGTGGCTATGCGAAGAAGCAATAGCCGTTAGCGTGCCTATGCGAAGAAGCATTAGGCGAAGCAACGCTACGGGTGGTATTGTCCATGGGACTTTGAAATCACATTGTGGAAACCTGGAGGGTCGCACGAGAAGATGAATTTCTAAGCAAAGGAGTGTGCTTCGCAAAGTGGAGTGCCTTGGCCTTAGCATGGGGCATAAGTGTGAGTGGAAGGTGCTTCGCGAAGTGGAACAGTGTTCGCGGAGCACTACCTCGCGAAGCAGGGTCCTACGAAGCAGTGTGCTTCGCGATGTGTAGCGATCCTGCATTAGCATAGGGATCACTAGCATGGGTTGGGTGTTTCGAGAAGCATAAATGCTCTGCGGCTTCCCGGGTTCCCTTGGGGATCCCCTTCCTTCGCGAATTCCCTTGAGCTTCGTGAAGGGCACCCCTCTCGGAAGAGGGGCTCAAAACGAGACAATGCAGAGGCGTCTCGCGAAGTAGAAGTACCTCGCGGAGCTCATGATTCCCGGGGCAAAGAGTGCTTCTCGATTCGGGAGAGGAGAAGCCGAAAGGTCAGATTTTCCATCCCAGGACTCAGGGGGAGCCTAGTATTTATAGGCAAGGGGTGCCGCGAAGAAGAACTCGTGTGCCGCCTCCGGTGCTTCGTGGCGCGCTCGCGAATGTCAATGTCGTCCGCCGAGGGTACTGCCTCTGGAGCTTCGCGGTGGGCTCGCGAAAGCCAAATGTGTTCGCGGAGGATTACCGCCTCTAGAGCTTCGCGGCGGGCTCGCGAACGTCAAATGCTTTCGCGGAGGATTACCGCCTCTGGAGCTTCATGAGGCCGCGATGGTCGTGGCGCTTCCCAGCGGGGCTTCACGTGGGTGTTTCACGTCGGAGCTTCGCGAGGCAGCGCGCCAGCCATCTTTTTCGTTCCTTTCTTTCGGGCCATATTTTGGCGCCAACAAGGAGAAGTAAAGGAATTCAATAAGGAGTGCAGTAAAGAGTACAGTATAGAGTCCAGCTCAACCCGACAAGAGAAAAGAAGCTAGACTCATCCAGACACAATGAGCTGGAAACGGTGAGAAGATGAACTTCCTGTTGAGTCTTCGCTATCTATAGCAGGAGATTAGACTCATCCAACCACAAGAATCTAGACACAGAAAGCACGGGGCCTACCCCGCACGTCTTCCCCTCTCCTTGATGGAGAGTAACCAAGCCGAATAAGTGGGTACTGGAACAAGGTATATACGTATACATATGCTCAATCAAGAAGCCCAAACAAGATCGTAAGGGGATCTCCATCCTGTAGCTCAGCCCAAGAAAGTGAGTTGCCAATAATTTTAGAAGTAAACACCATCGATTCCCAGTATCCTGAACATCTGCCCTGAACTGCAAGTCAAGGGTCTCAAATCAACGCACCTCGAAACTATCAGCTTTGGGCGACACTGACTTGCCTGCACGGTTTTACGTCGTGTCTCAAGGACATGTCTTTGTGGGGGAAAACGCTCCTCGTACTTGAGAGTTCTGGGGGGAATGTCAAACCACAACTCGTCACTAACCCACAGTCGAAAGGTCTGCTCAATGTCAAAGCTGTCACATCACTGACCCGTACAAACGAGGGCCTCGCTCCAGTAGTCACGGAGTAAAGCCATATACTAGCCTAGTAGAAAGGATTGAGTCTGAAATGTCAACGGGTGACCCACTCCCTATCCCTGCTGGAGGGTGAACCCTAACAAGATATAGGGTGACCCACTACCCCACCCTACTGGAGGGTCAACCCTAACAATATATCGGGTGACCCACTGCCCAGCCCTGCTAGAGGGTAAACCCTAATACATCCTCAGGCGACCCACTGCCCAGCCCTGCAGGAGGGTAGACCTGGAATAAGTCGACAGGCGACCCACTGCCCAGCCTTGCTGGAGGGTAGACCCGGAACTAGATGGCGGGTGACCCACTGCTCATCCCTGCTGGAGGGTAGAACCTAAGGGGTTGTCGGGTGACCCACTGCCCAGTCTCTGCTAGAGGGTAGACCCTATGAGTGTTGGGTGACCCACTGCCCAGTCTCAACTGGAGGGTATACCATAAATGTCAGTGGGCAACCCACTGCCCAGTCTCTACTGGATGGTAAACCCAAAGAAGATGATGAGCAACCCACTGCCCAATCTCTACTAGAGGGTAAACCCGAAACTGCTCTGGCCATCCTTACTAGATGGTACAACACTGGCCAACAGAACATGGAGTGGGTATCGTGCAACCACCCAACTCCAGAACAAAACCAGGGGAAACCACTCAACCATGCTGATCTAATCCATCATGAACAGGAGGACCCTCTATGTCGCGAGAGGTCAAAGGTACTCAAAGAAGAACACGACATGCACATGGGGCCCACACGACGTGTGGCTCCAATCCAACTCCAACCAAGCACACAAATTTTCTCAGGTATAAACAACCACAAGTACCTCCAAACATTCTCACATACTCCCAGAGTATGCCACGTCTCCAGCCCAAAGGCTGACATGAAAAAGGCCCCCAATGTCAACGCGAAGGCGTAATCGTATCAACTCCAACTTGCCACCTCAACGACTGAGGCACGGCCAACCACAACTCTTCAATAATTACTTCACTCACACGGGAGTGCACGTGATCTCACGCCAAGGGTTCGCTTCCGAACACAGCCAGAAGAACCAATACCGGAGCACATCTCATATTTCCACATTTAATAAGATCATGTCAGAGGCTCCGCTGGACTAAAAAGATTACACCATTGTAATCCTCATGAAAAAAAGCGAGATAGACTACTTACTCACCCGAAATGGTCAAACGGTGAAAACGGTACTTTTCACCGTAACCAACCGTGTGGGGCCAACCCCAAGATCCCGAAATTGAACAAACGGAGCACACCGCTACGATCCCCTCAGAAAAGAAAATGGGATTGGATACTCAATCGCCCAAAATGGACACCCGGTGAAAAAGGTACTTTTCACCATAGCCAGGTCGGGTGGGACCCACACCACGTCCCCGAAAAAGGTCGGGCTAACTGCGCCATCGCAATTCTCTCAGAAAAACACGTCAAATTGACAGATTACTTGCATGGAACAGATGTCCAGAGAAAAAGGTGAGTTCCAACATAACAAACATGAGCGGTGCTGCGTGGGACCCGCATCCCTGTCCTGAAGCACAACGAACATATCACACCTTTTCGATCCTCTCGAATAAGTACACAAGATGGATATTCACTTTTCTAAAATGGTCGCTCGGTGATAGAGATGAAAAAACACCATCAACACCCAAACGGACCTCAGGGGGACCTCACCATCGTGCAGAATTAGAGCGGGCAAATTGCGACATTGCAATCCCCTCAGAAAAACATCCAGAATTAATAGCTCGCACGCCCCGAACGGACGCCCGATGAGAAATTCGCTAAATACTACCCGCAACTCAAAAGACGGTCCATGGGGCCCACACCTCAACTCCGGTTTCGACGCCCAAAACCACCTTGGAAAGCATTTCCCCAACACTAGGGTCCCAACTCCACTGACGGCGCTCAAAACGGACGTCATACGCGTCTGCACCGTCCAAAACAAGATCCCCCAGAAAAACGTCAATTCACATAATGATGTGTTGCGCCTCCGAGGCCCCTCGTTTTGGGAATTAAAAATTCCATAAACTATCTCAAAAGGTCCATCTCATTTCAAGGAGCACATATCCACAAACGGTACACGAATCCGACACTCGGATTGTATGTTATGATGTTTTTAACATCAGCGGACGATGACAGGGGGGGCCCACCACCTTCATGCCGACGGTCCGCGGCTGGGTCGCCCGGACCGCCCGGTCCACCGAGGTCTGCGGTTCACCGCATGAGCTGCACCACGTCAACCCAAAACGACTCATCTGGTCCTTGTTTTCTCCACGAGACCCGCGAGATGCAGGTCTCTATCGGCTGGTCAGGGTCACGACAACCCTGGGTCTTCGCGCCTGCCGCTGACCGGCGAAGCCTGCCATCCCAGCTCCCGGCGTCACCCCGCGTACGCCACTGAAGCTCGATCCCAGCTCACTCTGACACCTGCCGCCACCTGTTGAGGAGCCGGTCGACCACCCGGAAGCCAACCGCACCGACTCCCTCAACCCCAGCCATCTGCCGCCTGCGAGTCGCGCCCACCGCATGCCTCCCCCCGGAGCTCTGCCCGGCCGCCAAAAAAACTCCAAACACCCTCCAAACTTCACCGGACCGCTCTAGACTCCCTGGAACTCGGAATTTCAATCCGAATCAACCATCGAGAAGCTCAGAACTAGTACTACGCATTTAGGGGCTTCGTTCAACAATCAAACAACAATATGATGCGTGTTTATGAATTCAAGGGAGGTGCGGAAAATTAAAAACGAAACGCATGATCCTACCTTGTTGGGAATAGCCCACAGCTTCGCCGACGGACCACAAGAGTTTCCAAGCCTCGCCGGAGTGGAGGAGGAGAGGGAGGGGGTTGTCGCCTGCCGTTGTCCAGTCGAAGAAGAAGAAGAAGAAGAGGGAGGGGGTGTGTTAAGTAGAAAACACTTAAACCCCCCGCCCGGCACGCCCCCGACTCCGCTCCCGACGATGACAAAAAGGAGGGATCCCCTAGGGTATACACGACCTCTTGATCCCAACGGAGGTCTCATAATTTTAATGCGATACCCCTTTCAAAAATTATAAAAATCAACGCCCGAGGCCGCCAAATTACGAAAACACCCCTAGGGCCATTTTTCATTGATGGCCCACGCCCGCAAAACTTATACCCCTCCTAGGGTAAACGGCACGTTCTGTACTCAACAGTGCCCTCAGTTTTCCAATCCGAGCCACCATTTAAGAGATATTTGAGTTAAGCCGTTAAACGAATAAATTAATTATTTAATTAATCTGTTCCACGCTCCGATAGTGAGTGAGGGGTCCAAACACCCCGCGTCCACATGTTTTATGTCGTTCCAAGGGTAAACACCCCATTCCGGACCCATCCGTTGACTCGGATCTTTGATCCGAATCACCGTTTAGGAGTTATCCCTTTTATTTGGCGTTCCCAGTGTGAACGCAGTGAAAATTTAATTCCGGCCACATTGGGGCTCGGAATCGCACGCTGTCTGAAGGCGCTACTCAGGAATAATATGAAGAATATTAAAAAGTCTTCCGCAGAAAAAACTGTGTTCTTACATAACCAATAGAATATCCTAGCTCTTCACTACACCTTTAAATAAGGGATCCCCTACTTATATCTTCCATTTAAATTTTTTTAAATAATTTTTTAAATATATCTCCATGGATATTTTCACGCTATAATTAATAAAATTTTATCTAAGGTAGTTCTGGATAAAAGAATAACATCTATTTAAAATTACATTCCTTAACATCTTTGTTTTTTTACGCGTTTTTTGTTCAATGTAAAATTAATCATAGTGTTTATTTTTCTTTCAAAACCTATGTAAAAACTATTTTGGATTATATTTTTTCTTTATTTATGCTCAAAAAAAATTAGTTGATATATGTAATATCTAGAAAAAATACCTTCCAAAAATTAATGTATTTCATTGGTTTTAAAATTATTCTATTAAACTGATTGTTATGTAGATTTGGTCACTATTATCATGGAAATTTGGTTTTAGAACTAGGAAAACAGTGTGACTGAAAATAACATTATGGAATTTAAATTATAACATCAGTATCTAATTTTTTTTAACATAAATATAGTTATATTAAAATTTGTAAAAAAACAATCGAGTGATCCAACCCAAAAACAGTTGTTAATCAACATTTGAAACAATATTAAAATGGATAATTGGGATAGCAAAATTAATATTTGAGACCTTAGAAAATGGGGTTGTTAGTTAATTTATCTTTTTATAATTTAATAAAATCTTTTAATTGTTTATTTCAAATACATTATAGTTATACATGTAATAGGAGAATAATTTTAAATAATAATTTCATTTAGTTGAGTGGAATATTGAACCATGATAAATAAGGGGAATAATGAAAAAAAATAAATGGAGTGGTATCAATGATGTGAAAATATAAGATATTGTCTGGTGAATTCTAAATAAAAGGATATATTTTTTTAATGGATGTTATTACATTAATAACAATCAAATTGTAGTACTTCAATCCAAAACATGAAGCTTATCATAATTGATGCGTGATTAGGAGATTATTTCCTTGGGGAGTCATGATAATTTCAACAATAGAGAAATCTATTGTTTTCTTTTCCTATAGATTTTGTACATTATTATACGACATAAATTATATTTTAATAAATATAATTAATTTTATGTAATGGGAGAGAAATACATTAATTTTGGTAGACTGATGGGAGTTTAATTATCCAATATATTTTTATTACATTTTAATGTAGATAACCCCTTATCATGACAAAACCTGAGTAATTTAGCTATGTTTTTCACTTTTTGATTATTTTGAATGAAAATGTTAAATGGATTAATAATTTTATTTTAATATTTTTTTTAAAGTATCAATTAATTAAACTTGATGGGTTTTTTAAAGGATTTTATGATATTTTATTATTTTGAGGGGAGTTTTTTGTGTTTAATTGATTTCATCATTATATAAGGAATAATAGTTCTTAATTATATTGATTTTTTTATGAATAGATTAAATTTAGATAATAAATGTTATTTTATAAATAAAAAACAACAATATTGAAATAATATTTTGATATTACATTTTATCTTTTTGGATTCTATTAAATTAATTCACCAATTTGATTATTTTTGGATGGTTTTCTAGTGATCCATAATTGTGGTATATTGGATGTGGAATGAAGTGAGGCACTATAAAGAGAACATTCAATGATGTTATAAATCCTTAAACACATGGTCGATAAACCAACTATATATCCATCCAGTTGTACTCCATGAAGGACTCAACAACCTACCATATTAAAAATGACAATTGACCATACATTTCTAAATAAAATATATATCTACCTTACTTGTAAAAATATTTAGATATATCTTGAAGCTATCATTTGAAGAAATCGAGAGGCTGCATGAGTGAAGCTACCACAATTTGAAATATTACTGGACTTATGAATTCAATCCACCACAAGATGTAAGATGATCTATTGTATAAATATTCACATCCTATAATAAATAAACTTTCAGGTTGTCTCAAGGATCACCAAAATGATTATTTATCTCCAATCTATCATCGATAGTCACTGTAACCCCAAAATAAATGCACCTACCGTATGACCAAAATGTTTTCCCCTAAGATATCACATGTTATTATCCATTTATTTCAATAATAGTTTCATTATATCTCCACTTATGACACATTCAAAAATGATTGTCCATGCATCTGGTTATATTTCAATTCACATTGAACATTCCTATTCCCTATATTCTTATAGACCATATGTAACACACATAAATCTACCATGGGGATTCAAACCTAGAATCCATGGATTGACCAACCATATATATTCATAATATCCACTAATAAAACTGGGGAGAATATGATTTTTGGAACTGATCCGTATGAAAGGTAAATTACACTGATAAAATTTGTGTTATAATAATTATAAACTAATTCAAATCACAATTATAGAATGAACACCATACCAGTTATTAATTTAAGGACAACCTTATCTAGGTTAATGAACAAATATGTTTTGGTTGAATTCATGATCAATTCTTAAAGATGAAGAAGATCCTCGAATGATAGATTTTTTCTCATTAAAGTTATATTTAATGAAGAAGGATGGGGCCTTATTATTATTCCAATGATTTCTAATTGATGTGTTCATAACGTGATCATTGAATTGTCAAATAGATAAAATGTTACTTTTAGACACTAGTGAATCCAATATTTTAGCTCATTCCAAAGAACCCCTTAAAACTATATTTATTAAAAAGATTACACAGACATCCACACATAGTTTAAATCAATTTAAGAATCCTTTGATAATTTCTATCACACTTTATCTGGAATAATACAAAACAAACACCATTTTAGCTTCACTATGTCAAAATATGTTCTCCAATCTCAACGCATAGAACATGGACCTGGAACATTTCTTTCACTATCCAGCATCAACGCGAAAATTATGTTCAATGTTAATAGACCCAAAATACTGAAAGATCCACCATTCAAATTGATTCCACTTTGAATAAGTTCCATCTCTCCATATTATATAATTAACATGTATTTCCATTTTAACTATGCTTGATATAAAACCTTTCTACTTGATAATCCCAATTTTGATTACATGCTCTCTATTAAATCCCATGTATATATATTACTTGGTTCCATATCTTGAATCCCACCTCCAAAACCTTCCAAGCCATATTTAATGGGATAAATCCCAAAACAAATCCCAACACATCTTTGTGAAATCCCCGGAAGAATACATATATTCATCTATACCTCAATAAAGGGAATCATTTCTGCTCATTTTATTCTAAAATATTTTTGTATCTCAGTAATTGGAGGGGAATTTTTAAAAAAAGGAATGATGTTAAAATAGACAAATCATACCACTCAAGAATCACACGATGAAAAATCAAAGTGGTTGGAATTGTGGTATTATATTCATGAAAATTACTAAATATTTAGGATGTGATGGATGTGAGGAGTCTATATGACTCACATTAGATGTAGTGCTACTATATGTGAGGCCTTTGAGTTTCTATATTTAATTAACAACTATTCACTAAATATGGGGATTCTTCTATGATTACATTATTGAGACCCAAGGTACTTACTTTTTTTCATTTATCACCTTTTTTTCGTTATACCATAATATATCCAGTGATGGAAAACTAGAATCTTAGTGGTGAGGATGAGAAGATTCCCCTTTACTGTATTGATAAATTATTTTAGTAAATGAAAATTCTATTCAACATATCATTGAGTATAATTTTAAATACATTTAATATTTAAATATTCCATCAATTCCATGAACTACAATTCTTCTTCACTTTTCCCTAGTTCACATGAAAAGACCACATTGAGACAATTTAAAACTATGATAATATAAAATGTGATAAGCCATGATTTATTTGAGTTATATGATTAATATACAAGGTGATATTAGATATTAAAATGATATTTTCATCCATCTTATTAAGCTTAAATAACTAGGGTTGGGTTTTCAGTTGAGGTTTTATTTAATGAGATATATAATAAAAGAGATAAATGGATTAATTATTTCACATGAATTGTGAGAGATATCCATGTTTAGTCCGCTAAAATTTAAAATGATTCCAAAACAAACATAATTTAATAAAATTTAATTCAATCACTTTTTAAAAAAATCCAACAAATACAAAAATAATAAACTACACCCATAACACTCTCCTCTCCTAAAGCATCCTAATTATAAAAATAAATCATTTAATTTGGGTTACGATTTTGTTTTTTTTTGTCCTTATGAAAGGGGTTATATCAACCAAATTCCATATATGATTGTCTTTAAAACCCAAAAATCATTTAATGCATTTACTCATTTTTATTGGTGAATATGAAAATATATGTGAGATGTTGATTGGGCCCATCATTGCCTCTCACAGGTGATAGATCAATCCACCAAATTTTATTGTGATCTAAGGCTCTAATTTGGTGTAAAGATATAGAAAATATCGTTATGGGGAGTAACATTTTTAAGTGCCTAGTTTTAAAAATCTTATTCTTATATTTTCTCTCTACTAAATTATTTCTCTATATTTGTAATTCATTTGGAATTCACACTATTGTTTTATTTTTTTGGGGGTCGACAAGTGAACACTTTCTAAGTGGTCATAAACGTGCTCTTATAGACCCCTTTTAGGATGCATGAAGATATTTTTATACATGATATAAGTGATGGGAATACACTTGAAAATTCAAACTAAACACACTCTAAGGGTGTAAAGAATAGGTGTTCATTTCATAGATTTCTCAGTAATAAGTATCTATGTTAAATGGGTTGTCCCTAATAATGTTTTAGAGTAGGTTAAGAAACGAGAGGGATTATATTGGGTCTGGTTCATTGTCTCCCCATATATATATATATATGTGTGTGTATATAGTTTCTTTAAAAATTAAAATGTTATATATATATATTTCATTGTATTTACTACACATATGATAGAACATGAATAAAAATATTATAATAATCATGTTGAGATACTAAACACATAAATGGTGAATGTGTGTTAGTGATAATTTTGATCAGTTTAACTTTTTATCCATTTTACCATTTCGATCATTGAATATCTCCATTATCTCATTATCTTAACTGATCATAATTATTCTGATTACAAAAATTTGGAAAAGATATTTAGAAGAAACTAATTTCTATAAGAAAGGATAGTCATTGGTGAAATCAAAAACAATCATTGACCCCCAACCCATTTGAATCAACCTGGGAGTTAGAAACTAGTAATCTATATCATTGAAACCTATATTTATCTATAGTCTCTTCAAAATTATATTATTGATTCTATAGACACAAGTTCCTCTAGTACCTTATGAATATTGTTGGTGTGCTTATTGGGTCTTACCCTTTATCTCTTTATTAGAAGAATGAATGAAAGAAACACTTCTTTTTTTATATGAACAATAGTACATACACTCTTTATAGTAGAAAATATGTGTGATCCACCAAATTTCTGATCTTTCTATGAAAAATAGACTAAATTACACTATTCTCTTCTCATTTCATTAACTTCATCTCTATGTTTCTATAAAATAACATATACATAACAATCTCTTGTTATCCTCTCGTTTTCCACATTTTTCTATCTTTTTCTACATCAATAAATATGATCTACACTAGGTCTCTTAATTTCGGTGTAAAATAATATCATTAATGAATCATTTTTAGAGGGGTCTCTATCTTCCTAACCTTGTAATATTTCCTCTTTAACAACATTTTCTATATTCTCTCTCTATTATATATCAACTTCATTAACCGGTTGAGTATATATAAATAAAACAAGAAATATTGGTTACCTTCTTCTATTTTCTCCACCTTTTCATATATTCAAAATTTTATATGTGAAATTTTTAATTTCAATTACAAATAATATAAATAATTTAAATCCCTAATTTCATTGACTTCATTTTCCAGTAATGAATCCAAAATTATTAGTTTTTTTTGATAGAAAATTAATTTTTTATTATTTAAAATACTTTTAAGGGGAAATTGAAAAACCAAACTTTAACCACAAAAGGAGATGACATAACTATTAAATGAAAATTTATATATACCATAATACTTGACTAAGGTGTTAGTTCTTACATCATCTTTTTATTACAGAATTTAATGACATATTTTTCCTATTTTTCTATAAAATCTCCACATATAAAATATATTTATAATTTCATTTTTAAAAATAATTTTGATGAGGTTACAAATCAATTTTTTAATGAAATATAAATAACAATTCTTCACTCCTCTTCCTTTTTTAAATATCCCAAATCAACTCTCCTTTATTTGCGATGATATTTCCCCATAAATATGCTTCCTTATAGCTTCAAAAAATAGATTATATCATGATTAGAATTATCAGGATGTATATTTTATTTTAATTCCTATTTCACAAGATTATTTTTAATCCAAAATTGTTTTATAACATAAATCATTTTATATACATATAATTAAAAAGAACTCAACTATTGTATGTTTAACGTCTATCAAAAATGAGTTTCCCATAATGTATTATCATCATTTAAAATAATTATTTAAAACATTATCAACCTATCATTTAGAAAATAAAATGATAACAAATATAAATATATATGAAACATATATTGATATGTAGACCATGATTCTTCTAAAAGTTTCTCATCATGTTGTAGAGATTCATGATGAACATCTCTTCTATTTCATATTCATATTGTATAGATCACCTCTTCGCATAAATGAAAAACATTTATTGTATAGAAAAATAATATATGTTTTTCTTCACTTGGATATTCCCTAATGTTCCCAATTATAATCCATATAATATTAATTTATGTGACCCATTCACCTACATTGTTCAGTTCACAAACATAACCAATATTCCTATGAGGACAATTCTCATATGCAACATGACATTTTAGTATAAAGATTCTACTACATGACTACAATGACTATATAGAAATCATTTATAAGTAAAATGTAATCTTTTTGTTGATTCACCTATGAAACCAATAAAATATATTCTATATTAGGGGATTTCAATAAACCATAGTGAATTCCACTATTTAGATTATCATTGATATGAAAAAAACATAAATTGATGATACATTATGTGGATCACATATTATGATTTTCAAACATTGTTATACACATCTTCAAACAACCTAGAGATCTTATAGTTTTCTATCTTATGCACTAATTCCTTAATTCAATCTTATTCTATGAAACAATTTTCATGAATCGTGACAATAAATACCATGGATTTGAACCTTAGAAGAACACTTCAATTTCACAAAATTTAATTCGATATCTATTTTTTCTTATCCTCATTAATGTCATATATTAACAATATCATTTCATTATATTCATACTAAACTTCAATACTTACCTAATTCTTCCAATAATTCTACCATTTGTGTCTATAATCACTTGACTTACCCTATATGGGTCTTAATTTATTTATTTGGTAGCTTATAAATTCTTCATGTAGTAGGTCTATATTTCTCATTAGGGCCATTAATAATTATTCTATACAGACAATATATTGGAGTATCTTAACATACCTTGTGAATATTATCATATTTCATTTTTTTAAAGCAATATATACATTGACCATGAATTAAAACAATGTGTTCATGGTACTGGTTCTCAATGTAGTCAATTGAATCACCCTTTTAATGTCAAATATCAGTTCCTCATGTGGATACAAGATTCACTATGAGAACACACATTTTCATATCTCCATCATAGATATATAAGAAATATTCAATTATAATTTTATTCTCTATAGAACATAGACTCTTCAAACAATATTTTTACTTAAATATATTTCCAAAACATCCAGGCCAATAACTCCTAGGAATATTCATTAAGAATAATCTTCTAAGATATTTTGTGATTATTAAAAATTATATTCGGATATATTTTTCTAAAATATGATTCTTCTTCAAAATATAATTAAAACTATTAAAAAAAATTTCATTGGAAACAATTACCACTCCCAAAAATTAGAATAAAACAATTCACCATTTAAAATTATTTTAAATAACTTCTAAAAAACAAGTGAATACGTGTTTTTATCATTCCTAGTCTCCTTAATTATCATTAATAATTTATTTAATTTTTTGACCACCCTATTGAAAATACATAAAATGGCCTTTAGAATCATTTATAAATTCATTAATTTGAAATTTTCAATAAACCATATCACACGTTGTCTATATGATCCATACTCGTTAAAGATAAAAATATGATTTTATAACTACAACAAAGTAGTCAATTTTTAATTGAACTTGATAATAAATGTAATGAGAACTCATTAAATTTATTAAAAAATATCAAACTATTTTTTATTTTAATACATTTAAGATATAAATCTGTTATATAATTTGACAACCTAAAACTATGGTACTCACTTTAGTGACTCTGTAAATAACATTAAATTATAAATGAAGATTCATATTTTGGGAAATAGTTTTAAATATACACTAAAAAATTTATTCAATCCTATTAATATAGAATTAATTTACACCCTTTATGTAATCATTTTATTTTATTTTTTCATTGATGATGTATTTACAATGAAACCACTTTTCAATAATAATCCTTTAATCAGATTCTAGAGTAATTTAAATTTAGGTAAAATATAGGTCTTGGAATCTTCTTATATATTTGTAGACTTGTCTCCAACATAAAATAAATACTCAAAAAAATAATAATTATATTTAATCAGTTCTTGTAATAGGTTATATTCGGTTCTATGTATACAATTCACCAAAAATGGATATTCATTATGTGGAAGTGTATATTAGAAAACATCAATGTCATTACCAAGGATGGTTTTTTAAAAAATTATTATTTGAAATTACAAAATGTGAGATCAAACTTGGACGGTAAAATATTTACATTGTTATATATTGTTGTAAACCAAACTTAAAAATCAGTAATTATTTCCATTTCATAAAAAATAATAGAATACCAATTTAATGATCAATATTAGATAGTGACTTCTTTAAATTATATTGTCTAGTGTCAAAAAATCCTCCATTTTCATTGGTCCTCCCACAGAGAGAATGATTCACCTTTAATTCCTTGTATTGTAGGGAAAAATGTTACACATAATGTTTAAGGAAATATTATGGGTCCTATAACTCCTCAATGTGAATAACTTTGTTATGAAAAATTTCTCAACCAAGTTTCTCTATTTTTGATTACTATACTTTTATTTTTAAAATTTGGGTTAACTATAAATATCATGGATCTCACCACATGTAACATCCTGGATCCATTGTCCACTCAAAGGGTGCCCTAAACCCGGTTGGTCACATTATCTCAAGTGCATTTCACCATACGCCAGATGCTGCCAACTAGCAGTGAGGACACGAGTCTGATAATGGGAAATCTATTCCCTCATTTGTCAAAGTGTAGCACAACAGAATCAAATATACAAACATACAACAACAGAAGCAGTAAACAATATACAAGTGAAGTGAAAGTGAACTAGAAGTAATATATAAAGATGAAGTATGTCACTAATTATACGAAAACAGCCAGAACATGATACACTACAGAACAATACAATACAACAAAAAAATAAAAGGTACAACCAATCAAAACTAAGCATAGTAAACAGAATGCAACAGCATCGCAAGCCAAAGCTCGGTCCTATGCTCTCCTACTCCTCAACTACAATCATGTACCTGTATGGACCCTTTCCCTTATCCACACCTGCAGAAATGTAATCTGTTTGGGCCAAAGACATAACCCAAATAGGGTATGAGAAATAAATCCCATTAGGCACCCAACAAAGGCCCGTGCCCAACTGTTAGTGAAAATGGGAAACAATAGTGTGACGTAGTAAATGCAATAAACTAAGAAGTACTCAAAAGTAACATACTTTACCAGTCATATTTTCATTTTAATATTCATTTAACCATTCATTCTAAAAACATCATGTGCTTATCAGAACCAAGCCATCATGCCAATTAGAATCTTGCCCTCAGGCTAATATAATAAAACCACACCCTCAGGCTTGCCCTTAGGCTATCGAATATTTCCATCTGGAGTACGAGATATTTCCCTATGGAACAGAAGCCACTTCCCTCAGTTATAACAAGTGTTTACCTCAGGTGAAATAGAACTTTTCCCTTTGGCTAAGAAGTACCTTTCCCTCAGGCTAAACAAACAATTCCCTTAGGCTAAAAAGAATATTTCCCTCAGGAAAAGTAACCGGGCCGAGCCCAAAGAATAAAAAAGAAATTTATATACAATTCCACTCAAGGAAATCTAATACACATTATAATTATATCATACCCTCGGGTATCCTGGCCAAATGGCTGAATAGAGGAACACACCCCCAGGGTGGTCCTGGATCCACGCAGTGATCCCAAACAACAGTTATACATATTCATTAAACTACCTATACAATTATAGGTATTTAATTACGCAAGACCACAGCCATATGACCCCCCAAACATGGGTGCATAGCACAGTGGTACACAAAACACACAACAGTTGAAATTAAACACCAGAAAACCTACCTCGATTTCCCATGATCGGTATACATGAACGACTATTCTAGAAATGCCCAAGAATGACGTAGATCTGGGAATGAAAACAACACGTTCAAACCTAAATAACATCTCTTAGTAGAATAATTGGTAAGAAAAATTCAAGGATAAGGGAGGGCTTACCCGTACAGTCCCAACATGACCATCAGAAGCAGAAACAGATTCTAGGTGTGTGATTGGGAGCTCCTTGAAGGTTCAGCCTTCTCTCCTGGCTCCAAAACGCGTCATAAACCTCCTTTTCCAAATGAGGAGGATACTGTCTGTTTTATGTGGATAAAAACAAACTACAAGGTGTTTAATCTCAAGTACATGGCGTGTACATTTCACATTTAACTATTCCTATGGCGGCTACTTTTTCCACCACCGCACAATTCACTTGTCGACATGTGTACACAGTGTTTATTCTGGATTAAAAAGCATGTACTGTCCCTCCGCTTGCGGCTACCTCCACCACCTCACTATTCACCTACCGACTGAATACATGGCAGGTAAATACACTATACATGGTGTATAGTGAGTTTTCTACACCCTTCATTGCTGACATGCCTACACGCCCTATGTACCCATCCCACATGGCCAAAGTACACGACGTGTGGTAAAGTACATTGCGTGTATTCACAAAATTTAGGATTTTCCCCCATTTTCATTATTTTCACAAATAAACTGAAGGGAAAAGGAAAATAAGAGACATGTACCTCAAGATTAAAGAACCGGGTTCTTACAAACTTCCACCCTTAAAGGAATTCTTCCCTTAATTGCCCTTCCATGGGTGGCGAAGGTAAAGCTCAGAATAACTTTGGCCACTGAGCACGTACGTCGGTCTCCCGCTCCCCAGTTTTGTCCTACACTCGGCCATGCTGCCATAGCACATGTACGAGAGGAACTGTCCAGCCATGGAAAACCATCATGCTCCTATCAACAATCCGAATCAGATGCTCCTCAAAGGACACATCGATCTGAAGCCCATCTTCCGTGGGCAGAAAGGCGTGAGATGGGTCTGAATGATAAAGACGTAGCTGAGATACATGGAAGACGTCGTGCATTCCCTAGTACCTCTATGGTAACTGCAACCGATAGAAAACCGGCTCAACACTCTCCAAAATCTCAAATGGCCCCAAATACCTTGATGATATTTTACCCTGTCTCATGATCCGCCTATGTCCCAACCTCGGTGAAACATGCAAGAAAATATTATCCCCGACCACAAAATACAAGGGTCGTCTGAAGTGATCAGCATATGATTATTGACGATAATGTGTGGTAGACATCCACTTCTGAATCAACCAGACATGCTCCGAAGTCTCCTGCATGAGACATGGTCCCAGTAAAACCGTCTCAACCGCCTATAACTAGCACAAGGGTGATTGACACGACCTACCATATAAATTCGCACATGGTGCCATCTCAATAGTTTCTTGAACACTATTATTATAGAGAAACTCAACCAGGGGTATGTGCTTCTCCGATTAGCCCCCAAAGTCTAGGACGCATGCACGTAGCATGTCCTCAAGAACCTGTATCGTACGCTCTGACTGGCCATCGGTCTGAGGGTGGTAAGTTTACTCAGAATCAACTGTGTACCGAGTGCCCTCTGAAAACTCTACTAGAAACGAGAAGTAAATCGGGCGTCCCTATCTGAAATGATATAATGAGGGAACCCATAAAGACGCACTATCTCTTGGATATACAACTTCCCGAGCTCTTCAACACCGAAGGTCTCCTTGATCGGAAAAGTGAGCTACCTTTGTGAGTCTTTCCACAACAACCAACACGACATCATTGCCTCGAGGTGACCTCGGAAACCCGGTCACAATGTCCATCGTGACATAATCCCATTTCAACTCTGGGATGGGCAACTGTTGTAACAGTACAACTGGCCTCTAATGCTCTGCCTTCACCTACTGACAGGTGGAACATCTAGTAACAAAACTAGCTACCTCTCTCTTCATACTCGACCACCAATACTGACGTCTCAAGTCACAGAACATTTTGGTAACTTTTGGATACACTTCCCAAGATGAATCATGAAACACCCGCATCGGCTCCTCGCATATATCCCATGGAACCCACAATCATCCATGGAAACGCAGCACCTCATCATCGCCTATCACCCAACCAGGAGGAGGGTCCTCACTTTCCACTGCCTCGCATAGAACTAGGCCTTCTGAATCTGACGGATGTCTCATCCTCACTCTATCTAGGAGGGTAAAAGTCACTGCTAAGTAACTAAGATAGGTTTTCCCCCAACTATCGTGCATCTCCAAATGCATCTTAGAGAACAAATCCATAAACTTCCACTCACCACTGGCCTCATGAACTGCCTGTGTCTGAGTCTTCCTGCTCAGTGCATCAGCAACTACATTGCCCTTACCAGGTCTATAGGCAAGCTCAAAATCGAAGGACATAAGTTATTCAACCCACATTCTCTATCTCAGATTCAAGTCACGCTGAGTAAAGATGTACAAGAGACATTTGTGGTCGATGAAAACCAAAAAATGATCTCCCAAGAAATAATGTCTCCAACATCACAATGCATAAAGAACTGCAGCCAACTCGAGATCACGCATCGGGTAATTCCTCTAATGTGGCCTCAACTGTCGAGACCCGTATGCAACTACTCGATCACCCTGCATCAACACAGCTCCCGGCCCAATACATGATGCATCACTGTAAACTGTATTGCACATCCCTTTCTCGTGAAGTATCCAGACTGGTGCTGATGTCAACCTTCCCTTCATCTCCTAAAAGGCTATCTCGCAAGCTTCTGACCAAACGAACTTCACACCCTTCATAGTAAAACCCATCAATGGCGCTACTAAGTGAGACAATTCATGTATAAAGCGCATGTAGAAACCAGACAACCCTAATAATCTTTGTATCTCAAACACATTCTTAGGCTGCTCACAGGAAACTACTAATCTCACATTATTTGGGACCATGGAAACAGCTGTCTTTCAAATGATATGACCCAAGAAGTGTATCTGGACCATCCAAAAGTGTCACTTTGAGATCTTAGCATATGAACGATGCCCTCTCAGTGTACTCAGTACGATCTCAAGATGGGTGGCATGGTCGTGCCGAGTGTGATAGTACACCAAATGTCGTCCATGGAGACTACCAAGAAAGAGTCCATATAATGGTGGAACACACGATTCATTAGAGCCATGAAAACTGCTGGCATGTTCATGAGTCCGAACGACATAACCAAATACTCGTATAGACCATATCTTCTCCGAAAAGCTGTGAGTAGTATATCCGATGGCCTAATGTGTAACTGATGATATCCGGATCTCAATTCAATCTTTGATAACACTCATGATACTCAATGTTGATCAAAAAGATCATAAATCCGCAGTAAGGGATATCGGTTCTCACTACCACAAAAACAGGTTTTCGCAGCGCCCCCCCTTTATCAGCGCTAACGAAGAAGCGCTGATAAAGGGGGGTGCCTTTATCAGCGCTTGTTTAGTAGCGCTGATAAAGGGGGGGCCTTTATCAGCGCTTTTTTTAAAAGCACTGATAAAGGGTCGGCTTCAATTTTTTTTAAATATATTAATATATTAATATATAAATATAGTTATATTATTATATAAATATAATATATAATTTTTAAATATATTTTAGATAACTATAAATGTACATTTACACTTATTATACATAATATATAAAATATTTTGTGAAAATGGCTTCATAAAAAATTAAAAAAATATTTTTAATTAATAATTTGCTAATCATTATGGAGTAATAGTCATTTAATAACAATTTAAAGACTAAAAAAACTAAAAAAATTAAAAAAAGATCCAAAATATGTTGAAAACACAACTCAAACTTCAAACGACCATAACTTTTGATCCGGGTGTCCGTTTGATCTCTACCACATATCAAATCGAAGCCTGCGATGAGCTCTACGTCATTGTAGTCCAGGGAAACCTCGGCCAAGGGATTTTCAAGGCCAAAAGAGGCCCAGAAGGCCTCCAAAACTGAGTTTTTAGTCGGGGTACCCCGATTTGTTAACATTTTGTGGATTTTCACCCTCGTTTAAGGGGGTATTATTGGATTTTTTGGTGGAGTATGAATTTATTCAAAGGTATTACATTCATATTGATATTAGGTCTTTGAAATTTCATCATTTCTTATGATGCACTGCTATTTATAATCAAATATATAACAATATATTCATATTTTTTAAATATTCACACCTGAAAATTTAATTATAAATATAAATAATAAAATATATTTACATATAAAATATATTAGATTTGTATAAATAATAACTAACATCCATTTTATTAAAAATACAATGAATATTTATATACCTATATATAAATCTAACTATATATATATATTAATCTAACTATATATATATATTAATCTAACTATATATATATTAACCTAATGACTATATATATATTAATATAACTAAATATATATATTAGTATTACTATAAATATATATATTAATATCACCATAAATATATATATTAATATCACTATATATATATATTAATATCACTATATAAATATATATATGCATATAAGTATATATATGTCAATATAACTATATACATGTTAATATAACTATATATATGTTAATATAACTATATATATGTTAATATAACTATATATATATATAGATATAGATATATATTAATACCACTATATATAAATATATTAATATTACTATATATATTATATTAGAACTATATATATATGTATTATAATATAACTATATATATATATTAATATAAATATATATTACTATACAAATAAATATAACTAAATATATAAATATATATATATATAGAGATATCATGAATTGGAAACCAAATCAAAATAGAGTATTGGTAAGGGCTTAGGCGCGCAGGGGGGAGGTCTCGAGTTCAAATCCTGGTGGAGGTAGGGGTGCGCGCACAAGGGGAATATTAGAGAAAGCACTGTTAAAGGGTGGAGGGGGGTGCGTGGGGTGTGTGGGGTGCTGTATAGGGGCCGAAAAGCGCTATAAAGGGGGGGGGGGGGGTTTAAGAGCTATAAAATCCCACCCCCCTGCGATTGGCAGTATTTTCTAATTTTTTTAAATATTTATAAATATTTTTAATTTTTTTTAACTTTTATCAGCTCTTTTTTTAGCGCTGATAAAAGTGGTCTTTATCAGCGCTTTTCGGAGTGCTGATAAAGGGGACCCCCCCCCCCCGTTATCTACGCCGGCTTTATCAGTGCTTTTTCTAGCGCTGATAAAGGCCATTTTTAGCGCTGATAAAGGCCGTACTTTTTGTAGTGTCTTGACCGTCATGCAGTTCAGCTTTCGATAATCCACACAAATTCTAAAGGTACCATCCCCCTTCTTCGTGAAAGGACCATCGAACCCCAAGGAGAAATACTTTCGTCAGATGAAACCCTTTTCCTATAACTCCTCTAACTTCCTTATGAGCTCCTGCCACTCAGGTTTAGCCATCCTATAAGGAGGAATGGACACCAGTACTGCTCATGGAACAAACTCAATAGATAAATCCACCTCTCGCTACGGAGGTAGAACTGAAAATTCATCCGGGAAGACATCCCTAAAATGATCAAACACTAGATGGAAATCCTTCTGACAAGACCCCTGATCATATAGATATAAACTCACAATCTGGGCTATCACACCACCTCACCCATGATGCTCAGGTCCATCTCAGATCACCTGGTCATCCCATTCTCTCATGTATAGAAACTCTCCACCCACAGGTGATGTGAAACTCACCCTACGATGATAGCAGTCCACAAAGGCTTGAAAGGGAACCAACCAGTGTATCCTGAGCATGACATCATAGCTCATAATCTCTAAGACATAGAGGTTCCATAGAAAGAGACACCCACCAACCTCAAGGGGAACTTCTTGCACTGACACACACCTACAGTCCTTGCGCTCAACGGAGTGGCTTGCATCAGGATATCAGTATAAGAAGAAACACAGAGTCCAAGGCTCTCCACAAGGGGCACAAATATAGAGCTATGTGTAGTACCCATATCAAAAAGTACAGAAGACAAAATATAAGAAACTAGAATAGTACCTCTGATAGTAGAATATTTGAGATCCTAATCCTATTAGGTCTGTTGCACTGTAAATGCCTACCCAGTGTCGTGACCCTACGACAGAACCTGGCTACCCTGAGCCATCCCACCCTGCTGCCTTTGAGATCCTGGTGTCTAGCTACCTCATCCCCGACCACCACCTCTACCTGAACGTCCTGACGTATCCCAATGCCCTGACTGGTAAGAAGTTGTTGGTCCTTCTCTTGCACATAGAGTCTTTACAGAACCCCTCTCAATATCCACTGGTGGAAACGCTCAGCAAAAGCACTGCATATAACCCATCTTGCCGCAAACTCAGCACTCTACTGGGTCACGGGTACACTGATGTCTCTTATGCCCCTCTCTACCACACTGGTAGCATATGACCATGCCACCTGATGTAATAGCCTGGCTAGTACTTCCACCGTGATAAAAACTCATATGTCTCTTTCTCTTCCGGGTAGAAATAGTACCAAAAACTGGTGATGAACCTCCCTTGCCTGCACCTCTAGCTTCCCACAGGTTCTTCTCAGTAATCAGCGCTTGGTTCACAATAGCATGTACCGTAGGCAACCTGAAAATTTTCACCAGTTCTCGGATTTCATAATGAAGACCATCCTCAAAGCGTCAATCTATCAATGCCTCAACACCCACCAGAACAGGTGGAAAACGTTGAAGCTCAGTGAAGCGGGTGGAATAGTCCATCACTAACATAGAGCCCTGCTGCAAATTCATGAACTCTAGATCTCGATCTGCCTGCAGCGTCTCTGGGAAGTAGAAGTCATAGAAATCTACCTGAAAATCTTCCCATGCGATTTCACGGTGATCCTCAGACTAGGTGGTTACATCCCACCACCTCTTGGCGGAATCACACAGCATATAAGTCGCGAGCTTAACCCTCCACCCTGGAGGTGTCTCAAGATTCTTGAAAATAGTCTGCACTGAATCTAGCCATGACTTCGGAGCCTTTGGTCTGCCATCCCCCAAAAACATAGGCAAATGTTGTTGTTAGAAGATACGAGTTATCTCTTCCATAGATGTGGCTACATGCGGTGCTCCCTGGAAGGTCTGCATAAACCGCATGAAGCCTTCATGAAACTGTGCCTCCGCGCCTGTTTCTGGTATAACGGCTGGCACCGCATATGGCTCTGCTAGAGGATCCATTGGTATCCCATGGCCTACCATCTCTGGAGTATAATCGTTGTCACTCTCCTGGCGAACAACTCGCGGTCGTCTCAGTGGCATGCCTCTACAAGGTCAAACTCACACCTTAGATCTAGATATGTCAAGCACTAACAACAAGGAGTGAGAGAAGTGAACAAGGAAAAGAAAACATCCATGTTTTACAAAACAAGACTACACGATGTGTATAATAACTACACGTCGTGTTTCCTCAAGTCATTCACATGGGCGTGCACTCTGCCAAAACTGGTTGTGTAACACCTGAAAACATATGACATGATTTCCACACACACGGTGTGTACTTTGATTTTCCTCCCTATCTAAGTCCCTATACACGGCTTAGACACATGGCTCTCATTTCAAAAAACCAAAACGGCGTGTCCCAGAGAGACACGACGTGCAAGGATTAATTTACAACATCCTGTGTTGTTAGTGACACAGTTGACCACTCACCTGACACTACATGGCGTGTTACACCCGCATACGGTGTGTAGTCCACTCCGTCATCCCATCCACATGATTAGGTCCACACGGTCTTTCCTAGGTCAAGACTACACGACGTGTCCCGTAGGTACACATTGTTTTCAAGAAGAGGTAACACCAACCTGTGTTTGTTAGCTACACATCCGTGTCCCCGGGTAACACTACACGGCGTGTTCATCATGGACACAGTGTGTACAATAAATGATTTCCTTCATCCGTGTTGTTAATTACATGGGTGGACTCGGGGTCCACACAACACGGTGTGGGAAAAACTACACGGCGTGTGCCCTATAGAACTTATCCATCCCATGTCTCTGCCCACACGACCTATGACATGGTGAGCTACTACACGGCGTGCACTTAGGGTACACAGCGTGCACTCAAAAACTATTTCTTTTCTTCTCTAACAGAAGAATACATGGCATGTAGTCAAAACCACACGGTGTGTATTATGGGTTTTTCTAGACAGCAAGCCTTAGAAACTTCCTCGGAGCCCGGAAAACACTGAGACCAACACCTAAGTGCCAAATTCCTATCCGTGAGGGCCCATACTCCCTGTGAATCAAATATTGGCATCTTACACATGTTATAACAAGAAAAAACGTTAATGATCCACCGAATTCTTGTCATTGAGGTCCCATACTCCTCAATAACCAATGTTTTCCGTTCATTTTATTAGCCTCACAAAAAAACACCCTATAAAATTACAGTTATTTATCAAAGCATCTATCACAACTGCATGATTTTCTAGCACAATAACTATTACAAAAATATTGAATTTCTAATGCACCTACAAGGCATGGAAGAATGCATGACATGTGATTTATAGCATGTTCCTAACTGATGTATGAGATGGCACACCGTTATCTCATCAGGTTGCGGCTAAATAGAACCCAGTATAAAAATAGAAGCAGCGCACCACAAGTGTGTCCCCCAATGGTGAAAATCAAATCAACTGTAAAATTACAAAATCAAAAAAATTGCAACAACCGAGGTAGACTAGATTTTCCATGTACACGGGTTAGCTACTCCCGGGAACAACTTATTACCAACTACCATTTCTATCCTATTCGTGACTAAGGCTCCTAATAGTAAGTAAAAGAAAATAAACCCTCTAATACCACTTTGTAACCTCCCGGATCCGGTTGCCACTCAACAGGTTCTCTAAACCCAATTGGTCACATGACCTCAAGTGCATTTCCCCAAACATCAGAGGCTGCCGACTAGTAGTAAGGGTCCAGGTCTGATAGTGGGGAAACTATTCCCTCATTTGCAAAGTGTAGCACAACGGAATCAAATATACAAACATTCAACAGTGGATGTAGTAAAAAATATACAACTGAAGTAAAAGAGAACCAGCATTCATATATAAAGATGCAGTATGTCACTAATTCTATGATAATAACCAGAACATGATACACTTCAGTACAATACAATACAACTCAAAAATTGAAGGTACAATCAATCAAAACTAAGTAGAGTAAACAAAATGAAGCAGCATCGCAAGCCAAAGCTCGATCCCATGATCTTCTATTCCTCTAATACAATCATGTACATGTATACAGACCCTTTCCCTTATCCACACCTACAAAAATGTAATATGTTTGGGCCAAAGACATGACCCAAACAGGGTGTGGGAAATAAATCCAAGTAGAAACCCACCAAAGGCCCGTTCCCAACTGTTAGTGAAAATGTCCAACAACAGTGTGCAGTAGTAAATGCAATAAACTAAGCAGTACTCAAAAGTAACTAAATTTACCAGTCATATTACCATTTTAATATTCATTTAACCATTCAATCCAATAACATCCTTTGCTCATCAGAACCAAGCCCCCAGGACAATCAGAACCTTGACATCAGGATAATATAATAAAACCACACCCTCAGGCTTTCCCTCAGGCTATTGATTATTTCTCTCAAGCATACGAGATACTGCCCTCAGGCATACTAAGTGTTTCCCTCATGCGAAATAGAACATTTTCCTCAGGCTAAGAAGTACCTTTCCCTCATTCTAACCAAACAATTCCCTCAGGAAAAAAAGAATATTTCCATCAGGCGAAAGTAATCGGGTAGATCCCAAAGCATAAACAAGTAATTTATATACAATTACCCTCAGGGAAATCAAATACACATTATAATTATGGCATACCCTCAGGTATCTTATCCAAACGGCTAAACAGAAGAACGCAACCCCGGGTTTGTCCTGGATCCAAGTAGTGATCCCAAACAACAGTTGTATATATTCATTAAACTACCTGTGCAATTCTAGGTATTTAATTACTTAACGACTCGACTATACGACACCCCAAAAATGGGCGCGTGCCATAGTGGTACACAAAACACACAACAATTGGAATTTAAACACCATACCACCTACCTTGATCGCCCCTGATTGGTATACGTGAACGAAACTTCTAGAAACGCCCAAGAACGACATAGATCTGGGAATAACAACAACAGATTCAAACCTAAATAACATCCCTTAGAGTAAGAATTGGTAAGAACAATTCAATGAGAAGGGAGGGCTCACCCGTACGGTCCCAACGTGATCGTCAAAAGTAGAAACGGATTTCCGATGCGTGATCGGGAGCTCCTCGAAGGTTCGACCTTCTCTCCTGGATCCAAAATGTGTCTAAAGCCTCCTCTACCAAATGAGGAGGCTACTACCCGTTTGATGTGAAAAAAAACAAACTATACGGCGTGTACTTTCAAGTACACATCGTGTACTTTTCTCATTTAACTGTTACTCTGGTGGCTACTTTTTCCACCATCGCACTATTCACTTGACAACATGAGTACACGATGTATATTACCGATTACACGGTGTGTACTGTCGCTCCACTGGAGGCTACCTTCACCGCCTTACTATTCACCTACCAACTGAATACAAGGTGTGTAAATACACTATACACAACGTGTAGTCATTGTTTCTACATCTTTCATTGCCGACAGGACAACACGCCCTGTGTACCCATCCCACAAGGCCAAAGTACACAACGTGTGGAAAAGTGCATGCTGTGTAGTCACAAAATTTATGATTTTTCCCCACTTTCCTTATTTTCTCAAAAACAGTAAATAGAAAAGGAAAAGAAGAAACCCGTACCTTAAGAAAATGTACCGAGTTATTACACCACATATTTATATTTTTTATGTGTCAAATATAACATTAGAAGAGTCTATACCACCATTATATTTCCATGTGAAACTTCCATATTTCTTTGAAACATTATTTCCATATAATTTTTATTGAGGAATCTTGAGGAGTTTTTTTCAATTGTGTTGCACCTCACACATGGTACTTCCTCAACACAAGGGTTGTCAGTTTTTTAGAATATATCTTAAAACATTGAATCACTATGTATAGACTTACCTTTACCTTTTATAGTATACCTTTCTTTTATTTCATCTAATTTTATTTATTTATAAAAAATATTCCTTCCAGATTACTATAAAATAATGATTAATATTAAAATTTATCTTAATGTCCAATGGCCTCTAAAATTACAATTTTGACACATTATTGGGAGTATTCTAATTTAAAATGTCAATTTTTAATAATTATTTCATATTGATAATAATTATTATTTTTCTATATTTTATGTTCTTTTTTTCTAATCAAATTTTGATACATGGTTAGATGATAATGCACAATTTTTCTAAAAACCATTCTTGAATACATCACAGATATATTTATGAATTCCAAAACTATTTAATCACATACACACACAGATATATATATATATATATATATTAATCTTTTGATGTTTCATTATCATCATTATCTATATCTCCCATAGAATGTTCTTCCTTTATGATTTTTCATTTAGTCAATTCTACAAAAAATCCAATGAATGGTTCCTAAATCTGTGGGATCCCCAAAAAACCTATACGATTCTTGATATTTTCCTTTTAAATAGTTTTCAAATAGTTTTTTGAATGTTATTTTAGACTTCTTTCATAACTGGTGGAGTAATGATTTTGGAAATTTCATACAAACTGAATCTTTTTTTTCATCATATGCATGGTGAAAATATTCTCATAACTTTTATTCACCCAAACACATACATATTTTGTTTTAAATCATGAAATATTCACAAATAAATATTTAGGACAATTATTTGAGATAATAATGGATGTTAAACTATTTAAAATACTTTTTATGAGAGTTCAGAAAAATATTTCAATGTATTTTTATCATAAGATGAATGTTTATTATCATTAGATACCTATATATAGAATTCAGTGATATTACCTTATCCTTCCTTATATTGTTTTGAAAAATCAGGGATTGTATTCTCTCTATTGGTTATTTTTATTTATAATTACATAAATTTCATTCTTATCATATTCTTTTTATCTAAATCCAATATCAGTATCTCTTCCTAACCCATCTTCATCTATTTTATTCATTTTTTATAATATGATCTTTTGTTGTATAGGTTTGTAAAATTATTATTTTTATTTTAGTTTACCTGCAGAAGGAAATCTGTGGCATCCATGTAATATTTCAATTTTTTATTAATTGAATAGATCTTCACACCATTAGTATTATTGATCCCTTCATTCTATATAACTTCATTGATCCATTTACTTTTAAATTTTAAGGAACATATTTCATGCCCTATGTTGTTTATTTCTATGGCTCCAATAATATATAGATTATTAAATATTCATGAACCATTCCATCTATTGAATTCCCTATATCCTTCTTTTTATCCTCAAAATGGGAAATTTCTTCCAACATTCCTTTAAAAACCACACCAAAGAGAAATTATAAGTTTTGGATTTCAATTTTCTAAATGAAATTAATTAAGAACTATTATATAAATATTCTTCACCCCTTCTTATTGGTTATTCCTCTAGAGGATAGTCCCTAATAAAATTTTCAAATACCACAAAATTATATAAATCCATTGTGGTGGAATGGTTTTCCATCACAATGGTAGAAATATATAACATATTTTTTTTAATTTCCATAGAATCTAATTCTTCTTCAATTACCTGTATTATAGAAATGTTCTCTAGGAATAATTTAGATTCTTCATTCATATTCATTTTATCCTTATTTTTATAGTTCAACATGGTCATCGTAATGATTGAGTTAAGATCTTTAGTGAAATATTCATCACTAAAACAACAATTCATTTCCAATATAAGAATGAAAATAAAATCCTCAAAAAAGAAAGTAATCAAAGTAATGAATAATATAGATGCAAACATCCCTCCAATACCAATTTATTAGTCCATATGGGGATATAATAATCACTCATAGTTGATTAATATGTATAACAAACATTTTATATCAATTTATATTTTTCCCATTTAACACTTTGACTGTTTAAGATCATGATTTGTTCGTTGTCTAAAATGAACATTGTTCTTCAACACACAAAAAAGTATTACATGATATATTAATGGTTTACTTTTGAATAAATAATTATATTCCTTTATAAAATAAGATAATAAGACTTGACAACATAATTCAATAGAGATAATCAATGAGTTACAAAAAAGAAGATTGTACCTCAAAATATTTATTGTAAAATAGTCTCACTGGAATTGATTTAGTACCTCATTACATACAAGTTCCTAATTCTTCTTATAATAAATTTTTCTCTGTTTCATATTTCATCATCTTCCACTTTTACATATATAATGGTATGAAATAAATGTGTCATCTTATTTTATTTGAAAAATAGTGAACACACTCTTCACAAAAGAATGTTTGAGTGATGCACCTTATTTAAATTATTTATAAGAATAATGATAAACCCAACAGTCTTATATTACCCTAGATTTTTTTCTTATTCTTCTTTTTCCAATGCAATCAAATATTAAAAATGTTTTCTCTTTCTCTTATCATATCCCCCATTTCTGATTTTTATTTACATTAGTGGATATGATCTGAACTAGTTTTCTTCTTATTGGCTTATAATCACAACATATATGAAGCCTTACCACCACATACTTTAAATATTTAAAATATATCCACATATTCATATTCAAATTTGAATTTTTTGTGTTCATGGATCATTTCCTTCATTAATCGCTGCCCACGAATCTTCATTAATCTTCCTTCATTAAATATCATGAAACAACTCTCTTATATTTCTGGAGATATTTCAAAACAAATATATCTCACATTATATTCATAAATCAACATGTATCATGATGATAATTATCAAGATATATATTTTATTTTCAAATAAATTTTATCTAGAATCTTATAAATCAGAATTGGTTCTGCAACACAATGTTTTTTGAGAATACCTTTCTCTATGTAACACCGTCTATGGGCATAAAATTTCCATATATATGGAACATATTGTATGAAAATATCATATTCTCTGATTATTATTTGAAATTTTATGAATATTTAATTTATAAATGATCATTATATCTCATTTCATGAAATAAGAAACATTGTAATATTAGTATAAAATGCATAATATGGAATGTTCTTATTTTTAATCAAGGAATCTCTTTAGATGAATCTTCATTTTTATCTTCATACTACCTAGAGAACCTCTTCGTATACATGATCCAAAATTTTTATGTGGGAAAATCACATACATTTTTCTTCTAATTCATATTCCTGAATATGGTAAATTTTCATCTCTATATAATTCATATAGAAAACCCACTCTTCAATTTACATTCATTCATATATGTAACCAATTTTCTAATTCGGTTAATTCTCTTATATAGTAAGACATTCTGATATCAATATTATCTTACATGACCAATTTTTATACACATCTAGGAATTCTTGTCTATTTAATTTCCGATATACAAGGTCATGTATCCAATTTTCCAAATGTGATCAATTAGATATATAGAAATTCATTATGCTACAGTTACTTACCTGTAGAGGGAAAACCCATATAAATATATTTCCTTATGTGGAGAACATATGAATATTAACATATGTTATTATTTACCCCATCAAACAACTTATATAATTCACGTTTTTCCTATTTATAAATGTGATCCTTACTTCACTCTTCATACAAGAAACTAGTTTCATGAATCATGATAATAAATAGCATGATATTTGAAGCTTATAACAATGCATAAAATTTATTTTTATGATTTAATTATATACTTCTCATCATTCTATTTAATGTATTACTGTTCCAATTTTGTGTCAATGACATTGTACTGGGATTTGAGACTAAGCAGTTCTTCAATTTATCCTACCACATTTCCCATACTCTCTTGAAATTTTGTGTGGTGGGGCATCATTTTTTAATGTGATAGGTTATTAATTAATCATATAATGGGTTTGAATTTCTTCTTATTCTCCATCATAATTACTCAATGAATTCACTTTTACATGGTAGCCTCTCTTACCATTTCAATATTATCAGAATTCATTTCCATCATGTATTCAATACATCAATTATGAAATATCAGTTCATTTATTGAGTACTAATTCAAAATGATTTCACTTGAATCACCCATAATTTATTACATATTGTTAGTTCATGTGGTCACCTGTATGACCATGATACCACACTATCCAAACTATTTATCATACAGATACAAAAAGTATTCAATACAAATGATAATCTCTAAGAAATATAAAATCTATTTAAAACAAATTTCTTGTAATATATTATGGGTAAAAAATTCTAAGAACTCATAAGGATATTCTTTAGAAATATTAATCCAAGATATTTGTTCATCATGAAAAAATTTATTTGGATGTATTTTTCAAACTTTTTTTTAAGATCAACTTAATATCTATCGAAATTAATTCCTTGAAAAAAAATATATAACTCCTCAAAATTGGGATCAAAAGATATCATAATATGATATTAATCCCATAAATTTTAAATTTCTCTTAATTATAACCTAAAAATTTTTGTAACTCATTCCTCCATCAGTTATGGTTTTTATAGCTTATCATGGTATGAAAATGGGGGAAACCACCTACCACATGCCTATCACCATACACATAATGATTTGAAAAACATCTGGTTTCTAAGAGGACTGTATAATGGCTGGTCATGTTGTGGAAAATGTTTTTTTATGTGATCAAGTTGTGGAAGTAACAAAGTGATATTAAATCCAATATCAATTTTTATTGGGTTTAAGAATTTATATTATTTAAAATATAATGTTATTGGGACTCATGATGTATCTTATATGTATTTTTACATAGAGTAATTATATTTTAATATTCTATTTCCAATATATTTTATATATTTATTCTATTTTACTTGAATATACACTTTAATATTGACTCACATGCTTGGGTGATTATTCATAGGCACTAACTATTATCATATCATGTTGTGTAGTCACTTGTCTTCATGTAATCCATTGGTTATGGATCTATTTAAAAATTATATTATCCCAATCACTAACAATAAATAAATATTGGGTTCTTATGTATTTATTGTTAATTTTCATGGAAATATTTTTTAGTAATTGATTCCTTAATTTATAACCATTTTTATCCATGTTATTTATATTTTATATGATATATTTATAGGTTTAATTTACTTTATATTTATTGAATCTTTATGAAATGTAAATTGTATCAACTATTCTTATTAGTATGTAGAATATTTAAAAAAATATAATATTCTAAAATTGAGTATTTTTATGTTTAAAATCAATAGAGGGGTTGATTAAAGGGGACATCAGAGTACCTGTGGATGTAATTTACTTTCTAATGAATGTCTCTATTGAAAAACTACACTTCCACTATAGTTATAATGGTTTCCTCCAATGTTTCAATCGACTAATTTTGAATGAAATAAAATTGAAAAAAATTACATAATTAAGGGGAAAACCAAGATGTGAGGGTGGGGAATGGGGTTGGATCAGACCTATATATTGAACATGAATCATTGGGTTTATATTTGTAAGAATAAATGCGTGATAATGTTATTATAATTATTGTAAAGGATATCTTCTTGATGACCCCCTCCAATTGAGAATAAATGTGTAAATGAGAATGACCTACCAGCTTGATTCATCTTCAACCCTCAGATCTTGGAGCTAAATTGCTATATCAGTTAGGTAACTAACCAAATAAATGAAACAAATTAGAAAATATCCTAAATAATCATGTGAAATTCATAATATCACCACCCTTCAATGTTTTAGTGTGATATATCACCTCAAGAATTCACTATGTTGGTTAACTACATCCACCTTATATTTAAAGGAATCAAGATTCCTTATATATTTCATGTATGATTTTCTACCATTATGTTATATGGGGGATCATTTCAATGGTGGGATGTGACAGTTGAGGATAAAATTGACGGGGGACATACTATATAAGTATTATAAGAGTTATTTTTTCTTAATTCTATCCAAAGATATTGTTATGTGTAAATTAGAATGAGATTATAAATGTACAATAGGGTTTGATATAAGGTTTTTAATACACAACTATTTTTACAATTCAACTTCATTTCACTATATATTTACTTTTGGATATAGAATAAAAAGTAATGTGGTTTGATATGCGACTTATGGAGCTTTAGAATTGTTAAGTTACACTCTTTAACATTCTAATTTTATCTCAAGTGGTTATGAATTCATTTCTTGTATAAATTTTTTTTTAAAAGGGGTTCAGTTTGGGAAGTAACCCATTTAGTTAAAATCTATAAATTTGTACTTCAATTATATAGAATTACAGGGACAAGGAGGTGGGTAGAGGTTTCTTGTAACTATTGAATCAAAGTGGTAGATTATAATTTGCTCCTATAATGGGACGATCTAATGATTAGTGCTAATATTAAGGGACATCTAGCCACATGAATCATAAATATTACATAAATGAGAAAATTTACATTTCAATGGATAGTAAATCAGCCATTATGGGTTCTTCCATCGATGTATATAGATTTATATTGGATAGTAATCTCAGTATATCTCCAGAATCCCATAAATTTATTGCTACATAGTCTATTATAAGAGGTCAATGATATTTTATATGATCTATTCAAGGTGGATATAATTTCAGTAAATGATGGTTACATATGGTATAATCTTATATGTGTAAATTTAAACCTTACATTCAAATATAGAGGCAGGCTGTGTCTATCTAGGGGAGAAACCACTAGCTAACACTAGAAATTATACATCAACAATTAGGGGCATAATACTTATTTCATTTACTCTTCCATGTACTCTCTTTAAAATTAATCTATATTAATATTTTATTTATTATAAAATTAACATGATTCATGTTGTTAAATTGGAATCTTTTTCTTTATATATGAGCCCAAATGTAACATTGTGTAAGGTGATAGATTCAGATTTGAAATTTTTTCCCTATGATTTGTTAGTGGGATTAGTTATACATATATGGTATCTCAGGGTTATTGATATCGGAAACATTTTTATTTTACTATGATGGATTAATTAACCCAATTTTTAGCTTTTATTGATTACAATAAAATTATGTTATCCTTTATATCTCCCACTATTGTTCACATCACAGTTCCTAGAGAGTGGGTTTTCAACCCAAGTGAATTGGTTTTCTTCTTTGATAGTTCAGTTTGATTATAATGAATATTTATTTTTTATTTCATAGATAACTAGATATCATAGATATATTAGAATTACCCCATATGGCGGTTCAATATCATGAAGTTCATACAAGAAAATTTTCAAGTCTACCACCTAAATGGGTAGTAATTTTTTCTATTTACTTTGTACATGGAAGCAAGAAAATTTCAATTCATCTTTATCATATATCTCCAACCGATAAAATGAATTTGAAGATTTAAAAATAGGAACATAAAGTTAATGGATTCATTCAACTAATCAAATATACATACAATTCTCAATTAGTCTTCAGTAAAAAATATGATGTAGGTCTATTCCTATATGTATCCTATGGAAATATAAACCATTTTATGATAAACAATCACTAAACATTACTTATAATTGATTATATAATCGATTAGTTAAATGGGTGAGATGGTTTTATAATATTTACCCACAATAAGGTTAGCCTCATTTTGGATTTAGGGTACATGATAATACTAAAATAATTTTCTATATAAATAATGGGAAAAGGATTATATGGTATTCCTTCTATCATAACTAATTATCTACATGTCTTTATGGTTTAGAGGAAAATGTATTTTCATCAACTATTAAAAACCATTAATTTAGTTTTTATAGATGATAACCTCATGTAATATAATCATTGTAAATATCATGGCCTTCATATATATAATATTTTATATAAATTATAGGATCTTCAACTCTATGCTAAATTATATATATTCAATTTCTAGATTTCTGAGTTCAAATTCATTTTCCATGATATATTTTAAGATGGTATCTTTTTGGATCCGTAGAAGGTATAGTAAGAAATTGCATCAAAATTACTTATGAAATACATATATATTCAATGTTTTATATAGATGATGGTATATTAGTGTCTATTTATTCTATAAATGTCTATTATTGTTTCTCGTATCACCACCCTAAATAAGATAGGGGTTACATTTTTGTGTAAAGACGAATATCAATAAATAATTACAAAGTCAAAATCTCATTTAAACCCAACTCTTATTCTTATTCTACATTGGGTGGTAAGAGTCATTGAGTTATATTAGGATAAAACTTATGTTATAATTAGGTGTGTAGTTATATAGGTCCATTAGATATTTTATTATGGTTTAGGAGAATTATATCATCATAAATGAAATTTCCCTAACACTTGTTTAGAATTGTACATTATTGACAAAGATTTATAGTGCATGAGACACCACATTTATGGAAAACAAATTGTTATTTTTATATACTATAAGATCCTTTAATATATCTTTTTTCGATGGGACTCAATTAATATCATTTGTTAGATTACAACCATTAATATTATTTTAATTTTACCTAAATTCAAAGTTAGTGAAACACATTTATAGATTCCCATAGAGAAAATGTTTTCCAAAATAGTTTTTAAAATTAAAAGATAAATGAATAATAAAGTATCTTATGGATGATATTCAACTTTATATGGGTGATTAGTAATAGAGAATGTCCAATTTAACATTCAGCCTCATATATTATCTCTTAGAATAGTCCATGATTTCTAAAATGTTGGAGTTGTACTGTGTAATTATTCTTGAGAATATCGATGGTGGGGAAATATATTTTACTTAGTTTTTAGACACCCTATATCTATGATAAATTCATATAACTCTTTTAATTATTACAAGTCTAAACGAACGTGTGATTAATCAATATTATACTTCCATGTGGGATACATATCCTTTATTATTAAATTTTTACTGTGAATCAAAATTTCAAAATTTCAATCCTAGCATGAAAAATGAAATCACATAATTTTTGGCTATATGTATTAGATTAAACTGGGAAAAGTTTGAGAATAGAAAATTAGGTATTCTACAACAATGTCAGTTTCTATGTACATATGTGGTATGAGATCGCTATTTTATTCATAACTTTCCCTCTTGAGAACATTATGAACCTAGGATGCAGTATGTGCAATTCTTGACAATCTAAAAAATAATACATGTTATTAGAAAAATGTTATTTAGACGATAATATAATAATTTTATATAGAATAAAATCATAGATATTTATTGATCTCCTTCCATAACTATTATCATTTTCAAACCATATTTACATCACTATTTTTTAAAGGTCTCCATTGGGAACCACTTTAATAGGTATAATTGAGTAAATAATTCCACCAATTGATTATTGGTTAGTCTAAGAGAACCATTTATTCACTAAAAGATAATATTTAAGATTTGATTATTTATTTTGGTGGTTGATTAAATTATATTCTTTCCAAAATTAAAATATGATAATATAATATATTCTAATATTTTTCTCAGATGATCCCCTTTGAAACTATATATGGGAAATTATTGTTTTCTCCTTTATTGGAAATATTGACAGGAAACTACTTAGTGATCAGACCGACCAACATCTATGGAATTATTAAGAAAGGTAAATTGATTAGGAAGTAGTTTATGGACACCAAAGAGTTTAAAAAATCATCGGTGAATTGATATAGAAATCATGAAGATTCAAGGATATTTGTGATCATATCATTATTTTAGTATCTTGATGATGGGTTACCAATGTATGGGAAAATATTTATTGTTATATCATTTATATTTCATTCCTTTTGAAATATTTTCATGAATTAGGGTAGTGACATAGAAGGTTTCTCTACCTCTTAATTTACACACAATTCATAATACATAACTTGTATCTTAGATTATAAATTATGCTCCCAACCCTTCTCTCATAATTTTGTATAATGATATTAATCATGAATACAATGCATCCAATAAAAAGAATCTACATTTTAACTAAAATCAAAATTTGTTATAGGATAAGATCAATATTTATGTTGGAATAATGTAGATTCATGGGTAGTTATTCGATAAATCCGAGGAACAATATTTGGATATGTAAACAAAATGTCCTGATTGATTTTCTCAAGAAGTTAGTTAGTTCTTTCTAGGGGTGAGAAACACAATAACTATGAGGTTTTAAAATCATTAACCATGAAATTTAGGCCTTAACATTGTCTGTATCTTTTAAAAACATGTTCTTTACATATTTTTTAGAAATTATAACGCTTAAAAGAGATAGTAATGGATAAAACAAACTATTAAGGGGATGATGTAGAGAAAATTGAGTTATATATAGTAGAAGTAATTTCACCATATGTCTACTTATTAACTGATGGAATACTATTTTTTTCTGGAAGACGTTACTTACCCTACCAGTATACATTTCGTATATATCTACTAAAGATTAGTGGAAAATATTTAATATTATAAAATTGGAATAAATGAAATTTTACAATATTAAGACATATAATTACAACAATTAAATCCATAATTTAATTTATCTTCTTATTTCACTGTAAATGATTCTATCAAAATATCACCACTCCCACCCTTATACCTTGGCCTAAACATTACTACCCTCTTGATATAAGATCTTTTTTTCATCCAAATGATCATTCTTTAGTAGGTTAATGCTATAAAATCAACTATAATCTTCTTAATTTTATTTTTGTTTAACTAAAAATATCCCTAATTTTTCAGTTAGGATTATGTAATTGTGGACATCTATTATCCATCAGTCATAAATGTTTATAAAGGGTTTCAAGGCCCTATATAAGTGAATAGACCGTAATCATGATTTTTCACATCCCATAAAGTTTCCCATTAATTTATCACTATTTCCAAAATTATAACCTTGTATTGGTGGTTTAGTTGATATATGGGGGGAAGACATATTATTTTTGGAAATCATGAATGAATCCTATATTTTTTTTGGACCCCAATTCCTCCAACCCAACTCTAATAGTGTTATATTTTCCATTATCTAGGTCCAAGTGAACACAATTTGAAATCAAATCATTAAGATAATAATGGATTTTCATTAAGTCATTTGGAGATGAATTATAATACATTGTTTTTATATGTTGAACATATATTAAAATAGTTTCCTATATCATGTCCATTATATGGTTCCAATGGTATGCTTTTATAGGATTACCAAACATTTGAATTGAAAATAATGAAACATTATAAGAGTGATTTAATGATATAATGGGATACTATATATAATATTTTAGTGCTTTATAGATGATATTTTATCCCTTAATTGATTAATAACTCTAATCTGAATAGCATCTAACATATTAAATACATTATACATGTTTGTTGTTCATATATCAGGTATAATATGATTGATAATATAATCTACCATTATGATATACAGGTTCAGTACCTAATAAGGTAATTGGTCATTGACATTATATACATATTACAGAAGATAAGTGATTTCATAACACCATGGTTTATTTTAGCCATTCTTATATAACCTAGAATGGGATAAAAAATTATGCTAACTGGCAAGGCATAATTTTTTTTTGAGATGTTACAAACATAGAATAACTTCATTTCGCACACATACTAATATTATTAGCTTTATGTAAGTACATGTGTGAGATATCTTAGGGTATCCTCAATTCCTCCTCTAGGTAATGACTCATTTTATCAACATAGATGTTGAATTATAGATCGGAGAAGGTTTACATGTATGGATACTACCAATTTCAGTAGTTTTGTTTTATTATAAGTGATCATGTATAAAATCCATGGTGTGATACTTTCTTTCTACTTTATTTTCCCTCAATATTTATTTCTTTTCTTGCATAAACACTAGCAGATGATATGTTATTGGGAGTGTGGTGTTCACTGATCAATGTGATATTATACTCATTACCAATACAATAACAACACAAGATGTTTTAGGAACATATATAATTGATCCTAATAAAGTAACAGAACAAAAATATATGAGAAAAGACACTTAGAGTCATCAATAGTTGATTTTTTGTATTTTGGGGAATTTTTTCCCATGATCATCCTAGTGCTCTAAGCTTTGTCGTGTGATTTATTGGATTAGTTTCTCACTAGAGATCACTAAATTGTTGTCATTGACCTCATTTATCTATGAAACCATATATTTATATGTCTTTCTTGATTCATATATTTTTTATTGTATCAAATTATTTTATGTATATAAATTAATCATCATGTCTAATTATTCCTTTTCATGTAATTTAGAATAAAAAATATTTCATTATAATCAATTTATATTTGAAACTAACACAACCATTAATTATGGATTTTGGATTTATTATGAAGGATTATAAATAAGAAAAATAATTATCACTTGAATTTCACTCATCCCTTATTATTTAAGCTCGCCTATAGTGAATACATGGTTCATAGAAGGTGTTGTAGAAAATGAAACGAGGGTCGTGCAACTGCTTCGATTAGAAAAATTACATGAAATCTTTATATTTTTATGTTATTATTAATCAATTGTGATACTTTATAGGGATTTTTTCTTCCCTTAATTCTATCATACATATTGGTATTAGTGGGTTTCTAAAAAAATTTCTACTAACATTTGCCCAAATTTTTCATTATTATCTAAATTTTACATTTTAAAAACATATGTATGAAGTCATTTTTCATGAATAACTGTTTTAGTTTCCTTTGATCAGGTTATAGGTTTACCATTATATGATTCCAAGATTTTTCATCCATTAAATAGATGTATCCTAGAATAATGGCTTTTCTTAAAATTTTTTACGTAATTATCACTTATATTATATTCTTTAGATGAATCATCTTCTTTCACTTTAAGATATTATATTTTTTACTTCATGATGACCACACTTCAGGTTTTGAGTTTTTTGGTATTCACTAAACATCATTATATCATTAAAATCTCTTATTGTCCTCTCAATGCGATTTTAGAGTTCTAAATGTTTCATATAGTTATATTATGATTAATTTAGATCATTTTTTGGTTGTTATCATTTACGTTATGTTTCTAATTTATTAAATCAATTGAATATTATTTTATCAAATACATAGAACTTATCATTGATTAATTTTTTGGATACGTAATTAAAATTGATATATTAATATAATTAATTATAAATATTTTATTACAAATTTAAAATCTATTTATTTATATATCTTGTTTCTTCAAATTATTTGTTGATTTTTAAACATATCGATATCATTTTTACTAATGCTTACTACATTCATTAAATATATTTTTCTTGTTGGGTGATATTTTCATGTAAATATTTGAAAGAGATCTAGGTAAAATTATAAAATTATTTTGGAAATTACTATATGGTTATTTTAAAATCACTTATTTATTTTCAAATTAATATTTTGGTTCATGATCTTCCCCCTTTATACATGGTTGTATCTAGAGGTCCAACATGGAATGAAATTTGAGATACCTAGTATTTATGTAAAATATTTTGAACCCATAATTTATAATCATTATCCTACTTCCCAATAGTCTATGTTCTTCAAAACCATTTAAAATAATGAATGTACTAATTTAACATTTATTGAAACATTTGTAAGTTGGTATTTTATCCACTTTACTCTTAAAAATTTCATACTTCATCTTTCAAATGCATATTTTTCAATTTTATATTGTATTTGAAGATATGGAGTGTCAATAAAAAGTTGAAACATGTTTTTTAATAATGATATTCATGATTTCGTTTGAATAGTATCTCATAATATTAAATATAAAATTTTTTGTATCCAATCCAAGAAGGAACATGAAGGTGTGATAAAAATTATCGTTCAATGTTATCGATGCAACAATACTGAGAGGGGTGAAATAGAATGTATAAGTTTTTACCAATTTATTAATATATCAATTTAACTTGGCACCTATAATGATTAATTTATGTAACACCTTATTTTATTAGTTGTAATGAATTCATAAAATAATGAACACAATTTAACTATAGTAGAAAAAATTTTATGTTGTTTACACCCAAGGTGTAAGGTAATCTTTGGTGTGTAGTGGTGGTAATTGAATTAACACACACACAAAAAACCATTATTATCATGACAATCTAATGAAAATGTGATAACCGTGAACCATTTAATTTGTAACAAAACAGGATATCTATACCACAGTAACTTTCATAGTGAGTAATAAATTTTACTCTTCCAAAGATTTTCACTTACTATTCTCACTTTTGGTGGATATATTTCAATTTATTCTCTTATATAATGATAAAAAATATTCTACAGTTTCATTAGGATTAAATAGGTAAAATCAACATCCATATTTTTGGGAATCTAAAATGGATGAATCTTTCTAATCAACATGCACAAAAATCACTTAATATATCTCACAGGATCATCAACAAATAAGATAAATCATCGAATAAGTTTTAGTCTCCCACTATTCTATATTTTAGATATTACAAAAATCATGTTAATTTTATTACACAATAAATGGGTTGAAATATTTTTTATTTACCTCTAAAATTTCTAGAAATTTTAAACTGATATGCACACATTTAAAAAATTATAAAATATTAATTAGTAGAACTTCAGAATTATATAGAATTATTTCAAATTTTATTCTACAATTAATCTCATATATATATAAAAATGGTGAATATTAATGATATATTTATTATATTTGAAATATAGAAACCTTTAGAAGATTCCCAATATGATATTCATCATCAAATTCTCAAGATATTCATAAATTTATTCCAAATTTATAATATTAATCTCTTAAAATATTACACAAAATATCATCAAAATTACCTTTCTATAATGTTATTAATTTATCTCATTTAACTATCAATTAAATGTAAATGTAAATTAATTATTTTTTATTCTTAAAAAAACTAATTCTTCACTCCATTAATATTTTATAATTCCTATATTATTTTTATCCATGTGTTTATTATTACTTGAAATAATATTCTTGATGGTGTGACGATTTTTCTAACAATATAATCTACTCATCAAATGGTAAAAGGAATATCTACTGGGAAAGACTAATTATATAGGAGAGGTAATTAAAAATTGATCTTGGGTTGACCATTTACATATTTACCTGATTGATTTTTCTTGGGTGTCAATATGAGTTGTAAATCGAGTGTTCGAAAGTTTTCTTAGAAATTGGGAAGAATATTTATGACATGTATGAAACCATATTGAAATATATGTGATTGTACCATAAAAATATGCTATGGTATATTATGATTTCATAATGGTTCATTAATTATAAATCAGTGACGGGAACCTAGGTAGGATAACTGGTCTTGGATGATTTAATTTTTTCGGTTTGGTAAAGAAAACATTGCATTCGTGGAACTTGAAGCATTGCAGATTTTACATATTAATTTAAAATACTTATGAGATATTAGTTTCTAATATAGAATTTGATTTCACCATTAATTTTTTGTTTGTTCCATGATGAGGGTCACTATGAGATTTTTTTCCCTTTGAAGGGATGTGTCACGCCACAACATGACCCTGTGGAAGTGGAGCCAATCTTCTATTTGATTTTATCTGTATTGTGTCATTCTATTACTCAATGGGATATATTGATGGGTCATCCTTGAAATGATAATAAAACCATGAGATGGTGGAGTTTACTATTACTTTTTATTAAATATTTTTCAATATAAAATTTCAAGGAATTATTTTAAATTAAATATTATGTGAGTACAAGGACTCATTTTGTATTGTTAATAGGGAGCTCTCAATCCTAGTCACTCCCTTTATTTTATCATTCCAAAAGTGTGATCATTGTTATTTGTGGTGGGATAATTGTTGTTTTGTTTAAAAATAGTTTTCAAATGTGAGGCTAGTTTTACATTGATGTGTGTTTAATGTAATTCTCACCATTTCCTTTTTAGCTTTAGTTTCTCCCTAAAATAATAGTTTTCCAAAATTATCACATTTCTTCCAGTTAGAGTCGAGTTTGGCATGGTTTCTTTGTTTGTATAGTCATGTTAAATAAACTATATTGGGACTTAAATTTTTACATTTTTATAACTTTATTTATGATTTAGGATATATTAAAGCATGGGGAGAATCATGTTTGTAACCTAGTGTGGAAACACACACCATTATCATTTTTTGTGTGATATACCCATGCATAGTTTCATGTATGAAATGATTAATTGGTATTATTTTATGGTTTATTATATCATGATGGATTTAGGGATAACACAGATGGTAACTTCATTGGGAAGGCAATGGTAATCATTATTTATTCCTCTAGGTGGTTTCATGGGAACATGATTAGTTCAACTTTTCTATCCATGTGGAAACGTGTTTAGCCATTATGAAGATGATTGTGTTGGGAATTATGGTGGGTGATGAAAGATGTTAATTATGATGTCTTAATATGATATTTATGATTAATTATCATAAATATTTTGTGTTTATTTAGGTTGTGAGAACATCTCACATGGCCCATGTAATGTTTTTGACATTAGGTTATTGGTGGTTCCCTCGTTATATTAAGTTATCTAGGGGTCTTGGAAATGAACATTGGGTCATATATTGTTTTATCCATAGGTTTTCATGATATATTGTGAGTGATATAATATGTCAATTAATAGTAGGATTGTTGTATATTTTGGGATAATTTGTGTAAGATATGTCAGACATGGTAAATAATAGATGTTCTTCATATCTTGTTATTAATCAGGTAGTTGAGATTGTGTATAGAATATGAATTAATATGTATGTGTTATAGTGTGGTATGTGATTGTCTAGTGGGATGAGGGAACATCTGTTATGATCTATTTTAGGGACATTTTCATTATACATAAATAGTCAAATTAGGAAAAGGATATCTTCCTAGCTTGATGAGAATTGGTGGAGTGGGATATATTAGTTTTTTTATCATGTTTATTATAATTTTCATGCATATGTACTTTCATGGTTATTATCTCAGGAATCATTATTCACAGACTACTATAATTATAATCACACCATACACTATCCTTATAGAACATTTGAGAAATTTATCTCTCATTTAATAGGATACATAAAGGGGTTCATGTATAAATTTTTATAAAAAGGGGTAGTGATAATTATCGATCTAAAAATTGTGGTTTCATAGAAGTACTAGGTTGATACATACAACTTATATTGTTATTATTTTTGTTCTTTTTATGTAATTATGTATGTTTTTTCATATGATGGTTCATATTTAATTTTTTGTTTCTATAATGACATTTTAGATATTCTTGTTCTATAGAATATGACCTATGTTTGACTATGACTATACATTAATTTTCTGTTTTGATATTCATTATTATGATTATACTATTGCAATCATTTTTATATTCATGGGTATAGTCATTCCATGATGACCTATTAAACCACTAACTCTAGTTGGTATCCTTTAGCATATAAGGATGTATAACTGAGATCAGTGGGTCTCTATCTCATGTGTTATTCATGTGATCTAGGTTGGGGATGTTACAATGTGGTTTCAGAGATGGATTATGAAAATTGGAATTAGAATAGGATGGAAAAAATAGGTACTTTGTTGTTCTATCTAATATTATTTTTTATAGTAAAAATATATATGAATATATTAGATTTTAATAGGGATGTTTTTTATGTGTTTTGATAAAAGTGGTATAACATGAAGTATATGAATCCAAAGAAGTCGATATTAAAGGTCACGTTTTTTTTCAATTGTAGTTTAATTTTATTCATATGTTTGAAGCATAATATATTCTTTTTATGATGTTATTGATATATATTATTAGACTATTTTACCTAAGGGATAATAGGGGGACTCGTGCATCATTTCCGGAATATAGGGAAGACATTTTTTGTGTGTACATGCTTATGATTTCCATTGTGGGTTTATTTCTTAAAGTGGAATGGGTTTACCAATTTAATGTGTGAAAAAAACACTATATATCAGTTTTTGTATATATTTTCACATAGTAATTATACTCAATGATATTATACATGTGATTCATTCTCATCAATCATTAGGTTCATTTGTGTGTATGGTGTTTGTTGTACTAAACCCTCACATGGGTAGATGGGGTCCTGATGCTTGATAGCGAAGGATTTGGTAATTGGTTGATATTGTTATTAGAGTGTGTGACAAAGTATCCATTAGAAGATTTCTAATATACGATATCTAAACTATTTTATCTTTATTGAGGTTAATATGTGGTTCTTAGTTAGATACCATCAAGAAAGCCTATGTAGGAGCTTCTATAGATCATATATGTGGTACCACTATGTCATGAGTAGTTTTAGGCCTTAATGGTGGATGTGATCTTAATCCGTGGGTAGAGGATCTAAGGTATAAATTATTTCTAGAGAGGCTAGAAGATATTGTAAGTGATATTGGTCAATGTAGGTAGTAATATTATGAGTAGCAAATATTTTGAACTTGTGTGGACCTATTTGGGATGTCAAGGGAGAGGATAGATGTTTCCACCAAGGGGTGAGTCTCTAGTGAGACGATTTATATTTATAGGGTAAGGGTATGTTAAAACCCAGTTTGATTTACTACTGAATTTATTCCAAATATTTGTTTAGATAGCATATATAGAGAATATTTTTGGATGATATCATGTCATATAGATGATATGTATAATTTCAAACACATGCTATTAAGGTGGGACCACAAACTAGTCTGGACAATTTATTCCATATTTGTATTTATGCATATAACATGGGTGTATACAGGATATGTAGAAGCCGTAATAGTTTACGAAAGTAGTTGTCACTCTATAAGCCAGTTAAATATTGAGATAACAAGTTTTGATTCAGATGTATATGACTGATTAGGCTCGTCCTAATGAGGTCTACGGTAAATTTATTGTCATATTCATTCCAAGAGTATGTTAGTTTTGATTTTTTATGAGTGGTATAGGTGCAAGATTTGGGTATATGATAATTTGGTCAATATGATGGTTGTTGAGGTTTGGGTATCATGTTGGATTTGGTATGATAGCGTAAATGAGTTTAATATTTACTGATGATGTATTATAGTATTAATGTGTTCTTTTATGGTTGAAGGGAAATAATGATTCCATTATTGTATCTGATAGTTATTATTTATGTGTCTAAGTATGTTATTTACATGGTGTGTATATCCAATAAAATAAATTAGAATATAATGTTATTTAGAATGTTTTTTATGGAATTTATAGGTCTATTTGATATTTTCATGGTGTTTTGGATTTAGAGTGATTAAAACCCTCATCTTCCTATTATAGTTTCTTACTTTAGTGACACGCGATATCTTTCTCAATAGATTTATTATATTGAGGATGTTTTAATTTTCCAAGTGTTCAATATAGTTGATATGGGTAATATTTTGGGTTGGAAATGATTAAATTTTGTCTAGATTTATGGAAAATTTTCTAAAGGATCCATGTTATAAAAAACCAATACAGGGTGTCAATGTGTGATAAGAAGATATGTAAGGTAAACATTTCAGTGTGGGATTATTGTTATGTCATGTCCATGGGAACCATGGTTTGATTGGTAACCACATAATATTAAAAGGTATGGGGCTGGTAAAGGACCACTCCATATCCATGGGATTTGTGGTGTGTTGGGTACCACATAATAATAACCAAATTTTGGGTATGATTATGTTCTAAGATATTAATGGATTAGACCAGAAAACTGGGGTTTGACCCATGATAATATTTTCAGTGTGACACTTTGTTCCATGAAGAGAAGGGTATTTCCCTAATGTGACCCTATGTAGAGTATTTATGATTCAATTTAGTGGTGGCAGTGGTGGGTCATGTCACAAACCAAGGGTTTATTATGTCACGTTTTTGTGAAAATATAACATCTAATTTTCTTCAATTAACAATAAAGTGGGGACTTGGACTCATTCTGTCCAATTAGTATGGATCTCATTCCCCAAATATCACATTCTTATCTATCCCTACCAAGGTGGTACAATTATTGTCTTTTCCTAGATTTGATTACGTTCAGACATATAGATTATTTTTGGGATAGTCCCATTAGACTTTGATGTTTATTTACTGTCTATATCACCGATACAAAAATTATAATCATTTTTTACATATATAATTTTCTTTGATATATTATCAAATTTATTTTGATTAGAGGTGAATTGGACTGAGTATCATGGAATATGGATTACTATTAACATTGTGTTGATGGTGCCAATATTCAACATAAGTTATATGTATTGTTATGTTTAGTGTGTTTTTTTGGATTTGTTCGTTTATGTTTGTTACCAACACACATGAGTCAAGTGGAAGCCACCAAGTTGTGGGTTTAAACTCAACACTCATGGATCATGTTGATCTGTATTGATGCAAGGAGGCTGAGTTGTTCATGATTCACTTTGATTAGTTGTGTTGAAATTGTTAGACTGTTTTGGTAATGGTGATTCACTTAAAGCGGAGTCTCAGGACTTACTCTCTCATTTTATACTTTGTCAATACAGGGATACTACTAATCACAAGGTGGATATTGACTCGATCATTTTAGTCAAGTAATTTCCCGGAAAAAGTGCAAACCACGGGGAGTATGGAGTACTCAATTAGAATATTAAAAAGGTTTTTGGATAACAATATGTACACCGTTAATACCTTGCGAGAGGGAAATATAGTGGCTGGTTTATTAAATTAAAAATCTTCTTTGGTGGAAATTTTTTTAGTTTTATATAGTCATGGATCCTTTCCATTAGATGGTTAAAAATTTATTTAGGCCAGTTCCCTTGGACTTCACTTCACTCTCCCCCCTTAGTTCCTTTTTTATCTATTCCATCCCTTTTCTTTTATGAAATAAAATGTTTCTATGGTATGTTATGTATGTTACCATGTGTGGAACCATATTATATTGATACCACTCATGTGATATTATTATGGGAAGTATTGTAATAATTCCAAAATTTTGTCAATATACTTTCTCTACAGATTATATAATTTTTTAATATTTTGTAATATATATTTCAGGAAGACCGTATTATATAACTAAAACAGAAATATTACATTAGTCATAAAATTACATTTTCAGAAAGGAATATAACAACTGGAATAATAAATAATGTAATGGGACAAAAATAGAACATAAAAGTACTACAATTTGAAACATTGTGTCTTCTTGATCGACCATAATAATTGCACTCATGAATATATCTGTAAAAATGAAGCTGAATATTAGTATTCAAAAATTCATCTTAAAAATGAAAAATTATATAACCTTGGTGGAATATAAAGTTTATTTAATAGTTAATTAAAAATTAATTATTTGTGAAAGTTGGGAAGTAGTATGACTATTAGAAATTTGACTCGGAGAATAGGTATATGGCCATTGGAATTGTAATCTAACAATTGGAGTATTAATATGGTTTTTATTAATAGTAACCTCATCATTATAATAGTTTCCTTGCTTATATAAGTATACATATTTTTTAGGTATCTTATAAAATGAAAATATGACATATTTATATAATGATACAAGTAAAAACGGTTTTAATAATGGTAAGATAAGTGTTTTTATTTTACTAAAACATTATAGTTTTTTTAATTTGTATAAAAATATGGTAATTTTATTTTTTTACAAAATTTGTTATAAATAAATAATTAGTTTTATTATAATGATACTGTTTTTTAATGTGATCATAAGTAATTTATAAAAGATTCTTATAATTAATCATTATACTAAATTTTTTATTTTTCTAGTAAATAACGATTCCAATAAAAATTTATATGTCTCATATTTATAAAAAAATCATAAAATAGAATTGAATTTTCGAATCCACATGTCAATTAATAGTAATAGTTAATTTTTTTAACTTCCCTAAAATAGATGAATTTTCTGTAATAGGGAAATATGACAAAACATTATATTAAACATTAAATGTTAAATACATGTTTTGTTTCAAATAAAGTGATGTAATAACCCATTAGGTTGAACTAATGTCCCCCATTTAACATAAAAGTTCATAAAATTCATCACTATTAGTATATTTTAACCAACATAATAAACTTATGAATATAATATTCAATGAAACAGCAACCCCCATCCCTTATAAATAACACCACTCTCCATACCTTCTCATCACACCTTCTATGACATGGATACAACCCAAAATCTACCAAAATCCTTTCCAATATCTATACTAATGTTCTTAAAATCCATGATCTCACAAAATACCATTCCATGTAGCCATTTGGGGTATTCTAAGTGGAGGAAAATAAAGTGATAAGTAAATGAAATAAAATCATTGTTTTTTATCTTTCTTATAGAACCCTACTATGTTTTCTATACAGTGAAATAAATATCCTTAATATTATAATATTATATAATTTGGGAGAAATATCCATATTCTACACTAAATTATAGTTATTATAAATCCAAAATTTGGTTCATAATATGGTTTTTTCACAACCTCTATAAAAAACATATTTTGTTTCTCCTCACATACATAAAAAATGGTTATAAAAATAGAGTTCTTTTAATATATGATGATAGTAGTTATATTGTATCTTATTTAAGGATTCTTAAATTTTATCAATAATCATAAAATTAAATTAAATAAATATAGTTCATGATGATCGATAAAACATCTTAAATGAACTAATCATAAAATTATTACATTTATGATAAATTAATCATACCTATTCTATAATACATATGAACATTTGGGATCATTAAAATATTTTTAATGAAATGGATATATTGTTATTTAAATTTTTAGTTATAGTTTCATTCGATATGATCATAATTAATTATACATAAGTGATCCGACATTAGAATAATGAATCAAACTCCCTCGAAGCAACGAAAGTTAACTTTATATCTCATTGAATTTTTTTAAAATAAACATAATATAGTTAAAATAAGTCAAATATACATTGAAAAGGTTATTAACATTTTATTAAGGAATGTAATTTGATTATTTATTATGTAATGTGAATGTTCACAACCATAGATATGTCAAGGTATCACTCTATATCAAACTATTTGTTTGGGTTATGATATTTATCTCCCTAACTCACTATATATATCTATATAATGTTTAATAACTCAACTAAATTATTTAATAATGTATTTTACATATATTTCTATCTTATTATCACACCCTTATATGGGGTTATACATTCCTTAAGTTCATTTATCAATTATCTTCATTAAAATAAAACACGATTAGGTGGAATATTCTATATCTTAATAAATCAACATAATGATATGTTAAAGTGTTTATTATCAATAATTATTTCATTAAATAAGGTAATAGTTTAAATATTTCCATTATCTTTAATATATATTTTTTCAAATATAATTTTATAACGTTTCATTCATTATAAGTCTTTAATAGATACATTTTAAAACGTTGTAAAAGTTCATTTCAATTCACAATTATCTAAACTTTATCATATACTTTTTAAAGGTGTACCAAATTTGAGACATGTGATTCTTTATTCAGATATAAAATTCAATAATATATATTTCCTTATTATATATGTAATGTTTTTTAACTGTCCTTCAATTATGATATGTGGCCTGATTATATAACCCATTTCATTCCATGGGTAATTTCATATGTTTACACCTTACATATGATATATATTTCTGGCACACTTGAGCATAAAAAATATATTATGGTTCCATACATTTTTCATTCTAATTCGTAGTTTATTTTTTCATTATATAATAAGAATAGTATTAAGGAGTGAACCAAATCCGTGATGGAACTTTTTCCACCGTGTGATGTTGTCTTGGTTGTTAGTATTCACTTATTATTATGTCATGTTTTATTTTATTAGTCCTATGATTTCATGATCTTATTATTACATTTTTTTATGACTCTATGGAATATGATTATCCATTACTATTTTCTTTTACTATATCATTTTATGTCTATTGACTCATATTTTATGCATCTTCATCATTCTTATTCCCTTAATAGGATATACAATTTTTCCAAATATTTTTGTATTCTTTTTGTTATCCAATGTAGTTTAAAGATATAAATGGAATTTCTAATCTCTATATAGGAAATAAAATATATATTTTCTATTTATGATTAATCATGATGATTTATGAACAATGTATTCCAAGAACATTAGGACTATCAATCCTTAGGTTGTTATTATTGTATATTTATACTAAAAATAATATAATAACATAGGTAAAAGTCATGGATTTCTATTATTAGTATATGTGATGGTGTATTTGTTTTGGGAGATTGGGACTACAAAAAATTATTAAGATACCCATTTAAATGTTATAGTGTAGGAAAACATCCTAAATTTTGGTGAAGTACAGAGCAATTGGTTTCCATGAAATTAGATATCTATGTGGAGATTATAATTATATGTGGTACTAGAACAGATTTACTGTCACGAACCGAATCTGGTCGCCTTCAAAATCAGCACCTGACCCGGTCCATGGCAAGACCCGAAGGGTATTCCCAGTCCCCACGGGCTGATATAATTGCCCAAGTATCATAACATGATGTTTGGGAACGATTTACCTGGATTTTTAAACATAAAACAACAAACAAACCCAAGAAACCAAAACTGGATTTTTCAAACAAAAACATCTTTTTCTAAAATTCAGAACTGAATTACACAAATTTAAACAATGTATAAAGACCATTACAGAGTTAAAAAACCATGAAAAGATAGCCCAAGAACCTCCACATGGAAAGAGGCACCTCCCTCAAGCCATCCCCACAAGACATCACCACCAAGGACCTGCTAGAAACCCGAACCAATGGTACTAAAAACTGTACCCAACCTGCGACAACAAAAATAACCAAGTCTACTTACACCCAAGGGAGTAAGTAGGGTGTGATACAATACCTAGTAGGATACCACCACTAAGAGATTCCAAGTGATAAAAATTTAAAGATGAAAAGAATGCAGGTTTTCAAAAACATGAAAAGCTAGTTACAATTTCTAGAAGATGCGACTTTGAATAAAAACAGTTTTCAAGTGGGCTATTTTAATAGGTTAACACTTTTAACATAAACACCAAATCTACTGAATTTTCCATCCAAATGTACCGTATGCCGACAATAAGTATAAAGTAACTAAAGAGCACAGGAAATAGGAAGTAACCCCTAGGCACTAGCTAGCTGTGGGTCCCAGGTACCTCGTATCTCGGTGAGAGTAACCATCAAAAATATCCATTCTCATGCACGAGCCACTAGTAGGGAACATACCCATAACCTAGTGGTCCCCAATCATCATCATCATTGTTTATTTAGAGTTTAAGCGTCAATCTTGCTAAGTGAAACTGAGGCCAAACCCCATGGATTCACTAGGATACTAGTACACGTCCACCCACCTAGATACCCAGGTTTTCCCCTTGTGCTAAAACAAGTTCAACAAGTCCGGAAATATATATTGAACATGTAGATATCATTTCCACATCACAAATTCACCAAACATCCCATATGTATACCACACAAGTCACAAAAATCCATTTTTCATTCAAAATGATTTTGAAATCTGACTCACACCAAAATAGCCCACAACACATTTCACATTTCTTCAACACTTCCAAAAAACCATTAAATAATTTTATAAAACAATTATAAGATATTTCAACTCATATAATACCCCACACACATGGAAAATAACACTTCTTTCATAATGAAAAATTCAATTTTTCACATCACATTCACACAAAACACTCCACATCACTTTCACATCACTTCCACTCCTCAATATCTCCTTCAAACAATTTAATAAAATATTTCCATGATGATAAATATCACATAACAGAATTTTCACAAATGAAATGGACCTTTTAAAGAATATACTACTACCAAAACAGTTTGATGATATAGTTTCACCAAAACTTTCATAAAACAATTATAAAGAGTATACCCAAACGTTGCACATAAAACCCAATTCAAAAACCTCTTTTTAAGCCAAAATCACACCAATACCCTACCAAAACTGAATTGGCAGACCAGTCAACATGTAATAATCCACTTTCAAATGTTATTTAATCACCTTGAACAATATCACAAAAGATACCCATGAGAATACACAAATCCATAAAACACTTTGAAGGAGTATAACAAGGTTATGCACATAAAACCATTCAAATACACCCCCTTTTTAGGACCACATGGTACTATATCATTACCCAACGATAATTGGTAGACCCTTTCAACAACTAATAAATCACTTCCACATTTTACAAAACTACCAAAAGAGATAACACATGAAATACATTTGAAAAATACACACTTCAAGAAATAATGTAACTATAATACCAAATGATTTACTATTGCTACCAAAAATGGTTTTCTCATAATTCACTCCACATAAGGAACATTTAAAATTATTTAATCAAGAAAACTAACTCATCATTAAATGGTTACCCACGGAATCACCTAGCGAAATTGTCGAATCCCTCAAAACATGGTGAAAAACATCAACCGCACCACCCCGGCACCACAAGGATGATAAATCCAGCCCTAGACCACAAATTTTCACCAAAAAGTCCCATGTTTAAACCCTAGGTACGAACCCTAGGTTCTGGACACTTTGGAACATCAAGAAAGAGGGATAAAACCCTAAAGAAATGGAAGAAGTGGAAGGGAGGAACACTCATCTTGAAAAATCATGAAGCAATTACCCCGCATTAACCAAATGTTGAAACTCAAAGCAGAAAAAACTGATAGTTAGGCTCTACTGATTAGGAGGTCATGTGGGGACTGAAATGGGGGAAAAAGAGTAAATATTGACGGAGATATGAAGGAATGAATTTACCTCTTCAAATCTGCCTGATTTTATAAACCCTAATAATTTCAGCATTCAATCGTGATGAAAAAGAGCTCCAAAGAGTGGAGAGAGAGCTTCAGCGTGCGCCTGGGTTCCAGGGGTGTGTTTGAGGCATGGAATCACCGAAAAATACTTAAATATGAATAAGTTATTAATTAATCAAATATTATTTTTAAAACAGGAATTGGGCTTTCGGGCAGGCCCAATCCCTTAAATAAAAACCCATATACACCTTGGTAATGGATTTATAAAGGCTCCAAACTACAATGGTGGTGTTAATATGTCAGGGTAGACCATTGAGGAATTGGAATGAGTGAAAAATATTAAAAAATGAAAAAGTTATAAAAGAAACAAAATTTATTTTTAAATCTGGAATTGGGCTCACGGTTTGGCCCAATTCACGAAAACTCACCCATTCCACCATATAAGCTTGAGAAACCCAAAAAAACAAAGGATAAATGGAAATTAAATTAAATGTAACATTAAAATAAGTCATGTATGTGGAAATTATCCCCACCTGGAAATATTTCCACCCCGTAATGTCACATCAAGTCCAAAGCATCAACCAAATCCAACTGAGAAACCAAGAGGTACTCCCTTGTCAGGTTTCACCCCCAAAGGCCAAAACACCTCTAGTGATCAATTAATGAAGGATTACTCTCACTAATAAAACATAAACCACTTTCCTGAAATGATCAATCACATTCATAATTGATCCCAAAATGAAACTCATTAAACACTATTGGAGCAAGACTCAAGCAATTAACCCAAATGAACAACAACATCGAAGAAGGTTACACTTACCTTACTTTAACTAGACCATTGGGTACTCCCCAATCACAATGTTTACCGAAGGAATATGTAGGTAGCTTGATAGCTCTGAATGATACTACCTACCGCCAAGCCACGACCATGGATAAGTCTGAGTTACTGGCATGGGGGAACAAAAATAACCTCCCCACCATTAGAGACAACTTATATTTTTTTCTCGAGAAAGAATCGGGACACTAACAGGGGGAGTCCTGAATGGACTCCCGAGTACAAAGGGTATACTTCCATTAGAAATTTACAAAAGAACATATATAAGACTCATTGTGTGTCTCCCCACCATAAGAACCAACCATCTTAACCGACCAGCAGGGGCTGGTACAGAAAGCCCCCAGAATTTAAAGAGTTGGGACGACCACATGGTTAGTCTACAGGGTTTGGGAAACCATGCACTAACAGTGGGGATCCTTCTATCTACTAGGTTTTCTGGGGCATGGTCACTACTAACGAAGTGAAAATCATGTGCCCAACCTGTCTAGCCAAACTTCAAAACTTTCTCCAAAGACTCAATGGAAACCAAAGGGGGTGGAATAACATTGGGCGATGACATGGGTACAAGGCCCTTTAACTATTTCCAGTGAACATGAACAATAGAAGAAAGATAATGAAGCCATAGGTTTAAACTCTTCCTATCTTTCATACTAAGGATATGACTTTGTACAAGGGTTTACATGACCCTGTGATTTCCCTTGACAATGAGCCAGCTTCTCTCCGAGACCTATGGATGAAGCTCAAATGATTGAAGCATCTTCAACCTCGCAGTTAGGCTTTGGAAACCCCCTGAACGAAAATTCTTCTTTCGGTGCAACCAACAACTACATTGCAATCCCCGATAAGTTTTCCAAGACATAACACATTCCAAACTCACTTTACCCTAACCCTATATTTCATTGAAATAAGGGCTTATAAGATGCACACACACCACACCTTGTTTGTTCAGGTGAGAAACAATATAAGTAAAGAACACCTATACTCAACTTCCCCTAAAATGGAATATTTTTTTTAAGTTTCTTCCAAGGGATACATTCTCCCAACATAACAGAGACTCTCATATGATTTCCCAACTATCATCTTTACAGTCAATTGATCACATGACATCATAAGGCATCATCGAACATGACCATTGTGACTAATATAAATAATTCATGGAGAGAGGACTTATACAACATCCCCAAACAACACACAATTCTAGATAGTGGCCACAATATCCTATCGTGACCATATTTCCCACACTGGTGGTTTAACATAAACTAATGCTTCAAATAAACCGTGAAGAACTCAAAGGCCCTCTTAGAAGACATCGATACACTCATCTCCACTAAAAACCCTAGACCACTTCCAGCTTCGATGAATTAGGAAACTTAAGAAATGAAGGTATCTTTCAACCTTGCACAAGAACTCTTCCGCTACAATAGGATCCAAAAATAAAAGAAATGAATAGGTGTAGACTCAATCCACAAAGATCGATAAAAGATTCCTTATATTGATCAACTGGAGGATTTTCTAATGGTGAAACAATCCGGATTTTAGTTCAGTTATGCTTTAACCCTTAATGGGGGCGTACCTTATCCTATGAGAGAACCCAAGGACCCAACCAATCTGGTCCATTTATCAAAACAAGCTATAAACCAGATCCAAACACATGAAGGGAACCACCATAAAGGTGTCCCGAAACATATCTTAGAGGAGACTACTAACCAGTCCTTCTACCCAGATTACCGACCAAACATAAACCCAAAACATAGTTCATACAGGAGGGGTTCTTGGACTCAAAACCTCCCACAACATCAACATTTTCCCAAAACGCATAATATAATCCATCACAAACAATTCATCAATACATCATGTTTTTCTTTAAAAATATTTTCTTGAAAACAAACGGTTCAGCGGTTACCGTATCCACCAATGGTACCCCATGAGCCTTACACATGCATGTTTCTGTGCCACACTGGGCACCCTTCTCATATCCATCCTAACACTCATCCAGTCATGACATCAATCATCCATCATCCTATATAACCCCATGAATGTGGTTGCCCATGGAAATACCATAGGTTAAAACAAAACATTCTTTCCACATTTCAAAACCAAAAAAGTCAACCAATACATCCCTTTTCTCAAAACTGCTAACCACAAGATCAAAATCACAAATCACATCTTACAAAACGTTTCAGAAAGACACAACCATTTAGAAAATAACTCACTTTCAAGATATTCATATCAATTTCAAAACATATCATCCCATTAAAACAACATTTTATTGTTTAGAAAACTATATTGGAAACACTTTTCAAAACCAACTTCAATATTGTTCCTTCATTCAAAAGAGGTATAAGCACACCATTTTCCATTTCAAAACAATTCTAAAAATTCACTTCCACCATTTCATAAATCAAACCATTCCCTCTTTATTTGAAAATCATTTCACAAAAACTATACACTTCTTAAAACCAAAGTGCCACGATTTCAAAACCTAAGCACAAAACAATGCGAGAGGAAACTAGTTTCAGTGGGTGACTTTGAAATATGGTTGAATACCATATTCCAATCACTTCACTGTCACAGAGAGTGTTATAGGGAATATCCTTGGCTCCGCATGGATTTTCAGGCCCTGCGAGCTCACTAGGACCATTAACCCAACTCTCTTTTCATTTCCCTTAATCATTATCGAACCAAGAAAACCAAAGGACTTAGATAAATCCCATCTTCTCTTGGAAACATGAATCCCATTATGAGGTGTGGTGATCAGGCACACTACCCATAACTGGAATTCCATGTCCCAACAATCCTAACTCCAGACTATCCGGACTCTGCCCCAAATAACATGACCCAAAGAGTTAACCAGAACCCCCTATGATACCATTTTGTCACGAACCGAATCTGGTCACCTTCAAAATCGGCACCTGACCCGATCCATTGCAAGACCCGAAGGACGTTCCCGATCCCCACGGGCTGGCACAAGTGTCCAGGTATCATAAAATGAAGTTTGGGAACGATTTACCTGGATTTGTAAACATAAAAAAACAAACGAAACCAAGAAACCAAAACTGTATTTTTCAAACAAAAACATCTTTTACTAAAATTCAGAACTGAATTACACAAATTTAAACAATGTATGAAGACCATTAAAAAGGTAAAAAACCATGAAAAGATGGCCTAAGAACCACCACATGGCAAGAGGCACCTCCCTCAAGCCATCCCCACAAAACTTCACCACCAAGGACCTCCAAAAAACACGAACCAGTGGTACTAAAAATTATACCCAACCTACGACAAAAAAATAACCAAGTCTACTTACAACCAAGGGTGTAAGTAGGGTGTGATCCAATTCCTAGTAGGATACCAACACTAAGATATTCCATGTGATAAACATTTAAAGACGAAAAGCATGTAAGTTTTCAAAAACATGAAAAGCTAGTTACAATTTCTAAAAGATGCAACTTTGAATAAAAACAGATTTCAAGTGGGATATTTTAACAGGTTAACACTTTTAAAATAAATACCAAAGCTACTGAATTTTCCAGAAAAATTTAACGTAGGCCGATGGTAAGTATAAAGTAACTAATGAGAACAAGCAATAGGAAATAACCCCTAGGCACTAGCTAGCTGTGGGTCCCAGGTACCTCATATTTCGGTGAGAGTAACCATCACAAATATCCATTCTCGTGCACGAGCCACTAGTAGGGAACATACCCATAACCTAGTGGTCCCCAATCATCATCTACATAGTTTAGTTAGATTTTTAAGTTCCAATCTTGCTAAGTGAAACTGAGGCCAAACCCCACGGATTCACTAGCATACTAGTACACGCCCACCCACCTAGATACGCAGGTTTTCCCCTTGTGCTCAACCAAGTTCAACAAGTCAAGAAATATAAATTGAACATGGAAATATCATTTCCACATAAATAATTCACCAAACAGCCCATATGTATACCACACAAGTCACAAAAATCCATTATTCATTCAAAATTATTTTGAAATCCGACTCACACCAAAATAGCCCACAACACATTTCACATTTCATCAACACTGCCAAAAAACCATTAAAAAATTTTGTAAAACAATTATAAGATATTTCAACTCATATAACAGCCCACACACATGGAAAATAACACTTCCTCCATAATGAAAAATTAAATTTTTCACATCACAATCACACAAACCACTCCACATCACATTCACATCACTTTCACTCCTCAATATCTCTTTCAATCAATTTAATAAAATATTTACAAGATGATACATATCACATAACATCCTTTTCACAAATGAAATAAAACTTTTAAAAAATATACTCCTACCAAAACCGTTTGCTGATATAGTTTCACCTATTACACAACTCAATAAACCATTCAAAACTCTCATAAAACAATTATAAAGAGTATACCCAAAAGTTGCACATAAAACCCATTTCAAAAACCTCTTTTTTAGCAAAAATCACACCAAGACCCTACCAAAACAGAATTGGCAGCCCAATAAACATGTAATAACCCACTTTCAAATGATATATAACCACATTGAACAATATCACAAAAGTTACCCATGAGAATACACAAATCCATAAAACACTTTCAAAGAGTATAACAAGGTTATACCCATAAAAACATTCAAATACATCCCCTTTTTAGTCCCAAATGGCACTATATCATTACCCAACCATAATTGGTATCCCCTTTCAACAACTAATAAAACACTTTTACATTTTACAAAACTACCACAAGAGATAACACACGAAATACATATGAAAAATACACACTTCAAGAAAAAATGTAACTTTTATACCAAATGCTTTACTATTGCTACCAAAAATGGTTTTCTCATAATTCACAGCACCTAAGGAACATGTGAAATTATTTAATCAAGAAAACTAACTAATCATTAAATTTGTTACCCACAGAATCCCCTACCAAAATTTCTGAATCCCTCAAAACATGGTGCGAAACATCAACTACACCACCTCGGCACCACAAGAATGATAAATCCATCCCTAGACCACAAATTTTCACCAAAAAGACCCATGGATAAACCCTAGGTATGAACCCTAGGTTATGGAAACTTTGGAACATCAAGAAAGAGGGATAAAACCCTAAGGAAATGGAAGAAGTGGAAGGGAGGAACACTCACCTTGAAAAATATTGAAGCAATTACCCCGAATTAACCAAATGTTGAAACTCAAAGCAACAAAACATGATAGTTAGGCTCGACTGATTAGGAGGAGGTCATTTGGGGACTTAAATGGGGGAAAAAGAGAAAATATTGAAGGAGATATGAAGGGATGAATTTACCTCTTCAAATCTTCCCGAATTTAGAAACCCTAATAAGTCCAGCATTCAATCTCGATGAAAAAGAGCTCCAAAGAGGAGAAATAGACCTTGGGCGCGCGACTGGGTTCAAGGGGCACGTTGGAGGCTTGGAATCATTGAAAAATCCTTAAAAATGAATATGTTATTAATTAATCAAATTTTATTATTAAAACTGGAATTGGGCTTTCGGGCAGGCCCAATCCCTTAAATAAAAACCCATATACACCTTGGTTATGCATTTATAAAGGCTCCAAAATACAATGGTGGTGTTAATATGTCAGGGTAGACCATTTAGGAATTAGAATGGGTGAAGAATATTAAAAAATGAAAACTTTATAAAAGAAAAAAAAATTATTTTTAAATCTGGAATTGGGCTCACGGTTTGGCCCAATTCACGAAAACTCACCCATTCCACAATATAAGCTTGAGAAACCCAAAAAAACAAAGGATAAATGGAAATTAAATTAAATTTTACTTTAAAATAAGTCATGTATGTGACATTTACTTAGTATAAATAACCTCAAAATGGGTTGTTTGGTATTAAATCACCCAAAATCCTTTTTATAATAATGGGCCCTTACTTCAAACCTGGTCTGACACTCTTAGGGGATACACATTATCAAATTCACAAAAAACATTATAAAAAATTGTGATGAATATGAAAATATTTTTTTATTAGAAAACAGAAAATGAAAATTTCCATGTAATTTTTTAATTGAAATATTTATACTTTTTTGTTCGGTTATAGGAGTTTTTTATAAGATATTCCTTCTAAGAGTATAGTTTCCCATTTATATGTATTTTAGTTTGAGTATTTAGATCCTGATTTTTTTTCCATTATTTGATTTAATTGTGGGAAATATATTGTATCTTTAAAAATCACAATGTGAATGGAAATTCTATGACATAAATAAAAATATTCCTAACATGGTGGGGGAATTAAAATATATTGTGATTATTCCAAGATATTTATCGAAATATACGGTTAAAAACTATAACCAATTTTAATTTCCAAACACGTTAAAGAGGATCTATGGAAGTCTCAAGAAGGTTTAGTATCTAATTATGACAAGGAAGGGAAAAATCAATTTCAAACATGTAACAAAATTTGGTATGTGAAACAAAGGAAAATTTCATTAAATAAATTTATGATGGTTTTGATGTTGAAAATTAGGGCATATAGAATATAATTGTTTATGAAAAATAATGATTCCAATTAATAATATAGAGGGGAATATAGTTTAACCCAATCCACCAATAATAGTTTATTTTCATAATTACAGTAAAAAATGGGAATTATCCTACTCTATTCCGTAATACAAGGGATAATAATTATGATACGTAGTTGTACACAATAACCCAAGGGAACTAGGAATGTAATGATTTGAACTTTTGAATAATTTGTTTTTCTTAATTTTGTGTGTTATTTAATTTTATAGTAAACAAAACTATATCCTTAATGTAATTAAGTAAGTATAATTAAAATTATACCATTGGGTTTCGACTGTTACATGGTCGTGGGTCAATATGACCGTTGGAAACAAAAATCTTTACATTATAATTATTGATCATAAATACAAGTGATCTAGTTTAATTAATATAGTAATAAGAGTTAATGGCCTCATCCAGTAGACTCGGGCCGTACGAATCCCATCTGTCAGAGCTTGGGAAGGAGGTGGCTTCACTGGGCTTTACTCTGGACCAAGCCCAAGATGAGCTTCAACATGTGATGCATGAATGAAATCGCCTAAGGGAGAAGTTCAAGATGATAGAAATCACCACTTGGGAAATTATTTCCGAGCAGCCCCAAGATTCTATCACCATAGCACACCTTACACATAGGTCCTATGTAGGTGTTTTAAGGGGCAATGTAACAAGACCTAAGTTATGTTGTGTAAATTTTTGTATAAATAAAATTTTTATTTCTTATTATGTTAAATTGGTGAATTTCAAATATTCGGATAAATGTAGGATGAATTTATTGTTCCATGTTACTAATGAATTTTTGAAAAAAGGGTAGTTTAAGATATTTATGTAAACTTTTAATAATTAATAATGTAAAATGGTTTTCAAAAAAAGGTTTTCTACAGTTATGATCAGTAAGAAATGTAGTGTCTAATTAGATCAACTTATATTTTGGTGAATATTAATGTATGAATAGTATCATACCCTAGTGAATAGTAATGAATAGTAAATCTGCAAAAAAAATATAAACTTCACCCATGAATGTATAAATATAATTTAGACATCTTAAAAGTGAAAAAATGGTCATAATATAAGTATTGGTATTTTTGCATGTCAAAAATATTTTAATTTTATAATTAAATTAATAATTTTAAATAGAAATGTATTTTCATTAAATGTAATCATAAATTGTTAGTTTATTGTCTTATAGTTATATTATAATTTTATTAGACCTTGCTTACTTTCTTATGGTGTTACATAATGAGTTATAGTTTTAGAGTTGTTATTTTTGAATAAATAATGATTTTATTTAAAAATTAAATTAAAAATATTTAGAATATTATTTATATAAAATGGAGTTTATTTTTTGAATTCAGAGAATTGATATTAGGTTAGGGTGAATTTTTGGGATTTTAATGAAATAATTGAATTATCAGGGAATAGTAAAAATACAATTCTGTGTTTTGGGTGTGTAATGACATCACTGATGTTATAGTCATGAAGTAATAAATCAGGTCAACTTCTTAATAGTAAGATATGTTATGAGGTTTCCCATGTGGCCAATACAACAGGAAAATTCCATTGGCAAGCCCATGGTTTTTCAACTACCACCGATGAGGTGTCCCTTGGAAATTAATTAAATATTCCCCCACTTTTAATAAAAATATCAGGCTTTTCCTCATTAATATCATTATGAAATACTCCTTACGGAATATATGGACTTTTTACCTCACAAGGATTCCCCCCACGGATCCCTAAATCCCCCCAAGATCCCATCATTTGAGCTTTCGAAGATACTCTTCAAGGTAAGGGAACCTTTCACCGTCCTCTTTTTAGTCATGATTTTCGTTATCCTATGTCTTCAAGTTTCCATATTTTTATGTGGGGGTATGTTTTTATATATTCGTATTACTGTCCATATCATGTCCAAATTATGAGATACCCTTTCTACTCTCATCATTATATTTTCAAAAAATTTAAGCGACGTCGTTTGGCTGCCGAATTTTTCGTAAAAGAAATAGCATCTTCTCTATTTTTTCATGTTTACTTATCAAGTGGTATGACATTTAAATATCCATAAAATTATCTTATTATGTACCTATACTGTATTAGGAATTATTTATGACTGTTTGACCCTTTTCCCCTATCTTTTTAATGTTTTATAAAATGATGTTATGTAGCCGTTATGCTGCAAAATGTTCGTCTCAAAATAATTATATTTATCTCAAGAAATTATCTAGTATTATTTATTTTGATACAGAAATATAATTTCATTTCTAGGGGTATTCATCAACACAAAAAATTAATCTATTTGATTATGGAATTGACTTACATATAACCCTCACTCCCTTTCCATGGGTTATAAGTGACATAATGATCTTATTTTTATGTACTTTATTAATGTCATGATTTTGACGTGAAACCCATTTATTTTCATCTATATGGGTTATTTATGAATTTTTTTATTATGATCTATGTGACTCAGATGAAAATTATTACATATTAAGGGTGCTCCCTGATAGGGCTCCAATGCACTAGGTAAATAATTAATATCTAGAGATGACAAGTTTCACGATACCTTACTGAATAACCATGTTAATGTTTTTATGACACCTTGGGAATGATCCTTTGTGATATTTTCATGAATGTATAAATGAAATTTTGTAGCCAAATATTCATGTTTTTATTCATGTTATTTTTATTATGAAATTCCTCTATATCCTTTGCTTAGGTCTTTATGTATTTTTTCATGTTCTTATTGATTTCACAAGTAAACTGATTCCATTTCTTTCCATACAAGGCCTTTTTTCTCACTCTTTCCTTTGATATGTGTCTCCAGGTTATGAGATGAAATAATTATACTAAGGAAGAACATATGATAAAACCCTATAACTGGAATAAGAAACTGTTTTCTGTTTTCATGTTTTATATTCTTGATTTCCAAGAAACTAGACTTTAATGATCCCTTGTTTGTAAAATTTAATGAAAAGTAATGTATGAAAAGGCGAGATTCTATAGTTGGTATCAAATGATAGTTTAGTTATTTATGGAAATTAGGCTTTGAAAACATTAGGAATAACCCTATATAGATGATTAAATATAGGAATACTTCCGAGTATTTTGGTGAGTATTCTGTAAGTTGTTTATCAAGAAAATACATCCATGTCTAGATACGATCATGTAGAGGCGGGTCTGGAACAGATGTACCTAGGAGTGAAAACATGGAAAAGGAGTTTCAGGCTTGACCTGTGGTATCCTAGTACACTACAATCGGCCTTGCTGCACAAGTGGTTATGAAACTCCTAGGGGATATGACTGGTTAATCATATGCTTTTAATGAATCATTGTGAAGGATATATAAAGAAATGAAATTGTTTAAATCATGATGTTTTAAGACATAAAATCCATTATGGTTAAAAGATTCATAAATCTTATAAGTTTATCACTAAGGTTTTATTATTTTAGAAAATGGCGGGCAATTGGATGAACCATGCAAATGGTGACAGCAATCGACCATGCGCTGAAGGCCCTCTGATTGAGCGAGTATGGAAAAATTAATTCGAATGATGAACCAACCAACTCATGTTATAGGAAATAACTTTAATAAAGCTGTGAGGCATATCTCACCATGAAGGGAACAAATTTCGATGGAATTTTTTATGTATCAATAGACACCATACTTCAGTGGATATATCGACCCATTGATTGTTGAACAATGGATCAGCTCTATCAAGAATATCTTTTATGTTCTCCACTATTCTAAACAAGAGAATGTTACTTTGGATGTTTATCACATATAGGGTGAAGCTGATCAGTTGTGGGAACAGATTAAAAACACAAGGCCAAGAGTTGAAATTGAAGCTTTGGTGTGAGAAGAGTTCAGAGGGATATTTTTTAACAAGTATTTTCCAACGATTGATGAGAACAATAATATAGAAGGAGAATCTTGAGCTGAAGCATAAGGAGAATGAATCTGTAGGAAGATAAGAGATTAAATTCAAAAGTATTTCAAGTTATACCTCGAGCTTTTTCATAGATCTATATGGTAAGGTTGATATATTTTTCGGTGGACTAAGACATCATCTGCGAAATAATCCAGCCAATAGATATTATGATAGCTATGAGGACATCATGTGAAGTGCAATGAAAGTTGAACATGAGTTTGGTGAGATCTAATGGTCTCATTAATACAATGGAATGAAAAGATTGATGGAGCCAAGATTTGGTAGGAGCATCAATCAGGGAAGAGGATGTAAGTAAGTACACCATCCCACGTGTAATAAATGTGTGAAGAATCATTCGGGAAACTATATGCTCATGAGCAGAAAGTGATAAAAGTGTGGTATAGATGTCCACATTGCACGAAATGTTCATAGTGAGGTGAAGCCACAACTTTCCAACTCTAATGATAAAGAGAAGATGGTACTGCACCTACCTGATTTCCAATGCAATAAGTCTAGAAAACATGGCCAATTTTCCAATCACTGTCCATATCCGAGGGTAGTGGAGGGGAATCACTATCAGCCTCAACAACGTCCAAGAAAACAAGGTCATAATTTTTCAATCACAATGGACGAAGTTGAATCAAAAAATAATGTGGTGGGAGGAACTCTTGTAATTCTCTCAAAGCTAGCAATTACATTGTTGGATTGTAGTTCTACACATTCCATTATTTCATCCATGTTTGCAATGAATTTAGAATCCACCATTGATTTGTTAAAATTAGAGTTATCGATCAAGACTACTGGTAGGATTATCCAAGAATTTTTGGTGTTTAGAAGCTCTACTGTTTACATTACTGAGCACAATATTATCGAAAATTGATTAGTAATTCCCATGCTGGAATTCAACATTACGCTATGGATGGACTAGCTCTCAATGTATATTTCTAAGATAAAATGAAGAAACAAGGAATTATATGTAGTCTTTAATGGAAAACCTACAGTTATCTTCAAAGGAGAGATATCTCAACCTGATCTTTGTCTATAAGAACCTCCTATATCCATCTCTATGGAGTTGATCAGGGAAGAAGTAGAAGGAAATATGAGTTTGAGGATTAAAAATTTCCCGATCATCCAGGAATACCATGACGTATTTCCTAAGATGTTACTTGGACCTCCCCACAAAACAGAGGTATAGTTCTCCGTTGAACTTGTACGTGGGTCTCATGCAATATCTAAGACCCCCAATAGGATGGAAAATGTGGATCTGAATGAAGTAATGAAACAACTCAATGTTATTTTGGTGAAGGGGCTTATCAGAACGAGTGTGTATCCTTTGGGAGAAAATATTCTATTTTTGAAGATGAAGGATGGATCGACACAGATATGAATTGATTATAGAGAATTGAACATGATCATAGTGAAGAAAAAATACCATCTTCCAAGAATTAATGAATTATTTGACCAACTTCATGGGGCTCAATTCCTCTATATGATTGATCTTCGATCTGGTTATCATCAATTGAGAGTGAATAATGACAATATTTAAAAAACATCCTTCCGATCAAGATTTGGGCATTATGAGTTTGTTGTAATTCCCTTTAGACTAACTTTTGCACATGTTATTTTTTTGGAATTGATGAATAGAGTCATTAAAGACTACTTTGGTAACTTTGTTGTAGTTTTTATTGATGAACTTCAAATATATTCCAAAATTCATGATGAGGATGAGGATCATATAAGGGGTATTTTGTGAACTCTATGGAAGGAAAGACTTTTTTGTAAAGTTCATCAATTGTCAATTTTGGTTGCAACAAGTTGCTTTCTTGGGGCGCATTGTTTCCAATGAAGGAATCACAGTTGTCCCTACAAAGACAAGAGTTGTAGAGGAGTGCCTCAACCTACAACAATATCTAAGATTCATAGTTTCCTTTATTTAGTGGGATATTATATGAGGGTTGTGAAGAAATTTTCATGACTTTCTAATCCATTAACAAAGTAATGTCAAGAAGGGGTCAAGTTAATATGGACAAAGAAGTGCTAGGAAATTATCCATGAGATGAGGAAGAAACTGGTTACTAAAACTATGTTAACTCTGCCCTCAAGTGGACATGTATTCATTATTTTTAGAGATTCATCCCTGAAAGGGATTGTGTGTGTCCTCAAGAAAAATGAAAAATTAATTGTTTTTGCATATCGACTATTGAAGACTCATGAGTAGAACTATCCTATGCATGATCTAGAGCTGGATGTAGTCATTTTTTCTCTAAAGATATGGACGCACTATCTCAATGTGGAGAAAAGTGATATATACATAGACCATCAAAGTTTGAAGTATATTTTCACACAAAAGAAATTGAACATGTGGTAGAGGATATGGTTGTAACTTTTCAAAGACTTTGATTGTTCAATTCATTATCATCCTAGAAGAGAGAAAAAAGTCATTAAGGAATTAAGTAGGAAAGACCATGTTGTTCCTTACATGATAAGGATTCAAATATATCCTTTGATCAATGGACTAGTAAAACAAAATATGGAAATTATAAGGGAAGGGACATCAACAACCCTAACCTAAATGATTTCTCAACCGTCACTACAAGAGAAGAACAAGAAAGCTCAGAAAGAAGATCATTTGTTACATAATAAGTTTGAGTCTGTGAAGGATGGGAAGTTTTTTGGAGTTCAATATTGATCAAGAAAGTGTACTAAAATATCATACAAGACTATGTGTTCTATCTATTCTGTAAATAAATAAGTAGATGATGGATATACCTCATAGCTATACTTTCTCATTATATCCAGGAAGAACAAAAATATGTATAGACCTTCGTGATCATTATTTGGGGGATAATATGAAAAGGTAGATTGTTGACAACACTTTATGTTCCATAGTATGTCTGCAAGTGAAGGTAAATCAAAAACTTTCTAAAGGGGTATTACAACCAATACCCATGACAACATTGAAGTGGGACAATATCACTATAGACTTTTTCACTGGTCTCCTGAGAACTTCAAAAGGAAACAATGTGATATGGGTTATCGTGGACCATTTCACCAAGACTACCCATTCTATCTACACTTGGGAAGATATATTTCTTGATCAAATTTTCCAGTATTTATGTAAAGGAAGTGGTAAGGCTACATAGAGTTCAAATTTCTATAGTATCTGATCATGATCTATGGTTCACATCAAAATTATGGAGAAGTCTTTTACATGTTATGAGCACTGAATTGAATTTTAGTACCTCCTATCACCCCCAAACTGATGGCCAATCTATAATGACTATTCAAACACTCGAGGATATACTGAGAACATGCTCAATGGATTTTAAAGGTGGATGGGGACAAAATATCCCTTTAGATGAGTTCTATTACAATAATAGCTTCCACTTGAGAATTCAAATGGCACCCTACAAAGCTCTCTATGGGATGTGATGTAGAAATCTTACTTGTTGGTATGAAGCTAGTTAGAGAAATTTTCTTAGGTCAGATATTGTGCAAGAGATGATAGAAAAGATCCATGCCATCCAACAACACATTAAGGATGCTCTGAGTCGGAAAAAGGCTATGCTGACAGCCGTCGAAGGGACATGGACTTTGATGTTGGTTTCATGGTCATTCTTCAAATTTCATCTTGTAAGAGATTCATGCGGTTGGGGAAGAAAGGGATGCTCATCCTTAGGTTCATTGGCCCCTATGAAATCCATAATCACGTATGAGGAGAGGAATATCATCTTGAACTTCCTGTAAATCTAGGACACTTTCATGATGTCTCCAATTTATCACTATGGAAGAAAGTACATACCTGACCCTTCACATGTACTAAATCTAGAGGTTGTCAAACCGGAAGATGACCTCTCTTATGAGGAGCAGCTGGTGGAGATCCTGGATCGTAGGGATAGGGTTCTACGCAACAATACTACCCACCATGTTAAGGTGTTGTGGAGGAAATTCAAATGTGAAAAAGCCACGTGTGAACCAATGGAGTCTATGAGATAGAAGTACCCACACAATTTCTCTTATGATGGTAGGAGTTGAAATTTCCAAGAATAAGTTTCATAACATGGGGAGAATGTAACGACTCGAACTTTTGAATAAATTTTGTTTCCTATATTTGCGTGTTATTTTGTTTTATACTCAACCAAACGATATCCTTAATATAATGAAGTGAGTTTAATTAAAATGATACCATTGGGTTTCAGCTGTTATATGATCGTTGGAAACTAAAATCTTAACATTACTATTATGGTTTATAAATAAAAGTGATCTTGGTTAATTAATACAGAATGAAATGTCGATGATCTTATCTAGTAGACTCGGGCCGTATGAAGCCCATCTGTCAGAGCTTTGGAAGGAGGTGGCTTCACTGGGCATCGCTGTAGACAAAGCCCAAGCTGAGCTTCACCATGTGAAGCATGAATAGAATCACCTAAGGGAGAAGCTCATGTTGATAGAAATCACCACTCGGGTAATGTTGTCTGAGCCGCCTCAAGATTCTATCACCATAGCACACCTTACACTTAGGTCCTATGAAGGTGTTATAAGGGGCTATGTAATGATACCTTATATACGTTGTGTAATATTTTTGAATAAATAAAATTGTTATTTCTTATTATGTTTAATTGGTGAATTTGAAATATCCAGATAAATGTAGGATGAATTTATTGTTCCATATTACTAATTAATTTTGGAAAAAAGGTATTTTAAAATATTTATTTAAACTTTTAATAATTAATAAAGTAAATTGGTTTTCAAAAAATGGTCATCAATAGTTGTGACCAGTAAGAAATTTAGAGTCTAATAAGATTAACATAATTGTTGATGAATAGTAAAGTACGAATAGTAATATACCCTTATGAATATTAATGAATAGTAAATCGGCCAAATAAATATAAACTTCACCCATTAATGAATAAATATAATTTAGACATCTTAAAAGGGAAAAATATTCATAATATAAGTATTAGTATTTGTGTGTGTTAAAAATATTTTAATTTTATAAATAATTTATTAATTTAAAATAAATATGTATTTTTATAAAATGTAATCATAAATTGTTAATTTATTTTCATATGGTTATACGATAATTTTAGGGGACCATGATTACTTTCTTAAGGAGTAACAAAACGAGTTATAGTTTTAGACTTGTTTTTTTGAATAAATAATTATTTTATATAAAAATAAAATTAAAAATAGTTAAAAAATTATTTTTATAAAATGGATTGAATTTTTGAATTCACATCATCGATATTAGGTTAGGGTGAATTTTTGGGATTTTTCTAAAATAGTTGAATTTTCAGTGAATAGTAAAAATACAGTTTTCAGTTTCGGGTGTTTAATGACACCATTGATGTTGTGATCATGATGTAATAAATCTGGTCGACTTATGAATAGTAATATATCTTATGAGGTGTCTCAATTGTCTAATACCATGGGCAAATACCATGGGCTAGCCCATGGTTTTACAAATACCACAGATGAGGTGTCCCTTGGGAATTAGTCAAATATTACTTCACTTTCCTTATAAATACCAAGACTTTCCCACATTAATCTCATTCCAAAATCCTCCTCAGCGAATCTCTGGTCTTTCTACCTCTCACGGAGTCCTAAAAATATTTCTTAAAGCCCCCCATGGTCCCAACCTCAGAACATTCGAAGATACTCTTCAAGGTAAGGGAACCTTTCACCCTCCTCTTTTTAGTCATGATTTCATTTATGTTATGGCTTCTAGTTTCCATATTCTTATTTGGGGGTGTGTTCTAATATATTCTTATTACTTTCCATTTCATGTCCATATTTGGAAAGACACTTTCCTCTCTCATCAATTTATTTTTTTATTTTTTAAGTGATGTCGTTAGGCTGCCGAATTTTTTGTAATAGAAATAACATCTTCTCTTTTATTTCATGTTTCCTTTTTATGTGGTATGTCATTGAAATATCCATACCATTATCTTATTATGTAACCATATTGTATTATTAATTATTTATGAGCGGTTGAACCTTTTCCCCAATCTTTTCAATGTTTTCTAAAATGATGTTATGTAGTCGTTATGCTGCATAATTTTCGTCTCAAAATCTCTCTTTTTCTCAAGAAATTCTCTTGTATTATTTATGTGGATAACCATATATTTTTTAATTTCTAGGGGTATTCATAAATACATTACACTGATATATTTTATTCTATAATTTACATACATATAACCCTCACTCCCTTTCCATGGGTTATAAATGACATGATGTTCTTATTTTTATGTACTTTTTAAACATCACGATTTTGAAATGAAACCCATTTCATTGATTCTATTTGGGTTTTTATGAAAAGTTCAATTATTATCTATGTGTCTCACATAGAAATAAATAAATATTAATGGTGCTCCCTGATAGCGCTATAATTATTTGGGTAAATAATTAATCTCTATAGATGACAAGTTTCACGTTACATTGGTGAATAACCTTAGTAAGGTTTTTAGGGCACATTGGGAATGAAACATGGTGATATTATCATGAATTTCTAAATGAAATGCTTTAGCATCATATTTATGTAGCAATTCAAGTTATTTTCATTATAAAATTCCTATACTTCCATTTCTCATGTCTTTATATCTTTTATCATGTTCTTATTTATTTTACAAGTAAACTGATTCCCTTTTATTCCATACTGGGCCTTATGCTCACCCTTTCCATTGATATATATCTAGAGGTTATGAGATGCTATAATTTCACTTAGGAATGAATTTTTAGGAAGACCTAAAATTTTATTATAATAATGATTCATGTTTTCATATATTATGTTCTTGATTTCGAATACAATAGACTTTAAAGATCATATGTTTGTTAAATGTAATGAAAATTTATGTAATAAAAGGTGGTATGCCATAAAGAAGGGCCTCAACTATGCTGATTATTGATATGAATCATGATAATAAAAGAGAACATATCCATTACTCTGGAGTTTTTTATATTTATATAGATTTAATGTTAATATAGTATATCAAGGATTTTTTATAAGTTCATAAAGTAATCACCCTAAATGACTTAATATCTTCACAGGAAAATTATATGATTATGTTATTATATGTTTATGTTTATGGTAATTTACATCCTAGAAATTTATTAATATCAATTTCATGTTTTTTTTATAATTTGACTGCTCTGGATTTGACATCCATATATTGATCCAAAATAAAATATTAGGTGTGAGGAATCAATATTCATATCCCGAGTCATACTCTAATTCATTATAAGTGTAAGTTTGAGATTTAATTTAATTTAGAGTATTCTTCTCAACAATGGATATTATTTACTTATGAGAAATAATTTCTTGAACAAATTATTTAGATAATCGAAGGAATAAAACATATATATGATCCCATTATGAGTAAATATAATGATGTATTCCTAGAAGAGACTCTCAGTCTTCCTCTTAACTAAAATTTCAGTTCTCAATTTAAATTATAAATAGATACGCACATATCCAAGGATTCATATAGAATAACTACAATTGAGTTAAAATAACTGAATAAGTAGTTAAAAGAGAAAATGGAAAAGGGTTTTATACACCTATTTACTTAATAATGGGATGAGATAGTTCACTTTCTAAAAAAGAAGGATGGATAAATGAACCTCCAATTTGATTATAATGAACTCAACAAAATATTGATAAAGAACAAGTATCCCTTACAATGAATTTATGAACCGTTCAATAGACTATATGGGGCCCATTATTTCTATATGGTGTACTATTAATCATTGAGTTAATATGATTTTTTTAATAACTTAAATGTTTTATGACATCAATTATACACAACACCATGATAATCGTTCACAATATGATACTCTTTCTTAACTTACATTATACACAACACTATGTTTTAAAAAACCATAATATATTATTAATTATTTAAATGTGGCTGTTATAACATGATACACAAAAAAGATATACTCAAAGTAATAACTATTTTTTAAATATTATTTATAATTTTTTATAGAAATCAAACATATTTCCAATAAAATATGTAATTTTTTATAAAGTCCTAATATGTTTTAAAAATACTATTATGTCAAAAAGGGGTATTTTGATTCTTTTTCTTAAAATTAATAAAATTAATTTTTTAGATTATTAGAAATTAATTTTCTAAACAAAATTAATTTTAACTCAAAATTTCAAAATTATCTTATGGTGATTTTTTTTCTTTTTTCTAAAATGTTTTATTTTTTATTAATTATTAAATGTATTGATTTTTATTTAAAAATTTTAATTTTGAATAATTCATTTATAAGGTAATTATTTTATTTTTATAAAGTATAATTAGGTAAATTATACATCTATTATTAAAATTTATTTTATTTTAATAAAATTCATATTGGAATTGGATATAAAAACATTATAAACATTTGAACTTTCTCACTTTAAAACCCCTCTTTGTCGTTGCATCTTTGAGACAAATTTTAAATTAAATTATTCCAATTTTTGGAATTTTATTGGATAATAGGGACTCTATATTTTGAATAATAATAAATTATATTATCTAATATGTTTAGATTAATTTTTTACCATAATGATAATTGAAAGCAGTTAAATTCACATAAGGTGATTATAGTTAAAACAGTGTTTTGTGCATTACAAGCGTTTGTTTCAAAATTAATCTTACACACCCATATGAAATTTTTTTATTTAATTTAAATCATAATTTAAAAATGTGGGTATAAATTATATAATAATTATATTTTCAATTTTAGTCATAATGAATAAATAACCATTGAAAATTAAAAGATACGTGTTACCTTAACTAAAACAATAAGGATAAAATTTTCTAAACATGATGTATAAAGAATTGAATGGTCCCAAATGTGTTTATTTTATGTTTTAGAATTATTTATCATTAAAATTAATCATAATTTAAATTATTATTAAATTTTTTAGGAACATAATTTAAGGCAGACCTCCCAAGAGTGAATAATATTGAGAATTTACAAGAATTTCACTCCTCCTCTATTATAAACGGGCACTCACTCTCCCCACTAATTCACACCACTGATGACATTTGGATAGAAAAAACACTAAAAAACATCAAAAAAATCCCTAACATCTTCCTATAAGACTTATTTTGTTTATAAACTCATCCAATCAAGACATTTAAGAAAACATAATGGGGATATATAATAAAAAGGTAACATTCATCAACGAGATTTTACATTTTATTTGTTCCTCCACCCATTCAAATATTATTTTTCTATGATAATATAATAAAATAATTATATTAAATATAATAATATTTTTTATGTTAATTTTAAGACATAAATCCTCACAAAATTCCATAAGATTGTTTATGAAATCATCATTCATGTCTACGGTTGACAACCGCCTCACGAACTAATATCATTAATTTTTATAACACTACCTCCAATGGATATTAATAATGATTTATTTGTCCTTTATTTAAGATAAATAACTTTTATGTGATGATATTATGATTTTTTACCTTTTATTTCACACATACCTTCATTATTTCTATTTTGTGGGAATACAGTATCATCATTCGGGTGTATGCAGGACAACCACATCATGAAGCAATGTGATTATTTCTCTATTTAAATTGAATATATTAATAATTTGATTAATATAAAATTAGGATAAAAATAATATTAACATGATTCTAGATTTATTATATATACTATTTTTTTCCTTTATCAAATATGAATATGAATATAGAAGTATTCAAGTGTACGTACGACCTTCCATCTCTATGAATGGTTCATTTCAATTCCAATAACTTAATATTATAAATTACTATAGATACATATATTATTAATATATATTATATTTATATCATGTTTATTATTATGGGTATAATGTAATCCTGATAAAAGTAACAGGACCAAAATTATAAAAAATTAAAACATATATGAAAAACAATGTAGTTATTACACAAAGTGTATCATTGACCTAGAATTATGAATAAATGGGTAACAAAAGGAAATAATAAAATAATATATGGTATTATATATATGAATATTATTCATTAATATATATTTATAATATATTTAGATATATTATAAATAATTTTTGACCAAGAGCGATGGAAGTCAACACTTATGGTAAGGGATTCTTATCTCACTTTTATTTCATATGTGATAAATGCCATATTCACCACATGATTATTTTATGTGTTGTATGAAGAGCCCAATAATACATTTTATATTATTACACACAGTATTATTTATATTTACATATCCATTTTATTAACTCCCTTTCAATTCAGATTAGAGTTGAAATGTTAACACACTGGAAATGGATTTTGGTCTCAATTTTAACTATTTGAGACATACGTTATGTTATGAACCAATATTATTACAAGTTGTGTATATACAAAAACATTGACAATAGATATAATGAATTTATTAAACATCATAAAATTTCATGTTCCATTTTATGTTATCCATTCATGGGGATTATGATTTAAGATTAGTAAAGTTTCAATGATTTTAGGAAACAATGTCCTCATTTATTGGGATTGTTTCTGGTTAAGCCTCCATTGATAAAATATATTGATATATCTAAAAAATATTTAAAATGAAATTAATTATAATTTGGTTATTCATTATATATCTAATTAATTGTTCCATTATTCCACTCATCAATACTTAAATGCTTTATGAAAACGTTTTTAAGGAAATCTGACTTTATTTCTCTCAATGGTCGAGAATATTTTTTTTTTCAAAACCCTATTTTCTAAAAATGATTAAAAATTGTTTTTAAATATCATTTTAATGATATATTTAATCAAAATTAATTATAAAATGATTTACTTTTTAGTAAATATTTTAAATGACTATAATAGATTTCATTAAATGTTTTCAAGGTGGTTCTCAAAGAAAATGATTTTAAAATGTTTTATGTTTTAAAAATAAATATTCAATGTATAAACAATATTTTCTATAATAAATTGTTTAAATGATATTTTAAAATTATTTTCCATCTATTATTGAATCCATTGGTTTTTACCTATGACTTACTAGGGATTTCTTTCAATTAGACCATTCATAAACTTTCTCTAAATAGAATATGTAATGATTACTAAATTATTATGAATCTAGTTTATCTTAAATAGGATATACAATGGTAAAATGATTATTAAATCCAAATCATTTCATGGGTTATTCGGTGATGAATGTATTAGAAACCTGTCTCTTTTACCCATATTATGATATGATCAATAGTTTATGACACCCATTTCATTTCACAAGTTATTATATGATGAATATTTATGATATTATATAAAAAATAAATATTGTCATAATTACGATATGGTTAGGACCTCTATATCCCTCTAGTGTATTTGGTAAATATTTATATATAAAATGAGAAAGAAATGGTTTGACTGTTTAGTTATCCTATTATAGTAAGACATGGTGGGAAATAGGAGTGAACCTGGTTTTGTAAGACAGGGCCAGGATGAAGAGATAAATTGGTATAGTAAAGGACTATGCCTGGTATGATTACCTTATAAGTGACCCATGAACAATGTATAAATTATTTTTTATAATTTTTTTATGACACATATTCTATTCCTTACACCAATGTAATGAACTCATGGCTCATGTTATTTTATTATATCTTGATTCATTTCTTACGGAATACCAATTCATATTCCATAACTAATGTTTATGATATTTTTTATAGGGTGTGGTATTTAGATGTTATGATCACTCTACAATACCATTATTATTATTTTATGCTCATGTATGTCTTTCGATTACCCTTACTGAGCATCTAAAATCACCATTTTCTATGTTTCATTTCCCTAGGTTATGGAGAAATATATTATATATGATATAGATAATAAGGGTTTTAGTTTTGAAGAAAGTTTTGGGAGATATTGCATCACACTTATAGACTAGTGATTCTTTTTCCATGTTTCATAAAATCACTAAACTGTTGTGTTTAATGGGAATGATTTAATTTAATTTACAGAATATTAATCAAGAATGATGTATTGTCTATATATTTTAAGAATGGTACTCTGTATTTGGTATCATATCAAAAGATTATTTATCCTTTGGAAACTAGGATTAGAAAACCACATTGAAATCCATAAGGAAGTGACTAATAATAAGTCAAAGGATGAGTCAATGTATAAGAAAAGGTCTTGTATTATTGGTAAATGATTGAGGGATTGTTTTACCAAAAATTTCATCCCTATATGGATACTATAATTGGATGTGGATTTGGAACATATGTATATAGGGGTTACAACACTGAAAAATCTATATTCAACTAGACTCAATCGAAAACTAGTGCATTAAAATATTCCATGCTACACACATGGTTTTACACCCACGTGGGGTATTCTTTGGTAATTCAAAACCACATTATTAACCATTATGAAGGATTTAAATTCATATGAAAATCAATTACCTTTGTCAAACCTTAATGTTCATATATTAAAGAATAATGTTTCATGATTTATAAATACTATAAGATAGTTTCCATGATTATCTTGTTCCCCACTATGACTATTGTTTCTTACACGTTTCATTTTATTTCCATAAATGACTGGAACCTAAAGGAACTAAAATAATACTTATTGTGATAGAAAATTCAACGATTTTTTCATAAGAATCCAAATGTTATGGGAGCTGGAATAGAAAAAAAATTTCTATGGTCACAAAATTGTATCAGTCAAGTAATCACGAAGGACTTCCAAGGGAAAAAAGAGGAACACATATTCTTTGAGTTCTTCAGGACACAATGTATTCTTCCCTTCAATGGAATAGCTGAGCCACTAGTTTTTGAACAATGCATTAGTTTCTTTGAGATGTTATTCTCTATTTTTTGATGTTTGGATAATGAAAAAATATTTTTGTATATCTACCATTTGGAAGGATAGGTGGATCATTGGTGTAATCGAATAAAGAATATAAGCAAACGATTTGGAAATTACAATATGGATTGGGATGAGTTCAAGAACATATTTTTCAATAAGATCATTTCTTTTATTCTATTTATGAAGATAGGGAAGGAGGTACTTGTGTTAAATAAAAAGATTACGATTCAATTTTTTCCATTGAGTCTAATTTAAAAGGACTCTCAAAATATGCTTCTGGTATTAACAATTGACAAGAAGGTAAGGTTGAACGATTCTTCATCACCTTAAAACCAGGTCTTCAAAGGATTTATTCTTTAAGAGACTTCAATATCTATGGTGAGATTTATCAATTTATAATAAGGTAGATACAGAGGTCAGATTCACATATCAATATCATGGTTTTTATAAGAAATGGTTGATGGTGTTCAGAGTAAAATTTAAAAACCATGGAGTGAACAATATGAGAATTCCAATATTTTTAATGTATGGGAATAAGTATGGGCTAAATTTTCATAATCGGAATAGTAAATTTTTTATTTGTGTATGGGATTGTTATCTCGAACAAGATTTTCATTTTTATGGGAAGAAGTTATCTAAAAATTTTAATTTATATAATGTTACACAATATACACCTCCCACATTTCAGTGGTTCAAGTGTAGAGATAATGGGAATTATGCTATCCAATTCACAAAACCAAGGATTAATGATTATGATCGATGATAGAAACCTATTTAGCTAAGTTACAAGAGAAATATCATTTTATAACTATTTCAAATGGGTGGTCAAATTATGTTATGGTGAAAGGTACATATACTATCAACTCTAGAACTAAAAACCTATTATTTGACATTGTATCTACAAATTTATTAAAATCTAAAGAAATTTATTAAGGTATCAAGATGAAACATAAACTATTTGATTTATAATTACAACTAAGAACCCATAGTTTTATGATTATCACATCAAAAAATATGATTCATCTATGGTCTATCTTGATGGGATTGTGATTTTTGAAAATTTTGTTATTCTTCCTCTCATTGAATTTGATGCCTTTTTAGGATTCAATTTACATTCTATATATAATTACTAAAACAATATTTAATTAAGGGAATTCATGTTGATATTCCAAAAAAAACAAGGTGTTATATTGATGTGACAATAACTATGCACTTCATACGAAGACCCCACACATTATATGTGAATTAATTCCCATTTATAAGGGGTGTTTATCTCAGGTTATTATGGAGAGACACAACATTAATGATATGCCTATTTTTTTGAAAAATAATTGTGTCTTTCTAGAGGAACGTCCTAGTCTTACAATAAAACATTAATTTTATATTTTAATAGAATTCATGCCTACTTCAAAAAAAATTCAAATAATAAATATATACTGGCATTGATTTATTGGTAGGAGTTGAAGAAGATACTCTAGGAAATACTTGATACGGGATTCATTAATCCAAGTGTGTCACCATAGGGTGCACATGTTATATTTGAAAAAACTAGAGATGGATCATTTAGACTCTACATTGATTATTGGGATTTGATCAAGTTTGAGATCAATAACAAGTATCCTTTACCCTATATTGTTGACTTGTTTGATCAATATCATGGAGGACACTTCATTTTCTAAGATTGACCATTGTTCTTGATATGATAAATTAAGGTTCATGAAGGAGGATATACCAAAAAAAATATACAATGTATGGATAATATGAGTTTATAGTGATGCCTCTTTAACATAATAATTACCATTCTATATTAATATATTTATTGAAAATATCCCTTAGAAATTAACTATATTGGTTTTTTTCTAGTAATTATATAGTATATTATTACCATCTCAATGAGAAATGATGATAATTACGACGACATAATAATTGTACTAATGACCATATGGACAAAGAATCTATATTCAAAATATTAAATGTGTGAAAATTGGATGTAAGAGAATTCATTTATGGGTCTTATAATCTAAATATATGGTATATTAGTAGATCCATAAATGATGAAGTCTATTGAATGTTTAACCAATGAAGAGAAAATGACTAATATGTAAAGATGTATTTTTTTAGATTGATATTATTGTTGGTTTGTTGAAACTCTATCATGAATATTTGATCCTCTATCCAAGTTAACTTTGAAGGGACACAGGTTCCTTAATATAGATGAATGTAGGGAAAATATCAATGAACTAAAGTGATGAATTGTTACGTTATCTATCATTGCATAACCCTATAGCAGATATGGGTTGGTAATCTATAGAGACTCATCCATGAAGGTATTGGTATGTGTTCCTATAAACAATGACATGGTAATATCATCTAGATCTCTATAGTTTATGATTAATGATAAAAATTACCAAACTCCTGATTTGGAGTTAGCTGTGGAAAATTTTATATTATAGATATGAAGGAAATATATTTATCATGAAAAGTGATTTGTATATACCAATCATAAAATTTTGAATTATATATTCAAAATTAAGGGTTTGATAAGCACCAAAGGAGATAGTTATATTTGATTAAAGACTATGACTAAATAGTATATTACAACCTTAGAAAATAGAACAAGGTGGTCAATGATTTAAGTTAAAAGGATCATGTTATCTTATCTAGGATGAGAATCACAAAAGATAAAATTTTTCAGGATTTCAAAATAATGGATTTATAAATTAGGAAGGATGGTAAAAATATTATCTTTCTGTATTCAATTTTTTACCATATATCCATGTAAATATTAAATATTCTTAAAATAAATATGTATAGATGAAAATTATCTTAGAAGTTTCATTGAGTTTAACATTGAACATGATGGATGGATCAGGTTTAGGAACTGTGTATGTCCTCCATCCATTCTAGATTTGAAGGAATTTTTAGAAAAAGATCCTAATTCCTCATTATATACTCTACACTAATTTAAAATTATATATAATCACTTGATGTAATACATCTTATAAGCTTTCATGAAGAGTGAAATTTCGGAATTTTTATTAATATTCTTTTTGTGCCAAAAAGATATGGCTAAATGAAAATGTATATGGGGATGTTGCATCCATTACCCAAACCAAAATGGAAATGATAAAACATTAAAATGTATTTTTAAATCAGACTCCCCAAACCATCTAAATGTTATAATTCTTTATGTATTAAAGTCAATCCCCTTAAAAATCCATAAATCTGCATCACTATCATACAAGACTTCTCTCAAGATCTATTTTAAAAAATATAAATTAATTAAGTGGTATGGTTTAATGGAGTACCATATTTCATTATATCTGATCAGGATATGAGGGTTAATTCAATATTCTAGAGAAGACTTTAATACGCACTTAATATGGAGTTCAGTTTCAAAACTGCATATCATTCTCTGAAAAATGGTCAATTTTAAAGAACATTTGCAAACTAATAGGATATATTAAGGTATTGTTATTTGGATTACAAAGGTCTTTTGGATCATCCCTTTCCTCCAGTAGAGTTTTAATATAATAATTGCTTTCACTCAATAATTCACATGGATTCTTATGAAACCCAATACAAAAAATATAGAAATCTGACATGGTGGAATGATATTGGTGAAAGAAAGATATTGTGACCTAAGATAGTTGAAGAAATATAAGAGAAGGTTTGATCCATGTGGAAGAATATCAAAATAACTTAGAGTCTAGAAAAAAGGTATATTGATAATCACTTGTGTGATCTATAATTTGAAGTTACTGATAAGGTGTTTCTAAGAATAAATATATGAATGAATATTATGTTATCTGGTATTGAATGGAATATAATCCTTTCGTATATAAATTACTTTGATATTTTTAATTATATTGGGACATCAACTTATTGATTGGAACATACACTGAGCCTCTCTCAATTCTAATATGTGTTTCTTGTATATCTCTTGAGGATTTATATACCTGACCCTTAACATGTACTAAACATAGTGGTCATACCACCAGAGAAATATCACTTTATAGGAACAAATTCAGTGATTATGGATCATAGATAGAATGTTCTATGAAAGAAACACTCACCTAGTGAGTTTTTTTGTGAAAAAACCACCATTTTGAGGAAGCTACGTGGGATCTTGAGTATATGATGAGGAAAAATTATTATCTTTTCTTAATTTATGAATGTTGAATTTAAAAAGTGAAATTAATTTTAAGGTGGATGGAATGTAAACCCTTAAATTTTAATGAATAATATTTTGTTTAATAAAATTTCATTGATGATTTTTGTTACATGGAACACCAATTTAATCTTCTAATACATGAAATGCTGGCTTTACTTGCACAATATGCAACACTGAACATTAATAAAACCATGATATAATATAAATTATCAAAATTATCGTATTAAAACCTATAAAATAAAACTTGAAATGTGAATATAAATAACTTATTTTTATTTATTAGGTATTAGAGTTTTTTAAATAAATTATATTGATAATAAAATATTTATTTTTTGGTAAAGTTTTATATTATTCAATGACACACTTTCCTCAAAAGAGTGTGTTTTTTGTTAACATTAATAAAATTAATTTTTGAATATTTTAGAAAATTAATTCAATAAAATAAACATCATTTATGTATTCAGATTGTAAAAATTATATTACGGTTAATCATTGGGATTTTTTCTAAAAAGTATACTTTTGTGATAAATTCAGAAAAATGTTGCATTTTTATTAAAACCATTTTTCATGTCTTATTTATTATCTAAAGATATATTCTAAATTGGTTTTAAAGAAAACAATAGACATATATACATATATTAATCTTATTATATTAATTTTAATTAATTTCATATTGAAAATAGATATAAAACTTGGTAAACCTTTGATCATTTTCGCATTAAAGACCCACTTTCCCATTACATTTGCATGATTAAATTTAAATTAAATTCCACCACTAATGTGAATGGAATTTGAAAAATGGATTTAATATTTTTAACTATAAAAATATATATTATATAATATGTTTAACCTAATTTTTCCTAAAATTAGTATTGAAAATTGTTATGATATATTAATGTGATTATGGTAAAAATGATATTTTTAACATTACATGAATTTCTATTAAAATTTATTTTAAAACCCCATATGATTTTTAATTACTGAATATTATATCACATGTATAATCAATGGACCTATATTATCTAATAAATATTGTATTAATATTATTATAAAACGTGAAATTACCTAGGTAAATAAAAATATACAATTTACCTTGGTAGAAACTATAAGGATTAAATTGAGTAATCTTAAATAGTAAGGAATAACATGATAGGGAAATGTTTTTATTTTTTATTTTAAGGGATTTTATTCCCCCCCCCCCCAATCTTGATCCCTAAAATCAATTATTATTTAATTTTTTTTGGTAGATGGGGGAAGTTAGAACCTTAAATAGTGAATATATTTGGGTATTTAGAAGAATTCCACAACTTGTACATTATATAAGGGAATTTAATATCCCCCATTATTGACTCTTATCAAGATGATCAGATCAAAAATAAAAACCAAAATAACTTTTTAAAATCAGTAACCTAATAATAGAATAGTTAATTTGTATATAAATCCAACAAATCAAGTATTTTTGCAAACTTGTGGAGGATACCCGATGAAGAGGTAATGTTCATCAATGACCAGTTTTTGGTTTCTTTCATCCTCCACCACCATTAATTTATATAATAAAATTTTTATTTAATAACATAAGTATATTCCATATATTTTAATGATTTTATTTTATTTTTACAACCTAAATCTAGCAAAACTTTAATCAAATGGATTACGAAATCATCATTCATGTGTACAAAAAACTATCGACTCACATACCAGTGTCTTTCGTTTTTTCATTACCACCACTAATGTCTTATTAGAATGATGGATTTATTGTATATATATGAAATATTTGTTTTTTATGATTCTATTATGATTCTATAATTTTTTTGACCAATATCTTATTGATTTTTATCTTGAGGGAATACTATATTGTCATCAATGTGTACAACAAACTACTACCTCACGAAGCGAAGAGATCATATCATGCAATAAAGTTATTTTGTTAAATGATTTTTTAATAAAAACATGAATCAAAAATAAAATTACCTATATTCTATAATTAGAATATAAACATTTTACTTTTATTTCTTTTAAACTGACATGAAAATAGGAAAACATTGTTCATGTGAACGTACAACCTACCATCTCCATGAAGGGTTAATTTCATTTCCTATCACAATATATTATGGATTAATATAAATAAACATAAAATTTATATATATGATATTTATATCTTGTTTATAATTTCGGATTCTATAGAACCATTATCAAATTAATATGGAAAAAATATAAGAAATCATAACATAAATGAAAATAGTTGTTATTACCCCCAACACCACTAACTTGGAATTTTTAATAAATGGTTCATTTAAATTCCAAATTGAATTAATATTTTGAGTGATATATAGGAATATGGTTATTTAATATATTTATATTGAAATTATTTATATTATATCAGTTTTCTAAATGTGTGCAATTAAATTTAATACTTAAGCTACGATATTTCTTTCTCACATTTATTTTCTATGATATAAATGTCATATTCACCACATGTTTCATTTATGTTGTTTATATAACACCCATAAAATTGTTTTAGTGTTGTTTTACATAATATTATTTGAATTTACATTGTATTTGATTATTTATATTTCATTGTGGTTTGTGGTTCCAAAGATACCAAATCAGTAAGGGATTTTTTCTTCAATTTGCCTTCTCTGAGACGTATGTTATGTTACCCACCTATATTATATCATGATAGGTATGTACAGACACATTGACACGTGATATATATTTTTCTTTAATTATATTTTATGTTCCATTTTATCTTATCCCTTTGTTGGTATAACAATTCATGGTTACCAAAGTAGTAATGATTTTATGTCACAATCTAACCTTTATCGGAGTGGTTTTTGATTACGCATCCAATGATAAGTTAATAAGATATATCTCTTAATAATTATCATGAAATTTTATCTCATATTGTAATACATAATATATCCAATTAATTTTATCCTTTTTCCATTCCTTGGTTTTTAAAATTATAAATAAAATATTTTTAAGAAAACAGGACACTATTTCTCTCTTCATTCAAAATTGTTTATTCTAAAAAAATATTTTCTAAATAAGATTTTGAAATTTTTTAAGAATATATTTTAATTTAATTATAAAAGAAAATAATTTCTTATATTAGTTTATTTTTATATATTTATTTTAATTAAATTAAATATTTCTTTATTTTTATGGTTTTTTCAACGAAACTTTCATCAAAATAATTTCTATTTTAAAAATAATTTTTCAATGTGGGATGTATATTTTCTTCAAAAAATAAATGATTTATAAAAATTATGTTCTATAAAAGATTACATCCATTGGTGTTACATATTCCTTGTCGTGGATATGATACATGGATTGAATTCACATTTTTCTATAAAAGTCTTACATTTTTATTGCATGATGTTTATGGAACTTGTTTCTCTTAAAAGGTTTATACAATGAATAAATTATTATGAAGCATAATTCACTTAATATATTATTCTATGGTGAAATTGTTTTTAATCCAATATCTTTTACATAGGCTATGATATAATGAAATGTTATCATACCCATTTCATTTTATGTGTTATGATTTGATGAATATTTATGATCTTGTGATTCACCAAAATATGTATTTCATTATGATTCGGGTTTAACCTATATCTACATCTATTTAAATCCGTAAAGACATATATATCACAAGAGATAGAAATGGTTAGAATAGGGTGTAAAACATGTATTGTAATATAGGTCTAGAATTGTGATTGAACCATGTATTGTATTATAGGGATGGAACAAGTTGTGAACCTAGTATAGTATAAGATTATGTCTGATATGATAGAATTCGAAGTGATCCATGAACATTATAGAAATAATATTTTATAACTATATGCATGATTCAAATTATATTCATCATGTCAATTTTACTCCATCGTGGCACAAAATATATGATTATCTCTTGAATCATGTCTTATAAATGTATAATCTTGATTCCATGACTCATGTTTTTGATATTTGGTATGAATTGTATGGTTTTAAAATGTTATGACCATGAAAACATATCCTTATGTTCATTTTATTCTAATTTATATCCCTAGTTTTCCCTTACTAATCATATAATATAAACATTTCTTATGAATCATTTCCCCATGTTATAAAGAAATGTATTATGTATTGTATGTTTAGGAAAGGTTATTTTTATGAAGAATGAATTGGGAGATGACATAGCTCACTTATACACTAGATTTTATGTTCCCATGTTTCCAAATGAACTAAAATATTATTTTTTGTGGGAATTTGTTCTTATAATGTATTGAATATTCATTGTGAATAATTTAATAACTATGTATGTTAAGCCAACTTTTCAATATGGAACATCATCCGACATATCCCCAATTAAAATTAAATAAGTAATATATCATATTTAGAAATTTTTGAAAATTTATCAATATTTTTATTTCATAGTGATGCTCGTTGGATACACGAAGACCATAGAAATCCTTGTGGACTTGATCAACATAATCATTATAATTTAGCACAAAAAAATCCTGGTAGTATTTATAAATGATACTATGTTAACATCCAAAAGTAAGGAGGATCAGGATGATCATTAGAATATTATGATTAAGACATTGTGAAAGGATAATCTATATGAAAAGAATAGTAAATGTGTGTTATAGATGCATTGTTATTCATTCATGGGGAGTGTTATCTCCAGTAACGAGATATTTGTGGACCCTTCTTTAAATATTGAAATTTAGGAGTTTCTAAGTCCAAAATATCTAACAAATATATGTATCTTCCTTGTAATATTTGAATATTATCTATGAATTTTTAAGAACTTCTCAAGATTTTTAAATCGTCATACCAAGCTAACTCGTAAGTGAGTAAAGATTTTCTCAACTAATAAATGTTAATAGGTCTCTAAGGAATTAAAAAAGAGTCTTATCACATCACCAGTACTCACACTCCCCATATGTGGGGATATATTTGTGGTGTACTATGTTTTTCTAATAATTGAATGGTGTGTGTATTAATGAAAAATAATAAATTGAAATCCTACTCCTTAGGGAATTTGAATGTTCACTAGAAGAACTACACATCACATAATATTGAGTAAGATACAAAGATCACCTCAATGAAAACATGGAAACATGATCTATATGGGGTGATGTGTGAAATATATACAGCATATATGTTCTCAAGTATATATTCACTTTTATGGAGAATAATTTGAGGTAGTGATGATGGTTAGACATGATCAAATATTTAGAATTTTCAATCCACCACTATCAAGAGATGGAGAATAAAGAAGAGGATTCTTTGAGTAGATATGAAAATTTAACCTTATCAGGGATGATATATAAAATGATCCAATATTCCTATACTTTTAACTGATGGAAATTGGAATCATAAGGGAAGAATCATTATTATTCTTTTATCAAATGATTACTCAACCATAAATTCTTGAGAATATAATGTATTATTAAGGTGATGATGAGAAAATAAAGAATAAGGTGGAATCTATGTTAAATGGGAATTCCATAGAGTTAAAAATTTATAAATAATGAGTTTTAATGTTTGGGTTACAATTATGTGTTGAAAAAATATAGAAATAAAGATAGACTTATTGAATGATACACATAGATTGACCTTATCTATCCAAAAATGGACATGAATTTGTATCAGAACCCCAAATAACTATTTTTAGGTAAATATGATGATGTAATTATGTAATATACATCAAAGATCCTAGTATATTTTCAAATAAAACAATAAAGGATAAATTCAATGGTTATTATTAAACCATTATGAATACCAATATATAAATGGTAAAACATTTCCAAAGATTGTATCAATTTGTGTTCCCAAGAAATCCAAAGGAAATAATGCAATATAGGATTTGGTGGATCATCTTATAAAAACTTCTCACTTAATATATATTTCAGATTACTTATCACTCAATCAATATGTGACGATAAATATCCAAGAATCATTGAGGTTGCATGGAACTCCACTATCAGTTATATCTTATTTTGGTTTATGATTAACATAATTTTTCTATAAATGATTACAACAATTTATAAACACTATTTTGAACTTCAGAATGAATTATCAACTCCAAACCAATTCCTAATCTCATAAAACTATTGAAATAACTGTGTAAATGATGATAGTATAACTGATGTAACTCAAAGGACAGGGTTCCAAATATATTAATCTTTTAAAGTTTTCATTTATTAATAGTTTACATTAAAATTTCCAAATTTCTTCATATGATTCCATTTATGATAATATATAGAATGTTTTTTATCTTGGAGGATGTTGGTGACCATAATTTACTAGGATATGAAACACTCGATTAAATGGTTGAACTTTACAAGAACTTTCATTAGGGCATAGGGATTAATAAATTATAAAAATAAATATTTTAATAACCAGTAAAGAGGTCTGAATATTGAGGTCAAATACTATACTGTCCTAAGAATAACATAAATGAATATTAAATCATTTTAGATTTGTATTCAGTTCATTATTAAATTACATGCATGAGGAGAATAATAGCTTACTATATTTAGAAACATGGAACACAATATTTTAGCATACTGAAATATATTCCCCACATATATTATCAAATTTAGAACTCATAATTAAAACCATTCATCATACCATAAAGGAAGAAAATATAATAAAGGGTGAGATAAGATGCTAAATAAGGGTAAAAAAGGATATGCATAAGAATAACATGAGAACAATTAAATGAGAATATGAGAATAATAATTGATGACCATACCCGACATATCAAATATCATATACATGATCCATGGAATAATTTTTGTAAGATCATAAGAAATGAATCGTAATATAATCAAGGTAAATGATCCATGATAGAATAAAATAAGCCTAAGTCATATATTTTGGGTATACGTAGACGAATATAAAATATTATGTCAATACTATGCACGAAGACCTTCATAACATGTTAGTCTTGGGATGACCACACTTGTACCTACATTGGTATTAACATGACAACCCATGTACCCTCCTATAATGGATTGACCTTACCACCATTCAACCCCCTTCCACAAGCTTCGCCTGACAACCCATGTATCCTCATTTATAGGCTTGGGATGACCACCAATGTACCCTCTAGGCTTATATTAAATTTAACATTAACTAATGCGGTGGATTTTGATATAGGTACCAATAATCAACTAATATGATCATACTTATATGTGCCATAAAATAATAAAACAATCATCATATCATGACCCGAAAAAGGGATGGGTTTTATAAATATCATATCATAACTAATTAACTGAAATGGGTATCATAAATAGTTCATTATATAATAAAATATAGAAAATATATATTTATCATAATAATTTATTCATATAATAATCTCTAAAATAGATTGAGTTTCAGAAGTTTCTTATCATTGAATAACCTATAGATGAGAAATATGTTTCATTAATAACATTTCATTTCAAACATATAACATTATAAGAATGAATAAGAATGGATTCCTCGAATCATATACCCAATAAAAAAAATTACCAAATAATGTCATATTAGATCGAAAATAATTGGAAAGATAATTTAAAAACATTTCATGAGAAATAATTTTCAGTTTAAATAACACTTTGTAAAAACTAGAGCATTTTGAAAATATTTTTATTTGAAAACAATCATAAAAAATTATTAAATAATATTTGAAAACCATGTAAAAAAAATTAATGGACAAAATTTTTAATATTTTTTTAAAAAATCAGGTTAAAATATAATTTAAATACATTTTTGAATAACAAATATTTTTGACCATAGAGAGAAATACTTTCAGGTTTTTTTAAAACATTTTATTAATTATATTAAGCACCAATGAGAAAAAAAGGTACTAATAAATTAATAAATCATGAATATATAAAGGATAATAAATGTAATTTGAATTCATGAGTGATGGATCATAATATTTCAGCAATAGAAGCAATATCATAAACAATCCAGATAAATGATGAGATTATAACAGTAAACATTTACATTATTAGTAACATTAATTCATAATTTCAATGAATGAATTAAATATTTCTCCCAAAATAATTTAAATAACAATAATCAAGATATATCAAGTAAAATTAGGAGTGTATGAACCTGTAAAAGAATATAAGTTCAAAATCACAACATGTGTCACAATAAATAAAAATTGAGATAAAATTACCATATTAATTTGGTAACTTTTGATCCATAAACCCCAATAAATGGATATCATATAATTGATGTGTATATACCTATAATAATTTGTACATTTATTTTTAAATACTTTAATGTTTGTTATATAAAACATATAAAATAAGTTGGTGACGATTTTGGCATGTATTTCATGGAAGTAGAAATTGAGACAAAAATACCTTAATAAATGAGAAACTTTTGAATCATTATATATATGAAATAAAAAAATCAGTTGAGGCTTTTAATTTAAATGAAAAAAAATTAAATTCATGATTTAATTTATCATAGGTTATTATATACACCACACAAAAGATATGATTGGTTAATATGGTATAACTCTAGAATAAATAAATGTGAGACTAGAAATCCCCTTACCTTAAATCATGACTTTCATCATATTTTTTGAGAAATCCTTTATAATAAAAATATGTTTTTATAAATATATATCATAGTCATATTCATATATATAACATATTATGTTATTTACTTATGACTTTATTTTACCTATTTATTAACAACATTATGTGAAAGTTATGCTTGAGATAATTACCTCTTTTTTCATTAAATCATGTTTTGAATTTTTATTCTTGGTAATCATACCTAGATAATAATTTAATAATTTATGAAATGTAATCCTGGATAAAAATGACATATATATTCATTAATTATGTATTGATTATAATATATGAATTATATAAAGAGGAAATGAAATATATTGTTCATGGAGATGGGAGTTTGTACATATGCATGAAAAATATTTCCAATTTATTGTCGAATTGAGTGACTGAAATGAAAATTATATATATAATCATTATAATATAATTATTATGTAGTATATATAAAATATGTATATTCATTCCATTCTTAATACATTCCATGTATTACATGAATAAATCACATCGGCTTGTGAGGCGGTAGTCTGACGTAGACACAAATGACGTTATCATACTCTCACAAAATAGAAATAATGATTTTATTTGGTATATTAAAATTTAAAAATATAATTAAATCAAAAATATTACATATATAATATATAAAATATTAATCCATCATTATTTTCAATGTTGGAATGTTCAAATTGAATAATGAATAACATATGTTCAAAAGGTTACAATTTTTTGTACACACACAAAACAATTTCATTCCCAATCAATGGAATGTTGTGAAGTTATAGGTCATAAAATTTACAATAAAACATATAAATATATTGATTATTCAATATTTATTTTTTAATTAATTTATTATAAAAACTGATGTGGGTGGAGAAGAAAATGAAACAAAAACAAACGTTGTTGAACCTTTTATCTTCATCGCGATATACTTTTTAGTTTCAATCAAATGTCAAAATTTATGGATTTAAAAAAACGTTTATTATTCTATTTTTTAGATTATTAATTTTGGGAATATATTTTTATTGTTATTTTCCATGGAAAAATGCTTTAGTGGTGTGAATAAGTGGGGGGGGGGTGTGAATTCTCTTTTATATTGAAGGAAGAGTGGAATTCTTATAAATCAGAAAAGTGAAACAATATTGATAAGAATCCATTAAATAATGTTCCTCTTCTAATTAAATATTTTCACTAAAATATGTGATGGGGTGGAGATATTTCAATCCAAAGAATTTTGGACTAGTTTCGTGGTCATTTCCCCCTTATGATTAAAGATTAGTCCCTTAGTAAACATTTCTCTCCTAATATTCATGATTATATTAAACTTATTTAACAAATAAGTTTTATAAAATATTATGTTTGAATTATTATAATTTAAAAATTTTATTATTCTAAAAATTCAATAAATTTTTTAATTAAAATATCTAAATCATCATGAATTATTTTAAAAATAATCCTCCAAACTGGACAAGAAAGCATACTTTTTAAAGAGTAATCTTCAAACAATTGAGATGTTTTTATATCTAATTTTAAGGGGAAATTGATTAACATGAAATAAATTGGATTAATTGATGTATAATTTATATATTTCAACACTAAAACCTCATTAAAATATAATTTATCTATATAGATAATTTAGATGACATGTCAATTTGGAATTAAAATTATGTGTTTTTTTACCATTCATCAAAAAATGATACTTCTAAAAAAATACTAAATATTCACCGTAATATAATTTTGATATTAAACATTAAAATTTAAAGATTAATTTTTCCAACAGTATTTATAAAATTTTCAAAACAAAAATTAAAATAATTGTTCCATTAAAATTTGGTAAAACTACCTTTCACAAAAAAACTGTAAGAACCCGGTTTTTAATTTTTAGGTACGGTTTTCTTCTTTTCTCCTTTCCTTAACTGTTTTTGTGAAAATAAATAAAATGGGGGAAAATCCTAAATTTTGAAAGTACACGCTGTGTACTTTTCCACACGCCGTGTACTTTTGGCCGTGTGGAATGAGTACACAGGGCCTGTGGCCATGCTGGTGATGAAGTGTGTAGGAACCGACTACACACCGTGTAGTGGTACTTTACACGCCGTGTAGTCAGTCAGTAGGCGAATAGTAAGGTGGTGTCCAGCTGTGCGATAGAACATACCGTGTGCTCAGGCAGACACGACGTGTAGTCATGTCGACAGGTGAACAGTGCCATGCTGGTGGGAAGCCGCCAAAGCAATAGTTTATAAATTGGAAGTACATGTCGTGTACTTGGAAGTAAATGCCGTGTACGTGGAAGTACACGCCGTGTACTTTTTTTCTCTTAGAATGGGCAGTAGCCTCCCCTGTTATTAGGGGAGGCTTAGAATGAGAAGATATCTCGGGAGAAGAAGGCCGGAGCTACGAAGATCTTCCGAGCGCATGCCGGGAATCCGTTTCTGCCTCGGACGATCTCTCTGGAACCGCACAGGTAAGGGCCTCCTTCTCTTTTTGTATTTCATACCAATTATTCCTCTAATGGAAGTTATCTACATTTAAGAAAGTTTATGGTCACCTCATATCTACATCATTCATGGATGATTCGTGGAATGTCGTTCGAGTATACTGATTAGGGGGGTTAAGGTAGGTGGCTTGGTGTTTATTTTCCAACTATTTTGTGTTTTTGTGCGTTTTTTATCTACGAACCCATATTTGGGGTGTCGTGTGGCTGAGGCCATGGAAATTTTAAATACCTAGAATTGTATTGGTAATTAAATGTGATATTAAATTGTTGTTTGGGATCGTTTCTTGATTCCAGGGCCACCCCGGGGGTGCGTTCCTCTGTTTTTCCATTTGGCTAGGATACCCGAGGGTATGCCCTTAAAGTGATGATTATAGAATTTCCTTGAGATGAATTTCTTGTGTATTTCTTGTTTACATATTGGGTATAGCCCGGTTACCTGTTTAGGATCAGGACAGTGTTGTGATTATCCTGTGGGTGCTGTACTATTTTGCATGTGGGTAACTTCTTCCGTTCCTGTGGGCAGTTGATTCTATGCCTATGGGCGACACTTCTTACGCCGGTGGGAAATATCTGTATGCCTGTGGGAAGATTCTTGTGTTGGATTCTCTTTACCCGAGGGCAGGAGTTTACGTGTCATAGGATATTAGCTGTTTACTTAGAATATTCACTGTGGTGATATTTTAAAAAAATGATTAAATGGATATTAAAATTTCAATTAACTGGTTAAGTTAGTTACTTTCAGTACTGCTTACTTTATTGCATTTTATTACTGCACACTGTTGTTGCATGCTTTCAGAAAGTTGGGCACAGGCCTTTGGTGGGTGCCTATTGGGATTTTTTCTCATGCCCTGTTTGGGTCATGCTTTTCGGCCCAAACAGATTATGTTTCTGCAGGTGTAGATAAGGGAAAGGGTCCCTATACAAGTACCTAATTTCTGCTGAGGAGTAGGATGGCATGAGACCGAGCCTAGGCTCACGATGCCGCTGGCTGTTCTGTATTGCTTTTCTGTACTTGTACTTCTGTTTTATTGTATTGTATTGCAGTGTAACATGTTCTGGCTATTTTATAGAATAGTGACATGCTGTATCTTAATATATATATGACTGGTGGTTTCCCTTTTTGTTATCAGTTCTTCATTTCAGTTATATATATTATTTCTTCTTCCCCTGTTGTATTATGTTTAAACTATATTCCGCTACTCTACACATTGAAAAATGAGGGCATAGTTTCCCCACTATCAGACTTGGGCCCTCACTGCTAGTCGGCAGTCTCTGGTGTTTGGGGAAATGCACGTGAGGTCACGTGGCGAAACGGGTTCGGGGCACCCGTTGAGTGTCACCCGTATCCGGGACATTAAAAAGTGGTATCAGAGGAGGTTTTTTCTTTTACATACTATTTTGAGCCTTAGTCATGGATAAGACAAGAATGGTATTTGGTAATATGCTGTGCCCGGGCATAGCTATCCCGTGTATAGGGAAAAGCCAATTTACCTCGTGATTGCAATTTTACTAATTCTGCAATTTACAGTGGATTTGATTTCACCGTTGGGTGACGCGATTGAGATTGTGCTGGTTATATTTTATTTATGGGTTCTATTTAGTTGCAACCCGATGAGATGAGGGTATTCCATCTCATGCATCATTTAGGCACATGCTAGAAATCATATGCCATGAATAGTTTCCATGCCATGTAGGTGAATTAAAAATTACATGTTGTTGTGATAGTTTTTGTTCTAGTAATGAATGCTATTGTGATAGATTCTTGATAAATACCTACTTTGTGATAGGGTATTTTCTTGTTTGAGGCGGTTAGTAGAATGGACGCCAAACATTGGTTTTTAGGGAGTATGGTCCCCATTGACTGAAATTTGGTGGATCATTAGCTGTTTATTTAGTTATAACACAGATAAGATGTCAAACTTTGATTCGTGGGGAGTATGGGCCCTCACAGGTCAGAAGTTGACACTTAGGTGTTATTTTTTGGTAATTTCTGGTTTCTGGAAGAGTTTCTGAGGCATACTGTTCAGAAACCCGGTATACACGCCGCGTAGTACCTTCAACACACCGTGTATGGTCTTCTGTTCGGGAAGAAAAAGAAAAACTTTTTGAGTACACAACGTGTACCTAGAGTACACACCGTGTAGTCTCTTCCCATGTCACACACCATGTGGGCGGCAACACTGTATAGGGAATGTTTAGGGGAAAACATGTCGTGTACAAAATGTACACGCCATGTAGTGTTGACCCAGAGTCCGCCCGTGTAACTAACAACACGGACGGAAGAGACCTTAAGACATACACGCCATCTCCACTATGGAACATACCGTGTAGTCTGACATGGGTACCCGTCCATGTAGCTAACAACATGGGTCAGTGTAATCTTTTTGGATACACAGTGTGTGTCTATAGAACACACTGTCTAGTGTGAGCCATATTTCCGGCCATGTAACTAACAACACTGGTTGGCGAATCTCGTCTAGTACACACCGTGTACCTATGGGACAAGACGTGTAGTCTTGTCCGAGGACAGACCGTGTGGACTTAGCTATGTGGCTGGGAGACAGGGTAGTTTACACGCCTTGTGTGAGTGTAACACGCCGTGTAGTTTCAAGCTGAGTAGTCGGCCGTGTCACAAATGACACGAGCAGTTGGAAATTACACTATATACGCCGTGTAGATATTATAAACATCGTGTAGTTTTGTTCAATAGGGGTCGTGTGGCTTAGCCATGTCGAAGGACCCGGGCAGGGGAAGAGAAGTCAAGTACACGCTGTTTAGTAATTTTACATGCCGTGTAGTCTTGTTTTGAAAATCATGAAATGTCGTCTCCCACTTTTTCCCTTTGTGGTTCCTTCACTTTCATTCCTTGATAAATATTGATCTAAGGCATGTTTTTGACCTTGTAGTGTCATGCCACCTAGACGATCGCACGTTGTTCGCCAGGAGAGCGACAACGAGTATACTCCAGAGATGGTGGGACATGGGCTATCAGTTGGTCCTCCAGCAGAGCCAGATGTGGCACCAGATGTTATACCGGACACAGTCACGGAGGCACAGTTCCATGAAGGATTTATGCGGTTCATGCAGACCTTTTAGGGAGCATCGTAGGAAGCTACATCTACGGCTGAGATGACTCATATCTTCCAGTAGTAGAATCCGCCGATGTTCTCCGAGGATGGAGGACCTCAGGGTGCGGAGTCTTGTCTAGGATCTATGAAGACTATTTTCGAGTATCTTGAGATGCCTCCAGGGTGGAGGGTCAATCTCGCGACCTATATGCTACATGATTCCGCCAAGAGGTGGTGGGATGTTACCACCCAGTCAGAACATCACAAAGACATGGCGGGGGATGATTTTCAGGAAGTATTCAATGACTTCTTATTTCCAGAGACTCTAAGGGAAGATAGAGCTCGAGATTTCATGAATCTGCAATAGGACTCTATATAGGTGATGGACTATTCTTCTTGTTTTACTGAGCTTCAGCATTTTGCAGCCGTGCTAGTGGGTGATGAGACGTTGCGAGTCAGACATTTGAGGATGGTCTTCGTTATGACATCCGAGCGCTGGTGAATGTTTTCAGGTTGCCTTTAGTAAATTATATTTTGAACCAGGCGCTAATTAAATAGTGGAACCTGTAGGAATCTAGTCGTGTGAGCCAGGGTGGTTCAGCACACGTTATTGGTAATATTTCTACTGGCAAGAGGAAGAGACAGATGATCTTCATTCAGGGTGGAAGTAACAGTCAGAAGAATGCTTCTGGTGGCTAGTTAATGTGCTACCAGTATGGTAGAGAGGGGCACAAGAGGCCATAGTGTCCACGATACCCAGTGGAGTGCAGAGCTTGTGGCAGGATGGGTCATCTGCAACACTTTTGTAGGGTGTTTCCACCAGTGGCTATTGAGAGGGGTTCTTTACAGACTCCGCGTGTAGGAGCAGTACCAGTGGCTTCTTACCAGTAAGGGAACTGGACTATATCAGGGCATGCAGGCAGAAATGGTAGTCATGGCCGTGGTAGCCAGACACCGGGATCTTAGAGGCAGTAGGGCGGGACAGCTCAGGGTAGCCAAGCTGTGTCGAAAGGCCGCAGCACTGGGCAGGCATATGCAGCGCAACAGACCCAACATGAGTAGGATCCCAAACCTTCTACTATCAGAGGTACTATTTTAGTAGCTTCTATTTTATCTTTAGTACTTTTTGATACGTGTGATACACATTGTTCCATATATGTGCCCATTGTAGAGATCCTTGGGCTCTGTGTTTCATCTTCTTCTGATGTTATGACTCTAGACACTCCGTGGGGTACTAGAAAGGTTGGTGTGCGTCTGTGCATGGAGTTCCCCCTTGAGTTTGGTGGGTGTCAAATTCTTTTGGATCTATATGTATTAGAGATGACACCTTATGATTTGATTCTTGGGATAGACTGGTTGGTTCCCTATCGAGACTTTGTAGACTGCTATCGTCACATGGTGAGTTTCATGTCACTAGAGGGCCGAGAGTTTCTATACAAGGGTGAGTGGAATGTTCAGGCAAGTTGAGCTGGACCAGAGCATCGTGGGTGAGGTGGAGTCACAACCCAGATTGTGATTTTATATCTGGACAACCAGGGGACTTGTCAGATGGATTTCCCTCCAGTGGTTTATCATTTTAGGGATGTCTTCCCGAACGACTTTTCTGGTCTACCTCCGAAGCGAGAGGTGGATTTCTCTATCGAACATGTGCCAGTAGCAGCAGCAGTGTGTATTCCTCCTTATTGGATGTCCACGCCTAAGTTGTAGGAGCTCAAGAGGATGTTAGAGGAGTTACATGCGAAGGGTTTCGTCCGACCCAATACTTCTCCTAGGGTCTCTCCAGTCCTTTTTGCGAAGAAGGCGGATAGTACCCTCAGACTCTGTGTGGATTATCGGAAGGTGAACTAGTTAACTGTTAAGAACTGATATCCTTTTCCAAGGATTGATGAACATTTTGATCAACTTCGTGGATAAGGAGTGTTCTCGAAGATTGACTTTAGATCAGGATATCATCATCTGCGCGTTAGACCATCTGATATACCTCTCACAGCTTTTTGAAGCAGGTATGGTCTGTACGAATACTTGGTTACATCATTCGGACTCATGAACGCGCCGAAAGTTTTCATGGATCTGATGAATCATGTGTTCCATATTTATCTAGATTCTTTTGTGGTAATACTCATGGACGATATCTTGGTGTACTCTCGTACTCGACATGACCATTCCACCTATATTGAGATCGTATAGAGTACACTGAGATAGCATCAGCTATATGCTAATCTCTCAGAGTGCCACTTTTGGATGGATTAGATTCACTTCCTGGGTCATATCATCTTGGAGGTAGGAGTTTCAGTGGACCCAGAGAAGGTGAGAGCAGTAGTTTCCTGGGAGCATACTAATAACGTGTTTGAGATACGAAGTTTCTTAGTGTTGGCGGGTTACTACAGATGTTTCATCCAGGACTTCTCCCGCTTAGCCGCGCCATTGACGGGTTTGACTAAGAAGGGTGTGAAGTTCTTTTGGACAGAAGCTTGTGAGATAGCATTTCAGGACCTAAAAGGAAGGTTGACATCAGCACTGATCCTGATACTCCCATAGCAGGGGAAGAGCTATACAGTTTACTATGATGCATCAGGTATTGGGTTGGGAGATGTGTTGATGCAGGGAGATTGAGTAGTTGCATACGAGTTTCTGTAGTCGAGGGAACATGAGAGGAATTACCCGACACATGATCTCGAGATGGATGCATTTCTTCATGCGTTGCGCTATTGGAGACATTATCTATTGGGAGATAATTTCGTGGTTTTCACCGACCACAAAAGTCAAAAGTATATCTTTACTCAGTATGACTTGAATCTGAGGCAGTGAAGGTGGGTTGAATACCGCCATTCCATTGATTTTGAGCTTACCTATACACTTGTTAAAGGTAATGTAGTAGCTGATGCACTAAGTAGGAAGACTCATATACAAGCTGTGCCGGAGGCCGATGATGAGTGGAAGCTCATGGCTTTGTTCGCTGAGATGCATTTGGATGTGCACGACAGTCAGGGACAGACTTATCTTTCATCTTAATCTGTGACTTATACCCTCCTTGATAGAGTGAGGATGAGACAGCTATCTGATTCGGAAGGCCTAGTTCTACCGGATTCGATGGCAAGTGAGGACCCTCCTCTGGGTTGGACGATAGGCGATGATGAGGTATTGAGTTTCCATGGACGATTGTGGGTTCCAGGGGATATACGCGAGGAGTTGATGCGGGAGTTTCAGGCTTCAGCTTGGGCAGTTCATCTCGGGGTTTCTAGGATGTACCAAGACTTCAAATGTCAGTACTGGTGGCCGGGTCTGAAGAGTGATGTAGCTGGTTCTGTTGCGAGGTGTTCCACCTGTCAGCATGTGAAGGCGGAACATCAGAGACCAGCTAGACTGTTATAGTCGTTACCCATTCTGAAGTGGAAATGGGATGATGTTGCGATGGACTTCTAGACAAGGTTGTCAAGGTCACCTAGAGGCAATGATGTCCTGTGGTTTTTTGTGGATAGACTCACGAAGGTAGCTCACTTTTTGCCGATCAAGGAGACCTTCGGGGTTGACGAGCTCTAAAGTCTGTATATCCAGGAGATCGTACGTCTTCATGGGGTCCCTCATTCTATCGTTTCAGATAGGGACGCCCACTTTACGTCTCATTTCTGGAAGAGTTTCCAGAGGGAACTGGGTACACAGGTGCTTCTGAACATAGCTTACCACCCTCAGACTGATGGCCAGTCAGAGCGTATGATACAGGTGCTAGAGGACATGCTATGTGCATGCATCCTAGACTTTGGGGGCTCTTGGGAGAAGCACATACCCCTAGTCGAGTTTTCCAATAATAACTGTTTTCAGGAAACTATTGATATGACACCATATGAGGATATATATGGTAGGCCATGCCGATCACCTTTTTGCTGGTTAGAGGCAGGTGAGGAAACTTTACTTGGACCACGTCTCGTGAGGAGACTTCTGAGTAGGTCCAGTTGATTCAGAAGTGGATGGCTACCACACAGTCTCATTAGAAGTCTTATAATAATTGTCGTAGACGATCTTTGGAGTTCGTGGTCGGGGATCAGGTTTTCTTGCGTGTTTCTCCAAGACTGGGACACAGGAGGATCAGGAGATAGGGTAAACTTTCACCGAGGTATGTGGGGCTATTTGAGATTTTGGAGAGAGTCGGGCCGATTTCATATCAGTTGCAGTTACATCAGAGGTACCAGGCCATGAACGAAGTCCTCCATGTATCTCAATTGTGCCGCTATCATTCAGACCCATCTTACATCTTTCATCTCGAGGAGGTTGAGCATCAAATGGATGCGTCCTTTGAGGAGCATTTGATTCGTATTGTTGACAGGAGCACGAAGGTTCTCTGAGGCAGATCAGTTCCTCAAGTACGGGTGCTATGGTAGCATGGTCGAGTGCAGGACAAAACCTGGGAGCGGGGGACTGATGTACATGCTTAGTGGCCCGAGGTATTCTTAGCTATATCTTCTCCACCCCTGAAAGGAAAATTTGGGGACAAATTGGTTTAAGGGGGGATGTTTGTAAGAACCTATTTATTATTTTTGAGGTATGGGTTTGTTCTTTTCTCCATTACTTAAGTGTTTTTGAGAAAATAAGGAAAATGAGGAAAAATCCTAAATTTTTAAAGTGAACACCATTTAATTTCGGCCGTGTGGAATGAGTACACAAGGCGTGTGGCCATGCCGGTGATGAAGGGTGTAGGAACCGACTACACGCCGTGTAGTGGTCCTTTACACGTCGTGTAGTCAGTCGATAGGTGAATAGTAAGTTGGTGTCCAGCTGTGTGATAGAACACGCTATGTGCTCAGGAAGAAACGCCATGTAGTCATTTCGATAGGTGAACAATGCCAAACTGGCAGGAAGCTGCCTGAGGAATAGTTTAAAAATGGGAAGTACACGCTGTGTACTTGGAAGTACACGCAGTGTACTTTGTTTTTTTCACTTAAAATGGGATGTAGCCTCCCATGTTCATAGGGAATGCTTAGAATGGGAAGAGAGCTCAAGAGAAGAAGGTTGGAGATTTGGAGATCCGCCAAGCGCACGCTGGGAATCCGTTTCCGCCTCGGACGATCTCTTTGGAACCGCACTGGTAAGGGCTTCCCTCTCTTTGTGTATTTCTTACCAATTATTCCTCTAATGGAAGTTATATTCATTTATGTGAGTTTACTTTTCCTTTAGATCTACCTCATTCTAGGATGATTCGTGGAACGTAGTTCGAGTATACTGATCAGGGGCGTTTAAGGTAGGCGGGTTGGTGTTTATTTTCCAACTGTTGTGTGTTTTTGTGAATTTTTGAGCTACGAACCCATATTTAGGGTGTCGTGTGGCTGAGGTCACAGAAATATTGAATACCTAGAATTGTATAGGTAATAAAATGTGATATTAAAATGCTATTTGGGATCGTTGCTTGGATCCAGGACCACCCTGGGGGTGCGTTCCTCTGTTTATCCGTTTGGCCAGGATACCCGAGGGTATGCCTTTAAAGTGATGATTGTAGAATTCCCTTGAAAGGAATTTCTTGTGTATTTCTTGTTTAAATATTGGGTATGACCGGGTTAATTGTTTAGCCTAAGGGCAGTCTTGTGATTAGCCTATGGGCGCTGTACTATTTAGCCTGTGGGAAACTTCTTCCATGCCTGTGGGCAGTTGATTCTGTGCCTGTGGGCGACACATATTATGCCTGTGGGAAATATCCCTATGCCTATGGGAAGATTCTTGTGTTATTTTCTCTTTACCTGAGGGTAGGAGTTTACGTGTCTGAGGAAATTAGTTGTTTACCTAGAATATTCACTATGGTGATATTTTAAAATAATTGATTAAATGGATATTGAAATGTCAATATAACTGGTAAAGTTAGTTACTTTCAGTACTGCTTACTTTATTGCATTTTATTACTGCACATTGTTGTTGCATGTTTTCACACAGTTGGGAACGTGCCTTTGGTGGGTGCCTACTGGGATTTATTTCTCACGCCCTATTTGGGTCAAGCTTTTCGGATCAAACGGATAATGTTTCTGTAGGTGTAGATAATGGCAAGGGTCCCTATACAGGTACCTGATTGCTGCTGAGGAGTAAGAGGGAAAGGGACCGAACCTAGGCTCGTGATGCCACTGGCTCTTCTATTTTTCTTTTCTGTACTTCTACTTCAGTTGTGTTGTATTGTATTGCAGTGTAACATGTTCTGGCTATTTTATAGAATAGTGACATGCTGCATCTTTATATATATATTACTGCTGGTTTCCCTTTTTGTTATCAGTTCATCATTTCAGTTATATATAATATTGCTGCTTTTGCTGTTGTGGTATGTTTAAACTATATTCCGATGTGCTACACTTTGTCAAATGAGGGAAGAGTTTCCCCACTATCAGACCTAGGCCCTTGCTGCTAGTCGGCGGCCTCTGGTGTTTGGGGAAATGAACTTGAGGTCACATAGAGAACTGGGTTCGGGGCACCCATTGAGTGGCACCCTGATCCGGGACGTTACAAAAACCACTTTTTATTTATAATTTTGGATTTATCTTAATATCTTGGCTATAAAAAATAGTATGATTTTGAAATATTTTATTGAATATATAATATATAAATTTCATTACAAAATTTCTTTATAATTTTCTTGTATAATTTATTAAGATTAATCACCTTTATATAACGGAACATATTATTTTTGAAAAGGAATTTCTTTATTGTAAAATAATTTTTACATTCACTTATAGTTTATTGGTTACCAAATAATTGATATTATAAACATGAATAAATCAAAATTTATTAATTTAATTAATCTCTTTCATATCTACATTTCAACATCTTCTTGAGAACTATAATAATATTATAATAATATTATAATACTTTAATAACAATAAAAATAATAATGGTATTTTATTGTTCAGTAAAACTCAGTATTGCATATAACATTGGCTATCAAAGGAACTCATAATTAGGTATACCAAATGATAAAATCAATTTTACATGTAACACAAGAATAAAGTTCAGTAGTGTATGAAGAAAACTCAACATTGTGTATCGTGCAATTCAAGCCATCATTTAATTTAAATTTATTTTAAAATAATAATAATTCCTAAAAACTCAGGTTGTTACAGTCTACCACACATCAAATGGATTTCACCCTAAAAATTATTCTGGTTCATCTATTATTTATTACATGATTTTTAATTTCATAGGAAAACAAATATTAAAATTTAATTATAAAAAGTTCATTGGAAATGGAATGTTTGAAACATAAGGGTTACCCAAAATAACACATAACCAAGTTTCTACATTGGAGAACATAAGTGAGAATTGATTATTTTTACATTGAAGAAAGGAATAAATAATGATAGAGAGTGATAAAGATCACTGATCACAATAAAGTGTGTGATCTAGAGAAAGTTAGTTACCACAACACCTAAGACCGAAGTTGTTTGTAAAATGTCATTGATATCCTGAAAAGTGATTATAATAGTAGAATATTTTGTTTCAAGACCCCATATATAATGTTAAATAATTTTAAAAATAATATATACTTACTTGATTTCATTCTATTTCATATGATCAATTGGACCCTCTGTTTTTCAGTTGATAAATATTCACATCATCCTAAATTCAATGAAATAATGGTGAATTGGTTATTCTTGGATCATTAACTGATCATGAAAACCATAGATAGACTAATATGTATTTCCATCAACATTTTAGTATCCTGAAAACAAAATAGTCAAAATATATTACACTATATACATAAATCATTATATGTAGAAACAATACCTTAATCTCTAAAACAATATTTAATGATTAACATATTCCATTTCATAAATTGTTAGATGTAAGAACCCTTTCAAACTATTAAAATACAAAAACTCATAAATAAGGTGACTAAATTTCTCAAAATCATCTAAACACTTCCTCCCATATATTTTAATTATCATTTTATTATCTTATACTAAACATGTGAATAAAATCATCATGTATTCTCTTCAAACATGGTGATAATTTGAATTGCCTTAAAACTATATTGAAAACAAACATGCTTTTTCATTCCATATATAAGCTCTTATCTTACAAAAAAACATTTTTATTAGAATCATGTTTTCTTCCTTGTACCAATAGAATACATGATTTCATTATTCCTAAATCCATGTATATAATCACATGAAATTTAAATAAAGGATGAACAATAATACAATCATATGGCTCATTCAAACAAAATCAAAAATGAAATTACCAACTAAGAATAGGAGGATAATTATATCATGAATATCAGGGTCTAATTCATCTATTATAATTGAATAATCTTTGCCTTTTTAATTTTTCTTTAGAGGTTTTAGTGAATTATTATCCTCATTAGTCCTTCAATTAGTGAACTAGTTTGCATGATTACCAAACCCTCCTTAATTGAAATAGTCATTTCTATGAGTTTCATTCTGTGTGGATTTAACATTATTAACATCATTATCTATTTTTTCTACATTAATTCATTATTCAGCTGCTCAATTACATTACCTTCAATACTAAAAAAATTATTAGTCTTCTTAATTCAATTTCCAATATATTTTATCCTACACATTGTGCATAATGGAAGGCTCATCCTCTTTTCTCCATGGTTCATTAATTTTCCTCTGATCTCCATCTTCCTTTACTTATAACAACAATGATATGGATATGAAACTCTCAACACCATTTTCACCTTCATATCATATTGAACAATATCTTCATGGATAGGAATGTCTCTTATAGCCAAGGCATTTAGATGTATTTTTTAAAAGACCAAAAAATTGATCAATTTTTTCTCTCATGGATGATGTTTAAACTTAAATCATACCTTGGAAGTATTATAAAATTAGAATCACAGTTACCAATATATTCATCAACATTTTGAATAATATCAGTTAATTACTTATTCATATTTTTTAGTAGAATGAGAGGGAATTACTTAATGTAAAATATCTACATAAACACTTTTCATTCCACAAAATCAATTTATTATTGTTCCCCCGAGTTCTTAATAAGATTCCACCACTAATCTACATCACCATATAATTTATAAAAACAAAATATAACTTTACCATGTTCCAAACACTGAATAATGGAGAATATATTTTCAATTGTACCAAACCATTTTTTAGAAACTAGAGGATTATAAAACCCTTTAAAATAAGTTTAATGTTTCTTCATGATTGAATCAAATAAATATTTTTCTCGACATTGTTTGTTTGGATGTTCAACATGATTCATATTTTGATAAATCAATGTGATAGTAGAAATCAATTTATTCATTCCATCTCCAATTAATTTCTTATTCATAGGATGAAAATAATTGCATTTTCTACCACACTAATCATTAATTTCGTTCCTTTAGGTTCCTTTCGTTGACTAAAACCCAAAATCCTGATGTAAGAAAAAATAATCATAGTGGGGAATACATTATAATGGATATCACAAATAGGATGTCTAAATCATGACACCTTATTTAATATATCATACATTATTTTTAGGATATATCATTAATATTAATCATCTATTTAAATAATTCATGATGTTTTGTAAATAGTTTTCAAATTTATGATGAATTTTCCTCTGGTGTGTCAAACTAGTTCTGTAGTGTGGCCCATTATGATGAACCAATTCCCAATAGAATCTAGATCAATATGGGTTTTCATGGTTGTTAACCCTGTATACATCATTTCCAGATCCATATCCAGTTTTTGTATCAAGATAGAGATATAATTCATTAGAAACCAATCTCTCAATCCTTTACCGAAATTCCTTGACATCTTCCTAAACATTGTCTCATCTATTGACATATCCTTAGATATATCCCTAGACATGTCATTCGAAATATCCCTATGGGTCTCACTAAATTGTTCTCACCATAATTTCCACGTGTTGAATTAACCATTCATTTGATACCAAATATAGCAACCTAGACATAACCTTTATTGAAATTACACAATTTTAGATAAATATTCAAAATAATTGAATGGTACACACATGATGACCATAACAGTTTCCTATATTTGTAAATAGTGGCAAAAATATTCAAACATGGTGAAAAATCTTCATTGTTTCCCACAATGGTCATCCAATTTAACATTCCATAAAAAAAATTCTTCAATACCTTGCAAAAGGAAAGATAATAAGGGGTGAGGTTATATCCTTAATAATGGTAAAAAAAGGAGACATGTAAGCCTAACATGATCATATGGGTTTGAGAACATTTTAATAAAAATTTAAGATAATGAATTGAATATAAATGATTAAATACATTATTCAAGGCAGTATGTTTGGTAGATCATAATACATGATCCATAAAGAAAATAGAGAACATGTTACATGGGGGAATAACATTTTCATATGATATTGATTTGGGAAATACAGACAATAATAAAAAATCATATATCAAGGATGTCCAACTATAACTTTATAACATGTTAGGATTGGCATAACCACCCATCTACCTATGTTGGGATTTGGATGGCCACCCAGGTACCCTTTTTACAGGCTTGGGTTGAACACTCGTATACCCTCTTATATAGGCATGGGATGACCTCCCATATACCATCCCTTACGATCTTGGGATGAAATGTTTGTTCCCTCTTAAGTCATAAAATTTTTTCATTACTCAATGAATTTTAGAGAGATATTGTTCTATACCAGAACCTTATAATATCATACATCCATTTTTCATAACATAATTAATCATTCATCAAATCATAGACCAGAAAAATATATGGGTCTCAAAAACATCATATTTGAGGTACCAGACCCAGATCCCAATGGATTGGTTCCCCGACCTCGATGGGCCACATGGACTCAAGTGCATCTAATCAAATGTCAATGGCTGCCGACATGCATTGAGTGCTTAGGGAGTGTCCATGGGGATTCTATGTCCTCACTACCAATGATATGTGCAGAGAATGAATGTAAACATAGTTAAATAGAGGAATAAATATATAAAAATAAATTTCATATCAGAAAATAGATACAACATTAGTAATAACTAAAACAACTAGAATATCATTTAACAACTAATAATTATATTTCATGTCAATATAAAACTGGAGAACATGGATACTATATAGCATGCATCACATGTTCCACATAAGTTTAATTGATAAAAAATACTATACCCAACGTCTCAAGCTCTGTCTTGGTGATCTTATATTATGATACATTCCAAACAGCAAGCAATCAAGTGTTTGAACTTGTTTGCATCCCTTGGTCAACACCTACAACCATGTAATCTTCTCTATGTACCAATGTGTACCCGGAGAGGGTGTGATAGATATCTCAAAGGGACACCACCAGGGGTGTCTATAATATCCAGACCATGTAATGAAAATGTAAAAATGTGAAAGCATTCATATATAATGTAAATTATTACAATGTAACTAAATACCCAAGAACATACTTAATCCCTCAGCTGGGGTCTAAACATCTATCGAGTTCATTTAATTACATAATTACCAATTCATGCTGACAGGTCATATGTGGCAGAGAAAAAACAATCATTGCCTCAATATTGTATAAATAGTTAAGGATTAAAGTTGTAACAAGGTGGTCATGATAAATTATATTCAATAGTGGGGTCCCAATGTAATAACCAAGGCAACATATACCTCAGGGTCGCCAATAGAGTAATAAATATATCTAGGAATGGGGTAAGAGAGTATTCAAAGGAGGGTAGTCTAAGTAATTCCACAATGAGGTTCATACTGAGTCCAAGGTGATTGTCCAAGGAAAAATGGGGTTATGAAATGACTGGGCCCAATGGGATTAAACCAGGGAACCTACTTGATAATGATGAATCCAAGGTGTGTATCCAATGATCCTATAACTATATTAAAGGGATCCAAGGTGTGTATCGTTTTAATCTTTTATTACTACATGAGGGATCCTAAGATATCATACTAGGAATCAATGAACAGACATGGATCAGGATCTTGGGGGTTCTCAACCTAAGAAAGCTATATCCATGAATTAGAAGGGTGTTCCTGAGTGCTCATGGCATTCTCCAACCAGAATCAAAGGAAATATCGAGTCATGCCATTATTATTTTAATATAAACTCATGAAATATATCATTCAGTTCAATAATTTCCCTTCATTAGTGTGATAAATTCAAGTATCATGTAAATTTTTTTATCAAGTCATTTGGTTCAATCCTTTCCTTTCATTAGTGTGATAATGTCCTGTAGCATGAAACATTATTATAAATTCACTTGGTTCAAGCCTTACCTTTCATTAGTGTGACAATGTATAGTAGCATTCAACCATTTAATCCATTTAAGGCATATTACATATATAAGGATCATTCCACTACTTTCTAATAATGTGTTATGGGGTGCTATTGATATAAAACCAATTAATAATTATATTTTAATTATTAATTTAAAGAAATTACCTTAGGAGGGTCAAGTGGTACTCAAACATGGTACTTTACATTATGAAATTAACACTATACACATGAAATTTAAAATATAATCACACACCCTTAAGAAATTTAATCCAAGGAACTCCTAAACGGTGGCTCAAATTTTCTAAAATATTAATAACCCCAATTTTGGCATAACACACTACATGGGGGTAGGGAGTTTTAAGAATAACCAACAAAAATAAATAACATATTCAGAAAGACCATAACTATATGATTATGACAAGTATAATCATGAAATATGAATTTAATAAATAGAACCTGATAAAATTAGTGGGCCAAAATAGGATATTTAAAAAATCAGCAAATTTAGGGATGTGTTAAAGACTACCCACCATAGGGCTGTACAACTCTACTTCTTCAGTATTTTCCATTTATTTGGATTGTATTATATTAGATATATGAGAATGATAAAAATTACCATACCTTGATATCTCGGGCTAGAGAAAAAATTGAAAGAGAGCGGATCAAGGAGACTCGAGTACTTACCATTGTGCATCCAATGTAAAAAATGAATGATCAATCTATTTCCATAAGAAGGATATCTCTTCATCGCAATATTTGTCCTTCAAAAAGCTCCATTTTGAGAGGTGGTGAGGAAAATCCCGTATAAACACTGATTATGTAAGGAGGGGGACAACTTAAATAATTATGGGAAAACTAGATATTTAACAAAAAAAGCCTATGCATTGTTTGTCCATATGGTTTGACAAACTGTTTGAAAACCATGCATAGTTACCTTACTATAAGGGGTGATCGTACGGTATGGATTCACAACCGTGTGCCAACTGTGTGAGGTATTTTTCTCTAGAAAAACACATTTTTCACGATTTTCTAAATTGTGCCCCAAGCGAATTTTTTCCAAAAAGATGGTTTTTGGGCTCCGAACATTCCTCTTACACCCATGAGACCCCTTCTAATTCATTGGTCATCTATATTAGGTCCAAATTAAATATTTACACAAAAATTTAAAGGATATATTAATAATTGAAAAACCTAGTTCTTACATCATATCAAATCCCATGAAATGAGATAGGTATCATAAAAATGTCATCAGAAAAATACATGTGGAAAATATATGGGTTTCATAATCATTTCATCATAGAATAAAACATGAAAGGATGATTTTTTCCTAAACATTTTATCATGATATAAACCATGGAAGAGAAAATTGGTTCATAAAAAACTTATCATTTCAAACATAAACCATTCAAAGAAACAATATTGATGATGTCTTTAGGTCACACCCCTTGGGAAAAAACTATATCAACAGATTTCATCATAGATGGAAAATATTTTTTGAAAGATAATTTAGAAAAATTTCCTACGAACAATATCATTTCTTATTTGAAAAAAACATTTTGAGATATTAAATTTTTTAAATATATTTTTTTAAAGAATAATTGAAAATATTTTATATGATGCATTGAAAAAAATTAAATAAATTAAAAAAAAACTATACATATTTTTAAATAATTTATCTTTTATCTTAATATATCATTTAAAATAATTTTTTTAAAACATTTTAAAAAAAATGGATTTCGAATAAAATAGATTTTCAACTCAAGGTATAAGTAAAGAATGGTTTTGTTTCAAACACACCAAAGTGTGGGAAAATGGAAAAGTTACTTTACATTATCATGAATAACTGTAGGAATAAATATTCATGATAATTCATGAGAGATGGGACATAATATTTCATCAATCAAAGCATAATCATTAACAATCCCAAAAAACAGTGCGATTGAAGAAATGATCATTTTCCACTTTGGTAAAATTGAATCATATTACATGTGAAATAATTACATGAATATTGAAAAAAAAAATGAAAATAATGATGTTCATGAGGTATCATGTCAAAGGGAATGTATATACATATTATAGAATAATATAGGTTTATAATCATAACATTTGTCTCAAAGTAAGAAAATTGAGACAATATTCCCTTATCGAGTGGGTAAATTTTGAACCCTAAAAACCATGAATGTGATATCCTAAAATTTAAAATTAAATATAAATAATTTTAATTGTAATAATTATAAAATAAATTCATGGGATGAAAATAAACCACATAAAATGTCATGGTGGGGAATATGACATGTGTCTCACAGAATTAAAAAGTGAGACGAAAATCCATTTCTACTTGTATAACATTTAAATCATGAGATTTATGAAATAATATATTAAATTGAAAATTTTAAAATCATGATATAAATTAAATAGATGATATAACATGACATAGAGAGTTATATACACCACAAAAATGAAAAAAAGGGTGAATTTGGCATAAGTCTCATAGAAATAAAAATGAGACTAGAAATACCAATACATAACTGATGATTCTCATCATAATTGTTATAAACTCACCTAAAATAAATATCAATTTATTATAAATATATTACATAACCCTATTCATATATATAATAAAATATATTATTTAATTATTACTTAATATTACTTATTTATTAACAACATTATGTCAAAGTTGTCTTTTGGGTAATAGCTGCTTTGTTTTTCGTACATGTATTTGACTGTTATTTTTTCGTCTTACATGGATCACAATTTCAAAAATTTAATATAAAAAAATATATTAATTATATTTTTATTTATAATAACATAATAATGAAATAAATAGGAAATTAAATATAATGTTAATAAAGATTGTATGTCGTACTTAAGAATAGTAGTTATCCTTTTTCTTGTTGTATTAAAAGAATAAAAAGTAAATGATATATATATATATATTATAATTAAATTTTAATTAATATTTAATATATATCCCATATTTTTATTTAACCCATCCTTAATACATTTGAAGTGCCCAGATCAGTGTGAATCACTGAGAGGGGGAGGGGGTGAATCAGTGATCCCTTAAAACTTTTTACTAATTGATTCTTAATCAATTAAACCTCTATGGCTGGTTAAAGCCTCGATCCACTCTTCTTGTATCTCTCACCTTTCCACGAATGATGCAGTAAATGTAAAGGCACTGGACACAAGGATTTACAAGGTTCGTCACCAAAGGCCTACATCCTTGCCATGCTCTCCCAGCATGGATTCTCCCATTATAACTTGTTAGAATTACAATGGTCGATACAGAGTCCCACTGTATCTCTCCTGAGTCCCACAGGAGGGTCTTTATACTGCTTCACACAGTGTTACCAGAGTCCCACTGGCCTGCTCCAGAATCCCACTGAAGACTTCTTCTCCCTGAGTCCCATAGGGTCTTCTCCTGGCTCCTCGAGTCACACGAGTAGATCTTCTTCACTTTAAGCTTCTTCAAGTAACTTCAGCAGCCTGGGACAAAGGCTGCTGGCCTTGCTCTTCTCTTCTGATCACTTGTGGTTGATCAGGGCTTCTCGTCTAGCTCAGGCTTTATCTCCTTCTTCAGGATGACCTGGCTTCACTCTTCAAGAATCTTCAATAGCCTCTGAAAAAGGTCTATTGGTCTTGCTCAAATCTTTTGATCACTTCTGTTGATCAGGGTCTTCTCAATTACTGAAAACTCAGGCAGCTGATGTCTTTAACTTCAGTCTGGCTTCAGTCTCACTCAGCTCTACTTCATGCACTGAGTGCATGGCAACTCTTCATCTTCATGCACTGATAGCATGGGTTCTCAATATCTTCAAGAACTGTTGTTCCTGGACTTCTCAAAATATTCTTCAAGAACTTTCAGTCTTGGTCAACTCAAACACACACCACTGATTTAAGCTTGTTCAGTGTGCGCGTGCATGCATGCATGCATGCACTTTCCCTTTCCTCTTCTTGGTGCAGTAGACCCACAAAGAGTGTAACAATTTAAGCACACACCAACTCCTCGAACATCATACACTTTATTCTCTTTTGATTACACACATAAATGTGTGTTATACACTAGTGTGGATGTCTTCTCTTCTTCTTAGTGTGTACACACTTTGTTTTGCACACACACTAAGGTTCAGCCTTGTTTTCTTTTTGCACACACTTGTTTCACTTTGCACACACTTGAGACTTGGCCTATTCTCCTCTTCTTAAGGGTGTTCTTCAAATTGCATACACAAGGTGCAAGCCTTCCTCATTTTGCACACACCCAAGGCTACGACCTTCTCCTTCAAATGCACACACAAAGTGTGTTCTTCAATTTGGCACAACCAAGGTATAGCCTCAGGTTCTCCTTGCACACACAAAACCGTAGGGTCCTCTTACTCCATTTGCACACACACGAGGCAAGGCCTCGGCCTTCTTTGGCACACACACAAAGTGTGGTCTTCCACTTCACTTGGCACACAAGGCACTAAGGCTCGGACTTCTCTTGCTCACACCCGAACACCAACCCAAAGAAGCGCGCAAGTGGTGCATCCCTCCTCTTCTTTCCCACTATCGCGCAAGTCCTGAAGCACTTGAGTGCAAGGAGGCTCGGGTGCGCAAGTGCCACTGCCACAAGGGCGTGCAAGTGTGCACTGGCCGCGGGTCGCGCAAGCCACAGGTGCAAAATACCGCGGGCGTGCAAGTGTGTCAAGGACACCTTGGCCGCGCTAGTGCAAACCGCGCAGGAGGCACGATGCACAGAGGGAGCGCACAACGTTGTGCTGCCCAACCTCCACTTCTTGTCGCGCAAAGGGGTTGCGCGCAAGGGACTCCAGCCACGCAAGGTACTTGCGTGGGGCTTCTACTTCGCGAAGCAGAGGCTTCGCGGGGCACAAATCTTCAACAAGAACTTCAGCAAGCAACTCTGAGTTCTCAGGCTCTCTTTTTATAGGCAAGGAGTGCCTCGGCTCATCCGCGTGATACAACACCGAACACCTGAAGATTTCGGTTCTTTAAAAACTTCAAACGCGTTAAAAATCTTCCGTGTATCTTGATTTTATCTTCTATCAATCGCGGGTTCATTTTTTATTTTCCCCCTTCACGTGCATGCGTTTTAGAATGCATGCATGGCCTTTATCTCTTCTATCCCATGCACAACACGAACTCACCGAAGCCTCGGCAACTTCGTTTTGCCTTGGCTTTGTTCCGAATTCTCCTCTCATTGCATGCACGCATTTTGTTAATGCATGGTTGTGTTCAGTGTGGCCAGACGAACTCCATGGACGTCTTAGATCCTTCAGAGGTGGCCGGGAACTCGAAAACCGGCCTCGGGTAGCCTCTGGTTCATCGGCGGCTTCGCGGGTGCCTCGGTCGAGCTCGAGGTAGAAGATGGACGGGGAGCCGTCGGATCGAAGATTTGAAATACATCGGACGGCCGGATAGATCGCGGCGCGCGACAGATGAATCGTGCGGTGCAGATCAAGCGCGAGATCGCTCGGACGACCTGGATTCACTCCGGGTGAATTTTGCGCGTCCCACATCGAAACCTCTCGCGGTTTTCACGCGGCGTATTACCCTGGCGCTGCCTCTCAACGCTCAGTTTAACTTCTCCCCTCCCGGTGCCGCGCCGCACCGGGTTCTCTCTGCGGGCGCGCTATGCGCCCACCTTGCTCCCTGCGGGCGCGTTCCTAGCGCCCACTATGCATACTCGGGTGCGCTCATGCGCCCCTGTCGCGCTCCTCCGGGCGTGCCCCAGACGCCTAGCGGTGTGTTGGGTGCGTCCTGCCGCCCTGGACTCGCCCCACGGGTTCCCCCTTGGGCGTGGCGCCTTAGGCCCACATGTGCCTTGGGGTTGAACCCTCAAGGTGTCCACGGGCTGGCCAATTTTTTGGCTAAGTAACGAATAAGACTTTGTCAAAAACAAAGTCCTCCATGAAAAATGCCAATTCTAAATGCCAAGCCATCTTCCTCTAAGCCGTTCTTCTTCTACATTTTTCTTCTTCTTCTTAGTAATTCCATTACTTCTCCTCATATGATCTTCACTTAGGATATGGAATTCAAAAGGTTCTTCTTCTTCAACCGAACTCCTGAATCACTTAAATTCTTCAATGTGCTTCATTGATCTAATCAGAGATCAATCGGATCATCTTCATGTTCACATGCACTAAGTGATAGTGCATGGACTTCATTAATCCACTTCATCCACTTAGAAGTTTTGGATGGATCCCATTCACATCCTCATGCATTGTCTTAATAATGCATGGCCTTCTAGAGCTTGTTGTGACATTGTATCCAGTTGATACAAGTTCTTGGAACTTAAAGATCAGTTCAACAATCGTCTGATTTACATGGAGAATGTTTCAACCACAATTTCCAATACCACTTAGTGAATCTCCTAAGTGACATGCATCTTAGTACCATGTCCATTCTCCTTCACCACCATCACCATCACATCCTTTGACATTCACATCTTGACTCCTTGACATCCATTCATTCCAAGACAACTTCATGCCTCATTGACAACAAATGCAACACAATGCACTTCAATCTCCCCCTTTGTATTTGTTGTCAATACACTCCTTCAGCACATATGAATGGGTCAATATGTGTGCCAATATTTTCTCCCCCTTATTGGCAATCAAATGCAAAGGTGTGGTGTGGTTCACTTTCAAAAATATCTTCCTCCCTTTGAATAGCATCTTCTTGAAAATCACTAAGAGAGGGATGATTCCACATGTTCTTCTTTAGCAAAGAACCTTTAGTAAATAAACTCTAAGTCTACTTGGGCTAACCCGGTGTAGAAAACAAGAGTGATATGACCAAGGAATTCAAAGCTGTCCATAATTCTCTACACATGTGAGATCATGCTTAGGGGTTTGAAATTTTTCAGATATTCAATGAATTGCAGAATCCTGCACATACTTCACAAAACACATTTGAAAGTTCAGTGCAAAGATAAATCTCCCCCTTTCATTCATTTGTCTTCAACCAATACTCCCCCTTAATTGTCATGATGAACACAATTAAGAAACAAGGGATGAAAGTATGATTGGAATACCTTCATCTTTTCTCAAGATGGTATTAAATCTTAGAATACCATCTTCTCCAGATTGGCTCCCCCTCAAGGGGTGCACTCCGTTCGGTCCAAACCATCCTCCAGATGAGAATGATCATCATCTTCAATTCCCTACAATGTTAGCACATGTATATACCAAGAGTATAAGGGAATAAGATGGAACCTGCTTGGTTCATCAATGTGAACAACAAGGTTGAGAAGATTCTCTCAACCGAGATGTCCCATTTTCACCAGTCTTCACACTTTCACATTTGATCTTCATTGATGATTGTGCTGGTGTGGTTCTCAAAACATCTTCATGTGAAATCTTCTTCTTCCCTTTTTCCTTAGCAATTGCCAGAACATTATCTTCAGCTTTTTGCAGATCTTTGGCAAGTTGCAACTGATTTGGCCATATGACTAGTAAATCATCTGGAAGAGTGGCCTCAGTTTTGGAAGTTCCATATGGTTCTTTGGATGCTGCTAAGCTACCTCTCTTAGGAAACTTATTTTCAATCAATCCCTTCTTATTCTGGATTGATTGTCTTTTGGAGTTCAGTCTGCTTCTATTTAGTTTCATGGCTTCTTTACAAAGGTACATGATGTGTCCTTTCTTTCCACAGTAGAAGCATGTTTTCTTGGTGGTCCTTCTGGATGCATCACCCTTCTTGGATTTAGACTCCAAGGACTTCTTTTCCTTTTTCATAATCTTCTTGGGAGGATCTTCAACTTTCTTCTTGCTTCCCAAGGATTCTTTCTGAGCCAGGTTCTGTGATCTTTTCTTCTTTTGAGCTCTGGATACAGTTGGAGACTGACATGTATCTTTTTGACCACTTTTGCAATCATCCCAGATGTTGTCAAGTAATCCAAATCTATTTGCAGTAAACAGATGTCTCTAGACCTGTGGATGTTGCTTATTTCCTTCTGGCTTTCTCCCCCTTGGCATGGGCTTCCTTTGTGCTTTGACATTTAGTGGATTGTTCCAACAATCCTTTGCACAATGCCCATACTTATTACAACACCAACATTGACCCACAAATCTTGACTTCATCAGTTCTTCTGATTGTAGGGTACTTTTCTTGACCTGTTGTGCTGTTTCAGGAGAGCTCTGCTTCTTTACTGTCTTCATCCATATTTTTTTGGAATTATTCTTCCATCCTGCACTTTTTGTGGAAACACAATTAGAAGCATCAGTACAAGATGGTATGGATGGTACCTTCTTTCTAGAAGATGTTGGACTTTTATTAGAGGATGTCTTTATCTTAGAATCATCCTGCTCAAAGCATACTTGAGTAGCAACATGTCTTCTTCTAGCTGACTAGGAGGATTCAGCTTTAGGTGATTGCAGATGTTTCAATATCACCTCCAGTTTTAAGTATTTCATGTTGAGGGAGTTCTTCTCATCCTCAACAGTTCTTAGCTTTCCTTCCCAATTCTCCACCAGTTGTTTCATCTGGTCTTCATGCACCTTCTTCAATTCTTGCAATGAATTTTCAAGCTCCTTCACCATTTTGACTTTGTCTTCGAGTTGAGCATTTCTGACATTCATTGAAACTTTGTGCCTCTTTTCCAGTGCATGGTAAACATCTTTGATTATTACTTTAAAGAATTCTTTCTCAGAAAGACTTCTTTGCAATTCTTCAGTAGTGTCTTCATATCTTTCATTGCAAAGGGAAACGGTTTCATCTTTAGCCTTCACCAGCTTTCTGAGAGTGTTGGTTATGCCAACCCTTTTTGCCAATTGATCTTCCATTGCATTGACTTCTTCTTCTAACTGTGATTTTTCTTCATGAAGATCATGGATGCCTGTAGCTATACACTTTGCCACTTCCATGGGAACTGTCTTCTGAAGATATTTGAGTGCACTCTGAAGATCATTCATTTTTTCAACTTCATCACAGCTAGGACATGATTTCTTCATCTTCTTGGCCTGTTTCTTCTTTCTATTTTTCTGAGTCTTGGCAGATATCTCCATTTGAGGCTGGTCGCTCGTTTCCTCAAATCTGCACTTCATAAAGACTCCCTTGGATCTTTTAGAGGTAACCTCGCTCTGATACCAATTGAAGTGCCCAGATCAGTGTGAATCACTGAGAGGGGGAGGGGGTGAATCAGTGATCCCTTAAAACTTTTTACTAATTGATTCTTAATCAATTAAACCTCTATGGCTGGTTAAAGCCTCGATCCACTCTTCTTGTATCTCTCACCTTTCCACGAATGATTCAGTAAATGTAAAGGCACTGGACACAAGGATTTACAAGGTTCGGAACCAAAGGCCTACATCCTTGCCATGATCTCCCAGCATGGATTCTCCCATTATAACTTGTTAGAATTACAATGGTCGATACAGAGTCCCACTGTATCTCTTTTGAGTCCCACAGGAGGGTCTTTATACTGCTTCACACAGTGTTACCAGAGTCCCACTGGCCTGCTCCAGAATCCCACTGAAGACTTCTTCTCCCTGAGTCCCACAGGGTCTTCTCCTGGCTCCTCGAGTCACACGAGTAGATCTTCTTCACTTTAAGCTTCTTCAAGTAACTTCAGTAGCTTGAGATAAAGGCTGCTGGCCTTGCTCTTCTCTTCTGATCACTTGTGGTTGATCAGGGCTTCTCGTCTAGCTCAGGCTTTATCTCCTTCTTCAGGATGACCTGGCTTCACTCTTCACGAATCTTCAATGGCCTCTGAAAAAGGTCTATTGGTCTTGCTCAAATCTTCTGATCACTTCTGTTGATCAGGGTCTTCTCAATTACTGAAAACTCAGGCAGCTGATGTCTTTAACTTCAGTCTGGCTTCAGTCTCACTCAGCTCTACTTCATGCACTGAGTGCATGGCAACTCTTCATCTTCATGCACTGATAGCATGGGTTCTCAATATCTTCAAGAACTGTTGTTCCTGGACTTCTCAAAATATTCTTCAAGAACTTTCAGTCTTGGTCAACTCAAACGCACACCACTGATTTAAGCTTGTTCAGTGTGCGCGTGCATGCATGCACTTTCCCTTTCCTCTTCTTGGTGCAGTAGACCCACAAAGAGTGTAACACTTAAACACACAACAACTCCTTGAACATCATACACTTTATTCTCTTTTGATTACACACATAAATGTGTGTTATACACTAGTGTGGATGTCTTCTCTTCTTCTTAGTGTGTACACACATTGTTTTGCACACACACTAAGGTTCGGCCTTGTTGTCTTTTTGCACACACTTGTTTCACTTTGCACACACTTGAGACTTGGCCTATTCTCCTCTTCTTAAGGGTGTTCTTCAAATTGCATACACAAGGTGCAAGCCTTCCTCATTTTGCACACACCCAAGGCTACGACCTTGTCCTTCAAATGCACACACAAAGTGTGTTCTTCAATTTGGCACAACCAAGGTATGGCCTCGGGTTCTCCTTGCACACACAAAACTGTAGGGTCCTCTTACTCCATTTGCACACACACGAGGCAAGGCCTCGGCCTTCTTTGGAACACACACAAAGTGTGGTCTTCCACTTCACTTGGCACACAAGGCACTAAGACTCGGCCTTCTCTTGCTCACACCCGAACACCAACCCAAAGAAGCGCGCAAGTGGTGCAGCCCTCCTATTCTTTCCCACTATCGCGCAAGTCCTCAAGCACTTGAGTGCAAGGAGGCTCGGGTGCGCAAGTGCCACTGCCACAAGGGCGTGCAAGTGTGCACTGGCCGCGGGTCGCGCAAGCCACAGGTGCAAAATACCGCGGGCGTGCAAGTGTGTCAAGGACACCTTGGCCGCGCTAGTGCAAACCGCGCAGGAGGCACGGTTCACAGAGGGAGCGCACAACTTTGTGCTGCCCAACCTCCACTTCTTTTCGCACAAAGGGGTTGCGCGCAAGGGACTCCAGCCACGCAAGGTACTTGCGTGGGGCTTCTACTTCGCGAGGCAGAGGCTTTGCGAGGCACAAATCTTCAACAAGAACTTCAGCAAGCAACTCTGAGTTCTCGGGCTCTCTTTTTATAGGCATGGAGTGCCTCGGCTCATCCGCGTGATACAACACCGAACACCCGAAGATTTCGGTTCTTTAAAAACTTCAAACGCGTTAAAAATCCTCAGCGTATCTTGATTTTATCTTCTGTCAATCGCGGGTTCATTTTTTATTTTCCTCCTTCACGTGCATGCGTTTTAGAATGCTTGCATGGCCTTTATCTCTTCTATCCCATGCACAACACGAACTCACCGAAGCCTCGGCAACTTCGTTTTGCCTCGGCTTTGTTCCGAATTCTCCTCTCATTGCATGAACGCATTTTTTTAATGCATGGTTGTGTTCAGTGTGGCCAGACGAACTCCATGGACGTCTTAGATCCTTCAGAGGTGGTCGGGAACTCGAAAACCGGCCTCGGGTAGCCTCTGGTTCATCGGCGGCTTCGCGGGTGCCTCGGTCGAGCTCGAGGTAGAAGATTGACGGGGAGCCGTCAGATCGAAGATTTGAAATACATCGGACGGCCGGATAGATCGCGGCGTGTGGCAGATGAATCGTGCGGCGTAGATCAAGCGCGAGATCGCTCGGACGGCCTGGATTCACTCCGGGTGAATTTTGCGCGTCCCACATCGAAACCTCTCGCGGTTTTCACGCGGCTTATTACCCTGGCGCTGCCTCTCAACGCTCAGTTGAACTTATCCCCTCCCGGTGCCGCCCCACACCGGGTTCTCTCTGCGGGCGCGCTATGCGCCCACCTTGCTCCCTGCGGGCGCGCTCCTAGCGCCCACTATGCATACTCAGGTGCGCTCATGCGCCCCTATCGCGCTCCTCCGGGCGTGCCCCAGACGCCTAGCGGTGTGTTGGGTGCGTCCTGCCGCCCTGGACTCGCCCCACGGGTTCCCCCTTGGGCGTGGCGCCTTAGGCCCACATGTGCCTTGGGGTTGAACCCTCAAGGTGTCCACGGGCTGGCCAATTTTTTGGCTAAGTAACTAATAAGACTTTGTCAAAAACAAAGTCCTCCATGAAAAATGCCAATTCTAAATGCCAAGCCATCTTCCTCTAAGCCATTCTTCTTCTACATTTTTCTTCTTCTTCTTAGGAATTCCATTACTTCTCCTCATATGATCTTCACTTAGGATATGGAATTCAAAAGGTTCTTCTTCTTCAACCGAACTCCTGAATCACTTAAATTCTTTAATGTGATTCATTGATCTAATCATAGATCAATCGGATCATCTTCATGTTCACATGCACTAAGTGATAGTGCATGGACTTCATTAATCCACTTCATCCACTTAGAAGTTTTGGATGGATCCCATTCACATCCTCATGCATTGTCTTAACAATGCACGGTCTTCTAGAGCTTGTTGTGACATTGTATCCAGTTGATACAAGTTCTTGGAACTTAAAGATCAGTTCAACAATCGTCTGATTTACATGGAGAATGTTTCAACCACAATTTCCAATACCACTTAGTGAATCTCCTAAGTGACATGCATCTTAGTACCATGGCCATTCTCCTTCACCACCATCACCATCACATCCTTTGACATTCACATCTTGACTCCTTGACATCCATTCATTCCAAGACAACTTCATGCCTCATTGACAACAAATGCAACACAATGCACTTCAATCTCCCCCTTTGTATTTGTTGTCAATACACTCCTTCAGCACATATGAATGGGTCAATATGTGTGCCAATATTTTCTCCCCCTTATTGGCAATCAAATGAAAAGGTGTGGTGTGGTTCACTTTCAAAAATATCTTCCTCCCTTTGAATAGCATCTTCTTGAAAATCACTAAGAGAGGGATGATGCCACATGTTCTTCTTTAGCAAAGAACCTTTAGTAAATCAACTCTAAGTCTACTTGGGCTAACCCGATGTAGAAAACAAGAGTGATATGACCAAGGAATTCAAAGCTGTCCATAATTCTCTACACATGTGAGATCATGCTTAGGGGTTTGAAATTTTTCAGATATTCAATGAATTGCTGAATCCTGCACATACTTCACAAAACACATTAGAAAGTTCAGTGCAAAGATAAAGCTCCCCCTTTCATTCATTTGTATTCAACCAATACTCCCCCTTAATTTTCATGATGAACACAATTAAGAAACAAGGGATGAAAGTATGATTGGAATACCTTCATCTTTTCTCAAGATGGTATTAAATCTTAGAATACCATCTTCTCCAGATTGGCTCCCCTCAAGGGGTGCACTCCGTTCTGTCCAAACCATCCTCCAGATGAGAATGATCATCATCTTCAATTCCCTGTAATGTTAGCACATGTATATACCAAGAGTATAAGGGAATAAGATGGAACCTCCTTGGTTCATCAATGTGAACAACAAGGTTGAGAAGATTCTCTCAACCGAGATGTCCCATTTTCACCAGTCTTCACACTTGCACATTTGATCTTCATTGATGATTGTGCTGGTGTGGTTCTCAAAACATCTTCATGTGAAATCTTCTTCTTCCCTTTTGCCTTAGCAATTTCCAGAACATTATCTTCAGCTTTTTGCAGATCTTTGGCAAGTTGCAACTGATTTGGCCATATGACTAGTAAATCATCTGGAAGAGTGGCCTCAGTTTTGGAAGTTCCACATGGTTCTTTGGATGCTACTAAGCTACCTCTCTTAGGCAACTTATTTTCAATCAATCCCTTCTTCTTCTGGATTGATTGTCTTTTGGAGTTCAGTCTGCTTCTATTTAGTTTCATGGCTTCTTTACAAAGGTCCATGATGTGTCCTTTCTTTCCACAGTAGAAGCATGTTTTCTTGGTGGTCCTTCTGGATGCATCACCCTTCTTGGATTTAGACTCCAAGGACTTCTTTTGCTTTTTCATAATGAATATGCACCACATTATCAAACCAAAAAACATTTTTAACTTAATTTCATCTTTATTTTTGGAGAATAAATATTTAGATAACTATTAAATATATTATAATAGGATAAAAAATTATATAATTTGATAACTGTAACATTAAAATTTAGATATTCTCAATCCACCAAAATAACCACACTCACTAAGAATACTATAGAAATGAAATATTACATTAATAATGGAATATTCATATTAAAAATGAAAATATTTATAAACATAAGGGAAAATATATGTGAATTAAGATTGCATTAAATAATAGATATTTATAGAACATATAGATCCCATATGACTAGTAAAAATCTGATCATTGGAATAATAATCTGACTGTTGGAATTTTAATATAGTTGTTAGAGTTGTTATATAACCTTTTGGAATAATAAACTATCTGTTAGGACAGTATTCTCACATGTGTATGTGTTAAATCAAATTTATGTATCTGATAGAATGAAAAATATTCTTATTTATATAATGATTCATGTAAATAATTAACTTAAAAATTATAAAATAATATTTATATTTTCATAAATCATAAATATTGTATTTTTTTTTAAATTGTAAAAATATTTGAGAGATATTGTTTTTTAATTTTTTTAATAAATTTATATAAAATTTATAACTTTGATAATATAATTTTATGATACTTTATATAATTTTCAAAAGAGTTGAAAAATTATTAAAAATATTAAAATTGATATTTTTTTAAGAAACATTTTAATTAAAAGATAAATTTATAATATTTAGAAAAATATTTTTAGAATATTTTTTTAATTTTTTATTCTAAATATGGAAAAATATTAGGTTCAATTTTTTTAATTTTTATCGAATAAAAGAATTTCGATGAATAGAGCAATATGGAAAAACACCACATTGAACATTAAATGTTAAATACATTATTTATTACATATGTGAGGATTTAATCATCCATTATTTTGAAATCTCATGAACAAATTATTTTAAATAGTCACATCATTCATACCTATTTGTTGTCTTGAACTAAAATAATAATCTAATGAATATAATACTCCAAAACACCACTCTTCTCCCTATATAAATACCATGCATCACCATCCATTGTCCTTATCCCTTCTTGTACATGTATAGTACCCAAATTCTACCCATATATCTCCTAATACATCTTTACACATCCCTATATAAATTGATATCAGTAAATGACTATCCAAGGATCTTAAAGTTGTAGCCTAATGGTTGACAACCAATGGGGAGGTAAATTATCAACTAAACTTATTTTAAATTTATTCTTCCTCAACCACTATACAAATTTTCCATCCACCTACGAATAATAACATCATTATCGAAAATATATTTATATTTTATTATCATGGTGTAATATACATCTTCAATCCTCCATTATTTTGATTGTAAAAGAAAAAAGTGTTCCCAATTTGGTTGATTCACCACCTACATAACAACCATACATAATTTTTATCAAATGCATTTATGGATGGTTAATGAAATATTGTTATTTTTAAATTATTTACTTATTATAGAATTTATTAATGACCATTGAATGAAACAAAATAAATATAGTTCATTTGGTTGGTAAAACCTCCAAAATGAACTGACCTATAACGATAACATTTATAGTAAAGGAATCATCGATAAGACGAAAGACATTTAAATATTTTATACCATATTAATATATAAAAGTAAATGAATATCATATCTTTTATTGTTGGGCATTTAGTCTGATTTGGTAAAAGCATCATTAATTTTTTATAAGTTATCCAACCATGGAACCATAATGAGTACACCCTTAGAATAAATAAATTAAACTCTATATCACATCAAAATGATTTTCAATAAGAAATATATAGTTTTACTAAATAAAATATATATTTTAAAGTTTTTTAGTTTTTAATTAATTAATCTAATTGGATTATTTATTATTTATAGTGAATTTTTGTAATGAATCTGGGTATAAGTTAAGGGATCTCTCTACACCACCCTATTTTTTTATGTTATGGAATTTCTCTCTAAGAATCACATTTTATCTGTATTTAAATTTATTTAATGATTATAAATTATTTAGATATGTCTCTTACATATATACCTATCTTATTATACCATCTATTTATGGGGTTATTCAGGGGGTAAGTTCATTTCTCAAATTCCTTATTTAAAATCATACTCGATTATAGAGATATTTTCTATCCCTTAATTATTTTATGTAACAATAATTGGTAGATTGATTCCCATTCATGATTTAACTAAATAAATAAATATTTAATGGAAAATAATTGTTTTTTACAAATTTTTTTCAAATAAAATTCCTTATTTGTTCAATCGTTAAATGCCATTAATGGATTTCATTAAATATAGTTTTGAAATTCCATTTCAATATAAAATTCATTCCCTTTCCTCATTTTTTTGTTAAAATGAATTCCAAATTTGAGATCTATGATTATTTAGTTTGATATAAATGCACAAATTATTTAATTCAATTTTCTCTTTGGAATATTCCTAAAATATACATTGATTGTGATATAGTGAAAGATTATCTAAAACATTTAATTTTTGGAAAATTATTATGTATGTTTCATACATGTGATTTAAATTTATTAAACACATTAGAATATATATGATATTATTGGTGTTCTTAGATAGATCAACAATGTATTTGGTGATTTTTATGTCTCATTAGATTATATGTATGGGATTAGAGATTATAGATATTCTCTGATTGGACTCGACCCCCATGTTATATTGTCTTAGAAGATATCCAGACATAATATTTATATTAGGTTACATATTTTTTACAAATTCCAATAAGGACATGATATTATGATTATGAGTTAATCATTTCAAGTAAAAATATTATCATTCAGGAGACGTTTATTTTGTGATATAATTTTATGCCTTTTGACTCGCAAGATTTGTTTAATCATCACGTTTATTCTCTTACTAGGATTTATAGTTATCCCTATTTGTTTATGTATTACCTAGGTTATTAATTGTAGTGTTAGGAGTTAAAATTTATTGAGGATCTCATTAAAGATATTAAAATAATGAAATTTTCTTCGATTTTCATTAGGATTTTTGATGAACCCAGTCTTCCAAAAGTATTAATTATATTGATAGTTCTGTTTTTTTATTCATTTTAAACCCATATAATAAATTTTGTAAAATTCTTGTTACGTTATAAGTTTCATTTTGGAAATTTTCGGTAGTTAGTTATATATAGTTTGTTCGATCTTGATGAATTTCAGGATTTTAGGGTATATTGATTCATGTGAAATATATTCATACTTATGAAGTTTGGATTGAGGTGGTTCCATGAGATATTTATCAATGTGGTTTATTAGAAAGTGGGGGACATGAGATATCTGTGTGAAAGAGATAGTGTTGAAAATTGTAATGTGTTGTGATGGTGGTTTATAGATTCAAGGTCGCATGGTATTTGTAATTTCCTATCACTATGTATTTGAGTTAATTATTTTTTGTGTACCCATTAGAAATGATTGATGATGTGGTTTTGACCACTATTTGTGAGAGAGATATTTTTTATATTGAGTAAATTAATGTGGTTGTGTGTAATATAATTACATAAGGATGATATATAGTTGGTGTCCCTATATCTTACGGTTTATTGAGATCACTAAATGGGATTGGGATCATCACTATATATGTGGTATATTTTGGTGATGATGGAATAATGAATGTAAAGAATGGGTGTTCATTTTTCCTTTTGATTTTTGGGAGGATTAATCAATATTTGGGATGGGAATTTCATTAAATTTGAAATAATATGGAATGCAATTTCTTAAAGGGATGAGGGAGAATTTCCTATAATAGACTATGGGTACATCCTCCCACTTTTTCACTTGATATAGTGAGAAAAAAAAGTGATCTTTATTTCTTGATGACAATAGTTGGAGTATTATGTGTAAGTTATTTGGGTTTTCAATTATTTTACATCCCATAAACTTTTCAACATATTGATATTTCTTATTGAATCTACTTATGGTGGTGAACTAATATCCTAAAAACATACACAAACTAGGCCCTTCAGGATGACTTTAGAATTTATGTCTCACGAAATGGGTTGAGGATATGGGTTGGTGATTAGAATTTGGTAGAAAAAGGGTAAAATAGTGTAATTAATGGATATTTTGGTTTGAAAAAGACAATTTTGATCCTCAGTGTCACATTGATGGGTTTTTAGTTAATTTCATGAATATTTATATATAGTCTCCCTACATGTGATCCTATTAACTTTAATATTATGACCATGATATTCTTGATGTACATTTTGTATATCATGTGGCATATGGAATGTTGTTCCTATACTATTATGTTGTGTTTTTTTATATTTGTCATAATTCCTCCACTATATATTTCATTTTAATATTCTATGTTTATATTCTTCCCCTAATATCCATTTAAATCCTCTCTGGTAGTAGTATACCTCTATAATACTATGAAGTGCACCTAATATCAGTTTCTCTTCAACATGAGTATCATTTGGTTGATCCAGGTTCCCAATGTTGTAGCACTAATCACATCTTAACCAAATATTATTTTGATATTTAATAACTGAAATAATAAAAAAATAATTTCATAATTTTATTCTTAGAAATAAATTAAAAAATTTATTTATCTCTTATGTGGATACAGATAAATCACATGTATTTGATGAAAACATTATTTTTAATTTTACATGATATCTAAGTAACACGTAAATGATCCACAAGGAAATTGATTGACTCAAATGAAGATTCATATTATTCATACATAGATTATTTAATATTTCTCTTTCTATATATTTTATTACAATTGAATTATAGGTATCCTTTAGTATCATTTATTTATTAGGACACAGTAGAGAAACATTAGAATTTAATCTAATGTTTCTTAGAGTTATCATTTTATATCTCTGTTTTCCATGGATTATTCATACATACTGCATATTTATTCATATATATATATAAATCATATATTTAATATATTTAATATAATAGATAATCAAATAATTCTAGTATAACATATTAAATATTAATATTCACTTATGTAGTGATATGTTACACTTATGTAACAAACACCTTATCATTTTTAAAAAAATATAAAACTCAAATTACCTATAGTATAATTGAAACCTTCATCAAATAATTTATATCCAATTTTATTTATCTCACAACAAATAAAATTATTTCATAAATTTATAGTGAATCTAAAAAAACTATTCCTTATAAAATTAAAGGAATTTGTGAAATAAATTAATTCAATGTTTATCCAATAAAAAAATTATTTAAAAAATCATCAATGTTTTTAAAAAATGTTGATTCAGTTTTGGAAATTATAACGTATATTTTAGTATTTAATTCCAATTAAATAAACATGTATATCATAAATTATTTAACAGACTCAATTTCCTCAATTCATTTTCAATCATAATAAATAATTTTATATTTCTTCTTTCATCAAATTCCAATTATTTCATCACTTATTTAAGATCTAGACATGTTTCTATTGAACATCATCGTCTAGGTATGAATTTCATTAAAAATTTATTCTTCAACTATGATAAACAATATTATGGATCGTTATAACTATCTTTATTCTTCAAAGTCATACTCGTCCTTTCAATAACTCAAAAAATCACTAACCAACGTCTCTATAACATTATAGATAAATTTTAAATTTCATAATCCACACTCTCCACGGTAAATACCATCTAATTTAAATATAATTCAACCAATACTAAATATTTTTTCCCTGGAATAACAACATGAAAAATACGTATGCTTCAACTACATATTTTTTTCTATAACAGATGAATAATACCCATAAAATATAATTATTATTGGAAAATATCAATTAATATACAATAACATATAATTATAAGTAATAAATTCAATATCATTATTGATGGTATTCCTTTATATTTTATCAATATTAAGATTACTTCAAAAATTAATCTCTGTGTTTTTTGTATAATCTTCATCCCCTCATATTCTCTTGTCAACATATTTATATTATTTAATATTAAAAAAATATAACAAAATATTAGTTAGTTTAACAATAGGGATATATCTGTGTGTAAATACAAATATACTCACGAGATTGAAGCTTAGGTAGATACTCATCACTCGGGCTCACTAGAAAACCACTATATATATATATATTTCATTATCAGAATTTATATGATAAAGACAAAAATGTAGAGGATAATATATATAAGAAAATAAAATCATGTTCCATCTAAGAGATTAAATACCATAAATATATTTCTAATATTTTACCCATTAATAAAAAAATGTGACATTTTGAACACATTTTTGCATAAAATCATATAATTTTTATATAAAAAAGGATGTTTTCGGGGGTATTTATCATAGAATTTTCTTTTATTAAACAGTATCATTTCATGAAAACTCATTTAGGGATGAGTATTTTAGACATAATAATTTTATATAACCCATAATTATAAATAATTAAATATATTTTGCGAATCCTAAGGGTTATATTTCTAGCACATGGTATTATTGTGCATTAAGCATCATGGTGATACATAAAAATGTTCTATAAACTATACGATCATTTTCAATATAGGGAAGATAGATTAATTAAATATGGATGATATAATATTCAACTCCCATATACATTATGATCACCTTGTATATCATTATTTGGTTTTTAACAAATTTCATTGATATAACATGAATAATAATTCACCAAAATGTTCTTTTAAGGTACCGTTACAGAAATTACATAGATTCATGATATGTCATCAAATCATATATGTTATCAAAGATATAATTAGGGTGATAAATGATATACTATCTTATTAAAACATTCATGATTTAATATATTCCTAATTTTCTCACAAAAACGTTTGTGACTCACTAAAACACCATCAGTAAATGCTATTCATTCACTAATATTTTTAGTAAATGATGAATATATTAGTGGGACAGTGATTTCAAGAAGAAAACAGATGTCCTCATGAAGTATATTTTATAACCATTAGTGTTTATACAACCCATGAATGATAAAACTCTCATTATTTACAATGAATATATGGATTGCTAATTTGGTCCTCTCATTACAAAGATAAATTTCATATGAATGCGGAATAATCATTAATAATTAAACCAAGCAATTTCATAATTTGAGACTTGATAAACTAATACTGAGAAGAACTCTATAATACTATTATCTATAGTGTAGAAACATTGAAATTATCTTTATTATCATGATATTTACCTAAATTACTATTTTAAATGATTCTAGTATATTATCAATCTCCCCATGTCAATGGGAGGACGAGTGATGTGGGTTTCAATATATAGTAGTTAAATATCTAATTTTATCACACATGTTTATTAAAGGACATGTAATTACATATTTCGTCCTAGAACATTCTACACTCAAATAGGTAATCATTGATATATAACTCCTTAATGTATAAATTTTCATTAATAATTATTATTCCCAAAAAATGGAAATATACGTCAATGATGATTCTCAATGTATGAATAGAAGAAGGATAGAAGACCATAAAAACAATCAGATTGACATGAGGATTTATTTTTTTCCATGGAAAGGGTAGTCTACCCTATTATTTTCTACACATGGACACACAAACTAAAAATTTGGAATAATACAGGGCTCTTATTATAGGTTTGGATCTAGATAAATTTAATATATTCTAACCATAACATACAAATATGTAACACCATTTTAAATTATTACTAATTTCATCTAACAATAAATCACAAAGTGACAACCAATATGTTTATTATCATTATATAAAAGATAACTATGAAAAAAATTAAATCATTCTTAAACATCCCCTATATATAATTTTCATACACAATATCCATATAGATATATTAAACTCAATACCCAATTCTTTTCATGTGGAATGGAAATGTATGAAAAGTGTGAGCTCATACACCCAATAAGGATAAACATATGAGATAATAATCAAAGATAATAGCTTATCATATGATAAATATATGTCTATGAGAACATAATCATTTTTAATAAAATAATAATATAATCATACCTAAATATGCTTGTATCATTGATAATATGGCATTGATCCTAACATTGTATATGATTCTTTATTGTGTGGAAAAATGAATCAATTACAATGATCTAGGAAAATATTACATTTTAACATTTAATGAAATATATAATAATCCTTATAACATAGACCATAAAAAATTAAAAAAAATATTTTTCTAAGATCACTATAATCCAATCACCACATGGTGTGAAAATCCCTTGGTGGCTTGGGATCACTTTCCATTCCCATTAAAATTTGGTTTATTGGGTTCATTCCATAATTCCATTTATAATATCTCATAAGATATAAATATTTACCAAATGAATTATAGGGATATACAATTCGGATACCACCCATAATATATTGAATAACCCTATATTAATGTTCCATATTTACATGAAAATATTAATAATTATATATTACCTTAATTAACCTATGAGAAATATATAGATTTTTGTATAATTTTTACAAGAAATTAACACAATTGATGAATAGAGAGAAGGTAGATTGTATAACTAAATTATATTCACACAGATCCTTAATAAATATTAATTAACATTAAAATATATGAAAATTTCATTATAAGGGAATTAACATATTTCTATGTAATGTTTGAAGATATAACCTTATCTTTTTTAATAAATATATTTTTAAAAATAAATAATTCAAAAGACAATTAAATTAAAAATTAATTTAATAAATGATGAATACATGTAAAGATAGAACTATAATAAAATCCATTGAATATGGTTGGATAAAGCAACAATGTGAAAAATATTTAAAAAATATTCCATTAACACTTTAGTAAAGAATTTCAGAGTTGATTGAAAATGAACATATGAAATCATAAAAGTCTAGAGATAGACATATATATAAAATATAAGGAACATTAAAATGTGTTAGGAGACCACATATGAGTTTTTATGGATAATGAATGTAACAATCCCCAAAATGGGAATTTTGAGATAGTAAAAATTGAATTTAATGTCACATTAGAAAAAAACCCTTACCGTGGATTTACAATAGGTCATACAAGATCAATAATTAAATATAATCAATTTATGAATATTATAAACCTATATAAAAACTATAATAATATTTATTTATCTTAAAAATATTCATTTATATTTTCTTATTACGAATTTATAAATTATTCTATGAAAGATGTTAAATTTGGGTGTCAATTGTTCCATTTTATCCTGCATTCTTTTGTTTGAATGTTTGGGTCCATATTACCTGATGAGGAATACAAATACTCAAAAATATTGATCAATATGATGTATATTTTTATGGATATTTTTTCAAAGTCCTATGGTTATTTTGTTGATGTTATAGAAATGTATTTTAATGATAATTTAAAATATATTTTTTTGAATTTGATTAAATTAATAGTATTTGATTTTATTAAGGAATGAACATAATATATATATATATATATACTATCATTATATAATAATAATCATTAAATTACTTGAATATTAATGTTTTATTAAATCATGAAATATTTTTTTTAAGAAATTCATGGAATGAATTATGTTTATAAAAATATCATAATACACAAAGGTAGAATGAAACCACGAAATTTTAAAATATATTCCAATATAGTTCAAAAAATTTGAAACCCAGATAAATACTTTATTTTTATAAAAATAAAATTTTAGAGTAATAATTAATATCGGGGGATACTTTCAAATATTACTTATGTTATTTAAAGTGTAATAAAATAATTGGACTCAAATACATTATTTAGAAAATCAAAATTTTGGCATAGTAATTCCATATGAAAATGCGATCAATATGAGGTAATCTATGATCAATATTCATTGATGGTTCAAAAGGTTTAATAATTTTTTTATTATTACATAAATTTTTATTTACATATTAAAATAATTATTTATTTATTGTTTTCAATATATTATTATAAATTGAAAACATTATTTTTGAATAGATATTAATTAATTAATCTAAAAGAAAAAATATTTTCAAAAATAAATTATTACCTCTAAAATAATTTATTTTTTAACTCATAATTTACATCTAAATATAAATTAAATTGTATACCTATTTAATACATTTATTCACAGTGACGACACATATAGTGATCACAAATACGACGCCAATATATATAATCTTCATATTGCAACCTATATATATATATATCCATACATGTTTCACTAAAATAAATTCAACCTATTATTTTACTTTTTTCAAAACAATATCTATTTTATTCCTAATATTTTTCATTCCATCAATTTTTATAATCACGGGTATGTTCTTTAAGTAAAATTAGGATGATTAGTATTTCATGTTTGCGGGGTTTTTATTTAAATGCAACATTTTTTCACTTGTAGTTCTTCTAATAATTTGTATTATTTCATTATCATAATGTATAAAATTTTATATTCCTATGATGTATTTTATCTCTATAAAATATATTGTGTTTTGTTTTAGTTTTTTTTCGTTTATCAAAATTTATACAAAATAATATTTATCTACAAAATACGATCTAAAATCATTGTATTTTTAACTATAGAAATTCATTACATGATTTGATATTAAGGGAAATTCAATGTTTTTTGTTAGGAAAATAATTAGGGACAGTACCCCCATGAAAGTAAAATGTAGACCCATTATGAATAATTCATGGGACATGATTTCATTATTACCTTCTAATATTGGGTTTTCCCACATTCCACACTCAAATAATTATCAATCATTTGCATTGAAAAAATAATGTAATGATTATGTAGATCAAAATTAGGATGAGATAATGATCCACTTTGCATACTTTAGGGTGGTATCTCCATTTATCATTTATAATATGGATGTTACTAATGGTTTTTATTCCAGAAAATGTCAAAATATTACTTCTCCGTTTTTGATATACTCTACATATGGCTTGATGGATCCAATAGAGAAATATATTTAGAAAGTGTCTCAAATATAGGATCAATCATTAATTGAATAAATATTTCCATGTGTAATAAATTACATCCTTAATGATTTCTTATATTTTATGAAATTATTCTATAAAAGAGTTTTTTGTGTCCCTATTTTCATTAATTTAATAAGGAGTTACACAAAATTTTATGAATTTTGTCATATCTAGTGCATGTAAAACTCAGTAGTCACAGGACAAGATCTTATACAAAATAAAAACGAGGATAATTATATATATAAATGACATTGGTCAACATATAATTCATTTAGAAGTGCCATTTATGTTAAATATATGAAATATTAACTAAAAAATATCAAAATTATTAAACAAAAAATAATATTCATGCCTATTTTCCATTTAGGGGAGAGATGAAAAGAGTCTTTACCCTTCGACAAGAGCGAGATAAATCATGTTTTAACATACTGTAGGACAATTATTTTCAAAATTAGTATATTTTTAACTCTAATGGATGTGGTGTATAAGTACCAAGCCTTAAAACATTACATAATATTGAATTATTATAATAATTCTCATTGAGTATCTTTTTCGTTTTATAGTTATAGAGAATTAGTCCATAACTATTATATTACATCTCATAAATTACAAAGTATAAAATTCTACACAACTTCAATTTTTTCATAAACTAAAATCTCTTGAAAAAAAGAGTCATTTCTGGTTCCATGTTTTAGACAACATGACATTTCTATGATCCCATCCGTGACCTTATTCATCTTTATGTCCTATGAAAAACCTTTAAAAACATAGGATGGGCATAAAATTCTCATTAAGGGTTATAAAATAAAGAAAGAAAACCTTAGTCCATAAAAACAAATTCCTTTTAACATACCTCATGAAATCATAAGATTTATGAATAACACATAGAAAACAAAAATCTTAATGGTAACTTGTGGAATCCATAACATACATATTGTGTAGCTTTGATAGCTACGTAGGGAGTTACATTTAGAATACCCAACACATAATATTCCCTAAATCTCTTATGAGAAACATTAACATTTACCTCTTTCACGTTACCCAGTGCATTTTAGAGATATATCGGGCTCACCCAACCATAGGTTTATCAGGAACTACCTGTATATGTCAACAATTTCCAAGAGCCATAACATATTTATAAAACATAAAACCATCATAAATGAAGGATAACATTTCTAAATTTCAATCAAAACATATCACTTAAATATATTGACATAACCAATCCATTATCAAAACCATTTTCAACAACAAAATACGTAAAAAAGTATGTGTATTTATTTTCTTTTTAAAAAAATTACATCTTGTTAAGAGATCCAAATATCAAATAATGCTCACGGCGACGAAATGGTCGTTTCCACCACTTAAATAAAAAAGAAAAAAAATCATTTAGTAAAATTCATTGTAGGTAAATGATTCCTTTTGAATAAAATTTAAATACAATGGGGTTTATATACCGTATAAAAGATAGTCATGTATATATCCAAATATTCCTCAATGAAAAGAGATTGAGACGAAGTCCCTTACCCTGTTTCTGACTTGACTTGTTCATTATTTAATATACTGAATAATAACATAATGTTAATAACTACTTTATTAAGAACATTTTTCAAGTATATTACTCCTTTTATATTACTTATTACCATGTTAATCATTTAAGTTAATAACAGTCATTTTGTCGATATTCGGTTCTTGATTCAAAAATGAACTTCCCATAATTAAAATTTTTCCCTATGGTGAAAATTATGTTATCTCCAGAATGATATTAATGATTTAGATGTTATATATATCATATATTTATATTATATATATATATATATATATTTAATAGTACATAAAATTTGAAGATAAGAAATGAAATGCACCGTTCAAGCAGACGGTAAGCTGTACTTACGCATGAATGCTATTTTCATTTCTATTTCATATTTAATGGAATGAAAACATAATGATGCATAAGTATATTATAATTCCATTATAATACATATATAATTTAATTTACTCCATCCTTTATACATTCTACGTATTGCATGAATGAGTCATATAACATTGAGGCGGCGGTAGTCCGCATTTCCACAAATGAAATTATTGCATTTAAGCATTTTGGAAACCATAACAGTATGCTATAAATGAAAAATACATAACTATAGAGAAAATATTAATATAATATATATCACAAATAAATATATTTCCATCATATTTTCCACCATATTAGGTGGTAAGAGAAGATTTAACAAACATTGTTTAATGAGACAGTAGTTCACCATTCCCAGAAATAGTATGATTGTATCCATTAGATGGATGTGTGTGGAAGAGTAGTTCAAATATTTCTCATAAGAAAACCTACTATATTGATAATAAAGTTGTTTTTATGTAAAAATAATAATAATAAATGCATAGGGAGTGAAGAAGTAAAATAAAAGAATATAATTTGAGGGAAGAAAATAGCTTTAAATTAGGTAACTTCCTTTGGTTTGAACCAAAAGGCTTTCTTTAAGTGCCTTATGGATAATTTAATACTTATAGGTAAAAGAGAGGGATTTTGGGAGATTATTTGGTAAGGGGTTGGATGATCCAAGGGGCTTGAGAGGGGTGAGTAATGGTTTAGAAGTAGTGGACTTTTATAAGGGGGGATGGGCTCTTTAGGAAATTTTGAAAGTATTTTTTTATTATAAAATGTTTTTATGTTTTCAAAAGTACAAAACATATTCAATTAAAATATAAGGTGCATATAAGTCTAAATAAAATCTTCCAAACCGAATTGGACTGGTTTTGGATATTTTGTAATCCTTATAATATCATGTATTTAAATCATTCATTAATAAGGTAATCACTGAATCATCATTGTGACATAAATAATTTTATTTATTTGAGGTCTAAAATTTATAAATAAAATACCATAATGTAGGAATGATTTTTATCTTTTAGATGAAAATTTATAGTTGAATAGATAACTTATATAACCCCGTATAAAAAATGTTATACTAAAAAATATATATGTTTATTTTAATTTTGTCTTTACATTAAATTAATAAATAAAAAGTGTCATTATCAACTCTAAGTGGCTCCATGGGGTCCCAAAATCGACCCAATGGTGACATTAGTCGTCCATATATCATCCAATAGGGTTAGGACAAGAGTAAGGGTAATTTACTATTATTATAATATTATTTTTTCCCTTATTTGTTAGATTTACCCATTAAGCATGGTAAATAAAATATTTACTGATGTAAATATTCATAATGTCTAAAAATAAAAGTTACCTATTTACACAATTTGGACATCTGGCTCCCAAATATAAAATAAAATATTTAATATTCAAAACACAGAATTGGTATAAATTAATTTGAAATTAATTCTCACTATCAAAATAAAAAGCGTGTTTTTAAGAAATAATAACAATCAAAAGATTGAAATTTGTGCATGTTCATTTTTAAAGTGAAATTACATCCAATTACCAGTATTGTATTAAATTGTAAAAATAAAATCCAATTACACATTCAACCCAATTGAAAGAACAATATAACTATATATATAAATTATATAAAAAATACCGTTTTGAATTAAAATGCAGTATTTTTCACTCTTTATTAAAAAATGAACATTATCAGAAAACTACCAAAATTTCATCCAATGTAAATTTTGATATCCCTATTCTAAAGAATAATATTATTTTTTAAAATATAACATATAGAAGTGAAATCCCATAGATTTAAAAAAAGTTTATCGACAAAAATATTTAAATCGTCCATTTAATTAATATCAGAGTGTTTATTATCAAACATGGTTTCTTTCAAATTTTAAGCTTCTAACAGTTATTGGATAAATTTAAAAACATTTAGAAAACATGTATAATAATATTTCAGTTACTTGTTTTCATTCCAACCAATACAATAGTTGTGAGTTAAATACCATTTAAAATAATAATAATAATATATTATTTTTGTATAACTCAACATTGTGTACAACATAATATTTCAAAGAAAGTCATTGTTGTGTGTCACGTGCTCCATTGAGCATAGCATCTCCATTAAATTAAATTAAATATTAAATTAAAATATATTAATAAATATGAAAATGTCATATACTTTTTTTACCTAGGATGTTACATCCATCCTCCCTTTTGGAAATTGTGTCCTGGAAATTTTATTCACTTATCCAATAAATGGGGTTATTAATCCCTCATAGCATTCTCATATTCCCGTGATTCCTCTTCAACCATATAGTCTTTCCAAAAAAACATTACATGATGTATTACATTATTTCGTAACACTTTCTCTCTTTTTTTAGGAATCTGGACTGGTTGTTCCCCATAAGAAAGATTCTCTTCCAATGGAACTACCTCTAGACTCAAAAACATGAGATAGATCCAGCATATACTTTCTCAACATTAAAACATGAAAACATTGAGTATTTGGGATGAACATGGAATTAGAGATACTCTATAGGAAATTGATCCCACTTTCTCTAGGATTTCATAGGGTCTAACTAACTTTGGACTCAACATTCTCTTCTTTCCAAAACGTATCACACTTTTCCATAGAGAAGCATTGGGAAAGACATAATCACCTACCACAAAAGAAATATAATTCCCCTAGTTATCCATATAACGTTTCTACATACACTAAGTTATCCTAATGTTCTTATAAATAAATTGAACTTTTTCATCCATCTTTTCTACCAATTATGGTCCCATTAGTTTCATTTAACCTACTCTATCCCAAAAATCAAGAGTTCGACATATCTTTCAATATAATGCCTCAAATGGTTACATCTATACACTAGAATGAAAAATGTTATTATAAAAAAATTCAACCAAAGAAAGATGTTGGTCCCAAAATCCCGGGTAATTCATTGAGCTAGCACATAGCATATCTTCCAATATATGAGTTGTTCATTTGGACTGCCCATCAAATTGAGGATGAAAAGATGTACTAAATTTTAATTCAGTACCCAATGACTTCTGAAGGACTTTCCCAAAGATATAAGTAGACATGGGATCACGATCAAATTCAATGGAGAGTGTAACTCCATGCAACCTGAATATCTATTTAACATACAACCGATAATGTTGACCTAGAGACAAAGTATCTCAAATATGAAGGAAATGACATGATTTTTTCAATCTATCAACAATAACCAATATTGCATTATTACCTCGAGAAGTCTTTGGAAATCGCATGATGAAATCCATGGATATGTTTTCCCATTTTCAATCTATAATCGGTAAAGAATGAAGCATCCCTTTCGGTAACTATTGCTCTGATTTAACCTATAGACTAGTAAAACACATCACAACAAAGTCATCGATATCTATTTTCACTCCATCCCACCAGTAATACTCCCGAAGATCTATGCACATCTTAGTACTACAAAGATCAACTGAATATGGAGCACTATGATATTCACATAATAAATATTTCTTCAACTGTGATTCATAGGGAACACATAATCTCTTTAAAAACCTCAAAACAAAATCATTATCATTGTTAAATTTGGGTTACATACCCTTTTGAAACAACTCTACCTTTTTCTACAACTAACTGTCTTTTTTCTATACTTTCTTAATTATGTCTGATAGAGATGATTTTAGTAACACCTAAAACAAAAATGATGAATTTCTTGTACCAACAACTTCTATTCCAAAGTTCATCAAATCATTTATCATAGGATATTGTTTCAAACATAACAAGGTTAATGTAGCATCACTCTTTTGACTCAAAGAATCATCCACTTTATTTGCCTTTCCCAGCTGGTAATGGATCATGAAATCATAATCCTTGATTAATTCCAGAAATCTCTTCTATCTCATCTTCAATTCATTTTGAGTAAATATATACATCAAATTTTTGTAGTCTGTATATATTTCACATTTTATTCTATAAAGATAATGCCTCCAAATTTTTAAATCAAAGACATCAGCAGCTAATTCCATATCATGTGTAGGGTAATTTAACTCATGAGGTTTTAACTAATGTGAATCATAAGAAATTACGCGATCATTTTGTATTAGGACACAACAAAATAATTTGACCGATGCATCATTGTAGATAAAAAATTCACCATTTCTGTAACGAAATTCAAAAACTAGAGAATTCACTAATATTCTTTTCAATTCCAGAAAACAATCATCACGTTCTTTTTTCCAAAAGAACATAACATCTTTTAGGCTTAACTTTGTCATTGGGCTATATAACCATGCAAATGTTTCCGCAAACCTCTGGTAAAAACCTTCTAAACCAAAAAAAACTACAGATCTCTGTGATATTGGTATGTCTTGGCCATTCTAAAACAACTTTTGTTTTAGCAGGATCAACAGTTATGCCATTTTTTGAAACAATGTGCCCAAGGAATGAAATTTGTTGTAACCAAAACACAAACATGATAAATTTCCCATACAGTTTATTTTCTTTTCTGGATTGAAAGACAACACATAAATGAGTTTCATGTCCCTCTTTAATTTTGAAAAAAAACCATAATATCATCAAGGAACACAAAAAAAATTTATCTTGGAACTCATTGAAAATTATATTCATAAGAACCATGAATACTGTAGGTGCATTGTTTAACCCAAAAGGAATAACTAATAATTCATAATGGCCATATCTTCTATGAAACATTGTTTTTAGAATGTATGATTCCTTTACATTCAACTGATGGTATCCTGACCTCATGTCAATCATTTAAAAATATTGAGCTCCCTAGATCTGATCAAACAAATCATCGATATGAGGAAAAGGATACTTGTTATTAATAGTGATGTTGTTAAATGCCCTATAATCAGTGAAAAGTCTTGTTGAACCATATTTTTATAAACAAAAAAGACAGGAGCACACCATGGTGATGTGCTAGGTCAAATGAAACCTTTATATAATAACTCCTACAATTGCTTCTTTTTATACTAAATGATCAATTTGATCAATTCGATAATGGGGTTTTGAAATTGGATTATAATCAAGAACTATTTCAATAGTAAATTCAACTTCTCAATCAGGTATTATACCAAGAAACTCATCATAAAAAACATCAAGATACTCATTTACCATGGGCACATCATTGATGTGAATAGTTCATTTTTCCAACAATATGTGCAAGGTAGAATTCATTTCATTATTTTACTAGTTTATCAACAACCTGATATGTTATCAAAAGTAAGGGCTCATTCTTGTACACTAACTGAAATTCATTTTGAAAAGAATCCTCTTTAGCTATGTATTAAATCTTAGCATGGTTAATAGAAAGACATTCCAGACAAAAAATTATATCAAACTCTACTAGAGGAAAAAGAAGGTCTACATGAATATTCTTTCTGCACACATGGACAAGAAGGTTCTTATAATATGTTTTTGTCTTTAAATTTTCTCCTGGTGTTTTTACCATAACATCAGGACTCATATCTTGAGATTAAATCTCCAATTTACCAGAAACATTCCCCAAAATTAATGAATGTGTAGAAGCTGAATCAAACAACACATTGTCATAATATGAATAAACAAATACTGTACCACATACTACTTCATTTGTTGGCCCAACATCTACTGAAGTAGTTTAAATGGATTTCACCACCCCTTTCTTCATGTAGTTCTGTTTCTTTCCCTTGGTGGAGTTCTTCGTTGGACACTCATTTTCACAATGACCCATTTAATTACCCATAAAATATTTTACTGACTGTAAATCAGATTTTTAAACCATTACCATGATCTTTTTTAGTATAATTATGAGCCTTATGTCTCATTTTACCACAACATTATCACATACAGGAATTAAAATTACATTCCCTAGTATGGTTTCTACCCTAATTTTCACAAACTATAAACTTAAATTTCTTACCATATGACTTTTTAAAATATTTCATCCCTTTATTCTACAAACTCAACCTCTTATTCAGTTGTTTTTCAAAGAAAATATGATCATCAAAAAACTCTATTTCCACCTTCTCTTTACATCGAACATGTTTTTCATAATGTTCAAACCCATGAGAAGATAAAGCCCTTTCGGTACATTGGATTTAATATTGAGAAAAAATGGTTGATTTTACTATCAAGATCTTATATCAAATTTGGTGCATTCCTTGTCAGTCGAGTGAATTTTTCTTCACAAGTAGCCACTAAGCCATCTTCCTTCCTCAGTTACAGTTTTTTTCCTCCTAATATGAATTGCCACAGGAAAATATTTCTCCAGAAACATTCCTTTGAATTCATCCCAATAAAGAGCATATATCTCCTCACTATCCCTGATATTTTTCACCATTGGCCACCACTAATTAGATTCACCTTCCAAATGGGAAACAACAAGACTATCCTTTTGATGTTCTTGAACACCCCTTGACATCAAAAATCTTCTCCAGGGCTTTAATCTACACTTTATCTATCACAGGGTCAGATGATCATCTAAATGATAGGGCATGTTTTCCCATTGAGTTCTCTACACTGAAATGTTTCTCTATGGTTGATATGGATGATCTCATGCATCTATACCACCACCGTTAATTTCATTTGTCAACTATACCATCAGTGCAACAAATTTTTCAGTTCCAATTCTGATCATCTTAGGTTTATAATTTGGAAGGTTGTCTTCTCTTGATGTCGTCCCATCGTAGCTTCCATGTTTCCTCTATGGAAAACCATTATAAACATAGAAATATCTTCGGTGAAGACACATGCTAATCTATAAATGCTATATCACATCAATATTATCCTAAATTTATTTTTAGATATTAATTTAACTATACCCTGACTCATAATCTTGTCTAAACCAACCAAAGATACCAACTATAAGGGCCTAGCATGAAAACATTACATAATCTTGGATTAAGATAATAATTCACATTGTCGATCTTTTAAGGTTTATTTTTTTAGTTTATTTGGCCATACCTATTACATTACATCTCAAAAATTAAAATTTAGAAACTTCTACTTTGTTCCATTTTTTTCATAAAAGAAAAACTCTTGAAAAAAAGAGTCTTTTCTAGTTCCATGTTTTAGACCACCTGACTTTTCCTTGATCCCATCCTTTACCCAATTCATCTTTAAGTATTGTGAAAAAACATTTCCAAACATGGCATGAGCATAAAAAAGATCAGTATAGGTTATAAAATAATGAAAGAAAACATTATTCCATAAAAACTTACACTTTTTAACATACCTCATGAAATCATAAGATTTATGAATAAACTATAGATATCATAAACCATAATTGTAACTTGTAGCATCCATTACATTCTTACATTGTAGATTTCAAAACATTTTAAGGAGTTATGTATAGAATACTCATCATGGTATATTCTATAAACCTTCTAGGAGAAACATTAACATTTAACTCTGTCACATTACCCAATGCATTAGAGATCTATCTCAGGCTCACCCCTAGGTTTATCACAGAACCACCAGTATACCTAATCAATTCCCAAGAGCCATTACATATTCATAACATATAAAACAAATATAAAAGAAATAAAACATTTTCACATTTCATTCAAAACATATCATTTAAAGATATTGAAATTACCAATCCATTATCAAATCCATATAAATAAATAAATACATAAAAGAGTATATGGTATTTATTTTCTTTTTAAAAACATTATGTCTTGTTATGTAAGCTGAATATCAAATAATTCTCATGGTGGAAAAAAGGTCGTTCTCACCGCGTACATTAAAAAGAAACATTAGTTTTTTCATTTAGTAAAAGTCTATTTATAGAAAAGATTCCTTTTGAATAAAAGTAAAATTAAAAGTGGTGTATTCACCATATAAAAGAATTCCATGCATATATCAAAATATGCTTCAATAAAAGGAGATTCAAACAAAGTCCCTTACCTCATGTCCGACATGACATGTTCATTATTTAATCTCTTGAATAACAAACTAATGTTAATTTATAATTTATTAAAAACCTATTTCATGTTTATTAGACATTTTATATTACTCATTACCAAGTTATAAAAATTACATAATCATTTATTTTAATAATGGTCATTTTGTCGATATTTGGTACGTGAGTAAAAAATAAACGTCCTATAATTAGAATTTATCCCTATGGTCGATATTCCACTATCTACATAATTATATTAATGATTTAGATATCAAATATAACATATATATTCAGTATATATATATAATCTAGATTTATAATAGTACACAACATTTAGAGATAAGAAATGAAATGCACCGTTAATGGAGATGGTAAGTTGTGCGTACGCATGAACGCTACTTTCATTTCTATTTCATATTTAATGGATTGAAAACTTAATGATACATTGGTATATTATAATTCCAGTATAATATAATATATAATATCATTAAATACTTCATTTATACATTCCATGTATGGAACGAACGAGTCATATCATTTTGAGAGGGCGGTACTCCACACTTCCTCAAATGAAATTATCTTGTTTACCCATTATGGAAACCATTAAGGTATGATATAAATTAAAAATAATGAACTATAGAGACAATATAAATATAATATACATAACATATAAATATAGTTATATAATAATGGCCACCATAATAGGTGGTAAGAGATGATTAAACAATCATCATTTCATGAGGCAATAGTTCTTAGTCCACAGAAACAATGTTTCTGTATCCATTAGATGGAGGTGTGTAAAATTTTAGTTCGAATAATTATCATAAAAATAACCTATTATATTAAGGATAATATTCTTTTATGTAAATAATAATAAGAATAATATCATAGGGAGTGAAAAAGTGAAATAAAATAATAGAACTTGAGGGAAGAGGTTATCATTAAATCGGGTAACTCCCTTTGTTTTGAAGCAAAAGGATATCTTGAAGTGCCTTATACCTAAGGAAAGTCTTATAGGTGGAAGAGATGTGTTTTTTGAGCTAATCTATGCAGTTTTTGGATGATCCAAGGGGCTTGATAGGTGTGGGTAATGGGTTAGAGTTTGTGGCCTTTTATAACGGGGAGGATGGGCTCTTTAGGAAATTTTGAAAGTATTACTTGATAATAAACAAATTTTCGGTTTCAGAAGGACCAAAACTTATTAAATTCGAAAATAAGGTTCTTATATGTCGAAATTAAATCATCCAATAATAATTTTACAGGTATATATTATTTTGAAATCCTTATAATCTCATTTATTTAAATCATTCTTTAATAAGGTAAACACTTCATCATCATTATGTCATAAAGAATTTTTTCTAATTTATGTCTAAAAATTATAAATAAAATACCATAATGTTGTAAATATTTATATATTTCACATGAATATTTATAGTCTATGAGATAACTAATATAACCTCATATAAATATTGTTTTACTAAAAGATGTATGTTTATGTCATTTTTTCCTTTACTTTAAATTAATTAATACAATGTGTCATTATCAGTCCTTTGTGGCTCCATGGGGTCCTAGAATCTACCCAATAATTCCATTAGTTGTCCATATCTCTTAAAATATTGTTAGGACACTTTTAATTCTAATTTACTTGTATTATAATATTATTTTTTTACCCTTAATTACCAAATTAACCCTTCAATCATGGCAAATAAAATATTTACTGAAGTAAATATTCATATTGTATAAAAATAAAAGTTACCAATTTATTTGATTTTGAACTCCTGATTCCAAATATGGAATCCATTTTTGTAATTTCAAAACACAAAATTTGAATAAATTAATTTAATATTAATTTTTTTTCTCAAAACAAAAAGCGGGTTGTTAATAAATAATAACTATAAAAATATTGACAGTTGTTTATAAAAAATTTCAATGGGAAATTACATCCAATGGAAAAAATTGGATTAAATAGTAAAAATATAATCCAATTAAACTTTAATACCATTTAAAATAACAATATAACTTTATAATAAAATTAGATTAAAATGTAGTTTTGAATTAAAATGCAGTATTTTTTACTATTCATTAAAAAATGAACATTATCAGAAAAATACAAAAATTTCATCCAAAATAAATTTTAATGAACCAAGCCAATAAAAGTATATTATTTTTTCAAATATAACTTATAAAAGAGACAAAAACTGGATTTTAAAAGGGTTTTCCATCAAAAGGCCATAAAATAGACCTTTTACTGAATATTAAAGTGTTTATGTTTAAAATTGGATTCATTCACATTTTAAGCTTCACACATTTGTTGGATAAATGTAAAAACATTTAATAAATATGAATAATCATATTTCAGTTAGTTAAGTTAATGAATACCAATACAATGGCTATTATTTAACTACCAATTAAAATAATAATATTATTATATTAAGTTTCAATATAACTCAACATTTTATGCAACATAAGATTTCCAAGAAACACTTTGTTGCGTGTCAGGTATTACATCAAACATATAGTCTCCTTAAAACTAAAATTAATATTTAATTAAAAGATATTAATAAATATGATAATTCCATATTCATTATTAACCTGGGATGTTAGATTTTTACAATGGTTTTCATCAAAATCATGAAATAAAATGTAATTGTGAAATTTACAGTGCCTTCTAAGATTATAATAGATAACTAACCCTTCATATATGCTTACATGAGTATGAAATTATATTATGAGTAAAATATATAAATCAATCACTCATCACACTATCACATGGTTATGAACTGATATATTGAGGAATTCAATATAACACTATACAATATTATGCTAATGATATTGAAAAATGATAGTAATTACTTTCTATATAAAATCATTCATGGATTGTGGGATTATATCACTATAATATATATTACCACACTAGAGACCCCATTCTAACTAGTATGTGGAAATATTATTATTTATAATTAATTTGAAATTTAATAACACCGCATTTAATATTTAAATAACTAGTTTAATGATTAGAAGTCAGGTATTTGAACTGATGATTTTGAGTAACCAAATTTGAAGCAGTTACATGCACTACATAACCTTGAATCCCATTAAAATCATGCCACAATAATGTTCAACTAAAAGGTCCACCTATACATGTTTATATAAGTGGAATATGTATTTGAAATTTTAATACCAATGATATAAGGTATGAAATATATGATTTTGGAACATAAATTTTAAGGACCTTACATTATACGTAATATATTCTTTAATAAAACATTTTCCTTCATCTTAATTTATAGAGAGTGTATCACTCCATGAACCATTGAGACTAATTTCATGAAAGAATTTAAATTACATCACACTGAAGTCCATTTAGTAAGATGTTAATCTACATAGAGATGTTCTTAGTATTATGATAGTAAAATATATCAAGGAACATTCCATAAATTATGAATGAAAATATCTTATCACCAAAGTTAATCATGTATAAATTTAAATTATTTGTAGATAGACCTAGCCATTTGACCATAAACAATATAACAAAAATATTCATATAATACAACCCTAATCAATATTTAATCTATTTCTTCACTACATGAATTTTAACATAACAGAATACTAACCATATTATATGACGTTAAAAAACAAAACACCAGGTCTTCCCCACATAACCCTCAAACTACCTATACTGTTTTTTCTTGTATGACCTAGTTTTCTTAAATTATAGCCTAGTCCATGTATTTCTATTGATGTGTTGACTTCCTTATCAATAATACTAAACTAGGATAACATTACCCAATTTTAGAGAATTATTTTGTGTATTGACTCTTTTAATTCTAGGATATGTAGTGAATATTTTTCATTTTACTTTCGTACTAATTGTATGTTTTATCCATTACAATATTCAACTCCAACCTAGTTCTCGATCCTTCATTAGTTATAATTGAATTTTACCTTCTATATAATACTACTATGATAGAATAATTCAACATATGACCATAAAAAGAAAGGTATTAATGTATGTATCTTTTCAAATCTATGCATGGATTTATTCTTTCGCATGTATAATATTTATTGATGTAGGGATCCCTCATCACGTACCAAACAAAAAATATAACATTCACTCAAATTAAACACTAAAACCTACGAGTTTAGGTTTACACATTCACATTATGCATATTTACAACTCTTTATTGGGATGGAACCATTTTTTGGGATCCATATTTATAGAAAAATGATTTATTAGAACTACATGTTGATTGATTCTTACTATTACATGATATGTAGTTAAATCCATATCACTTACCTTGGATCCATATATGTATTTCATCCCCACAAAACCTCCATCTTAGATATAAATTATCTTTTCCATTTAATCTATCAATAAATCCTACTAGATGTGTTTTCTAATTTGTGATTGGTTTCCTCTAATATCACTTCACTAAGATATAACATTCCAATTTCAAGAATTATGTGTGTATTGATTCATCTTTTCATAGGATACATAGTAATACCTAAATATCATATTCTTGGATCAAACACAAATTTCTGTCTCATTCATTCCACATATCCACATTAGTGTTAGATCCTATAAATTCATTATATATCAGAATTATTATCCCTTGAATAGGGTTCCTCCTACATTCCATTCAATTTTCAAATTTTCATAAGCCATATCTATGATGAATTTTCTCAATAACCTTATAAGGTTCATGTTATATAACCTAATACTATGATAAATACATGTTTATATGAAATATAGACATTAACTATGTGAACCATTTTATACACAAGGGTTATCATAATGTTTTTGGCTTCAAGATTCATGTTTGGTTTATTCTACCCTTTCCACAAGACATAAAACATAACTATTTTTGGATTTTTTAAAGACATTAATTATGAAAACCTTTTGTATGACCTTCAAAACCTTATATTTCATGCATGTTTCCAACCCTTTTAGGTTTAATGCATTTTGATGGACTGTTTCTTTCAAATATTGTTATTTTTAAGCATTTATTAGATAAGAGAAATCATTTGGGTTAAATTTTTATTACTTTATACTTAATCCACTTTTAGTAAAAGTAGTATAACCATAATTTTAAACAAATTTTAGTCTCACATGTATAACGTTAAATATTAATCACCAAATTTTGGTCAAAATGACCCGAACATAAAACAAATTCTAGAGACATAAAATATTTATAAGTTGAAAAAATCATAATGGGAAACCTGCAAAATAGTTAAGTCTCTTATTGATATATAATTTCCTTTCATGAATTATTAATATTTTAGAGCAGAAAAAAGAGGAAAAGTCTTGACATGTGCAAAAACATACCAATTATGTCCAGAGGAAAGGTCAAGTATCTTCCCACTATGAAACTAAATATTCTATATTAGGTAATAATGGATAAATAAAGAAAAAAGGAACAAATATTATATAGTTTATCACTTATCCTATGAAAACAAATCAACAATATATAAATATACCTACTAGATTATGAAAACATTATATAAAATATCAATATCCCCCTTGAATTTGATTATACAAAACATTATTAGTATATATGTATTCAAAAAAATCTCATAACCTTGCATTGATAAGGCCCTCCCACTAATGTGGTTGTATCCCTAAATAATTTCATAGTATATTAATTATATTCTATGAATGTGCCCAATATATGGTGGTGTATCTTTTAGGGACATCAAACGATTCGTAAATATCATATTCTATATCAATCCTAATAATACCATTAATGTGTAATTAATCATCACCCCATATAGGTCTTATGTTATGTTTATCTTCATTTCATCGAAAAAACATGAGCATGTTCTCTTCGTTCACCCATCCATACCAATTTGTGGCATGGAGATTTACCTATCTGAATATACCTCATATGAATGGTGAAAAAGAATTAAATTTTATAAGATACTAATTAATAGTTATAGAATTATATTATACCTTCAATAAATTCTACTATTTATAATACAACATTTTATTTACCATGTAGTTTTACTCTTTCTGCTACCAATAGTTGTCATATTTTTGTTTTTCATGATTTTTATTGAACTTATTCTGTAGTATATTAATATTTATCCATTCCATAACCGAATCATTTAGTTGTAACAAAAATCCATCGATGATTAAAATATTTTACATCTTACTCATTTTTAATAAAATATCATGAATTTATATTAATTTACATAATTATACAATATTATACTTATTTATAGAGACAAAATAATTCCTTAATAAAAAATACACCTATTAGAATTAAAAAATTACGTGAGTTGTGATTCTCCTAATGGAATCCCAAATAAATAGAGTTGACATTAACTTATTGTCTTAGAAAAAATACTTTAGATGGGATTGTACCATTATAATACCAATAGAGTTGTGTTCAGATTCTCATATTAGTAATCTCATGATATATTAAATAGTTATTTTCAAAAGACTCTAAATTACACGAAACATTGGTTTGTCCCATATAATCTTAAAATTCATGCAGATATTTTTTCTATATTAAGAGACTATATTATGTATAAATCAAACATATGTATTAGTTTGATGTTTTCAATCCATTACGAGTCTATAAGAGATCATTATACAAACCCAAGAAAAAACTCATTTTTATTTTCATATGCATGAGATTGATTTTTATGGAGACCACTTTTCATGAAAAATGTGTGGATTGATTCTCATTATAATAAGATATATAGTGATGTTAAAATCACCTATCTCAAAACCAATAAAATATTTCACATTCATTAAAACTCTCTTAATTTATGCTCTCTTTATTTAATTAATTTATCATATACCAAGGATGCACCAGGAAACCCTATAATGAAACTAATATATTATATCTTGAGTTAAACACTAATGATTCCTTCTCATTTTATATCCGACTCAAGAATGAAAATTCCCATAATAATAACCTTTTGTGTCTTGATTAATATTATCAAAGGCTTCATAATGAATTGAAGATCTCATATCCTTAGACTCTCTATAAATTTTACATTTAACCTATCCTTCATCTTATCCTAGTATATGGAATCCCAATTCATGTCGTGCTCAGATATGTTATCATCCCTCCATGATAACAATATAATATATCACTATTTTACCTAACAATTGATCCAAATCAGTGTAAACACCATATACAATGAATAATATGTTGATTTATTCTTATTCTAATAGGATACTTTGTGATGTCTTAATCATCAATCATTTACCCAGTAAAAAATTCTTCTCTTATTATAATCACATTAAAAAAGGGAAACCAAACATCATTGAGTCAAGATCATACACTTGGTAATGAAATCATCATAATTAAATATTCCCCAATTTTTTATATAAATCATTGAAATAAGATCCTCCTCTATAAAAAAATATCGAGTCATGATTATTACCTTTTAAAAAAAATTATTATGTTAAGATACTCCTCTCAGAGTACATCCTTTCATTGGATGGTTGAATTTATAGACCTACTTATTATGAAATGTGAAAAAGTTCTCAATAATATCTAAATTCATATTCTTTTTATGTTAGAGAATAAAATTTTGAGGGGGGGGGGGTTGTTGTCAAAAAATGTGTTCCATTAAATTTCCATCGATGTGATATTGAGATAGTCAATCAAATAAAATAAATCAATATTTTGATGAATATTATCTCCCTACATGAAAAATATTCTACTCAAAACACAATGTTGCATTTAAATTATCATTAACAATGGAATATGAATTCTTAAAAACAATTAAATGTCAGTTATAAGGTTTATAGTATCCTCATAACAAGAGTATGTTGTGTATTTTATTGAATTATTAAAAAATGTTAATCAAAACAAAAATATAATTTTTAATGGTATTATATACAATTATATTCCAAACAAAATAAAAAAAATTAGTAAACCATGTATGAATTGTCATTGATCAAATCACATGAATCAATTTATTAGATTATTGAACCAAAATAGACACCCATATCAAAATTTATATCAATACTAATTTGATAATCATTATTGTATAAATGAATATTATCCTCTATGTATAAATACTATTTTGTAGAAAGTTTTTTTTTCATATTTTATCATTTTAATTAATATTATGTGTTTCATTTTTGGAGGAAAAATAATTATAGAATATAGTCATTCTATATAGCCCAAAAAATGGACATTCATTGAGAATATAATCCCTTTGTGATATAGTCTCATTATTTATAGTTATTTAAAAGGGTGTCGTTGAAAATTCATAAATATTATATTTATGGGAATTAATTTCTAATGTCATTGTATTAATCTTATTCATTCATAGTACTATTATACATCTTCTTAATTTCTTGTAAACTGAATATAGTATTTTTATCTATACATGAAGTTTTTATGTGGTAAAAAATCCTAGAGAAAGAGTTTTTGTGATGATTATAATAAATAGGATCCCCAAAACACCATTCATAACCAAGGGATAACATTAAATAACATAATCATAAAAATCACATCATTAATTTAAAAATGAATCATGAGAATCTATTTCAATAATCATTCTCTCAAGATGATTTGAAATTCATTTTTGAGGAGGAAGTACACCCACCACAAAAAAACATCCTGGAAATATTTCCTTTGTATAAAATCATTATTGATCGGTTCACAAAATACTATTTATAATATATTTATCTATCTTGTTTAAATATTTTATTAATAGATTTCCACGATATAAAACTTATGTGGTGTCCATCCTTAAGCCTTTATATACCCTAGTGGACCCCAGTAATTCACATAAACCATCTATTATTTAATATTAATTATTCATAATATACATATTATCCTCTTTTAAATGGTTAAATAGTCTAAAATATTTTACATAGGATCTCCCCTATAATGAAATATACCTTTTATGGATGTCCAATACTTCATCAACAAATATTTTATCTCATATGATCCAAATTATTCACTAAATTATAAAATCTTATAGAAACTTTTTCTCCCATTACAAAAATAAAACATCCTATGTGATTTTGTTGGATTAAAATACTCTAATAAAAATATATTATCAGGGTATCTCACAGATAGGTAAGGACAAAATATCTTGAGTGGAGGTACTCATATTGGTTTCCTAGAAAGGATTTATTCGAGATCATAATTTTTATTCCCTAAAATTATATGGGATAATGTTATCGTCTATGTTCTTAGAAAATATTTAACCTTAAAATTTATAATACAACTAATTAATTGAACCATTTTAGAAGACTTATGGTTCCATTAGCATATAAACATATGAATCTTCTATCATGGTAATGATCATTATATTAAAACACCTAGTGTATCCTTTCACTATTGTCTAATGCTTCTTTACATGAAAATAAATAGTAGAGTGTCATTCCCCATGGATTTAAACAATAGGGAAACAAAATATTTGGAGCTTTTTAAAGATAATAAAATTTCCATTTACATTTTCCTCTTATATACTTGTTATTGGCCAATCATCATCTTTAAAAGGGTAATTGGAATTATTATTGTAAAGTATTTCTTATACATACACTAAATATATAAGTGTTTCTTAGATAAAATAATATGGACCTTTTTATTGGAAGATTAAGCTCCCATAAAATAAAATTTAAAAAAGTTTCTTCAATTCAACTTGATCTTTCCTACTTTTTGAAAGCGGTAATATCATATGAGGGCCTAAATAACAAAAAAAGACAATGATATATATATATATATATAATAATATACTTTTTTTGTTTGAAAAACCTCATAGATCTAACTCTATAAATCTTTATCCATAAAATATTTTTTCATTATTTATGTATATCATACATAAATCTACATCCAACTAAGTCATAACTTAAATTATTACAGGTATCAATTTGCCTTATGTCATAGACATCTATATATCCAAAAAATGAACTACAAATGGCTTTCAACAAACATAAGTCATTGTTTAATTTTTTATGAACTAAAATATTATATAATCCAATGAAAATAAAAATTCAATTTTCTTGATACATTATATATCACAAATAATGGATATTTATAGATTTAATACACTATTAGAAAACATTGGTGTTTTGATCCCTTGTAGTTATGTAACATCAAAATCATTTAAAACTAATTTAATGAGGAATTTTGTAATGAAATCTATTATACAAATCAAAAAAACATGATAATATACTATATAATATAAAATTTATATTTATATTATAATAAAAAAAATGAATCTATTTATCCAATGTATATTTTTTAATATTTCCTAGAAACATCAGTATCATATTATGACTTACAGTTACAAAATTATTCCTTTAAATTATATATTCTTGTTGAAGTCCTTTTAAACCATTTTTATAAACTCTAAACAGTGATTTTATCAATATAAAACAATATTTATGTATGTGAATTTAATTAATAAATTCAAAGAATAATTATACATAGAAGAAAATATTTCATTTAATACATTATTTGATGATATTATTTTTTTATTATCAAAAAATAACATGTCATCTTTATTACTAATATAAAAGAATATGTATCTAGTTATCTGACATCCCTATTTTCAATTTATAGAAATTATGTCATTAAAATAAATTATTCTTCTAGGTTTTATGGATTTTGTTCCCATACCAACATTTATACATGTTAAACATATTAATCCCTGACATAAACATAGTCTATCAAACTCGCACTATCTCCCATAAAAATATTGCCCCTTTAAAGAAATTTTCCATTTTACATGATAATAAAATTTATATTTGTGGGATTGTATATGTAATATCATTTTGGTTATATAATTATGTGATAAAAAATTATTATTCAATATTAATAACGAATATTTGTTTTTAAAATTGGATAGAAAAACGTTTCAAATCCCTATATGTGAATATTTCATTGGATAAGATATTCCCATGTTATAACTGATTCAAGATCCATTTTTAGATTACTTGGAACATAATTACGTTTGAATTCAACTATTTTAAACGAAAAGGTTAATGGAAGGATTATTTTATCATTATTGATATCATAATATTGAATAAGATTTATATTTGATTTTAATATCATCTCAACCTCTTTATAATAATTGATGAATGGAAAGTGAAGAAATTATTTACCAAGATCTGATCAAATATTAACTATTTTCTTGACAAGGTGAATCACTATTTCACTTTATATACATCCATATTATCATAAAAATATTATTTTTTCTAGATTTAGATGTTTATATATACTTATATAATCCATAAATGTGATGATGTTTTAAAATATAATGTATATTTAACTTGAAATAGTTTATATACAGATTTATATATTTTTTTAGAAAAAGCTTATCCATTTTACCTCTATCATGAAAATGAATTTTTTTCCCTATACATTATAACCAATTTTGAAAACTATCCATAGGTTTTCACTCAAATTAGTCTAAATAACATTCTTGATATAACTTTTTCATTCGCCTCTAGTTAATTAAAATACGTTCAAAGAGCCACATCAAATTTTAAAATTAATCACATTAATTTTATAAATCATCGATATTAAATCATGGATTTACCTATTTGAGAATATATATATATATATATATATATATAATCCATTATTTAGTTATTTCATTGCATAAAATAATACAATTTGTATTGATACATTGAATTCTAATATTTTTAATAGTTTTATGCCAAAAAAATATTTTTATCTAGAACAATAATAATTTGAATAGTAAATATGAGATTATAATCTATTATTTATTGTGAAATATATCTTCCTCCATTGGAAACTAAAGGAACCACATTCTATATAGAAATTTGTTTATTATTATTTGATCATATATTTTGTTACTAATTTATTAGCCTTAAATATTATCTTATACCCTTTATGTAAAAATATGGTGATTATTTACAATAGTGAATATACAAAAAATATATGTTTTGTCATTGTTTTTATTTACTTCAGTGATGTTCTTATTACAGTTTCTATTATTTTCACCCAAAATGTAAAGAACCTCCTACTCACTGTTCTCTCTATTAATCATTTGATTTAGTGAACAAAATTACAATGATATCATTTGATTTGATACTTCCATTAACCTGTCCACATTTTTTAATATTTTATATAAGAACTAATGTATTTTTTGTTCTTCATTCCTTTATCATTTTATAATGCATAAAAAATAATACAAGTGAATTATTTGTATTATCTATTTTACTGTATTAAATAAAACACATGTTACATATATGTGATAATAATATAGGTACATGTGTGAAATATTATTATCTATATTTAATCATAATTGTACCTATCATTCTTTATTCCAATCCACATTGAGAATATCATGACAAGCCTAGATTACTTTTTCTAACAAACCTATTGATAGTTTATTGATGATCTACCTTTTTCATTCCTCACTTTCTTTTGATGATGTATTCAGATATGGGAATACTTAGTTCGTACATTAGTTTCATCATGATACATCTTAAATCTAATGTCGTCAATGAAATCATGATGTTAAATACATTTAATGAATCCCCCAAACACCTTTTTTGGGATTCATTCTCACCATTAGTATATTTAGAATGAAATTTTCCAGTAAATGGGTTTCTAAAATGTAAATTTCCATTATCTTCATTTTACAATGTGTAAACACCAATAGAAATTCAAGAAATTAACATTGAGGATGATATTTCCTTATTTATAATTGATTATTGATATATTGAAATTATATATCTTCATTTTATTTTATAAAAAAATATATAACGTTAATAAATTTTTAGAACAATTTAATGATTGAGTAATGAATTTGTTTTCTCATTATATTTAATAAAATCCCAACATCCTCATCCATCGATTAATAATTTTGTATTTCATTGATATTAAACTATACTTGATTACATATATTCCAACCTAATATATATATATATATACATATATATATATATATATATTATGGAAATGATACTAATTAATTGAATTTTTGTGGGATTTACACAATATAAATAAATTATCTCATATACCCTATATCTCTTGACAAACCTATCAATCCATTATTCCAATATTCATAATTTCTCAGTCGTTTCCCCTAAAATTGTTTAAAACTATCAATTGATAGTTTTTATACCAATTTTTTCTATATTGAACCGGCTATTTAATTAGAACTCTTAAACTGACATAACCTACCCATAATAGTTTTGATATACACTTCAACTAGTAGTTTCATTCAAAATAAAGTAACTAAATATATTTTATGACTTAATATTGTTCTTTATTGGATTTTAATTTATAACGTCATAATAAATGAACTTTTATCTTTTGGTAATTTTAGTTGTTCGATGTGAGGTCTTCAATAAATAATTAACCTTCTATAAATGAAATTTTTCTTATTTGTAATTGTTAAATATTATTAGAGAACTGTTTATAATTATTTTAATTTATATGTGATCATTTAAATAATTAATGAAAAAATAAGAGATAATATTTATGGTAACTGATAATCATTTTTAATATTTTAGATGTTTATCATGTTGTGAAAAATATTCCATGAATCTAGGGGAATAACACCTTACCTCATTCATGAACTATGTTTCAATATCTAAAATTATCATTTGAATCTTCTTGATTAAATTTACATTTTATCATTTCTTTAACAAAATCCTCATAGGATCTTGATATTTTATATTTTATAATATTAATAAAATTCAAGACAGAGGTATAATTGTTTGGAGGTTACATTAATTATTTCATGAACATGTTGGTTTATAAATTTAAAATGATAGTGGGATCATCTTAATATCATAGTTAGTTATTTGTATTATTATTATAAGATATTATGTGATGCCATGAGATGTTTGAAAATAAATTAAATAAAAATACTCTTAATATAAAAATTCTGGTCTAGATCATGATCATTCGTGGTGGAATTAAACTTTTAATGAAAAGAATGTTCTACTAAAATGATCCCAGACATATTACATAAAAATTAAACTAAATAAATAATAAATAATTAATATTTTATATAATTCCATATTAAGTTACATGAGACCCCAATATAAAAATAACCCTTTAATTTTATATTTAATATTTTTTAAAAATATATATGTATTATAAATGGTGGTCACACTACAAGAAAATGAACATTTCGTGGATGTTTGTTTGCATATCATTGTGGTTTAAACTGCCACCATATGCTTCTATGGAGAATTCAAAAAACCACCGCTAAATTGTTTTTCGACATTCAATATAGGGAAATTTCCTCGATTTAGAGGTATTTTATGTTAACTGTTGTAGTGGACACATTTCTCGGCGGTTATATTGGTTTTAGCAGCAGTTTACCTGTCAGAAATGAATATTGTTTTTAGAAGCGTTTAAAACCTCCGCTAAAAAAATAATTTGTGACTGGAAAACCACCCATAAAAACAAGATAACCAACATAAAATAATAATGGAATATGAAAACTATTTTAAGGAAGATAAAAATGAAAACAAAAAACATAATTTTGGCCACGAAAATCGCCCCAAAAACAATGATAACCGTTGAAAAATAATAAAAGAATTTGAAAACTATTCTACGGCGGTTAAAACCGTCACTATGTTATTGTACGTAGTCGTGGTTTTAACTGTAACAAATAGCAAAATACTTGAATATTAATGGTGTTTTTAACTTCTAATATATCCATATTTACAAAGAATTGGAGCTGATTCAACATCCCTAGTACCAGTGCACTGAAAAGAAAACCCATTCCAATTTCACATGAACATACATCCCACATCCAAAAGAATACCAGAAGACAAACATATTCATATTAATCACCTTATAGATACTTGAATAATATTTTTAGTATGATTTGGGTATATAAAATTTATTCTATGTACATTAAGTTTCACTTTTGGATATAGTCGTTTCACAGTCAGGGATAGCAGTTGATCTCGAGTATGTTGATGTATTTGTGTATTTTTTATAACCGATTAATGTCACTGATAGTTGATGTTTTATTGGACTTTATGGGAATTAAAGGAGAATAATTTTGGAGATCTCTCATTGAGAATTGTCAAAGACCACGGTTACCAAGAATGGATTCATGTTTGACTGTACATACAAGTGTGAGGATATCTCGATAGTGTTGAAGAAGTGGTTATTGTCAGCTCTGATCATATGCATTCCTGAGCCGAACACTGTACGTATAGTGAAATGTGATGTATATGGTTATAGCATAGGATGTGTTATGATGTAAAGTGATAAATTATTCACATTGGGTTTAATCATCTTTTAACCCACAAGTTGAAATACTCTAATCCTTTATTTTAGTTTGTAGTTCTGGTCCATGCATTTAAATGAACATGATAGAACCTCTTGGGAGAGAGATTTTTTGGGAAATTTGGCACATAAAGTGAATATATATATATATATATATATATCCTAGAAGTGTCATAGTTGGTAGTTGAAGTGGGATATTCACCCAGGGCTGACATGTTTTACCTCATTGTTTTGGTAATTATAATTGATGTCTATGAGTTAATGGTTGAAGTTGTGTATAAAAATTTATCCTCAGATCGACGAGTAGTTAGGAAGAATGATCTAAACCATATAGGACATGATTCATGATAGTATTATATATTTTATCCTCTACATGCATATTTTGGGGAGATACAAATTCTGGTTGTGTAAGACATTCAAGTGTTCAACAGATATTTGTAAATTCTACTATTAATAAAGTGGACAGTCCCTCTACCTTAACACAATAAAGACACTCAAGTGTTCAAAAAGTAATTGGTTCATACCACACTTGAAAAATCAAGACATATATGGTGCATACCACACTCGAGAAATCTAGACATAAAAGGAAACAACCAAAATTAATAAAATACATAAAAGGAAACATGATAAATCAAGAAAATGTTAGGTTATGAAAATGTTTGGTGGAAACTATGTGCCACACATGATACATATTCAAACCCACTATTAGCTTATTTTTTCAACATATCAACAATACAACTAGTCACGATCTGATGATGAACACCACACATCACCCTCTTTACCTCTATCTCTACATCCTTCTACCACTTTTAAGGACATTATATTGAAAATTAAACACTGTGGTATATTTATATATAAAATTAATACCAATAACAGTTTGAAAACTAAATGATTTTGAATTTTTTTTATTTACCTACTCGCCACCAGTTGATGTAATACCACCGGGATCCACGGATATCTGGCCTAAAATCTAGCCAAGTAATCATGTGGCGTCATCCGTCGGGACCCCATATGAATCAAATGGGACCACCATCTTCTCTCCAGTAAAATTCCATAAATTTAAACTTTTTATATTTTTGTTCACACTTTCATTGTTTCCATCTTTAATTAAAAAACAGTTAGTATAAAAATTTGCAATAAATTTATTCATATTAATATTTGTACTGATAACATTCACCCTCCAGTATCCCCAAGAAAAACTAGAAGTGGTATGCCTCTCCGCCTCTATTCAAGATCCTGAAGCAAGAGGCAATGACTGAGCTGCTAAAGAGATACTCACAAAGGGTGTGATATATGGTGTTAGGGGAGATGGTGCAGGGGGAAAGTAGAAGGTTCCTCAGATTCTATAGTGAGTGAGGTAGATGAATCGTCACTTATTTTATTGGTTGATGATATAGTATATCACTTCCTCCTTGAAATTCCTCTCATTTAATCAAATAAAATTATGTTTAGAACATATATTTCCAAAACATTATGTAGAAAAAAAAATTTAAAATCATAACAGATGCACAGTACTACCAATATATATATATATATAAACTATAATAGATGATTTCACAAATGAAATAAGTGGTTTCTAAATGAATGCATAACTATACAAACAATCACTTTCTTTTTCATTCATGTCAATTTCCTACTCCATTACTTCATCTATTTCATTCATCCTTTCTAGTATAACATTTTCAATATCATGATGGACAAATAAATCTGATTCTTGTTGTTGATTTTATTTAATATCAGAGGACAAATCTTCCACTTCATCACCCAAATCATTCAAATCTCTTTGTTTTATGCGAGAAAATACACTCCACCCTTCATCCACATCATCATTCAAATAATATAACATTTTTTTCTTGTGATGATAAGATATATGGTTCATGAAGTTCATGATCACGAAAATCCATCATGTGAGATAAGTTTATAAAAGTAAATTTCCTGGAATCTCTTTTAAAACCTCTAATAATTTCAACCAAACTGCATTTGAATAAAACAACTAAAAAATTCTTATGGTAGTTTAATTCAATAATATCTGTCATCTTTCCATAGTATCTCGCATCAATAAATGTAAATATACCACTATTCTATGTTTTCAATCCCTCCTCTCGATCGACTGTATGAAATCTAAAGCCATTCACATTATAAGAGTCGTACTTTTAAACTTGTTTTAGAGGACCTTGAGTAAGTAACATTAAATATTCTACCAACTCTGCTCGAGTATCAGTATTCATGACCTAAAAAAGAAATATACTTTATTAGAATTACCAAATATATGTGTCAACCTAATATTCATATTTTTTGTAATATTTACGAACTTACACGTCGTAAAAACCATCCTAAATGCTATTTATTAATATAATTCATTATATCATTATCATTTCGCATTTAGCCACTCATTCATGTTATTTATTGTATTTTCCACACATCAATAAATAGATCTTAAATTTCACTATTTAGCGGAACATATCTATGTGCCTGTAATATTTCTATTTCTGTCAGTGTAACATTTGAGGTCCTCCCAACTGATCGGCCAATAGAAGGAAATATTTTTGATTTCCCATGTATTTGAGATTGAGTTTATGTGTCTTCAACACATCCAAATCGATTAAATATTTTCTCAATATAATCCAAGTATCTAGAACTAAAGTTAAGAAACACTTTTTCCAAATAGCCTTTAGCAATAGATCCTTCTAGTTTAGATTTATTTCTCCCGTATGACTTCAAATACCCAAAATATCTGTGATATAAAATAAAAAAACATAATTATGCATTTAATTATATTACAAAAATTGTATAAATAAGTGGAAAATATATAAATGAAGTACCTCTCAATTGGATACATCCACTGCTAATGAACAGGGCCCCCTAATTTAGCTTCTTCAACCAAATGCACCGTTAAATGTATCATGACAATAAAAAACGATGGTGTAAAGATCATATCCATTGCAGAAAGTGTCAATACAAACCTCTACTGAAGGTTGTCAAGCTCAAATGGATTCAGAGATTTCTCACATTGTTTCCTGGAAAATGTGCTGAATTGGAGTACAAAATATGTAACTTTTTCAGGTAATAATGTATATAATTCCAATGGTAATAACTGCTGTAACAAAATATGTGAATTGTGACTTATCAATCTATATAACATATGATTATTTAAGTATATACAACTTTATTGTTACTGGAATACCCATCAAATACATTCAAGTGCTTTAAAATTTTAAGGAATGTATCTTTCTCCACATTTTTCATTGAAAAAATAGTCAGATAATACTTTTCATTCTCATCTAGATATAGATCACATTTTATGTTCATTACTTATAAGTATTTCTGAGCATTGAGATGATCCTTAAACTTTTCATGATCATTAAGCAATGTGAATATCAAAATTTTAAAAGAATTCTTCTCAATATGCATCAAATCAAGATTATGATGCACGAAATTAAAATCCCAATACGAACATTTGAAGAATATAATTTTTTTCCTTCTATTTTTGCATTCTGATTTTACTAGACGATGAACTTTGAACTTGTTTCCTGATATCATTCAAACGATGAACCTTTCCAAATTCTGTTTCATTATTTCCATGTTGTTTCAATATTTCAGAACTAGTTATCAACTTTGGAGGTGTTCAATGATCAATGAAACTATTAAATTTTGATCTGTTCAACCGAAATCTATGAGATACATCGAGAAATATTTGATGGAACAAGAACAAAAATTTTCTACTATGAGGTAAACAATTTGGGTCAAAATCAATGACACAAATAGGACAATCCCAACCCATGTAAGTGTTCCAACTAGATAAATTTTCAAGTCAAAGGAAGTCACTAATGGTCCACATTAAATCCGCATGCATTTTGTAGATTATTTTAAAAGAAACATCAAATGTCTCAATACTATTGATCCATAACTCCTATAATTATTTAATTAAAGGCTACAAGTATACATTAATATCATTTCTAGGAATTTTTTTTCTTGGAATAATCATCAAAATTATAAAATACATTTTTTGCATACACATCCAAGGAGGGAGATTTTAAGGGATCAAAAAAACTGGCCAAATGTCATAACTGGTACTCAAAGTCCCAAATGGGTTGAATCCATCGGCAACCAATACCAATCGAACATTCCTACGATAATCTGAGAAATTTGGATGTAATGAATCAAATTTCTTCCATGATTTTGAATCTCATGAATGTTGCATTAACCCAGAATTTTTATTTTCTACAGAAATCCACTTCATGTGTTCAACAGTTTTTGATGACATGAAGATTCTTTACAATCAAGGCTTTAAAGTAAAGTAACAAAAAACCTTTGTAGGTGTGTTCATTTTCTTCTTCTTTATGGTTTTATGTTGATTTAGACATCCAAAATAACCCATTGGCTACCATCTAGAAGAAGTACATTTTTGGAAATCTTGTCTACTTGAATCCTCTTGCCAATAAAGCTTACAATCATTGGGACACAAATGTAATTTTTTTTATAATTTCAAACCAAGCCTGTTAACAACTTTTTTCATGTCATAAAATGACTTGGGGATATTTTCTTCAGGAAATTCATCACGTAAAAATACTAATATCATGGACATTCCTTTATTTTCAATTCCACATAGACATTTGACATTATACAACTTTATCAGAAAAGATTGTTTTGAATATTTCAAACATCCACTATACAACTCTTTATTTCCATCGTCAACTAATTCATGAAATGTATTTTCCTAAGTGATGTTTTTTCTTACATTAGTCTCCATGTAATAAATATGAGGATCCACTAATATGTGACAATCTTGATCTGGTTGTCCTATAGTCTCCAAAACATCACTTGTCACGTTTCTATTTGTAGCACCCTCATCTGGTAATTCTGATATGTTTTGATGTTGATGGTGGTATCTTGCAGTGTCAAATACAATAATTTATAAGGTTTTTCATTTAATTTTCCATTGTTGATGAAGTTGGGAGCTCTTTCTGTGGATTGGCATCAGTGTTCATACTTTTTGTAATGTTCGATTCTCCGTGCCAAATCCAACACAAATATTGACCATTAAATGGATTCTATATTAAATGCTCATACACATCATCTCTGTTCAACCATCTTCTAAATATACATTTAGGACATGGAAATCTTATTCTCCCTTCAACGGATTGATTGGAAATTGAGAAATCTAAAAAATCCTCTAAACCCTTAACCTAAGGACGTGTGCTTCTTAGTAATATGATATAGCTTTTATCCTCGTATATCACAATGTGCCAAAACAATATTAAATTTTTTTAAACACATAACTATTAATAAATTGGGAAAGAGATTCATATATACTAGTTGAAAAAATATATAATTATGTTAAATAAGTTTTTCTTATATAAATACATATGGTAAATAATGAACCCACCCACTTGAAAACAAAAGCATATAAATTATAAAGTTCCCAAAAAGAATATAAAGATATCCTAAGTGCTTTGCCCAATTTTTATGTTGGAATTAACCATTGAGGTGATTTCCCCTTTCCAATATGACATTTCTTAAGTGACTCATAGAGCTAATATATATCAAATTTTATCATCACTTCAAGACAATTATAGATGACTGAAATGACTATTGGTGTAAACCATGAATATCATACATATAAATCACAACACACCTAATTGTAAACACACATCCAAATTTGGAGATAGGTATGTGGCTTATTGATGCCCTGAGAGGCTAGCTGAGAGCTAATTCTAGGACACCCCACCTTGACACCCCCCCCCCCCATGGACATCCCACACCCCTCCCCCACCTAGACAGCCCACCCCCACCCCCTTGGACACACCACCACCTTGAAATCCCACACCCCTCCCCCACCTGGACAGACCATCCCCACCCCCTGAAGAGCCCACCCCCTCCATGGCAAGCCCACAACCCCCCCCCCCCCCCCCCCGCTCTCCCACACCCCTACAACCCCCTACACCCATTGATAGCCCACCCCTCCTGGAAAGACCCCCCCACACCCCACCCCTCCTGGACAACCCCCCCCCCCTCCCCACCCCACTTGGACATCCCCCCCACCCCAACCTAGACATCCCCTCCCACCCCCACCTGGACAGCCCACCATCCCTCCCTAGACGGACCCCCCTAGACATTAACCGACCCCCTAGATAGCCCACACCCTATCCCCACACCTGGATAGCGCACCACCCCCCCACCCCAGGACAGCCAACCCCCCAGGACATCCCATACCCCTCCCCCTGGACATCCCACCGCACCCCCTGGACATCCCACCCCCTCCCTGAACATCCCACATCCCCCTCCCACACCACACTGTATCCCCCTATACCCCTAGACAGCTCACAGACAACTGGACTCCCCCCCACCCCACCCCACCTGGACATCCCCCCTCCCCCACCTAGATAGCCCCACCCCCACCTAGACAACCCACCCCCAACTGGATATCCCCCACCTGCACATGGACAACCAACCCTCCCCCCCACCCCCATGTGGATAGCCGCCCCTCCCCCACATGGACAACCCACACCCTCCCTGGACAGTAAACAACCTCGGCCCGACCTAGACAGCCCACCCCCACCCCCTCCCCCTAGACAACCAAACCCCCTAGACATCCCACACCCCCTCCCCCACCTGGACAGCCCACTCTGACCCCCTCTGGATATCCCACACCCCTCCTTGGATAGGCTACAACCCCTCCCCCACACCCCCACACCCCTCCACCCCCTACCCCCTCTGTAGACATCTCTCGCAGTGCCTAGTGTATCCAGGCAAGAAATAATGGCAGACGAGTAATCGAACAAGTTACATGATTAAGGCAACAACATAATATAAATCTATCCTCACCTATGACCCCCTTGAAATAAACAACACAAAAAATATCATCCATGTCATAAAAACATCTAAAGAGAAGGGGGAATCATTGAAGTTATTACATACATTATATGTTTTTCATTATGAAAGTTACAAATGACAATTTTTAAAATAATCAGAATTCTAATTCAATTTTAATCCTCTTTGAAATCACATTTCAAATAATTCATTAAAACTAACCATGTATATACATTACTAACCTATGAAAGGGTTGAATATACTCATACAATATAATATCTATGATAAAAATATTTTGTGGTTTAAAAGGAAATATGAATCCTAAATATATAATAGTCCGAGAGGGAAATTAAATAAAAAAACATGTCATTTAAGGATCTATATGGATCTATCATGACCTATGATATCACAATGAAGTTACATGCTAATAAAAAAAATCCCAATAACTCAATAATAAAATATTTGGTTTTAAACAAATTAATGATAAACCCAATAATGGTGATGAAATGGCTCATAAATAAAAGTATATGAACATATTCATCAGAATAATGAAATCATAAAATTGTTAAAATAATGTGGATAAAGATAGAGAATTAAAAGTGATGTTTTTTAAATGAAAATAGGAACCCATAATGTCATAATTCAATATTTCTATCAAAAGGAACAAGGGGAAGAATAAAAAATCAAGGAAACCTTTAATGTTTCAACTTAGTGTGTCAGAAATGAAACCCTCCTATAAAGGGAATCAATGGAAAAATGTTCCTAGTATATCATGACTAAAATTTAGCTTATTCATGATGTAAAATCTAACCATTTATTAATATTCCACTAATAATTCCTCCTCTACCTATTTTTCATTATCCAATCACCTATTCTATAATAATCTAAAATATACTTTTTGAAAAAAATGATGATGTTTTTTCCAAACTGAATTTATTATAAAAATATCATAAAAATAAGTATATTCAATCCCTTAATGATAAGTACAAACTCACTTTCAAAAAAATGAATTATCAAAAAGATTGTTCCATATAATGTGATGAAGTTACAATGGAATGTTCATTATATCAAAAAATATATTCTGAAATTAACCGAAGTCTAAAAAAATTATATAAAAACCTGGGTTCACAATGTTGTGAAAATAATAATATTCTTTGGGATTTTCAAAAAATTAATGTTCTTTAAAAAGAAAGAATATTTATTAAATCATCTAACAATAAATGTTTTATAATTAAAATAATAAAATAAATAATATATTTTGTGAACATAATTAAAATAATGGAATCTAATGAACTAGGTGATTCGGGTGAACTGCTATGGTGAATGGATATTTTTTCAATGTCCAATTTGATGGTGTGGAGGGTTTATAATCATATACATACAACTGATTAAAATATCAAGTGCATGTGTGTAAGTATGGCCTCTAGGTGTTACATTTATAACTAGATGATGGAATAATAAAAATAAATATGATACAGAGGGACGACGAGAATCCTCGAGCGGTGCCATGGGTTCAGACCTGCAGCGGGGAGGCTTGATAGGGCTTTGGGGGGTCGGTGGTGATGGGTGGCAATCCTCATTGTGGGGGAGGGGAGGTGACGAGGGAGTGAGGAGGGCTGAGGGGAGGCATAGGTATTCAGTGTTCTCCAGGGGGGACTCACACAGGGATCGAGGGGGAGAAGGAGGATCCCGTGTGGGTTATGGGGGGAGACGTGTCGGCATTGAGAAAAAAAATTTACCGATGGTTTATTAATAACTTCCACTAAATTATTTTTAAGAAAATATAGTGGCGGTTTAGTAATCTGTCACAAATTAATATATATGTTGTAGTGTCACCCCATGTTATATACCATTTGTATGAATGAAATGATTTCCACGGGCTTCTAACGATGATCATTTTAGAAGGAGAGGGTGAGGCAGCAACCCATACTCGATGATCATGATATAAAAAAACATATTAAAAAATATATTAGTGGCTTCTTGAATAGTGTCATCATGACACATATGTACATGTTTAGTGCATCTCTGACATGTTTTCGGGACAATGTTCCCCTATTTGTGGTAATTCTATTCCCTAAAACTCCATTTTTTACCATTTTGGATTATTTATACCTGTATATAAAAATAAATTCAAAGAATTTAAAATAGTAATATTAGAGATTCCTTAGAGTATATTTTCTATAAATCAAACTAAATTAGTAATTAATAATTAAATGTTTCATGACCTTAAAAAATATTAAATAACAATAAAATTGTTATTTAAGTTTAAACAATTTTAATTTTTCATTTAATTATTAACATAAATCTAAAAAATTATATGAATTCAAAAATATTCATAAAATAGTTTGATATGCATAATATATAATGGAATCATAATTAAAAACATTAAAATTTATTAATTTCTTATTTATATGATTCTTTCTCATTTTTTCATAATCACTACATCAACAACCTAATATGAGATCCTTTAGAGATATCCACAATTAATCTATGAATCTCATGTTATTGATGTCAATTCATCTGGTTATGGTAATATGAATCTAGAACATTCTAATTTACTATATTGATTTCATTTAAATTTCTCATGTTTATCTCTCAAGATCCTAAGAAGGAGTCATGAATATCGCTCATTCTGTCTACGTCAACAATAAAAAATTAATTATTATATTTCTACAACATCACAATTACATATATTTAATGAAAATTATATATTGAGGTTTATGTTTTTAAAACAATAAAAAGCCTTTCCACATAAACTTAAATCAAAATTATCCTCATCTAAAAAAGTATTCAATATAGCACCTAATAAATTATTTATTATTTATGTATCATTAAAAATAAATATCATTCCATATAAATTCAAATAGTCAAATAATTATTTCATATAAATATTTAATTGAATTAATGTGACTATTCGAATGTACATCATCAACGTAATTGAAAATTGGATATACAAACCAAGTCCCAATAGAAACATCAACTCAATTCCCAATGATCAATATTAACTACCTCCTCCAAGTGGTTCTTTTTTTCTTTCCCAAACCTATTATGGGGAAACCAGAAAACAGACAATGCCTTGGGTAGGGTGTGAGATAAAATCCTAGATGGGTCTCATCAAGGATTCAATAATATTATTCATCATTAATTCAATAAATAATGATTTCTATAATAAATAAAAAATAGTGTAAGAAATAAAATAATTTAAAAATCATGCATTGCATTTAAATTGATAGAAATATTACAAATAATGGATTCATTAAAATTTTATATAAGATTTTTTTATTAATTTTCAAGGTAAATATAAAACATTTTACAAACAATGGAATAAATTTAAAAATAATTAAAAACGAAACATGGTTAGATTCCAAAAGGTATGATAGTTCTAGGTTATGGTATTATCACACAATAAAATAGGTGATCACCCTAATATTTTTATATGCACATGTCCCTTAGATGCTGGTGAAAGAGGACTCATCCCGATCACATTAGGGATGTGTGCAACATCATATTTTTTTACAGATATAAATAATTAATAGAGTGTTTTCCAAATAAATCACTAACTACCTAGCCTTGCATGTTATATATCTATAATAAATATTGGGTAATTTATTCCAAAAATATTAAAAATATAATTAACCCATATTTATTCCATTACAATATGCAAATTTCAATTTAATATCCAATATAGGATTTTAACTTATTAATTCCTATTTCTTGAATAAAAACAAGGGGTTCTTATAAAAAAATTAATCCATTTTAATAAAATAAAATTAAAAAAAACAATAATAAATTTCACAATATAAATTACACATTTTAATTTTATTATTTTCCATCAAATTCCACAAACACACACTAATTCACTAGAATTAGAGAGTTTCACCAAATTCCATGAAAACTTTAAATAAAATACTAATTCTATGTGAATTGGATGTATCATAATCCAATTTTATAAAATTAAATTCAAAAGAACTACTTTAGGGTTAATTAAATTGTAAATATTAAATAGAACCACCTAACTCACGATCATGGGATCAAAAATCCTAATTCACACAATGGGAAAATCCAATAAAGGAACTTGAAAATGAATATTCAAGAATCAAACCAAGATTCAATATCTAAAATAATGTGGATTATACAATCCAACAACAAAAATATATATCAAACCATATAGAAATATATGGAGATAGAATTATTGAAGGAATGTGGAAAACCAATTACTAAGAAGAGATCAAGAGATGTTATTAATGATTATAATGACCTAAAAGGATGTCCAACCCAAATTTCGGGACAAGAGGGGGAATAAAGAGGCACATTGGAATTTTATTTTTGATTTTAGAAATAATAATAGTTTGCACGAATGGTGTCCTGGGAAAGGTCGCATGGTTTGTCAAAAATATGTTTCCTATACTTTTTCCCTTGATAGTGAGGTTTCATGGTTTCTCATTGGTGGGAGAAAGTTTTGAAAAAATGTGTTCTAATCAAGAAAACCCCCACCGCCTGTGTTGTCATGATTTTCACTAGCGGGGGATAGTATTTAGAAAAACCATGTTCCAATTGTGAAGAGACAAAAATACCTTCATGATTTTAAAATTTTCACCTAAAGAACCTCTAAATGAGACGCAAACAAAACGTGATCACCAATGGGGGATGAGTAAAACATAGAGAGTAATAGGATGTAAAAACATCTACACCATTGAAACATTACATACCTTTAATTAAATTTACAAATCTTCCATGTAAAAAGGATGAGGACACTAAACTCTCATGAATGCCTCCCTCTCCTGAGTCTCATGAGTATCAAAAAAGTGCTTCCATTGTACTAAAACCAAATGTTTTATCCTCTCATTATGGACCATGGTTTCAAAATCTACTATCCTGACTACATGCTCAACCATGGATAAATCAATCTCTATATCAAGATCACCCCAGATCAAAACATGACATGTATCAGAAAAATAATTTCACAACTACAACACCTTGAACATGTAATGTTTCGATGTCAACTACTAATTATGTTCCAAATGATAAGGAAGGTTCCCCAAATTCTTAATAACTATATAATTACCCAAAAAACTAGGAGAATGTATTCTTTGCCTCCTGAGTCATTGATGACCCAAATGGGGTTAAACTTTCTATAGCACCTACTAAAAACCCTAAAAAAATATATTGGTCTTTGATAATGATCATCATTTGATATTTACTATATATGTGACATCAACAATCATTTAGTTATAAAATGAATCTTTAATGTCATCTATCAAAATAGGCTTGGTCCAACTAATGTACATTCACCAATATCTGGCCAACAAAACAGATATTTTAAAGGATGACCTTAAAATACCTTTAAATAATTTATTCTAATCACGGATGGGTAACTATTGTTATAAGAAAACATAACAATCACCAAATGGCCATCCCATGAACCACTGAAGTTGATAACATAGGTATGAAATATAAAATCAAAAATATTTATAGCTATTTTTTCATGCTATCAGACTGCATATGATATGTCGTACTCTACATAAGATCCACATGACTCCTGAAGGCCTCTCCAAAAGAGAGTTGTAAACTTAGTATATCTATCTGAGATTATATGATGTGGGAGTATATGAAAGTTAAACATATCTATCACATGTATATTTAACATCTCTTTATCATTGGTTGTATCATGAATGGGTATAATGTGATCTAATTTGATAGGCCCCTCGAACATAATTAATATCATGTTCTTTATTCTCAAGGTACATGGAATCCCAACCACAAAGTCCATATATATATAATTCCACTTTGAATTAGGCACTGTAAGTGGTGGAAGACAACTCAAAGGACTCTAGTGCTCGTCCTTGAACTGTTCTAATATATACCAATGAAATAAAAATTATAAAATGGCATGCCTCATACTTAGCCACCATAATCATCATCACATGTCATAGAAAATTGTTATTGTTCATGGGTGCACATTCCACTAGGATTTATGAAAATAAACCAATAAATATTTCTTGAAAAATAATGGTACCACAAAATGATTTTGATAACATAGAATTCCTTTCGTTGAGAAATAAAACTCAAGAACATCTCTCCACCATAATGAGGGTATCTAATGAAATGGATCTCGTCATGTGTTTTTAGTTTCAAATGAATCATAACTAAATGTATAGATTTCAACTAACCAATGGAAAATGAAACTTCAAACCCTAATTCTCAGAATCTAAAATGCAACTATCAAAAAAGAACGATCACATTCTACTCTTATGAGTATTCTTCCATGGTATTAGTCTAAATAATACTTATTAAAGAATCGTCAATAAAATTTCCATTCCATGGCATATAAGTATTTTCATATTAAAAATATTTCAATTATTCCTACCAAGAATCCAGTAGATATTCAATAATTTTTTATGAGAAGATATAACTCATGGGCTTGTGGTTAGAATACATGGTCAACGTTTCTCCAAAAATGAAATTCTTGCAAATATTGACCTCATTAATTAAAGCAATAATCTCATGTTCAGGGGTCAGATTATTCTTCTCATGTGGCCTTATATACAAAGATATATAAGAAATGACATTATCACCCTATATAAGAAAGACACCCACACATGAGCATGTTGTGTCATAGAAGAACACATAGCCTTGCCTAACCTCTTGAATATTCAACAGTGACACAGTTGTAAAAAGGTGTTTCAACACAAAAAAACAACTATGAAATTTATCATCCCAAGAAGTATTTACTACATTATGAGATGAATATTTTTTTCGAGAGTCCAACTTTGAGAATTCCATTACAAACTGGTGATAATATCCAGCTAAATCCAAGAATCTATAAACTTGGGATATATATTGTGGTTGTTCCCATGTCATAACAACTTTTTCCTTTTAATGATCAATTTATATATTATGATTTTACACCATTTTTTCCAAGAACTGTACTTCCCAAATCCAAAAGAAAATCAATTACTTATCATAATTTTTGTGATTTATCAATAATTCTACAGCTTCTCTTAGATGAAGCAAGTTATCCTACATGGTCATTGAATAAGAAATGATTTCAGAAAAAAATACAACATTAAAATTATTAGCATAATTTGGGGTATTCATTTTCATTAAATATATCATGAATGAAGGACCATTGGTTAGACTGAATGGAATGATAGGTTACTCATAATGGCCATACCGACTCTAAAAGTATGTTTTTTGAATGTTAGTTTATTTCATACTCAACTGATATTTACCAGATCAAAGATCAATCACTGAGAACAACTTCACCTAATTTTATTGTTCAAACAGATTATCAAACCATTGAAATAGATACTTTTTCTTCATCTCAACTCAATGACGTTTTCAGAAATCAACATAATGTAGTGGTGACCCATCTTCTTTAATAGAAAATAGAATGGGTCCCACCCAAGGTGACACACTTGGGAAGATAAGTCATTTATATAAAATATTATCCAAATGCGTCTCCATAAATTTAATTTCAACTTCTTTCATCTTTTAATAAGTAATAGATACTATTTGAATATCAGGAACTAAATCAAATGAATACACTACATCCCTTACAATTAAAAATTTATTGAATCTAGTAGTAAAAACATAACAAAATTTGAAGAGAACTCGAGGGGGATCACCATATAATGACTCTCACTCCATGTGAAAAGTAATCAGTGATATCACTCTCCCCAACTATGAATAATATTTTTCATCTTTAATTAACCTCGGGTCTCAATCTTCTTGAAAGACATGGAACACCCCATCAGGTGTTGTTATGGAGGCCCATAAAAGATAAAATACATTCATTCTTTATTAGAAACAATCCAATCCATCCAAAAAATGATGTACAATGGTTTCATAGTGAGATCCAAAAAATCCAGAGCAAGATCAATCTGTAATATTGACAAACTCAAGTGGGACTATGGATACCCTTCTCTATCTTCGTTCTAAGGGGTGTATTAATATCCATCATGTAAGATAAATTATTTATAATATTATATATATTTAGAAAATACATGTCAAAATGATTGAAAGAGATGTATCACTATAAAATAACATATTAAATAAAAATTAATAAATAGATATGGTAGCACTCAAAGTCACTACACCCATATATTATTCCTATGGAGACTCATTCACTATATAATGAAGATTATTTCTAGTTTCATTTGGATTGAACCCATTTATTCATGGAGCATATTATTTCACTAGGGTTTTCTTTTTTATTGATCGTTCCATGACACTACATGGAGTAGAATAGACATGGAAGATCATATGAATGATACATTATCATGTATTGGAACATTTTATTTTGGGTGCTTCGTTGAAAACCTATTTTGAATTCCCAGACATTCGGCATTAGTAACAAATCAAAGGGCCTCTTCGAGGCACTGTATGTGGTCTAGAAAAACACTATTATCAATAACCCATGTTATAGTAATCACACTTCTCCTTCCCCTTATACGAACTCACAATACTACCCATAGGGGAAAAGGAACACCTCACAGTCCTAACATTCTAGGTAGGTCCATCTCAACCATCAACGCTCTATGTGGCCTCCTGAACCCAGGCTCCACTAAGTGGTTACACAAGACTGGATGGCCACATGGACTCTAGTGCATCTCCCCAAACACTAGGGGCTTCGATGTAGTATTTAGGGACTATGGTGTGTCCTTAGGGACACTACCCCGTCATTTCTATAGTATAGAAAATCAGATAAATGTAATAACAAGTAAATAGAGGAAACAGTATAAAAATATGGCACCATAGATGAAAACATAAAAAAACAACATGGAAAACTAATTATGATATAAAAAACATGTTGCTTGATGCCTCTCAAGTATATATAAAATGGAAAACATGGATAGAAGGATGAATTCAATACATTACACACCGAGAAAAAAAAATAATTTAAACATCATGAGCTTCATCTTATTTATCTACTACCAAGATCCATCCTAATAAAGAAAATAATATCAAGTTTCAATGCTATGTGATTCTATTTTCTAACACTTACATACATGTAATATTATCAGTTACCAATGGTGGCCAAGATCGAGAGTGATATAAATCTCTATAGGCCACCAAAACTGGATTATATGACGTCAAGTATGTGTAATATAACCTAAAATAGTGTTATGGAAGAAATATAAAAATGTAAATAAATATAGTTATGTAAATAACCAAGTAGATGATTTACCCTCATTTTGTGTCTAATAATATATCCATTTAGTTTATTAATTATGTTCATGATTATATATTAAATCATTTTAGTAATTTCCAACACTAATTTCTTATCGTGATAATAATAATGATAAAGGTTCCATTCTATAATAAGGAATCTATAATACTAAAAAATTTGAAGAAGATCAAAGGTAATAACCAAGTCATCCTTGACCTCAGGGGTTTATCCAACTTAGTAACAATCTATTTCCTTGATATGGGGGAAAATTTGTAATTCTAGGGGTCTCACGCAAATCATTCCACAATAATTTAATTATAACAGGTATAATGAATTCATCCAAGGTTAAATAGTATAAGCTATAACTAGTCCAAAGGTTGTATCCAAGGATCCTAATGTCCATAGATATCTTTCTATATCCCAGGAGTGTATCCATGGAATCCTTAAGTAATAATGGATAAATTATACAGTGTTATATCGATAATCCACTAGTAGACATGGAATTGGTTCATAGGTGATTATCAAACATAGAAACCATAATCCCTAAATTGAAATGGATTCAATTAGTTCTCAAGGAATTCCCTCGGGAATCCAAGGAGAGAACGAGTAAGACCACTCTAATGAAGATTCCAAGGTACCTATGAAAAAGGCACCATATAATTGATTCATCAATTAATTATTTCAATGTAATAATAATCCCATTAATTATCCATTTGGTTCTTTTTCATTAAATTCATTAGTCTAAAAAGGATAAGGGTTGTGGAACCATTTATTAATCCATATTATTCATATTTTTTTTTTGTTTTTCTTTAATTACTTCTATTAAACATTTAAAGTTGTGCTACAAATGTGAAACCAAGTCTCTCAGTTACATTCAATAAGGCCAATTCATATACATAATATTATTGACAATTGTATTTAAGATTGATTCAGCATGTTACAGAACATACCCAAAATGTTCCAAGTTAAAAACAAGTCTGTTCTAAATATTTACATTTCATATAACTAATTAACCTTTACATTAATAAATTTCATGTACATGAACACCTAAATAGTGACACATATAGTCATAATAATTTATTAAATGAATAATTATAACAATAACCCTACCTAGGGTGATCAACATTGAATATGTAACCATCAATTATGGATGCAATATTTATCAAGGGTCTTAAAACAATTTTTAATGACTATAAGTAAGTCACATGATTTAAATAGGTCATTCCTAATGAAATCGGTGTGCATAAACATTAATTCATAAAATAAAAAACCCTAATGTATTAGTTATAAATGACATGACTTAAGCTATTATGACTCTTACAATCACATATCAACAATTATATTGGCCTATATAATTATAGTTTAGAATAATAGATCAACACCCTAAAAGTATGACATATGAACTTGCTCGTTAATAAGTTATTCGAGGGGAAGATAAACAAAGAACTACTAAAAATAATTTTAAATCTTTCCAATTGATATTCAACAAGATTTAAGGAGGTTGAGTCAAAAATTAGATCAGAGATTAGGATCAAAATATGTGAAGGATGGGAAAAGGGGGCTCCAATGTGAAAATAGAGCATTTGTTTCCCGTTCAAAATATCTTGGAGGAAGTATGATGAAATAAATATTTACATAAATTAATTCTAATAAACATTCCCAATAATAGTGTCGTACATTTTGGTCACATGTATGGACACACAGTGCACTAACCATGCGTCTTCTTTTGTAATAAGAAGTACCTACACAGATAGCATGTATGGTTAGAGAAATGCTGTTTCAAACATGAAAAAAAACTATTCTAAAAATTATGTAGTTATTGCACACCCATGGGGCCCCATAAACACTATTAGAGAAAACTGTGTGCCCTAGTTCACCCAAGTATTCATCCCAACACTGTTTTTTAGTTTCTCCATCAGCTGGGGTTCTGTGCTATGAAAAATATTTTGACACCCGAAGACATTCCTAACCTCATAGAGTATCAATATTAGGTCTAAAAAAATTATTTGACAAAAATTAAAAGGATCTAGAACTATGATTTAAAATTGTGATCATAATATCTCCCACCTTAATGTAACTCTTACTCGAGTTCACCTTCCAATGATAGTGAAATTTAATCTAAGAAAAACTCTGGCCACAGACCAAGTATGATGGCCTCGCTCTCTGAAGTATCATCATTTACAAGGACATGATTCCATAACACCCATATTAGAGAGACATATCGTCCTTTGAGAGTATTTTTGATCTAGTTAGTGATTCATACGGGACTCTCCTCAAAGGAAGAATCATCATCTAACTAAACCTCTAAGGGATAAAAAAGTGTGATTCATGTTAGCATGATTATAGTGAAGATGTAAAATATTGAATATCTTGTGAATGGAATAGAACTTATTATGTATTATTAACCAATATGATATCATCCAGACTCTCTCTGGAATCTCAAAGGACCTTTCATAATGAGGTGGAATCTTCCCTTGCCTCTATAATCATATTTTATCAGGCCTATTCAATACCTACAAGAAAACATGTTCCCCTGCCTCAAACCAAAGAGGCCATAAATTTATATTATCATATGATATCTATATAGACTGAGCAGTATACATACACTTCCTGATCAGTTGAACCTTCTTCAAAGTCTTCTACGAATTACAGGGACATGGTAGGGATACCTCACCTACCTCTAATAAACATATGGGTGAATGATATGGCCTACCATACAATTCATAAAAAGGATAAATATGAGTCATATTTTAAATTATATTAATTTAGGGGAATATAATGAGAGGAATATGATTCTTGTGAGGACAATTAAAATATAATATACATTACTGAATCATGTTCTCTAACACATGTATCATTCGTTCTAACAGACCATCAGTCTGAGGGTGAAAGGTTGTGCTGAAGAGAACATCTGTACCCATATCCTTATACCACCCCTACCATAATTGGGAAGTGAAAGATATATTTGAGGATATTCATGTATGTATAAACTATAGGGAACTCACCCAACAGATAGTGTATCTAGCAACGACAGTCATAAACCATTACTACCAGGATGAGGTTGTGTGTTAGGTAATTAATCTCATGATTCCTCAACATACATGGTATGTTCAAAACTAATCTATCCACATACACCATCCATACCCCTATCCTAATGTAAGGTGTATCATAGAACATTGTATAGCCACTTCCAGGAACTTTTAATATCAGAATAAGTGTCAAGACAAGCCTTCTTTTCCAATCCTAAATGGGTTTCTCGAACTCTTATGAATATAAGAACCTAACGCCATTATTTGTAAGATCATTAATAGGTGAAGAAATGTGTGATATGTTCTCTATGAAATTCCTATAATATAGAGGTATCCCCATGAAACATAATATGTCAGAATCATTCTTGGGATGCTCCTTGTATGGAACATCAATAACTTTCGTTGGTTCAACAGGGACTCCTAATTATAAGATAAATGACAAAATAAGTTAAATGTATTGACCAAGAATATTAAATTATCAATATCGGAATGAATATTATTCCCTCTCAGTGTACATATAAATATATCATGGTTTTTATAAAGGTATCTACGACTGTGATAATACACCATGATGCCATCTACAGAGACTATGAAAAAAGAGTACAGATATAGGTGGAACATCTTATTCAGAAAATCCATGAAAATGGAAGTTGCATTATTAATTCCAAACAACATAACAAGGTACTCATGTAGTCTATACAGTCTTAATAAATTTGTATGAGTTATGATTAAATTCCTAAAACTCACCTGATGATAGATCACTATCTGGTCGATTTTAGAAAACAACCAAGATCCTTAGTGATGGAAGAAGACATATTCAATTTGAGAATGTGGATACTGGTTCATGATAGGAATCTTGTTCAACTATATGTAATGAACATATAAACAAAGTGTATTATTCACCTTCTTCTTGAAAATCCTGGGTGAACCCCAAGAGGAAATACTATGTCGAATAATACATTTAGCCTCTATATCATCCTACTGTCAATTGAGATCTTGGGGCTCATTAGGTGTCATATTTTATAGTGGAATGGAAATTAGTGTTTATCTTGGAATTAGCACAATAATAATCTCTACCTCTCTCACTCACATGGTAATCAAGAAAAATCATCCTCAATACATTCCTAAAATGATCTACTAACGGAGCGAATTCTTCCTGATGTGGAGCATTACCCTCCATGATGAGATTATCAATCTTGTAAGTCGCTCCACCAAGCCCATGATTCACTTATCCTGCTCTACTATATTGGTCATCCCACTCAACCTTATGTCCATATATCTTACCCTCTAGGGATGTAATTAATAGCATGTGGTAATAGAATTCTACAAAGACATGATATGAGACCAACCAGTACAATATTAGAACATAATAGAATCATGTCATTTCTAAAACAATGAGGTCCCACAAAAAATTTTAACTTCCTACCTCAAGGGGAATGTCAATAAATTTGAATATTCCTTCTAACTATACTTCTAATAGTGTATCAAGGGTTTTACACCGCAACAATATTTCATTTTGTGCCTAAGACATTCCATGAAAGATAAATAGAAGACGGGGTGTGAAACACATATACCAATTAAAGAAGATACTATAGTGGTGGCTATAAGAATTGTACCTTGTAATATATACAGTACCACACTTTGAAAATTGGGTATTGAGTCTAAATCATGCCTTGTCAATGAAATATTTTCATTCCTATAAGTTCAAAAAGGTCACAACTGTTTTAGAAACAATTCTTGCTCAAGGGACTATAAAATAATCAAAGAGGACTACTTCGTAAAGCTCCCACCTGGATCACCTAATCAACATGAATCTTCAAAGTGGAGATGGAAATATTTCAAGTATGACACACTCCGTGCTCAGGTTAGGAAATGTGACAGGCTGATCTAAGAGTCTGATGGATCCACCCCCAATCTCAAATCCTTTTTTGCTTCATGGGGTGGCTCTAAGTATCTTGATCCAAATTTCTTATAAATATATGGCTCCCCACCATTAAATTAATGATTACCATGGCCTTTCAACATCCGAGATCCCATTTCACAATGCCCATGAGCACCATGATTCATTAGGAAGAGGATCCCCCAAGGTACTTGAGCATCATGATCCACCCTTTACCGTGTTCTTATTTTTCCATGCCTATGATCAGGATTCCTTCCACGAAGGCCCACACCTTTCATGGTGTAATTAAACACATTAGGTTACTCAAGGATTTATGGATCATTAAGCCTTCATGAATAACTCTTCCATTGATAGAGGAATCCATCTTAAGGTAGGGTCCCAAATCTATATGAAGCACATCCATTAATAGAGCTCCAATTCTCCATGAAGCATCAAAATTTCATGAAGCCCCTCCCAGTGAAGCCCCTTTCATCAAGATACCATCTTACATGTGGTCCTAGATGCTTGTAAATAGTGATTAATTGGCCCTCATGTGGTGTCCCATTTCATTTTTCCCAACATCTTCATTTCCAACATAGGAACATAAATGGATTTTTTTCTTCATAAGTATGCTGACATGGACCCCATGACTATCCACTCATCCATCATATCTTGGCAGGCCTTGAATGGCCTATGCACCACCCAATGGTTCTTCTCAAACAACCATATGTGTCTAAGGTGGAAAGGAGTGAGTAATCCCTGTTTGATTGGCATCACATAAAATTTCCATAGCCCATATCATACTTACAACATGATGTAAAACTATAGTCTCTCCCTATGAAATGAACATGGGGTGTCATGCCTTAGGAATTCTATACACCCACTAGTCACTATGGGAGTGATAGTACTAGATCATACTCACATTGAATGAGACCCTCTTCAAGAAGGTTCCATGTGTAAAACCCACACCATCACTCGTTGATTAATCTTTTATGATTTTTTTGTCTTGTTTATTGCTTCCCCTTATTTCACACACTGAGAATGACTCACATGAGCTTAGAGGTATATAGTGACCATGGCACCCTTCTCCAGGGAACCCCGCCTGGAGTAATCCTCATGCCCCTAATGTCATATCTACATGGGTTTTATGCCTATCTTCTATATAGGGTACATATGAAGCCTCCCTGAGGTTAAACTCCAAACATTGGTTAACATTGGTTCTCCCTCCTAGGTATGCACCCTCATGATGGGAAATCTTCCCTTTATGGGACACATCCACCTAGATCAACCTCTAGAGGGTGTTCTAATCCATCATCTATTACCCATTTAATCCATTATCTCCCTATGTTTTCCTTGGGCCTCCACTTCATAGTAATATCATGAAATTCAACCATATCCCCCTATTTTCATTCATCTCTCATCCTTATATGGAACAAGCTCACTATCCATCCATCTGGGCTACTAGCCTCAAGTATGCCCCAACATGTAAATTTGTTTCAAGCCATGAGTAATCCCCGATTCGATCATAAACTATGTGGAATTTTGTCTCTATCTTCTACAAATGGTACATTTGAAGATTCCATCTATTTCAATACCTTCGTCTATTCACATCTGTCTCTTCCCTCAAGTATCCATTTATCAAAAGAATCATTCCACAGCCCGATGGCTACACTACCTTAAAGTCTCCATCCATATGAATCATTCCCAGGGGACACCTTCTCTCGTGTCTCATTTCCCCATTATATACTACATAGACATTGATCCTTATCATCTACACAAGGTACAAAGGAAGCCTTCATAAGGTTCTATTCAATCACCACTCACACTCCACCCACCCCATCCCTTCCATTTACACTTCCCCCATATCCATCATAATTCTTACCTAATCCTCCACAACATTATAGGATCATTCCATACATCTAGGATGTCTCAGTGTTTAATCCCCATTCACCCCCATTTATACTACCAGTTATACTTGGGTAGCTAACCATGCTTATTCCCCACATAATCCATATTCATCAAACCAATAGATATCCTCTTTCAAAGGGAATATATCCATATGTATCCCAAAGAACCATCACCCTTTCAAACTACATCGGTTTTGATCCATATCATCTACACATGGAATATTTAAATCCTCACAAAGATCATATTCCATCCATTGGTACACCTTGGTGTCCCCCTCCTTGGGTTCCACCTCCCTAATCTACCCTCAGTGGTTTCCAGATCAACCTTCATGGTGTGAAACCTTATCTTTATGAGATGCACCACCCCATGTCCCCTATCATTGGGAATATGATCCATCCAATTAGTATAGTTTCTAGGTGTTCCCCCCTATTGAACCACCACTTAGATCATTCTCTATGGAACATTCCAATCAATCTCCTCATCCCTTCAAGACATTAAAATTACAGCCTACCCTTCATAAAATATGTTATGATTGAAGAAATATCAAAAGACATGCCACTAGAATGTGATACCTTGTGATAATAATAGGATTCCATGGGTTCTATGCCCTTAAGAATCCCCCGTATAAGGAAGAATACATGTGTTCCTATATTTTGATGTCCATACATGAAATTGATTCTCAATGTGACTAAACTCTTAAATGAATGTTGTTTCATTACCAAGACCCCATGAAATTTCTAATCATAAGAAGCATAATTAACCAGTGTCCATGAATAGATGTCACCTAGAAATATTTTCAAAAATCACTACTCAAAACTATGAAGGAGAACTATACTAAGAAAAAGATTCCAAGGAGGAATCCATGGATGGATGAACTAACATCCCATCATCTTATTTCGATCAAGGAGATGAAATCTCCAAGAAAGTGATGATTGTTACACACCTTTGGAATGAATTAATTCAAGTTGCAATTTTTCTATCAGTGAACATGGACAAATATGTTCCCAACACATGAGTGATGATTGCATAGAATACAAGACACACATTAGTGGAATGATTCAGAAACAAAAATGATGAAACTGACATGAAACTCTTATCCAAAATTGGTAAATTGTACCCTTTGAGTCATTAGTTAAAATTATTAGCATGTTACCTGATCCATATATCTGACACCAGGTCCCACTAAGAATACAATGGTCCTGGAGTGGAAGTCACCTGCAGTTAAGGAAGTAGAATGTTGAGTGTCCCATTTGTGGCATTATCATTATGGATATTTCCCTCCATCTATGGATGATTGGATTATGTTTGGGAATCAAACATCATTTTCATTATATTTATACTCAATGCTGAATCATCATACTTTGTAGGAACCATGTTGTAGAATACCAATCACCCAATCCCCACCAATGTAGGGGTAGGGGAAATGTCAATGCAACAATCCTTCATGACCACAACTCTGCCACGACATCCATGAATCCATAAAATATCAGGTTCTCATTCCCCATCAAACCCTTTGAGGTCAACCCGAGGAAGGTAATGAACACCCTCATATAAAAATATGTGAAATAGGGAGTCATTACCACAAGGGATAAATCGTTCCACAACCTAGATAATTATGTGCCTCATTGTCACTACATCCCCCATGTGCCACACAGGGATCCATAAGTCCCCACTACAACAATAACCTCATTCATGATTATATCCCTATAGTTATAATTTGGGTCACTCCCCTATGGAAGTAAGGTAGATGATGTCGGAGTTACCCTATAGACAATCAACAACTATGATCCAACAAGGAGTGATCCCACCAGGTCATGTCAATGCGCCATCAACAAGTTCTCCAAGCCAAAGAATAGGTAGACCATTCAACTATACTGATATCATTGGTTTAGTAGAACCAACACTATGGTCAGTCCCTTACTCAAGAGGATTCCCATAAGTGGGAATCAATATCAATAGCTACAGAGGCCCTTAAACCCTTTTTGTATTATTCTATGTCCATGTTACTGCAGAGCATGGAATCCTCTGCAACCCATTGGGATTATGCCCCTATCGACCACATGGGTTGGTTAGATTTACTATCTCAGTCATTATCATTACCATCATATATTTCCGGCTACAGTAAAATGATGATACTCATCACAATGTCCATCCCCATGTATTTTCTAGCTTGAGTGGAGGTGCTCCCCACTCCCATACCAAACATGGAATTCCTCCCCATGTTTCCAATGTCAACCATGGTGGATATCATCCCCACCACATCAATGTTCATCATAGAGGTACTCCTCGTGCTCCTGGATCAATATATGGTGGTATGTACCATGTCTCATACTAGTGATGTGAACTGAATCCTTTTATCATCTCCAGATCTGGCATAGGTCCTACCCACTCCATCAAACACCAAGGTCATCCCTACTCAAAAAAAATTGACATGGAGGTCATCCCCATGTCCCTGATGACTTCAATAAAAGTCCTCCCTCCCGTGTCAATATCCATCCACGTAAATAGCTAGCTATATGAAGTTCATCCTCACACTACCCACAACTCTAGCGGAGGTCCTCCCCACTCTAGCGATAGTCGATACATAGGTCCTCCCAAAGCCCAGAAAATCATGTCAAATGTCCTCTTTTACCTAGAGACAACTGGTATAGAGGCCCTCCCTGTATTACATTTGAAATATTCCTAGGTTCCCCTCACACCTAATCTCACTAAAATGGGGGTCCTCCCCCATTAAATCAACCAATATCATGAAGGTCCACCATGTGTCAAAAAGTTCAATGTCCTGCCAAACCATCTCAGGGAATTAGGGTTATCTATCTCCACTAATGGAATAACTCTAGGAAGTTCCAAGTTGTTGTGAATCTAGTTTTCTTATAATATTCTAATTCCGAATGGGTCACAATGATGTATCCCCCCCCCATGTCTTCTACATCAGAGTCTGGGCCAAGAGACAATAAGTGAAGTTTGTTATCCCAGAAGATGAGGTCAACCAGATCACTGAATACCATTGCAAATATCTGTATGTGGAGGATGATTTGGATCCCTTCCATAGTCTCATGTTGAAATCATGTCTTGAATTACCATATGAATTATCAACCTCTCTAGGGGATCACATCAATTATTTTTTGGATATGATAAACTGGAAGTACCCTGTGGACCAACAAATGTCTACAGTTTCCATTACACATGAGAATGTGGCCATTACCCTATGTTATAGGGATGTGATGATGTGGTTAGAACAACCTATGAGAGTTGAAAAAAGGCACATTAATTATTCAACTCATACAATAGTCTCTCAACCAACCATTCCACCACCACAACAGTCTGTATCTATGACATTATTGGCACTTTAACCTGCTCTGATCACAGATTCATCTAGCTAGGATTCTAGACTAGCTTTTGAGTAGAGAAGCTTGTTGGACACTCTCACCCCATGCCAGCAGTTTGAAATGTTATGGCCAAATGTATCTCCAAACAATGATATCCTAGATTCCCTAACTAAATAAAATATTCTATAATTTCACCAAACTATCTTGGATATGAATTTCAACCTTTATGATCTTCATTTTTTCATATCCAAATAGTCAATAAAACTTTGAAAATATCAGACAACAATGTCTCCTAGTTATGTTATAATAACCTCCATTGGAATGGTGTCCCATGTCACCATGTTACCACTTGACCCTTTAGTACTGATGAATCCAGATCTTCATGTTTCATTGAAAAATAGTTTTTGATGTATCCCCACATGTGTAGTTCCATGGATGGGGTAGTATGACACTCTAAAATTTATCCCCATCAATCGAAAACCTGATTTACATGAATATATCATGGGGAATCCAGGTGATGTCACAGAAAATATGTACTAGGTTTTATTTCCAATGGTTAGGGAGATAATAATAAAGGTTGATGAGGAGGATTAACTTACAAGGATGCATCTATATCTTCTTGATCATCCATGTACTATCAATCACCTTCAAATGTATAATATCTAACTAGTATACACTCTTCATAGTTTTCTATTAGTAAAAATATCGACCAAAGTAAGGGACTGATCAAGACATTGGATCTTCCCGATGTCACACATGTGTTAGAAGATGATCCCACAATTGATGCTTTGTTACAGAATATTTTCACATGAGCACAAAATTAATTATGATCATCATTTTGAGAAATGTAATGATTATAGTGAACCCCAAAAGGATCATGTTCATCCTCCTCTATCATAGTCAGGGCATTGTTTTATCATTATTCCCATTTTCCCCCACTTGAGCATGTTGATCTTGCATGACCAAATAGAGCAGAAGCTAATGACTATGGAAATTAAGAATTATATAAGTCATTAGATCTACCCGATTAATTTGGAAATTCCCATCAAGATATAGATAAATCCATACCTTTGGTAATTTCTTGGGTCTTTCACCACAAAAAGGTGTATATCCAATATCCATATAATCCCAATGGTGTAAGGAAAGAGACATCCCTATCTATCGTACAAAATAATGAATTGTCAAGCCACATCATCCTCTTCCCATGACGTTAAACTATAATCTATTCTTATACAATTCCCATGGGGTGTCAAGAATTAGTAATTATCTATTCCCACTTCTCTCCATGGGAGTGATAGAATTATAAACTCCTCACATGGAATGAAATCTTCTTATGGAAGCATCCATGCATAATCCCCACACCATATATCGTTGATACATCATTCATTATACGACTGTCTGGTCTATTGCATCCTCATTTTTATCATACTGATCATGAATCATGTGGGAATATAGGTATGAAGTAATCGTGAAACCTATCATCCTGGCATCCCACCAAGAGTAATCAATATTCCCCTTCTGTTTGAACTACATGGGGTTTGATCCTTTAATTCTATACAGGGTTAATTGGAAGCCACCATGAGGTTCAATCCCAACCACTAGTAAACTCAGGTTCTATGTCCAAGGGTTGAACCCTCATAATGTCACATCTTACCCTTATGAGACACATCCCCTTGGATCCACCTCTTCATGGTGTCTGGACCAATCCTCCATTACCTATTTCATTCTTTATCTAGCCTGATTTTACCATAGGCTCCCACATTCCAATAAGATCTTGACATTCAACCACATCCTCCATTTTCATCCAGGTCTCCTTCTTAGGTGGTTGTTCCCCACTCTCTATCCATCTCAGCTGCTAGCCAAACATAACCCCATCATGTCTATGGGTGGCTAGCCATGTGTAAACCCAGATTTTATCCCAAAGCATATGAACTTGGATTCCTATCTTCTACATAGGTACATAGGTTTCCTCCAAAGGGTTGAAGCCTGTATTATGTTCCCATCACAGTATTCCCTCGGGTCACCAAGTCTCTAAAGGATCATTCAGTTTTTTAGAGGTTAAAATTCCTTCTGTCCCCTATCTATATGCTCCATTCTCATAGGCCACCTTATTAGGTGTCTCCAATACCCATTTTTAACTACATAGACTTTTTTCTCTTCCATCTATATATGGTATATATGAATCATCCTCAAGGTTTAATCCCATAACCTCTCACACTCTATCCATTCAACCCATTCAGTTTCCACTTCCTTTATATCCATCCAAATTCATCCACAGCCACCAAATCTTGGTGGGATCAGGCCATCCATCTACTATGTATCATTGCATAACACCCATTCACCCCATACCTTCTCCCATTACCACTCAGGTAGCTATCCTTGAATAATCCCCACACAATCCATATTAATCCAACCAAGAGTGGTCCTTTTATGAAGGTAATACATCCATGTATAATTCATAGGAACCATCACCCTTTCAAACTATATCAGGTTTTATCCCAATCTTTTACACATTGTATTGCGGGAACCAAGACTGATGTGGGAAATGAAGTATAGTTTTTGTTTTTTCAATATTCATTTTAAAATTAGAATGATTTCTATAAAAGGGATCATACATTTCATGTAGGCAACAGTGATGAAGGTGGTGTCATTTTTTAGTATTTTCCAAATTTTTGGGCCTGAAAATCAGAAAATGGATAAATGTGTTTTTGTTAAAGTAAGGTGTTGACATATTGGAGTGGTGTGTGAAAAAAATATGAATGTGTGCTAAATTGTTTTGGTGAGAATTAGTGAATGAAATATAGAATTTTCATACAAAGGTGATTAAGGATTAGAATGCAGAAATCTGGAAAAGGAACGAGTTGTGTGAAAAATCTGGATATTTGTGTGAAAATGGTTCTTATGTGAAAATAATTGCATGCAGAATTAGATTTTTTTCACGAAATTGTGGGTTTTGTGCATGGGGGTCGGCAACACCTATAAATATGAGGTGAACCTCCTCATTCGGGATGACATAAGTCAAAGAAAATATTTGAGCTCTGATGTGCATAAAAATTTCGCGAAAAGGGAGTTTCCTGAAAATGTAAAAGTTGTGCATAAAAGATTATGTTTCCCGTAAAGGATGTAGTTGCAAGAAAAGTTTTTGCAAAAAAGAATTGCAGAGAGATAATCAGGTGAAAATGTTGTTCATTTATTATGAAAAGGCCAATTGAACCCTTCATTATATTTTTGTGAATGATAATGGTTTCAATTAATGTAAGTGGTTGTGTGAAAGTCATCTTACATAGTAAACCCCAAATCTTGCGTGATTGTTCAGGTATTTCATGAAAGTGTAGTGTTAGGCTTCTGATATTCATTGGAATGTCTAGTTTTTGTGTTCCAAGCTTTCAACTGTATCAATTCTGGAATTCGATGCAAGTAGTGTCTCATGGTGAACTGAGATAAACACTACAATGCAAATCTGTTTAAGAGACCCTCATGTTAATAAATATTGAAAGACATCTCCCATGGTAGTGAGAAAAGGGGAGTTGAAGGAAGTGTTCTGAGGTATATACTGAGATATCCCTAAATTATTGTTAAGGCAGTGTTCCTGGAACAGAGTGACTATATCTGAACTCTCGTACAATACAACAAGTGATGATTAGTGGATTTTGGTATGACTGAAACACTATCGGCATATGCTCCTTCGAATTGGCCCTTTATGGTGAACCATGTGATAGGGTTGTGTGGTCACTTTACATGAGATTATTTAATTTCCATTCATTTCCATCATATAGGTTTATCACTTTTCTACCAATGGGGGAACAAGATCAGATACTTTAAAATCAAAATCCGACACCCTGATTTACCCCTCCCCTCTCAATGAATCACGGGGTTCTATAGGTATGTTTGAATCCTCACAAGGGTAAAATCCTATATAATTTTAATAATTGCTTCCCCCCTTCTTTGTGTCTACCACCCTGGTCCACCCTCAGGGGTGTCGAGAAACGTATTCATGATGTAAAACCTTCCCATTATGAGATGCATTACCCCAGGTCTACTCTCATTGGGTGTTATGATCCATTTATCTGGTAAAAATTATATGTCATCCCTCATAAGGGCACACCTCTCAAATCCATCTCAATGGGATATTCTAATCAATATCTTCATCCTTGTAATACATAATATAATTTCCTATCCAATATAAAACATGGGATGCATGTGGAATAAATCAGAAGACATGTCTCTAGAATATTATACCTTTTGACCCTCATAGGATGCCTCAAGATTCGCACCCTTGAGAACTCATCTTATGAGGAATAATACATGTGTTCCAATATTCTAGAATCTAGAAATTAAACTATTGTGTAACATGACTACTACCCTAATTGAAGGTTGATGTCAGGCCAAGACCACTTAGAATGTCCAGACAAAAGCGGTGTAATTAACCGGCACCCATGAAGAGATGATAATGGGAATTAGTTTCATGATCTACGACTCAATTATATGAGGGAGACCAGGACCAGTAAATGAATTCCAAAGATGAATCCATGGGATGATTAACCAACATACCATCAATCCATTTTCATTTGGGAGCAGACATCGCCAAGAATGTGATGAATGTCACACACATTTAGAATGAGGGAATGAGGGGTACAATGCATAAAATAATGAACTATGACACACAAGCACCCAACACATGAGATAAGAGTGCACGAATGATAAGATTCACCCCATTTGAATGAATTAGAAACATCATGAAGCTAGAAAGATCAATTACCATGTGTTGTAATGAGACTACCACAATTACGACTGTTAGGATGGCACTAATGATCTTATGTATGGATATCGTGGCAAGGACCTCATCGTTGGCTAGTCTATCTTGTGAAACTAAAAAACCATACTTAGGATGGAGTAAAAGAACCTTACTATAAAGTTGGAAGTGGTTTGGATCATCTTACATTGGAATCAGATTGAAGGGTTCGAATGAATCTATACATATATCCCATACAACCACAAACATGACACTTTATCGAGTCACTATCACACTAATGATTAATATTTCCCTTCATCCGACAATAATGGAATATAATGGAGCTTCCAATATGGGTTCTTTTATGACCACTTCTCTAATGTGAATCTTCAAGGGAATGTTTCCTGGTACCATAAGAACTAGTTTCCAACCTTGACAATGATCCCTTATGTTGGGTACTATCACATTCCCTTATATGTATATATAGTTAGATGATCATTATTGATGGTCTTATATAAATTATGTGGGTGAAAGAAATTTCCCTGATTATATATGGAATAATAGAGCCCATCCACAAAGCATCTGTCATGAAAATGATCATCGCCAACTAGAAGTACTGAAAAGCACTCCAACTCAGTAAAGCACAGTAAATACTCGATGACAGACATGGAATGCAACTTTAGATGCATGAACTATATGTCTTGGAGATCCCCAAGTGTCTTAGGAAATAATTAATCATAGAAAGTTGTCTATTTTTTTCATTCCATGCCTATATGGAAACTTGCCTAGGTAATTACATCCCACCAGTGATTCCCTGAATAACACATCATGTAAGTAGCAAGAAATATCCTACACACTTTAGGTTTCTTAATATGAACAAGGATATATCGGGTGGACTATAGACAAGAATTAGTAGCCTATGGACCTCCATCCCTTTAGAAGATAGGAGGATGCTGCTTCTGGAACTCACATGTCAGATCTTCCATTGTAGGTTCTGGTTAGGGAGCACCTTGTATGGACCACACTAGACATAGGAAACTCTCAAAAAGAAAAGTTTTATTTCCTATATCAGATATAATTGTAGGTTCCTAATGTGTCACTACTGGAAGTAATATTGGGTACCCAAGTCCCACCATGTCAATGACATGGTAGTCACCACGCTCATGGAGCATGACACAAATATGTCATGGCATCATTGGTCTAAAAATTCCTATATCGCACCTTATAAATTTTTTTAGAAGTTAGATACACTATTGGTAGCATAATGTAAGAAAATGGCTCACTACCAAAGGTATAATACCCCAACTACCAGCTAAAAAGAACAAGTATTAGTAAGTGATCTACTATAAATTATTTTGGTTCTAGTAGATCAAATGTGTCAATAGCAAATTTCCTCTTTTTTAATGGAAATCATTTTATTTTATAAGTCAATATTTACATTTTTATTTTCATTTTCTTAATAATAATTATCAAAGTATGATTTAAAATCGATTTTCAGTTCTAGTGAATCAATTCCCAAACACATTATAACTATATTAAAAACCCATTAAATTATTTTTAACCCATTATAAATTCATTCTCAGAATGTAACTTGTTATATAAAATGGATTGACTTAGTAAACCACACATTTGTACCCATGAGGGACCATACACCTCAAAAATTAAATTTTTAAATCACTCTATCATAGCTAAAGAAAAGAACATGTATAAGATAAATTCCAAAACATCACTCAATAATCATAATAAAAATATGAAAATAAAAGTATTAGAATTAAACTATATAGAATTACATATGCATGTCATGTTAATTCTATATGCCTACAATGATTCATATAATAATGCCCATTTCCCTCTTATCATTTGGACAAGGATAAAGTAAATCCTCATTCAGAATAATAATAATAACCACAAAACAACATGTGTGACACAAAATATTGAAAAGATATCAAATGTAATAGAAAAAAGTAGAATAAGTATTATTAATCCAGAAACTCTGTAATTACCCTGAGCACAAGTTATCTATGAACAAGAATGGCCTACAAACAAGTTCAAAAGTATTCCAAATAACATTTCTTTTTTATATAAATAGTACTAAAATAAATGGACCACTTTGGTACCACATTGGGGCATCCCAAACCTAGGTTTCACTAAGGGAGGATATGATCCTGATTACCCATATGGTGTCTAGTTAATCTCTGTTATTTCCCGAGGCTGCCGACTACAAGTGAGGAAATATGGTTTGTACATGGATATAACGTGTCCTTGTTTTCAGATAGTAGCACAATAGATTAATGTAATAATAGGTAAATAGAGGAAGCAATGTAAATAGTTGGAAAAACAGAAGAAGAAATAATAATAAATAACAAGAATATTTGATAATGATATTCAAAATCTGATGCATTATATATTTCATGACTCTATATAATTTTAAATCCTATATACAAAGAAGAAGGAAATACATTTTATACTAAGATGAAAAGAGAAACCAAAAAATATCCAAGAATCTTGAGCTCTAACATGGTTATCTTCTACCAAGATTCATCTTATGCAAGAAAGAGATATCGATTTTCCAAAGAAGGACTCCTACCTTTATACAGACATTCATACATGTAATTCTTCCAAGTACCAATGGAGTCCTTGATAGGGTGTGAGATATGTCTCAGTGGTCCACTATCAATATTTTCTATAAGATCATGTATGTGTAAAATAATCTAAAATAGTGTCCATGCATTCAAATATTAATGTAAATAAATAATGTAATGTAAATACCTAAGTATCTGCTTCATCTGTAGATGTGGTATAAACCTGTTTCCATTTCATTTATTAATTATGTTCTGTTTTTAATAGTATGTCATGTGATGTGTAACTAGTAATAACATCCGCACATGATTATAATAATGATAAAGGGTCTAATATGTAACAAATAATCTCTAATTGTTATTACAATGAAGAAGATAAAATGAAATTACCATGGTATCGTTGACCTTAGGGGTTGATCCAACATTGTTTTAATCTATTTCCTATATATAGGGGTAAGAGTGTAATCCAAGTGGAATCTCCAAAGGAATTAAATAATATTTTAATTCTAATGGGTTCCAAGGAAATAATCCAAAGTAAAAGTGGATAAGTAGACACTTGGTCCAAGGGTGAATCCATGGTTCTTTATATCCATAGATGTCGTGATAGATCAATATTATGTATCTGTGGAATCTAGAATTAATTATCGACGGATCATACAGTGTCATACTAGGCTTGCAATGGTAGACATGGATAGAGTTCCATGGTTGGTATCAACCATGGAAACTAATACCTCTGAATCTAAATGGCTTCCATGAGTTCTCATGGAATTCCATTGAGAATCCAATGTGATCTCAAGTATAACCAATCCTATAAAGATTTCATGGTTCTATAGATAAAAAGAACCTTATATAGATTCAATAATTACATAATTACATGTAATAATTATCCCATTTAATTATCAATTTTGTTCAGGTAATTTCCTTTATTTAGCGTGACTAGTCTAAGGGTCAGGCTAACATTTATTAATTCATATAATTCATATTCAATTTATTAGGTAAAGTATACATCCTTTCATTAAACATGGAATGGTGTGCTATATACACGCAACATAGTATTTCATTTATATTCCACTAGGTTTATTTATATACATAATATTCTTTTCAATTCCAATTATGATTTATTAAACAAGATGAATAACATACCTTAGATGGTCCAAGTGAAAATAATGTGTGTTATATAAATTTACATTTTATTTGATTAATTAAAACATACCTACATAAACACCATGTCGAGGAACACCCAAATGATGGGGCAGATTGGCATAGCAAGCTGTGAGAATAATAATTATATAAGACACTTTACTTGGGGTTTGAACATTGAAGTTGTAACCTCTAATTATGGATACCATACTTAACCAGTGTCTTAGAAAATGGTTCTAATGAATATAATCAAGGAAGATAAAATAGGAAGGCCACACCCAATGAAATCAGTGCACACACACTACAATATATAAAATAGTTAAACATAAGGGATCAGTTGTAGACTATACACCAAAGGATTTTTTTTCATATAATCATGTTGTATTAGTATTTAGTTTGGCGTGTATTAGAGTAGAACTAAGGAATGGTTCAATTCCATGAAAATGGAGAATATGACCCTATAAATAGATAACTTAATTGAGGAGAAGAGAAACAAGGAGAGAATATAAAGAAATGGAGATCATACATGTGGTAATGAAATGAAACTTATAGAGGAAGAAATGTATATTGTAATTGAGCTCGGGATCAATATATAGTAAGGAGGGTAAATGGGAACTCCAATGTTATATGAATAATTTTTTATTTGTTGGAATAATATAGGAGGGAAGAGGGAGAAATAAACATTTCATTAATGGAATTCTGAAAAACGTTTCAAGATACAGGGTTGGTACAGTTTGGTTACACCTATGGCCAAACCATGTTACACCATGTACATTCTTTTATACTAGGGTAACTCACATAGTTATTCTATATTGTTAGATAACCCATGTGCCAACCCTAGAAAATTCTATGCTGAAAAATCTATAGTTTTTGATTGGGAATGTGGCCCCTGTCACATGGTAAGGGAAAATCATGCACCCTACTTCACCTTAGTGTCCAGCCCTATAAGGATAGTTGATACTATACCAGAAGGGCCTCATGATGTCTAGTAACTTTGAGGCTAAGTTATTTTATCCACTAGTCAGGATTCCAAGCCCCCAAGAGGCCTTGGACACCCCCCCTCAAACCATCCATACCTCCTAGGTAATCCATATTAGGTCAAATATTAAGAATAATACCAAATATTAAAGGATCCATACAAAATATAAAAAACATGGTTACAACACATTATCCATTACATCATCATAAAAAGACTGATTCATCAAGAATGCCTATGAATAAATTTCAAATCTATGTTCTATCTTGAACCATAATGTTTTCATCTTCTCTTTAGATATAATATCATTTCTGAACTATACATGCTTAACAAAATTATTCCCATATTCTATCATGGTCATTTCATCCTATAGTGGTATGAATAAATCAATTTCCATGGAAAACAATATTAAATCAATATAAAAATGTTCAATGAAAATGAATCTAAAAAATTTCCTAGGTAACACCTATTTATTATTTTTCATCACAATCGGGTCCCACTATCTTCTATAATGTCCCTCTATCTTGAAGGTGGCACATTTCGACTATATTTGATCAGATTTTTCTAAGAACTCAAAATGAATTAAAATATTAATGAACAAATCCTCAACTTCTTGGGGATCATTATAGCCTTGGAATTATACAATTTTATTGTGATATAACTCCAGAGGCAAAATCCTAAAGTTATCCCTCTGAGGTTCCATGGATAGAGACAGAATATAAAAAGGGGTAGGTTCCTAAGAAAATGTTTGTATAACAAACATGACGACTTCAACTAGATTTTTGTCTATGAGAAGATTTATTCACTGAGTTTTTTCAGTAACTTCCTCCTATATTTGATTCACATGTCTTCTTGGAGGCATTATGATACACAAAATCAATAGAAAACATTAAATATATCTGAACGGTTACCCATAAAAACTATCAAATACAAGTAAAAGGATAAAATTAATCCCATTATATAAAAAACATTATTTTGATTCCAATTTATCTAAATCAAAAGTGGGGAAAATACTTGAACAAGTCCTCAAAAATCCATTCCCAGACAAGCACTAGTGACTTAAATATCATTATTTTGAGAGATGTTTAGGCACTTAGTTATGACTACATCCATAGTCTCGAAATGATTTCCCAATAATATACTGACATCATGGAAATATGATTAACCAGATCCATTGATACTACTTTTTCCTAAACCGAATAAGATAACCTCGTACCCTAATACTCGAGCCGATCCCGACATACCCTGACGAGAATTTCTTATCCACATGGGTTGGACACAAGCACCTAAAATCATAAAATATATAACATGGAATAGTATTTCCATATAAATAGAAGATAAAATAGCAACAAGTCATAATTATAAAAGAAAAATCTAGAGGGAGAACTATACAAGATGTCAAACATGTGTCAACAACCCATAGTACATCATCAATGTACTGGAAAATAAGAAAATCATACCATGTCCCGATGGAAACAACATCTAAAATCCCAATGAACAACACTAAATACCACCACCATGTGGGGATTTCCACTTTATCAAACATTACAGGAGGAAATCTACAGATTCCCAAATCTTTAGGTAGGGTGTGAGAAAAAATCTCTGTAGGGTCTACCAATAATTCCATAATAAGATTTCACATTAATTAACCAAATAATGTTTTCAATTTTAAATAAATTGGAATGGAATTAAAAAATCATATTTCAATGAAATAATTCCTTAAATTTGAATTTATGTAAATATTTCAAACAATATCTTAATAAACATTTTCTATAAAACAATTTATTTAATTTCATAAGGAATATCTAAAATAGTTTACAAACAGTGGCATATATTTCAAAATAATAACAAAGGAGCAACATGTTAATCGTCCAAGAATTAGGATAGTTCTAGGTTATAGTATCCACACACACTAGAATAGGTGATCATCAATGTATGTGTACACATGTCCCTTAGACAAAGGTCAAATAGGACAAATCACCATCACATTAGGGATGTTACCAACTACATATCATTTAGTTGAGATTTAAAGTTTCATTAAAGTGTTGTCACAAATAAATCAGATACAACCTGTTATTTCTATGGATCTAACAATAGTCAATAATGATAAATTTTTTTTTTCAGAACTATTCAAAATTAATTAACTATTTTTCCACTTCAATATGCCAATTTCCATTGACTAAAAAAATAAGTTTTTATTCAATTCAATTTTTTTTCTAGGTCAAAACTAATGGGTTACAATAAAAATGAATTATGGAAGCTTTCTCAAATATAAATTGGAAAGTAATTTCACAAATAAATTTCACAATTTATATTCCACAATTGAATATTACAATTTTCCATCAAATTCAAAAAATACACCATATTTCACTTCAATTTTTGGTTTTCCCTATATTTAATGCCATTGAAAAAACATATCTCAATTCAATTAAAGTTGGGTTTTTAATAATCCCAATGAAATCAATTAAATTCAAATCATGTAATTTAATGTTAAATAAAATGGAAAATCTAATACAGAACCACCTACATTGGGATCATGGTATCACGGTATCATGAATCACAATGTCCATAATGGGAAACTCAAAAAAAGAACGCTGGGAATGTTGATATGAGAATAAAACCAAGATTAAATATATAAAAAAATAGGGATTAGATATTACAATAAGATAGAGTTCTAAAAACCCTATAGTGAAATTAAGGGAGGTGGGAGAGATGAAATGAGGATGAACTCATGCCAGGAAGAGATAGAACGATGTTTTCCATTATTTGATCCACTTCATAAGGGGGTTGGATGATAAAAAATGGGTCCTTGAGGGTTCTAATGTCATTGTTTTATTTCTTATCCTGAGTTAGGGTACAGTGGTGTAAGAAATTTGGGTTTAATAATTTTTTTAGTAATTTTTTTCATAATTAAATCTCTTGTACATGGTTAGGTGGGTAGGGCTACACAGTTTTTCAAACCATGCACCCTAACCATGATCCCCTACTAGTGGGGATTCACATTTTCTCAATGGTGGGATCAAAGTTTAATAATCCATTCTCCAACCATTAGAGCCCCCACATCCTAGGTTGTCATAATTTTCACTATCAGGGCACACAATTTAGGCAAACCATGCACCAATCGTGAATAAACAAAAATTCCCACAAAAGATTAAATATATTACTTCTATGACAACTAAATGAGACCATACATAATAATAATCAGAATTAGGGGTTAGGAGTACCTAAAAATAGTAACCATAAGTTATAATTGATGTAAAAAATTCCTAAAAAATAGTCAATTATCCATACAAGTAAAAATAGTGAGTTCATAAGAACTATAAATATAATGCACATCTTCTAAATTAGAATGATATAAAATTAATATATGATTGAAATTACTTTAATATACATAAATTAAAAAATAATTAATCATTCATTTATAAAATAGAGTTGTAAATGAGTCAAATGATATGTTAAATACATATAGTGTGATACCCTCTAGGTCGCATGTTTTAGGAAATGAGTATAACCAACATACCAAGGTTGGTATTTACAAAAAAAATCATGGACACATTGAGAGACACATGATTCAAAATGAAAATATTCTTCATATCAATACACATAAAAACTGTTTTTAACTTTTTATCTCATCATGTAAGATGCATAAAGATGACATAAACTCCTAATTATTGATTAATCATTCATTGAATTTCTCGGATAAAAACTCTTATAATCACTAGGGGAATGTATTTTGTTTTTGAAATTCTTCATAAAAAAAATTACCACATATATATTCTTCTAAAACATAGGTGGGAAAAATTCTAACTTAATTATTAAATTTATACAATATCACTAACAACACACCAAATAAACTATACTTCACCATTCCAATAATTTTAAAAGAATTCATGATGCATCATAGAATTAAATTCCAAATATATATTTTACAATAAGCTCATGTACAATGACAGAAACACACAATCACAGATAGAAAATACATATGACTCACATTGTATATGGAATTCAAATCTCCTCACACTTAGATATCACCATGATGAATTTTTGAGGTTTTTAATCCTTTTGATTCCTCAATACGAAATATTCAAACATCATATGTACCCCATCAAGATAATTTGTTAAGCCTATAATTCACTGTTCTGGAGTATTATCATTGAATCTATAGAATATTATTATAGAGGGAATCAAATACTACCTATTTATCTTATAATTATAGTAAGTTAAATATTATATATTTAAATGATAACAATATTTAATGCTTGATAATTATTAAATAAGTTTATACCAAACACTATATATGTTTTGAAATTATAATGTACATAATAATGTTTCTCTCATAAGAACTATCTGCAGCACCTTTCTTCTTTCAGTAATTGTAATTTTCTATAAAATTACATGAATTTTCCCCTAATATGTCTATAATATATATATATATATATTGTCCTTTTACATTGTATTCCTAAAATTATTCTATATAGTAAACCTTTTTAAAAAAAAACATGACTTCCCCAAGTATATCAGTACTCCAACACTACCCTAATTTTAATTTTATATGTTAATTGAATTTAATGTTTATTTATGTTGTTATAATTATGATAATAATGATAATCGTTTACTATTAATGTTCTTTATATATTTTAAACCTTAAGAAGATACTTCTTATCTCTCAATATAAAAAACTATACACTAGAAATTATAGAATTGTTCATTATATTTTAATCATTTAAATTTATTAATTAAAATACTAAGAAATATGTTTATCCTCAATAATCTATTACATTAATTAATATAGTTGTGATTTCAAGAAAAACACACATTTTTATGTCACTTTAATTATCTTTAATAGATACCCGTTCAATTCGAAAAAACTATTTCAATTATAATTATACCATAAATAGAGCATTTTCTTAGTGTATCTCCTAAAATACCATGATATCTTAGATATAACAGTTAATATTTTTTCATAAATATATATTTCGATTATCTATGACTACATATTTCAAAATTTAATATCATATTCTGATATTTATTCGGTATTAATGAAAAATCTTCTATATATTTGTTATCTTCATTCTTAATGAGTTTTGTAATATAAATTAATATTTATATAGCTAGAATATGAAAATATATTTATTTAATGATTATAAATTCTATGATTAATGAAAATAAAAACATTATATTTTTTTCATGAATTTTATCATAAAATGAAATCCAATTATTTTTCTCTAAAAGTGAACATATAAATATTCATCCAATAGTAAAATAATATTCTCCCATATATTACCCTATGATAAAATTATCTATACTTAGTATGTTTCTTTATATTTATACATGAAATATACATTATATATATATATATATATATTCATGGTTATCTTTATAAATCATTTAAAATAATTTTTTTTTAATTTTTGGATATGTATAGTTAATATCTTTTTTACAGGGAAGATCCCACGAATCTAATCCATTCTAATGTAATGAATTATTTTATTTAATATTTAATAAATAATTTATTATTGTCATATTATAATGTAAACCATAATTAAAATATCTTACTTCATGAATTATTTCTTCTATTTTTTCATATTTATTCTAGGTTTGAAAATTTTTATATTGTCTTGATTAATATTACCCTGACCAACACTTTTCTTTTCTGAATATATCCTCTTAAGAAATAAAAATATTCATCATTAAATTATTATATCATACTAATATAATTTAATTACCTATAAAGATACTTAATCCTATTTGGTTTGAAAGATAGATATGATTTTTTCACTCCAACCACTAATATTTATTCTAATGTAATTTGTTATTATGAATCACGAACATCTAGTTTTTAAAAAAATATCATACTTACTATTATCAATGTGACTATTCCATTCATAATTATATTGTATATATTATATTCTCTTATATAATAATATAAATAATCGCCTTATATATATTTATTAATAATATCAACATTATTATTATTTATAGTGATTTAATTATCCAATATTTATTGAAATAAATTTTTTAGTCTAAGGTTTTTTAGTATCAATTATTCTTCAGAAAATGAATCAATAAAATTCCTTAGTTAATTACTTCTATTATTCCATATTGATTTGAATTTTGTTTAATTACTAATCTCAACCCCTTCATGTTTAATAAAAAACCATTTATTTTTAACAAAATTTAAAAACCCTTATAGATGGGGACATATTCACATTCTCATTTGAAACTATCTTTCCATTAAAATCATATAGAGAACTATCATTAGACTCATATTATTTATATATATTAAATTAATTGTTTTCTTATTCATAAATTTATTTTTCTTTTTCTCCTATTCAGGATTAATCACAAATCATCATTTATCATCAGCTCCTATAATTTAATCTCCTAGAAATATTTCATTCAACTTTATCAAAATATCAATTTTTATGTAAAATTTCATCACTTATAAAATTTATCTTCCATGTTTAAACAAAATAATTTTATTTTTTGTATCCTATCACATTTCTTTACAGTATTATATATCAATATTTTGATAAAAAAATATTAAATTATTTTATTTACAAAAAATAGTATATAATAAATCGATGTATTCCATTATCCACGTCAAAAAAATAAGAGAGTAGAGTTTTAACTTTCTTTATCATGGTCACAAACTTAATAAATAGAAAAAATATCTATTTTAATGATATAACTTAATAACTCTCTAGAGTAAATATTTAAAACATTTACAAGCGCAATAATGTATCCAATATGAATTTTTTTGACTATGGATATCATAAGGTTCCATGAGAGTGATAAATTAGGGTGTCACCTATTTCTTCCAATATATGTTTTTATATATCTTTTAATTACATATTTAATTGAGATATAGAATTATATACTAGTTGGGTGAATATTGACTAATGTTTATTAAACAATTTGATCATGTTCATTACAACTAACTCTTGGGTACTAAAATATAATTAATGTATGAAAGGTTTTCTTAATTCCTTAAATTTGAGATGCATCCCTCAACATATAACATATAAAAACTTCTAGAAAAACCCTCTTTGTTACTCTCAATGAACCAGGTTTAAGAGGATACAAAATCCCACAATCACAAAAAAAAATTATATTGATTTATGATGTCATAAAATTAATACATACATCAAACCCTATTTTTGTGGTTTACTCACACTATATATAATGTCAATATTATCTTTTAAATAGAATAAAAATATTGAGAATATAATATATTTTACCATTATATCACATTTAATAGTTTCATCTTCTTCGATATATATTGTGTTCTTATGAATGAAAAGTAGAAACATATCAATTATATTAATGTACTTAATCATTAAATAGTAATATAAATTCTTCCCCACAAATTCCTTGAGAACAATATATAATTATAAAAATATTCCACATTTCTATATTTGTAAACAAATATATTTAATATAATCATGTTTATTCATTATAATGGTATCTTAATCATAAATGGAGTCACTTAGCCTTGATATTCTTGTGTATTACTTAATCATAATTAAATTAGTCCACGAGTTTTCTTTTTTATTATCATTATCCTTAATAAAATCCAAGTGTACTTAATCGTACAAAATATTTCCATATCCCTCAAAAATGTATCAAGGATTTTCACACTTTTAATCATTGGAACCATACATGCTTTTCAATTTCTGACTCCTCATGTATGTATACCACATATGTATAAAGTATAACTAAAATTCAAATTTAATGATATAATTCTCATACTTTGACACTAAACCAAAGTAATTTTTACATTTTATTATGTGTTCACATGGGTCCCACATTCATCATATTCATTATCAATGATTAGGGTCATCTCCACTATGAAATAAATGCATGTGGTAAAAATGGTTCTAGTATTACCCTTGATCACCCCATGAAACCATTATCACTACTATCAAAAATAAAAAATTAAATTGAAAACTTTTCCAAATGATCAGAATCAACCATAACACTATGGATCAATATGATATGCAAAACAACATTATATTTAATAAAAAATTACATGTGGGTATATTTAGTATTCTTTATTCTCACTCGTATCGATATTCCCATGTCTTAAATGATAATATCATGAATATATTATTCAAATAAAATGGTTCATTATAAATATAACATGATATCACCATGTCACCATCGATGAAAAATTTGTGGTTTATGGCACCTAAATTCATTCCCGCTATATTCAAAGATTCTTTAGCATACCGTCTCATAACATACAAAATTGAGTAAAACCTTTATTATTTTATTTTATTTAATATAAGAGGATATTTTTTAAGTTAATTTATATAATGGATATTTCTAATTTAAAAATTTAAAACATTATTGGATTACTACTACATAAATATATTGGATTCTAATTCATGGTTGATTAAAAAATAATGAGATATGAATATTTTATAATTTTTTAACTAATAATATTTTCATAGAAATTTAATCAAGTTAAAATTCTATAATTATAGAATTTAGAGACATGTTAATGATTTTATTATTATGTTATAACATGAAAATTATAATTGATGTAATGGAGTTACGATGTGATTAAATGGATAATGTGATGACATGAATATAATTTTATCCCATTTTTCAAGGACAATTAATTATTGTAAGAGATTCAATGGTTTAGTAAGTAGATGGCCCGAATTACACTCTTCTCTTACTTGTTTTCACCATCGATTTTATATTAAATGTATTTGTTTTTGTGAATGGTGACTGAATGTAAAAGATCAATTGTACTACAAATTATATGAAATGTATTATTCTATATAATAGTTATAAATTATGAAAATTATTCAATTATGTTACATTGATTTATAAAACTTAATTTTGATATTATCTTATTCATGTTCTTAAATTAAAATTTTTTATTGTGTACATTCCATTCGTGAAATGCGACATGAAGGTCATGCGAAACAATAGTGTATGTCCTTAAATATTTATTATTTTAATCTATAATTGAATCAGTTACATTGGTATCATATAAAGTCTAAAAAGGGTCATGTTACACAATTGATGTGATGTACTCTAAGGTAGAAAGTTACAATGGGGTCGGATCATTTTGCAATGATCCATGCCATATTAGTAGAGGTTCCAGTCAAAATATACAGGAAACATAAAAAAAATCTAAAACTAGAAAGTTATGTTATCTTGTATTATAAATTATTGTTTATTTAGTGTTTTCATGGTATTAATCTATTGATAATTCTCTAATGGTAATTGGTTTTTAAAATTTTATAATTTATAATAATTAACCTCAATAGTGTGTTGATTATATTCCTTCTACAGTCGATTACAATTCATAATTATGTGATAATTATGTTGTTTAATTAATCTATATTTTTATATATTTTATCAAATGATCTTGTGAAATTGGTTTATTCAAATTATTGAATTCTATGATTTTTAAAAATTGTAAAATGTAGATTTCCCTGGAAAATATTGATCATGGGATTTTGAAATCCTATAATTATAGATACAAATATTTATTAGTTTTTAAAAAACATTTGGGTTTTGTTTATATGTGAATTTTTGGTTTTAAATTATATTTTTATTTATATTTATGATATGATTATGTTAATAAGAAAAATAATTATATGAAAATAATGAATCCAATTGAAATATATGAATCATCATTATGAGTAATTAATAAGAAGTGTCATAAAATTGAATGAAGAGTATAGTAACAATTAGTAGTATCAGGATTGATAGGGAAGAGAAGTAAAATTATCCAGGCATTTCAAACATAAATATTACATCAATTTATATTAATATTCAATATATTACACAATAATACATGTCATAAAACAATAATGTATTATTATCCTTAGAGATTAAATACATATTCAACTTATTCCAACAAATATCTTAAAAATATTTTAATATTATCTTATCACATAGAAACTTTTTTGGACATAACCTATTTCAATTCATTATTCGTAATGAGATGAAATATAATAATAAGAGAGGGTGATCTCAATTTCCTAGTATGGGAAACCATAAAATATATTAATCAATGATCACAATAGAGCCAAAAATAAGAATAAATGGATGAATACACGATCACAACATAAAAAAGTCATAGATAAACTGTTAAAAAATATATAATATTTAGTTATATAATATTGTTTTTCATAAAAAAGCCATTAGTTAAAAGGGTATGCAATTAGTAATAACAAATCATGAACCATGAGAACTTATATTAAGAATAATAAATATGTTTTTATAATATACATAAGTATATGAAATATGTTCCATAACTATGTATTAATTTCATGAATATCTTTGTATGTATAAACTCAAAGATGAATAGGTTAAAAATCTGTTACTATAATTTTTTTAGTCATGTATCAATGTCTATACAGTCATCATGGAAATCGTCCCTTACTTACTTGGGATCTCTAACCTTTAAAGATCATACTATCTCATGATATATTATTATTTATATAGTGAAATGGATGAATATATAATTCTTTCCCCACATGTCACAAAATGTAATCCATTAACACGTATTCCATATTATCATAAAAACATTTAACATATCATTACGTAGGGAAAAAACTCAATTTTATTATGATTTTATGAAAACATAATCACCCCCTTTGAAAGAAATGGGTCTTAGGGAGTATTCCATAAAACATCATTATCATAGTATATTTGGAAACTATAATTGTATGGTTTCGTTAATTTATATCATTAGTGAATTATAACAATCCTTAATTTATGTTCACATAGATGATAAATATATTTTGTAGAATTATATAAAATATACTTTTTAAGAAAATAGAAAACATATCTTTTATTTAATAACATTTAAAATCCAAAATTCCTATGGAAATTTAAATTTAAATTTCTAGGTAAAACCATTGAATCTTATAATTAATTATTTAGGATGAAGGAGGTACATGATATGAATAAAATATAAACATTTTATATATATTAAAAGAAAACATTTTTTCAAACTATTGTGATATGTAAAAAGTGATTCATATGAATAACCATTCAAAAGATTATTTTTAATAAATATTAAATAAATTCAATGTTTCAAAAAAAATAACTTTCTCAGTAACTTTTTATATCTGAAATAAAATATTTTGAAGAACATGGATATTCAGGAGAATCTTTTCCCAACCCAAAAAGAAGAAATATGTTAGACATTTGTTAAAAATGATTTCATGAAAATTTTAATAATTAAAAGAAGAATGGTAAATAAAACCCCCATAAAATAATAATGGATATGAAAATATCATTAGTTTAAAATATTTTTATTATATAATTTATCTTAATGATAATTTAATTTAGATAATACTGAAAAAATTAGATTACAACATAAACCCTTCTTTTTTGGTAATCAATAATTCAATACCTCATGAATTAAAGAGCCATAAATGGATCCTTGAATGCCTAAAATTAAAATTTAAATAATCATAGACTAAATCCATTTGAATTATATAATCCACTAAGAAATAATATTTGAATACATAATATACCATATAGAAATAAAAGTGATATGATAAAACCCTTACTTGATATCATTTCTTTCATCATATAAATTCAAACCTCCAATCAAATATATATAAATTTACTAGAAATATATTACATAATCCTATTATTATATATATATATTACGATATTTCATTCCTATATAATTTTCAATTTCCCATTTATTAATAATTCTTTATTAAAATCATTATTTTAGTGACGACCAGTATATTTTCAAGACATGTTTCTATCCAATGGATCTGGTCTTCTCACCTTGCTCAGGATTTAATAATCTAATAAATATAAAAATGTTCATTAACATAATATTTAGTAATTATATACACTTTTATAAACATTCATATAGGGTGGTGATAAAAATTAAATTAAATCACATTGAGAATATAATAGTCCATACATACACATGAGTAATTTTTTCATTTTTCAATTTTTGAGAAAATTGAATGTTAAATAACAATTATACATTATAGAATCATTAATATATCTAAAATATAATATTTTTCATTTAATCCATCTATATAATCGTCCATGTGGGATGATAATGAAAATCAAAACACATCTCTTTGACAAGATAGTAGACCCCATATATGCACGATCGATGTTTTAATTTACTATAGGATGGAAAATGATATGAAATATGGTTGTAGTAAAAAAATTATAATGTTCTTATATATTCAGTATAATGATTTTATTATACCAACATGCGTATATATTTTTTATTTAGATAGAAGAAAAAATAATCATCAAAGAACCAGATTAGGGGTTATACCTCTTATTAGGGAAACCAAAATTGCATATCTTCTTAACCACATATAGATTAGTATTTTGAGAAAAAAATACAACTAGATCATGTATGGGGACGTTTATAAGTGATTTATATTATGTTTTGTTGATCTATGTGGATCAAGAAGGTATAAAAAGAAGATGAGAACAGGTTTCCTTATATATGTGTGGGGTGTTGCAAACTTGTAATTATTCTAAATATCAATATAATATATTGACAGTTCCTAGGACAAGTAACTCAAAATTAGAAAAATTTCAATCATGTGACTATATAGGTTTTAAATACATTCAAAAAATTATAATTAAAAAGAAATTACATTATTTTAACTCTTATCTCCTTATTTTTTACCCTTTAATAAGCATTTTAACATTTTCAATAATAATGAATTTTCACCTACGGTACTCCTCCGTATGAACAAATATAAAATTAAACTATTTAAATTATCTTGAAATGTGTATTTTGGAATCATAAATAATGATATCTTATTAAATTCCAATATTTGGTAGAAATAATTTTAATTATAAGTCCATAAAATTCAATGAAATCAATTTTAAGAAGAATAAAATTTTCAAAAAATCAAATCTAAAAACTCAAATTCCTTGGATAATAATATTTATTAGATGTATGTAAATTTATTTATATTAGTATATAATCCAGTAAATAAAATCATTCAGTAATAGTGAGTGGTTTAATTTTTTAAAAATAAAATACATTTTCAACTTAAAATCACATTTTCGAAAAATTTATTTTTACCTCAAAATGATTTTACCATTATTTATATTAAAATTATAAAAAATGTTTGAATTGTTATTAATTTATTAAAAATAAATTTCTCAATATAATCTTACATTACAAATAATGATATATAATTTATTAAAAAATATAATAACATTAAAAATAGATACTTTAATATTAAATGATTTTATTCATAACATTTTAAATTGGGTATTCATTTTCCACGACGTTGTTCAATATATTTTTATTATTGAAAAATATTTCCCATATACTTCATAATTTAGTTATAAAAATTCATAACTAAAAATTCAATTTCTAGGATTTATATAAGATTATATTTAAATCGTGGTTTATTTAAGATTACTACTGAATGTAATGCATGTTATCAAACACATTAAAAAGAAATAAAATATATTTCAACGTATTTGGGTGTTACATTCTAACCCAAATGTATTAATCTCACCCTAAAATATGGTATCCCTATAAAAACCATCATGGATAATTTTACTTCATCACATCCTCTAGTTTCAAAATAGGTTCCTCATTTTTTTTGTTTCTCCACAAAACTTTTACCAAGTGAGTGATAATGTATCACAGTACATTTTCTCATAAATATATAATAACAAATGATTGTTCTTCATAAAAAATTAAAATTCTATAGAGGTACATAAATTTTTTTCATAACATGTGATGGATCAGTTCAAAACGATACATGTAATGCATCATGAATTTGAGGATGTTTTTATGGAACTCTCAAGTGATAAAAAACTATCCTCATATAATCAATAATTTCAAAGTAACATATATCTCTTGGAAAAGGGGTAACCATTACAATATCCCTGCTGATGTGTTTCTATTTCTATTATAATATGGGTAACCATTGAAATATCCATGTAGAATTATGATATTTGGCCATAATTTTATAATATACTAGGAATAAAGATAAATAATATTCAACATACCTTTTCACTTTGTCTTATCATTATTTTTCTTTTAGATCATTATAAATTTTCATACATCTGAGATAGATATAGTATATTGAATTATGAGTTTCACAAAAAAACATCATTTTCCATGTATAGTATTTATGAGACACATTTTTGGTTCTTAAACCTTATAATTACAATAGAATCATATTTTAACAAAAGAAAATTTCACAATTTATTATGTGGTTCTCCATAATCCTTTCTCACCACATTAATCCTCAAATCGATCGATAATTAGACATTAATTTATGGAATATATTATATATTAATTTTACCTATGATTTAAACATAAATATTTTCAAAATCCATATGTATTATTTCTACTTAAATCCTCATCACGGAAAACTAACAGGGCTCTTATGATTCAATGTAATAATCACCTTATTCACCTTTCAAGGGTGGTAGTGTATTGAGTAGTAATAATATTTAATCAATTATTAACATCTCCTTGGTTACAATTCAAATATTTATATGTTAATATATAAGTCATAATATTATGATCAATTTATATTTCACACCATTAACTATCTAGATAATGACTATATTTTAAATGAAAACATTACCACCATTAGAACTTAATCACAATTCAGGTAATTTTACTCAGAAAACATTATTTTTATGAGGCATATGCTACTACCATTTCATTCTACAAAAGGAATCATCATAATCTCGTCATTTATGAATCAATATAGATAAAAAACCATACATTATTGAACTGTAGTGTGAGTATAGGTGAACCCAATAGTGTTATTTTAATCTCATTGAAATTTTATTCACATCCATCTATCAAAAGAAATTCGGATCAATTGTATGTCAACTATGTTGTTATATTAGATAGCTGTGATAAATTTATCTCAAATAATTGGTAGTATCCAATGAACATTATAAAACTATGGATCATGGTCACCATGGTTGGTCTGGAATATTTCTCTATAAGTTATGTCTTTTAAATTTCCATTTATATAACCGCATATGAGATAATATGATCTAGGAATTAAATATCATATAAATATAAATCACATTTACTAAATATGGAAAATAGTTTCTCTATTCACAAGGTCATTATTACCATGACTAGATGATCTTAATTATCTTACACAGTCCTTGAATATATAAGAATATTATTTGAAAAGACTGCCAAAAAATGGTCACAGTAATCAATAAAGATTCTGTTCATTAGATCCTTGATGATAGATGTGTAATTAGTAGGATCAAATGTAATTAATATAATTTCATAATTGTCATACCTCATATAGATGGTTGTATTGTGTTTTTTTCTTAACCATCAATAAAATATATCTTGGTGGAAGTTCAATCACGAAAACATGTTGATCTCCTTATAATTGATAAAAGAAGTTATCAATACGTGGTACATGATATTATTCTTGATATTTATCTTGTTATATTATGTATAATTATTGAAAAGACACATTGAGTCATATTTTTCCTTAAAAAAGAGCATGTTGACTAAAATCTATTTCAAACGGGTATATGAATTCCTTATTCTAATTTATGGGAGTTCTCTCATAAATTCATGTTACTCAATCTATAAAATATCATGTGTAAACTTTGAAATAGGATAATCACCTTGTATGAAATATATTGATAACTCAAATTCATGATTTTATGAAAGACTACAGATGAATCTAGAAATTATATAAGAATATTTCTAAGAAAGAGAAATATCATTAGTGTTGATTTTATCATCAATAATTCGAGATGAATATCCACAATTAATAGGAATTAACAACCATAAAATGGATTTAATTTTCATGGGATGTTCATACTCATTCTCCCAATAATATATAATCAGTCTGATTTAGAATATAAAATGTGACTTCTTCTCCAAGAATATTAATGTATATATTTATAAATAAATCTTATATATTCATAAAATATCATCAAATTCAACTAGAGGTACAATAAAAAAATTGTAGAAATCACATTCCCATAACATTCTATTGTAGATGATAAATATATTTGAGAAGTGATCATCATACCATTATAAGTTTTTACAATTAACTGAACATATAATTTTTTTGGATAAGAATTATAATTTTTAGATAAATTTTAAGATATAATGTATTTAATATGACTAAAGTGTAATAATATAATTTAGTATTTGAGTGTCTTCTCACCAAATCAACTTCACAATTCTGTATAAAATCACTTACTAAAACCAAAATGTTTGTCATGTGAATCCATCCTCATTAGTCAAAGTTGTTAATCAAATAATCATAAAAATATTTACAAACACATCATAACTTAATAATCCTTCTAATCATCCTAGTAATCTTTATGTTCATCTTATCACACATTTTATTCATCATAGGTTTTTCAGGATTCTATCCACATTATCGACATAAGTTAATATCTAAAATAAACAAACCCAACACTGATATAGACTAAGGAGACCAAAAAAAATTTTAGAAATATTTAATAACATTATATTAATATTTTATATAATAATAATAATAACTACAAAACCATAATGAATTAATATCATTCGAATCTTGATATATAATCAACATATTTCGAGAGATATCTTGAACATGTACCTAATGTTATTCTCACATTGTCCTTTCTTATAAATTCCCTATTTAGCACCTTTTTTCATAATATATAGAAATAGAAATTCATGAAATGGTGAAATAAAAGGATTAATAAGGGTAAACATAGTAGATGTCAATCAATGATCATACCTAAGAATCTTTTAAGCAAAAGGGTATGGCAACATGATCATAACTAATTAAAGTCATGCCCAATATCTGAAAGATCATTAATGATGAGTCTTGGAACATGATTTGTCATAAAAAATACGTTATTCATAACAGTGTTGACTCATCAATTATCAAACATGATCCATGAGAACATATATTAAGCACACAACATATGTTTATGGAATATATAGATATTGATAATCAATTACCTAATCAATTACCACTACCAAGACTACCATAGATGATAAAATCTCAACATGGATTCATTTAACATCTCATTAACATCATTTCTATATTCAAGTATCACTTCCAAGACTATCATAGTGGATAATAGTTCATAATGAACCGGGTTTTAAAGCCATTCCAATTCATATTATCTTATGAGATATCATTATTTTATAGATGCATTGGAGTTATAAATAATTTTGGTCCCACTCATCACATTTTTGAAAGAATACATAATTGTGTATTAATATCATTAAAACATTCATCATATAACAACTTACATAAAAAGGGGATTTTATACTAATTTTATTATAACATAATTATCTCATAGGCATGAAACAGGATTCATGGAATCATTAAGAAAAAAAATCATCCTAGACCATCCAGGGAATGAAATTATGTTTTATTATGTGATAATATCCCCATTGTAGAATATAAATCCTTCGTGTATGTTGATATAGCTGAAATATTGATTTTATAAAATCTGTTAAAATTACCTATGAAAAGTAGGAGAAATAATAAACTTTCATTAGGACTATTTTGAAAACTAAAATTTTCATGTAATAAGGAATATAGTTTTAGTAACAAACCACTTAAATTTCTAATGGATGGTTCATGATTGTGTAACAAAATTTTTTTGGAAAATCGTTTCCTCCCATATAGGTTGAAAGAGATCATTCATTTGAAAGTTTTATAAAAACTCAAAAGTAAGTCATTTCATAATCATTTCAAAATATTACATTTAATTATATTTAAATAAAATAAAATGTTGCAAATATAATATTTTCCATACATTTCAATATATATTAAAACTTTTATAAATCATAGTCATGAACATGTAAATTTGGAATAACTATTTTTAAACTAAAAAAAGAAACAATGTCTTCTCTTCTTAAAAATATTTTTCTAGTATTTTTGAATAATAGAGAAAGTAGAATGGAAAAAATACTTGATAAACCATAAATATCAATAGTAGAATAAAATAGATGGAGCTTAAAAAATTAGGATCATAAAACTTAACTTAATGTAAATTTAAGAGTGACTACCATAAAAAGAAATGATATTTTATCATAATATGTTATATTATTGAAAATATTTGAATCAAAACATCATATAATATTAAAAAATATATTTATTTTGGAATAAAAAATTTATTCATCAAAAAAATTAAAAAAAATTATTTATCAGTTTTATATAAACAATATATATGTTTGTGTGTGTGTGTTCTGAATTTTTAAGATGAGTGAAAAATATAGAAGTGAGAAAAGAAACCTTTTCGTATTGTGTCTCTTTGAATTTTATGTGTTAAAAAATATTTTAGATATATAGATATCTTAAAATTCAATTTCAGAAACATATTAATATATATTTCTATATATCATTCCCATTTAATTTCCTTTTTATGAATAATTATTTATAAAAATCATTATTCAGGTAAAAACTGGTCTGTTTTCCATGCATGTTTCAGTCCGACAGCTCAATTCGTTGCACGTGATAATGGTTTCATCATATCAAGAATTGTAATAATGTAATAAATATCTTGTTCATTCCTATTTATTTATTTTTATAACCAGTAATATTTGGTGTTTTTTAAAAATTAATTACACCACCTCATATAGAAGGTAGTCTTTATGTACACATGTGTTATGTTCTCATTTTTCATTGATTGAAATTAAATATTAGTGAAAAATATTAAACCATTAAAAAATTTATTATATAATATTTATAAAATATATTATTTAAATCCATCTATATATTTTCCAATATGATATGGTGATGAAACAAAATGCACATAACACTATAGAAGTGGTCATCCACATATATGCATGGGTGATGTTTTCATTTACACAAGGATGGTAAATGAGTTTAACATGGGAATATAAATAAAAATAAAAAATTTTCATTATATTTGTGAAAATTATGTTATTATTGCATCATGGGATCGATATTTATTATTCATTTAAAATTAAAAATAAACCAAAAGGTACGCAATTAAGAGTTATACATCTTCCTTGAAAAAAAATCCAATGGATGTCTTCTTAAGGATCCTTGAGATTGGTTTATAATAAGAAATAAACCACTACATCATTTATATATTTTTTAAAATAAGTGCAATTATAGTTTAGTAGAAATACGATTATCAATAAGGTGTGAAGAAGAGAGGATATAGGGTGTCTTTTTATAAATGAGGGGAGTGACACACTTGTAATTATTCAAAAAAATTAAAATAATATACTATCATATTCATTGTTAGGTGGGTCTAAATTGGGTAAATTTAAAATATGGAATTATATAGTATTCAAGTATACTCATCAAAATTTATTTAGTATTTTTATTTTTATTTTAACTGGTATCTCTTTAGTTTAACCCCTCTTTAACACTTTTAACCTCCACTATATTAATTAACCTCTCCATCAAAAAATATTCTTTATAGTAGATAATGAAATTAAAATATTTAAAAAAATTTAATTTATATTTTAAATATGGAAATTTTCTATCAAATTTAATTCCCATGATTATAATAAATTAATTTAAAAATAAACTCATAATATTTGAAGGATATTATTTTTATAAGAAGACAAATTTAAAGCATAAAATGTACTCTCTATAATTCATTGAATAATAATAATCAATAAAATAATTTAAATTTAAAAAATTTATTATATAATTTGAGAATTAATATAATTTAGAAATTTCTATAATATTAATTTTTTAAAATATAAAAACATTGTTCATTTAAAACATTTCTATAAAATTTCCTTTTAAACGTCAATTTTTATCCTTAATAGTATTAAATTGATGACCAATGATTGAATTATTATTAATTAATTTCCTATATATTTCATCAAATTATAATTTAATTAGTCCTCATGATACATAATTCTTATACAATTACAATATGATGACAAATATATACTTTGATATTATATGTATTTATTCTTAAAATTTAAAATTGAGTACTAATTTTCCTTAGATTTGTTCCATATAACTATATTACAAAAAAATTCATATATTTTATAAACTAGTAAGATCTATTCATACACACTATGAAACAATTATGTTATATATAATTTAATATTTCAATAGTGATTTATTTTAGTTCATTATATCATGTTAAGAAAATAAAAAAAGAATTTGGAGAAACAGATCTATATATTATAAAAACTCAATGGTTTAAATGAAGTACCTAGAGTTAAAATATAGAAGTAATAAGTTTTATAATTTAAAAAAACTATAATGTATAATTTTTCATGGAAGGGGTTGTTATGATCAATGGATATTTATAGACTTTTATATACTCCATTAGTGATAATGAATCTTTTATTTAAAATTCATAACGAATTTTTATGTTTATAGGTGAAATAGAAATGTGTTTATTTTTAAATTTATAACTATGTGGAAATACTTTTAATATAATATATTAGATTTCTATAGAAAGATTCACTAATTGTGTACTGAAATTTCATTATTTGTTTTTCAAAATTTAATTAATTATATGGTTTGTAATTGATCGTATTTAGGAATAATTGTGAGTGATTCAATGAAATCCTATATATTAATTGTATATCAACCTATAATTCATTATCTCATTTTGTACATAAATGTTTTTATTATAATTTATTAAATATAAATTCTACATTTGTTAACAATGATTGATTATAGGTGTTGGGTGCTTTAAAAAAGTGTTAGTGTTCAGCTATTAACTATTTATAGGGTTTATATAACCATGATGGATACATGTTCATCACCTAACATTGGATATATTTTAAAATTTTGTATTGGATTTTTTTACACTATATATTGATCTTTTAAAATTTTATTTTTTTAATTGATAATACATATTTTATGAAAATGTGTATTTTAATTCAATATTGTTTTCAATTTCACTAAGAAGAAATTAATCCCCAGTTATTATGTGATATCCCTAAACACTATTTTCCAACATATAGTAATTATATGAAGTGAATGAGGATATATAGTGTATCAAATAGGGTCTTCAAATTTTATATTCCTTGTATGGTCACTGGAAAATAGTATAAGATAATGGTTTTAATGTTGAGCCTTGGGATGTCAGGTAGGCTTTAAAATCAGACTATATCTAGAAAAATATGTACCTAAAAGATATATATATATATATATATATATATATTTATATATATTATTGTGAAAAAAGGGTTACCCAGGATTTTAGTTATTAAAAAAGATTATATGATCTTGTGTACGATGTTTTTCTATTTTACACTATAAGATTATTCAAACCATGTGGGTTGTGATGGAAAAACATTTTAATTATTCATTATAAATAATTATTATGATTACATATATTTTCATTAGTTTTAAAATAGGAATTCATCACCTATATGATTTTTTAGAATGGTTTTAAGGTATTTTAAAAAGAACATGTTTTAAAATTTATATGATTCAATTGCATTATGATGGCATTCTATGATATTTAAACATTGTGAGGTATTAATATTGGTAATGTAAATAGATCCACTTAAAATTAAAAATACTTTAATGATTTTAGCTGTTAAAAATCATGTGATCTATGAATATAGGATTTTATCATTGTGTATCATTTTATTTTTTATTTATTAAATTATAAAAATAAAATTATACAGATAATTGATTCCTGAGAAATGATATGGGAATTTGTAACGTATTCTGGAACTCTAGATCATATTAATCTAAATGATTTTTATTCTTGGAAATATAATTGATCAAGATTATCCAACTAAAATTAATTAAGGATTATTGTACTAAAAGTAAATTTCATACATCTGTAGAGGAGATATTGTATTACAAGAAATTTAAGATTATATTGAATGAATCATTTGGAAATTATGTTTTTTATAATTATGAGATTTCAATGGCTAAATTCAATATTCACAAGCTAGAGTGAGTTTCATGTAATTGATATGAAATTTTTTTTGAATGAAAATGCACAGAGTGTAATAGACCATTTAAATTTCCTTATGCGATTGATGCCTTATTTTATAAATATTGACATTTCTCTTGGAGAAATATAAATCAATGATTTAAATATCATATTTATTACATTATGGAAAAAAAATGTGGAAATAATATAGTAATTGTTATCCAAAATATGAACACATATGATCTTGTAATAATAAATGATTGCATAAGTAATTTTAACGATCCTAATAAATAATAATGAAATTGGATTTATATTAATTCACTAGATGAATGTATTCATAATTATTAAGAAAATTGGTGAATTTATACGTTTTGGAAAGAACTATTTTTCTGGGCCATCAATATTTTATTTTACCTGTTATTTGGATTATTTTTTTATTGAAAAAATAATGATATGAAATTTTATTTACAATGATTTTCAAATATTTAGTAGATTTTTTTAAAAAATAATTACCTATAGTACCATTATAAAGAGTCGAAGAATTTTGTTTTGAATTATTTATTTGAAAAAATAACATTTATTTTCCATCTCATCACATGGAACCAATAATTATATGAGAATTAATATCTTTTCAGATTATTTACAGTGAAATGGGTGCATCTGATTAATTATTTAACATTTCATAGGAACTATTTTATTTCCTTGAAGGTGGATGGTAAATTTTCATTTTACCCCATCAACTAAAATTTAAAACAAGGGGTGGTGAATATGAGTTTCATTTACTGAAAAGTGTAAATATATATTTTTATTTGAATTAAGAATAATAGTTTTTATGGATATATTGTAGAACAATATAATAATAATTGAGAGTAAAGGAGATGTACATTCTAAGAAATTGCTATTTGGAAAAAGTATATATAGTTTCAAAACAAAATGATACATTTTTAGGTTACCAATATGCCTACTGTTTCTATTTCCTCGTTGAATTATATATTTCACAAATATAATTATTTTTTATTAGGGTATTTATACGTGATGTATTAATTTAATTAGGATCAGAGGAAGATTATGGAAGACAGTTGGGGACTGTTTATGAATTTTTACTAAAGCATTGGTAATATAATATTCATTCCAATTTATTTATTTTTATTCAAGATATTAATTCATTTGGAAAAAAAATTTAGATGGGGGTATATTTTAACCTAATGAAATTTTTAATACTACTTTCCCAAGAGAAGCTCAACGTTAATTTCATTATTTTGAGTTCACTAGGTTTAGATCAATATTATAAACTGATATCTCTAATTTTCATCTATATTTTCATTGGTTTTAATTTCTGTTCTTATTAAATATTGAATGATATAATATTATATTCATGATTAATTTTATTATATATGTATTACTATGGAATAGTATCACTACAATGAATTATGAAATAATTTAGTTTGTAATGTAGAACTATTAAATGATTCATACATTTCATGTAACAAATAACAAAATTAGAATGGAATGACACCTGAAGAATATGGATAAAACTAATATTGAATATTTCACCCACATATTTTTCTTTCATGTAGAACCTTTCAGAGAAGAAGTGGGGACTTGAAAAATATGATTAGATTCTAAAAAGAATCACCCAAGCTAAGAAACATAATACCCCAACCAAAATCATGGAAAATGATCCAAAAATTCTGGTGCTACACAAGTTCATCTTGGTACACATATATTATGTAGTGAAAATTATCATGGAATAAAAATAATTGACCTCTAATATATTCACCAAATTTATTTTAAATTGATAAACTGAGTTACCAATGATGTAACTTTTAGAGCTTCAATTTATTTTCCATATATGGGGGATTTTAGGTGGTGTTTGACCTAAATAAACTAGTGGAATGTTGAAACCATTAAAAAGAGGATCAAAATAAAAAATCCTTATATAACAACTGGTGGGGAGCTACTACAAGGGTTTCATATTTGGTATTATTCATCATGGATTTTCTTAACTTTTCTGTTTTTATATTTTATATATTTTTTCATATCATTGTATGGATATTATTTCAGTTTCATTCAAACTTTTTTATTCTTTTCATTCCATTTCCTGAGAAGGATTAGCTTGTATTTTTGAATTAGTTTTGTGTTTATAAATAAATTTAACTAAAGGTGTATATCATTTCTTATCCCTCCCAGATAGAATTTGGTTTATTTAGAGTTTGTGATCACCTAGAGAATAGTTTCTAAATTCATAAGGAATAGTTAACTCCGTGGGAAGTAGTGTGGGTCTTATAAATTGATTTCTTGATTTATTTTTTAATAAAAAGGCTATTTAAGTACTGAAAAAAATTATCATTAAAAATTATTTTTATTAAATTATCAAATTATGATTTTTAAGAAATAATGAAATATAGTGTGGTATTTATGATTAATTCACAAACAAAAGAATAAGTTATTCTCCAGAACAACAATTACCTCTTTTCATTATAGTTACACTACTTTTTTGGATCATGAAGATTTTGAATATAGGAAATTATGAATACAATTTGAAAATATAATCATTGAATAAAGTATAAATTATTGTTTAGTAATTTAATTTTATTATTTTCATAGTTGAGTGGAATTAATAATATTTAAATTACCACCCCATGAAACTGGATCCCCTCAGTTTTGTTTTTATTTTCAATTTTTGTAACTTTATTTCCATCATTAGTGTAATAATTTAAATAATATTTTGGATTAGCTAACATTTGTAAAATATTTTTCACTTATAATTCTTCAATAACCTTGTTAAATAGTTTCATAATGTTTGTACCAGTCAATTCTCTCTACACAAATAAGGTTCCAATGGATATCATATATAACATCAATAATATATTGGAATTGTTAATTTGGGATGATCATCAGATGGGAAGGAATTAGTTGGATTCTTTGGAAAGTATGGTCAGTCCAGTAAAGGAGGGTGGTATCAATGTTAGGAATATTTCATACATTCTTCAAAGTCTATATGCAAAATTGGCAAGGGAGTTTTTTGAATAATAAACTCTTTGGGTTAGGATCATGGAAAATAATTGTGGTTTAGAAGTGTAATTGTACTGATCTATATCCTAATCATTATAGTTGGTCATGCATCCTCATATACAAACTCTTCAAATCCACACTCTGTGGATAGTTGAAATGGGTGACATATCATTCTAGAACAATAATTGTGTTAGATGAAAACACTACATCCCTATCTGCCCAGGCCCAGGTTTAACCTTGATGAGTAAATGCCCAAACCTAAAATTATTCAATGACATGTAGAAAAAAAATTGGGATATTTTTACCTCATTGGTATTAATATTGATCAGGAATAATGCGTATTCACTAGATCTTCTTCAGTCTTGTTCCTTATATTGTTCCTCCCTAGGATGAATTTATCCTCGAAACCAGGATATCGATGGTATGAGGTGTTTTGGTGTAAGGATATTCCTACAAAATATAAATTCATTATTTAGAGTATAAGAAACTAGTAATTTCCCACTAATGAGAATATTAAAATAATGGAAATGGACATTTATTCTAGGTTCCCATGTAGGGAGGATAATTTAGAAGAGAGTACAACTCATCTGTTCTTCAACGGTTATTTCGAACAAGTGATATAAAGAACAATTTGAGACATTAATAACATTCAATCTCAATATATAAATAGAGAATTGTTTCTTGAAATTTTTTCTACGGTGTGGGATCGGGGGTACGGAATTGAGGACTTGAACATGGATCCTCACTACTAGGTATTAGTGTCTTGGGATGGCTGGGAACATAGTCGGGGTTCATGATAATTTTTGAATAGGTAAATCTATTATCATCAAAACCTAGAACGTCATGGATTATTTAAATCACCTTGAATTGAATTTAAAGGTATCCCCAACTCAAATAACACTATTTGTGGGCTAGAACTATATTCATTCTGACTAGAGATGAACTAAGGCCACTCGGTCTGTGGGATTCCCCACTGTTTAGGTCATATGATTAATATGCATGGGTTGTGTATTTTTGGAGACATGCGGGGATGAAGTATATTTTTTGTCTCTTGTTGTAGTTTCATATTTTCATACTTTTTCTCACTTTGGATGTGTAGACTCTCTATAGGCTGAGGTGTATTGGATGATCATATGGATTATTTTTTGTTGGTAAGAAAACATCATGCCGGCTAAGGTTTAAATAAATTTTCGCACTTTGTATAAGTCAATTCTTGATTCAAAAAACACCCCTTGGTCGATATCCTACATCATCATATGATGTAGGGGCCTTATTAATAGATATATGATTTTTCTTCACACATGGAGAAAGGGAAAAAAGTTACAGATTATGTCACACATATGGAGGTACAAGGATATAGGCTTACTGACTTCTCTAATATGAACTTGATCCCACCAATGGGATTGAATCTAGTGATATTTGATTCTCCTGTTCACCATTATTTCAGGAAACATTTGTTTCTATTTCATTTAGTTTTTCAATTCATTCTTATTTGAGGTTTTTTTCATAACCCATTTGAAAATAATAAATATGAATTGTTTTGGATATCTAAGAAAAAAGATTACTTAAACTCTATTATTTATATTACCTAATTCTTATATGGTTCATTTTATTTATTATGATATATCAAAATATCATTTTTGATATATTATTATGAAATATAGGAATATATTGTGGAATATTTAGAGATAGTTGTAATCATGTGAGATGAACAATTCAACTGATGACATTGATTAAATAGTGGATATTAATTTATTGAAAAGATATATGTATTTTTCATTTAGAAATTGTTTTATTTTGTATCCAGATCATAAGATTGTAAATTATAATTTATAATTTTGATATATAAATGTGAGGAAATGTTTATGTGTAGAGTGTCTTCAAAATTTTATCTTTGAACAATCATACTCAATATATATTGTTAATATTTTAGTGGTTGACTTAAATAATAGGACCCTACTAGTGAAAGAATAAAAAATTCAATGATTATTGATAAATTTATTGGGGATATGAAGCTGTAGAATAATTTGGATTGGGAAAATATGATATTAAATAATATTTATTTCACTCATATTCTTTCAGACTACATAAAAAATGGAATTTTTTTCCAAATGTAAGAAGATTACGGATTAGTTAAATGGCGAGGAAACCATTGTTGAGTGGCATCTATAAATTATGAAAATGCTCAATTTCAAACCTTTTTTATTGGTTATAAAATGTTTTAATGAAGGGTTTATGAAATATTTTCATAAATCTAGTTTTTCTGTTCATCCAGAATTGAAAAAGTGATCTCATGACATCTAATGACACATATAGTGGATATTAATTAGTAGAGAGATATTATGGATTATATCTATATTTTTTATTTTCCAATTAGTGTAGGTTATTTATTAATCACATAAATGAATTTTGTAACTATTTATATGTTCTAAAATGAAAATGAAAGAACATCACAATGTCTTTCAAGGTTATATTACCAAGGTCACAACTAGATTGTGATTCTATAAAGGTTATTTTGTATTAACATATTAAATTGACACACTTCATACCCATTAAAGAAATGATCTCTGTAGAAGACATTGTAAATTTAATTTTGAATGGAGTAATGAAATTCAATTTAAATTCATCATCTATCATATTTAATTGATATATTTTATTTAAATTGATATTTTAAAGTGGAATATAATAGAAAATGGACTCTCAATTAAATATTCTTACATTATATGATATTAGAATTTATTCATAGTTTTAATAGACTATATAAAAATTAGTGTAAATTTTTTAATCATTCCATTGATTTAAATATATAATTGTTGGATCATCTTTATATTATTGAACATTTCTATATGAATATCTTCAAATATGCAATTATGTTGGATCCTTTTTACACAGTGTAGAAATAAAATGTAGATCATCATTTTTTAAGTATAAAATGAAATATAGTTCTCTTATAAAACCGAGAATTGTTTCAGAAAGAACAATGATTTGAATTTTATATAGATGAAATATCTAATAATAAAAAAACAATAAATTTTATAAAATAAATATAAAAAATTATCATTGTTGTTTTTGGTTGGGGGTGGAGTCTTTCATTGAGTGTCTCCATGGGAGGGACGTTCAAAACACAAGAATTAAGTGACAGTGGTTTAGTATCACTTGAAATTATTCATTTAATGGGATATTGGGAGTATTTTTATAGAATTAGGATTCAAATATGATAAAATTCATAATGAAATTAATTATTTTAAATTAAATAAATTATAGACTCATTTAATTGTATTCATTGTAAATATGTTGATTTTGATATAAAACTTAATTTCATTCAATAAAAGATGTGAATTGTTGATAAATGTTAAATTTTTTAAATAAGAATGATTATTACAATTTTTTGTGGTTCAGAAACACGACCAATGATATAGGTAAATGTGGTAATAAGAACCACGCTTATAACAAAAAATGGTCAGTCATGTGTTTGTAGGAGTAGGTCAAGTGAATTTTCTAGCAGGTGAAGTCTTATAGTGGGGATAATAATAACATCACTATTTTGGTTTTATTTAATTTATTTTTATAATATATTGAATTCATTTATTTTTGTGATATTTCCTTGTCTAATGTGAGTAAAATTAATTATTTAATTATAGGGGTTTTTTTATGTGATTTATGGTTTATTGGATATTAATGATCAGTTGATAATTTATTTATGGACTCTAAAATTAAATATTTACCTGGCAATTTTGGATAGTATTGTTTAATAAGATAATTTGGAGATTTATTAAACATGCTTTTCATGGAGGTAAAATATATTAATTATAATAGATAAAATATTAATAATGGGTGGAATTTAATTTTGAGGATATAAGAACACGATTTTGGCTTGTTTCATATGTTCTATTAATGTTACAAATATGTGAAATGTTTTATGAAATATGTGTTGTTTGTTTGTCGTTGTACTCTTTGAGATCTATGTTCATTTTCCATTGACGGAGGAAGATTTCGTTAATGGTGACTATAAGTTAGTGATTAATATAACTGTGAAGTTATTTAGAATAAATTATTATATATATTTGATATATATTGACATGAAATTTTAGTTAAATTAAAATACTGAAAAAATCTAAATTTTCATTTCTAATATTTGAGAAATTAACATATAATTTATAATATTTATCCTAGGTTCATTCTTAAGGAAACAGGGATCCAACAATATAATATATACTAATAATTCATAATTTTCTCCTTATAAAATTTATCTAGGGATAGAATTAGGGTTAGTAATTTTTTGAAGGAGCCATGGAACTCAAATGAGGACATGAAATTTAATGACGGGATTTTGACTGAGATAATGCAAAAAAAAATTAGTTCGGGTGTCCTACCAATTGTATATAAGACATCCACATTAATTTAAAAAGAAATGTATTTTCTATTAATTTATTAATTTTAATTTATAAATAAAATTTAATATAAGAATCAGTTGATCATTTAAATAATTTTATTTGGGAACATTTATTACATATTGAGAATAAATTATTAAATGTGTATCTCATATTCTTCCCAATTTTTATTGTGTCTCAATTTTTCTATGATTTATGTGTTCATACATAAATTGGTATTGACATGGATTTTATCCAATAATTCTATGTAATTAATTGAATTTAATTTTTGAATTTATGGACATTTGATAATGTAAAAATTGTATATTTTGATTAAAATAATTGATCAAGGGATTTTACAATAATTGAAATTAATTTATGAATGCGGATTTGTTTTTTAAAACCCAGGTGATTAGATATTTTAATAAAAAAATTATATTAAATTTGGTTGTAAATTTTAGAAATAGTTTTATAAAATTTACTTGAAAAATAAATATTGAATGAAATATATTTTAAATAAAATAAATGTATAGCAGATTTGAGAAATGACCAAGAAGTGTTGACACATTTGTTCATGATATAGGCATTGATCAGTGGTGATGGTATTTATAAGAACCTAGCCTTAAACATTATATAATCTTGAATTATGTTAAGAATTCACATTTATGATCTTTTCAGGTTTCGAGTTTTGGAGAATTTGGCCATAACTATTACATAACAACTTGAATATTAAATGTATACACTACTACCTAGTATCCATTTTTAATAAAATATAAAATATTAAAAAGAAAAATGTCAAGTTCCATGTTTTAGAGATTGTGACTTTTCATTGGTCACATCCTTGTCCCTATTCCACTTCATGTTCTGTGAAAAACATTTCAAAACATGGGATGAGAAAAAATCTTAGTAAGGGATACACAATGAAAAAAAACTATTAGTTTTTCAAAACAAAAAGTAAAACATTGATACTTTTTCATAGGTAATACTTTTCCCATTTATGATATATTAAATACTCTTCAATGAATATAAGATCATTTATCACCCTTTTGTAACCAAAATATTACCATAGAACCCATATAAGGAACACATAACATATAAAGGTATCTTGGGAAAAAACATACTTAAATGGAATCACCATACGGTCGACTTCTACACATATCACTAAATGGATGAGACATACAACCGACTTTCATACCAGATTCATTGGATGTTATAATGTAAGAACCCATCCTAGTTTAGCATGGCACCACCCATCATTTGTTTTATCAAATAAACACCCGTTAAATGTCCAAGTACCATTATAAAATAATGACACATAAAATATTACAAAAATAAACATTTCACTATTTAATTTGCAATAAAAATAAATAATTTCATGATATTGAAATAATAAAGCTATTTCAAAAACCATTTTCGATACCAAAACATCCAAAAACAGAATAAGCTATTTTATTTTTATTTTAGAAAATATTAAGGCTTATAGAAAAAGCCAAATAAAGATTACTGCGGTAGAGAGGTCATTGTCGCTGAAAACGTTAAAAACATTCCATTTGAAATTTAGTAAAATGATATGTAGAAAAAAGATTCCCTTTGAATGAAAATAAAAGTCAAAGGTTATTAGTATACACCGTGTAAAAGAAGAAGGTATATATTATCTAAATATGCCACAATGAAAGGAGATTGAGATGAAGTCCCTTATAAAAACCATATCCTTAGATTAAGGATAAATCAATTAAACTATAATGTGAGAAAAATATAAATACACTTAATATTATTGGATATTCATTTTAAATCAATTAGATGACATTTACAAAAGTTCTTTTTAAGAAATAAACAATGACTTGGAAGATTAACTCAATGAATTGAAATTGATGGAGATATTATGTGTATAAAAAGTATATCCACACAAAGGGGAGTGGAAATTACAACATAAATAAATAAATAGTGATTCCACACATAATAATAGAATGATATAATTAAGAATTTGAATATTAACCCAAGGAATGGAAATTGTGTTAATATGTTCCCATACCAATTTGGTAACTTATGAAACATACATCCCCTGAAAGAAGGATCATAAAATGAAGTTGTAAATACCCATAAATCGAATTATATTACACACTGAATAAAATCATGGGAAGTACATACACCATAAAAAAAGGAAATAGTGGAAAATATCATGTAATCTTAGGGGAATAAAAAGTGAGATGAAAATCCCTTACCAAGTTATAATCAATCGAGTCGTATGATAAAAAGTTAATAACCACCAAATGATTCCCAAAATAGCATGAATATAAAGAGGATCATGATAATATATATAAAATGGAAGTACAAAATACACCACATGAAATAAATAAGTGGCGAACAATGGAAATCTCACGATATTAAGAATGAGATATGAAATCCCTTACCATGTGTCCGACATGAATTGTATGTTCCCTGTTCTTCCTAAATAAAAAAATTAAATTAATTAATACTTGATTAAAAACCTTTTCCATTTTTATTATTCTTTTTATATCACTTATTACCATGTTATAAACATTCCGTAATCATTTAAGTTAATAATGGTCGTTTTTTTTGGATAATTGGTATTTGAGTCAAAAATGGACTTCTTATAATTACAAGTTGTTCATGTGGTCAAAAGTTCATTATATCCATAATGATACTCATGATTTAGATATCATATATATCATATGTATCCAGTATATATATGAGTTTATAATAGTACATATCATTTGTAGATAATAAATGAAATTCACCGTTCATGGAGACGGTAAGTCGTACGTACGGATGAACGCTACTTCCATTTGTATGTAATATTATAATGGAATGGAAACAAAATGATACATAAGTATATTATAAATATAGTATAATATCATATATAATTTCATTATCTCCACCCCTTATACATTCCACATAAGGCATGAACGAGTCATATAACATTGAGGGGGTGGTAGTCCGCACTTCCTCAAATGAGATTATCGTATTTACCCTATATAGAAACCAAAAATAATTTCTATAAAAGAAAAATACAGAAGAATAGAAAATAAATAAATATTATATAAATCATATATAAATACATTTCCATCATAATGGCCACCATGAGAGGCGGTTAGAGATATTTGAACAATAATCGTTTCGTGAGGCAGTAGTTCACCGTCCATAGAAATAGTATGTTCTCCACCGATTAGACAGAGGTGTGTGTAAGTGTAGTTTGAATCATTCTCATAACAACAAACTAGTATATTTAGGATACTAGTTTTGTTATAAAATAATTTAATAAATATATTTTAGGGGGTAGAGGTAAAATAAATGGAAAAAAGTTAAGAGAAACTATTACCTTTAATTTGGGTAACTCCCTTTGTTTAGAACCAAAAGGACTTCTTGAAGTGCCTTCGGCCTAAGGTAAGTCTTCTAGGTAGAATAGAGCGATATCGAGGGCTTATTTGGGGAGGTTATGGATGATACAAGGTTCTTTAGAGATGTGTGGAATTTTTTATAAGTGAGTGAAATTTATAAGGGGGAGGGGCTCTTTAGGAAAGTGTGAAAATATTATTTTATTATATAATGCTTTTCAGTTTATAAAGGTCCAAAATTAATTAATGTCAAAGATAAGATTCTTCATGGTCAAAATAAATTCATCCAATAAGAAATGGACAGGTTTTAGATGTTATTTATATATTTATAATCATATTTATTTAAATTATTTATTAATGAGGTAAATACTGCATCATTCCTGAATCATAAATAATTTAATTTATTTGATGTCTAAAATTTATAAAAAATATACCATAATGTAATAAATAATTTTAGAAAATTTACTAAAAGATATTTATTTATGCCATAATTTCCTTTATTTTATGTTAATTAAAATAAAATGTCATTATAACTCATAAGTGGCTCCAAAGGGTCTGAAAATTGACCCAAGGATACCCATGGTCGGCCCTGACCCATCCAATAAGGTTAGGATATGTTTTAAGGTAATTATTTATTATTATAATATTCTTTTTACCTTGAATTACCCTATTTACCTTTAATAGCGATAAAGAAAAGTCAAAAGGTTCTATTCACCAAAAAATATCATCTTATTGAACCACATTTTACTTACTAATAACAACAATGTATGTCGGATTTTCCAAATTCAATTCACATAAGTGGTAAAATTTCATTTAAAATCATAAAAAATTGATGTTTTTCAGAAAAATACCAAAAATTCAGCCAAAGCTATATTTGATATTCAAACTTTAAAAATTATGTCTATTTTACCAAATTAAAAACATATAATTTTAAGTAATTAATTTAAAATTAATTCCTGTTGTCAAAACAAATAGCGTGTTTTTAAGAAACAATAACAATCAAAAGATTGACAGTTGTTTATGTCCAATTTCAAAGTGAAATTAATCCCAATTACCAAAATTGGATTAAATAGTAAAAATATAATCTAATTACACTTTAAAATCAATTAAAAAGTTAATATAACCATAAAAATAAATTATATTAAAAATTATACTTGAATTAAAATACAGTTTATTTCATTATTCACTAATAAAATGATTTTTATCAGAAAAATACCAAAATTTTACCCAAAGTGAATTTTGATGTCCTGATTCTAAAAGATAATTTTATTTGGTAAAATAGAATATATAGTACGAACCAAAACATTATTTAATGATAGTTCACCATCAAAAGGCGGTAAATCTACCTTTTAATGTAAATTATGCTTAAAATAAGATTTATTCACATTTTAAGCCTCTAAATTTTATTGGATAAATGTAAAAACATTTCACAAACATGTATAATCATATTTTAGATAGTTATGTTCATTCCTGCCAATACAATGGCTAGCCGTTAACTACCATTTAAAATAATATTATATTATTATTTTTCAGTATGACTCAACGTTGTGGGAAACATAAGATTTCAAAGAAACCTGTTGTTGTGTATCGGGTAATCTATTGAACATAGAATCCCCTTTAAAGTAAAATTAATATTTAATTCAAAAATATTAATAAATATGAAAATTTCATATTCATTATTTATGTGGGATGTTACATCCTTCCCCCTTTTGGAAATTGTTTCCTCACAATTTTAAAATTGTTCCTGAAAACTTAATTAGAAGTACCACATTGATAAAAAATGTCATTAATACTACCACATTAAAATAAATAAAAATACGTTCAAAGGTCACCCGAGAAAACCCATAATAGGATTCCATGTAGGTAAACAAGGATATGAAAGAAAATAAACCATCATGATCTGATGGAGAGTGATAAAAAACATTATTATAAGAACGCTAACCCCTAGAAAATCACAAAATTGTAATGGGTTAAACAGTCCATGATTCCCCAGTAGGAAAATTTAACAGAAAACATATTTGTTTTAAGTTACATTTCATTGAGGAATTTTTTTATGATATCAACTAAAAACATAAGTAAACATACTTACTTGTCATGTAGACTTTCATAAATTACTAAATTTCTACCCCAAACTCTTCTTTTCTCCATACTATGAGTACCCAAACTGACTTGGTCCCATTAAAATTTCTAGAATCATATTCTAGAGTATCACATAATCCACAAAAGATGAACTGTATATTTCCCTTGTCTTTAGACATCAACCAAATCCAAAATTGTATATTAGAAGATTAGATAATCCCCAAAAGGAAAATCTTTTACAAAATGAAAAACTACACTTAATCTCCAAAATTTATTATACAATACCAAAAGTTTCACAAAGACCATTCAATATAAAATTGTCCTTAAAAATCATAAAAATAATAAAAACTAAAATTGAAACCAAAAACATAGAAGGATTTAGATCACATAGTCTTCCACTATAAATCTTAATATTTATCTCCAAAAAAATAGACTACTCTTAATGTTTAATAATAAAGAGTAATTAAACTAATCTCACATTCTCTATGACAGGTAATTCATTTCTATAAATAACCCAAATCACCCAATGTCCACAATAAAAACACATATTCTTCAAAAATAATATTTCATCCATTACCCCTAAAATTAAATCCCAATGTATTCTATTTTCCTTAAGTATATAGTATTCCCAAAAGAGAGAATGTCATCCAAAATAACCATTATCACATAATCACCAAATCGTTTTCATATAATAAAGATGTCCATTTGATAAAAAATATAATCCCAAATAAACTTATTGTTGATCAGTAAAATCATTTAACTAAAAATAATTTGTCATACTAACTAGGGGCTTCACGTAGTCCAGTGGTAGGTGATAAATCCCAATCACACTTTGATTGTGGGTTTGATTCCCGCAGCTTTGTCTGATACGACGGGTTGTCACACAGTGGGTGTGTTTTCCTTTTACAAAAAATATATAATTTTATAAAATTTCAAAAAAATAGATAAATTCATAAAAAATGTTAATAACATATTTTAACCACAAATTTTATCTAATAACTTTTATATAGCATCCCAAAATGTATTAACCTGTAATTTCCTCAAACATTAGGATCATATAAACCCAAATGTTTCTTTATAACTATATCCACAAATGAAAAGATAATTATTCCTTGAATAAAATTTTCATATATAAAACATCAGGGTTACACATACTATATGAATTATTCTATTGTAATCCCATCATCAGAAGAGCCTTAATACTTTTAAGAATTCCACCAACCTAAAATCTACCATAACACTTGAATCCCTTATATGTTGACTTCTTACTCATTCAGTGTTCTTCATTATCCATTAACCATTCCTTTCTAACTTATTCTGAAATACATATTTCCTACATACAAAATCATGAGTCATATACTAAGATTCAATAATATGAAAACATATATTAAGAAATAATCCAAACATTTCATTGGTCATTGTCAGTTTCATTATCCTTAATTGGAATGGAAATAGGTGTTGGAAAACATATATTTGTATGATCCTGGTGATCCTATTCCCGAAGCTTCTTCATTGGACATCTATTTTTATAATGACAATGAATATCACATTTAAAACATTAAATTGATCCCTCAGAAAGAAATTCTTTCCCTTTCCTAGAGACAACAAGTTTTTTCCTTTTTACATGGAAGGTTCTTTCTTTATGACCTTCATTTCCAAATCTATAGCATCTTCCCGTCCATTTGAAACATTTTCCTATATGTTTCTTTCCACATCCGTGACACATAGGATTTTGAGCATAATTACCTTTATTATTATCACATGAACATATATTGAGATTTATTTATCACATATATGAGTCCTTATAAAAATATCCATGGATCAGGTGGTCAATCATGACTCAATATTGTTGGTTGAGAATAACCACAAGAGTGCTCATTGCAGCTACCATTTAATTCAGTTTCTCATTAAGAAAACCATCACATTTTTCTTCACCTCCATTTTTACTTTGGTGCTTTCTAGATCTATCTATTTACTAAATCCAAAAAGGTCAGTGTGATTATATAAGTAAAATAATCATATAATATCTTTTGAGGAGGGTAAATACTAAGATAGACTTATTCATGTTATCTTAAACTCATTCACGTTATCTAAAAAAACTATGAATCTTTCTAGTATGCTAACCATTATGGTTATGTCACTTATGATTAAATAACACCATAACCTTTAAAGTTATCTATACCGAACTTTGATACCAATTTTAAGAACACATCCTTAAACATTAAATAATCTTGAATTATGTTATGAATTTACATTGAGGATAAATTTTGGTTTAGAGTATTAGAGAATTAGGCCATAAATATTACATAACAACTTGAATATTACAAGTAGACACTACTACCTTGTATCCATTTTTCAGAAAATATAAACTCTTAATATGTAACATGCCCAGTTCAATGTTTTAGAGATCATGACATTTCCTTTATCCCATCCTTGTCCCTATTCCACTTCATGTCATGTGAAAAACATTTCAAAAACTTGGGATGTCAAAAAATCTCTGTAAGGGATACACAAAGAAGGAAAACTATTAGTTTTTCAAAACAACAAGTACACCATGGATACTTTATCATATGTCATAATTATCACATTTATGAAGTAAGAAATACACTTCAAGGAATAATATATCATTGCTCACCCTTATGTAACCAAAGATTACCATAAAACACATATAAAGAACACATAACATATAAAGGTAATTTGGGTTATAAACATACTTAAATGGAATAACCATATGGCCCACATCCACACAAATCACTAAATAAAATAGCCATAAGGCCGAATTCCCTACCCAATGGATTGGAGGTTATAACATAGCCACTCGTCTTGGTTTATCACGACACCACCCGTCATTTGGTTTGTCACGTAACCACCCATAAAATGTCCAAGTACCATTATAAAATCATAACACCTAAAATATTTCAAATATAAACATCTAACTATTTAATTTGCAATCACAAGAAATAATTTCAATATATTCAAATAATCAATCCATTTCAAAAACCATTTTCAATACCAAAACACCAAAAAACAAAATAAGGGATTTCATTTGCATTTAAGAAAACATTATGGCTTATAAAGGAATCCAAATAATTATTATGGTGGCGAATATGTCATTATCGAAAAAAATGTTAAAAAAATTTCGTTTTTCATATACTAAAATTTTTTTTTGAAAAGGGATTCCCCTTGAATGAACTTAAAATTCAAAGGGTTTTATTATACACCGTGTAAAATAAGAAGGTATATATTATCAAAATATGCCTCAATGAAAGGAGATTAAGATGATGTCCCTTATAAAAATGGTATCCTTCAATTAAGGATAAATAAATTACATAATAGCATGCGAAAAATATAAATACACTGAATATGATCGGATATTCCTTGTAAATCAATCAGAGGAAATTCACACAAGTTCTTTTTAAGACAAAGCCAATGACATGGATGTTTAACTCAATCAATGGAAATTGTGTTAAATTACACTTATCAAGTTCATATCGATGACTATAAAATTTATCAATGGAGTGATTATGTGTATCAAAACTATATCCATACAATGGGGAGTGGAAATTACATTATAAAAAATAAATATTTATTCCACACATAATCATATCATGACATAATTAAGAATTAGAAGATTAACCCAAGGAATAGAAATTGGGTTAAAAGGTTCCCATACTAATTTGGTAGCATATGAAACATTCAACCCATGAATGAAGTATCACAAAATGAAGATGTAAATACCCATAGGATATTGTATATTACATAATGAAAAATATCATGGGTAGTACATCCACCACAAAAAGGAAATAGTGGAAAATATGGCATGAATCTCACGGGAATAAATAATGAGATGAAAATCCCTTCCCATGTAGTAATCAATCAAGGCGTATGACCAAATGTTAATAAACAAAAAATTATTCACAGAATAACATGAATATAAATAGTTTCATGATAATATATATCAAATGGTTGTACACAATACACCACATGCAATAAATAAGCGGCGAACATTGGAAATCTCAGAAAATTAAGTGTGAGATAAGAAATCCCTTACCTCGTGTATGGCGTGACTTGTTTGTTCCTTCTTCTTCCTGAATAAGAAACTTAATTTAATTTATACTTTATTAATAACCTTTATAAATTTTATTATTAGTTTTATATGACTTATTATCCTGTAATGATGTGGAGTGCTCCGCTTCAGTGGAGTGCTCTCGTTCTGTTTAGGGTTTTGACCCCTGGTCACCGTGCGTCGGGTGATCTGATGGGCACGACGTGCAGGATGGGAAGCTGTGGGCCTTGGCGATGAGCAATGGGTATGACGCTTTTGGATTAGATGGAATTTGTGTTGACAGGAGGGTTCTTTCTCAGATATGGCTGGTTGCTGGGTCTTCGAGGCGATGCGGTGGTGGCCGACGGAGGTGTTGGCATTCAACGGTTGGATTTTCTGGATGATGGCCATTTCATCAGATATGGTTGTTTACCAGATCTAGTTTCTTTCTTCAAGATTGTAATCTCTGCGGCATGAAACCCTCAATTTTTTTTGGGATGCGACTGATTTGTGAGGAAAAGACGGTTTGGTGCGGTCAGATATGGGCATTTGGGGGTGGTGGCATTTCCAGATCTGGTGGTCGGACCGGCGCGATGCACTGATCATGTTCTGGAAGGGTCTTGGTGATGGGTCGTCGTGTTGGTGGGGTTAATTGGGATGAACATTGTAATGGGATTTGCCCCTCTGGGCTTCCGAGCCCCTGTAATGGTTTCTGTCTGTAATGTTTTTTCTGGGACTTCAACTTCGGACTCTGTTAAGCTTTGTGCTTGGGTCTATATGACCTTAGTACATGCGTTGTGATGGGTTCCCTCTTTCCACAAAAAGGGTTGATGTACTTTTTATCTTTTTTAATAAAGGTGATTTTCCCCCAACTTTTCTACTTATTATCATGTTATAAACATTATGTAATCATTTAAGTTTATAATGGTCGTTTTGTTGATATTTGGTATTTGAGTCAAAAATGGACTTCTTATAATTACATATTTTTTATGTGGTAAAAATTTCAATATATCCAGAATGATATTCATGATTTATATATCTTATATATCATATATATATAGTATATATATGTAATTATAATAGTACATAACATTGGGAGATAAGAAATTAAATGCACCGTTCATGGATACGATAAGCCGTACGTATGCATGAACACTACTTCCATTTCTATTTCGTATTTTAATGGAATGGAAACATAATTATACATAAGAATATTACAATTACAGTATAATATCATATATAATTTCATTAACTCTACCTTTTATACATTCCACATAACGAATGAACGAGTCATATCACTTTGAGGGGGCGGTAGTCCGCACTTGCTCAAATGAGATTATCATATTTACCTACTAGGAAACCATAAAGGTATTCTATAAATGGAAATAAAGAAGAATATAAATAGTATAGATATAATATATATCATATATAAATATAGTGCCACCATAATGGCCACTATGGGAGGCGGTTGGAGGTATTTGAACAATCATTATTTCATGAGGCTGTAGTTCACCGTCCACAGAAACTTTATGTTCTTTACCCATTAGACGAAGGTGTGTGTACATGTAGTTCGAATACATCTCATAAAAACAACCTAGTATATTGATTATATTATTTTTGTTATAAAATAAAGTAATAAAAAGTGTTCAGGGGTTGTGGTAAAATAAAATAAAAGAATTTAAGAGAAACGGTTACCTTTAATTTGGGTAACTCTCTTTGGTTTGAACCAAAAGGACTTCTAGAAGTGCCTTCTGCCTAAGGTAAGTCTTCTTGGTGGAATAGACGGATATTTAGAGTTTATTTGGGCTAGGTTTGGATGATCTAAGAGGCTTTAGAGGTTTGTTGAATTTGTTATATGTGAGGGAATTTTATAAGGGGTAAGAGGGGCTCTTTAGAAATGTGTGAAAAAATTATTTTATTATATAATGAATTTCGGTTTCTAAAGGTCCAAAACTCATTAATGTCGAAGATAGGATGTCTCATGGTAGAAATAAATTCATCCAATAAAAATTGGACTGGTTTTGAATGTTATATTAATATTTATAACCTTTTTTATTTAAATAATTTATTAATGAGGTAAATACTGCATCATTATTGTGTCATAAATAATTCTAATTTATTTGATGTCTACAAATTATTAAAAAAATTCCAAACTGTAGGAAATACTTTTAGATTTCCAATGAATATTTTTATTTTAAATTATGACTTATATTACCCCATGTTAAAATTAATTTACTAGAAGATATTTGTTTATGCCCTTTTTTCTTATATTTTAAGTTAATTAAAATAAAATGTCATTATCACACATAAGTGGCTCCGTGGGGTCCCAAAATCGACCCATGGATGCCCATGGTCGGTCATGACTCATCAAATAAGTCAAGGACAAGGTTTAAGATAATTTATTATTATTATAATATTTTTTTACCTTGAATTACCCTATTTACCTTTAATCGGGGTAAATGAAAGTCCAAAGTTATTATTCACCAAAAAATATATTTATCGTATTGAACCACATTTTACTTACTAATAACAACCATGTATGTCATATTTTTAAAATTCAATTCACATAAGAGGTAAAATATCATTTAAATGAAACCATTAGTTTATTTAACTGCTGCTATGTGGTTTCACTATTCATCAAAAATTTATGTTTTTCAGAAAAATACCAATAATTCAGCCTAAGATATATTTGATATTCTGAATTCAAAATTTATGTATACTTTAAAAAACTCAATAAACAGAATATGCATTAATTAATTTAAAATTAATTTATGTTTTCAAAACAAATAGCGTGTTTTTAAGAAACTATAACTATCAAAAGATTAACACTTGTTTATGTCCAATTTCAATGTGAAATTAATTCCAATGAATGAAATTTAATTAAATCGTAAAAATATAATCTAATGTCACTTTAAAACCAATTAAAAAGATAAACTAATCATATAAATAAATTAGATTAAAATTTATATTTGAATTAAAATAAAGTACTTTTCGTTATTCACCAAAAAATTGAATTTTATTAGAAAAATACCAAAATTTTACCTAGAGTAAATTTTGATATCCCGATTCTAAATAAGACTTTTATTTTATCAAATATAACATATAAAAGTGAGCAAAACTTGATTTAATGATGGTTCTCCATCAAAAGGTGGTAAATCAACATTTTAAAGTAAATTATGCATAAAATTAGATTTATTCACATTTTAAGCCTCTAACATTTATTGGATAAATGAAAAAAACATTTTAACAAACATGTATATTCATGTAGTAGTTATTATATCCATTCCTACCAATATGAAAACTAGGTGTTAAATACCATTTAATTTAAATATTATTATCTTTCAGTATGAATCAACGTTGTGTGCAATGTAAGATTTCAAGGAAACCTGTTGTTGTGTATCAGGTACGCTATTGAGAAAAACATACCCTTAAAATTAAAATTAATAATTAATTCACAAATATTAATAAATATGAAAATTTAATATTCTTTATTTATGTGGGATGTTATAGAATTAACGAAGAAGGTATGTTTTATGAGTTTTAATGTATATGGTAAACCTGTATTAGTTAGGAAATAAGCTAAAAGATTATGATTTATGGCTTCTAATTATACCACTACATGATGAAAATTGTTTTTTATACCCTCTATTATACCTATGGTATGATTAATTTTCATGAATAATAATATTTTTTGTTTATGGTAGGAGGTGATAGTATAGTGATGGTCTATTTAATGATAAATTAGTACATGTAGAACTCAAGTTTCCTCCCCATACAAAAGAGTAGGGGGAGGATCACTTTCCTTATTTTGATATTCAAAAACTAGCATCTATTTTCATTTAATTAGGATATCAATAATTCTTCGTTATTATGGAGTTTATTATAAAATTTCATGAACAACATAAAGGTAGTTTTATTTTTTACAGTTTTATTATAGTAATTCATTGTTTATATTATCTACCCAATTCATCATTAGTGGAAGAGTTGAGAAAACATTTACCCCCTAATGGTGATTTTTAAATTCCTATTAATGAGGATATGGTATAAATGAATAAAGTGTTTGGTAGACATAATTACCCCCATCTTCTTCTTATTATTCTTTATAGTAAGGATGACTTATTAAATGAGCAGTCAATATTTTCACATTCCGTTAAATAATTTTTTATTCAATTTCACAAATGGTCATCCAACAACCACATGTATCATAATCCGGCTTCATTGTAATATTATGTGAGAAAAATAATAAATAATTTTATTTTTTAGAATACAATCTCTTTGAAGATATTTTGGAAGTTAATTGGACATTTAATCATCTAGGATTGGAGGGGAAAAACATTGAGGCAACTTGTTATAATATTTTTCTACCTAAAAATTATGTTTTTGAGCTTCCATCAGAGTCTCAATTGATTAAAATGGATATCTAATTATTTTATAAATAATGGAATTTTTTTATAAGTTAGTTGAATTTATTTTAACCTTATAATTATTATAAATATCATAATAAACATATATACATGGAAAATCTAATATTGAAGAAGAAATTGAGGTGTAATAATATAGATGAATCAATGACGACATCATTACAAGATTTTCTCAAAACAGTGCTCATAAGGCCATAAATATTTAATGATATAATGATACTTTGGAAAACATGAGATGTTTATATTGGAATAGTATGTAATTTCATAAGTATATGTTATTCTTATTTATCAAAAAAATTATTAGTGTCAATTAGAGAAAAAAAATATCTGGTAAAAGGGTTGTGAAAGAAAAAAATTGAATGCTTGTGTGCAGTTCCTTACCTCTCATACTCCTCAACCTATAGAAAAATTCCCTTGTAAAAGTTGAGCTATGACGATTGATTTATTATTGGTTGTAGATTTTATGAGTTAGTACTATCAATATCATTATTCGGGATGATCATAACTAATGTTAAAAGATAATTTTGGAAATATTTCATTTTTAATTCATTCCATGATATAAACTACAGATTTAATGATGTTTTTGGATTGAATAATCGTTATGATTATGATCATGAGGATAATTTGAATTATTCTTCTTATCTAGATTTCCCAAAACATAGAACAAAGGTGTAAAGATGAAAAATTTTATATTAGAGGGTTGGTTTTTAATAAATCCTTCACTTCCATCTAGTATGGACCATAATGAAGTAGGGATGAGTAGAACATTTCATAATTAGTGGGATGAAACATGATCCATGGGATTCAAGTTAATTATTTAGGAGAATATTTATCTGTTTTTAATAATATAAGATACCTTGTTACTTTGGATTAATTTTAGAAATCAATAAAATATTTTTTTTCATGTTTTATTTTTAGTTCTAATGATGATTGTTCATATCAGAATTCATGTATGGATCTGGGATTTTATGTTTGGTCAAAGACTCATAAAGGAGGAAAAAATATTGTTCAAGAGAAAAAACTATAAAAAATGAAACTTTTTAGAAATAAATGTATATGAAATTATTTTTATCTCTAACAACTAAATGGAATAACAGTTTAGTTAGAGGTTCTATAAACATACATGATTACTCAAAATATCAAATTTATAGTATTATTAAATGAGTTATAGAACCCTACATTCAAAAAATAAAATTTTGATCATTATTTATTTGATATTAACACGTATAATTCCCTCACATCAGTAGTTGAAGAAAAATACTAAATTAGGTTTTTTGAAGTATTATGTGTCCTGAGACAATGAAATTTAAATATCATTAAGGAATATAGTTGATTATTTTCAAAACTTTAAATCATTTTTCAAATACATTTATATCCTACACTACTTCCTCAAGTATGGTGATATTAATCCATCCTCCCTTAAAAATTTTAAAATTTTGGTTTCTATTGTTTAAAAATAAGATGAGTAATTCCTATCTGTAATATAATTTAAAGTGTAATATATAAAAAAGGATCAAATTTATTTTGAATTTTTTTTTCAAAAATGAACTTATTTAAGATCTTCTCAATAAACCACAATATTAATTTTAATTTGAAATTATATGACAATAAAATAACATATTAATTAAATAAGTTGTATTATGCATCCTTTTGTGTGTTTTTTGTTTTTGTGGTTGTTTTCATTTTTATAATTGGGAATATTTATTAAAAATTAGTCCAAGAAAACCCACTTGGTCTGATAATGTGTATCTCATATGATTAAATAAATTTTTGACTATATATCATTTATTACTCAATAATAAAAAAAATTAATTGAATATTTAAGAAGATAACATAGTGTTAGTATAATATAATTGTAAAATAAATAATTCAAACAAAAAAACACATTCCTAAAATCATTGGGGACATTCACAATTGACAATTAAAGAGAAAGAGGAAAAAATATCCATAAATAAAAACGGAGGAGTACATTTATTACATGGTTCAATATATTTTCTTATCCAAAAGAAAAAATAACATTATATATAAAGTCAATAAGAGTTTACAATGGAACATCAACTCAAAATCACAGGATTCCAAAAGTTAATGGATGATCATTTTCTCTACAATGCTATATTTATTTGGATATATTACCTAAAAAAATTGTATATAATAGATATGATCCATGAATCCATGTTTCATCAATAAGTGATATTCAAGGAATTAACACATCATAGATCCAATGTTTAAGGACATATAATAACATTTCTGAAAGAAAATATTCCCTCATTGAGATCACCATATGCATAGTACATTTGTTCATCATTGGAAACACAAATTCCAACTTTGGAACCTCTGTCTTCATGAATTTTTCACATTAGCTGATACTTCTGTGTTATACATGCCTAATTATAGGGTAAATTATACCTTTTATCTGGCAGTACTTCCACATATTGAATGATTCTTCATTTTTTCAAATATTACTAAATAGCTTGAAAAAAATCTTATCACACCCATGCATAAACTATTCCCACATGAGAAACATTTTTTGGATTCATCACAAATCATAATATTCCATATATACTAAATTTCACAAATCTTCATAAATTACCCCATTTTTAGTCTAACATAGATTTAGAGATCATAAAACGATAAAATAATCCAATACCCACTAAATAATAATAGTGATTTATAATTTACAATGTTAAAAATTTATATATAACATCTATAGAATAATATTAAATTTTATAAATTCATATTTCCATTACCCCATCATTTAAAATCATCGAATTTAATTGATACTTTAGTTGAATATAATTTTGGTGATAGAAAAATTCCAGATTTTTGGCATAGTGAATCATGCTCTAGCTATCCTAGTATATCATTCAAATCATTTTTCTCCTTTCAAATTCTACTAAATAAACAATTATCCACACCAACTACTTCCCTACATTTGTAGTTTAAATATAATCCTCTTACAAAGTTGATTATGTAATAACCAATTCAAACCATGAAATTATTCTCATGGAAGTGCCTCTAAAAGTAAATATAAATCCTATGGTGCCCTTTTTTGATAGGTAATATAATATAAATTCTTTATTTTAAAATTATTTCAAAGGATCAACAATTCTGAAATAGGTAGTATAATCTATTGAAACTATTTATTAGTGGATCCTCCTTAAGAGGGAGTAGAGACATCCGATTTGTGTGGAAATATCTGAAGGGGGAGTCACCACATAGAGATTGGTTAGTGGGGGTATAAAGGTTTGGATAATCTGGTGATGTATGGAGTTGGTAGGAATCTTCTGGAATGATGTTCTACAAATCGAGGTTCGTGGTGATGAGTTATAGTCATAGTGATTTTGTGTCTTCATTTCTCTATTACTTCCAATCAATATAATTAATTTGGAAGTCATTGGTCATTCTGGGATATTATAGTTCTTGCTTGGGAAGCTCGAATATGAATCATCTATAGTTGTCGCTTCCAAGATCTGGCCATGACACTATCCATTAGTGTTCTTTCCAAGATCTCCACTTGGAACCAATTCCAAATTTTATGGGTTTCTCATTAGTGGTTTGTGGTTATAGATCTCATTAGTAATTCGATAGGTGGGTCTTCTCAATGGGTCCTTGTGACCCTTCATTATAGTGTTCAAATCTGGTGTTCCATCTATATTTGGGGTGCTTTGGATGGAGGGTTTTCCTGATAGGGATTATGTTGTTCAATTGGGCTGAGATTTGTGGTCTATTCTTATTATTGTTTTTGTCCAGTGACAAGTCTTATTTCTCTAGATCCAAACTTCTGAGTTATGGGGTTGTGTTTTAACGTTATTCCATATTCTCACTATTTGTGGGTTAATTGGTTCTTCATTGATATTCTTGGAAAAAAGTGAGATTAAGATGATAATAGAGGAATAATGACATCGAAAATGTTAGGCACCTAGGTATGTGGAGGTTCCCGCAACATTTTCAAGAGAAATAGACATATCATTGGGAAGAGTAACATACATATCACTATTGGCCTTTGTGGAAAGTGATTATGGAGTCATGTTTGGGTGGTGGATTGGCACTAGAATATAGGTCAGTGGATGATAGAGATTTTTTACCATCATTCTATTGGGTCAATTATTGGCGTATTTATAGTTAGACACACTTAACATACATTAAAATGGCGACATTTTTTAAGGAATATTTATTACATTACAGAAACACATATCCAAATATTGTAATATTGTAGTTCCTTTTGATACATGGAAACATAAAAACTGGTCCAAATGTTAACTATATTGTCTCCCACTATGTTCCCTATTAATAGAAACCTTCGTAAATACATCATACATAATATATTTCATTATAACCTAGTGAAAGGAAACATATGAAATGGTGAGATCGTATGCTTTTCAATGGTAATGATAGAAGATATTGAAGAAAAACTCAAACATAAAGGTATTCGAACATGAGCACAAAATTTTAAAAACATTCCCTGAAAATCAATTATCATAATCATGAGTCATGGTATGATGATTGGCAGTTCATAATTGATGAATCATAAGGGAATCATAGAACATAATCCATGAGAGAATAATACATTGAATTTTTGGAATACTCATAATCTTAGAAAACCATTACCATATTAATCAGGGATCACTACAGAGACCACCATAGTATACTTTTCCCTTTAATGAATAGGGTTCTCTCACTGTTATAGCTCTATATTATTGAGTTGGGTTCACATCCCATTATATCCTTATATTTATAAACAAATTTCACTTCCTGTTTCATCCTAATATTACTGCACTGAGTTCACTCTTCATTATTTTCATGTATATATAATGAGAAAAAAATATTTACCTAATGAATTTAGGGTGTATATAGGTCTCACTCATCACATAATAAAATCATACGTGTGTCTTCCACAATATCATAAATGTTATTCATATTATAAAACATGAAATTAAATGGTTATCATAAATATTTCATCATTTAGTAACCTTTAGAAATGATACAGGTTTCATAATCATATTATAATTAATTAAAATAAGTGGGTTTTATTAGAATAAAACCCATGGAATAGAAACTTGTTTCATAAAAATATAACCCAAGGAAGGGAAAGGAGTTCCAAAATCATATAACTAGTGAAAGAGAAATAGGATTCCTAAATATCATTCTTTAAAAACATTAAATATTAAGAGAAATAATATGAATTATACCCTTTGATCATATTACCATTATGGAATGAGTGTCACCAATTAATTTCATCTTAGATAGAAAATAATATTAATGATATTTTCAAAACATTTCTTGAGGAAAATATCATTCCACTTTTAATAATGTCTTTTAAAACATAAAAAAGTATAACAATAAATTTCATTGAATATTATTGACTAAATATAAAGGATGCATTGAATTAGTGATCAGCCTTGGTGGTGGAGATTTTTTTACATACGTTACATGCTAAAACAATGATTCCTTTCATATTTTTAGTGGAAGACAAAATTACCTTGATCAGAAAAGAAAAAAAAATTTAACTCACTTTTGTAAAAAGGTAAAACATTGGTAAATATTTCTTCTAAATAACATAGTAATATAACATAGCATTATTGAAAATGTTTTCTAATAATATATTTAGGGAGAAAATGGATTTCTGATCGAAGAGAAAAATAATATAAAATTTTTTTAAAAAAAATTATAAATTTACATTATTTACAAAGAGTTTAAAATTGTACCATTACCAGAAGATATACTGAATAAACAAAGGGTAAATAATTGTATTAGTGTTTTTAATATTTAGATCATAATGTTTCATAAATGGAATCATAATCATAAAAAATCTTAATAAATGATTATATTGTAGCAATAAACTCATTCCACATTGGAAACATTGAGTCACAATCCCCATGAAGGAATAAGATTACATGAATATTAATATATATTTAATCTTTGAAGATTCATCATATATGATTTCAAAGATTCAGTAGATACACCTTATAAAATAATATAGGTTCATAACAAACATGTTTCCCAAAGAAGAAACATTCATAAGAAATTCCCTTACCGCATTCATATCATTTTAACAATATATACCATTAATGAGACATCCTAAAATGGATATGTAAATCCCAATAATTTCCAGTATAATAATAATAAAATACACGCATGGTCATTGAACATAGCGCATACAAAAATATGTGGGGAAATTGATTGTGACTCACAAAAAAATAAAAGTGAGACCGAAATCCCTTACATTATTTCTTGAATCTAATTATACTCATTAAATCCTACTGCATAATAAATATAAGTGTATTATACATATAAAAAATAACAATATTAAATTATATTTATAATACTTTTACATTAATCATGATTTTATAATCTAAATAGATATATCCAATATATGTATATATATATCATAAATATTAAGTATTTATTTATTTATTACAATCTATATAACATATAAATAGAATTGAAATACATCGTTTATGTAGAAGATAGATCTTACATACACATAAACTCTATTTCCATTTTCATATCAGGCTGAATGAAAAACAATATATGATATACTATCACTATAGAATAATTTTTATGTCATATATATCACAAATTTTTATTAAAACAATCCTTAATACATTCCATGTAAATCATGAAAAAATCACCTCGATTCATGAGGTGGCGGTCCGACCTACACACGAATGATGTCATTATATTCCAACAAAATAGAAACAGTAAAAGTTTTTGTGACATAAAAATCTAAAATCATAATAATATCATAAAGAAATATAATATATAATCTTTGAATACATCATTATTCCCAACCATTAATGGTGGTATTGTATAATTGAATAACATCGGTTCACGAGGTGGTAGTCTGTCGTACACACAATGTAAGATTAAATACCCCTTTTGATAAAAGTGTGTGAATTTTTAGGTATTAAACATAACATTAAAAAATATCAACATAATAAAAATATATAATTTATTATTTAATCTTGATATAAATATAATTTAATCATTTTAAAAGAAAGAAAACAAAAATATTCATTGATGAATGTTACCTTTTATTCAGGTATCTCCTTTTAGTTTGCACTAAAGGATATCCATGGATGGATTTATTCAAAATGGAAGGATTCTATAATTAAGTGAGGGATGTATGGATTTATTTTTTTCATGGATTCTATTAGCCAAGTTTCTTTATATGTTCAATAAGTTAGGGGCATGTGCCCTTTTATAGTGGTAGATGAGTGACATTCTTGTTATTACTGAAAAGTAAATTGTATTGGAGTTTCCCTTACATCATGTGACTCCAATAATGAACCTTTATTGAAATAAGAGGGGATATAGTTGAAATATATCTATAAAAACGAATTTGGACATGTTTTTATGTCATTTTATACTTATTTTTAATGTTTACTCCTTCTATAAACTTGTTTTTCTCTTAATATGTGTGATTAATTTTAACCACTTTGACTAATAATTTAAAAAACAATAATTTATAATTATTACTAATTAAGTTTATTCTGATTAAAAATAATAAATCCATTTTCCCAAATCAATTTCACCCAATTAATATAAATTAAATTAAAATTAAACCCAAATGTGTGTTTAGAAATCGGTTTTTTAATGCGAAAAACATTAAAATTTGTACGAAGTTTTAATATTCCTGTTAAAAAATGAAAATGATTCCATTGAACTAAAATGGAATACTAGTGTAAAATTTAAGTAGATATACTTTATAACAAATTAAAATAAATAATTTATCTATATAAATAAATAAAATTAATGGCAGTTATCAATTAAAATTTAGTTTTTTTCTCTATTCATCAAAAAAGATAATATTTTGAAAAAATTCCAAAAGTTCATGCAAAGATAATTTCGAGACTTTTCATTCAAAAATTATAATTATTTTATAAAAATAAATTTATAAAATTTCCCAAATTAATTATTTTATTTTTCATAAGAAGTAAAAAATGATGATTTTTTGGAAAAAAAGTTTCTCAAAACATTTAAAAAACATCTATATAATTATATACTTTATTAAAAATATGTTTAACCTATGTAAACCTTTAGAAATAATATTTAAAATGTATTTATTATTGATAATTTGTATAATTCTAATTGATAGGTTAAATTACTCATGTTAAAATTACATAAATAATAATATATCACAATTTAAAAACTAAAAAAGGATTATTTCCACTGTTCAAAACCATTTAAATAGGCCCAAAAACTATGTTCAAAGTCTATGGAAACATTTTTGGCCAATCGTGGCCCCTATCTCCATGAAAGTAGGTCCCGAACTATTTCCACATTTCTAACTATGGAAATAGGCCTTGAAATTGGCCATTGTGGTCGTTGACCTATAGCCACAGTTAAAAGTGTGGCTATATCCTTGGTAAATGATGGAAATAGCCTAAATAAAAAAGTCACCCATGATTTTTGATCCCAACACTTCCCCTTTGCGATCCAGCATATTCACCACTACATCGAGCGACAATTCCTGTATATATATATATAATGATATATATATTAATAAAAACCATTGGAATATCTTCAATATTGTGGCAGTAGTGCTTGCTGAAAAATTGGTTTTTGTAAATTTTTGTTCCCGCAGAAGCGCAGGAACCCTCTAGCCACTATTTTGGAGAACCGTGGCTATAGGTCTTCAAAAAAATTGGACTATGGACATAGTTCTGAAACTCGTTGATATAGGCCATGAAAAATATACCCAAACACATAGTTTTAGAACAATGGCCATATGATCAGGGCAGTATCTTCCTTTTCTAGTTGTATTTTGTCAAAACTCAATGTCATGTGTAATTCAAGATTAGATGCTGTAACATGTAGCATAGTCATAAATTGGCGGTGTATAAAAATTCATAACATATTGTATCATGAAACTAAATACATCAAATCATTTTAATTTATTAAAAAAATTCATAAAAACACATGGTGTTAAAAATGTGGTGGTTTCTAGAAATGATGCATGACAATACTAGTTAAAAATTTCGATGTATTTTTGTTTATATCATGGAGGATTTATTAGGTGGGTTTAACCATTTTGAGGGATATTCATAATGATTCTTATCATCCACCCTTGTGTCCAATTATACCACTATGTTGGGATGGAGGTGTTCATTGATTCCATACATTCTTATCTTTGGTCTAGTATGAGGAGGTAAAGCTTTAGTAAGGTTGTGCAACATGATTTCATGCAAGAAGGGCATCTAGAAAGAGTTATGGGTGTATTGGAGTTCACCATCCAAAACTCCTCCCACTCCTTGGTTAGAGAAGTGCCCTGTCATGATGCATCAGCAAGACTGATTCATCATATTATGGTAGGGGTGACACATCTTCTTGTCTGGTTTTTTGGCATGATGGTCACTATCATGGGGGAGGCATGACCATTGAAGGTGGTTATGACATGCTGATTGTATCTCACTATGGGACTTGGAGTTGTCTTTATACTTCAATACATTGGGAAAAAAATTTCAGGTTATTATTTTTTCCCTTATTCACAAAGCTCATTAAAAAACATTTATACGACCTCTGGTCTACTAGACATTTATTTCATGAAAGTGGTACCTCTCTACCCCAGTGAAAGTGGGATTTCTCTAAATAAAATTGGGGTGATTTCCCATTCAATTTAAGAAAATATTTCTTGAAATTCTATGATAATGGAATATTCAAATGAAAACCTCTTCATTCTCATTTATATGAATCTCTATGAATCTACTAATGAAACCTACCACATGAGTGATATAAGGCCACATAAATACCATTGTTTATCGTAATTCATACAACTAATTCATTTGAAACTTTACCCATGTAAAAGAAACAATATTCCACTTTAATTATGTCATTTTTTAAACATTAAATAATTTATAAAGGTATGTACCTAAATTATGCAGTCCATTCTTATCAAATCTTCAATTTACCTTCAATATAAACTCTTATTACAAAAGAAACAATATTTCTGAACTCATGACTCCTCAAATATTAATACAAAATATTCCTTTATAAGAATCAAGATCCTATATCTATAGAATTTCAAAACACTAACAATTTATCTCTTCCAAAAATTCTATTCTATGTTTATCAAAGAGTAATTTTTCAACATAGAGAAGATGTCTGATGAAACTTCCATTTTCATACACTCCAAATAACAATAATAGTTTACATTACACTATATGAATTTTTTTTAGGTATAATGTCTTCAAACATCTAATTTAACTTCCATGATTCTTAATTAATCACATATAGACTCTAAATAATCATAAACACCAATCTCACATGTATTTATAGTAAGAAACCTTTTAGTTTTTCTATAACGTTTCCTCCTAATATTCATAAAGAGATATTTTCTAGACATATATCTTTCTGAGATACAAATCATAATTGGAAACTAGGATGAGCACTATATAAATAATTTACTATTTCATAGTAGGGTGTAAATAATGTAGAAACTCACACCTTATTATTGGAACCTCAACACAACTACTCATACCTTATTCTCCACTCTACAAACGTCTTCTTCCATCAAGCTATAAATTCATTTTATTTTTAGTGGATTCTTAAGATATATAAATTTTTTAGAACCCGTGTATCCAAAAAATATAATAATCATAATTATTCCTTCAATGTAAAATCAATTTGTAATGAATCACTCTCACATCTCACCTTAATATGGATATTGAGTTCAGCACCATATATGAGAATTATATTTTTCATTTGGGAATCAATTGTTTGAACTGACCTTCATACAGTAGTGGAAAACCGTTACACCAAAACATCATCTCTTTTAAGACAATGTTCTTTCAAAACCATGCCTTCAGTTTCATATGTTCTTGAGAATACAAGAACATTAATCATTGGTACTTCCTGAACTATATCATCTCCCCTAGTTCTAGATCATTTTGTACCACTCAAACTCCATATTCTATACTATATGGGCATCCCATCCCCACATGGACCCTATTTATCTCAACCTAGACCTTATCTATTAGTTCATTTCATTAAAGAACAGATTGGTTTATGTTATTATCTTTAAAAAGAACCTCATCCATGATTAGTATGTCTCAAACATTGTTAAAAAGTATTTGACTACTATCAAGGTGTCAAAAAATAATTTTCCCATCATCATAGAAAATAAGCAACCATTCATTCACATAGATTCTAAATTATCCATTTCCTAGGAATCAACAAGGGCATACTACATATGACTAAAAACTCTCACGTGTGTAAATTATTCCTTCTGGTAAAAATACATCTATTCGGGATGTTTTTTTCCAATGGTTTGGAAAGAATGTAATTTAAAATATTAAATTCATTGTTAACTAATTCAGATGAAAAATAAATTATTAAAATATAAAATTAACCTATTCAGTTAGATATCTAATTTAGAGTTTGATTCATCAATTCCAAAATTTAATTTTTATATGGTGTTCTATGTACTCTATCCTTATTCCAAATTTCACTTTTCCTATAGAATATTCAAAACTAATTTCCACTATAATCATTATCTTTCTCTGGCTAAAGTTATTTTAGTATCTTTTCTTTCTAAACATTCACACTGCCTATCAATTTCATGATATTTAAGGATACATAATATTTTTTAGGTTAAAAAGTCCCAAAAAAGCTATGTATAATCACCAATTAAGATTGAGTACAATGGTATATCACGTTTAGATTGAACTACTTTTAATATCCATACATTTTTGGAATCCATCTTCAGCTTCTGATTTATTAGTTTCCTACCATATGAATTGAAGGATACCTTATATGTCTTACCATGGATAGAATGCATGTATGCTATATACTCTATGCGATTATTCCTCAATAATAATCTAATATCTATGGGTTCTAAAAATTTATCACAAATGTGACCAGTATTGTTTTATCATAAATTCGATTTTCTAGAATTTTTCTTCCCCTGTATACATGATAAATTTTAGATCCCTAATCACTAGAAAATTTCCAATAACCAGTAAACAATAAAATACTATGGAATGTTATGTGAAAATCCACACACCATCCTTAAATATGGTACATAAACCTTCATCATTGAGATAAATAATAAAAATTATTTTCTTTCATAGTAGTATGATATGTGAGAAACCATAAAAATTCCTCATAAATACATTATTTTTTCAAATTCTCAAATATTTTTGTCCAAAAACCTTAATTTCAAAAAAATACTCACTTTGAAAATTTCAATTGATTTTATAATCATAGTTATTCAAACATTCACATTAAAAAAATAAATGAAATGAAACACAAAAAACCACAATTTTTTACCCTTATTAATTCACAATTCATAGAATAAATTTACCACCATCCCATTCAGCTTTGGATTGTGTGAATGACCCAAAAGAAATATTTTTAGGGTTTACCTTCCGATCATAGTATTCAATCAATAGGTTTCAATTATTTCTATAGTTACAACATGTTGAGTTAATTATACTAGCTAACATTCCATTACCCTTAATAAATTTATTTTCTCAGATTTTCCTATCACTCTTTTAGATGGAGCATGAACTATCATTAAATAAACTCGTTTCACAACCATAACTTGATGAGACGTTTTTATTTTGTGTATATTCATTAAATATAAATTTAGGGATATCCTCAAATATAAATCCAACCTTTCTAATATAAATAAAAACCTATCACAATCGAATCACATAATTTTAGAAACTATGAAAACAATAATCAATTCCCATGAACCTTTAGTTAATATCACTCTAATGACATAAGAAGTATCTAAATCACATTAAATTAATTCAAAAATACTTTTAATGACCTTTAAAAATCATTATAAAAATCACTATATTATGGATAGGTTTTTAACATATGAGTCTTACCATACATGTTAAAAATATTTCGTAAGAATTATTTAACTATACTTATAACCCAAATTTTGAGTCCACATTCTACCCCAAAATTATCCAGAAAACACCTAAAAACATCCTATCATTCCTTTATGAATCCACATTTTCCATTTATTATGGATTCCCCTTGACCAATAGATGATCAAGATCACATCAGATCTATTAATCACCCTCATAAACCCTCACAAAATACATTTTTTTTAAATAAACATTTTTCAACCTCAACATGCACACTTAAAATTCTTTTTTTTTTGAACACAAAAAACACCCACTGAATACAAAAGGGTAATGTAATATTACCATTGACATTATGGAATCCACAATATATATTTCCCTCATTAACTCTAAATTGATCTATGAAACAACTTGATGGGATTCATTTACTAAAACACCACCACATCTATTTAAAATTATTTAACTTGAATAAGAATCATTAAATAAATGAATCCTTTTGGAATAAAGTATAGAAAATGTTCCCCAAAATATCTAAATATTATTTTAGTGCGAAGGAAATGTGTATTCTTTTTCAGGAATCCACTCAAACCATCCATGAACCCTATTTACTCACCTTCCAAAAATCCCAATGGAAACTCATATAAACAAACACAAAAAAAATAAAAATGAAACAAAATATTTAAAAAATTAATATACATTAGGATTAACTGGTTTGGAAAATGTCTAAATCCATAGGAATCAAAAACACTAACATAAATGAAAATAGTATGTTAAAATTTAATACTTACTCCAAATCACAATACTAAAAATATTAATCATATTTCATCACTTAAAAAATACATAAAACTAACCCCAGCCCCATCATATATAGTGGATATCATTCAATTATCCATGTTCGATATTCAAGAAATCTTCCTTGAAAGAAAAATTTATGGATCCAATCATCATTGACTTTGAAATGGGATGTTAAAGGAAAATACCATCTCTAATTGATCACCATGTGAATAGTAAATTAATGTCATCTCTTGTTTTAGCATCGATAACTCATCCACTCGGTTTGGTATTTACATGTTCCAATGCATAAACCAACCAATTCTATTGAAATCACAAGGAATCCTGAATCTAGGAGACATATCACACAATATTATCTAGAAATATAATGTACTAGTAATATCTATTTTGACTTAACATTACTACATGGTTAGAAAATTATTGCTCACATTAAATAATAATATTGCCATGTTCATTACTATGAAATTTATATGATAAACAAATAATTATTAGAAATACTTGATATCATTTTTTAAAAACTATGGTGCGACTGATTTTCATGTAATAAATTTTTTTATATTTTAATATCACAATGTAGAGTATTAACATTTGTATAATTATTTTTTGTAGATATAATAGGTTACACATATTTGAATATATTTTATGTGGGAATACATTGTGATATAACCAGTAGACAATACAGACAATAAATAAAGGTGTGGTGAATTAAGAGAGGATAAATTTTACCCAAAAATAGGTATTCCTTGTATTTTGAAAAGCCATTTTTCATTAACCACTGATTCATTATAGAATAAAAATTAACTCATTACTATTTTACTCTTCTAAAAACATGTATATATTGAAATTAATAAATTTAATATTAGTACATGTATTTTAACAAGGCTCTATAATGATAAGGGAATCCTAATCCTTGTCATTTTACTCATGTTAAGTCATGAATTCTACACTATAATCAGATAATAAATTTAAATGGGTTTTCAGACATCATCATAAAACCTCTTTAAATTTTACTACACGTGTGTGTCCAAAATATTTCACTGGTGACTTCTTATACTCTCACGAGATGATCATAATCACATTTTTTTATTTTATTTTTTCTTTATCCTATTCAAGTTGATCTTCTATATAGATGAGGGGGATCTACACTAATAATATCACATCCACTTCTTTAACTACTAATAATCTCTGAATGACTTATTATTTTCAGCAAATCAATATATTCACTTAGTCACTAAGCATTAAAATATTTTTTTCTTCTCCAGAAACTACTATTTCCCTAATTGAACTAAATTCTACAAATATCTTGACTAACACCTACTTTTCATAATATCATTTTTCTTTTCATATATTCTTAGTCCTCTTATTCTTGACATTATAAGAGGTCCATTATGTTTTTTTTAATATTTTCATATATTCTTCCACTTCTCTTCCACAACATACTCTATATTACTTTTTTTTCAAGTCAATTGAATCATTGGTTCCCCCACATTGCACATTATTTTCACACAAAATGTAAAATTTCTTCTCTAATTTTCAATTATTCTCTTCTCAATCTACTTAACACCTCAAAAAAATTATATCATGTAAGGAGGGTGTGTATTTCCAATGAAAAAATTAAATCGTAATAAATACGATAAATTAAAATTTTAACTAGTTTAAAATAATAAACACATAAATAATTTACATAATTATTGATAAATTAAATTGAACTTAATAGTGGTATTATAAATGAAATTTATGAATATATATGATCAAAATATGTTTACAAATTTATGTGAATCTATGTTAAATAATAAAATGTAAAAAATTAAATATTAGAAGAAAAAATTCAATAAGGAGTTGGATAATGCTTAATGTTTGACCCTACTTATCTTCCTAAAACCCCATAGGATTATTATAAAAATCATGCCAACTAAATTTTTATCAGGAAACCCATCCCTTATATTTTCTCTTTGTGGAAACCCTCTTGAGAATCACCATCTTCCAATAAAAAACAATAACATATATTTAGTGGGAACCCAATGCATTATGAATGTAATGAAGATAAAGGTTTCAATTTATCAAATCCATTACAAAATTCTCATAAATATCTTTTTATGGACACGATATAATGGAAGATAATGTATTTTTGGGAAAGGATGATATCTGTGAGATATTGGGAATATAGACATAGATCCTTAATGGGTTTTAGAGAAATATATAACATCCACATTCACAAAGATAATAATCGATTTTGGGGGAATTTGTATTCATGAGATTCTACTTGATCCTCTATTTATATCATAAAAAAGACACTATAAATTATATTGAATTATTATAGAGAAATTAAGACTTTTAATTTATGATTAAAGATGGTATTGGAAAAATTTTAAATTACTACGAGTCTATCAAAGGCCTAAACCTCTTCAACCATGCCCTGGTGAAAATATCTAAGCCATTTTAGTCACAAAACACATATCACCATGCACTGGAATAGGCCCACTAGGTCTTGTGAGTAGTCCAACATGCATTATCACTAGATGTTTTGGATATTTTTTCATGAAACATAACAATGGTCTCCTACTCTAAATATAATGACTTCTCCAGATTCTTAAAAATTGATCCCGAATACTTGAGACACAAAATAAGACTTACAAAAGACATTGAAATATAATTAAGGCCATTGATAATATCAAAAAACATAAAAAAATTTTCTTCAATTTATATTTGACATAATCTCTAAAACATACTTAATTTAAATTGATACAAACATATTTGGGTGTTTGTGACCATGTAAACACCAAGAGAGGGAATTTTACAAAACACTCCACCTTTTGATGATCACAATCACATAATATAAAAAAATCATGTTAAAAGAGATATACAAATATAGAGTAAATAATTTTATGATTTTCAAAATATATTCAATGAGATTCAGAAGTAAACCCATAAAGCATGATAATAACAGAAGAAATGAATAATTTTAAAATATACCAATAGAAAAATAAATAGCTCACTAGTTAAGAGTTAAAATTCTTATGAAATGGTAATAATAACTACACTCCATTTGTTAAAATATGTTCAATGAAATGTTCTCCACCTTTTCAATATATATGATTTAGGAAATTTACCCCTTTTTTGAAATTGCACTCCATTTTCCATTATAAAAAACTGAAATATATCAGAAAGAGAAAAACTAGAATTTAACGGAGAAATTTAATAATAATTTTATAGAAAAACAAAATGTTGGATTTCAAAAAACAAAACTAAAATGGGAATGAATATTAGGGAAATATATATTTTGAAAAGAGAATAATAATATGAAAATAATTGAAAAAAAATTAATTTCAAAAAACTCATTTTTATATAATTATTATAGATAGATAGGAAATTTTTTGTGAATATGGAATGATTAAAAAAGATGGATGGTAAAAAATGGCTCTTAAAATTTAATGCTCTATATAACATATAATCATTTCAGATAGATATTGTATTGTTAAATGGTAAATAAGAAGATATTTGAGTTAAATAAAAATCACAAGAGATTAAAAAAACAACATGAAAATGAGAATAAGAGGAAGTTAAAAGAGTTGAGACAAATAATAAAATAAAAATAGAATTTTATATACATTTTCACTAAAAACATTGTATCCATAAAAATGACTTTGACTCCAATGGTTGATTTATACTTTGAAAATATTTGTGGAAATATAATTTACTTTAGAAATTAGAAGAATACATTTGAAATGTCCTTCAAATAGAATTTCATAATTCTCAAATCATGTATTGATTTAGAGAGGAAAATATATAAAATAAATTACTACTCATCTTTAATATTCTTTTGAAGAGACAATAACATATTTTTTTAAACAATGTGTAAATAAAAATACTCGTTTGATTAGTGAAACTAATTTTGAAAATAATTTCAAAATAAATAGTATCAAATGTTATTTTAAATAAATAAATATTTATACATATTTTAATACTATAAAAAAATAATTATTAATTCAACAAAATATGATTTTTCATTTTTGAAAAATCCTAAAACAATTTTTTAAAGGAATTAATTTTCAAAACAAATTATATATCTTAGGGAAATTTTTACAACAAAAACTAGAATAGGATCCAACTAAAATGATATCATATGTGAGATAAGTGGATTATAGCCATGAAAAAATAAATAATTAGAAATAGATATTATATATTTTATAATATTATATTTCTAAAAACATTTTAAAGTAAAAACAAAAAAAATATTCATTGGTCAAATAAATAATTTCATAACAGAACCATTCTAAGTCCACCGTTAATGATTTTTAATTGATAAAGGGATTTAGATTTCATGAAAATATTTGTGAATTGATATTTCATTAGGGGAAAAGTGAATAATATTTCACCTTTTTCATAGTGATCTCTTATGAAATGATGTTTCTGATCAATTTGTATCGAGTGGGACTATTAGATTTCATTTTTTGAGATATAAATTTCACTATTTTTGTCAAACATAATTGAAATATAGCCAAATTTAATAATAAAATTAAATATAGTGTGTTGTACAAATTAGAAAATTGGTATAGAATGAGAAATTTTGTTCTCATCAGCTATGTTCTCATCAGCTATGTAATTTGAAATGTATTCTCATCAGCTACATAATACTATAAGACTATAAAATAAAAAATTGAGTTCTTATTATTATTAATCTATGATATGATGTGATGACCCAGACCCCCCTTGGTCCCCTCCTTTGCCAAAAATCTGAATCCTTAAGGTGTACCAATCGGTGAGACCGATCGGTGCGATCGATCGGTGAGACCGATCGGTGAGACCGATCGGTGAGACCGATCGGTGAGACCGATTGGTGAGACCGATCGGTGCGACCGATCGGTGAGAGCGATCGGTGAGACCGATCGGTGCGACTGATCGGTGAGACCAATCGGCGAGACCGATCGGTGCGACCGATCGGTGAGACCGATCAGTGAGACCGATCAGTGCGACCGATCGGTGAGACCGATCGGTGCGACCAATCGGCGGAACCGGCCGACGTCACCCGACCTTGCCAAGTTGTTCCAGTAACGCTTTTTTTTCGCAAATAGAGTTTTAAACCCTATCCTGCCTCGTTAAAAATGTCTTGAAAACTCGAAACGCTCACAAAAGTTTAATTAAATACTTCATTAATCCATGAGTCAGTTTAAACCACCCAGCACCTTTAATGATGAGTCAAGCCGCGTGGTCAACCCACGACTTCCACGTCTTACGCGGTTTCCCCGTTTTCACCTCAACCGTCCCCGGCTCTTATAAATTAAGGGTTAGGCCGTGGCTTTTCCCCTTCTTCGATCGTGACTCTTCTGGTACATCGGGACCGCCGCGTCGTTATCCGTAAAGTTCCGCACCCCCCCCCGGCCTAAACGTCGATTATCTATCAACATGTAGGTAAATTCTTTCGTCTCTCACTTTTGTGTATCATGCGGGGTGGGCGTTATTCTTGTTCTTGTGGAATTGGTTGAACTAAGCCTTAATGAAGATAATAAACGAAGTTCTAAAGAAAGAAGGGGAAGGGGTTGTGATCGTTGCTGTGCTTTATCTTGTGATCATTCCTTTTTGTTGTGCTGGTTTATGTTTCTGAAAATTGAGGCCGTTGGTGGTCGTTGTATGTGCGCTGATGAATCCCTTCGTGATGTTTTAAATGGGTTGCTGAAATTGTGAACTCTTTCTGTGAAATTGGTTAACTACTTATATCCGACTGAATAATTGAAAGCACCAGGATCAACCCTTCTGTGATAACTCCCGGTTAGGACACACGGAATTTTGAAATCATGGAGTGTGTTAAGTCGTTTAAATCTGAAAATCCTTGACTTGTGCTGGTAGCGGTAGTTGGTTGTTTTTCTTTTGGGCCGTTTTCCGGAAATGTGGGAGGGGATGGGATCCCCTGTTCCTTTATACTTTTGGTGGTTGTGAGTTTTAAACCCGAGTGGTTACAGGTTGTTATCACAAATTGGGGGGAGATCCTCTGTTAACAGAACCGGGTGTGAGTGTTTTGGTTGATCCTTGCTTTTGACGTTTTCCTTGGTTATGCTTATGGTAGTTGCCCAGTAGTGCTTAAAATTAATTGAACATTTGATTAAACGTGAAACAAGAATGGGACAAATGGTTTTGTGGGCAAGGGTCGTGAACTGTGACTCGGACGCAGTGGTGTTGTGTCCTGTAGTTTGGCTAGGAAAAACCTAAGCTTTTGGGTGAGTGTTTGTTACCTATATCTATACTTGTAGTTTTTTTTTCTTATTCGTGCACCACCCAAGTTGAGCACTCAGTGCCGAACACCCCCATTTATGGGGGAAGGGTGTTTTTCCCAACACTATTCTTAGTGGCTGGTTATTAGCTCCTTTTCTGATCCCTTTCCCGGATAGCCCAAGTATCTTCGGGCAGGCTGTGATGGCATGAAGTCCATTATTATCCCAAGAACCATCGGGCGGGGCGTTGTGGTGGTTGGCCAGGTGTGTGCGGCAGGTGATTTCCCAAGCGTCTTCGGGATGAGGCCCAAGTGTCTTCGGGCGTGGCAGTGGATCCTTTAGCCCAGGTGTCTTCGGGCGTAGAGGCGGTTGTTCTGGCCTAGGTGTTTGCAGGCATGGTTACATGTGACAGTTGTGGCCCAGGTGTGTGCGGGCGGGTGTGGCATTAGGACTGCGGTGAGAATGGCGGGATTGGTCCGATGCGTAGGATGTCTTAATAACCAGTGGGAAAGTGGCACGGGGTACCCAAACATCGATGTTCTCTTATTATATATATTACTTGACTTGCGTTATTTGGGGAGCGAGCCTTGGTGAGGCCTGGGATGGATAGTTTGCCTTGTTAGTTTTTTTGGTTTACTCTTTTTCTCACGGGACTTAGTACGTTCCCCCACTTGTGCACAAGAGTCTTGGTTTTCCCTACTGAGTGTACTTGTATACTCACCCTACGTTTACTTTCAGGTTTCCAGGAGGACTACCAGGGCTGTGCGGGACCCTACTAGTCAGACAGTTGGAGTTGCTGCTTTTGTCGTACCCTTGTTTCCTTTTTGGTATTGTACCTAGAGTCGTTTCTTTGTACTTGCACCTTGTTGTAAACTGTTTAAACATGCATGGGGGGATTTGTTTGGGTTTATTTATCTACACCTGTTTCTCCCTTTTTTTTTGGTTGCTGACTTGTCCTATTTCCCGATCCTGAAAAATAAAAAGGGTAATGCCTTCCATTTGTAAGAATTTTTCTATACCCTTGGTGCTAGTCGCCACTCCGGGACCTATTGAAAGCGGGTTTCGGGGGTCATTATCTCACCTTAAACATAAAGAAGGAAGGGCCTGGCAAACCGCTGACCCTTCCCTCCTTTTGGTGAAGGCGGGTCGTGACAGAATGGTATCAGAGGTGGAGGTTGAGAGATAGGACGGAGTTTGGAGTTAGGCACAGTGAGGATTGCATGGGGTGGTAAGGCAACGGTGTTGGGTGACCTTGGGGCGTGAATTAGGCCAGGGAAGACCGGGTAGGACACGGGATTTTAGGGCCCCCCGTGATCCGATGCAAGGACTCTGGACCTACCGAACGACCAAGTGAGGCCACACTGATTGTAGGGTAGAGACCCTAGGAAAGGTACATGCATCATAATGACTTGTGTTCTTGTGTTTCTGGGATGTTTTGGAATTAAGAATAAATTAAATCTTAAGAAGCTTTAAGAACGATATTCTGCACTACTTGGGCTTAGGCATTCCTTGTTTACCTTGAAGCTATGGCACCTGGAAGACGACCACGTGTGGTACAGGCGATCGAGGCCCCTGAGACTACTTTGGCCAATCGGCAGAGAGCTGATCGAGAGGAAGAGGATGACCAGTGGCAGAAGACTCTTCGAGCCTTCCAACAACAGGCCCTCGAGAAGTATGAGGGAAGCACCTCCGATATGAAGATGGAAGGCTGGATAGAGGAGTTAGTTATAGCCTTCGTCTTGATTCGGGCCCCGACCGAATACTGGGTTCCTCTGGCTGTTAGCCAGATGCGAGGAGCGGCATGTCAGTGGTGGATGCTTCACCTGGGGAATAAGAAAGAGTCTGAGGTTGCTTGGGCGGATTTCGAGAAGGAGTTCCGGGCGGAGTTCCTCTCCTCGACGATGAAGGCGGAGAAGAGGCAGGAGCTACTCTCCCTCCAGCAGGGGAGCATGTCCGTGAGCGAACTTGGAATCAAGTTCAAGGACCTCCTACGTTTTGCTCCGGACCTCTTTCCCGATGAGGAGTCTCGGGCAAGACGTTTGGAGGAGGCGCTTCGACCCTCCCTCCAGTATGCTGTTACCCCCTTTACCCTTCCGACATACTTAGAAGTCCAGAAGAAGGCTGAAGTGGTGGAAAGGATGCACGCTCTGGGCGGAGTGTCACGAGAAGGGATCCAGGTGGGACCATCGAAGGGGAAGGCCGTCAGCACCAGGCCTCCTGCATCGGGACCCTCCAGGTTCCGACCCGCAGGGAGCAGACCGCAGCAGTTTCAGTTTCGATCCCCTGGCCCACGTTCTTTCCCTTCAGGCTCGGGACCACAGTGCTTCATCTGCGGGAGCCCTGGACATCTCCGGAGTCAGTGCCCCGATCGGGTGCAGTACAGCAGTGGCAGTTATCCCCAACATCCGCCGCAGCAGCAGTATCCAGCCAGACCCTTCCGGCAGCAGCAGCAGGGACAGCGAGCTCACGTTCCTCCGCAGGAGGACATAGGAGGAGGAGGCCGACCTCAGGGCGCTCCCCAGGGACCTCGACCAGGGCGTGGTCGGGGAGGTGGCCGACAGCCGAGGGGCAGGGGAGCTGGGCGTGGGCAGCTACACGCCGCAGAGGCAACAGTTCCAGCAGGGTCAGAGGTTGTTCGAGGTACGATCAATGTGGTTAGCACTCTTTCTTATGCTTTGTTCGATACCGGAGCTTCGCACTCTTTTGTTGCACCCAGTCTAGCCCGTGCCTTGGGTCTAGATGCCGAGAGACTTCCAGTGCCCCTGGTGTTGAGCACACCAGTTGGAGGTCAGACCGACTTGCTGTTCATTTGTCGGGGATGTAGACTGATGTTAGGGCCACATCAGTCAGTTAGGGATCTCCTTCTGCTACAGATTCAGCCGTACGATGTCATCCTAGGAATCGACTGGCTATTTTCTGTGTGCGCCGTCATCGACTGTTTCCGAAGGAGGGTGGTGTTCTCAGATTTGGACGGCTAGCGTGTTACCTTCACCGGCGAGTGGAGCAGTCCGAAGGGAAACAGTAGGGAGGAACTTCTCCTCTCCTTGTTGACCGAGATGACAGTGGAATCAGTAGATGCTGAGATGGTGGAAGTGTCAGAGATCGTCCGCGAGTTTACGGACGTCTTTCCTGAGGAGGTGACGACTCTACCCCCTCGACGCGATATCGAGTTCGGGATAGACCTACAACCAGACGCTCGTCCGATCTCGATGGCTCCTTATCGGATGGCACCTTCGGAGCTGCGAGAGTTGCGGATACAGATTGACGATCTGATGAAGAGGGGTTATGTCCATCCGAGTACGTCACCATGGGGCGCTCCAGTCTTGTTTGCAAGGAAGGCGGATGGTGGCCTCAGGTTGTGCATCGATTACAGGAGGCTGAATCAGGTAACGATCAAGAATCGATACCCTCTTCTGAGGATAGATGATCTTTTCGACCAGCTGATGGGGGCATGATGGTTCTCGAAGATCGATCTGCGATCCGGGTACCACCAGCTGAGGGTGAAGGATAGCAACATCCCGAAGATGGCGTTTAGGTGCAGGTATGGACACTTCGAGTTCGTGGTCATGCCCTTTGGTGTTACGAACGCCCCGGCCGTGTTCATGGGGCTTATGAACTCCATCTTTCGGGAATACCAGGATCGGTTTGTGGTGGTATTCATCGACGATGTCCTGATCTATTCAAGGTCAGAAGAGGACCATGCAGAGCACCTGAGGACAGTTTTGGAGGTCCTCCGACAGCACCAGCTCTATGGGAAGTTTTCAAAATGCAAGTTCTGGGCACGAGAAGTGCACTTCCTCGGGCACGTAGTGTCTGAGCAGGGAGTAGCAGTCGACCCATCAAAGGTTGAGGCAATTGTTTCTTGGGCAGCACCCAAGAATGTGGCGGAGGTTCGGAGTTTCCTCGGACTGGCAGGCTACTATCGGAGATTCGTACGCAACTTCTCCCGAGTAGCAGCCCCTTTGACGGCTTTGACCAAGAAAGACCATGTTTTCGTATGGGGAGAGCAGTGCGAGTCATCCTTCGGCTACCTAAAAGAAAGGCTGGTTAGTGCCCCAGTGTTGAGATTAACAGAAGAAGGGATGACCTATGAGGTATTCTGTGATGCTTCAGGACAGGGCCTGGGATGCGTACTGATGCAGCAACAAGGGGTGATCTCTTACGGGTCCAGGCAGCTACGCCCCCATGAGCGGAACTATGCCACCCATGACTTGGAGCTTGCAGCAGTAGTGTTCGCATTGAAGCTGTGGAGACATTACCTCTTTGGGGAGAGCTTTGTGGTCTTCACCGATCACAAGAGCTTGCACTACATCTTCTCCCAGCGTGACTTGAACTTGCGACAGCAGAGATGGGTTGAGTTTCTCCAAGACTACGACTTTGAGATCTCGTACACTGAAGGTAAGGGAAACGTTGTGGCCGATGCCATGAGCAGGAAGCCGCATCAGGAAGTGGTTCGGGACTCTGCTAATGCTTGGAAGGCGATGGGGGAGTTGGCTGCCTTGCACTTGGACGCAAGGGTGGAAGGTGCTAGAGGCTGCTTGTTTCAGATGACGGTGCAGTCCCCTTTGTTGCAGCAAGTAGAAGAGTCTCAGTGGGGAGACCCTGAGGTGGAAGTGTTGCAGGATCGTGTCGATCAGGGGAACGCTCCGGAAGGATGGTCGGAGGACAGCCGACGTCGGATGCTCTTTCTTGGGAGGTTGTTTGTTCCAGAGGTGATGCATGATGAAGTCCTTCGTGGGTTCCATAGCTCAGCCTTGGCAGTACATCCAGGTGTTTCGAAAATGTACCAAGGCCTGAGGGGACAGTTATGGTGGCCCGGGGTGAAATGGGCAGTGGCAGAGTTTGTGGCTAAATGCCTGGTGTGTCAGCAGGTGAAGGCTGAACACCGCGTTCCTGGTGGTTTGTTGCATCCTTTAGATGTTCCCGAGTGGAAGTGGGATGACGTCTCAATGGACTTCGTCACAGGACTACCCAGAGCTCAGGGCGGGCATGATGCTATCTGGGTAGTGGTGGATCGACTGACAAAATCTGCTCACTTCTTGGCCATCAAGGAGTCAGGACCTGTGAGTACCTTAGCACAGAGGTACGTGGATGAGGTGGTGCGTTTGCATGGGATTCCGAAGACTATCGTCTCAGATCGGGACACTCGGTTCACCTCACGAGTCTGGAAGGGGTTACAGCATGATTTTGGCACCCAGCTACGCCTTAGCACTGCTTTTCACCCTCAGACTAATGGGCAGACAGAGCGGACTATCCAGACATTGGAGGACATCCTGCGAGCATGTGTTCTGGATTTCGGAGGATCATGGGTACAACACTTTCCTTTAGTAGAGTTTGCCTATAACAACATCTTCCACTCTACTATCGGCATGGCTCCTTTTGAGGCTTTGTATGGAAGACCATGTCTTTCACCCTTATGCTGGGCAGAGGTTGGTGAGACTGGTACTCTTGGACCAGAAGTAGTGCAGAGCACTACGGAGAAAGTCCAGCTAGTACGGGAGAGGATGAAAGCCACTCAGGATCGGCAAAAATCTTATGCTGATCGTCGGAGGAGGCCCTTGGAGTTCGAGGTAGGAGATCATGTGTTCTTGAAGGTTTCCCCTCGACGGGGGCAGCGGAGGTTTGGAAAGGGGAGTAAGCTCTCCCCTAGGTTCATCTGACCTTTCGAGGTGCTGAGGCGAGTTGGCGAGGTGGCATATCAGCTGGCCCTACCACCTCAGTTGGAGAGGGTCCATGACGTCTTCCATGTCTCCCAGCTTCGTCAGTACTTACATGATGACTCTCATGTCATCAACTAGGGAGAGCTAGATTTTGGAGGAGACGCAACCTTCGAGGAACGGCCAGTCAGGATCAAGGATCGCAAGGAGAAAGTGCTCCGTGGACAAACCATCGGCTTGGTTCGTGTGTTGTGGAGACATGGCGGCCTCGAGGAGAGTACGTGGGATAGGGAAGCACAGATGCATGCCCAATACCCCTAGTTGTTTTGAGCTTTGTACCTTTTTTGCCTGTGGTGATAGAACGTTTGACTTTTGGCTATAAAATGTACTAGTCTCCTTCCTCTGTTATGTGTGAAAGGCCCCGACTAAAGGGAAGAGTGAACTCGACCCCTAATCAGGACGCATTAAGGTGGATGCGATTAAACCTGTGCGGGCGAGTCAGTGCCGCCCAAAGCGGATAATATCTTGACATGGGGGAGGGGAACTCCCCAAACCCACATGACCGGGCGGTTTGGCGTGGCATGTTTCTTGGTTCTTGACAGGGGATTGTTTTTAGTTAGCAGGGGTTCACTCCTAAGAGGTATCTTTCGAAGATAGTTGTTCGAACCCTCTCTTTCCTACTGGTTTGTTTTGATTCTCGAGGACGATAATCGTTTAAGAGGTATCTGATGTGATGACCCAGACCCCCCTTGGTCCCCTCCTTTGCCAAAAATCCGAATCCTTAAGGTGTACCGATCGGTGAGACCGATCGGTGCGACCAATCGGCGGAACCGGCCGACGTCACACGACCTTGCCAAGTTGTTCCAGTAACGCTTTTTTTTTCGCAAATAGAGTTTTAAACCCTATTCTGCCTCGTTAAAAATGTCTTGAAAACCTGAAACGCTCACAAAAGTTTTAATTAAATACTTCATTAATCCATGAGTTAGTTTAAACCACCCAGTACCTTTAATGATGAGTCAAGCCGCGTGGTCAACCCACGACTTCCACGTCTTACACGGTTTCCCCATTTTCACCTCAACCGTCCCCGGCTCTTATAAATTAAGGGTTAGGCCGTGGCTTTTCCCCTTCTTCGATCGTGACTCTTCTGGTACATCGGGACCGCCGCGTCGTTATCCGTAAAGTTCCGCGCCCCCCCGGCCTAAACGTCGATTATCTATCAACAGGTATGGAAATTCTTTCGTCTCTCACTTTTTTGTATCATGCGGGGTGGGCGTTATTCTTGTTCTTGTGGAATTGGTTGAACCAAGCCTTAATGACGATAATAAACTAAGTTCTAAAGAAAGAAGGGGAAGGGGTTGTGATCGTTGCTGTGCTTTATCTTATGATCATTCCTTTTTGTTGTGCTGGTTTATGTTTCTGAAAATTGAGGCCATTGGTGGTCGTTGTATGTGCGCTGATGAATCCCTTCGTGATGTTTTAAATGGGTTGCTGAAATTGTGAACTCTTGCTGTGAAATTGGTTAACTACGTATATCCGGCTGAATAATTGAAAGCACCAGGATCAACCCTTCTGTGATAACTCCCGGTTAGGACACACGGAATTTTGAAATCATGGAGTGTGTTAAGTCGTTTAAATCTGAAAATCCTTGACTTGTGCTGGTAGCGGTAGTTGGTTGTTTTCCTTTCGGGCCGTTTGCTGGAACTGTGGGAGGGGATGGGATCCCCTGTTCCTTTATACTTTTGGTGGTTGTGAGTTTTAAACCCGAGTGGTTACTTGTTGTTATCACAAATTGGGGGGAGATCCTCTGTTAATAGAACCGAGTGTGAGTGTTTTGGTTGATCCTTGCTTTTGACGTTTTCCTTGGTTATGCTTATGGTAGTTGCCCAGTAGTGCTTAAAATTAATTGAACATTTGATTGAACATGAAACAAGAATGGGACAAATGGTTTTGTGGGCAAGGGTCATGAACTGTGACTCGGACGCAGTGGTGTTGTGTCCTATAGGTTGGCTAGGAAAAACCTAAGCTTTTGGGTGAGTGTTTGTTACCTATATCTATACTTGTAGTTTTGTGTTTCTTATTCGTGCCCCACCCAAGTTGAGCACTCAGTGCCGAACACCCCCATTTATGGGGGAAGGGTGTTTTTTCCAACACTATTCTTAGTGGCTGGTTATTAGCTCCTTTTCTGCTCCCTTTCCCGGATAGCCCAAGTATCTTCGGGCAGGCTGTGATGGCCTGAAGTCCATTATTAGCCCAAGAACCATCGGGTGGGGCGTTATGGTGGTTGGCCAGGTGTGTGCGGCAGGTGATTTCCCAAGCGTCTTTGGGATGAGGCCCAGGTGTCTTCGGGCGTGGCAGTGAATCCTTTAGCCCAGGTGTCTTCGGGCATAGCGGCAGTTGTTCTGGCCTAGGTGTTTGCAGGCATGGTTACATGTGACAGTTGTGGCCCAGGTGTGTGCGGGCGGGATTCAGCAGTGGGACTGTGTGTGGTTGTGGCCCAAGTGTGTGCGGGCGGGTGTGAAAGTGGGACTGCGGTGAGAATGGCGGGATTGGTCCGATGCGTAGGATGTCTAAATAACCAGTGGGAAAGTGTCACGGGGTACCCAAACATCGATGTTCTCTTATTATATATATTACTTGACTTACGTTATTTGGGGAGCGAGCCTTGGTGAGGCCTGGGATGGATTGTTTTCCTTGTTAGTTTTTTTTGGTTTACTCTTTTTCTCACGGGACTTAGTACGTTCCCCCACTTGTGCACGAGAGTCTTGGTTTTCCCTACTGAGTGTACTTGTATACTCACCCTACGTTTACTTTCAGGTTTCAAGGAGGACTACCAGGGTTGTGCGGGACCCTACTAGTCAGACAGTTGGAGTTGCTGCTTTTGTCGTACCCTTGTTTCCTTTTTTGTATTGTACCTGGAGTCGTTTCTTTGTACTTGCACCTTTTTGTAAACTGTTTAAACATGCATGGGGGGCTTTGTTTGGGTTTATTTATCTACACATGTTTCTCCCCTTTTTTTTTGGTTGCTGACTTATCCTATTTCCCGATCCTGAAAAATAAAAAGGGTAATGCCTTCCATTTGTAAGAATTTTTCTATACCCTTGGTGCTAGTCGCCACTCCAGGACCTATTGAAGGCGGGTTTCGTGGGTCATTATCTCACCTTCAACTTAAAGAAGGAAGGGCCTGGCAAACCACTGACCCTTCCCTCCTATTGGTGAAGGCGGGTCGTGACATATGATGTCTTTATTGAAAACTTATAAATTTGTACAATAATTATTCCTATCTAGTTGGAATCCTCTAAAATTAATGTTGTAAATAGAATTTAATTTCAAGAAGGATCATTCAGGATAGAAATAACTAATATTTTAATAGTCGTTTAAATAATGAAAAAAATTGATTTATTATATTTAATATAAAAATATTTTAGATTTTAATGAAAATTATCAAAAACTAGAAAAACATGATTTTAGGATGAGTCATTGAATGTTAAAGTAGACTACAAATCAAACATCTATAAATTTTTCATTCAATCATTTTACCATCCTTGAACAATGTTTAGTTAAACAATTTACTCGTGGGAGTTCCAATTTCCATATCAAGATTTTTCAAAATCATTTTAAAATTTTATTGGTTTATTTTTCATAGATTAAAATGATACCATCCAATAATTGAGAAATTTTTAAAATTGGAAATAAATATGTTTCACTGATAAAGAAAATATCAAATTTATTTTTTATTAAATCCAAAACTATAAAACACGTATTGTTATCCATAGATATGAATCTCAGATCATCAATATAAATATTTATGAGAATTTGATCGTTTTATAGGTCCGTTGAAATGATTTTTGAATATGATTTTGAAATTTTAAAGAACATAAATAGAAATTAATGTTAAATATTTTCATACTAAGATAATGAGGCTTTTCATAAACTAGAGAGAACATTATTATGTATTAAAAAAATTAGAGTAATATGATTTTCAAAACCAAGTGGTTCTTACATAAAAAAATTTCCAAAATAAAAACATTTAAAAAATCAATTTTTAAATCCATTTGAATGATTATTAAATTAATAAGAGAGGTAAATTCAAATCAGGTTATAATCGATTTTAATTGGGTGATGGGTGTAAATGTTTCGCTATATATGATTTCTTTTTTGGGTTATGTCCTTTTTAAAATATACATTCATTATTTCTAGTAATATTATCAAACTCATCTATTTTATTTTAGACAATAACATTAGACCTATATTAGGATGATTGTTAGGTTTTTTTAAAATATTTCATACATTATTTTGGTTTAATTGATTCAGTTATTAATGAATTGAATGTACACAATTTTCCTCATTAAGATCTTTATTATGTTTTTCTGATTAAGGTGAGAGAAAATAGACTGTTTTTAACCTCATTTATGACTAATTCATGAGTATTATTTCCCATATATAAATATTCAGTGCCATTTTCAAGGTGATGGTCTTTTATTTTTAAAAACATAAGTATGATAATTTATGGAGATTATTATATTTATTAAACATCATTTATAAGGCCCCACCCATAATCATTACATAATATTTAGTTATGTCAGGAATTAATATTTAGGATCTTTTTAGGTTTAGAGTTTTATATAATTAGGCCGTAACTATTACATTAAATCTTAAATATTACAAAGTAGACACTTCTAGTATGTTTAATTTTTTCCCAATAATAAAAATATTTAAATAAAACACAAATTCTATTCTTGATAAAAATATTATTGAATTTATAATTTCTCTTACCATTCTGTATAACTTGTGAAAATCATTTCCAAAACATGGGATGATCATAAAAATCTTAGTAAGGTTTATAAAATAAGGAAATAAAACATTATTCTTGGAATACATAAAAATAAATTAAATCATACTTTTTAATCATAAAACATAATCTATTTAATATACCTCATGAAATCAAAAGATCTATGAATAACTCATAGAAATCATAATTCAAAAAGATAACTTGTGACATCAATTACATACTTACATTGTAGCTCTCACAACTACATTGGGATTATAATTCATAATAACATTTGGAATACCCATCATAGTAGAGTCCCTAAATATATTAGGAGAAATATTAGCGTTTACCTCTGTCAGGTAAACCAATGCATTTGAGAGATATAACGGGATAAATTGTCCTAGGATTATCACGGAACCACCCTTATTTGTTTTATAACATAACCACCCGTCAAATTTCCATGTACAATTACATATTCATAATAAGTAAAAGATAGAAATTGTAATCATTTCAATCATCAATCACAATAAATCAATTCAGTATCCATTTAAAAACAATTTAAAAAATTTAATCAATAGATTTTTGAATCAAAGTGTCCATACCACTTTGAAAATACTAAATGAATCAACATTTTAAAACATTAAAGTTGGTTAGAGTAGGGAACTCAAGAGGGGGTGGATTGAGTTCCTATAAAAAATATGGTAAAAATTATTTCTTAAAATATTCCCCAAATTATAATTAAAATGCTAGTTAATCATGGTATAAAATTTTAAGAGTTTGACTATTCAAAAAGATTCTCAAAATATCAATTAATTTAATATTGAATCAATGTGGGATATTGTTATAGGTTTTGAAACTATTCCAATAAGAAAAAACAATTATAACTACTATCTAATACTAAATATCAATGTAGAGTTTTGTTTTTATGAAATATAAATTAAAACAGAGAAAGAATAAATAAAAGCACATAGCTGAAGAAACAACTGGATTAGTCTCAAATCGAGACCAAATCCACTCCCCATGGTGATCACCTTCCACAATGAAGTTTATATTAATAAACATGATCGACACACTAGATCGGGGTAAACAATAGTAAAAGAAACTTTCTAGGTCAAAAGACCACATCCACTCTTCTTAATGGGAATAAATAACAAGGTCACACAAGGAAATATTCTATTATTATCTGTGAGAGTAAACAAATATAGAACGATATGAGTGGAAAGATATCTTGTATCCTTGAGTTTGATATATATGACAGTGCATGTATTTATAATGAAACACACACTACTCAAAATTATATAAAAAATTCACACAATAGAATGAATAAATATGAGAGAGGATTTAAAATGATCTATGTGTCTTGAGATGCAGATCTTGACTCCTTAGATATAGCTGATATGTAGTTAGTGTCCTCTTCTAGAAGTTGACACAAAAACAGAGTGTCGTATTCTGGATTTTAGGTAAATGTATGGTCTTTCTAGTATATTCTTCACATTTCTTGATATGATGATGTAGTTTGTCAATTCAATTTGTATCTCAGATGATATTTCCTTAAGTGTTCTTCATTGTGTTCTTGAGTACACAGTGGTTGCATGAGAGTTACAGATGTTCTTCAGTATATCTCATGCATTCTCTACCTCTAAGTATCATTCTGTTATTTTTATTTTTGGTTCATGTATTAAAGATGATAGGAAGAATTATTTATAAACCTCATACATCATAATTTTAGGTGACATGTATACAAAGAAACATTAATTATGTTATATCCATTAAATGATTCGAATATGATGGTTAAAAATAGAATTTCATTTAAATTGAAAAATACATAAAGTAAGGAACGATGTCATAGTATGTATTGAAACAGTCTCACTAGAAATGGTGTCATCTCCTTTAACTTTGTTTGGAGAGATAGTCATGGTTCCATAGTTATGTTGAGGTCAGGGACTGGTAACATAGATGTGGTGCCAGGATAATGGTGTCTCAGGTAACGGTGTCTAGTCCTTTGACAGAAAAACTGAATGGTGCCTTGGTGATGGTAGCAAGGAAACAGTGTCATAGATTATGAAATCCAAAACTGGTTACAGTGTCTAAGGCATGGTGTCAGAGTCACAGTGTCTGAGTTATGGTGTTAGGGACACGGTGTCAGGGAGACTGTGTCATAAAATTTTCCCAAATTTGGAACTGGTGGTAGATTTATGGTTTCTCAGACTTAGCTAACTATCTTTAAAACTATATTAAGAAGTAATTTTCACCAAATGATTTAGACATAATAATTTGTATAATAAATTATTATAGAACAAGATCAAATGAAGTTTTCAATATTGAAACATGATTTATATGATTCTAAATCCAGATAGTTTGAATATTTGTACTAGGAGGTGTAAGCATTTAAGAATATGGATAAACAATATATACAAAAGATTTAAGATAAATTAACCAAGGTTACCATGATTTTTTATCATTAAAACAATTATAACACATGGTGAGTCCAACAATCTCTACCTTTTCTATGATAAAAAATCATGGTATTCAAATGTATTTTCTTATTCTCCCTCTTTTGGGATTATCAAAAAGAAAATAAACATGGAATAAAGGTGAGTAGGAAATTGAACTAAAATAGTGCACATTTCATTGGATAGAATGATAGAGGTCATTACAATCATGAAGAAAATTAAATAAAAATAAAACATCACTATCAATTACTGTTCTTCACTTATCTTCAGCACCTGAAGTCTTCTATTTTTCCTTGGAAGAAACATCAATAGGGTCCACATGAGAAGAAGTAGATAATGAAAAAGGGATTGAGCCAATTGTGAGAGAAGGTAGAGGTCCTATTTCAAAAAATAATGTGCCATAGTTTGTTTGGTTGAGTCCTGAGGCATGGATTGGTCAATGATAACAGGTCTAATCTGGCTCAGAGCTTGAGATATAGATAAAGAGGTAGAATAAAATGTGTTGGATGACGAAGGGGTTGACTCAAGACCTAAAGGGGTATCTACAGGAGCCCCAATGGATGTTTCTTCACATGAATATAAAAATTCAACAACTTATTGAATTTAGTAATGATCTCACCACCATACTGCACTACCTTCCCAAAATCATCTTTGTTCTCTTGGAACACTTCCAAAAGGGGACTGGAATATTTCATCTTTTGAACATGAGTGTTGAATGCATGATTAACAGGAGGAATTTTCATATTACATACATTTTAATTGAAATTATTGGTCAGATAATTCTTAGAGTAATTTTAATTAAATTAGAAATCCACATTCTTATAAATTTATTCATGATCATAATTAGAAATGTTTGAATAAATAATCGATAAATCAAGAACTTGTTCACTATTCTTTATTATATATATATATATATATTATTTATCAAAACCACTTAATACTGACTAAAGTAATTTTTTAACAACAGTTCTGATCAGAATACTATTCATAGGGTGAGATGACTGTCTACTGGGATTTGAATCAGTAACAGCTAAAGTGAGAGACTTCAACTAATTAAGAACTTTTTTTAAACATCCCTTACACTCATCATTCATCTTGTTAAGGCCAAAAACAAGCTCACACATCTCATTTACTATCGTGATGTTTCTATCAGCCACCTTCTCATATATTGATGTCAAATTTGGTTGAATCAGAGAAACAAGTTCTTCCGGGATCTGATCACTAACATTCTCAATAGGATGATTAGAAGGATATTGTCTAGTTTACAATTTTTTTTCATATCTTCATCCATAGATCTGAGTGACATCACCACATCAATCAATTTTTTATTCTCAATAAAAACTTCATGTATTTCATGAATCATTTTCAGTTGAATTTTCCAAATGATTTACTCTAACAGTAAGGAAACATCACTTTTTCTGAGATTTGTCACAGGAGCAGGTTTTGATTTCATGAACATTTCAAATCCAGCTAACAAAGTATCTCCAAAAGATTTATGATCACTATGACTCACATGATTCAAAAGATTCTTTTGTAGGTTCAATAACATGAGCTTAAATAAGTTCAGGCTCCTTAGAAAGGATTACGCATAGAGAAAAAACTTGTTTAAATTGAAAATAGTGGAAGGATCTGTGACATTAGCTGACCCCTTTTGGTTATTGACCACATAAAAATTGCTAGGAAACTTATACCAGGTATCTATATTGCTTTGATCATTATGATTTGGAACTTGAACACCTTCTATGACGGGGTGTTGCTCCCCCTCAACGAGTGCATCTATTATGGGACTAAGAGATTCAATATCATAAACAATTTCCAAATTTTCATCTCTATCAGGCTCAAACATCAATTATCTAGATAACTAAAAGGAAATATTTATTCATTCCATAGAAGATAGGATTAATTTAGGATCATCTTGTTCTTTTGATTGTTCCCCAACAACAACCTCTTTCTTAATAAAAACTCCTAAATACTCCTCAGGAATAGGTTGTTCATCTAAAATAGCAGCAGATTCTTTTCCGTAATAGGTTCTTTTCAAAATTGTGTTCTTGAATTGATTCAACACTTATCTTAGAAACATGTACACATTTTACAACTATATCATGTGGAATATGTATGCTGTTCTATTCTTTGTCTAATATAGTTCCTTCTTCCGGAGAAACAACTTCATCATCTAGTTCATTGTTTGAATAATAAATTACTTCATCTAGTTGCAATCCAGGGTCATATTCTCTCACAATTCAAGAGGATTATTAACTGTATTTAACTTGTCGTACAACCTTTCATTATCCTCCAGCCAAAAAAAATTCCATAGATTCCCGTATATTTTCTTGCTTTTTATTGTATCATTTGAGATACAAAACTCATAATCATCAATTACTTCTTCATTCTGGCCAACTACTCCTTTGGAACACAACATTGAAGAGATTAATATTTATTAAAACAATGCAGTAGATTTTGATGTTTTCTAAATCAATTTACACATGTGATGTATAATATAATTACACAAATTAATTTTGTGACCATTTTTCATAATATATATCAAGAAGACATGTTAATAATTAATAGATAGAAAATCCCCTTTCCTTGGACAAATAAGATTTTGTATAATCATAAATAGAAGCCTTCTTTCACCATAAAACTCAACATCAATTTACCTTATTTTCATATTTTTTTCAAAAAAAAAACTTCTTAAGGCCACTTCTAAGATAAAAACATCACTATGTGGAGGAATAACTCTTTGGTAATCCTCAAGTATTCCTTCATGAGTTATCCCTATGTATCCATCCCATAAACTAAACGAAAAAGTACACCTTCAACCATTAATCCCACTTCTTACTACAAATTCATCTTTAGTTTTGAATAAAAACTAAACATACTGATAAAATTGAGAAAATATTTTTGGATAAATCGGTATTTTCTCTTTTGTGAACCAGTTTGACCATACATTTTCTTCCAATACATTCAAAATGAGTGACCTACTTATAATCAACCACTTTAGATAGAATTATTTTTTTGGTATTAATTTTCTATCAGCAAGATTCAGATTAAATGGTCCTTCGGGAATAACTTTCGGTGGATTTTTCACACTCTTTTGAGATATGAATTTCTCTAGAGTCGATGAAGGATAGTGCTTCATTCTGGGCATTCAACTATGGATCGAGAAAGTTGAATGGATGAAAGAGGAATAATGTCTTGGGTATAAGGGTATTGGTTTTGATAGAAGAGATCTCTGGTGAAGAGAGGAGTGAATGGTATTGAGTCTATCATTTAGGGATTTCATACGTCACAAATTCCAAAATGCAGCATAAAAACAATAAATTAATCAACACAGTGATATGAGAAATAAAATTCTAAAAATATAAAAATAAGTCATTACGCTGAGACAAGAACAGGTTTTTGTTGTGTCATCATTATAGTGTGACTCCAAATGGTGCGACTGTTTCATTGGGACCGCAAGAATAGGACCATAACTGAGAGACAGTTGATGTTAGACCATAAACATGATACATTAATTCTAAGACAGTGACTTAATAATCTATGAATCATGAAACCGTAAACTATGAAACAATAAGTGTGAGATAGTAATATCCAGATCATAAAATTTTTACTTAAGACTTTTCATTCCAAATTAATGTATGATGTAATTTATCCTTTCATAATTTAATCGTTTAGTGAATATATTAGCAAGGTGATGTTCTGTCCCAATTAATTCCAAAGTGAAAACTCCTTTTTGATAATGGTCTCTTATAATGTAATTCCATACATCAATAATAATTTTCCATGAGTGTGAAATAGGATTCATTGAAGTTTTAATATCACTTGTATTGTAAAAATGTATAGGTACATGTCTGAATTTATATCCATAGTCAAGTAATGTGTGCTTCATCCACAAAATATATGCAAAAAAACATCTAGCATCTATTTATTCAGCCTTTCCAGTAGATAATTCAATAGAATTTAGTTTATTACTACACCACGAAACTGAATACATTCCCAAAATGTGACATGTCCGAGTGGTGAAAATTTTATCTCACATGAATCCACCAAAATATGCATCAAAATAACTCATTATATCAAACTATTGTCCTTTAGGTTAAAAAAACCTAAATTGATAGTATGTTTTAGCTGTTTGAAAATTATTTTAATATAATTTAAATGATATTCTTTGGGATTATCATGAAAATGGTCACAGATACCCACATTAAACATTATATCCGTCCTACTAGTAGTACAGTTGAGAAAACATCCAATCATTCCTATGTTTGGGTTTTGACCATCAAATTTTTCATCTTCATCAAGATCCAACTTACAATTAATACTCATGGGGTATCACTACTTTTAGTATTTTCAAAGCCAAAATGTTTTGGAATATATTTTGTGTATATAAATTGATTTAAGATGATACCTTATGTATTTTGAACAATTTGAAATCCAAGAAATAATTTTAGTTCACCCATTAAGCTCATTTGAAATTCGTTTTGCATCATCTTTGAAAACTCAACACATAATGAATTTCATGAAAATCCAAATATAATATCATCAATATAAATTCAAACTAAAAAAATAGCTTTAAAATTTTGTTTTATAAAATTATTAGGATCAGCAACAACTTTTTTAAAACCTTTTGTGATGAGAAATGTAATTAGTCTTTCATAACATGCTCTTAGAGCTTGTTTTAACACATATAAAGATTTTGTTAATTTGAAAACATGATTCAGAAAATGAGGGTTTTTGTAAAACCAGGGGTTGTTTAACAAAAACATCCTCAACTATATACCTATTAAGGAATTAAATTTTGACATCCATTTGAGAAATTATGAAATTAATATGTGTAGCATATGAAATAAGGATTCTGATGGATTAAATTATACCTACTTGAGCAAAGGTTTCATCATATTCAATTCCTTTTTCTAGACAATATCCTTGTGCAACTTATATGGATTTATTTCAATCAATATTACCCTATTCATATAATTTTTTCCTAAACACCCACCTAGTTCCCATGGTCATGGTATCTTTGAGTATGTCCACGATTTTCCAAACCTCATTTATTTCAAATTTATTTCATTATTCTTTCATAGCCATCACCCATATTTTATAATTGATAGAATCATTAATGTTTTTATGTTAAAGCAGTGATATGAAAGCTTGATATTTAACAATATTTCTAAGATAATCTCTAGTTTGTGTTACTTAATCTAATCCACCACCAAAAACATCTAAGGTATGGTTTTAGAAGGTCCTAGTTCATCTAGAAAAGGAGGGGCTAGTAATTTCATTTTCATCTTGGGTTCAGGTTCACCATGTCTATATTTTGAAGAATTTCCAGGACTGTTAGATTTAATATATTTCATGACAAAGATGATTAGATTATTTTTCATTTATGACTAGGTTTTTTATATCATCTTCAAGATTCTCTATAGAGGTCTTAGTTTTATGAATATTTGTTTCATCAAATTTGAAATTCACTTATTCTTATACACAATTATTCCTTTTGATAAATACTCTATAGGCTTTACAGGAGGTTGAGTAACCTAGGAAGATTAATTAATCACTCTTGGATGAAAAATTTTCAGGATTATCCATGGTATTAAGAATATAGAATTTGAAACCAAAAACATTAAATTAATTAACCTTTGGTTTTATATTTTTCCACAACACATAGGGATTTCAATTAAGAATTGGTCTAATTAAAATGATATAAATTAAGTAAAATGTTGTATTCACAGCCTCATCCCAAAATAAAATAGGTTGGTCTTACCCATTAATCATGGTTCTTGCAATTTCTTTTAATTTTCAATTTATTATTTCCACAACTGCATTTTGTTGAGTTTTTCTGGGATCAGAGAAGTTAGGACTATATCCATTGTGTGAGAAAAAATATTCAATGTCTTGATTTTTAAACACACAACCATGATCACTTCATAAGTATTTTCTTCTAAATACAATAAGATTTTCTATTGTTTGAGCATACTAGGTGAATTATGTACATGCTTCAAATTTTTGATCTAAGAAATAAGTCCAAGTATAACTACAATAGTCATCAAAAAGAACATAGACATTGTTTATACAATTTAAACTTGAAACTCTATATGGTCTAAGATATCTGTGTGAACAAACTCAAGAGGTTGAGAAGTTGAAACATATTTCTTTTATTTCAAAGATATCTTGTGATGATTACCCTTTTTGTCAGGGTTTATAGACATTATCATTTGGAAACTCAAGTTTGGGTTGGTCTTGGTCTAAGCCGTTCCAATTAATTTTTCTATGGGAGTTAATATTGTGGTGTCCTAATATCTTATGCCAAAGCCAAGACTCTCTATGAAAGGCACATAAACAATAAACATTTTACGAAACTAATGAATATATGTTTATAACATAAACATTCTAATTTCTTAAAGTAGAAAATATCTTTTATTTTTGAGAGTTGAAAACATAGAAAGAATCATTTGAAAATTTAACAAGAAATACATAATCACTTTATTTTGAAATTCTAATTAAATTATATTTCAGTCTTGCATGAAAAATTACTTTATAAATTAAAACTGAGTTCTAGTTACCAATATGGCCAAAGACTATTATTTTTTTCATTTAACATTATATCCAATGGGGACATTACCACCATCAATCATTTTTAGATTCTTGAAGCTTGAATAATGTCATATCATGTGTCTTGAAAATCCACGGTCCGAGTATTATAATCTTTTACAGGAGCTCTTAAAACAACATTCCTACAAAATAATCGAACAAAAAATATTTTGGTCCCTACACATGTTTGGTTCCAGGGGAATTAGTAATCAGTGCTTTAGGAACCCACATTTGTTTCCTAGGGTTTCTATACAAATTATATAATATATTTGAAAAATAAACTATATTTGGTCCAGAAAAACTAGAGGTAGTAAAATATTTTCCAAAACAATAACTAGCCACATATTTTTCATTTTCTGGTAGAAAAATAGATTTTCCAGATTTAGTTGAAAATTTTACTTTAGATAGGTTTCTCAGTCCTTGATGATATCCAATACTAGAAGTGTACATAAGATATCTCTATTTACTAGTCATTTAAGTAAGAATATTTTTCCCACTGTTAAACTTTTCTCGATATTTCTTCAATTGGTCATTAAAAACTTTTAGTTCATTTTTTTCTTGGAGCATCCGAGCAATATTTTACTTTTTAGTAGTATGTTCAAACATAATATTTACGATGAGCGCATGTTGTTTATTTAATTATTTATATTTATCATTTAGTTCATTTCATATCACTTCCATCATGTTACAGTATTCAAACAGTTCATCACATTTCATATTTTCATAAAATTGTTCATTTACAGAATAGTAATAATTGTGTGTTAGAGAATCATAGTTTACCTTGGAAGTGTTTGTAAAAAAACACATATTTTCAACATTATGTTCCTCATCCTGAGATGATTCTGGTTCCCTAGATCTATGTTTAGAGGCAATCTAGGTGGGTTTCCTAGCTTTCTTATACATCTTTTTTTTTCATTCTTTTTTTTATTTTCGTTTTTGATAGTTTTCATTGACATGTCCCCTCCTATTACAGTCATAGTAGAAAATATCCTCTCTGTTGTCATTTCTTTTTCAGTCCTTTTTATAGTTTCCCTTATTATCATACCTTCCATTGTAATTGGGCTTCCTCGAGAATTTCTTCTTCCTATATAATTTCTTGAACTTTATGGCTATCACTGTCATCTCTTCATCACTATCTGATGTTAATTAGTCATTAATAGAGTTTTCAACAGAGGCTAGCACCTTCTCTTTTTCATTCTTCTTCATGGTTGTAGTCTTTAATGATATATTTTTTCTCTTAGGTTCATCCTCTTCTTCATTGTTGAATTTCAGTTCTTATTCAATCATTATCAATTTTTTAATGAGTTACTTGATAGTAAATTTTCTGTTGTCACATTATTCTATAATGGTGATAGAATTTCCTCTCCATCTATCATTTAAGAATCTAAGAATCCTCATAATTTTATCCTTGGTAGTAGCATCTCTTACTAGGGAGATTATAGTGTTAACTATATCATTAAACCTGAGATACAAGTCATAAATAGGCTCATTGAGCATCATTTTAATGTTATTGTATTTTATATTATATTTGTTAAGTCTCATTTACATAACATTGGACATTCCTTCATGTGAAACAGAAAAATTATCCAAAATTTCATAGGTTGTATTACATATAAAAATTCTATAAAATTATTCAACTTCTAAAGAACAGTTTAATACATTCAATTCACTGAAAGTATTTTTATAAGTATACATATTTGGGTCATCCCAAGTAGTAGGTGTATCAGAATAAATAATCTTATATTCATCTACAATTTAAGACCAAATCTCAAAACTCATACTTTCTATTTGATTTTTTTAATTTTCCATTGCGCTTAAATTTTTCCATTAATGAATGGCAGTTTTTTGGTAGCATCACCTTAAAATATATTATCCATACTTAGAGAATAACATATATAATTATTGTTTTATATACCTAAAAATTTATAACTAACAATAATTTTACAATCCTTAAAACACAAATAAAAAATCATAGTTGAAATTTATTTTAAATAGATTGATAATTTAATATTTTGAAAACATGTATTTTAAAAACTCCTTTGATACCAAATATTTGTCATAGTAGGACACTTAAAAATGGGTGAATTTAGTTCATTTAAAAATTTCTATTAAAAATTGTTTCTTAATAGATTCACCAAATTAAAATTAAAATAGTTTAGTTAATCAGTTTAATAAGATTATATGATTTTTACAGTTCAAAAAGCATCTTAGAATATCAATTAATTCTTAGTAGTATCAATATGAGATATTGATACAAGTTTGAAACTATTATAATAAGTAAAAACAATTATATATATTATCCAAGACTATCTATAAATGTATAATTTAGATTTCTGAAATATAAATTAAAACCTAGAAAGACTAAATAGAAACACAGAATAGATAAAACAAGTGGTTTAGTCTCAAGATGAGACCTAATCCACTACACATGGTGATCACATTATATTATGAATTTTATATTAATAAACTTGATCCACAACCTAGATCGATGTAATCAAAAGTACACGAGGCTCTCCCGGTCATATGACCACTTCCACTATTTTTCATGGGCATAAATTTCCAGTTCACACAAGGACCACTTCTACACTTATTCAAAGGAGTAAACAGATGTAAGAAGATATGAGTGGAGGGATATCATGTATCATTCAGTTTTATACAGGACAGAGTTTGTGTTTTAATACAAAAACACACACTACTCGAAGGGATGTAAAAATGTCCACAATAGAGTAAATAAGTATGAGAGATTCTTTATAAGCATTTGTGTGTCTTGGGATGTAGCTCTAGAGACCTCGGATGTTGAAGAGATAAACATTTAGTCGTCTTCTAGAATATGACACAAAAATTGAGTGTTGTATTTTTGTTTCCTAGTGCATGTATGGTTTTGCAAGTATATTCTACTCATTAATTGATATGATGAAGTAGTTTTTCAATTCTATGTTTATCTAGGTTGAGATTGCATTATGGTTTCTTTATTTTATTCTAGATTTCATAGTGGTTTCATGAATGTTTCATATATTCTTCAGTATATCTCTTGTGTTCTATAGCTCTGAGTCTTCTGATTTCATTTTTATTTTAGGTGCATGTGTTAGAGTCAACAGAAATAATTATTTATACACCTATTACCATGTACTGTCAGGTTACATGTGTACAAAGAAACATTAATTATGTATGTTCCATTATATTAATCTAATATGAATGTTTAAATTAACATTTAAATTAAATTGAAAAGGAAACAAAGGAACGGGGTCACATTATTTCTTGAAACGAGGTCACTGGAGATGGTACCTTCCTCTTTTCCATTGAGTAGTGAGATAGTCAGAATTCCACAGTTATGTTGAGGTCAGGATCACAGTGTCTCGGGTAACAACATTTAGTCCTTTGTCTAAAATTGAATGATGTATTGGTGATGGTAGCAAGGAACCGGTGTCATAGACTATGAAATATAAAACTAGTTACGGTGTCTGAGGTAGGGTAAATGATTATTGGTGTCTAAATTACGATTTCTGGGACATGATGTTAGGGTTACAGTGTTAGGGACTTTTCCAAAATCTCGAACCGGTGGCAAAATTAAATTTTCTTAGACTTAGCTGAATATTTGTAAAACTATCTTAAGAAGTAATATTCACAAACTGAATTAGAATTACGCATTAGTAATATAAAACATTATAGAACAAGATCAAACAAAGATTACATTATTCAAACATGATATAAAAGATTCCTAAATAAGATATTGTGAAAATTTATACAATGAGTTGTAAGTATTTGAGCATAGAGAAACCAAAAATCTCTACACATGATTTGAGATAGATTATCCAAGGTTAACATGATTTGTGATCATTAAAATAAGATTAACACATGATGATTCCAACAATTAATTCCCATATAAAATAAATCCTTATAACCATTTTGAAATCATGGACATTAATGAGAGAGATTAAGAATATTAAATCTTTAAAACATTTAAAATTATGTTTTATTTCAAGATTACTTGACCACTTGAGAAAATACTTGAATAAATAAAATTATAGAATAAAATTAAACAAAACTTATAATATCATGATAAAATAGAGATTAATTATATAATATGTAAAGGGGTAGTACATAAACCAGAGAAGTGAATTGGAGCATAGCAATATATATGTCTCAATGGATTGTAAATGTAATGCACCGACCCTAGTTACCCAGAGTCGGTGCATTATTACGTAGAATTGGCATGATCACAAAAGATCAAGTCTTGAAAGACCGATTATTTTAGTAGACATTGAAACACTAGATATATTCATAAGTCTTACATTACATCATAAAGTGAAAAAATCGAATAACATAGTCTTCATAGTCAACACCCATATCCCCTACAGACAATCCCTGCAGGACAGTCATAAAATATTTCTTCACATCCTTGAAAAAATAAAACATAGAAAGGAGTGATCTCAGATGCACAGTGAGGATAACAATTATGCAGAAACTTTGATAAATAAACATAAACATTTAAGCCAATGTATAACTAAAACAATAGCCTTTTAAACTTGAGCTTCAGTATAATATGACAAAAGTAAAACAAAATAATTCCATTTACTTAATCACATGGATATTCTACTAGTCAAATAATAACATGAAATATCAATAACCACTTTCATAATGATTGAATGCATAATTCCAGACTATCATAACCACGTAGCCAAGGCCTTGTGCCAAGACTAGAAATAAGATTTTGTCAATGCCTCGTGCCAAGACACTAGTTTGTCTCATGAGACCTACCGATGCATTGAGGTGCTATAGAGGGATCCACCCGTCACTTATTAAGTCTAATGCATTCCTTAAATTAAAAGGTTTAAACATATCATAAACCATAACATAATCATATCACATAAAACATGCATAAAGGAAACATAACATTTCCACATTTCAATCACAAGATATCAATACAACACATTCATATAAGAAAAAAATTATCAAAAAAAATTTCAATACCAAAATAAAAGAAAGGTAAAACATGGTATTTATTTTTCAATTTTTTAAAAAGGTTATGGCTTGTAGAAGAAGCAAAAACTCAAATAATGGTCACGGCGGCGGAGAAGTCGTTTTCACCGCATACGTAAGACAAAACATAACTTTTTTCGTTTAGTAAAAACGCTTCATATAAAAAGATTACTTTTGAATAAAAGTAAAAGTAAAACATTTGTATACACCGTATAAAGGAAATTTGTGTATAAAACAAAATATTCTTCAATGAAACGAGATTGAGACGAAGTCCCTTACCTCATGTCTGACTTGACTCGATCGTTCTTTAACCTACTGAATAATAAACTAGAGTTAATTTCAACTTGATTAAGAACCTTTTTAAAGTTCATTATTCCTTTTATATCACTTATTACCATGTTATGAACATTATGTAATTATTTAACTTAATAACGGTCGTTTTGTCGATCTTTGGTACTTTAGTCAAAAATAAACTTCTTATAATTACAATTTGTTGATGTGGTAGAATATAAATTATCTCAAGAATTATATTCATGATTTATATATCATATATATCATATATATCCAGTAGATACAAGCATTTATAATATTACATAACATTTAGAGGTATGAAATGAAATGCATCGTTCATGGAGACGGTAATCCGTACGTACGCATGAATGCTAATTTAATTTCTATTTCATATTTATTAGAATGAAATAATAATTATATAAATGTATATTATAATTCCAGTATAATATCATATATAACATCATTTAATCTATCCTTTATACATCCCATATATGGCACTAACGATTCAAATCACTTTGAGGGGTGGTAGTCCGCACTTCCTAAAATGAAGATATCACGTTTACCCATAATTGAAACCATAAAGTTATTCCATAAATGAAAAATAAAGAATAATAATTAAAACATAAACATAATATATATATATCATATATAAATATAGTTACATCTTAATGGCCACCATGAAAGGCGTTAAAAGTAGATTGAACAATCATTGTTTCCTGAGGCAGTAATTCGCCACCCACAGAAACAGTATGTTCTTTAACCATTATATGAAAGTGTGTGTACGTTTAAATCAAATACTTCTCATAAAAACATCCTATTACATTTAAGATACTGTTTTTGTTTCAAAATAAAGGAATAAAAAGAGTTTAATGGGTTGGAGAAGCAAAATAAAACAAAAGAACATAAAAGAAGACATTACCTTAAAATTGGGTAACTCTTTTTGATTTAAGCCAAAGGCATCATTGGGAAGACTTATGCCCAAAGTGAGGCTTCTATGTGTAATAGAGGGACGTTGAGAGAGTATTTAGGTAGAGTTTGGCCGATCCAAATTGCCTGAAGGTGTAAATAAGGTGGTAGAGGTGGGGGACTTTTATAAGAGTAGAGGAGGGGCACTCTTGGAAAGTCATGAAATGTTACATTATTATGAAGTGATTTTAGGATTTAAAAGGTCCTACAGTTATAAATTTCAAGGATAAGGTGATAAAGGTTCTCAATCTACTCATAAAATAGGTTTTTTACAAGTTTAAGTTTTAGATTTTACATTATCTTTTCATTTTATTTAAATCCTTAATTAATGATGAAATCACTGCATCATCATGGTGTCAACAAAAAATTAATTTATTTAATGTCTAAAAATTATAAAACAAATACCATGATTTAGTAAATATTTTTATCTTTCCAATGACTATTTTTAGTCAAAAATATGACTTGTATAACCCCATGTAAAAATTGTTTTAGTAAAACAATACATGTTTGTGACACTTTTATTTTTACTTTAAATAAAAAGTTATTAATGTCATTTTCTTACCCAAGTGGCTCCATGGGGTCCCAAAAATATACCCATGGGTTTCAATGGTCGTAAATTACTCATCCAATAGGGTTAGGACAAGTTTCAAGATATTTTCATATTTTTATAATATCATTTTTACCTTAAATTTCAATAATTACCTTTAATCGTGATTAATAAAACATTAATGTTACTATTCACAAAAAATTATTTTAATCCTATTGAACCAAATTTTAATTCCTAATGACAATGATCTATGTCGGATTTTTGAAATTCAAATCATAGAGGTCGTAAATTTTCATTTAAACGAAAAATCAGTTTTTTAACTATCACTTAGTGGTTTCACTATTCATCAAAAATCGATGTTTTCCAGAAAAATTCCAAAACTTCACTCTAAGATATATTTGATATTCCAAATTAAAAAATTATGTCCATTTTAACAAATTAAAATGATAAAATGTTCATTAATTATTTTTATAATTAATTCCCGTTGTCAAAACAAATAGCGTGTTTTTAAGAAAGAATATCAATCAAAAGATTGACAATTGTTTATGTCCAATTTCAAAGTGAAATTAATTCTAATGACCACCATTGGATAAAATGGTAAAAGTATATTATAATTATACTTTAAAATCACTCAATATTATAATTTATCTCTATAAATTATTTTGATTAAAAAAGTTGTTTTTAAGTATTTTTCACTATTCATCGAAAATATAAAGTTCTCCGAAAAATACCAAAAATTCAACATAGGCTAATTCCAATATTCCGAATCCAAAAATGAAGCCCATTTTGAAAAATAAAATTTATATAATTTCAAAAAATGGTATTACTATTCATAACGGCTACTTTGATTTGTTGCGGTGTGTTAGAAACTTGAACTTGCGTACAAGGAAACCTATTGCATTATTGAAAGAGAATCGTATTGTGGAAGCATGGGGTGTTACATTCTCCCCTCCATAAATAAATTGCGTCCTCAAAATTTGAAAATGTTTTTCGAAAATAAAAGGTTGAAAATAGAAAATTCCTTTTTGGAAAACCCAAATCGAAAATAGGGTTAATAAAAATATAACTTTAAAAGAATAAAAGAGAAGTACAATGGTCACCTGAGATAGCTCATACTAGGATTATATAAATCATGGATATGGAGGAGAAAAAAACCATCAAGGTCTAATGGATATTTGTAGAAAATAGGAATAGGAGAAATTTAACTATAAGAAAATCACAAACTTGTGATTGGTTAAACAGTCATTGATTCCCCAGTTGAAAAAGTTTACCAACAACGTTTTTATTTTAAGATACCCTTTATAAAGATGAGGATTTTTTTTTGAGATTTACTAAGAACGTAAGGAAATAAATTTACTTGTCAAGTAGACATTCATTCCTTACTAAATTTTTACCACAAACCCATCTTTCACTCCAAAAGGTAATAGAACTCAAAAATATTCTATTTATCCTAATTGTATATGGTTCCAAATATTAACACATACCATTTAGATTTGGAAAACAATTTTTTTAATAACGAGGGACTTCTTGTAGTCTAGTGGGAGTTAATAAAGGCATGTCGCACTATGGTTGTGGGTTCGATTCCTGCAGCTTTTTCGGATGCGACAGGTTATCGCCCGACCTGAATGTTATCATTTTCCTACAACTATAGTATTATAATATTCCAAAAATAATATTCATAAATGTTTTAACCTTAAACAATTCTATCCAATGTTCAACTTAATCCATTCCAACCTTTATATTTATCAAAAACTCACAATCCAAATTTTATAAGGAAGGTAAACACAATGAAGATCCTTTTGCCGCGTAATAACATGTGAATACCTTCATCATGGGTTCTTTTAAAACACAGCAACATCCTGAATTACCATAATTCATTATTGATTACATTCATTATCCCTTATTCCTTATTGAATACTAGATATACTCATTCTATCAAAAAAATGTATACAAATCATTAATCAGCTTCAAGGAAGTCAAGAATATCCAATATTATTTATCCAAATCAATCATGTATTATTCTAAAATCACTATCTCGGTATCAGATCCATATTATGGTTTATCTTTCACTCAACCATAGATTTTCCAAAAAATTAACCTGCTATTGAGTCACTTGTCTTGGTTCCACACAATCTCAATTCCTTAATGAAATAGTACTGTAGTACCATCCTTATATACTCCATAATTATTAACACCAATACATCGTTGATACAACACTCAAATGACATAATTCTTTAATAACAATATAAGAACTATAATCATTCCTTCTCATCCGTGGTAGTACCATAACTTGATTATTATCCAATAACATTATTTGGGGCATACTCTGATGATTTGGACATTGGTTTTCATAGTGTCCCCACTCTTTGAAGATGAAGAATTGTATAGTAGAAACCTTTTTCTTACCCTTGTAGTCACGCACTTGGTGTCCTTTTTCTCCACACTTATATCAAACTCTCATTCCCTTCAGGAAAGTTCCAAGGTGTTTATTCCCACAGTTATCATATATTGAAAAATTCTTCTTTTCCCTCTTCCTTTATCCATATTTATCTCTTCCATCCTTTTCTTCTCTTGCTTCCCTTCAAAGCCATTGGACTTAGAGAATTCATTACTTATGTTATTAACACATGATACTATTTCTTCATATGTTGAGAATACATGGGAGACTATTTTACTTCTAAATGTTGGATTAATACCATGAAAGATATGGTCCTTCTTACTCTTTGGATCATACGTATTGCTGGAGTTCACATTCCTTCTATTGGGTGCCATTTCTATAAAATGGCATAAACTAGGTCAGTTTATGAATTGCAATGAATAATTCCATACATGTAAAATACTTAACGTAGATTGAACAGTTTATGGATATAATATATAATCATAAATATGTTTTCTTTGAGGAAGTATATACTCATAAACCCTTCATAATGGTTTGTAAGGAAAATAAGATTTATTCTAAGCATATCCCCCATGAGTGTCGTAACCTAGAGTTCAGCAAGGTCAGTTGTCGTGCACCGGTTCCCGTTTGAGTCTATATCAAAGCGGTGTTTTTGGGTTTTACCCCTAGGAACAACTGTACCAGATCCGGCTCTACCTGCTCGTATCTAGACAGGGATGTATTTCTCAAAAAATACACAAAATATATACTTTACCAAAATTTTAGGATTTTCTTCTATACTAATCCTCAAAGTCTATCTCAGGGCTATGTGATCTAATTAGAGTTTTTATAAAGCTAGCTTCCAAGGTTAGTACTAAACTGCCTCTGATACCAACTATAACGCCCCAACCCAAGTTACCCAAAGTCGGTGAATTATTACATAGCATTGGCATGATCACAAAGGATCAAGTCTTGAAATACCGATTAGTTTAGTATCCTTGGAAACACTAGATATATTCATAAGTCTTACATTGCATCATAAATTGAAAACTACAATAACATAGTCTTCATAGTCCACACCCATATCCCCTTCAGACTATCCCTACAGGTCAGTCATAAAATATATTTTCACATCCTGGGAAAAATAAAACATAGAAAGGGGTGAGCTCAGATGCTCAGCAAGGATAACAGTATTGCAGAAACATTCATAAATAAACATAAACATTTAAGGCAATGTATAACTAAATAAAGCCTTTTAAACTTAAACTTCATCATAATATGGAAAAAGTAAAATGAAATAATTCCATTTACTTATTTTCATGAATATTCTACTAGTCAAATAATCACATGCAATATCAATAACCACTTTCATAATGTTAGAATGCATAATGCCAGACTATCATAACCACGTAGCTAAGGCCTCGTGCCAAGACTACAAATAATATTTTTTCAAGGCCTCGTGCCAAGACCCTAGTTTGTCTCATGAGACCTACCGATGCATCAAGGAGCTATAGCGGGGTCCACCCGTCACTTAATAAGACCAATTCATTCCTTATATGAAATGGTTTAAACATATCATAAACCATAACATAATAGTATCACATAAAACATGCATAAAGGAAATATAACATTTCCAAATTTCAATCACATTATACCAATACAACAAATTTATATAATGAAAACATTATCAAAACCATTTTCAATACCAAAATAAAAGAAAAGTAAAACATGGTATTTATTTTTAATTTTTAGAAAAAGGTTATGGCTTGTAGAGGAATCCAAAACTCAAATAATGGTCACGACGGCAGAGAAGTCATTGTCGCCACATACGTAAGAAAAAACATTCCTTTTGTCGTTTAGTAAAAACGTGTCATATAAAAAGATTCCTTTTGAATAAAATTAAAAGTAAAAGGGGTTTATACATCGTATAAATGAATGTTGTGTATAAAATAAAATATGCCTCAATGAAAGGAGATTGAGACGAAGTCTCTTACCTCATGTCCAACTTGACTCGATCATTTTTAACATCCTGAATAAAAAACTAGAGTTAATTTCTACTTGATTAAAAACCTATTTCAAGTTCATTATTCCTTTTATATCAATTATTACCATGTTATGAACATTATGTAATTATTTAAGTTAATAACGGTTGTTTTTTCGATCTTTGGTACATCAGCCAAAAATAAACTTGTTATGATTACAAGTTGTTTTTGTGGTAGAATATCCATTATCTCCAGAATTATATTCATGATTTAGATATCATATATATCATATATATCCAGTAGATACATGAATTTATAATATTACATAACATTTATAGGTAATAAATGAAATGCACCGTACATGAGACGGTAATCTGTACGTACGGATGAACGCAAATTTCATTTCTATTTTGTATTTAATGGAATGAAATTATAATGATATAAAGTTATATTATAATTCCAGTATAATATCATATATAATATCATTTACTCTATCCTTTATAAATCCCACATATGGCATTACCTATTCAAATCACTTTTAGGGGGCGGTAGTCCGCACTTCCTAAAATAAAGATATCGCGTTTACATATAATGGAAACCATAAAGGTATGACATAAATGAAAAATACAGAATAATAATGAAAAAATAAACATAATATATATATATCATATATAAATATATTGTCATCTTAATTTCCACCATGAAAGGTGTTAAAAGTATATTGAACAATCATCGTTTCGTGAGGCAGTAATTAGTTACCCACAGAAACATTATGTTCTTTAACCATTAGATGAAAGTGTGTGTAAGTGTAAATCAAATCCATCTCATAAAAACATTATAGTATATTTAAGATACTTGTTTTTTTACAAAATAAAGTAATAAAAGGAGTTTAATGGGATGGAGAAGCAAAATAAAACAAAATAACATAAAAGAAGACATTACCTTAAAATCGAGTAACTTTTTTTGATTTGAGCCAAAGGCTTCCTAGGGAAGACTTCTGCCCAAAGTGAGGTTTCTAGGAGTAAGAGAGGGAAGTTTCAAGAGTATTTGGGCAGAGGTTGGCTGAGAAAAATGGCTTGAAGGTGTGAATAAGGTGGTAGAGGTGGGGGCCTTTTATAAGAGGAGAGGAGGGGCACTCTTGGAAAGTCATGAGATGTTACATTATTATGAAGTGATTTTCGGATTTCAAAGGTCCCACAATTATAAATTTCTGGGATAAGGTGATAAGGGTTCTAAATTTACTCATACAATAGGTTTTTGACAAGTTTATGTCTTATATTTTACATTATCTTTTCATTTTATTTAAATCTTTAATTAATGAGGTAATCACTGCATCATCGTAGTGTCATAAACAATTTAATTTATTTAATGTCTGAAAATTAAAAAATAAATACCATGATGTAGGAAATATTTTTAAATTTCCAAGTACTATTTTTAGTCAAAAATATGACTTGTATAACCCCATGTAAAAATTGTTTTAGTAAAACAGTAGATGTTTGTGTCACTTTTATTTTTACTTTAAATAAAAAGTTATTAATATCATTTTTTACCCAAGTGGCTCCATGGGGTCCCAAAAATTTACCCATGGGTTTTAATAGTCGGACATGACTCATCCAATAGGGGTAGGAAAAGTGTTAAGATACATTTAGATTTTTGTAATATCATTTTTACCTTAAATTTCACTATTTACCTTTAATCGCGATTAATAAAACATTAAAGTTACTATTCACCAAAAATTATTTTAATCCCATTGAACCACATTTTACTTCCTAATGTCAATGATGTATGTGGGATTTTTGAAATTCAAATCACAGAGGTGCTAAATTTTCATTTAAAGGAAAATCAGTTTTTTAACTACCACTTAGTGGTTTCACTATTCATCAAAATTTGATGTTTTTCAGAAAAATACCAAAAAATCACTCTAAGCTATATTTGATATTCCAAATTCAAAAATAATTTCAATGTTAAAAAATTAAAAACATAAAATTTTCATTAATTATTTTTATATTTAACTCCCGTTGTCAAAACAAATAGCGTGTTTTTAAGAAAGAATATCAATCAAAAGATTGACAATTGTTTATGTCCAATTTCAAAGTGAAATTAATTCTATTGACCACCATTGGATAAAATGGTAAAATTATATTATAATTATACTTTAAAATCACTAAATAGTATAATTTATCACTATAAATTATTTTTATTAAAAAAGTCGTTTTTAAATATTTTTCACTATTCATCGAAAATCGGAAGTTCTCTGAAAAATACCAAAAATTCAACATAGGCTAATTCTGATATTCCGAATCCAAAAATGAAGTCCATTTGGAAAAATAAAATTTATATAATTTCAAAAAGTGGGTATTACTATTCATAACGGCTACTTTGATTGGTCGCGGTGTGTTAGAATCTTGAACTTGTGTACAAGGCAAGCTATTGCATTATTGAAAGAGAATCGTACCGTGGAAGTTTGGGGTGTTACAGTAAATTGAGATGAATTACCTTACAATGATCCTATCACTAGATTATATATAAATAAATGACATAATTATGTGTGAAAAATAAAAATACGCCCAATATAATTTCAAATTTATTGTAAAACAATCAATGTTCATTCACACATATTCCTGGAAAAACAAAACCAATGACCTGGATATTTGACTCAATAAAATGATATTGAGTTATGATTTTCCATACAAAAAAATTATTAATAAAATAGGTCAATTATGTGTATTCACTATAAATATACATAAATCATTATAAATACAATGTAGTATATGAACATTTATTTCCCACATAATCATTGTAGGACAAAATCAAAATGTATAAGTTTAACGCAAAGAATGTAAATCGGGTTTAGAAGTTCCCTTACCTCAAGTCTGACTTGTCTCATTCATTCTATTTATTCTTTAATAATAAAAATAATTTAATTTGAACATTTATAATATCTATTTCAATTTTATTATTCATTTTATATTAATTATTATCATGTTATAAAAATTATATAATTATTTAAGATCATATGGGTCCTTTTGTCGATGTTTGGTACTTAAGTCGAAAATGAACTCGTTTTGATGTAAATAGATCATATAATAAAAATTACATAATATCCTGAATTATATTCATGATTTAAATATCATATATAACCATTATATATGTTTTTATAATATTACAAAACATTTTTAGATAACAAATGAAATACACCGTTCATGGATCTGGTACGTTGTACGTACACATGAACGCTACATTAATTTCTTTGACATATTAATGGAATGAAAACTAAATGATACATAGGAATATTATAATTATAGTATAATATAATATTTTATATATTTTAAATTACAAAATTAAATCCTTCTTTTATACATTCCATTATGGCTTCAACGTGTCACATAATTTTGAGGTGGTGGTAGTTTGCACTTCCTCAAATGTAATTATGATATTTACACAGTATGGAAAGCATAAATGTATGTTATAAATAAAAATAAAGAATAATAGAGACAATATAAATATAATATATATCATATATACAAACATTTTCATTATAATGTCCACCATGATAAGTGGTATGAGAAAATTTTATAATCATCTTTTAGTGAGTCAGTAGTTTGTTGTACACAGAAACAGTATGTTCATATCCATTAGAGGGATGTGACCGTGAGTGTAGTTCTAATACTTCTCATAAAAGCATCCTAATATATTGAAGATATTTTTTATGTTATGTAATCAAAGAACAAGAAGATCACATGGAATGAATAATGGAAATAAAGGAAAGGGACGTGAAATAAGACATTACCTCTAAATTAGGTATCCTATTCTGATTTGAGCCAAAAGTATCTATTTAATTTCTTTCTACCCAAGGTAAGGATTCTATGAAAAATTTAGATATGTTGGGAGACTATTTGAGAATAATTTTGATGATTCTAGGGTCTTGAGAAGATATACTTAGTGGATAGAAGTGGTGGCCTTTTATAAGATGGAGGAGGGGCATTTTAGGAACATCATGAAATAGTATTTTATTATAAATTTGTTTTCGGTTTCAAAAAGTCCCAAACTCCTTTATTTAAACTATAATATGATTTGAGGTCTTAAATCTCTAAACCAATGTATTTTAGAAATATTTCGGTTACAAAATTAACCTTTTCTTCTATCTTCAACCCTTCGTTAAAAACATTAACTCTTACCATGACTTCTTGTCTTTCATAGTATCTGGTAAAGATAGTTACTATAAAATGGTAAAAGATATATTAGTGGATCATTAATGAAATTTTTATCATTATATAAGTCATTATTCATAATATTATCTTTTTAGGACTATTATATCATTGAATAAAATAGTATCTGTTTTAAAAACTCATTTATGTCAATTTTGATACTATTTAGTTTCTGAATTTTTTAGTCATAAAACCATTATTATTTAAATAAATTCCTTAAATAAAATATAATATGTTAAAATAATCCATAAAATTAATTTACGGAATCAAAATAATAAAATTACATTTATTTTAGTATATATAAGATCATTTATTCGAATCCTTTATTAATGAAATAATAACTACATCATCATTGTGTCATAATTAATTTTATATATTTAATTTTTAAAAATACTAAGTAAAATATCATGAATTGTTAAATATTTTTATATTTATAATGACTATTTATAGTCAAACATATCACTTATATAAACCCAAATAATTTTCTTTATTAAAACATACTTGTTTAGGTTATATTTCCCTTTTTATTAAATTAAAAATTATAAAATGTCATTTTCAAATACAAGTGGCTCTCAAATTCCAAAATAACGGCCTAAGGTTGCTCATGGTCAAAATTATAACATCTATTTGGATTATGACATGTTTTAGGGTAGTTTTATATTATTATAATATTATTTTTAACCCTAATTTATCTAATTTACCCTTTAACCATGGAAAATAATATAATTGTTAAAGTTACTATTTATAATGTATAAGAATAAAAGGTACCTATTTAAACCATTTGGAACATGTGATTCCAAATATGGATTCCATTTCTCCAAATTCAAACAATATAATTGACAGAAAATAATTTAATATTAATTCTCGTTGTCGAAAACCAGATAGAAGGTTTTTAAGAAGTAATGTGTTTATGTCAACTTTCAATGGGAAATTACATCCACTAAACAAAATTGGATTAAATGATAAAAAATAAAACTAATTATACTCTAAACCCAATTAATATAAAACAGTAACTATATTAAGCAATTACATAAAAAGGATGTCTTTAATTAAAATGCAATATTTTTCACTATTCATTATAATATGAAATTCATTAGAAAAATACAAAATTTAAACCAAAGTATATTTTGATGTTCGTCTTATAAAAAAGAGATTTATTTTTCCATATAAAACAAATAAATTTGGAAAACCCATCTTTAAAAATTGGTTTCTATCAAAAGGTGGTAAAATTGCATTTTTAGAAAAATACGTGTTTTATCTGAAAAAATGAATTTGTTCTAATATAATATCCAGAAACATATAATATTAATTTAAAACATTACATTGATTAAATAAAAAGTACTTTTAATTAAATAAAAATATATAAAGTGTTATATTATTTTATAAAAAAAATTATTATATTTTTAAAAATTTCTTCATCAAAACACATCCTTTATATTCAATTGGTTTTTATTTCCATTTATAATAATTTTTCTAACCAATGGTTCATCATTTAAACATGTTTCAACCAAATTATCAAAATTCAGTTGATACTATTCATTACCTTAATAAAATATCATGGCATTAACTACCATTTAAAATATTAATATTATTATTGTATTATTGTTTTTGGTATAATTCAGTGTTGTGTGCATCATAAGATTTTGAATAAACCTGTTGTTGTGTGTCAAGTGTGCTATCAGAAAAATAATCCCCTTTAACATAAAATTAATATCTTTTTCATAAATAGAAATTATAATGTTTTATTTTATTTATTCTGGGGTCGTTACATCATTAGTTTGAGAAAGATTCATCTTGGACACCATTTTCAAAAAACATATTGAGTAATTGGTTATAGATAAGTTTCCTAAAATACATAATGGATGGATTCTTAAACCATTTTCCTCATTTTGTTAATGACATGGAAATTTGAACATGAGTTGGAGTACCCATGAATGATAAATTATTTTTATTTAGAATTTAATTTTGTAATATTGATTTTGGGTTATAAAAAAATACATTTGCAACAAAAAGATAATTAAAAATATGAATTTGTGGTTTTTACTAAAAACTTTTATAATATATTTTAATAAGATAAGACCTAATTATAATGAAATTAATAATATATAATTTAGTATTCATGGACTAGAACCAAAAATATTTTTTTAAGAAAAAATTATTTTAAAATTATTATAATGAAATCTTAGATTATTCGATTTTTTCCCTATACTACACTATTTGTTGAGGAATTTATGGAGAAGGAAATGGAAGATTAGATCATTAAAAAAACATAAATAATTAAATTCCTCTTTATCACGTTCTATAACATTATGACAAAAAGATAAAATCTTTTTAAAATATTTTTAATTTTAAAAGAATTTTTAAAACATGCTAAAGGATTTAAAAACTACAGTTTTATGAAATAAGAAATAAGCTCATTTGAATCTTGTAGAGTCATCGTAAATCAAAAACATATACACTTTTCCACCAATATATTCATTTTTATAATGAAATAAGTTGTTGAGGTGAATTAATTTATGATATACTAAATATGAAATTCTATTCTATAATTGAAAAGAGGATATTCATTCTTACCGTATTGCCACTCGTCACACACCACGTAATCATTGAAATGATTTCATTAATTATATTGTACTAGTTGATAATAGAATACTTTTATAAGAGATTGTTTACTATAATGAACATGGTATATAGGCTAAATCCCTAACTCACTCACTTGTGCACTCAAAAACCTTTTTTTCTATAAATTTATTTTCAAGTGGTTATATAAATATCGTAAAAACTTATATCAATAAAATCATGTTATCCTTCTAAATAAATAATATTAAAAATCATTTTATGATAATTTAAATATTATATCATACATTTAACTTATTCGTAGTGTATGTGTCTCAATCCTTTTTGAATAAATCATTTTTATTTAATGTGTTTGTTAAAAAACCCGATGGTACATTTATTTATTATAAAACCTCTATAATTATCACCAATTGTAATGTACACTCCTTAATGATAATTGATTTCATATAATTAAGAGAGTTCATTACACATCTGTCTCATGAAACCACTATCTTTGAAGAAAAATACTTTTTCGGTTTTTCACAGAAGATATGTTTCCTACAAAATTATATTATTGATGTTTTTTTACCCACACATTCATGGGTCATTTTATTTTATCCCATAATTATTTAAAAATATATATATCACTAAAAATTTTATTTTTGTGAAAATGGTAAGAATGATGGATTAACTAAATTCTACTATATCCTCTGGTTTTTTAATCACAATAGTAGATTGAATGTAAGATCCTTTTTCAATATTTTCATAATTTTTCTTATAACTAAACTTTTACACATGTTGTTTTAATTGCATTCTTATTGTCTATTTTACTATTGGATAAATCAAAGACAACCAAAAAATTTCATCGGTTTTTGATAGTCGAACATTTTATTTAATATTTTTTTACATTGGGTAAATTTTTAAAGGGGTGTTTTTGTGGTTTTAATGATGGATTTGAATATTCCAAAATCAAATTGTATTTTTTTTATTTTCTTGATGATATGTTGAATTTATTTGATGAAAAAGTTCGTTTATTTTTAAATATTAAATTTTTGTCTAAAACTACATGTTTATATTTATTTTCAAGTTATTAATGTGAAGAATAAATATAAAAATTTCTATTCTGAGTTAGTATTATTCATATTTTAGTTATTCAAAATTATGGTCACAGAAAAAGAATGAAGAAGAATAAATCAGAGAATATGTAGAGGAATAGGTGGAGGGGAAAATATGAATAGGGGTACTAACCTCAACTTCTTCTTCATCATATTTAATAAGTCGCATTTGGATTCACTCATATTATATATATGAGGATGTTTAATCCTTGGAGACATCAATTAAAAATAATGATGTGACTATAAAATGAACTTATATTTTTCTTCTTCTTTTAGATTATTCTTATAGAAGAGGCATTTTGATTTGATACAAAATTTCATTTTTACATTCATATAACATCACTTCTAGTTACAACTTATTATTAGACTTTTTAAATCTCTTATGTAACTTCTTATTTCTTTTTCAAAGTTATACATGTTCCTATTACTAATAGCATGATCAATTTACTCACCTCCCTATTGTTCATCATTGCTATATCTTAAGGTTATGGTTTGATAAAATTAATTTTCTTCAAGGGTATCCTTCTTTATTATTAATTTATAATCATGTTATATGTTATTAATGAGTAGATTAATTCTCCGACTAATATATTTGCCACATCAATGGATTTTTTTATGGCTGTGACTTTTGAATATGATTAGATAGGTAAAACCAATAAATTTTTATTTGTCAATGTTTCCATACATAATTAATCATCATGGAACAATATACCATTTATGATTTCATTAAATATCAAGAAAAGTATTGTAATAGATTCATTATAATGTATTGTGAATCATTAAAAACTTGATGGTTCATATTAAATATTATATATTTTAATTTATTTGGGTCTTTGTCTGTTAATTCTAATAATTTGACAATTTTAAAAGTAGTTTTCATTATTGAAAAATGATAGAACTCAATTGTATCAAAGACTGCAACAAATGGAATTTGTATCTTTTTTAAATTGAAAATTTTTAACATCTATAAGAGTTTATTTTTCTCCATATTCTTTTTGGGGAGCATAATCATGAATTATTATTTCCAGTATATGGAATCTAATACTTCAAATAATATTTGACATCTAATTCATCAAATTGTGATATTCGACATCAAAAAAATTGTATCACGTATTTAGAACAAGAATCCGTAAAAACAATGGAATTTAAAATTATATAGGATTTTAATATAAAAATTCGAATAAAAAAATTTAATGTAATATTTTGATATAAAAATCTCACCTATTATAGTACTTGTTGGTTAGAAATTATATTAAGAGGGGGGATTTCCATTTTAAAAATTATAGTATAATTAAAATGGTATAATTAAAATTATATTATTTTGAAATTATTAAGATATAAATTTATTGCATGATAGATAATACAAATGATTCGAGTTAATAAAGATAACATATAATTAATTCAAGAAGAAAAATGATCGAACATAATTTTTAAAGTATATGGGTAATTTTTAAATGGTGAAATATGGAAATGTAAATAGAGGACAACCAAAAATGAAAAATATTTTAGCTAAATATTAATGTAATTCAAAATTTTTCCAACCCTCAACTCGAGTGCTTTATTGAATTAATCCCTTGATCTAAATTGTAATCAAGAAACTCATTCATTAAAATTTTGGTTATTCAGAACCCTATAGGTATTTGTTGATAGGCAAGGAACTAATCCATCTCATTTTTTAAGTGAGATCCCAATTTATAAATATAGTAATGAACACAGAGGTTTTAATTAGAAAAACCAATTACTAGATTCTGAATAATATATTTGGATCGAAGAATTATATTGTAGGATGTGATATTTTTTAATTGTGTTGAATCCTTGATAGACTAAGAACATGATGATTTCCCTTTGAGGGATCATCAAGAATGTAATCAGATCCTCTTCGATTCGGATAAAAAACAACATTGGTAGAAAAATCGATATTAAGAACCTCATTGATTATCTATTTATATCATTAAAAACATTTATTGTCTTCTATAATTCACTTAGAGTAATTAAGACAATGAAGATCTGATCAGTGATAGGTTTAAAAAAACATTAATATTAACCATAGTCCATCAGAGGATGGAATGGAATCCATGATGTCCTAGGGATAATATCTAGGCTATTTTTTCTCCAAATACCTCTCATCATACCTTGGAATATATCCATAATGCCCTAGAAAAGGTTCACCAAGCACTAGAACAGGCCTTTTTATCTTGTTTTCATGGAACAAAACATGAGTATCTTTCACTTGAATGAATTATCTTCTAAGGATTTTATAGCATGATTTCATATACATGAGATCAAATATAAAAATATAATATGATATTAAAATGTATTCAATTTCGTTGATTAGATAATCAAACTTAAATAAGTTTTGGTCACTTGATATTCAATACAATCACTAAAAAATTTTAAAATTAAATTGAAAAAATATAAGAGAGTGTTTGTGATCATGGAAATCTATGAGGGAAACAGATGAAACAATAACATTCCTAGGATACCATATTAATTTCACCTATTATTATTATTATTCCATAAATGGAAAATATATTGAGAAAAGAAACATCGCAGAAATAACCACTATTATCAAATATCCATATTTAGGTTCCAATGATCGTCCCAATTTTTTATTAATTATTACATAATGGTCATTGTGATAAAAAATCAGAGGTAGAGTTTTCGGAATCACCTACAGAAAATATATTCTGAATCGAACTCTCTGAGATTAATGTTCTATACCATTGAAGAAAAATTGTTCACCTAAATCACCACACTATTTAAAAAATAATTTCATCCCTTTTTCATATTAATAGATAATAATACATAAATGAAATAAATTTCAAGGATAGATAAGAAATTAAAATGTTAATTCTATATGTTTTTAACTGAAATGTATATGTTTATAGGTGAAATTTTTAATATTACATATCTCTAGGAAGAAATATTTAAAACATTTTGATTAAAATACACTTGAATTAATAAAAACATTAATCAAAAAAGGATTTATATGAGTAAAAAAATGTTGGCCAACCCATTATATATAAATACAATCCTTTTCTTATCCCTATATTTTCCATGTATTTATTTGGAATATATCTAGTAATATTTTTGTTTCCAGATGCCGAAACAGTAAAAGATTCTATGGCCTAGAGAACCCAATAATGATTTTTGAAAAATATTATATATATTAATATCATGCACACATTTTTTCACTTAAAATGTTTAATAAATATTAATAAGGGTATTGGAATGAGGTTTTTACCCTATCCTAGATTTAATCTTTGTCAATATCAGATTTTTCTGAAAAATCGGTCACTGGTAAAGGAAGTAAATAAATAAATAAATATATTTGTTTATTTTAATAACATAGTGACTGAATATATCCTCTTAAAAACACAACTATGAAAAAATAAAATTATTTTCCACATGACCATTGAATTTTAGAGTCTCTATTGGAGTGATGATGGTGGACGATAATATATTAGTGGATCAGATTGACACTGCAAGGATCATCTATGATAATAGATTTCATGGATCATAGAAATTAATATGAAATGTGATCATTCTTCATTAGTTATCAATTCAAAATAAATATAAGATGATTAATTTATGTTTATTCAATGAATTTATTTATCCAATGTTGAATGTGGTTCAATTAAAAAAACAAGAACTTATTCCCCATAAATAATTGATATTTTTTCAACTCATTCATGCATTATTTATTTCTTATTAATCTTCATACACATATTTTACAATAATTTATCAAAACCACGATGAAAATATGTTTAATTATTTTCCTCATGTTTATGGTTTATGGTTTTCACCCTTGTTTCATTTCACAGTCATCACATGAAATTCTTTTGGATAATGGTTTGATGAATACCAGGTATTTGATCACTTTGTGACAATTCATCAGTTAAATGGATTGATACCATGTGTGTAGATCACAATAGATGGTACTATAGATGAATACAATTGTAGGAAGATTATGAGAGGTGGATTAGAATATTCCAGTGGTTCTTGTTCATTATGATTTGGTTTATGGAAATTGTTTGGCTTGATAGAGTCTTTTCCATGTGGATCGATGACCGTTTTACAAAAATTTGTGTCTATGAGGGTTGGAAAACACTATATTAATGTTTCTTGGATTGATTGGTGGTGGAGGAGTGAAATAAATATAATGTATGAAGGGACTGTGGAATCTAGAAATTTTCATATTACACAATGTATAATTTGAGGATACATGTTGAGTGCGGCCTTGTTTGTGGTGATAGGGTATTCTGGAGAAGATTGTATCACATTCCATGCGACACATATAACATCTTACGTTATACTTCCATGTCATATTAGTGTATACCATAGAGGATACATGGGCATGAACACAGAAGGATACACAGTCATGGGTGGAGAAGACATCATGAATCGGTACTCAGACACGACCATGTACATGGGAATAATCCTCAGTACTTAAACAGATCCAAGTACATGGTAAAAAACTAGGATACACATACATTTCTAGGTGTGCATAGGGACACCCTAGACTTCATAGGCACGAGAAAGAGAACATGGTTAGACCAATGACTGAACAAAATATCATATACTACTTGTACATGACATTTATATTACCATGAGAGGTATAAGGCTCTTTTTCTCTTAAATGTGGACCAATTTTCTTAAATTTTGTTCCATCGATCCATCCCAATGAGGTTATAGATTTCAATAGAATCGTGGACAAAGTATTTTGATGGTATCTATGTGATTTTTCTCAGATATAGTTCTCAGTGTCCCCCTATGACCCTGGTTGGGACACTCTGTCAGCTTGTTCCCTAAGAGGGGTTCGCAGAATCGACATGGCCAACATTACCTAGGAAGAGAATATCGACATAGATATTTAATCTATATTTGGTCGTTGGAATACTCTATTTACCTAGGGGTGATACCCATCTATATATTATTATCTTAGAACTTTCAACATGTAATTCATTATTGAGAGACCCAATGATCATAAAATCACCAATAGATCCCATTAGTTGTATCAGATTCACAGCGTGAGTTAGCTCGGGTGAGGGTTACTACTATCTCTCGAGAAGAATCTCGGGCTGGAAATACAACTATGAGATAACCTATATACCTAGTTTCTATTATTAGTTTATATAATTTTTTTTCATGTCTCTTATTATGATTGGAATATCCCTAAAATTATCATAATACTATTTATCCTTTATTTTATTTTAATTTGGGGTGTCCTATAGGGTATTATTATAATCAACCCTATATGGGTTTTGCCAAGACATGAAATGTATTGTATATAATAATGGTTATTTGATGCTGTTATTAGTGGACCAATAAAATAATGATTTTATATTGGGATACATAAGATGTGTTTTTCACTAGAATTTATATTTGACTGTAGTCCCTACATTCTTGTATGTTGGACAATTTTACAATTTTTGGTGCGCATATATTTTCCTCATTTTTCATTCTACTATTATTTTCATACCTTTATTATAAAATTTTTATATCTTCATTAATTGAATTTATTCTTTTCATTTCATTATTATATGGGATTTGATATTTCTGTGTGTCTAGGTGTCTAAAGATAAAGCCTCACTTGTCAGTGTGAGGCCCACATGGCACTGGTCCCGTTTCCCTAGACATATAGAAGTGGGTATGGGGTAGTTAAACATGGATTATTTATATCTAGTGGAGCCCTGGTGGTTTAAGTCATGATGTAGTTGTATCATAGTGATTTCATTATCAGGCCTCGAGTTTAGGGTTTTGTCTAGATTTTAGATTGGTTTTTGTTTTTTAGTAACAACATTATGTGTTTAAGTTTTAGATTTATAGATAGGGGCTCCAGTGTTTTTGTGGATTCTAATGTATCAATACAAAAGGACTATGAATCCCTTATTTTTGAATTGGTACATATAGTCATTGGATTTAGGGAAAACCTCAATAAATGCATCATATAAAAAGGGGTTGTGTTCTCATACATTCATGAGTTATATCCCCATATGTACACACTAACATAGGTATATATTTTATATTTCAACATGTAACTAAAATTATGTTCCTAATGGATTCAAATCAAGGATCACTAGGAAGATCCCCTTAGTGAAGAGGCTCCAATACAGGTAATTCCTTATTATGTACTACAACTGGGTGTTTTTCTAGAAATACCTCCACCAGTAGAGCAACATTTGGTTCAAAGAGTTCCAGTTTATGAGACACAAATTATTATTTTGATTCAATATTTTTAGATCAAAAACCCATTATTTTTAGGGGTGATCCCAACCGATATAAATAATAGGATCAGATTGAGTTGGTTACATGAGTCATTCATCTCTTTAAGAAACCAATTAACATGATGATGTTCTCAGTAGTGAGACATCATCATGGTTCTTATGGGTGTTGGTGGAGCCTTGTGGTCCTATAATATGATGAGGATAATCTTTCATAGATATAGTTTTAGGTTATCTTCATATATGAGTTCTCTCTAGATACTTTGTGGGGACTATTAATCAAGGATATTTTTTAGCTAATGTAGGGTGACATGATTGTGGTTGAGTATTCATCAAGGTTTACCAACCTCTCACAATACATGATGGATATGGTTTGGGATCTATTACATTTAGAATCTATAATATACTATCATGCGATGTCTATATAGATATATCAGGGTCAATGTGATACCTCAATTAATTACTACTTATTTTAGGGTGTACCAGTGTGCCTTGATGTTAGAGATCTTACTATAAAAGGTGAAATTGGTAGTGGGTTCTAGTGGTGGCTACTCAAAGGTTGATACTAGATTAGTAGGTAGATTATTTAAAATGATAAAATCTGAACATGTGATCAATTTTAGAAGGATATTATGAGACATAGGGTATGTGGTTTTGAGAGCTCTGTTGGTTATAGTAATCTTATAGAGAGGAATTTCCACCCATGTGATGGTTGGGAACATATCAAAAGGGATTTCTTGACCCTCCATATAGATGAAATATAAATAGTAGATAAGTCACCTTGGAAGATGATGTGATTGGAACACTAAGGTATAGATGGAAGAGGAAATGGAAGAGATGTAGTGGGAAGAGTTGGAGTCATCAAGTGGTTTCACATATTGGCACCACCACTGCTACATTATCCCCTCAAGGTATAAAGAGATGGTGGATGGGGGATAGTATAGATGAAGTCTATATAAGCCTAAAATCCAGAGTCTCAAGGTATAAATAGAGGTATGACCTATATCTTTTATTCCTTATCTATATTTTTATAGACATAGCAATGATCTAATATTTTCTTATTATATCTCTAGTTCTATACCTATAGGTTCTATTTGATTCCCCTTCTTGAACCTTACTCTTGGATAATTTTGTAGGTGATGAGTCAGTGATCATATAATTTTTTTGATAGTGTGATTTGACACTTGGTGGAGATTATTTAACATTATATATCTTTGTTGGAATGATGAGGTCTTATGATGTCATCCAAGTTATTGATAGGCAATACATAGTTCATGAACATGTTTACTTTTCTTTGAAAAGGATTGCGTGTGTCCATATTAATGGTGTCATGTTTTCCTAATTTGAAACCTATGAATCCAATTAATAGTATGATGGAATCAAATTTATAAGGGTGTAGTCCATTGAAAACTAGTTTTCTAGAATGAATCTTTATTCAATGGGTGTTAAGGACTATATGTTTCTTGGGCGTATGTATAAGGACATATTTCATTAGAATGCATGACAGTTACCTCTCCACTAAGATATTGAAATATTCATTGTGTTACAACTAAGGATGAACCAAATATCTATGATAGTATATCAGATGTATTTTGGTTAGCAACGTGTGTTGGTGATGCAGTCGGAATACATATATTGGAAGGGATTTGTTAGACCCTTTGTTTCTCCATGGGCATATCTAGTGTTTTTCTCCAAGAAGGAAGAGGGGGTCTTATGGTTATGAATACATTACTATTAACTAAACCAGGTTACCATGAAGAATAAGTATCTACTACTGAGGAACATCAACCTCTCCGATCAATTTTGAGGGTAATGATGGTTCTTAAAGATTAACCTCATATAATTCAATCCCCAACTATGAGTACAAGACAAGGATACAATAAATATGACATTCAAATGTTTCTATGGACACATTTAGTACATAGGGATTCCTTTTGACAAGAAAAACTCTCTTGTAGTGTTCATGGTACCCATGATGTAAATATTTCATCTTATCATATATTGTCTTGTAGAATTCTAAATTAAAGATATTTTAGTTTACTCAACAATCAAGGAAGAGAAATAGAGATATGTGAGGATGTTCATGGAAATAATCAGAGAGAACTATCCTTATGGTAAGATGATGAATATTAAGTTATGGATTCTAGATGTCAACTTTTTATGACATGTCATCTCAGTATAGAGAGTGTAATTGTACCTTACAAAGGACGATGCGGTGTTTTCTGGGAGCCACCCAAGACCACAACAGACATTTAGAGCCACCATGGTCAGCAAGAAACTATATGAGATACATGAATAATATATCTAGGATATCAAATCATGTCCATAATTTGACCTAAAATGGGTAACATTTTTTGTTGGATGATATCTACTAATACGATATTCTAGATTTTTTAAAGACAATCATGAGTGTTCCCATCATGAGATTTCCATATGAAGGTTTCATGTATATATTGTTCTATGATGAATCTTGATAAAAACATGTGTGTGTTATGATGAAGAGGTAGAATGTGATTACTTATGGATCTAGGGGGTTGATACATCAATGAAATAACTATGTGATAAGTAATATTTATTTGGTAGTTGTGAAAATCATTCTGAAGATGCGATGGAACAACCTTATGGCTGAGCATATTATCTTCTACTATGACTAAAAGAGTATCATGTATATCTTCTATTCTAAGGATATCAACATGATATAGAGTCAATGACTAAAGATACAATATGATTATAACTTCAAAATTTTATAAATCATTGGAAGGGGAACATAGTGGTTTATTCTCTCAGCAGAGGATGGTGTTATCAATTGTTAGTTGAGGAATTAGAGAAGTTACCATTGTTTCTGTTGTACAAAGTGGACATGGATGGTGAAACATATCTAATGAGGATGGTTGTTACACCCCATATTCTATATATTATTAGGAAATATCATCATTGAATTAAAAAAATATGATGCCTCCTGTATATATATATATCAATTGTTCATGGTCTTGATCGATTTTCTGAATGTGGGGAGCATGTTATTCTTTTCAATGGATTAACAATTGTACAAACAATGATACGATACTATTTGATGATATTTTATACATCTCCATTGGTTGTACATCCATGATTGGAATATATGTAAAAGGGTATATGGTGTCAGTTCATGTGTCCATTATGATGAAGTAATTAGATGATTTTTTCTCTTGATGCCTCACTTTTTAGTAGGTGATTACAGGGAACTAGGTTCCACTAGGTTTAGCTCAACCCATTGGGGTTCCAAAGTGGAAGTGAGATGTTTAATCTTTGTACTTTATGATGGGATTACAAGATACATCCCAAGGGAATTATTCCATCTAGATGACCGTACGTTCACTTACTATGTCAACCACATTCTTATCTAAACGAGAGTAGAGTGTAGAAGAGAAATTGTTTTGTATTTACATGAATGATATAGTATGTCTTCTTAGAGCTCCCTCAATGATATTTTAAAACTATGGTTCTTTATCAACTATATTATTATGGAGATGATAATAAAAAGCCTCTAGGAATTAGTTTTATTTGATAACAACATTTCATCCTAGGATTATAGAATGATATAGTGAACCCTTCAAGTATTGGAGAACATGATATGGTTTGAATATTATAATTTGGTCATAGTTTAGAGGATCATCTTCCCATGGTTGATATTCTATATAAAAATTTATACAATTACAAAATCGGTATAGAACCATTAGATTATTAATATAAGTTACCCTACCGATCACCACTATGTAGGACTGATCCAAGGGATTCTATGCTCCTGGATAGAGAGTTTGTGTGAGATACAATAAAAAATGTGAAGATCACTTAGTAGTGGATAAAGGATTTACATATCAATGAAAACCCATATCTAGACTGATGAGTGAGGAATTTTGTGTGTGGGGGTGGATTCCATGTGTTCTAGATGTTATCAACTTTTTGTGGATTTCACATATTTTTTAGGTATGGAAAGCTATCTCTGAGGGTCATTATCACCTTCCATATATTGTGTAGAGAAAGTGAGGAGGAATACCATCTGGCTATACTATCATAGTTTCAAATGGTACACGACAAATTCCATGTGTCTTGGATAATGTGGTATATACATAACACATCATCGGTAATTGATTGGGGAGAGCTTGCAATAGAGAATTCAGATACCATTACAGAGTGGCCAATGGATATCGGAGATAAATTGGAGAAGATCCTCCATTGGAATGAGATTTCTTTGGTGCATGCCTACTGGTATTGTGAGAGTCTTCATGGGAGAACCTTATTTTGGGAGGCACACATGAAACCACATTACCAACATGTTTATGAGTACATTTTTTTAAATTTTTTGGATGAAAAAACATATTTTGGAGATAATTTAATAACTCAGATTTTTAACTATAAATCATTAAAGTATTTCTAGTACTATTTTCAGAGCCAGATACTGATACGGCCTGAGATTCAAAGTCCTACTGAACCAAGAGTTTATATTTGAAAAATATTAAATGTATTAATATCACAAGAATGATATTTCATAATAAAGTGGAATAACTAATATATGAAGTCTTGAATTAGAAATATATGACCTATATTGATTCCAGAATGTAGGCATTACCCTAGGCCCAATACAGTCATTTTCTACATCAGATGTTAGTGAAAAAATAGTTTCTGGAGAAATTTATATATAAATAAAAATATTTACTTTATTTTATTTTAATTACACAATATCTGAATTTTTCCTCTATAAATACCTATAAATATGTAAATAATTGTTTTATCCATATAACCCCCCATACCATGAGAGGATCTATTGTAGAGATTTGGGCGGATGAAAATATATTGAGGGATAATATCGATACAACCTCGATCATCTAAGCTAAAATAGTCTTAAGATTTCACCAAGGTACATGCCATATGGTAATTATTCATCAACGATTTTTGTTTTGTTTATGTTAATTAGGCATATTTTTAATCCTATGTGATTCATATATTAATTCCATATATAATAATTAATTATAACATCGACAGTTGATTTATTTTATAGATGATTTTTTGTTCATTATTGATTATTCAATTTTTTTAATATATTCTTTGAAAATGATCAATTTTGAAATGAACACTGTCTGAGGTGCATTCATCATGTTTATGGTGTATAGATTTCTCCTAATTTTCATTTCATGTTTACTATGGTAAATTCATTTAGACCGTGATTTGATGAATACAGGGTATTTTATCAGTATACTGTAGTAAATCGACAGAAGATCTATTCCATGGGTACAGTTCATGATCAACAGTGTGATCACGGTGTCATGAATGAAGTGGAAAATAGGAGTTTGATCAAAATGGATTGGTTTTTCTCATCTGGTTTAGTTTGATAAGAGATATTGATATGATTCAGTGAATCATTTCCCATGAAGATCAAATAAAATTTTCCAATGAGTGAAAATGTCAAGGGTTTGTTGACAATAGATTCATGTTTCATGTTTATATTGGTGGAATCAGTGGAGAAAGTGTCCAATGTGGGATGGAACCAAGAAATAGAAAAAATTACATGATACAAGTCATGTATTTCTGGGATACAAACCATTTGGGGATATGGCTTCATTGCAATGGATTTCATGGAGAATAATGTATCACATTCTATGTGCTCCAACCCCGATGGATCAATGTGCATTTTGGAGGATAAATTAGAATGGAAAAAGAAGGGTATAAGATAATGGGTATAGTACATTGTTATAGCTCGTTATTCAGGTTTGAACATTTATACTAGAACAAGTAGACCTACTGTAACATTACCAAGTACCTGGGTATGGATTGGGGTACACATACATGGCCAAGTGTATATGGGAATGGCCTGGAGTACAGAGTCACTGGATGGAGCACATGGGAAGACTGAGGACTAACACGAAACATTGGGTATTATTACTAAAAGCCCTATAATTTTCATGTAGAATTGTAATGACCTTGTTCTCATTAGTATCGATGAGTTTCCTTAGGGCGAATTTCCTCAATTCATACATATGAGAATTTATTTTAGCATTACAACCTAAAAAAAGGATATTGATCATCCTTAAGGGATTCACATATAATAGATATCTCATTATCCCCCCATGTCCTTAGTATGGATCATTTTTGTTCTACTATGCTATGTGAGGTTCAAATTATTGGCATGGCCTATTTTTCCAAGGATCAAATCCCATACATTGTACGGAAATTAGGATTCAGATTTCATTAGACCAAATGATCCAAGTTTCCATCACCTTCTATGTATAGAATATTGTAATAGTGGGAACCCTATACCCAACATGATCCATATTTATGATTACCAAACCATGTATACAGTGGGTTAATCGTGATTTACACTTACTATTATAGAGTAGATATTTTAGTATCCACTATTTAAATGGTAATTTCAATAGATTATTTATCGTAACAAAATGTTATAGAAGTTCCCATTCTATAATGAGAACCTAGGGATAATATGAAATTAATCATAAATATAAATCCTCTGGTATCAATAAATAATAATGTGGATAAAAAAATATGTTTGAAAATCAGGTATTAATGGATCAGAGTCCTTGATACTTCTTCTAATGAAGGTCACACATGGCGATCTCTAGTAGGTGTGATCATAAGGACATAATTTCCAACAGGAACATCACATTTTTTTGGCTTCATTGAATGTTCCTATATATGAACATATTTATTGGTCTCTTGGATTGATATCATTATTAATTTTTCCATTTTATCACATATATTGAATGAAAGGGAAACCATTCATAATGGATTCATTGTGTGATATCTTGTGTTGGGTGTGTCATTGGTGGTTTGACATTGCTTGAATGACCAAGATAGGGATTTTTTACTTCCATGTTGAGGAAGAAATATATTGGTCCTTATTGATCAAGATGGCAGTACCATCATATATCCATGGCCATGGTAGTCAAAGGGTGTGTTTTTCAATCGTATCAAAAAATAATAAATAAAAAATATGATAACACAAGTCAGTGTCCGGCATGATGTGATATCAGAAGATAAAGAGATAATATTACATTATACATGTTCATAAGATGTTGTATTTTATATGTATATTACATATATCATTAAGGGACTTAATGGGTTTCTAGCCTCTACTCTTGAACTATAAATACTTTTCACTACTGGCATGATAAGGTCCTAGAGGGTCACACCCCATAGATTATTCAAGAATCTTCCCAATTCTAGTGAATAAGAATATAGGAAATGGTGTTCCCCACCACAGGGTCTGAGATTATTCCTACAAATCAATCATAAAGAAATAAATAAATTCATTATTATTCATGTATAGAATAACTTGGTTGTATTTATATAATAAATTTTTCCAGGACTTATTTAGTGAATATAGGAAAATATTATATGGAGGAATATTATAATAATATTCAATACTCATTTAATATTAGAGGGAATTGCGTGATGATTTAATTACAATAGTTTATCATGTAATATATTTATACTATATTACAATTTTTTGATAATAATATGAGTAAAAATATGACATAATTAGTTCTCTATCACGTTTCATTTACTGGTTCTTTAGTTGGAATTTTATTTCTAAGGGTTGGGGAACCCTTATAGATATTTTTATCCTTCCACTATATAAGAACGATTATATGTTCATTTAAAAGCATTTTTCACCCCAAAAAATTGAGGGACTCTATCACATACAACATTAATGAGTGAGAATATATCTCTCTGACTGATCGATCCAAGAATTCCTTCGATCGATTGAAGGAATGAGTTCAATATTATCATCGTGGAAATGTAGGATTCATCATAGTTATTAACATACACTTAAAATTCGATTAAGGGAAATAACACGGATTATTGGAGCATGTGAGGATGATCTGGATGGTTTCGGTTTTGGATACTTCGAGCAACGACCATCAACCATGAGCTATAGTCATGAATTCTTTGTGGAAAAAAAATTATTTGTTCAATATTTTTATTCTAATTACATTCATACAAGATCATTAGTCCTCTACTAGGTTTCATATCAGTGGATATTTAAATTTTAATCACTCATGTGATGAAATATTTTAAATTTTCGATCCACTGGCTTCCACTACACGCTCTAGTACCACAAATTAGTATCAGATTGATTGATGTATTTTTTGAAGAAAATAAAAAGTTAATAATAGATAAATTAAGTAGAGGTTTTATATTCAGTCCAAATGGAACATACCATATGTCAATTTATATGTTTAATATTATCTTGAATACTATGGTGGGTACTCAATTGAAACTATACATGGTTGGTAAAATAATTGTACAAATAATTCATGACTGGTCATACAATATCTTTATGTCTAAAAACATTTGTATTTTACTTATCACATCATATTTATTTGATAATTCTACTCAGAATTGGATTTCAATTCAACCAATAATTGATTTTGCCTATATGATTCAACAAGATTGGGATGGTGAAACCATGGAATTACAATTAGGGGTGAAAATTTTTAAAATCTAGTTTAGGATTCTATTAAGAAATAATATCATTGAATATTAATTTGGAATTATTTGAAACCATGTCTATAATGTAAGGTTTGTGAGACTGTAAATGGTATTCATTATACATTATGTTTGGTAACATATAGAAAAACTAATATTGGTCATATAGTTAGTTAACCCTATGGGGATAGAAAAATGATAGAGAATGACTTAATGTTGAAATCTAATTTATAGGGAAAAAGATTTATTGAGGTAGACATAATAGTTTTATGCACCTATTAAATCTTATATATACTGAAAAGATTTTGAAATATACAAGTTGAAATAATTTTGGAGATAATAGATTCCAATATCATGTGGAATAAATCTCTCCAAGGAAACATTAAATGGAATATGGGGAGATTAATGTAGTGTGTTGAATTCTATATGCTTCTAAAATTTATAAATCATGTAATTGATAAGTCATATGAAAGAGAAATGCATGGGAAAAAGTTCAACTGATATGATTTTTCTTCAAAAAGTACAAAATATTGGTACATGGTATGTGGAGATAAAGGGATACGAGTTATTTAATTGACACAAACTATTTTTCCTTAGATCAATGAGATTTAATATTGTAATCATGATAAGGTTAACAAGAAAGAATATAATTTTTTATCCTATGTTAATTGTATCTACATATAATTTGTAGGTTGACGATTCAGATGTAGTTAAGAAGAATTCTATTAAACCAAATAACTTATTCTAGTTCTTGGAATCACACCTAGTATGTAAAGTTATATCATTATGATAAATATAATACTCTTACTATCTAGGATGTCAAGTTATGAATGTGGAAAAAATGGAATACACTCTAGGATTAAATCATTTGAGGACTCTTACTTAAGGATGTGAGGTCACACATAGAAGAAGAAAAATACAATGAAAATGTGGTACACCCAGAAGATATAGACACAAATCAGTGGAAACATGATCTTAATCTTGTGAGTGATAACAAGGATAGTTGGATATTTAGATCTAGTGCAAGTGGGATTGTTTTAATAGATGGTTCCATAGACCAACATGATCATTACATTTCGATTATCATACCATGTATATAGTAAGATATGTATGGTATACACTTAACATTATAGTGTATATATTTTTACTTCCCATACTAAAGTAGTAATTTCCATTGAATAATTATCTTCTAAAAAGTTTATAGAATTTATCAACAAATAAATAGAACCTTGATATATTGTGATATTAATATTAAACATTTTTTATTTGGTAAAGATAAATTAGAGTGAATGGATATATTTGATGTCCGACTATCATGTGTTGTGGAACATAATAATTTATACATATTCTCATGTGGTTTCTAAATGGTTATATTTAGTATGTGAGATTATAAGGGAAGGCCCTCCAATATAAAAACTATATATTCTAGGTTTCGTTAGATATTCCTATCAATGAACATGTATATTGGTCTCCTGATATGAGATCATTATCAATTTATGCCACTTAATCACATACATTGATGCAAAGAAAAAACCGTGACAATTAATTCATGGTGAGGTATCTTGAATTGGGTGTGTTATTGGTATAATGGCATTAGTTTAATGATCATGATTAGATTTGTCTCTTTTGAGTTGAGAATGTAATATCTCAGGGCTGGTTGATGAGGATTTTAGTAAGTTCTTAAAAGGTTGTCTTGGGTAGTAAAAATGTAATTATATATAGTTATAAAAAATAATAAATCAAGAAAGGATGATGAAAAAAATCTGCATCCAACTTAATAAGATATCATGAGACAGAGAATTTATTTACAAATTGTGTTCGTAGTATGGTTGTCATTGCTATGAATATTCCATTTCTATTTATGGTCCATTATGGGTTTCAAGACCCTACTATTGTTAAATAACATATGTAATGATAAATTTTAAACCAACCATTATCCGTCATTACACTAGGTGAAATAACATTCATTATATAGCTTGGTATAATAATAAAAAAATATTTCCCCCACATTCTATTTGTGAGGGGAAAATAAAATTAAAATACACCTAAAGAATTAGCTCTTGATGGTAGCAACAACACTACTTCATGCTCAAGGCTCCTAACCCATGTATTTTTTAAATCCTAATATACATAGTATCTTCTATACTAATTTTCAATGAAGAAACCTTATAAAATGAAAAAAATATAAATCCCCACTTATCTATCTTTTTATCTCCTCCATTTTTTATTTCTCAGAAACATTAGTGTGATCCTTCTAAAATATATCCATATAAAGTGAGTTTTTGTCCACCCTTGGGTCATTTTAATTTGAATTTTTATAGATATCCTTATGTGATATTTGGATGAATCCCTATTTTTTCTATTTTACATGACATCCATTAGATTTTAGCATCTCCCCACATGTATAATATTTTCAAAAATCACAAAAATCATTGCCATGGAATTTAAGTAGCTAAAAGATATTGTTTTTGTTTTGATTTTGTAGTGGATAAAAACTCTATGATGTTATTATAGAGAAAGTCACTTCTTCATATAATCCCTATTGTGCATGCATGTAGGGATACATCATACCCCATTGTATAATGTGAATCCATTTTCCTCATTGATTTATTAAACACTCATAAAATATGTTCTATTATTATATAGCTGACAACCTAGGAAACATGTGCATTGTGTATCCCTTAGTCATACCCAACCATGGTATACTAACTAACATGACATGAAAACAATTATATTTATCATTTAAAACTATTTCACATAGCTCAACCTGTGGTGAATTTTCCTTTTCTTCTTTCTAGGATACATGTTACCATGGTGCATTGGATAGTCCACAGTGATTCCTTTTAATATTTTCTTCAATCCCAAGTGAATACTATGATATAATACATGGATTCAGTGTAGTGATTCTCTATGTTTAATTGGTCCCTAACCCCCCCCCCTTCAACTTCCATGGTGATTATACGAACATCAGTTGTTTACATGGAAGGAGATGCATGTATAATGTCATAAAGACACCATTTTTTAGTTGGAGAAATATCTAAGTGATAGAGAATCCCACATCAAAAAAAATGGGCATATTTATACTATTAAATAATCATGATCCATCATCAGGCATCAAAGAGGAATATGGGATTGAGGACCCCTACCATCGCCACATGCCACCCCACACTGATGAAAATCTCATCATGCCTCTAAATAGACCATCCTCTCATGCATTTATACATCTATACTTTCATGCATGAACAATGCATAACCCATTTTACTCTCCTCCCCCTAATAGTCTCTCCCCTTATTGGAGCTTGGCTAACTATCCCACATTAGATGTCATAGTGGTTTTTTCCCTGGGTTTGTGGGCAAGGTAGTGTTATATAGTTATTACCTTCATAAATAAAAAAATACATTAAAAAATATAACATGATAACACATGTATTTTGCTTCTTTTTATTCTTGTTCTATAAATTATTATATTTAAAATAAAAATTACACAAAAATTAATAAAAATTGAACATATGGGTATGATATTATAAAAAATAAATATATTAACTAATTAAAAATTAAAAAATCATGCATAAATTCAAGGTTAATTAAACCCCCACACTTCAAAACTGATTCCCCCTAATAATGTATCTCCAAAAAAATATCAAACGATCCCCCATGATACCTATATTTCAAATGAAAAGTCAATTAAACCAAACCATTTAAAATATGGGAAATAAATTTAAATTGTAAGCTAAGAAAAATTAATCCAACTCCTTACTAGAAAACAATGTATTTTATCTTCTAGTTTGAAAAAATATGGATCCTATCATTTCATCCATTTAGGTATCTCAATTAATCATTATTATACATGAAACATTGTGATTTACATCATGATTATTTTTATTCTCATTACTCATGGTAAACATGTATATGCGTTTTTCTCATAGATTTAGTACATGTTCTATAAAAATGAATTTTTTGATGACATATATTGTACAGTTTGTACAAAAAATCACAATAAATAATATTGGAATAGATATTTTGAACAATTTCATATGAAACTAAATAAAGGAAGTTAATGGATGAATAAAACAATTTACATATACTAATGGAGTCTATAAATTATAATTCTTGATAATCAATGTAATGTGTAATGACTTTCTCCACAAAAAATTTATATCTTCCATGCTTCCGAAGATCAATGTAAGACCATGAACATAATGTGAATGAATAATTAATTAATAATCAATTTTATTTTCTAATTTCATTATAGAACAAGTCTCAAATCCACCAACCAACCCAAAATAACAAAAAACCATTTTTCAAGTGATGTCCATTTTCAATCCAGTAAAACTCAAAACAAATTTTTAAATTTTTTCACTCTTTTTCATAGAGGTTGAACCAAAAATAGAATTCATAGTTTCATGATCCTTTCCCAAAAACTAATGATGAAACCAAAATATTTTTCATTCAAAAGGAAAATTACATTTTCTCAATGAATTATCTTTCACCAGCACTTGAATATTTATAATCATGAAAATAGTATATTATAGTAAGGAGTGGATAAAATAGTATTTTAATGTGGATTATTCTTATCAATGGTAATTAATTATTTCTAGAGGTTTGCATCTAATTAATGAAAATATGGATCTCAATAAAATTTCATAAAAAAATTCTCAATAATAAAAAAATTAAAATTTCATAATCAATATTTTTAGAATATCAAATACCAATCTTACTAGGTAACACGTCCTAGATTATCTCAAGATTGTGTTCTCATAATTGCATAGAAACAATTATGTCTGGAATGTAATAATAAAATATCAAATAACCACTCATTGTATGTATAATAATAAAAAATTAATCCATATGAACTTAAATAATTAATGATTAAAAATAAATGAAAAATCATCATCTATATTTTACAAAAAAGAAAAATTTGATTCGTTAAAGACAAATTTCATTACTCAAAACTAATAACTGAATCACACCATCTTTATTATTAAATTCCATCAACTTATAAATTAAGACAAGCTATCATAGGGTTCCTAGAAATTCAATGTACTATAGATTAATACAAAATCACTAACCTAATTGTGTGTACGGTTTTCTCATTTATGTTCATAATAGATTCTGAAAATAGGGGATCATTAATGAATGATGAAATTTTAATTTTTTCCATTTTATATTGAGTTCTTATTCTATTTTAAAACATTATCTCCCTTAAAAATTATGACTCAAATAATTATTGTGATGAAAATCAAATTGAAACAAATAAAGTGTAGGCCCATTCTCTAGAAATCTTAAAAGTATAATAGAATACACTACTAATCTTATTCATAAAAAAATAATACAAATAAAATCATAAGATCCTGAAAATAAAAAAAATGGTTATCTCCCAAATTCAATTTTTTATGGTCATTAAGCTCAACCATATCTTTTAAAATAATTTTATTGGGGGTAGGAAATAAGTTACATAGTAAAGAATTAAAAAATATTAATGTTTTGACTTTTTCCAGTAGATAGATCATCTTATTTTGAAAGATATAAATAGAATTATTCCTCTGGGTAGTACTTTCACAACCACCATTGGCCTAATCTATGGGTGATTTGACCGTATTATAAAATAAAATGGTATCTAATCAATTGTCGAAACATGATAACCTTATTTGACCTCATCTAGTATAGTGGTAACTCTAAATTCTCTTTGTTTTCCAACAAACATAATTCATTACTTAGCTCTATTTCATACAATTTTTTCTTATATAATGTTGTTTCATCAAATTTGTTTTCCATTTAATTCATTTTCCTAATCACATATTCAGTTATCGCCTCTCAAATAATTTCATTTCCCATTCATATTCATCATTTTAAAGTGGATATGGAAAATATCCTCTTCTCCATGAACATTTCAGAAAAAAATCCCCATATGTGACATTAATCATTTCCATTATTATTTCTAGAAATTGCCTTACCAATATTATTAGGGTCTTCTCTTCATCATTATACATCACTATAATGTCCACAATAATGTATATCCTATAAATCCTAAAAATTTAATCTTCATGTTAACCTTCAAGATGCCTCCCATTTATATCATCATGATGAAGAATAAAGGAGTTGGATTCATATATCTAAATCCCTAGATTTTGAATTTTTATTATGATTTTTAATTAAAATCTTAAATAAATAACATAAAACCTTAGAAAAAAATTTGACCCAGTGTCATTTCTAATATAAAAGATACCCAGATCACATTTCCTATTTGATATGCTTTTAAATACCATGTATGAACATTTTCCCTTCAATATCAGGGTTCTCAATTCATCTAGCATTATCTTTTTTGATACGAGTTATTTCATAAACATTGATTAGGTAGAAAAATTTTATATTGCCTCAAAAAATGGTATGGTGATATGAATTATTTTGTATATCTCTATAAATGTATATCATTTTTCATCAAACATTAAATTTCATTTAGTCTAGAAAAAAATTTGTACTATTTGGAATGGTGATAGATCTTCATCTTAGACAAACCTCCCAAATTTCCTTACATTTTCTTCATTCTTCCATGCGATTATTCCCATTCTTTCGTATATTTTTTCCTAGTATAACGTGTTTCAATTTTAGAACTATTTTGGGTAGTTTGGCCACACCTCAAAGTGATTGATTTCACCTATTAGTGTCTAGGAACATCATTATATCCTAGTAATATTCGACTTGGATCCTACAAGAGTTGGGGAGAACTATTTCCTACTTTTACTTCCATATTCCCAATTAGAGATTTTTGTCTTTGTACTAATTATTCCAATTTATTGATGGAATCCCCTTTATCTTTGTATTAGATTATGAATTCATTTAGGTAAAGATTTTAATTTCTCCTAAAATTGGTTGGGTATCCTCTAAATGATGGATTTGACTAGTTGTATAAAGTTCATGGTGTTAATTACTAAAATTATGAGGACTAAACTAGATACCTTGTCCATTATTTAGTGGTTTTTATTCTCTTTGGCCCCTATACTTATACATTATTTTTACATTTATAATCAAGATATTTAGAATCTTAATATCTCATTAATTGGGGGTGTGTAGTGGCCATCATTGTATATAATTTGTTTTAATTAATAATAATTTTTTTGGATGTATAGATATTATCTAAAATATTCAATCAATTTGTTCTCCTCAATCACATTTCCATTTAAAACTCTTGATTTACTTTTTATCAAAAAATTTGTAACCCTCCTCTTGAAATTTCCACATTAGTGATAATATATAGGTAGTTTATATAATTTACCATCTAGCCAATGATTAACCTTCGTAAAATGACCTAACTAATAACCAAGTTTCTATTACATTGTGTGAACATACTCTAAATTTTTTTTAATGCCTTCCCATGAAATATATATTGATTTAACATTTAATTCTTCAATCCTAAAAATTAATACACATAAATTCGTTGACTAGGAAAGAGGGAAACATATATTCCATTGTTTTATTAATAAACTTAATAAAGTGGATATAAAATTCAGGGGTTCACATTGGAGCCTTTCATAATACTTTTCCTTTAGTGTAAAGATGAATAGAGGTATTCTTACAGCATCAGTTGTCACATTGTTGAACTGAAACTTTTCAAATGAATCTAATAATATCCCATGGTGAGAATTAGGGCCTTCATGTTGTAACTCAATGAATTGGATGGAGTGTGATATCATTTTATTGATCATCATATTGATCTCGATCAATTATGATGTGATAAGAGGCATGCCATTGCTTAGAATAACCCCCACATTTATGGTTCTTTGGGTCGTTTATGGGATATTTCATCCCAATTTTCATTCATTTTAACTCTTTGTATTATCCATGGAAAACCCCTTGTCTATGTTATCTTCCATCCCTGAATTCATAGTTTTCATTATTATTACTTTTTTTGACTTTACGACATCTCAATCATAGGGTTGAAATAGTTATATCATGCTTATGTTTCTTAGGTCGAGTAGTTCTGTGTTGGTGTTGTCCCAGAAAATACTAAATGAAAAAACAAGCTGTAAAAAGGAGGGAAAGTGAAAAAAATTATAATATTCCAAAACATATTAAAAAATCTAATGATTATTGATTCATTTCTATGCATAAGGCATTTCCACCTGGTTTAACATCTATAAATTGGTTTTGTGGACGGTTTCTATGTGATTTTCATATTGATAATGTATCTTGATAGGTTCTTCGATCATTAAAGGATAAATCATGGATTCATTGAAGTTTGGTGATTCAGAAGGGAATTGGAGGTGTAAGGAACCTTTTCCCACTAATGATACTGTACGGGAGCTTTCCGGGTCAACCACTTGATGTGAAGGACCGAAAACAAAGGGATTTCAAAGGCCGAAATGACCCGAACGATTACTACACAGTTTATACAAACCGTGTGGAAATCGTGTTGGAAGAGATTCCCATTACAGAAGGGTCTGCACGATTATCACACGGTTTACCAACCGTGTGGTCCCTGTTGAGAAAAACCGTGCGGTTCAACAAATTATGGATAGTAGGTATGGCACGGTTGGCGCACGGTTTACCAAACCGTGTGCCCAAACCGTGCACACCACTGTAGCTCTTTTTTTCTTTTCTACATCCAACAACTCCTTGACCCGGGATTATCTTTGATACTTTCCTTTAGAAAACTTGGAAAAGAATCTTTTTGACCTAAAAGACTCTAGAGAGTAATGGGAAAAGAGGGGGATCTCACTGAACGAGGAGGAACAATAGGGAGTGGTAGAAAGGGAGGTTTTCTGGAGAATAATTGGGAGTTCTTGTATTTTTTGTGCTTGTGACTCTTTTTCAGATCAATTGTAATGAACTCCTTGATGAATTGTATTAAGGTTATGAATATTTCCTTCATGAGTATCTAAACCCTTCCCTTATGTTGGGGATGGGATAAATGTGGGTTCATTAGAACCATTTTATTTATTATTGTATTTGTCCATACTCTCTCATCTAATTCTCCCATTATTTATATCTTCTATTTCACTGGAAATATCCATGTCAGACCAAGAATGGTTTTTCTTGGGATCTTTGGGAGAATTACGACAAGAATATCCATGACCATTGGATATCCTTATCATTTCTAGAGGGTAGTAATTAACTTAAAAGTCAGTATAAATCAATTGCCGGATCAAGGAATTGATTTCTACCGACTTGTACGGAACTTGCAGGACCAAGGTTGTTCTGACACATATGAAACCCAGAAATGTGGGTTATTATAAACAATACAAAGTAATAAGGAAAATAGATTTATTGTCCCACATGAATGTTCATCCCTAGAACATTCTCATTATTATTCATAAAAATTTTGGTTTTTAGAAATCTTCATTTTTAAGTAATCGGTAGTGAATTAGGCAAGATCTAGTAACCAGTCATCTATTAATATCTGAATCATGAACCAACCAAAACATATTTCAATTCAGCATCTTCACCAAGTGACATCAATTCAAGAAACATAAAACACCAACATCGTTTCCATGTGGAATGACCCCGTACTTGCCTACTATACTAGTCCAAGTTAGGGAATTTAATTTGAATGAAAAACGAGATCAACAAAAACGACCGGTAAAATTTTGGTGATGATGTTGGGGACTTTGTATGATTGTTTTTGATAATTTAATTGGAATTATTTCCTGAAAATAAAAATTAAAAATTTCCTAAAAATTATTTTCTTAATATCATTTCTGGTTTTCAACTTTTTTTTCCATTTTACAATGGGTGTTTTGTCTGTATGTGTGCTGGCCTATAGTACATGAGTAGCCGAGTCACTTTTTCCCAGACTACTGAGTCATTAGAGTTACACCCGATAGACCCTAAAATCGAAAGAACATTATCAAGGCGATGTCGTGCACTCATGGGTGATCACAATACAGACGGCCCCATGGCGCATCAGGAGGAAGAACCGGGGGTTGTCCAAGTCATTGGGTAGCCAATTTTCATTGAAGAGAATCCATCCAGGGGTGGAGATGAAGAGCAGCATTTGAACCCACCTGGTGTTTATGTAGAGTATCTATAGAGGAACCAACAGAGGCCACCAGATAAATTTGTTCCTGGACTCGGGCAGCCACTACAGAGAAAATACATTCAATGGGACCAACCTCCCTTTTTCCTCAGAACCAGTAGTCCTATTATCAGCAAGGAGAACAACAATATGTTCCCCAGGCACCTCAGGAACTAGTGTCGTAGTGCCAGACTCTTATGGAATATGGGCTACCCCCCATTCAGTGAGCGGATACCAGAATAGTCATGCCACCAGTGCGGGCCAAACATTTTGAAATTAAGCCAGCCATCATGTAGTTGATTAAGAGTACTATTCAATTCGGTGGTTTTCTCTATGATGACCCCAATGATGACCTCTCCAACTTTTTGGAGATCTTTGATACTTTCTGGTACCACGGTGTTTCAAAGGATGACATCCACCTAAGGTTGCTTCCCTTTTCTTTAAGGGACATGGTGAAGGATTGGATTAAGGGATTGCCTCAATGATCCATTATAACTTGGGAGGTGTTGGCTCAAGACATTTTATCCAAATATTTCCCTCCACCGATGAAGGTCACGTTAAGAAATGAAATTCATAACTTCCATCAGCATGACTCAAGATCTTTGTATGAGTCATGGGAACGATTTAAGGAGATGCTTCGGATGTGACCACACCATGAACTTCTATTATGGATCCAAGTCTAGACTTTTTATGGTGGTCTCACCATGAACACAAAGTTCATGGTTGACGTAGCAGCTGGAGGGACGGTTATGAGAAAGTCACCTGAATATTTGTTCTAATTATTATAAGATATGCCTGTTAATATCTTTCAGTGGCATTCGGAAAGAGGTACTCAGAAAAGGGGAAAGGACAATATAGATTCCACCACCATGCTTGTAGCTCAACTTGATGTCGTCTCCAAGAAGATTGATGATTTGAATCTAAAGAATCCATCTCACGTTCAAGCTATCTGGTCACATGTATGTGGTTATTGTGGAGACAACCATGCAATGGGAGAGTTCCAAGGTTCCAATGCAGTAGCCTCAACTAGTGAGGTCAATTATGTTGCTCAAAACAGAGGACCAAATATATACCCTCAATATCAGAACCAGGGGTGGCAGGAACATCAAAATCAAGGCTAGGGAAGCAACAACAAAATCCTCACCCCGACCATAAAGACCACCTGGTTACGGGCAACTGCAATTTCAAAATCAGTACTCGAGGCAGCAACAGAGTAACCAATTCTGGCAGGGCACATATCTGCAATAGGTGTATCAAAACCCTCATCCCACCCAACCATTAAGACACCCACCTCCCCCACAAGTCACCCAACAATCATAGAAGTAAACTCCCTCAAGGATGGAGGAGATGATGTCCAAATTCATAACAACTGCCGAGACACGATTTCAAAATCATGAGGTCTCAATCAGAGGCCTTGAGAACAAGATTGGGCAGCTTGCCAATCAGTTGTCCCATAGATAGCCTGGAACACTGCCGGGAAAAATCAAGAAAAATCCACGAGAGGAGGCAAATGCTATTACTCTATGCAGCGGGAAGGAGCTGATGTCGAAGGCTACTATGAATCAGGTTTCCCCACCACCAAAGAAGCCAACGTCCTCAAGTGAAGAAGCTGTAGCTGAAGAATCTTCCTCAAGACATGAGAAGGATAAAGAACCGGTAGTCCCATAGGATAAGGGTAAAGATGTGATCAAATCATATGAACCACCCTTTCTATTCCCAGCAAGGAGGAAATAAAGGAAGTTGGACCCGCAATTCAATAAATTCGTGGAGATCATTCAGAAACTTCATATCAATATCCCCTTTTCCCAGGAGTTAAGTCAAATTCCCACCTACGTGAAGTTTATGAAAGAAATTCTGTCCAATAAAAGGAAAATGGACGATTTGGGAACCATTCCGCTGACCAGGGAATGTTTGGTAGTTGTCCAACATACTCTCCCTCCAAATATCCAAGACCCGAGAGGCTTTACTATCGCTTTTACTATCGGGCCTTGTGAGTTTTGTAAAGCTCTTTTTGATTTGGGAGTAATTTTGAATATAATGCCCTTTGGGGTGTTCAAAAAGTTAGGGTTGAATGATCTTAAGCCGACCCGAGTTGCACTCCAACTCACCAAGCGTTCTATTAAATACCCCAGGGGGGTTGTTGGAATGTGTTAGTCAAAGAGGGGAATTTGATTTTACCCTCAGATTTTATCATCCTTTATATGGAAGAAGGCCAAGAGACATCACTAATTCTTGGAAGACCCTTTCTGGCTATCAGAAAGCTTTTAATTGATGTTCACCAAGGCGAGCTTATTTTCATTGTTGGTGATGAAAATGTTTCTTACAATGTCCTAAAGGCGGTAAAACAAGTTTCATTAATGGAGCGTGAAGAGTTTTTTTCTTTGACAACAATGGTTGAGCACTTCGGCGTAGAAGATGGTGATATGAAATCTTATCCTTTTAGTAAAGAATGTGTTCTATAGGATGACAACCTAGAAGAAGATTGGGAGGAAGTAAGCTTTACTGAAGGCCAAGGCTGCCACTATTGGCAAAGGGCAATTGTCCCAGATGTTTTAGAGTGTGCAGAGGTTGAGCCTATTGTACCGTACATTCTAAAGGCTCCCTAGCTAGAGTTAGAACCTCTCCCTTCCTCACTTATGTATGGTTACTTAGGAGAGGAACATACATTACCGATGATCCTCAATGCATCACTCTCACAAGATCAAGAGGAGGCTCTTCTGAAAGTCCTCTAAATGAAAAAATATGTCATCGGCTGGACGGTTGCTTATCTCAAGGGTATAAACCCCACAAACTGCACTCAAAAAGTACTTATTGAAGAAGGGGTAAAAGCATCTCGCCAACCACAACAGAGACCGAACCCCCCTAAGAAATAAGTGTTCAAAAAATAAGTTATCAAATTGCTTGATGCGGGTATTATTTATCCCATCTTCGATAGCCTGTGGGTGAGTCCCCTCTAGGTGGTGCCTAAGAATGGCGGTATCACGGTAGTCCCAAATGGAAAGAACGAGCTAGTCCCTACCTGAATAGGTACGGGATGGCGGGTATATGTCGACTATCATAAGTTAAATGATTCCACAAGGAAAGATCATTCCCCCCTCCCATTTATGGATCAGATGCTTGAAATTTTGGTGGGGCAAGAATTATACTATTTCTTGGATGGTTATTCAGGCTATAACCAGATTTCTATAGCCCTGGAAGATCAGGAAAGAGTAACTTCACTTGTCCATAGGGAACATTCTCTTACGGCTGCATGTCATTTGGAATGTACAATGCTCCAGCCACCTTTAAGAGGTTCATGCTATCAATCTTCCATTATATGACAGAATAGATTCTAGAGGTCTTCATGGATGACTTCTCGGTATACAGGAAGTCATTTACCACTTGTCTGATGAATCTGGAGCTGGTGCTTGTGCAGTGTGAGCACACAAATTTTGTTTTGAATTGGTAGAAGTTCCATTTTATGGTACAACATGGAATCATGCTAGGCCATGAGATATTATTGCAAGTAATTCAAGTGTATCCATAAAAAATTGTAGTGATCCCGCAATTTCCCATTCCCACATCAGTCCGAGCAATTCAGAGCTTTTTGTGGCACACGGGTTTCTACCGAAGAAGTTTTGGGGATTTTTCCAATATTGCTCATTATTTTACCAATCTACTATCTAAAGATGCAATATTTTAATTTGATGATAAATTAATTGAGGCCTACCAAATTTTGAAGGAAAAATTGGTCGTCGCACCCATTATGATAGCTCCAAATTAGGAGGAGAAGTATGAACTGATGTACGACGCGAGCGATTATGTTGTGGGGTAGTTCTTGGCTAGCGAATGGATCGTATATTCAGACTGATCTACTATGCCATCCACGCAATAAATGAAGCACAGTTGAATTATACAACCACAGAGAAGGAAATTATAGCTGTGGTTTTTTTCATCTGACAGATTCCGCTCCTATTTGGTTCTTTCCAAATTAGTGGTTTACACGGACCATGCCGCATGGAAGTATTTGTTGAATAACAAGGAAGCTAAACCAAATCTCATCCATTGGGTTCTTCTCCTTCAAGAGTTTGACTTGGAAATCAAAGATAATAAGGGAAGTGAAAATGTGGTGGCTGATCACCTCTCCCAGATAGAGCTACCACACTTAGAAAGAGAAGAAGACCTAGAAATCAAGGAATATTTTCCCAATGAGCAGTTGTTTTCCATTGGAGCCCCACCTCTGTCATGGTTCGACGATCTTTCCAACTACTTAGCAACAAGAGTCATCCACCTGAACATCTCATTTCAACAGAGGAAGAAGTTTTTATCAGAGATGATGCGATATTTATGGAATGATCCCCTTCTTTTCTACTCATGCGGCGATGAGATCATCTGTCGTTGTATCCCGGAGGAAGAAATTCAAAGTGTTTTAGAGTTCTCTCACTCTTCTCCTACGGGAAGGCATCATGTACCAGATCACACATTTTCTAAGATCTTACAATCCTGTTTCTTATGTCTGACCATGCATAAGGACAGAAATCATTTTTTTCATGTGGTGATCGATGCCAGTAGACAGTAAATGTCGGTTGTCGTGCTGAGATGTCACAACACCCGATACTCGAAGTGGAAGTTTTTTATGTATGGGGAATCGACTTCATGGGACTGTTTCCCCAATCCTTTGAGAACACGTACATCTGGGTATGTGTTGATTATATCACTATGCAGGTGTAAGCAGTGGAAAAGACTCAAAATTAAGATCCGGTGGTTGTATCTTTTCTTAAGAAGAATATATTCAGTCGGTTTGGGACACCGAGGGTGTTGATTAGCGACCGAGACACTCATTTCGACAACACACTTATGAGAAATATGCTTCAAAAGTATGGAGTCAAGTACAATCAAGGGATGCCATACCACCCAAAATATAATGGTCGGGTGGAAGTGTCCAATCATGAGATGAAACAAATACTTGAGAAAATGATAAGCGCATCCAGAAAGGATTGGTTGAAGAAATTGGATGATGCATTATGGGCTTACCGGACAGATTTCAAGACCTGCATGGGAATGTAAACTTTCAGATTGGTCTATGGAAAACCCTACCACTTACCAGTAGAGATGGAACATAAATCCTACTAGTCCATCAAGGCCCTCAACTATGATCTCAAGGTAGTAGAGGAAAAGAGGAAATTTCAATTGACAGAGCTTGACGAGATTAGGAGGGAGGCCTATGAGAGTGCATCATTATATAAGGTGAAGACAAAGGCAGTCCATGACCGCATGATCTCTTGGATGTCTTTCCAGCCAGGTGATAAAGTTTTACTCTTTAACTCTCACCTTACTTTTTTTTCTAGGAATTTTAATGTCCTGATGGTCAGGACCATTCACGGTGATTACGGTCATCCGCCAGGGAGCGGTGGAAGTGGCTGATATCGTTGGGAAGACATTCAAAGTCAACAGAAGCACCTGAAAATATACTATAGCATGGATGACACGGTGTTCATAATTTCCACCAGGCAATTTGGGTAGCTCAAGGCATAGGTAAGTCGAGCTCGAGACTTAAAATGTATCACTGACTGGGAGGTAACCCGGTATTTCAGAAAGTTTTCTATTCCAATGCTTTCTTTGTCTGAGTGTGCTTAGGCCAGCATGCTAGTGTGCTTTTTCTATTCATTCATGTTATAGTTAGGATTATCACTCCATGATGGGGTGTCGTATGGAATTTCGTGAATGAAATACTTACACATTCAATGGAAAATATCAAAATTTATTTTATCATCACAAAGGGAAACAAATATTTTATAGAAAAGGGTGTGTATTCATTTTCTAAGGGGGACATTTTTCAGAATTTCTTCACAAGGAACCAACCGCACGGTTGGTGTACAGTTTACCAAACCGTTCCCTAACCATTCCACATTGACTCTCACAGGCAGTGACTTCCACATGGTTAGCACATGGTTTTCCAAACCATGACCCCTGACCAGGTGCACGTGATTTATTTTACACTCCCCATGCCCCCTAACCAGTTGTTATTTCATGTTCTTACATTGTTCTGTGATGTTCCTTCTGACCTATCTTGAACTGTCATCTATTGCCTTTTCATTGGTGTAATTTTTTACCTGTTTTGGTGTGATTATGTACTGAGATTTCATTTCCTACTACTAGTACTGCTTTTTCTTGCTTACCTTGTATGGTACTTTTTTCCAGCACTTGTTTCATCTATTCCACACCAGCCATTTTTTCATTCATCAGGCTCTTGCACACTATCTGATTATCCCATGTAACAGATTCAAGGGAGTTTTTCACTTTTCACCTTTTTCCATTTTTCTTTGACCCTCCCTTGTCATTCTCCATTGCCCACCCTTCTCTCCATTATTACCTTCACGGGGCACCGTGATCGGTTTTATGTTTGGGGGAGGGCGCTCTTAATTGGAATTTCATTTTGATTTATTGATTTCCCAATTACATAGGGTAGTATATTTTCTTAGGTGTGTCTACATGGCTGTTGTATATTTCATGGGTTTATAACACTTAGCTAAAACTAAATTTTGGTAATTATCTCTGAAAATGGCTCATATGTCTGGATTGTTGAACCTAGTTTGTGATGTGAATAAACTCTGTAATACTTCAAAAGGACCATTTATCCAGTCATTTAGAAAAAAAAATCTGTTTAAAAATGATTTTTGTGATGGAGTAATTTGAATTAAGAAACCCCTTAAAATGGAAATATAATTGTGCATAAAGAGAGGTGAGGTTTTGGGAATTGTTGTTGTTGCACAAGTGGCTATTGCACGGTCTTAATTTCATGAACTCTTGACTTTCTCAAACAATTTCAACATGTATTGACATGAGCATATTGGGAAAAATGTGATGCTATTAACTCACACCACTACAAAGAAAAATATAAATTTTGAGATATGAAAAGGCATGCCCAATACTTTTGATGACCTTTCATCATGTTCCAAGCAATGCAAGTCAATGAGGGTGTATGGCCTATAAAAGTGATAGCCCACCAATTGGTGATGAAGAAACCTAGGCTTAGCCAATCTGATTGTATAATGAGATGAAAATGGACGTAGGAACTCTCTTCGAATGAAGAAGGAAAAATTCACTTTTAAGAAAAAATTGATTTATGAATGAACTATTAACTGTTTTGGATTAAGTCTTCTTTGTTGGATAACTTCATAGACTTGGGAAGCAAGAATTATGAATGTTGTAATTTTTAACAGTAATTAGTTTAAAATACATATTCCCCTAAATGGTATAATCTGTGATATTTTTCTACCTGTCTCTTTAGTGACACCTTGTTCATAACTTTCTATTATTTTGTTTAAGGACAAACAACTGATCAAGTGTGGGGGAGTTTGATGCACTGCTGTGCATAAGGCATTTCCACTTGGTTTAACATCTATAAATTGGTTTTGTGGATGGTTTCTATGTGATTTTCACAATGATAATGTATATTGATAGGTTCTTCAGACATTAAAGAATAAGTCATGGATTCTTTGAAGTTTGGATATTCAGAAGGGAATTGGAGGCGTAAGGACCCTTTTCCCAATGATGATTCTAGACAGGATCTTTTCGGATCAACCACTTGATGTGAAGGATAGAAAACAAAGGGATTTAAAAGGAGAAAATGACCTGCATGATTGCTTCATTTTTTATACAAACCGTGTGCAAACCATGTAGGAGGAGATTCCCCTTACAGAAGGGTCCGCACGGTTATCACATGGCTTACCAAACCGTGCGGGCCCTATAGAGAAAACCTGTGAAGTTCAACAAATTATGGACAGTAGCTTTGGCACGGTTGGCACATGGTTTACCATACCATGTGTCCAAATGGTGAGGATGAGGAATTCAATACATTAGTTATTGCACGGTTGGCGCACGGTTTACCAAACTGTGCGCCCTAACCATGAACACCACTGTAGCTCCTTCGTTTTTATTTTCTACTTTCCAACAACTCCTTGACCCGATATTCCCTTTGAGACTTGCCTTTAGGCAACTGGAAAATGGCTCTTTTTGACCTGGAACACTCTGGAGAGTAAAGGGACAAGAGGGGGGTCTCAGTGAACGAGGAGGAAAAATAGGGAGTGGCGGAAACGAATGTTTTCTGTAGAAACCTTGAGATTTCTTGTATGTTATTTGCTTCTGACTCTTTTTCAGTTCGATTTTAATGAACTCCTTGATGAATTATAGTAAGGTTCTGAATCTTTTAGTCACGATTATCTAAACCCTTCCTTTGTGTTGGGGATGGGAGAAATGTGGGTTCGTTAGCACCATTTTCTTTATTATTGTATTTGTTCATACTCTCTCATCTAATTCTCCCATTATTTCTATATTCTATTTCATTGGAAACATCCATGTTAGACCAGGAATGGATTTTCCAAGGATCTTTGGGAGAATTACGATGAGAATATCCATGACCATTGGATATCCTTAACGTTTCTAGAGGGTAGTTCTTAACTTAAAAGTTATTAGAAATCAATTGCCGGACCAAGGAATTGATTTCTACTGACTTGATCAGAACTTGCCGGACTAAGGGAGTTCTAACACATATGAAACCCAGAAATGTGGGTTATTATGAACAGTAAAACGCAATAAGGAAAATAGTTTTAGCTTCCCACATGAATGTTCATCCCCATCACATTCTTATTATTATTCATCAAAAAAAATTAAGCAATCTTCAGTTTTAAGTAATCAGTAGTGAATTAAGAAAGATCTAGTAACCAGTCATATTTTACTATCCGAATAATGAACCAACCAAAACTTATTTAAATTCATCATCTCCAACAAGTGACTTCAATTCAAGAAACATAAAACACCAACATCGTTTCCCGGTGGAGTGACCCCGTACTTTCCACCTATACTAGTCCAAGTCAGGGAATTTAATTTGGCTAAAAAACAAGATCAACATAATCAACTGGTCAATTATTCTCAATAAATGATGAAAGTAAGTTGATAATCTAAAAAGAATTTCTAATTATATTGAAGAAACCAATTTAACCATTTATTAACTAAAACTATATCTAACTAACATTTTATTGTATTAATGGTGATATTGATTTAAATCCAATAGATAACTAGTCAATAATAACATATAAATTTTATAGTATAATCTGAAAATAAGAAATTAAAATTGATTTACTTTTGGTTTAATGATATTACCCTACAATGATTATAGAAATATGAGTTCATACACTATGTGAATGAAAATTAATATGGTCAATTTGTATGGTGTTATAATCTTAATCAAGTGAGTTTCCTCTTAGAGTACTCACCCACACTTATATAGTTGTATGTTTACCCTCTTAGTTTCTTAGTGTAGTCTATGGATAGGTATTCAAAACCATTATTAAACGTAATTACATGAATCCATTCATTTATTTTTCCACAATAAGGAGTAATTAGTTAATACGTTCAAAGAAACACCCTCCTAAATTATAAATGGTAGTGCATGAAATTGGAGGAATATAATTTATAAGATTAATTATAGTTTTGATAATTTATTTTAAAAAATATGAAACCTTACTCCCCTAGGAGAACTAACCTTTCATTTGATATCTTGGTACATTAAATGAATTAACCCCAATTACTTATCATTAGGGGAAATTAAATTAAAAGGAAACTAAAGAAATTTACACTCCGTGGCTACGACTGCCACACTCCATGCTCTATGCTTCAGTCCTAAGACTCTGTCCAGTCTTTATCTGCACAACAACACATTTCCCTTATTTAATGAGAACAAATTGGGATAATTAACCATTTTAACTAACCAATTATCTCTCTATTGATCCCAAATAATTTCAATTTATAAAAATATACAATGTGATCCTCATAAAATATCTTTGTATAATGTTATTGTTTAGACATTCCTTGGAGAATGTGTATTTTAATATCAACATATATCCTCCATTGAAATAGGTCTGAATAATCATTGTTTTTTACTGAAATTGAGATACATTATAGGTAGGATTTAACCCAAGCATATTATCAATTCAAATCTCCACGAAATATTATCAACATAATTTGTGTATCCCATATATATATATATCTATATATATCTATATTTTAATTTTTATTTTATAAATACCAATAGTGTGTAAATAAGCCCAGCGGGGAAGGCCATTTCTTCATTTGATCCCCTTTGAGGATTCATGTAAAGATATATCAGAGACCTTTTCTATATGTTAAATACTTCTTTCTCGTCAATTACCTCAATAATAAAAAAATATTCCTCTATGATGTAGATAAAACCCAATGTAGCTGGCACTTAATGCTTCCCTTCTTCACAACCAATAATGTATAATAATTCGCATGATGTTTAATCCTTCATATTTGTTATTTAACAGTATATCATGGATCTCATCCAATGATTTAGTGAAATAGTATTCATCTTGGGATACATGAATCCCTGATACACTAGATGGACCAGAGTGCATCCTTATCTTCTCTGTTTCATGATCTATGGATTAATATGATGCAAGAGATGGTTTTGGAGCATTGATTCATATAGTTTCAATAGAAAATAAGATCTATATTTTATTCCATGGTAGTTAAATATAATAGTAGTTCCACGTATGGGATAGTATGTGTGTCCAAGGTAGGTGATGAAGGAATTAAGAAAGGATGAAATCCTTTTTTAGTTATAAAAACATTAGTGTGATAGTGCATCCCACATCATAAGTTTCATGGGACTTGCTCCACTACTTAATAAATTCCATTTTCAAGAATCCAATATGGAGGAGGATTTGAAGAATACTACCACCTCTTATTTCTACCCCATACTAGTGAAGATCTACAACCACCACCACTTCGACTTTCCACCTAAGATTTAGTGAAGCTCTCCTCCCGTATTCAAACCATGTGTTCACAATTCCCCTATCATTCCATAGTAGTAGGCTATCCCCTTGGGTGAGAATAGGTAGTGGAACCTCATGGGTCTACCATGTAGCTTGCTTCCTTAGGATAGAGGGATAGGTAAGGTTTTTCAATTACTATGTAACCACATAAGAAATAAGTAAAACATTTATAAAATGATAAAACACGTAATTTTATTATTTTTATATCATTTCCATGAAATTATTCAATAGTGAAAATTTACCCCTAAATTAAAAAATTGGTAAAATATGCATATGATGATATATAAATGAATAAAAAAATTAATTAAAAAATTATATATATATATAGCTTATAAAGATTTTTTTCACCGAGAGTAATTAGTATAATCCCATCTAGAACCATCGCATTCCAGAAACCACTTTTTTGGACTACTGATGGAAAACACACCACTTCCATATACTAAAATTCATCTGAAAACACCTTTTAATTAATTGTTTTCATTAATCTAAAGTATTATTCACATAATAAAAACAATATAACACTTGAATACTACCTCATAAAAAATAATAAGACACCACCTTCAACTCGAAAAAAACATATTTCTGATTCAACTATATTCAATTTTTATCCACCTTATTCTATTCAACTAATCCAAACCGATGTTCTATTTTACCTCAGTATTTCTAGACACAAAATCTAGGAAAACATGTCCACTTGATATTTTACCATTTACCATTTCTAAAACCCAATTAACCATATTTAGATATATTCCAAATGTAATTATATTTCATATAAGTTTGTTTATTTCTTAACTAAAACATTATATTCTTATCCAATTGAATTTTACATTGGCTATAATATATTAAAAACATATTCATCATGTTGTATCTGATTTATTAAACATAATTATTCAACTATAAAATTTAATAGTATGATTCTTTAACGTCCACATACTTTTATTCTATTGTAGAAAATTGAAAACTGTGGTTATCGCCTAGACATCAATCTTGTCACAATATTAATTTATATGAAAAATATATTATTATTTTCTTTTAAGAAGATGAATCACCACCATAATTTCAATCCACAATCCAATGTAACTGATCATCATCTAAAAAATATAATGTTATTCCTCCTCCTCAAAGATACCATATAATCCCTTTAAGGATTTCCCAATGATCTTTTCATATATTTTCAATGAAATTGTTAACAACCGCCAATATATGAGAAATTTCTACGCATATACCCAAAAATTCATACATGTGACATCTAACTATTGAGACATAAGTAACATTCTCTATGTTCTTCTTTTCATCCTATATTCAGACGGAATCCTCTTTTAAATGAATAAAATACATTTAAAGTGGAGTTAAAATGAGATTACATCTACTCATTTTAAGTATCTCATTGATTTTTATAATATAATCTCTTTTTGATAATTCCAATATTCTAGTCATGTCACCATATTCAATCCTCATTTGCATGATACCTTTATCTTCCCCCAGACCTTTCATCTCATACTATACTGAAAGATACTTCTTTAACTTATATATTAATTAAATATTCAAACATAAATAAAACATATCATCTATGTAAAAATGTAATATAATAAATTGATATTCTCAAAACTTTTTTCAGTACAAATAGTTACCAAAGATACATTAATAGAAACAATTTACATCCATATAAGAATAAATCATTACGTTATAACCCCATATTAGTAGTTTCAAACTATAAATAATTCATATTATTTTTTAATCTAAACCCTTATTTCAATATTCCATTAAACCAAAATGGTGATATATATATATATTTCTTCATTCAAATCCAAATAAATAGAGTATGTATTCACATCCATGTATTTAAGGAATAATTTTTTTGGAAGCAACCAAACATAAACAAAATCTATATTTAAGTATGTTATACTACCAGAGAGAATATCTCAGTCAATTCAATACCTTCTTTCTTCTAAAGCCACTTCCCAAATAGAATTCCTTTAAATGTTTTAGTTTTTCGACATCAGATTATTACAATAAGAATACCCACTTTTTTCTCATGTACTTTCTCTCTTAGTGGTATTTACATTAGCTACCATATATTATTTTTTCATTGTGAATTCAACTCCTCGTGCATTATTATCTCCCGTATTCCAAAATCACTTCGAGTAACTTCTAATTCTAGACTCTTCGGTACTCCATTACACGTTAGGTATATGAAAATATGAGTAGCTCTATGCCTCTACACTGACCATCATATCCCTAAAGATAATCAAAAAATTACATGTGATTGAACATTATCTTGAACTATGACTTATGGAATTTGACCTTCAAGAACTATTGACCATGAATCCCCATTTCTAGATTCTTCCATTATATCTTTAATTGGATGAACATCCGAAATATTTTCACAACCCTTAAAAATTATATCTAAATAAAAAATAACATTCAATAGATTTGGGGAAATATTAACTTTGATGAACATTTGGTCCTCTGGAATGACCATTATGATCAACATTTATTTATGTTGAGTTTTAATTATTAATATACTTTACCTTCATGTTCTGATATTTCCTCAATATTTTCTCTTTCAATAGAACATCCAAAATAATAAAAACATTACTCTTTCTATCATACCAAATCCATAAATCAATTTCTTCATCTTGATTTCCATTAAATATGTATTCTTATAATTTAACTTTGATTATATCTTTTTCTTTGTCATACACATGTAATAAGGATAAACTTATAAAACTAGGATGTGACAAACTTATTGATATTTTCCACACAAAATTTATTATATTAATTTATTTCCAACTAGTACTGAAGTAATTATATTGATAATTAATTTTTTTTCATATGCCTTCTTCCAATGAGTCCTTATGAGTTATAGAATATATTTTCATAATTCGTGTTTTTATATCATCTGTCTATTTATTCTCTTGAAAATTCCATTTTTCTTGTGATCAAAGAATTTAATTTTCATGTTATATTTGACATTTCATAAATCATAAATGATGGTAACACGTTATATTATAGATCTATTTGATGAAAATTTTATCCTTTGGATCTGCATCATTAGTAAGATACACTTTACCTAATATTCTCGATATATAATTTGATATGGGCCCTTTTTCTACTATGGAATGTAATGAAGCTCCAAAATTGATGATCCAAATTTATTTTTGTGTATAAAAAATTCCATCGATATTCTTACTACCATTTATTGTAATATTAGAATCTCTAAATTATTTCTTCCTTGAATTTTTCTTCATTTCACAATAGTATTTCATAAGGAAACATATTTTCTATAAATGAAAATATACATCTCCACTTCATGAATAATTACCTCTACACATTAACAATAATTTATAATATGACATATTTTTATTCCTATTATAAGGTGTTACTACTCATATATATTTATTCAATAAATCACCTGAAGAACATAAACTATCTTTCTATAAAAAACTCAGTGAGAAAAATGTTGTGAAAATCAATGAAAACAAAATCATTAAAATTAATTTATCTACTTAATTTTGTATTCATATCTTCCCAATAATCATGTATTGAAGATAAAAAAACAATGTCTCCAATATCATCTACAATTTTAACCATAAAAAACTCAATCTATCTTTATATTAAGTTAAAATAAAAAAGTGATCTGGTGCAAACGTTCATTCTATTATAATCATGTTAAATGAAAACTTCATAAAGAACACTATATTAATCATTTTAGGTTTCTCATATATATTTTTAACATTTATAAAAAACCCCACTATGGTATTGATCATCTAATTGTTCACGGACACACCATGAACTAATTACAATTGAATTACACTGATTTATTTGTAGAAAAAAAATTTCCCATTCGCCTTTTTATTTTTTCCCATTTATCACCAATTAATAGAAGCTATAGATTTCTTTTAATGAAATAATATTTGATTTTCATTCTCCAGAAATTGGAATATGTTCCATTGAACCAATCTATCTTGATATTTCCCTCTTCTATTTCCATCCTTAAAAAATATTCCCAATGAAATTCAAAAAACAAATGAGAATTATATAGTTATCTCAACTGATTTAAACTGATGAGCCTCCTTTAAACAAAACATATGATTCCAATTATTTATAATTACATGTGAACCATTCTAATAAAGAGTAGGAATACATTATTATATAATCACCTTCATGTAACAGATTCATAATGGGATTTTATGATAATAATATTCTAGAACTTAGATGAAACAATTTTATCACAAATCACCACACAAGGTTGAAACAACACCCACTATAATCACTCTAATTTGTTAAAAACATTCATGAAATGAATGTAAAATAAAATAAAGAATATAATGATGTGGTTTTACATGGTTTCGAGTGAAATTCCTACGTATGTGGGAGAAACATTATAGCATTTCATTTCTCTATAAAGAAAACATTAATACTTTAAAAATAAATTTCACATGGATTACTATAATAAGTAATCCAAAATAGAATAATAAAATTATAAAAAATTAGTCCATGTCCTTTATTTATATAATGAAACTTTTAACTATCCAGTTTCAATAATGATAAAAAAAATTTCCACAATTCAATTTATTGATCTACTATAATGTACTATAAATTTATGATTCCTTAGGTATACCAACAATCATATCATCGAAAAATATAACATAAAAAAATCTTTCATAAATTCTCATCTAAAATTATGGAAATATACAACCTTAAATGAGAACCAATAGATAAAACCCCTTCTAGAAAAAATCCTTCCCAAAACATCCTTTCAAAACATAGAATGAAAACACAACCATTATCACCACATGAAAAAATAAAATATATTCTAGAACAACTACAGATAGTCTACTAACCCCATTAAATTAAATTAGGATTTGCACATTCCCTTTATATTTTTTAGTCATGTTTTATACCAATAATAAATCATTGAAAAATAAAAAAGGGAAAAATAAGAAGTTATTTATCCTTTAAAAGGAAAAGATTCATCTTCCACCTCATCTAAAATATCACCTCTGAATATACACATTACTTATATTTATATTTATATAATAAGAAAAAACCAAATAATTTCGTAGAATGGAACATTATCTTTTATTATAAAGGATTTATTCTTGGGAAAATTTCCCTACATACATCTGTATTCCACATGTACACTCGAAAATAGTCCAATAAATATGAATTATTCATTAGTAAGTAGGATGGTGGGATTTTATTTGTCATCATATGCATTTTTCTTGAGAACCTAATTAATAATTTTATTATCATAATGAAATAAATGAAATGTAACTCTTCTTTTATTCTTCCTCTAGATATACTTTTATAATGGATTGAAAATGCCTAGTGGAATTCAATCACAAAAGAATAGTTTCCATGTCATCATATTATCATTTCTTTAGAATTAATTTATTCTGAAAACATAATTTATCATCATTATTTTATATTCATCTGTAAATCCTAAAGATCATCACTTCTTTCATTTCATTAATTTATAACACACAAAATTATTTTTTCATGATATCTATATAATGATAAAAATATTCATAAATAATCCAAAATTATTTCAATATTAATATGATTTTAAATATGGAGGCTTGATTTTTCATTCCATATAACATAAATTCTTTTCAATTTCTTGAATCCCTATATAGGGGAATTCACTAATTCATTCTCACAAAGATAGGTTATGAAGTCTTATGATGATCCAACAACTATGGTAAAATTTATCTAGGTGTTTATGATTTTAACTATAGATGTAAAATCACTACAATCAATTAAATAATTATTATGATCATTGAATTCTTAATTTTCACCAAAATCCAAACTCATACAAGAGGAATGAAATTCATATAATGAATTCATATAGTGGGTCATGAGTTATGATTCATAAAGTGATATGATAGATCCTAAATCCTTATAAACACCTTAATGTATTCTATTTGGTATCTGATGTCTTATGTTTGGAATCAAATACTTATGATAAGTAGGAAAACCCTTATGCTTAAGACATACCTATTTTTAATTAACTCAAAAATAAATATTCCTATAGATGATTCCTAAAAGGCATTCAGTTTATCTAGGGCTTCTCCAAAATCTATAAAACCATCTTAAAAAATTAAACAAATAATTATTATAATTATTAAAATATGGTCGGAAATTATAAAATGTATATGTGGTCTATTTTCACATATAAAATACCCACATAAGAGTATTTTTTGGAATTTATCTACCAACATAGGTGAAACACTTCATCTATAAATCATATAGAATATCTATTCACATTAAATTAAAAGTAACAGTCTCTAAACATTTATTCTAGAAACTAAATTTATTTTTACTTATAATATGGATTCTCAACCTCAGGTATATTTTCCACTAACTTCAAACATATTAAGATCTGTTTTAATATAGATTTTTCATGTTTTCCAATACAAGTTTAGTGTAATGTGGATCTAAATCATATATTTCATGAAAATTGTCTTTGAAAATTATTCTTCAACTTATACTATATTCATTAACATGAAGACCTGGTCATAAAATCATAAAATTTATTAACCAACAAAAAGAAGAAATTTAGAGCGAAATTCTTAGACAGTACCATCTTCCACTTCCTTTGTGTGGATATGTTCTCTGTCACCCAATGTATAATTGTAGCATTTTTACATTGATAAACCTAATTGACAACAAATACAAAACAAAAAAGTAACAATATTTGGGTTCTCCAATCTCCATTGGGAACTTCAATCCCCATTTATTTCTCGGATTCCTATAAATTAACATGTACTCTTTTTTTTTAATTATGGTATTTCTCCATAATGTGGTACTTCTATCATAAGTTGGTAATAAATGCAATGAGATATTTTTTTCTCATTTAATTTCATGTTAGGGTTTGATTTTTAAATTTTTTATACCACTTTAATGTTTGAGGCCACTTGAGATACCAATTGGGCTGTGGGGGTATTTCTTCCTTAAATTCATCTCCCCATTATGATAAAACCAATATGATTTTCTCAATAACATTAAACAAAATACATTAATCTTATTCCCATATAATGTTTTCACCTTTGAGAGATTAATTCAACTTCTATTTGAGAGAAAAAATTATTTACTAATATCTTCTTACTACATTCTTTTGATTTTTGAGTAATATAACATCAAGGAATCTACAAAAATAACATATAATCACATTTATCTTAGAAATGCACCATTAAAAATAAACCCTAAGTCTACATGGGATTAACCTTTTTAGAAAAAAATAATAATATTTTTATAAAACAAGGTTGTCTATATTTTTACATGTGATACCCATTTCACAGTTTAACGAATTTGAAACTCTAATCATAGTTATTTTCAAGAATTAATAGGAACCTTTAGTCACATTTAAAAATACATCAAGAAATTTCAAGGGCCAACTATTCACCATTTCATTAAACAATAACTCGCACTTTATGGACATTAAAACAATAATATGAGAAATAAATTATACCTCATCCTTTATATTTTTAATATGTTTTATTGGATTCCTAATATAGAAAGATTTATTAATTCATTAAAACATAATGGATTTTTATAGCCCCTTTAGAAGATACACTCCAACATTCATCGTCTTTTTTCACAGATTTGAATGAAATTTAAACAATTAATTAGAAATTGTGGAACTTCTAGTTCATCATAAATTTAGGAAATAATGATGATATAGATTTCCCAATCCATGAACTCATTTTCATATAGGTCTAAAATTTATAAACCTCCTAATTTAAACCTCCCTTTTTATTTTCATAATAATAATACCTTTGGAAATAAAGTGATTATTCCTTTTTCACATTTATTATTAGCTTCAATGGGATTCACAACATTTGAAAATAGATTTATTTCATCCTTTTTAATTTTTCTCTAGATTTCCAGAAAAATATAGCTGATCTCTCCATGTAATATTAATTTTAGTATGATGATTCTTAAATATTTCTATAGGGGTGGTTTTCATCATGGTAATAATATTTTTTGAACTTTATGTAATAAGTTCTTTCTAGATAATATTTATTAATGATAATTTTTTTTACATTCATATCATAAATCCAATATAACTGTGGAATACAATCTTGAACATCCTATACACGAATTTGCAATATTTTTCATTTCCCATCTTGAATTGCTTCCCATACACTTCCAATGGAGTGTCAAAAATAATGCCTATACTACTATATATTCCTTTAATTGACTCTCTCTTTGATTTAGTATTTCCCCCATTTACATTCATTCATGGAGATCCTGAAATAGAACATTTTATAGCCTCTATTACCATAATATATGCACTTATTTCTTATGTGTCAGACCGACTAGTTTCGTTTCATTATTGTTGTTTGGTTGGGTCTCTTCCATCTATCCATTTTATTGATTCCTCTCACCAGGTAGGAACACATTCCATATATCATTACTTATCCTCCTTATATGATTATTTATTTTCATCAGTAAGTGGATGTTACCTAGTAGTATTATGCTATAAATTTTAATAACTATATCAACCAATTATCCACAAATCAGAGAAATTCCATATTATGTAAAATCTGATCCTTCTGGAATGAACATTATTCTTCAATATTGATTGATTTTTTCCAGTAGGATAATTATTTTCTATATCATTTTAGCCCATTGATTTCTAACTTCTATAATTTTCTTATGCAGATATATTATTCTGTAAATTGTTATCCCTATATTCAAATTTAAAGAATTACAAACATCTTCCAAATAACCGTCTTGTTTTGTTGGGTGAAGTCTACCCAGATATATATATTTTTTAATTTAGTGTCAAACCCCATTATTTTTTTTCTCCTCTTGATTAATAAATTCTCTTATACATTATCACATATATCATTAACATATTTTTGGTTATCCCAAAAAAATTCACTAACTTGTTTATGGAAAATTATTATTTTTATATGAACTTTCAAAAATTAGAGTTTTAGTTCTAAATACACTATTCTCATTATTGGTATCATATTTTCATGTGATTTTAGTGCAATATATTCCAACTAATATACGAATATTTAAAACAAAATTGTGAGATTTTTCAGACTTAAGTTTTATTTTAGATGAATTTCTAGTATTACCTTATTTCTCAATATATTAAAAAATTTATATTATAATTATTGATATTATTCAGTTTAATTTTTAGTTATATAAATTTTAGGTTGAGAGATTTCTTTTCATATTCCACTACTCTCATCATATATTCCTAATAATTTTTCCTTCATTAACTAACCATAATTATTTACATCAACTTCTTTTAGTAATTTTTTGAGAACATTCACATGATTTTTATTGACATCTAAATTGTTGTCATTAACATATATTGAGACTTTATAAAGTTTTCAAAAGAACATTATACTTTAAAACATTTTTAAAAACATTATTTTTACATAATTATATTTTCAATTATTCATTATATTGAATGAATCATATATTGAAAAGTAGTTAATTTTATTCTTTTGACTTTATAATCATTTAAAAATTGTTGTGTTTGATTATATTATTTTTTAATTCATTATCTATGAAATAAGCCTATTTTTATTGTTCCGATTAAAAGTTTAAAATCCCTTAGTGAATTTTCATATAAAAATTATCACATCATTTTGTATATTATTAAAATATTCATTAACATTGTGATTGAGGTCTTCCATATTTTCCATGTACCCATCACCCAATATTCAGATGCGTTCACTATATAAAAAAACTATCTATAGATATATAAAAAATTACCACTATTACTAAATTTATCTACTGTTTGTTCTTGTTTCTTTTTCAAAAACATTATTTTATTTCATAACTCTCTCTTTTTTGTATACCCCAAATACTTTTATAATTCATCTTGATCTATTTAAAAATTAGTTGATGTATATTATTTAATATGAGGTGTTCATTCAAATATATAAAAATAATCAATGCATGTTTTTAATAATAAAATAGGGAAAATGTTTTTGTCCATCTATGATATCCTTTATCTTTGATATCATCCTACAAAATTAAGTATTTATAATTAGTGGGAATATAAGGACCCGGCCTTAAAACATACACAATCTTGAATTATGTTAATAATTCACATTGAGGGTCTTTTTAGGTTTAGAGTTTTGTAGAATTATGTCATAACTTTTACATTTCTTTTCAAAAATTCCAAAATAGAAACTTCTATTCAGTTTCCATTTTTTTACAAAACAAAAACTCTTGAAAAAAAAGTTATGTCTAGTTCCATTTTTAAGAGAGAATGACTTTCCCTTGATCCCATCCTTGACCCTAATCTTCTTTAATTCCTATGAAAAACATTTCAATAACTTAGGATGAGCATAAAAATCTCAGTAAGGGATACACAAAGAAGGAAAATGGTTAGTGTTTTTTCAAAACAACAAGTAAACCATGAATACATTAACATAAGTAATAATTTTACCCTTTTTTTAGTAGTAAATTCTCTTCACTGAATTAAAGATCACTACTTACCCTTTTGTAAGAAAAATATTACCATAAAACCTATATTAAGAACACATAACATATAAAGGTAACTTGGGACATAAACATACTTAAATGGAATAACCATACGGTTGAATTTCACACATATCACTTATTGGAATAGTCACACGGCCAAATTCCATACCCAATGCGTTGGAGGTTATAATGTATCCACCCTTCATGGTTAATCATGGCACCACCCTTCATTTGGTTTTTCACATAACCACCCATCAAATGTCCATGTACCATTATAAAATTATAACACATAAAACAAATATAAAGGAAAGAAAACATTTCCACATTTTAATCACAATATATCATTTCAAGATATTGAAATAATAAACCTATTCTCATAAACATTTTCAATACCAAAATACAGAAATTATTATATGGTATTTATTTTCTTTTAAAAACACTACGTCTTGTTGAGGAAGCCAAAGATCAAATAATACTCGCGGAGGCGGAAAACCTCGTTGTCACCACTTACGTTAAAAGGAAAATTATTTTTGTCATTTAGTAAAACACTTCATAGAAAAAAAATATTCCTTTTTAATAAAAGTAAAAGTTCAATGGTTTTATACACTGGATAAAAGAAATTTCTGTATAACTGAAAATATGTCTCAATGAAAGGAGATTGACATGAAGTCTCTTACCTCGTTTCTGACTTGACTTATTCGTTCTTTAATCTCTTGAATAATAAACTGAAGTTAATTTATAATTTCTTATGAACATTTTTTAAGTTTATTATTCCTTTTATATCACTTATTACCATGTTATAAAAAAAATTTAATCATTCAAGTTAATAATGGTCATTTTGTTGATATTTGGTACTTGAGTCAAAAAATGATCACCTTATATTTAAAAGTTGTCCATGTGGTCAATAGTCCATTATATCAAGAATGATAGTCATGATTTAGATATCATATATATCTAGTATATGCATGTATTTATAATAGTACATAACATTTGGATGTAAGAAATGAAATGCACCGTTCATGGAGACGGTAAGTCGTACGTACGCATAAATGCTACTTTCATTTCTATTTTGTATTTTAATGGAATTAAAAAATAATGATACATAGGTATATTATAATTCCAGTATCATATAATATATAAAACCATTAATTCTATCCTTTATACATCCCACTTATGGCATGAACAAGTCATATCACATTGAGGGGGCGGTAGTCTGCACTTCCTAAAATAAAATTATATTCTTTACACATAATGGAAACCATAAAGGTATCCTATAAAAGTAAAATACATAGGAATAAATAAAATGTAAACATAATAAATTTCATATATAAATACAGTTCCATCATAAAGGCCACCATGAGAGGCAGTAGGAGGTAATTGAACACTCATCGTTTCGTGAGGCATTTAGTTTTCCGTCCATAGAAACAATATTTTCTTCACCCATTAGACGGAGGTGTGTGTAAGTGCAGTTAGAATAATTCTCATAAAAACATCCTAGTATATTGAGGATACTAGTTTTTTTATATAATAAATGAATAAAAAGATTTTAGGGTTTGGAGAAATAAAATAAAAGAAAAGAAGTTAACAAAAATGGTTACCTTTAATTTGGGTAACTTCCTTTGGTTTGAACGAAAAGGACTTCTTGAAGTACCTTCTGCCTAAGGTATGGCTTCTAGAAGGAGGATAGGGATATAGTTAGCTTAATTGGGTAGAGTTTGGATGATACTAAAGGCCTTAGAGGTGTGTGTAATTATTTATAAGTTGTCTCCTTTTATAAGGGAGAGTAGAGGCTCTTTAGGAAATTGTGAAAAAAATATTTTATTATATATTGATATTCGGTTTCTAAAGGTCCAAAAATAATTAAACTAAAAGATAATTTGACTCATGTTCAAAATAAAATAATCCAATAGGAATTTTATAGGTTTTGGATAATAGTTTAATCATTATAATCTTATTTATTTAAATCATTTATTCATAAGGTAAATACTGCATCATTATTGTGTCATAAATAATTTAATTTATTCGATGTCGAAAAATTATAAAAAAAATACAATCATGTAGAAAATATTTTTATATTTTTCTATAATATTTATAGTAAAAATATGACTTATATATAACCATATAAAAATTAATGTACTAAAAGATATTTGTTTATGTCATTTTTTCCTTTACATTAAATTAATTAATCTAAAGTGTCATCATCATTCATAAGTGGCTCCATGGGGTCCCAAAATCGACCCAAGGATGCCCATGGTCGGCCATTAGTCATCCAATAAGGTTAGGACCAGTGTTAAGGTAATTTTGAATTATTATAATATTCTCTTTACCTTGAATTACCCTATTTCCCTTTAACCGCGGTATATAAAAGTCAAATGTTACTATTCACCAAAAATTATTTTCATCTTGTTGAACCACATATTACTTTCTAATAATAGCCATGTATGTTGGATTTTTGAAATTAAATTCATAGAAGTGTGAAAATGTCATTTAAATGAAAAAATCAGTTTTTAACTACTACTAAGTGGTTTCACTATTCATAAAAAAAAGATGTTTTTCAGACAAATATCAAAAATTAAGCACAAGCTATATTTGATATTCCGAATCCAAATATTATGTTTATATTCCAAATTCAAAACATAATAGTGGAATTAATTAATTATAAAATTAATTCCCATTGTTAAAACAAATAGTGTGTTTTTAAGAAACAATAACTATCAAAAGATTGACACTTGTTTATGTCTAATTTCAAAGTGAAATTAATTCCAATGACCAAATTTGGATTAAATGGAAAAAATAAATTATAATTACACATTAAAACACACCAAAAATATAATATAACTATATAAATAAATTAGATTAAAACATAGTTTTGAAGTAAACTACAATATTTTTCATTATTCATTAAAAAAATGAACATTGACAAAAAAATTCCAAAAATTTAACAAAGTAAATTTTTATGTCCCCGTTATAAAGAATGATTTTATTTAGTCAAATAGAATGTATAAAAGTGACCACAACTATATTTAAAGAGGGGTCTCTATTAAAAGGCGGTAAATCGACCTTTTAATGTAAATTATGAGTTAAAATAGATTCATCCACATTTTAAGCCTATAACTTTTATTGGATAAATGTAAATACATTTAACAAACATGTATAATCATATTGTAGCTATTTTTGTTCAATTCCCTCCAATAAAACAGCTAAGAGTTAACAACCATTTAAAATAATAATTTTATATTATTAGTGTGCAACGTAAGATTTCAAAGAAACCTATTGTTGTGTATCGGGTACGCTATCGAACATAGAAACCCTTGTAAAGTAAAATTAATATTTAATTCACAAAAATTAATAAATATGAAAATATCTTATTCTTCGTTTACCTGGGATTTTATATCCTTCCCCCTTTTGGAAATTGCGTCATCATAATTTCTATTCACTTATCAAAATAAGTGGGTGTATTTATCCCTCATAGCATTTTCAGATTTCCATGTTTCCTTATCAACCATATGGTTTTTTCCACAAAACCCTTACCTGGTGAATTACTTTATTCTGAAAAACATTCTCTCTACGGTGAAGAATCCGGACTAGTTGTTCTTCATAAGAGAGATTCTTTTCCAACTGAACTACCTCTGGACTCAAAACATTAGATGGGTCTGGCATATACTTTCTCAACATCAAAACATGAAAAACATTATTTACCTAGACTAAACATGGAGGTAAATCCACTCTACATGCAACTGATCCAACTTTCTCTAGAATTTCATAAGGTCCAATGAACCTCAGACTCAACTTTCCCTTCGTACTGAAACTCATAACACTTTTCCATGGATAAACATTGAGAAAAACATGATCACCTACCTAAAAAGAAATATCCTTTCTCCAGTTATCTACATAACTTTTCTGTCTGCTCTGAGCTATTCTCATGTGCTTCTAAATCAATTGAACTTCATCTGCCATCTCGTCTACCAATTCTGGTCCCATCAGCTTCCTTTCACCTACTTCATCCCAAAAAGATGGAGTTCGACAATGCTTTCCATATAATGCCTCAAATGGATCCATCTGTATACTGGAATTACAACTATTATTATAATACAATTCAACCCAAGAAAGATGTTGGTCCCAACATCCCTGGTAATATAGTGAACAAGTATGTATAATATCCTCCAAGTAATGAATTGTTCATTCTGGCTGCCAATCTGATTGCAGATGAAAATCTATACTAAAATTTTATTTAGTACCCAACGACTTCTGATGGCCTTTCCAAAAGGTAGAAGTAAACCTGGGATCACGATCAGATATAATGGATAGTGTAACTCCATGCAATCTGACTATTTCATTAACATACAAATGAGAAAGTTGATCTAGAGATAAAGTATCTCGAATATGAAGGAAATGAGCAGATTTAGTCAGTCGATTGACTATAACCCATATTTCATTATTACCCCAAGATGTCTTCGGTAATCCTACAACAAAGTCTAGGGATATATTTTCCCATTTCCACTCTGGAACTGGTAATGACTGAAGAATACATTTCAGTAACTACCAATCTACTTTATCAAACTGACAAGTCAAACACTTCACAGTAAAATCAGCAATATCTCTTTTCATTCCATCCCACATGTAATACTCCCGAAGATCCATGTATATCTTAGTACTATAAGGATGAACTGAAAACTAGGAACTATGAGCTTCACATAACAACTCATTCTTCAACTATGAATCACAAGGCACACATAATATTTTCCAAAACCAAAAAACACAGTCCTTATCAACATTAAAATCAGGCAACTTATCCTTCTGAACCAACTCTACCTTTTTCGGCAACTCACTGTCTTCCTTCTACGCTTTCATTATTCTGACCGATAGAGATGATTTCACTGACACCTGAAACAAAACAGAATAATTTAATGCACCAACAAATTCAATTCCAAATTTCATCAAATCAAAAACCAAAGGATCTAGTTCAAAATGTATCATGGGTAATGAGACATTACTTTTTTGACTCAAAGCATCACCCACTTTGTTTTCTTTTCCTAGATGGTAATGGATTGTGCATTCATAATCCTTGATTAATTCTAGCCATCTCCTCTATCTCATGTTCAACTCATTCTGAGTGAATATATACTTTAAACTTTGGTGTTCTATATATATTTCACATTTTACTCCATACAAATGATGCGTCTAAATTTTTCAATCAAAAACAACAGCAGCTAATTTCAAATCATGTGTACGATAATTTAACTCATGAGGTTTCAACTAACGTGAAGCATAAAAAATTACCTGATCATTCTGTATAAAGACACATCCATGTAGTTTCAATGAAGCATCACTATAAATAACAAACTCACCATTTCTGGAAGGCAGTTCCAAAACTGGAGCATTCAACAATCTTCTTTTCAATTCCTGAAAACATTCATCACATTTTTTTTCAAATGAACTTAAAACCTTTTCATGTGAACTTAGTCATTGGACTAGATAACTGTGAAAAATTCTTAACAAACCTGTGGTAATAACCTGAAAAACCAAGAAAACTATAGTTATCAGTTATATTTGTGGGTATTGTCCATTATTCAAAAACAGTTGTTTTGGTAGGATCAAGAGTTATGCCATTTTTTGAAACATATGACCAAGGAAATAAATTTTTATGTAACCAAAACTGACACTTGCTGAATTTCCCAAAAAAATCTTTTCTTTTAAGGTGTGGAAGACAACCCTTAAATAAATTTCATGCTTCTCTTTACTTTTAGAATAAACCAAAATATCATCAATGAACACAACCACAAACTTATCCAAGAACTCACGGAAAATTATATTCACAAAATCCATGAATAAAGCAGGTGCATTGGTTAACCAAAAAGGAATAACTAAAAATTCATAATGTCCATATCTAGTATGAAACACGCTCTTTGGAATGTCTATTTCCATTAATTTCAACTGATGGTACCCCGATCTCAATTCAATCTTCATAAAATATTGAGCTCCAAGGAGATGATCAAACAAATAATCGATATGAGGCAAATGATAAATTTTATTAATAGTGATGTTATTCAATGCTATATAATCAATGAAAAGCCTCAATAAACCATCTTTCTCTTTATCAAACAAGACAGGAGCACCCCATGGTGATGTGATAGGTCGAATGAAACCTTTATCTAATAACTCCTACAATTTCATTTTTAAATCTAAAATTACAATTTTTTCCATTCGATAAGGGGGTTTTGAAATTGGATTAGCCTCAGGAACTATGTCTACAGTAAATTCAACTTCCCGATCATTTATTATACCAAAAAACTCATCAGGAAAAAACATCAAGGAACTCATTTACCACTAGAACATCATTAATATGAACAGTTCCTTTATTTTCAACAATATATTCAAGGTAACATTCACTTCCATTTTTTTTCTAGCTTCTCATCTTCCTGATATGTTATCAAAATAAAGGGTTCATTCTTTTACAATAACTATAAATCTTTTTGAAATGAAACCTTTTTAGCTCTATAGTCAATCTTAACATGATAAAAAGACATCCAATCCATGACAAAAATAACATAAAACTCTTCTAGAGTAAAAAAAATAAGGTTTGCATGTATATTCTTCCCGCACACAAGGACAGGAAGGTTATTATGTTTTCCTTTTCTCTCAACATTTCCTCCAGGTGTTTTCACCATATGTTCCATATTCATATCTTGAAATGGAATTCCCAATTTATTTGAAAACTTCCCAGAAATAGAAGTGTGTGTAAACCCTGAATCAAACAATACATTGGGATAATCTGTATAAATAAACAGTGTACCTAATGCTACATCGTTTGATGGCCCAACAATTGCTGAAGTATTTGCAAAGGATTTCACCACCCCTTTCTGCATGTAGTCTGGCTGTTTTCCCACAGTTAAGTTCTTTCCTAGACACTCGTTTTCCTAATGACCCATTTCATTAAAATTAAAACATCTTACCAATGGTTTCTCATTTCCTGCTTGATCATCTTCTTTACAGTTATGAGCAATATGACCAGACTTACCATAGAGGAAGCACTTTCCTGACTTTGATAAACATTCTACAGGATGCTTTTTAACACACTTCTCACAAGCTGGGTATTTAATTCTCTTACCTCCACGCTTCTTTGATGAATTCTTTCTCTTTGACTACCCAATGGACCTCATATTCTATTGGTTTTCAACGAACACCTGATCATCGGCAAATTCCATTTCCACCTTCTTCACACATCGATGAAGTTTTTCATAACTTTTGAACTCACGAGAGGATAATTCTCTTCGATATCATGGCTTTTATCCTGAGTAAAATAGATTTATCTTACCATCAAGATATTAGAAAAAATTTGGAGCATACCTTGCCAGTCGGGTGAATTTTTCTTCATAAACAGTCATTGATTCATCCTCCTACCTCAATTCTAGGAACTGTTTTTCCATTCTAAGATGAACCACCTTAGGAAAATATTTCTCAAGAAACAGACATTTGAATTAATCCCAATCGAGAGCATCAATCTCCTCACTATACTTGATATTTTTCTCCATCGACCACCAATGATCATCTTCACCTTTTAAATGATAAACAGTGATACTAACCATTTTATGTTCTGAACAACCCATGACATCGAAAATACTTTCCAGTTCTTTAATCCACCCTTTTTCTAGCACCGGGTCAGATGATCCTCTGAATGATGGAGGATGTTGCCTCATAAAATGCTCCGCTACTAACATGTTCCTCTAAGGTTGATCTGGAAGATCTCATGCATTGATACCACCACTATTTATAGCATGATTCAATTGTTCCATCACTACAACAAACTATTCAGTTCCAATTCCGACCATCTCAAGTTACTGATTTGGAAGGTTGTCTTCCTCCTGATATTGTCCCAACATAGATTTCATGTTTCTTCTATGGAAAACCATTCTGAAAACATAAATATCTTAGGCGAAGCAACATGGTAATCTTTAAATGCTATATCATTTCAATATTACAATAAATTAATTAAGGGACATTAATTTAACAACACCCTAACTCCTAAAGTTTCTTAAACCGAACTTTGATACCAACTATAAGGATGAGGCCTTAAAACATACATAATATTAAATTATGTTAATAATTCACATTGAGGATCTTTTCAGGTTTATATTTTTAGAGAATTAGGTTATAACTATTACATTTCTTTTCAAAAACTAAAAGGTAGAAACTTCTACTCAGTTTCAATTTTTTTCAAAAAACAAAAACTCTTGGAATAAAGTGTCATGTCTAGTACCATGTTTAAGATAGAATGACTTTTCCATGATCCCATCCTTTACCCTAATCTTTTTTATATCCTATGAAAAACATTTCCAAAACTTGGGATGAGCATAAAAATCTCATTAAGGGATACAAAAGGAAGGAAAACTGTTCATTTTTTATCAAAACAACAAGTAAACCATGAATACATTAACATAAGTAATACTTTTCCCCTTTATGAAGTAGTAAATACGCTTCACTGAATAAAAGATCACTAATAATCCTTTTGTAACCAAAATATTACCATAAACCCCATATGAAGAACACATAACATATAAAGGTAACTTGGGATATAAACATACTTAAATGGAATAACCATATGGTCAACTTCCACACATGTAACTAAATGGAATAGCCATAGGGCCGAATTCCCAACCAAATTCAATGGGGGTGATAACTTAACCACCCATACTGGTTTATCACGACACCACCCATCATTTAGATTATCATGTAACAACCCATCTAATGTCCAAGTACCATTATAAAATTATAACACATAAAAAATATAAAGGAAAGAAAACATTTCCACATTTCAATCACAATATATCATTTCAAGATATTGAAATAATAAATAAATTCACAAAACAATTTTCAATACCAAAATATGAATAAGAGTATATGGTATTTATTTTCTTTTAAAAACATTATAACTTTTTGAAGAAGCCAAAGATCAAATAATACTTGTGGCGGCGGAAATGGTCGTTGTCACCACTTACGTTAAAAGGGACATTTTTTTTTCATTTAGTAAAATGCATCAAATAAAAAAAGATTAATTTTGAATAAATGTAAAAGTAAAAGGGGTTTATACACTATATAAAAGAAAGTTGTGTATAAATGAAAATATGCCTCAATGAATGGAGATTGACACGAAGTCCCTTACCTCGTGTCTGACTTGACCTATTCATTCTTCAGTCTCCTGAATAACAAACAAAAGTTAATTTCTAATTGCTTAAGAACAATTTTCAAGTTTATTATTCCTTTTATATCACTTATTACCATTTTATAAACATTATGTAATCATTCACGTCAAAAATGATTGTTCGGTAAATATTTGGTACTTGAGTCAAAATTAAACACCTTATATTTAGAAGTTGTACATGAGGTCAATAGTACATTATATCCAGAATGATATTCATGATTTGGATATCATCTATATCATCTATATATAGTATATACATGTATTTATAATTGTATATAACATTTGGAGGTAAGAAATGAAATGCACCGTTCACGGAGACGGTAAGTCGTATGTACGGATGAACTCTACATTCATTTCTATTTCATATTTTAATGGAATTAAAACATCATGATAAGTAGGTATATTATAATTCCAGTATAATATCATATATAATAACATTAACCCAATCCTTTATATGTCTCACGTATGGCATGAACGAGTCATATCACTTTGAGGGGGCAGTAGTCCGCACTTCCTAAAATAAAATTATCGTGTATACAGATAATGGAAACCATAAAGGTATCATATAAAAGAAAAATACATAAGAATAATGAAAAAATAAAATTAATATATATCATATATAAATATAGTTCCATCATAATGGCCACCATGAGAGGCGGTAGGAGGTAATTGAACTATCATCATTTCTCGAGGCATTAGTTTTCCATCCACAGAAACAGTATGGTTTCACCCATTAGATGGAGGTGTGTGTAGGTGTAGTTCGAATACTTCACATAAAAAAATCCGAGTATATTTGGGATACTATTTTTGTTATAAAATAAAGGAATAAAAAGAGTTTAGGGATTTCAGAAGTAAAATAAAAGAAAAGAATTTAGTAGAAATTGGTACTATTAATTTGGGTAACTTCCTTTCCTGAAGTGCCTTATGCCTAAGGTAAGAATTCTAGTAGGAGGATATGGATGTAGGTAGCTTAATTTGGAAGTGTTTGGATGAGCCTAAAGGCATGAGCGGTGTGTGTAATTGGTTAGAAGTGGTCTCCTTTTATAAAGGAGAGGAGGGGCTCTTTAAGAAAGTGTAAAAATATTATTTTATTATATAATGATATTCGGTTTCTAAATGTCCAAAATTCATTATAGTCGAAGATAAGATAACTCAGGGTCGAAATAAATTCATCCAATAGTTACTGGACAGGTTTTGGATAATATTTTAATCATTATAATCTTATTTATTTAAATCATTTATTAATGAGGTAAATATTGCATCATTGTTGTGTCATAAATAATTTAATTTATTCGATGTCTCTAAATTATAATAAAATACTATCATGTAGGAAATCGTTTTATCTTTCTAAATAACATTTATAGTCGAAAATATGACTTTTATAGCACCATATAAAAATTATTTAAATAAAAGAATTTTGTTTTTGTCATTTCTACCTTTTCTTTAAATTAATTAATCTAAAGTGTCATTATTATTCATAAGTGGCTCTATTGCATCCCAATATCGACCCAAGGATTACCATGGTCGGCCATTACTCATCAAATAAGTTGGGACATCTGTTAAGGAAATTTCTAGTTATTATAATATTCTTTTTACCTTGAATTATCCTATCTACCTTTAACCACGGTAAATAAAAGTCAGAAGTTACTATTCACGAAAAATTATTTTAATCTTAATCAAAAAAAATTTACATAAAAATAATAACCATGTATGTCGGATATTAAAAAATCAATTCACAGAAGTGGTAAATTTTCATTTAAATGAATAATCCAGTTTTTTAACTATTACTAAGTGGTTTCACTATTCATTAAAAATTGAACTTTTTTAGAAAAATACCAAAATATATACCTAATCTATATTTAGTATTCCGAATTCAAAAATGATGATTATTTTTTCAAATTAAAAACATAAAATTGGGATTAATTAATTTTAATATTAATTCTCGTTGTTAAAACAAATAGCGTGTTTTTAAGGAACAATAACTATCGAAAGATTGACCCTTGTTTCTGTCCAATTTCAAAGTGAAATTAATTCAAATGACCAACATTGGATTAAATTGTAAAAATATATTCTAATTACACATTAAAACCAATTAAAAGGATATTCCAACTATATAAATAAATTATATTAAAACACATTTTGGAATTAAAATACAATATTTTTCATTATTCATTAAAAATGAAATTTATCGGAAAAAATCCAAAAATTTACCAAAGTAAATTTTGATGTTCCCATAATAAAGAAGGAATTTATTTGGTCAAATAGAATTTATTAATGTGACAAAAATTATATTTAAATAGGGTTCACAATTAAAAGGAGGTAAATTGACCATTTAATATAAATTATGCTTAAAATTAGATTCATCCACATTTTAAGCATCTAAGTTTTATTAGATAAATTTAAATACATTTAACCAACATTTATAATCATATATAAGTTAGTTTTGTTAATTCCCTCCAATACAAGGACTGAGATTTATCTACTATTTAAAATAATAAAATTATATTATTAGTGAGCAACATAAGATTTCAAAGAAACCTGTTGTTGCATATCAGGTACGCTATTGAACATAGAAACCCTTTTAAAGTAAAATTAAGATTTAATTAAAAAATATTAATAAATATGAAAATATCTTAAACATCATTTACTTGGGATGTTACAGGAAACCTTTACTCTAATTCCAATTTATATTTTTAGTGGGCCAAGCATAGATACCTGAGAGGGGGTGAGATTAATTAGGTGTGGGGAAATTTTACCAAAACCCAATTCTTCATTGCATCTTTATAACCCCTTTTGGGTTTATCATCTTTCACCTTTTATGATTTAAATGAATAACTTTTAATTTTACCCTTTCAAACACATATATATAGGTCAAACACTAAATGTAAAAATTCAATAGATACATTTCCATGGTTCACCCCCGATGTGGGAAGCCTTCACCTGGTCGTGTTAAATCCTATTGAGTCCCTAGTTCTCTTCTAAAATCAAATAAGAAATTATAATGGGTGAAAATGGATCATTTTGAATCCTATTTAAATTCTATTATATATGTGGGGTAACCATATTTCATAGCTGTCATTTTATACTCCTATAGGTTCTTTATATTCATTTCAATTGGGTTCCTTTTCAGTTTCCCCCTATCAAAGCATATTTTCTATATGCACAAATTTTCATGGCATAAATTATATATTATCTTATTATTAATATTATTATATTATTTAATTTACTTGTTCAAGTCAACAAATTAATAGACTATTATCATTCCCTATGATATCCTAGTATACAATTATACATCAAAAACACATATTGGCCTACTCAAACTCGATTATCCAAAAGATCTCTACTTTCACTAAGTGTTTATAATATCTTTAAACTAGTATGTATTTTTCACTTTTTCTCTTAAAATTAGCTTTCATAAATACCTATAATGTTTCATTTGACCATATACTCTTCTACTTGTTCTTTTTAAGAACTTGAAGTGGCTTCTTTATACTCTTTCATGAGCCACACTAGTTCTCATACATTTATCACAGTTTTTATACCGTAAAAATGATTGCTCCTTTCATTTTATTTTCTTTACTTGTCATATTTTCAATACCTCACATGTATAAGATACTATATTAATTCACTTATCATTTTAAATCTTCCATTAATTGAAATCTTTTTTTAAAAAGATGCCTCCAAATAAAAAGAAACATTATCAAATACCCATATTTGGTGTCCCATGATAGTCCTTGGAATGATTTTTCATCTAAAGGTGTATTCGAAGAACACTCTTATTAAGAGATCTTCACTTTTAGAAACAGATTATATAAAAAATATTCTTTATCTTCCAGTATAAATGTGCTGATCTAATTTATATTCTCAAAATGTCTCAACTATATAAAAAATTTACATATCATCAATCCTATATAAAAAGTACACTTATAATGTATTTATATCAAGGAAGTTCATTCTTCATTATCATGAATTCTATGTAAAACAATTCCTAGAACTCCACCACAATTACTCTTAGGAACTTATATAACCTCATATAAATATGAAATGAAATTTTATAAATAGAATCTTGAGCTTGAATTTTTCTCCATCTACGTTATCCAGGAAAAATTGATGAAATTAATTTCTCACCATCAATATATTCTATAAATCCTCTTTGAATCATCCTAAATAAAGGATTCTATAATGTATTGAATAGTAATTATGAGGTTTTAAACTCAAAAATATATCATTAAAATCATAAACTTTTTATTTATATTGAATTAAATAATTCTAGAAACACTCATTTACGTCATTTTTTGAACATCCTATTAAAATACCAAATATCAACACCCCTTTATATTAGTTCATGGATCACACATAATTTTATGTGTTTTTTATATTTATACCAATATCAAATAATTTATACATTATCCCAAATTAATTCCATCTCCATCTAATTCGAAATATGTCACTCTCTTTTTAATATAGAAGAGAATCAAAAAAAATTATGTGTTAAATAATTGCATGGGGGAGTTCATAGAATTATACTCACCAATATAGATTCTTAAGTATTAGGATAATCCAACTACATTGTGAAAATTTAATTATGTGGTTAGTCTTAATATTGAAGACTACAAATTTTTACCCTTGATCATATAATTCTTATAATTATTCCTTCATTTATGTTTATTAGACTCCAAATTCATATGATAGGAATAAAATCTATATAATGAATTCATACAATTAGAAAAGATATATGATGTGTCAACCATAACTCCAGTAACCCATAGACAATTTTTACATTATTGCATTGGTACAAGATCAAAGGTATTTGGACATAAATGATTGATTGGTTAAGATGTATGAGTGACCAGATATATACATTATTTCAATATTACATTAGAAAGATAAAATATATCTTTGAAAATTTTATTATATCCTTGAATATCATTCAATGATTCCTTCTCCATGTCATGGGGAAAGGAAAACAAAATAAATAGTGATCTCATATGCTCTGTAAGGGAAAACATAAAATGCAAGTTAGCATGAATAAGTAGTGAAAAAAATACATAAGAGTAAATAATAAAAAATATTTTTATTTAATTATTAACATCATCATCAATAATTATCCATGGAAAAATAAAACAATAACATGGAGAAAAATAAATGAAATTTTAATGAATTAAATGCATAATTTTGTTCATTAATGGTATTAACATCATGTTATTAGACATGATATCTAGAATTTTATTATCAAGGACTTGGGTATGACACAATAAATCTCATTATCATGGTATTATACAAAACAAAATTTAATAATGGTTCATTATAAACCAAATTCCAAAATATTTGGAAATAATCTTATAGCCTTATCTTATATATCATGCCAAATATATTTTTCTCATGGTATATCTTGATGAAATATGTGGATATTTTTAATTGGGCCCCACCCATCCAAAACAAATGTAAAATTCATTATTCATATATTGAATCAAAATTATTATAAATAATCATTATTATATATCAATAAGAAAATATATGTATTAAATCAGTAATAAAAAATATCATTATTACCCCAGTGAATGAAACTACTTTCTTAATAAGATTCCTCCAACTAACACATTATATTAAAATGGAATATGGTTTAAATGGTGTCAAATTTGTAAAAACGTAGAACCCAAAAACCTAAATCCAATAATAATATTAAATTATTGGAACAAATTTCCAAGTATATTAAATGGGTTGAAAAATTTAGTATTCTTGGAAGACCATATACATACATATATTACACTTGAAAATATAAAATACTAATTGATTATATTACAAGATAAATATTATCCCATACATCATATTTTTGATATTTACACAAAGAAATATTCTAGTTTTATTGGGAAAAGGAAAAAATAAATGTGGGATCAGATTCTAAGTATGGAGTAACATATAAGAAAATCATTCATAACATAAAATCCAAATAAGGGGTATAGAACAAATAAATGTACAACATAAACCCATAATATACTGAAATTAGGGTAATGTAATATCCTTGAAACTAAATGAAATCATGGATTACAATAATCCCTGATATCATACTGATGTAATTCATAATGTGGGACATCAATTTATTTCTATCATGGACTTATACTGGGAATGTTTTCCTATTTTCATGAACATTATCAAAACATTTACCTATTGTAGGATGTAGAAAACACCAAAAACCAATTTGTTTTGTCACATGAGACTTATCACTACATGAGGGAAATATATAATTTTGAGACCCAATAATCCGTTCTTTATGAAAATAAATTCACCATATGATACATAAGGACCTTCCATATTTCTCCCTGAGGAACAACAAACTGAAAGAAATATGGTTATCCTTATAATTAGAAAAGTGGATATGAAAAACTTCCCCATTTAATAGAGTAATATTTATTTCTATGAGAACCTCCCATAAAAAATATGGAATCCAGGAAGAACCATAATTATAACATAAGTAACTCTATCGATGAAATATATTGGTGGTCACACACATAATATATTAGGTTATCTATTAAAAACAGAATTTGGATTCAATAGATTCCGTTACTAGGAGTCCAAGTATAGGGGAAACCCATCTATTATGGTGCATTAAAAGCATGTTAGTATTATAAATTACATTCCTCAAGTCTGTGTCGTTAGGTTTGATGTCTTTGGACTATTACTATTTCATCAAGGTGATTATTTAGTCAATGACCAACCAACCATTTTTATGGAGATTTCCCCTTATTGAATTTCTTAAGTATCGAAATCTACATTCTAGTATGAAAAAAAGGATGTATTTCTTGGAAATTACATGAACTTCTACTTGACCAAATCATATGATGATTTTCCATGATGGAAAAGTTAAATCTTGAATTAAAATAAAATGAGAGAGGAATAACCTTACAGGCTTTTAAATATATAAATAGCCATTAGTAAGATGGAAAAATTCTTTTATAGAAATGTATGGACCAAATTTTTTTTGTCATTATAACATTAGCCTCAAAAAATTATAATTAAGATTGAAAACCCCAATAATGTCTTGGGTATTGATCCAATCATAATATATTTAATGAGATGTATTAAACATGATCATAAAATACCAGGATTTTTCTATCATGATAGAAAAATCTTTAAAAATTATTACATAAACAACCTCAAGGAAATTAGGATCAAAATAAAAAAATTTAACAAATACTGGAATTTGAGATTGAAAACCCTGACCTCATTTCCAATCTTATATGAATGTACTTTAACTGATTCTATCAGAAAAATATCTATCATAATAATTTAATTATGAAACATACTCATATCTATTTTGAAAAAAAACTCTTCATAAATATCAATTATTGATAAAAATTAATAGTATTGTTTATGTAAGTGGTCAAGATGGCCCAAAATATAACATAACCTGATTTAATGTATGGTTATGAGGTTATTTTTTGTAATATCATATTACTAGAATAATAATGATATGGTTTAGGGTTAATTAGTGTGATAAATTTGAATTATAATAATGTGGTATAAGATGTAATCAATATGAAAATATTACCCAATTTGAATAAATGGTTAGACACTTAGTATGCTTACTTTAAATGACTTAGTTAGCACTACATGTTTATTGATCATATCATTAATATTATGTCATATTTTTATACCGAAACTATAATGATACCATTATTATAATATTTATCCTTTAATAATATCTTTATAGCTATCACAATATGGTAGTGATGGAAAATGAAACATGATTTATTGTGGAGGTGGTAGTTAGTGCAACATATGAGCAATAGTTTGGTTTTCAATAATGGATATTGTATATTAAAAAATAATGATATTAGAATTTATATAGTAACATTAAAATACATAAATGTTAATAATATCATTATATTATTATATATATAATAGATTTTAATGAATATGAATAATAAGGATTCTATGTAGTTGATTGTACTCACATCGGGGGCTTGATTTTTCCTTGGAAATATCCACAGATTTGAAGTGATTATTCTTACTTTGTGTAAATAGTGGATTATGTTATTGGAAAAGGGAAATACATATATAAATATGGATGTTTTTCATGGAAAATTCAAATAAGATGTGTTTCTTGATGTGGTGAATATGATCCCCTTTTATAAGTGAAGGTAACTGTGATGTTGGAAGAAACCCTTAAATTTTTAATAATATAACATTAATATTAATGTTTAAAAGACCAAAAAATGAAACAAATATGATTGTCAAAGATTTATGGTTAGAAAATAACCTCGACCACTATTTTTTTAGATATCCTTTAGTATTTTAGTGATTTTGTTATCTTTTTATCTTTTACCCTAATTTACTTTCACAATAGTAATTAATTTATATCCATAATAATTAATTATAATGAAAATTATTTGTATTGAACTATTTAACTAATATAGAATTTAAAAGCTAAAATTATAAAACCATTTTTATCTAATTAAATTTTCAATTTAGTTAAATATTAATTAAAAAATAAATAAACATAATTGTGTAGATAAGTTTTTATGGTAAAGAATATTTTAATGTTTTTAAATTTGGTATAAGATAAAATTTTTTTGGATATTAATTTTAATTAAATAAATTTATTTTTTATAAAAAAATAAATGAATTGAGTGTTTAAAGGAACTACAAAATAGTCTCTCCATTGAAAATACATGATTCCACAAAACTATCAAGAATAATAATTTTAATAAAGTAAAATTTTAAATAGTTATCAAAATGATTCCCATAGGCTTTTAAGATCAATGAATGTTTTAAAATGTGTAATTTCATTAATTTTATTAATATGTGATTAATTATATTTTTTATAATTTTATATTCCATTTTAATATAATTATAATGGCATACATATTAAATGTTTTGTGTAAACAATAATTTGCTAATAAAGTTGAATTTTTATTAAAATTGATAAAAATTCGTACTATACTAATTTTGATATGATGAAATTTAAAAATGGATTTATTTTGTCCAATTAAAAATTCTGAAATTTATTTTTTATATATATTCATAAATTAATTCCATTTCAATGGAAAATTTATATAATAGTTAATGATATGATATTTACCTACCATGGTAATGTCTTGGGTTATGGATTATCCCAACCCCTTTAAATAATTTCATCCTCAAAATTGTTGTGTATATCTTCTATTGGGAATATTTCAATACATAATCTTTATATATTTGGTAGATCCAATTTTTCCTCTTCTAAATTCTGATTTCTCCAAAGAATTTTCCATTAATGAATTTCTCGATTCTCTAATACTTTCTCCCTCATGTCAAGAATCTGTATAGGCATTCCATTATATGAAAATTCAGGCTCCACTATTACCATATACATGATCAATTTAATTGGATCCAGCACATATTTCCCTATTAATGAAACATGAAATAAATCTTGTACTTCATATAGGATGGGCGACATAGAAAATCTATAAGCTACAACACCAATAATTTTTAATATTTCAAAATTTCTAATATAACTAGAGAATTATATTCCCTTCATAGGAAATCATGAAACTACCTTCCACAGTGAAACACTTAATATTATATGATCCCCACCATTAAATTATATCTATTTCCATACTTTTTTAGTATAGTTCTTTTATATTAAATGGACTGCTTTTATATGATCTTGAAAAGTTAGTACTTTAATAGTCATCTCCTCTGTAGTCTATGTCCCAACTAGCTTTCATTCAACATATTCTTTCTAGATGGTCAGTGTAAAAAATCTCTTCACATGCATTAATTTTATGGTCCCATTTATATTCTCAATTTGAAGATATTACTATATAAAAACTCCACCAAATGTAGATATATAACCCACATACCTTATAATTCAAAATATCATGATCTCGGCATATCTTCCATAATAATGACAATTATTTTAGAATACCCATCATTATAAGGTTAATATGTGGTTCTTAAATATATCATAGTTATGATATACCTTATAAGACTCTTCTAGAAATTCAATGTGAATATAGGGTACTAACCATATACATCAGAAAAAAGTTCACCTTCAATCCCTATGATTTCATAGATATTAAGTGGAAAATATTCTCAATGGATAAAACACCAATTCTTTCTTAGAAATTATGAAAATTTATATGATTATCAATGGCGTACCCTATATAATCACTCTTCATTGGTTTTATTTGGATTCCAATAACAAATTTTCTATAACATTTCCTATTTCCATTTAAGAATAGGAAGAGGTTGCATGACTCCCTCATGGTGTTTTATTTAAGAATTTTCATTATGAAATACTAAGTATCTAGACATGTAATATAAAATTTCCTACTCATACCATCCCATGATAAGTTCTGTCTTATATCCCTACACATATTAGAGCCATTACGGTGTATAGAGAAATGTTTTCTTTGTGAATCTTCTAATAGTTAATTTTTAATCTTACCAACATATGTAAGACATTACATCTTTCCAAACATAAACTCCTCATCCCTATAGATTAATTGTATCAATTTTCTATCATTTAATGACTTAATCATCATATGTATGTTCTCATAATGCTATTAGGACTTTTCTACCCTTTATAATAAGATAGATTTGTAAATTTCTTTTAAAAGTAATGATAGACCCTCTTAGCTAGAAATCACTATGTCCATACTAAATCTTTATATATATGATCCTTATTAATCGTTATTGTGTCCATTACTCTATAGTCCCACCTACTCATTCCATTATCAACCTTTTCTCATTCTTACGGTGGTAGTGTATTGATCATCCATAGTCTTTGAGTAATACCAACTTATATATTTTCTTAATTATAAGATCATTATATGATATGATATACTTTAGTATATCATGGCCTATATATATCATAAATATTTTTCTAAAGAGGTAGTGTCTCTTTTTCTTAAAACAAATTATTAAATATTACTACAGAAGTTTGTTAGATAGATAGTTAAGTTCATGTACATTCAATTTCCTTTCTCATAGGGAATCATCTAATGACTCTGCCGAAGGAAACAACCTGGTCCCATAATTGATTCATCACTATAAATTACAAATCCTTCAACCCCTGAGAGTCTAGTGAAAACTAGTCCATTAATCAATATCCTTGGAAACTAAACCACATTTTCATTAGACCCCCATGACTATGTGAGTATAAACACATTATTTGTTATCTTGGTAAATAGGTTGAATAAAAGGGTGAAATCATGAACATACCACCAATAGTAACATACTAAGAAATGGAAACATAAAATATCAGTTATGTTTGTTGTATTACACTATTTTCTACTACAATTTTCATTAAGGGGTAAAAATATATCCCTTACTTAGAGAAAATATGGCCTGTAAAATAAATATCATTAATCTAAAATTCTCACTTACTATACTTCCAATATAGTTATTATTTTCCAAGGGTTGTCCAAAAATATTCACTCTCTTTCACTTAATTAGTCTTAATGTATATCTAAATAACATCAATTAATTCCAAAAAAGGATTCAAGATACTCCATGAATATTTTAATAATGAGATCTAAAAATAAACAATGTTAATTTTTCCATCCAAAAGTATTTTCTATAATCTTATACTATTTATGACCAATTTTGAATGAAATATTGAGTATATCATCCTTTTAATCCCTTATATGATGATGGAAATAGTGAATATCAATATTTTAAAAGTATTGGAATCATTGATTTTGATTAAATAATTCATAATATCATATTAAATTATATGTAGTATTTATCTTGGTGAAATTTATCTACCTATAATTGCTTCATAATCTCAGAGACCCATACTTCCTTATCATGAATAAAATAAGTTCTCCCCTAATGGAAACACTATGTAGTATAAATCCCTCACCACACAACTCATATAGTTGTTACATAAAATCCATAACTCCATGAGCTTAAATCTATATGTGGATTATGATTTAGTTCCTGAACAATTAATGAGTTAAATGGAGAACTCAACACCATGGTTAGTCTGATAACTTGATTATTACTCCACGACAAAAATCAATCAATTTTTATACCTGGGGTTAATCCTCTATTATTATTATTATATATTCCTTATCCATATGTCACACTTGATATTACACTATATTTTCTTGAATTAGTCACAACCATTTTTCCAAATCACCATTTAGATTTTAGATCACATTCCCAATTTTTACTACATCCTACTAAAAGTAATATCTTTTCTAGGTAATTCATCCACCTTATAACTTCCAATGGATTTTTAGTTCTTTTAAATGTTTCAGGTTATTTTCACATAAATTTTTTAAATTTTGTTACATAATATAGTGGATAATAAATCTACTATATGAAGGTGATTTTATTCCTCATAAACTAGGTTAATTTACCTAGTATAGTTGTGATATGATAATCCTAAACTCTAGATTCATTGAATTTTTCAAGGGATACATTCCTACTTTTACTATCGGGGTTGATATTGTTCCAATCCTCCAACAATGCACTATCATTTTACAAATTCATGTGCATAATTAGTTCATTATATTTAATTGTTAAAATTAATTCCTAATAAGTCTGTTACTATATTCCCTAGAAATCATGCGGTATTTTCATTGTTATATGTTATATAACATTGTTAAACTAAATAGAATACCTATGTTTTTTTTATAAACATACTTTGATTCCAAATGTAACATCCCAGACTCTAGAATCCCAAATTCAAAAATTATATTTCATTATTAGAACAAATTTCATTTGTTTTTGAAGGATCCAATAGTTTTGTAGTCTTGAATGAACATATTCATACCAATATTACACAGTAAAATAGAAGAAAAACTATATTATATTTTGAGAAAATTATAATACCCTCGATTATATCCCAAAAATTTACAATTAACTATGCTCAATTTTTTATTTAAAAATGAATACTAACAAGGGTGTTCTTGGATACTCAGTAAGGAGTTACAAGAAATTGAATCTTATTTAACATAAAAATGGAATGAGTGATATGTAATTAATAAATGAAAAATAATAATACATAATCAAATGAAACTAATGGAATATTATATCCATGAAATTAATTTAAAAAATGAATATCAATAATCATTGATCTCGTATTGTTGGAATGAATATTGTAATACATCAAAATCCTATTGTATATTCCATATAACAATAAAATTTACTTGTAACACAATGAAATTTTGTATAATGTTTTTAAATAAATTTAATATTTTCATTTTTTTGGGTTACATGAAAAAACTAATTTTATCATGCATTACATAAAATAATGATTTTATCTGGAGTTGCATAATCCATTGAGTTTATCTTCTATTACACATAACACCATGTTTAAAGGAAATTTTTTGTACTATAAAAGTAATAATATTTAATATGATAGTTATCACTTATCCATTAAAAATGTTGATGTGAAGAAAATTAAGAACATTTATTAAAATATATGGTTTACAAATGTATAAAAATAATTTTGGTGAAAAATTAATTTTAAATGAAAATAAAAACTATTTGAAAATTAATGAATTGTTTTTAAAAATTTTTTTACTCACTCAAAAAAGTGTTACATCAATAAATTAAACAAATAACTTTTGTTGGATGATATTAATGAAATTTATACATAACATTTTCAATAGAAATTCTAACATTCAACTAATTTGTTATATAGACTATATATGAATAAATCTGATTTTTCATATTAAAACTATATTATTCTATAAAACAGTTTTGAATCATTTTTTACACTTATATGAAAATTAATTTATTCTTATTTTAAAAAAATATATTTGTCTCTTTTTTTCTGAAATTACCATTGAACGTATAGGGTTTCATAGAGGAATTTTACTGGGAATAACATTAATTTTTACATTATTAGAAAAATGTAACTTTTTCATCAATGGTTATCCAAATCCCCAGTAGTGGTATAAAGATATTGTGTAAATATTTCAAAGCACTAAATTAAATGCATGGTTACCTCATTAGATTTTAATGAGAATTCGAGTTCATCTCATCCCAGAAATCATTTCACAATGAATCTAAATCCTAACCCATATTGATCATCCACAAATGTTTCATGAATCTTCATAAATGTTGATCATCAATTTTCAGGTGCTAGTGAAGTTATCAGATGATTTCTTCTTGGTTGAAACAATCAACTCAACATCGTTCTAACAATCAGTGAATACATCCTCAGATCAATTGATTAGATGATGTATTTTTCTCTTAAAGATGTGGGTGGTGGAGAGAAAATCTCTCAATCTTTTAGAATGTGTTCCACATATGATATTATCTCTTCATCTTCTTATATAGTGGATGTCTATAATAAGAAATTAGGGTTCCTAGCCCCATATATTTATATTATTCTAAATAATTAATAAATAAATAATTTTAAAAATAATACATCATAAATATTATTTATATTTTATCACATAATATTAATAAATATTAAATATATTATGTTTTAAACCAAATTTATTTACTCTACTCATAATTAACACTATTATCAATTGAACCTTCAATATTAAAAAAATATTCATTCATATAATATTATTCTAGGTATTTACTTAAACACATGTGAATATTATTAAATAATAAATTCAAACCAATTCTTATATACTCAAATAATTATGAATTTATTTATTTTTCATTGATCAATAATATTGTGCCTACTCTCAAACCCTATGTTGGGGTCCACTATGTCCTATAATCCTATTCATTGGAATTGGGAAGAATCATGAATACACCCTTGTGTGTGACCCTCTAGTCCCTTTTCATGATATTAGTGATTAATATTCACAGACTAGGAGAGGCGTCTAGAATGCCATCAAAGCCCCAAAAGATATAAGGAAACTTCATTGCAATAACCAGTATCTTATGAACGTGTATTTTGTAATTTAATGTTGTTATCATAAAATATCTCATTATGAATGGCGCACATTTATGTCATCATCCATTCTTGAGTTATTTTTTTTTCTAACTGGATAGATTTTCCTTTGACTATTATGGATATAGATTTAATATAGGTTCTACTATATTGGTCTACTAGACCTGATATATTACTTCCTCTACTCAGAAGTGAAAAATTATATCCTTACCATTCAACTAATTACATACCACCAATGATGCACCCAATACAAGATACGTCACCATGAGATCATTGTTGTGATATTTTCTTGAATAATAGTATGTGATCAAATAGAATGCATTGATAATTATATCATGTCTTGATACTAATGAATATGTTCTTAGAGTGGAACTTAAAGTGACACCAAAAACATGTAGTGTCCCTACTACTGGGTATGTCTTAATGATCTCAACTACTAAAGATCACCAAGTGTGAACTTTATTAGAAGAAGACTTAATGCTTATTAAACCCAACCACTTGATAGTAAGGAATCAATAGTTTCATGTTAATATGATGTATTAGTACCATATGATGTTACATTAGTATTACTGTCGTGGTATCTATATGCTCTTATCATAGCATTGGAACTGCTAGAACATTTTGGTATGACATTTAATCTAAGTATATTACCCTAAATATAGTGGATATAGAATTATAAACATTATTCTAGTTAGATAAATATATATATATATATATATATCTTCATATATGTAATGGTAATCAAAGTGCTTAAATTGATCTCTATAGGTAACCCACATTCAACACTCCCACATGAAACTACTAAAAACTATCAAACTTATTTCTCTCACTTGAGAAGCATGCTTCAACTGAGATATAGATTTATTCAGGGGTGAATCATGTTTTCCATTGGGGCTACTCTGATAACTATAAATTTTCCTCTGTGAGGAAAATATTGAATGTGATTAAACAAGTAATGTATATTTTTTCATTTGGGGTGACTTGGGATCCTTAGAAAGCACCACTACAGTAGTACTATCACAAAAAACTAGAATATGGTCTACACTTCAAGGAACAACACCAATGTTGGAGGAAAAATTTCATATCTATACCACCTACTTATCTGAATTAAAAGTGGATATATATTATGATTCTACTATAGTGTCATTTACTAAAGGTTTTTTCAAGTTTATCAAGATCATCGCACCACCATTCAGGTAGAGGAAATAGCCTAATAGAGATTTATGATCATAATAATCTCTCTGGAATCTAACATCACTATATCCTCTCACTAATAGTTCCTCATCACCTCCATATACTAGTGACATATCATGTTTATGAATTATTTAGATTATAATAGTTTTTTACTACTTCACATTGTATATATCATGGATTAGATTGATATTTTCCAACCATGCCTAATGAAAATGCAATATCAAAACAATTATATAGTATAGTGTACATCATAGATCCCACTATTGATCCATAAGGTATTTTAATGATTTTTTAGTTCTTTTCCTAATTTGTTTGGAAAAATTTCTATAAAGAGATTAGTACCATGTGACATGAGCAATATATATCTCTTTGATTTTCCCGTACTATAATTTTAATTTACTTTATCATCATTGTTACTTTTACATATCCCAAGCAGCCTCATAGATCTATCTCAATAGTTCTTGATTCATAGAATATATCATCTTCACCTATGTATTTAATGGATATGCTTTCATTTATTCGGGTCTTAACTTACTAATTGACTTGAAATTTTTCCCATAAATAATATATAATCAACATATAATACTGTTTAAACAATAAAAATACCATTATCATACTTATAGATTGAAGGCTCAATTTCATTTTTGATGAAACCAAATTCTCTTATGGACTCATCAAAATGAACATTCCATGATCATGATGCTTGCGTCAACCCATAAATGTATATAAACAAATTTCACACTATATTATCATTATTTAACATAACAAAACCTTTAGGTTGAGTTATATACATATCTTCAACCAACATCCCCTTTACAATAGCAGTTTTGACATCCATTTTCAAAATTTCATAATCATGGAAGGAGTCTATTCCGTGTAATATTCTGATGGTTTTAGTCATCACTACTAGTTAAAAATTTATATCATACTCTATGTGTTTATGTTTCCTAAAATACATCTCTACAATCCTCTGTTTATTGGTAATGATGTTACAATCCATGTCCAACTTATTCTTTAACACCCATTTTTACCCAATTTGAATTACATCTACTAGAGGGCATACCAAAATTGAAAAATTATTTTCATAAATGGAATCCATCTAAAAATGAATATAATATTTTCATTTAGTATAATCCTTTCATTATACAACTTCTTTGTAGGTTATAGCTTCATCATAATCATGGAGTAACTTTTCACCTGAATCGGTGAAAAGAAAACCATTAAACTCTTTTCCTCTAACCTCTTGAGTTACCCTATACATTACTTGTCTCTTAGGAACATCAACATATCCCAATTTCAATTACGGATATTGTTCACGTACTAACTCTTTTGCATATTGATCATCAACTTCATTAAATTCTATCAAATTCCCAATATATCTAATATAAATGTATTCCATTTATAAAAACATTGATTTTCCTCACACAATTACATTAATATCTGATAGGTTATATAGGTAATACCGATTATTTTATTTAGCATTTCCTATAAAGAAGAACGTTATACATCTAGATGTTAATTAATCTCTAGGTATAACCTTTAAAAGATCCTCACATCCCATACATATTAGTGTGAAAGATTTGGTTTATATCCATAGAATAAATCATATGGAATCCCATATGTCATTGTAGATTGTACTCGGTTATGAGTATAGTCTATTTTTTGGAAGGTGTATCACCAAAAGGATAATGGATGTGTTTCCTAACTCATCATTGATCTAACAATATCTTAAATAGTCTGATTCCTCCTTTCAGTGAGAATATTATAGTGCAGTGTATATGAAGAAGTGAGTTAGGATAATAGCCCTACACTCTTTTAAGTGGTCAATGAAATCATTTTTAAGACAGTGTCTTCCATGGTCTGAGAAAATATTCTTAATATTAAAATCAAGATGGTTTTATACTTAAAGAAGACATTAGTTAAAAATTAAAAATGAACTTAACTTATACAACATTGAATAGATATAACAATACCTTCTATATTCATTTTTAAAAGTTATTATGTTCAAAAACCAAGCCCTTACCTCTATGGGAAGAAGACCACATAATTCAGAATGAATCAATTCCAGTTGTTCAAAGAATCTAATTTACATTCTATAAAAGGTTATTTTGGTCATTTTATCTTTTAAACAAATGTGACATGCATCCGGGGTTTTTATCTCAGTTGATTCTTAAATGCCCTACTTGATGTCATTTTTCTAATCAGTTCTCATTTACATTATTATGCCTAATGTTCTATTGGAATGTGTTATATGAGCCTTGTTCGTTGTTTTTTTCATTGATTGTCATTATTAGGTATTTTACATCATATATATATAATCCATTTTTATGATGTTCCATACCATAAATATTTTATACTTATAAAAGAGACTACAATTATTTCCAAACAGGAAATTAAATCCCATATTATCCATGCATTATGCTGAGATTATATTTTTTAATTGAAGGAAAATAATGACAATTATTATATAGAAGAATTAAAATAACATGAAAATTAAGGTGATAATAACTCATTTAGAAGGTTATTATACTTACACCAAATATACAATGGATATCCCATTTCTATGTAGAAATTATCGTAAATCATCTTGGTTCATATAAATGAAATTGAATTTGTGAATCACATTTAATAACCAATACAAATAATTGTAGATAATTAAATAGTGTATTCAATAAGAAAACACCTAATGTAGAATCATATCCTTACTTATTCTTCCCATATATATAGTTATTCTTCTAGTATACTTTTACACCATATGAAAATAATATTTCCTTCTAATAATTTACATCACTCAACATATTTTGATTTTTGGAAGGACGATGTTTATGTGTCTTCACTTTGGATGTAGACATAGATGCCTTTTCAATTTCCATCATCATATTGTTTACCCTAAGCCCGGAAGAATTGAAAATTTTTATATCCTTTATATCATGTAGAACTATAGAAAAAATATATTGAATTATATTTATAATATTATTCATATTACAATTAACAATAAAATTAGAGAAGATGGATTGTAAAGAGGTAAGAATTAGTTCCTAGTTCTCAGCTAAATTTATACCCAAGGGATACATTTCTTTAAATATACCATATCATCTTGAGTACATCAATTGATTGTTGATTCCATTTATCCAGACTCTTCCAATATAGTGAAATGGATATGTCATACCTTTCATTCCTTGTTTCTCATAATACAATTCTTGGAGATGAGTTAGTATCCTTTAGGAATCTTTTCCCTGATGCACTTTCTGCAGCTAACGTGACATAGATGACATCATTATTCACTGAATGTCTAGTTTATTATCTACATCATTTTTTTCATATTATTATCTGCATTGCTAGGTCCCTGAGGAGGCATGTCTGGAAGTGAGGGACCCAAAACAATCTTCTTCGTCTCTTGGCATGGTATTTGTGCAATTACCTTTACCCCTCCTAGATATTATGGCGAATCAGGATATTTTCATTATCTAGTATTGATATGTATGACAATGTAATGGTGGTGTCTGTGATTAAAATTTTATCTATAGAAAAAAATTACCTATTAGTAATTTATCTTGATTGCCATTTATAAATTTTTATTTATTTTTAATTTTATCATTAAATGTATCCCACTATTTTTTCAAACTCTAGAAACCCTCTGTACTAGAATTGGAATAATGAATAATGTTATTATTCTACTGGAATGTATCACTCATAATTATCCTCATAGTCTATAGGCTTTGTCTACTCCACTTCTCAAAGAGGTCAATGTAGTAATTTGACTAGCCGACCACATTAACATGTGCTTCCATGATCTATTTAGGGAAGTAGCAACATCTAAAATTATAAAGTGATTTATTCAATGATTTTCACTAATGTTAAAATAAGATAATGTTGGATACATATTTTCATCCAATCTTAGTTAATTCAACCCATATTTATCATTGAACATCCATACCATAGGAGGCACCCTCAACTTTGGCTGATGAGTAGATCATTCACCCAGTTTTGTTCATGTTGAAGTGAAGTAAGGATTTTGTGACTGAATATTTCTTTGATGGATTTAATTTTTTTCAAAAAAATGATTAATTTTATTTTAAATATGGTTAGGTTATAATATCAAATTCATAATTGAACTTGAATTTTATTGAATACATGCTATATGATATTATTTAATTTATATATTTATTATTTTATATGTATCCTTCAAACAAGAAAAATCATAAAAAAATAAAAAATTCATAAAGAAATAAAAATTACCCAACAATTCTTGAGAATCTATTATTGGTTGATCCATTTAAACTCAATGGATTAACCAGGACCATGAGTTATTATACCAGAACCATATATTTTCTCATGTGGTATCTCATCCTCTTCTAGTGTGTCCCCTTTTGGTATAAAGTTTTCCTAATCTTGGAAGGGCATGATCATTTTAGTGTCAATATAAAAGTTTCATCTATAATTTCACATAGGTGAGGGATCTCGGGATAGAAATAAAAAACTGACTCATTTGATGTGTAGAGGCCGTTATAAATATTTAATAAAAACTTCTGATATGAAAACCATCATTAATAAACTACTTATTATAAACATCATGTGTACTAATAAATTATTAAATGAGATTAACCACATAGACATTGGATTAGTCAATTGATCCTGACTAGACAGTATTAAAAGTAAATTCTTAAAAAAATTAATTTATTAATTTTAATGGTCAAGGCCTAAATTTAAATTAACTAATTTATATTATTCAAATAACCTATAATCTTAGGTATAGTGAATAATTTGATATCATTTTAGAAATTAAAATTAATAAACTAAATTAATTATAGACCTAAATATATTTTTTATTTTAAATAATAAAATGTTTGTTAAACCCAATAAATAAATTAATTAATTTTTTTAGTTGAATTAAAATCACCCCAGGCCCGAAACTCAACCTAAACACATTGTGGGTCGGTCTTAACCCATGCAGGCCCATCTTGGGTAAGGAAAATCTCATCCATGGCCTTCTCGGGTCGGGAACATCCTTTGTAATGAATTTTTGGGTTGGGTATACCCGTTTTAAAAAAATTTATGTCAATCTAAACACATTTGGATCCAGTTAGGGTACTAGATCAGGAGAAGTAATTAGTTTACTCATGATGGTAGGGATTATTATCATGAATGTGGTGGTGTGCACAAGTGTGGTGGTGGATGTATTTAAAAATTAGGATTGGGTTAGCGCTTATCCAAACTTGGTTGTGGTATATAGAAATGGCGTGGTGTTGAGAGGGGATATGGGTTTCCTCGATAGTTGTCACATTAGAAAACTGATTAGAGGGGAACTTTCGAGAGAACTCAACATGGAGGTTGCTACCAACACTCATTGGGAGGATGGAATTTATGAGTGAAGTGGTGACAATTAAGAGTTGGAAGGTAGTCATTTGTGATAAGGATTCTTGATATGGAGGGCCCAAGAATGGAGGTCAATTTCTAGGACCTTCCATGAGGCGGCAATGATCCCCGAGGTGGTGGGGTCTCTATTGTGACTTTAAAGATAGAGGTAAGAGGTTTAGAACTATGTCAAGCCAGTGAATTATTCACAATACAGGGATTATACCTTGGTTAAGAGGCTCTCAGGATGGTGATGAGTAATAGAACCATTAGGGATCATTGGATAAGATTCCAACTGATTCTTTTCATCCTCATTACTTTTTAATGAAAAAATAAAAACTATTCTTCCACTATAAGCTAGGTCTCTCCAGAAAACATTTAACAGTTTTTCACAAAAAAACCATCTAAAACATTTAAAAAAGGTTCCAAAATAAACTTCATTTTTTTAATTGTTTAAATTTTCTAATTTTTTTGCAAGAAGCAAGAAAAATGGTTGTTTTTTTACAATGATTCCATGAGAATAAAAATATCATCGAGAAGAAATTGTTCTATTTGGTACTTAATCAAAACTATATCATCCCAAAATTCAAAAAAAAATTATTAAATTATATTTTACTTAAATTTTTTATTTGAAACAGTTGTGCTTCCAATCCATACAAAAAAAATTCTAATTTCCATGACATGGCCATTCAGAATCGGATCAATGTGAAATCCATTAAATTGGTACCAATTTAATGAAATATACTTAATTTAATGAAAATTAATGGTTTTAGAAGAATTAAAAATTCACATGATTATTTTGATAACAATATAAGGTTCTGGGGCATATAGATAATGGTAGAAGTCTATGGATTTTAAATGTTTCATCAATAAAATGGTGTAACATCATCATCTCATATTATCCAAGCCTAATTACAGGTTTGTAGTTATCATTTAAATATATCAATGATTAAAATTAAATAAATGGTTACCTCATTTGATAAGGTGGTGCATTCTACTGTATCTACTCATTAATGATCATTTATCAAAGGATTTTATGTTGAACGCCTCTAAATCAACGACACATGCGTCAAGAATTTTCTGGAATGTAAATCATAGAATTATAGGTGATAAAACGAAACATTAATGATCCTTTTTATGTCACAATTATATCCATAACTATATTCCATCGATACACGAGGATATACTTTGATTAATTTCTTGGAAGGAATATATCTTTCTCAAGGATGTAGTAGGAGGATATAGGATCTCTAAATTGATTTGAATTACTTTCAAACATGAAATGAGATCTTAATCGACATATATAATAAATGATTATAATACCTGTTAAGGTTTCCTAACCTTTTATAATTATATTTCACTAAATAAGTAAAAAATATATAATTATGACAAACTAACTGCATCAAAAAAATTATTTATATTATGTCACTGTTTCGCACGGATTCCGGGGATGACCTCCTGGACGGGAGATTCAAACGTTCCGATCGGTTTCTAGCAGGTTTGTTCGTAGAACCGGAAACATCCAATGATTCCACATCCATTTGGACCTACTTTCCAAAGGTAGGTGCTCATTAGTTTGTGGACTAATGAGGCTTAGGAATTTGCATTGGTCGAGAGGATGGGAGGTCGGACTCATCACACCTTTTTAGGGGAATTATTGTCTACCCCGGGACTCTCTTTATAGATTTAAGTTATGTTCGTGAATCCTTATTACATTACCAAGTATAAAATGAGCTTTCCTTTAGTTTTAACAATCAATGATTAAATATGCCAGAAATTTAGATAATCTTTTATATGTATTCGAGGTTCTACATCAATAGAGAATCGTCTATATCTGTTTAGAGATTCTTGGTCAATGGTATCCTTCAAAACATTTATATAAAAGTCTCTTGGTCATTATGATGACCAGGCTGGTTTTAAAGCCACTCAGTGGGGCACTTGACGTTTATCGTCATTCAGAAGGAAAGGGATTATTTCAAAGTTGGGATCGAACCCATAAATGGGCTACCTACGTATCCTTTGTTTTGGAAAAGGAATCATAACCCACATAGTTAGAGTAATGGAGTATGATGTTTATGATGGATGGCTCAAAGAAGAATGTCATAATTACTTTTACACTCTAAGCTCACGTGAGTCATGCTCGGTGTGAGAAACAAGAGGTATTGGTAAAAATTAGACAATTGTGCCCTGAAAGATGCAATCATAAGAAATTGTTTCGGGCTTATGTATGTATGACTGCCCAAATAGATGAAGGTTTAGGATTTACTTTTAGGGAGAAAATCCATGAATAGGGTCCATAAAGGTATATGTGCTTCATGGAGATTTGAGTACTCTAATCTTGGGGCTTACTCCTAAGGAGGATGCCCAAATTAGGAGGGGACTTATGATTGGGTTTTACTCCTAAGAAGGATGCCCAAAATTATGACTGGGACTTATTCCTGAAAAGGAGGCCCAGGTTAGGGGACTTGGGGCTTACTCCTGAAAAGGAAGCCCAAGATTATGACTGATTCTTATTCCTAAAAAAGAGACCCAGGTTAGGGATTAAGGTTTGGGGCTTACTCTTGAGAAGGATGCCCATATTTGAGATTGGGGCTTACTCCGGAAGAGGATTCCCAAGTTTGGGAACATTAATAATTTGGGGCATACTCCTGAGGAAGATGCCCAGATTAAAGGATTTATAACTGGGGATTATTCCTGAAAAGGAGACCCAGGTTAAGGATTCTCTCATCTTAACGGATGAGGTTGAATGAACGAACTCTCAATCTTTGGTGACATAAATATGTATAAATCACTAGGTTTTGAGAGATATTCCACCGAAATCCTTTCAGATAAGGAAGTCAAATCAAGAAATCATGCCATAAATGGATTCGAAGAGTATCTTGAAGACTGAATCTTGAATAGGAAAGCTGAAATGGCTTAAGAGGGGTAAAATGGGCAAGACGGGCACCCAAAAAGGTAGGGGCGCACAAGTCTTGAAAGGCGCGCAAGTCTTGCGTGGGCGCGCAAGTATTGGTCGCGCAGGTATACCTACGCGACACATGGTGTACTTGCGCGATTTTCAACCAGCATTGAAATACTTGAGCGACTCTTTATTAAAACCTTTAGAATCCTCTTGAAGTTATTCCAGAAAAGGGACGCGCAAATTCTATTGAAGGAATAAGGCGGCGCGCAAGAATGATCAGTTCCCTTAAGGGCTGGCCATTCAGGCGCGCAAGTGTTGATGAGTTTCAACACTTTGGACTTCCTCCCTCTCTTTAGATCTTCCGTTCTAGGTAAGAAATTACCTTAGAAGTGTTCCGGAAGCTTTGAGAAGAGACTTGGGTGTCGGGATCTTCAATCTGAGTTTCTGGAAAAAGATCCTCTCGAATGGGGGGCCCACAGGGTCTACTTATAGGCAGGAGAAGACCCCTGGCGGTTACCGGGCAGTTATCACTTAGGTCGCGCAAGTGAATTGCACGACCAATAGTGTCGCGCAAGTGTACTTGCGCGACAATGATATAACTTGCGCGGTGCAGTTGTTGTTGATCCTTTCTTCCTGCCTTTGTCGATTTTTTATGTTTTCTTCAAAGGATGAATCCCTTTGAGCTCAGATATTCCCCTTTTCCAATCTTTAGATTCTGTGACGAAAGGAGCATCAACAAAAGTCCCCCCTCAGAGTTAGATCTGGAGAGAAATGAGGATTTGACACTGAGGAAATCGAATCCATCCAAAGGAAAATGGGGGCGCGCAAGTCTTCAGGGCACAGAGGACAGCGCGAAAGTGTGCTGGAACTTGACTTTTATTCAGAGTCCCTTTGTCTTTTGTGGGAAGTTTAAAGTCATGCATGCCGGACATAAAGGGGATAATGTTTAAGGTCGAAATAGCTTTGACCAAAATGGATTAAAATGGATTCAATTCCTTGACAATTTATCTGAAAACATATTACCATACTCGAGTATGAGGAAAAAAATGTAAACTATGGCTTAAGAATATTTGAATCTGAGGAATGATATGAAAAGAGCTAAAAGGAATTAGAAGAAGTAGTTTCCAAGAATGAAGTTACTATTATTTAACAAAACCCGTTAGGGGTTTGAAATATGCAGGGCCACCTATGGGCATTGGCTGCATGGTCAAATAAATAGTATCTTTCGACTGACAAGTCTGTTATGTGGACTGTTTATGCAAGGCCACCTATGCGCACGTGCTGCATAGTCAGGCAAAAGAACTCTCAGAAATTTACTTTCCTAGTGCACAGAAGCTAGTGAAAGTTTATGGAGATTCAAATTTTCTAAAGTATAGAGTTTGTTGTATGGAAAAAGGTACTTGAATATGGAGAAGATATTTCTGAACAAGAATATCGATGAACTAGAAGAATATCACTCCTACGAAGGTCTGACCCAAACGTAGGGAATAAGAATAAACCATAGACTTGAATACTTTCAGATCATGAAAAAGGATTTGGGAAAAATATGTTAAGGATGACTATTTTTTGCGGATCCCTACATACTGTCGTTTAAGACAAATAAGGACAAAAGAGGAATTCTTCCCAAGAATGAAGTTACTATTATTTAACAAAACCCGTTAGGGGGTTGAAATATGCAGGGCCACCTAAGGGCATTGGCTGCATGGTCAAATAAATAGCATCTTTCGGCTGACAAGTCTGTTATGTGGACTGTTTATGCAAGGCCACCTATGGGCACGTGCTTCATAGTCAGGCAAAATAATTCTCAGAAGTTTGACATTTTTGTGATTAGAAGTCATGAGAAGGGTTATGAAGATCTGAAAATATTTAAGGTTAGGATTATAACACATAAAGATGGGTATTGTCCAATGTATATAGAGATACATAGGTCAATGAAAACCATAATCATGTTGTGGCTGGGTCCTGAATTGAAATTTTGGACTTCACTACGTATCTCATAAGAATAAGAATCAAGCCATACGTAGTTCTTGAAATGAGGTTTAACGTCATGCAGGATGAAAGTATGAGAAATCTTAGTTTAGGGTCATAGAATTCGGACCATAATAATGAATACACAGTGTGTGTTTTCATGAGGATTTTTCAGCCAAGGGACTGAAACTGAAATTTGGGGTTAGGCCCAAATGACTTGGGGCTGAATTCTAGGGATACTAGAACGTTCCTACATATCCCATAAGGATGGGAATCAAGCCCACGTAGTTCTAGAACTACCATTTGTACAAATTTGGTTCGTACATGTGTAGGGTGAAAAGGGGACTTTAGTGCAATGATGGATTAACCCGAGATAAAAAGATTAGGCATTACCATGTATGCACGTAGTCTTTTGAAAATGAAAACCATGGTTGAAAAATCAATGTCAATAATAGTTCTCTCTCAAATGAGGAAATCAAAGAATATTGTAGTTTATTGTCGTACCGGACAAAAGTGTTGCATAGTTTAACGTCATATAACAAGGACGAAAGTGAATCAATGTAAAGATATTGATTCTAGGTGCGGTTTCACGAATAAACATCATATTAGATGGTGGTGAACCGATGTGAAGAGATTGTTTTTGGGCTTGAACCCTGGGAGGTTGCCTACATACCCAGCTTGGAGGGAAAGGATCAAAGTCCGTGTAGTTCAATTAAAGAATGAATTAATGATCAAGTTGTTCTTGGGGACAATGATCTAATTAAAATGTTGTTGGGACTTACACATGGTTAGTGGCCCAAAGGGAGTGTTATGGTTGATGTTCGCTCTAAGCTCACGTGAGTCATACTCAGTGTGAGAAACAAGAGGTAACAATAACCTTAACGATGCACAGTTTAATGTCATGTAGGACATATAAAGGGACTATGCAGTTTAAAGTCTTGCAGTTAGGACTATTGGTGCTGCCCAGTTTAGTGTCATGTAGCAGGGACAAAATAACACACCATTTATGTCATGTTGGATGAAAGTGCGAATAGTTTAAGGTCATATGCATGGACCGTGGATGGTGCAGTTTAATGTCATGCTGGACCTTTGATGATTATATAGTTTAACGTCTTTCCGGACGTGAGGGACTTTTACACAGTTTAGCGTCATGTAGTTAGGACGTCACAGTTTAACGTCTTGCTAGACATAAGGGAATTGCAAATAGTTTATGGTCATATACAAGGACCAAAGATGATTCAGTTTAAGGTCATGCTGGATGGTTTAGGGAACTTTTTCATAGTTTAATGTCGTGTGGGACGAAGTTGCAGTTTAAAGTCATACTGGACCATTGCTGTATAGTTTAACGTCATATAGCAAGGACGAACTGGACACTTTTTAACAGTTTAATGTCATGTAGGACAATTCAAGTAACTATTACAGTTTAACGTCATGTTGGACAATAGAACATTTATACAGTTTAACGTCATGTTGGACGATTGAACATTGCTGTACAGTTTAAAGTCATGTGGCTAGGACTAAGGTGAAACAATATGAGGATATCAGTTCTGGGGACTTTTTACAGTTTATCGTCATGCTGGACGCTGGAAGTGCCACATAGTTTAATGTCATGTTGCTAGGACATAATATAGTTTAATGTCATCTCGGACAAAATATAGGAACTTCTGTACAGTTTAACGTCATGTAGATAGGACATAATATAGATTAATGTCATCTCAGACATGCTATGAACCAATGTGATTGTTTTGGCTCTAGGAACAATATTTTGTGATTATAAAAAATACTTCTTCAGAAATCTGGCATTAGTTGGAGTCGTGATGTGTTCTCCATCCATTGAGATTAGACAATACGCTCCATTGGAGTAGACCTTATGTATTGAATAAGGTCCTTCCCATTTTGGTTCAAGCTTGGGAGGCTTATTTCCTGGTATCATTGGTGCTCTGAGAACCAATACAAATTCTCCCTGAATGAATGAATGAAGAATAACCTTTTTGTTAAAATCTTGTGCTATTCGATTCTGATAGATTTCCAAGTGGTGCAAAGTGCAAAATCTTTTCTCATCTAACTGTTCCAATTCATTCAACCACTTTTGGGATTGCTCATCTGTAGATAACTGATCACAAATGGCTATTCTGAGTGAGGGAAATTGAACTTCAATTGGCAAGACTGCTTCTGTTCCATATACCAATGAATATGGAGTTGACCACGTTGTATTGCGAGTGGTAGTCCGATAATCCCATAAAGCATGAAAGAGTTTATCAGGCCATGACCTCTTATCTTTATCCACCATCTTTTGCAGTATATTTGAAAGAGTCTTGTTGAAGGCTTCTATCTGGCCATTAGCCACCGCATGATATCGATATGAATGGTTGGACTTAATGTTATATTCTTGATACAATTTCTTTACCTCAGAAGAATAGAATTTGGTGACGTTGTCCGTCAATATGGTATGAGGGACACCAAATCTAGCAATGATGTTAGACTTGATGAAGCTAACAATGCATTTAGAACTGACTTCTTTGAGAGGTACTGCCTCTGCCCATTTGGAAAAGAAATCAGTAGCAGTAAGAATGTACTTAAACTGCTTGGTCGTAGCTGAAGGGTAAGGTCCCACCACATCCATTCCCCATGTGGTAAATGGCCACGAGTATTTAGCTGTATGAAGAAACTCTGGAGGTTGATGAATGAAGTTGGCATATACTTGGCATGAATGACACTTATTTGTGAAATTAACACAATCTTGTATCATTGAAGGCCAAAAATATCCAAGCCTTCGAATTTGATCAGACAGTCTATGTCCAGACTGGTGGGCACCATAGACTCCTACATGCACTTCTTTTATGATAGCCATTGTCTCTTCACCATCAATACATCTGAAGAGAACTCCATCAAAACCACGTTTGTAGAGAATTTTCTCGAGGTGGTTTGGGCTATCATAAAGAGTAAAATTGACCACACGTCGCCGGATTTGTTCTTTCTCGGCTCTATCAGGTGGAAGTGTTCCATTTTGAAGGTATTCCCTGATAGGTGACATCCATCCTGTAGTATGAACATACGGTTCAGGAATGGGACTAATTTCATTAATTTCCTCTGTTCTGACTTGAACATAAGGTGAAATTGCACGACGGTGGGCAATACAGATGGTTGTCTCGTCCCGATTTGGATCTGCTAAAGCTGTGGATATATTAGCCAGTGCATCAGCTTGAGCATTTTGTGATCTTGGGACATAAGAAAATGTCGGTTCTGAAGGGAATTCTGACATTAACTCTCCGACGTAATCATACAAAGGGATTAATTCTTCTTTTCTTATGGCATAATCCCCATTGACTTGTTTGATTACCAGGTCTGAATCACCTTTCACCTTTAAGTGATTCACTTGTTCTTGAAGCGCTAACTCCAAGCCTGTAATGAGAGCTTGGTATTCAGCTTCATTATTGGTACCACCTTCCCACAACAAAAAGGAATAAGGTAACACTACCTTATCTGGAGAAATGAGCACAATTCCTAAACCAACTCTGTTGAATTTAGGATTTTCCATTTTCTTCCCTGTTGGACTTCTAGAAGCACCATCAAAATACATTTCCCATGTTTGAGGACTCTCTTTAATAGAGAAAACTTCCTCATCAGGGAGTTCGATATCTGAATACGTGTCTTCCACTGAAGGATGTTCAGCCAGGAAATCAGCCAGAGCTTGGACCTTAATTGCCTTTTGAGACACATAATGAATGTCGAACTACTGTAGAATAACCGCCCACCTTGCCAGACGTCCTGTAAGAATTAGACGACTAAGGATGAATTTGAGCGGATTATTACGAGATACCAATTGGACCTCGTGATGTTGCAGGTAGTGTCTCAGTTTCTGAACTGCAAAGATTAATGCTAGGCAGCACTTTTCAATACTTGAATACAGGGTTTCTGCTTCAAGCATAGTTCTACTGAGATAGTAGAGACTATTTTCATTCCCAGCATCATTCTTTTGAGCGAGAAAGGCACCCAATGATCACTCTAAAGCTGTCACATAGAGGATAAGCGGTCTACCCTCAACAGGTGGCATGAGTACTGGTGGACTCAAGAGGTATTTCCTGAGAACATCAAATGCTTCTTGACATTCTTCAGTCCACTGGTAAGTGACTCCTTTTTTCAATAATTTGGTAAAGGGTAAACTTTTGCCTGCCAAATTGGCGATGAAACGCCGAATATATGTTAAGTGTCATTGAAGTCCTCTTAATTATTTCAAATTCTGAGGAGGTGACATACCAAGGATTGATTTGGTCTTCTCAGGATCGACTTCAATACCACGATTGCGTACAACAAAGCCGAGGAATTTTCCTGAGGTTACCCCAAAAGCACATTTTAAGGGGTTCATCTTCAAATTATGTTGTCGAAGCTTGTGGAATATGAATTCCAAATCATCCAAGTGATTAGAACGTTGTTTGGATTTAACTACCAAATCATCTACATAGCATTCAACAAACTTCCCTAAAAGAGGTTTGAAGATACGATGCATGGCGCGTTGATATGTTGCACCTGCATTCTTTAAACTAAAGGGCATCACCCGGTAACAAAACACACCTTGAGGAGCTCTGAAGGCTGTATATTCCTCATCTTCTGGGGCCATTCGGATCTGATTATATCCGGAATATCCATCCATGAAAGAAAGTACTTCATAGCCAGCCGTCGCATCAATTAAGAGTTCTGTAATCGGAACTGGGAAATCATCTTTAGGACAATACCGATTAAGATCTCTGAAATCGATGAAAACCCTAATTTGTCCATTCTTCTTCTTTACAGGGACAATATTAGCCAACCACTTGGGATATTGAACTTCTCTGACGAATTTGGCTTTGATCAGCTTATCCACTTCAGCTTCAATTTTGGAAGCATAGGTTGGGTGTGTTCTTCTCGTGGCTGGCTTAAAACCTCGATGTTCTTTTGGTAAACCCAAATGATGAGTAGCAACATCAGGATCAAGCCCAGGAATTTCTGTATAATTCCAAGAAAAAATATCTTTATTTTGATTTAGAAAAGAAATATACATCTCTTGCTCTTAAAGGGTCATGGCCACACTAATTAAAGTGGGGCGTGGATCTTTCTCTGTACCCAGATTTACTTCTCTGAGTTCATCCACAGTGGTAGAGATACCCTCTTCAAATGCTGGAGGAGCATCTCTAAGATCTTCCTCTTCCTCTTCATCATGTGTTATTTCTTCCATTTCTACTTGCAAAGTAGATGAAAAAACGAAATTCTCATGATCATAAGAGATGTAAAAATTTTCACATTTTGAATAAAAAGCTTCCATTTCCGACCCTATTGATGATAAAGGGTCTTCTTTGGGAAATAAAGAGGAGATGATGGATTGAGAATCAACATCATTATTCGCCTCTGGTGTTGCTATAACTTCTTCTGACCTGATTAGAAAATTATAGACATGTTGGACTTCAGCAGATGAAATGAAAACGTCACCACTTAAGCTTTTATCACTGCTTGGTAGGTTACCAATTTCTCCCATGTTGTCTGGCTCGATCGCCGTAATTGAAATTATGGATCTTTCCATAAGAGTATTTTGATTTGGGTCTATTTTGTCAATTTGACTGATAGGTAACACATAATCTGTACTCACATGTGAAAATGGATTTATTGGAATTTTCTCCAAACCATATGGAGCATTAACTTTGGTAATTTCCTTCATTGTAGATTTTTCTATTCCCTTCATGTGATAAAATTCCACCTCAATGTATTGAGACTCACATGTCTTGAATGGGGCCTTATCACCATACAATGTTCCAACTAGACCATCGAAACAGTATTTGATACATTGATGGTATGATGAAGGAATAGCTGCATGCTGATGTAGCCAGGGTCTTCCAAGCATGATATTGAAATCTGAGTCTTAATCAACAATCATGAAATCCGAATTGGATACAAGATCTCCAAACTGAGTTCTGAGTGTAACTTCTCCCAGTGGTTCTTGTTCATTTTTATCATAGCCTTGTAACATCATGGTAGAAGGAGATAAATCAGATTCAGTGAGGCCCAATCGACAAAGTGTACGAATGGGCATGAGGTTGACTCCTGAACCATTTTCAATGAAAGATCTTCGAACATCTACACCATTGACTTCGCCAGATAAGTACAAAGGTTTTATGTGCCCATGCACAATATCATCTTCATCTTTATCAGTAAAAGATATCACTGCATGACATTCTGTAGGATTATTCTCTATGTGATAGATTTCAGCTGCAGCAATTTCAGCTTCAAACTCCTAAGGACTTGACAAAGCTTTGATGAGTGCTTCCTGAAGATCTTTTGACAGATTCAAAGCACCCAAAATTGATAACATGGCTGGTACTTGGGCCAAGTGTTTCAATATATCATACTTTTTATCTAGAGGTCTGCATTTCCTAATAGGAATATACGGTTTAGAAGGTACCTTGAAAGCATATGCTTTGGAAGCTGATGCATCTTGTATTGAAGTTGGAAACATCCTTGGTTTTGGAAGATTAGACTGATTAGATCCATTTACTTGCTGAGATAAAGAAGATGGAACCTTTAATCGGTCTTCCAAAATAACTGTGCCAAAACTGAGTTGGCCATTGGCAGAAGAACTTGCTTGTTCTTTTTGAGCTCGCTAAAAGGCTCTACCACGAGTTTCTGCTACATATACAGTGCTAGCAGGGGTAAAATTAGAGTAGTGGCTTCGGAAAGATCCATGTATTCCCCTGTATCCTGAACCTCTAGAACTTCCTCGGATTCCCTTATTTGATACAGGGAATTCAGGCTCATCAAGACTAGAATATGGATCTGTTAATTGAATCATATTAACAGAACCAAAGATTAATTCTTCGTCTGATAAAGACTCTGCCTGGTTAGCCTGTTTAGGCTGTGCCGTTTGGTGGGACGGTGCCCGTGGCTTTGAAGTAGATGGCATGAAATCTGCCAGAGTCAAAGACAATTTAGGCTTTGATACATACTCATCTTCTCCTGATTCCTCTTTCTTCTTTGAATTGCACTGCCCTTTTGAGGATTTGTCTTTGATGGAGGATTTACTGCAGATTTAGTAGGAGACACAATTGGCTTCTTCAATTGTGTTCACAAAATGGAATGGGTCCGATTGATTGTCTTTCTGACCATCCAATCATCATATTTTTTCGCAGTTTTTCTTTTGACTTCCTGCCACTCGCCTCCATCCTCTGGATCTGTAGCGGTAATACACGCTACATGAGCTGAAGAACCCTTCAATTTGACTTGTCCCAAGTCGACCATCTTTTGCAGAAGGTCTTTAAAGACAAAACACTCCTGGATGGGATGCCCCAACATTTGATGAAAGGGACAATAATTGGGACGGTCTTCATCTCCTTCCTTGTTTGGCCTCTTGGGCACTGGTAATTGAACCAAATTATTTTCCAGAGCTGAAATGAAGTAACCATGAAATTTCTCACTTCGGAAAGAGTATGTTTTACTCTTCAAATCCTCAAATTGTTTTCGTCGTTGATCTATTTGATCATTTGGACGAAACAGCCTTTGTTGTTGGCATTCAGGAGGTGGATCCCTTCAAGAAGATGAAGGTTTTGAAGTAGAAATAGGTACAGGTGCTTGTTTAAGCACAACTGTAGCAGTTTCCTCTTTACCGATTCTCCTTCCTGGAGCTGATGGAATTATACGAGATTTAACCTTAGCCTGTATAAGGGAATCTTCAATCTGTTGAGCGATTGAAGTAAGGTCTCAAAACCCTCCTGTGTATTTCACAGGGATCAATGGCGTGCGTAATTCGTCACGCAAATCTGCCACACAGATTGGCAACAGTTCCTCCTGAGGGAGTGCTAAACTCAGGTAATACGTTAATCCCTTCCAACAAGCAATGAAATCAGAGACTCTTTCATTCTCCCTTTGCTTGCAGTTTGTAAGATCGAAAACTGTCGTTTTTGGCAAAGTTGAGCTAAACTGAAGAAGGAATTTTTGACAAAGATCCTCCCATCCGATGACTGACCGGGATTGTAAGCTTGTATACCAGAAAAAAGCTGGTCCTTGCAAGGTTCGCAAGAAGCATCTGAGTTTCACTGTTTCTTGCTGCTCTGGAGTTCCCATCACAGGATCACAACAAGACACGTAATGCGTCAAATGTTGTTCAGGGTCGCCTGATCCATTGAAAGTAGGGAAAACAGGATTTCCAAAACTGGATGGAGGAGAAATTGAATCTACCCATTCAGGGTAAACTTTCTTTTCAGGTTGAACATGCGCCCGTTTCCCTTCCATAGTTTCTAACCGAGCTGTTAATGACTCAATAGTAGTTATTAAATTTTGAGAAACATCAGGTTGAACTTGGTTTTGGGTAGGTGCAATGAATGGAGCTTGGACAGACGTGGTGGTTGGTGCTGCAACTGATGGTAGTGATGCCAACCGTTGTTGCGTTTGACCCGTAGGATTAGACCTCTGAGGGTGTACTGATAATGGAGGATATTCCTGATCCATCTCAGTAGTTACAAAAAAATTCCTTCGACTGTCGGAGTTCAGCATTCTTAAGAAGAAGACTACTCTGAAGTAGTTCTGCATTCAACCTTCTTAATTCTTTCATTTCTTCCTCCTGTTGTGCAAGCCTTTGCTCTAATGAGAGCGATTGACCTCCTTCAGAGGAAGGGTGAGAAGTAACCTGATTCTTTCCTTTCCCCTTATTGGATCCTTTTCGGAGAGGGGGAAGTGGGTTACTTGAAGGAATACCCAGATTTTGGGTAAGCCTTTGATTACGTGTGCACACAACTTCTTCATTTAGGTCTATGTGCGCAACTTCTTGAGCAGGAACCTCTTCGTCTGATCCCTCTAATTGAGCCTCATCTGGTTAATCAGCAGCAACAGCATTGATGACATTAATGGATGCATATTGCATGGAATCCTTTCTATCAGCATTTCTGTGATATTGTCTTCTTCCATGTCCATGATGAGACATGGAATTCCGTTGACTTGATCCCTCAGGAACTTCTTGGAGAACCGTCACTTGGAGAGAATCTACTGATAGCTTGGATCTTCGTTCCTCTTGAGTCTTATTCCCTAATCGAGAGAATACTGACTTTCTCTGAGGGAGGGATTGCGGATTTGAAAAATTCCCCAGTCCGGTGGACTGGGGATGTTCCTGCTGCTTCCGCTCAACTCCTCGAATCCCATTTGTTGACTCTGAGGGTTGGGTTAGAGAAGTCCCCAGTCTGACAAGCTGGGGTGTCTCTTGACATGCTATGTCTGAGATCTTCTTAAAATCTCTCTTGATCTTGTGAATCTTAGTTCGGAAATTAGCTGGATGCATTAACCTGTATCCACTTTTATCACCTGGTTCAACAGACCGTTGGATGATTTCCGAAACATCTGTCATTTGATGACGTGTTTGCTCCAGACGAGAGGCTTGTGCAATATTCTCACCTGCTTGATGTAGGAGCAATTCAACAACTTGTTCTCTATATGCTTTATTTTGAGAGGAACTAGTTGAAGCCTGTTCTTGAGCAAGCTTTTGATTATGAACAAAGCCCATTGACTGTGGCCGGCCATGGGCAATAACATTGCATGAGACCATTTTCGGCGGGCTTTGCTGACTGGAAAGCACTATGAAATGTAGTGCTCAGTGAACACCCCATCCTCTGATTTGAACATCAGATATATCATTGGCAATTAACTGACGCAATTTTCTTAGTGCACCAAGGCATGAACGTTGAAGGGTTCTCTATTGCTTTTCAGCCTTCGGATACCGAGAGACTGATAGAGATGTCAAATCAATCTGGCGTTGTAACCCTTCTATTATCTTAATATTATTTTCATAATCACCGTAAGATAATACTTTCTTCTTCAATTGACAAAGAGTCTTCCATATGTTGAGACGAATATCATGGATTCCATCATCCGTCAACATCTTTGGAATATCGTACTGGGAGTCAGCCAAAGGCCAAAACATGACTGGTACTTCACCTTTTGCCAGTTTTTTCCTCATGTTCAGCATTTCCTCTTTATCATTAAATGAATATTCTTCTACCTGTTTTGGCCAGAGTTGGTGTTTCCTTGTTGCTTCATCGGATTCAACAAGATTGGTAGAGAGATCATTAATCAAACTAGAAGATGCATGACTTAGGGGTGGTTCGGAGAATGACCTACACCCTGGGCTATCTTCTGATTGAGAAAGTATTTCACTTGTTAGAGATAAAGCATCAGACATGACTGGTTTCGCATTTGCAAGTTCCTCAAGATAACAGGGCTTTCTCGGCACTACATTATCCACTGGAGTATTTTCCAGGCAATGTGAATCACTACTGTGGAGAGGACTTTCGCAGCGAAGTTCATCATCATGGGGAGGACCACCATAATGGGTTACAGCAGAAGATAAAATCTCTTGCTCCTTGGTCTTCTGACCACACAGAGGGTTCCTATGGCTCTCATCTGAAGAAGAAACTTCAAGATTGACCGAACTTTCATGAAGCAAGCCTTCATGAGGAAGTGTCTGTTGAAGACCTTCAAAATTAATGTCCCCGTTATTGGGAACTGAGGGAGTAGAATCTTGAATTCCGACAGATAAATGTCTGAGGGCTTCAAGAACTCCAGCATCGAGCAAGGCCTTGTTGCAGATTGGCCTTTGATCTCCTGACTATGCTGGGTGGATCTTTTTCTTAGATGCCTTCTTACTCACTTTAGAAACCACTTGTTGACAAACGTGGTTACTCTGAGCAGGTGTATGTGCCTGATCAGGAAAGATGGTCAGGTTAGGCTGACGATCTCCACTCAAATCAGGTGTATGTGCCTGACTTGGTTGTCTGTATGATATGGGGGAGTATGCCCCATAACCCTCTTGGACTGGAACAGATGTGTGTGTCTGTTCTGGAGTGAATCGTTGATGTGTCACTTCACTGCTAGGGATAGATTCATGTGTCTGTCCCTGAGATGATGCTGAAGCTGTTATGATATCCTGGCAAGCATCCAGAATATGAGCAGGAATTTGCTTCTTCTCTTTCACCATTGACAAAATATGTTTGGTGACTTCAGCCACCGGAACGGGGATATACGTCCATTCCGGGCTTGGAGTAGGTGTATGTGCCTGCTACTATCCTCCTTTTCCTGTCAGTGAATCCTGACAGTACTAAAGTGTGGAGGCAGAGAGTTGAGTCTGCCTCCTGTTTGTCGTCGGGGCTTTCCGACTGACTTCTCCGTGCGCTACCAAGCGAGACTGTTGGTAGGCTTGATTAGTATTAGCAGGTGTATGTGCATGCTGATTAAACTTCGCCAAACGCGGTTGATGAGATCCATCATATGTAGTCAGACGAGCCTGCTGACTAACTGGTGATGTATAAGCAGGTGCATGTTCCTGCCTATGGTACTCCGCCGGAATTGCCCGGCGGGATTGGCGTGATGCTGCCAGACGAGTCTGCTGGACAGCGGAATTAAAATAGACAGGTGATTGTGCCTGCTCGTTATTTTCCACCAAGTTAGGTTAGTGGACTTCTCCGGAGATGGCAGGGATGACAACCTTCCCATTGTTAACCGGATTCCGTCTCTGGTGGTTCATCTTGCCTGCTCGGGTTCGATGAACCTGAGCTGAATGCCTGGAGTCAGTACCCTCATCATGTTGAGGGCGCACTACCGCATGAGTCTGGTGGCGATTGTTGATGGGAGCCCTCGAGAAGGAATCCTGTATTTTTGAATTAAGGCCCTGCGGGACCTGCTCATTCACTTCCTCAGAGTAAGGGAGTGAATGGAAATTGCGTTCCGAGGATAATGACCCGAAACGGTTGGAGACGGTAGTCAGCACCGCCTGCTTCTTGATCGTTGGTCGCCGTTGTCCGGATGACCAGGTAGAGTTTTTTAACTTGGAGGGTTTGACGAGCGGCTTCCAGAGTTGGGATAGTACCGTTGCGACGATACTCCTTAACTAGTGCATTAGAAATCCAGTGTTGAAGACGCTTTGTTGGTGATGTCATCCTTAGAGCGGATGACGTTCCAGCAGGAGTAGCAGCATTAGTTTTCACAGCAGCAGACCTCACAGTAGAGGTGTTCACAGCAACAGTTTTCACAGGGGTGAATTTAAGAAAATCCATTTTGCAGAAGATCTTGAGAAAAGAGTGCATGTTCCATATAACAGACATAATCAAGATGAATCTGGCCACTGCATCTTTTGGATGAGCACATGTCAATGATTTATTTGTTGGCCCAAGGAGCCTAACAAATAAGAATAATACCACATTAACTTGGTTAAGGATTCACATCGGGTTCACCATTTTTTGTTTCGCACGGATTCCGGGGATGACCTCTTGCACGGGAGATTCAAACGTTCCGATCGGTTTCTAGCGGGTTTGTTCATAGAACCGGAAACATCCAATGATTCCACATCCGTTTGGACCTACTTTCCAAAGGTAGGTGCTCATTAGTTTGTGGAATAATGAGGCTTAGGAATTTTCATTGGTCGAGAGGATGGGAGGTCGGACTCATCACACCTTTTTGAGGGGAATTATTGTCTACTCCAGGACTCTTTTTATAGATTTAAGTTATGTTCGTGAATCCTTATTACATTACCAAGTATAAAATGAGCTTTCCTTTAGTTTTAACAATCAATGATTAAATATGCAAGAAATTTAGAGAATCTTTTATATGTATTCGAGGTTCTTCATCAATAGAGAATCATCTATATCTGTTTAGAGATTCTTGGTCAATGGTATCCTTCAAAACATTTATATAAAAGTTTCTTGGTCATTATGATGACCAGGCTGGTTTTAAAGCCACTCAGTGGGGCACATGAAGTTTATCGTCATTCAGAAGGACAGGGATTATTTCAAAGTTGGGATCGAACCCATAAATGGGCTACCTACGTATCCTTTGTTTTGGAAAAGGAATCAGAACCCACGTAGTTCGAGTAATGGAGTATGATGTTTATGATTGATGGCTCCAAGAAGAATGTCATAATTAATTTTACACTCTAAGCTCACGTGAGTCTTGCTCGGTGTGCGAAACAAGAGGTATTGGTAAAAATTAGACAATTGTGCCATGAAAGATGCAATCATAAGAAATTGTTTGGGGATTATGTACGAATGACTGCCCAAATAGATGAAGGTTTAGGATTTACTTTTAGGGAGAAAATCCATGAACAGGGTCCATAAAGGTATATGTGCTTCATGGAGATTTGAATACTCTAATCTTGGGGCTTAATCCTAAGTAGGATGCCCAAATTAAGAGGGGACTTATGATTGGGTTTTACTCCTAAGAAGGATGCCCAAAATTATGACTGGGAATTATTCCTGAAAAGGAGGCCCAGGTTAGGGGACTTGGGGCTTACTCCTGAAAAGGAAGCCCAAGATTATGACTGAGTCTTATTCCTGAAAAAGAGACCCAGGTTAGGGATTAAGGTTTGGGGCTTACTCTTGAGAAGGATGCCCATATTTGAAATTGGGGCATACTCCTGAAGAGGATGCCCAAGTTTGGGAACTTTAAGAATTTGGGGCTTACTCCTGAGAAAGATGCCCAGATTAAAGGATTTATAACTGGGGATTATTCCTGAAAAGGAGACCCAGGTTAAGGATTCTCTTATCTTAAAGGATGAGGTTGAATGAACGAACTCTCAATCTTTGGTGACATAAAGATGTATAAATCACTAGGTTTTGAGAGATATTCCACCGAATTCCTTTCAGATAAAGAATTCAAATCAACAAATCATGCCATAAATGGCTTTGAAGAGTATCTTGAAGACTGAATCTTGAATAGGAAAGGTGAAATGGCTTAAGAGGGGTAAAATGGGCAAGACGGGCACCCAAAAAGGTAGGGGCGTGCAAGTCTTGAAAGGCGCGCAAGTCTTGCGTGGGCGCGCAAGTATTGGTCGTGCAGGTATACCTACGCGACACATGGTGTACTTGCGCGATTTTCAACTAGCATTGAAATACTTGAGCGACTCTTTATTAAGCCCTTAGGATCCTCTTGAAGTTCTTCCAGAAAAGGGACGCGCAAATTATAATGAAGGAATAAGGCAGCGCGCAAGAATGATCAGTTCCCTTAAGGGCTGGCCATTCAGGCGCGCAAGTGTTGATGACTTTCAAAACTTAGGCCTTCCTCCCTCTCTTTAGATCTTCTGTTCTAGGTAAGAAATTACCTTAGAAGTGTTCCGGAAGCTTTGAGAAGATACTTGGGCGTCGGGAGCTTCAATCCGAGTTTCTGAAAAAAGATCCTCTCGAATGGGGGGCCCACAGGGTCTATTTATAGGCAGGAGAAGACCCTGGGTAGTTACCAGGCGGTTATCACATAGGTCACACAAGTGACTTGCGCGACCAATAGTGTTGCGCAAGTGTACTTGCGCGACAGTGATATAACTTGCGCGGTGCAGTTGTTGTTGATCCTTTCTTCCTGCCTTTGTCGATTTTTGATGTTTTCTTCAAAGGATGAATCACTTTGAGCTCAGATATTCCCCTTTTCCGATCTTTAGATTCTGTGACGAAAGGAGCGTCAACAGTCACATAATTGTACTATATAAGAAATAAATTACATGATATGCCTAATATGTTAACTGAACTCGTAATTTACACTAATATCAAATGAACCTTGAATATAAAAATAGCATTTTTCCATATAATATTATTCCATGTATTAATACACACACATCTAAATATTTTTAATAAATAAATTCAATGTAATTATTCTATACTCAAATAATAATAAATATATTAATTTATCGGTAATCAATATAACTTTAACTACTCTTGGACCTTTTGGTGGGCTCTACCATGCCTTATACACATATTCAGCAGAATATGGATGAATATTGAATGTGATATTCCATGTAGCCCTCTAGGCCCCTATCTAGATAGTAGTAAATAATATTCACAGACCAAGAGTGGAGTCTAGCATCTAATCACGATGCCAAAAGATATAAGGAATGAGAATATCAATGAAAAACATACAATAAAAGCATTCTATGTAATAAAATATCTTTATTATAAAATATCACATAATGCAAGATTCAGAATCATGTCAATGTCCGTTATTTATTTACTGATTGTTGATCTTACTAGATTGATTTACCTTCAACTAATGTTGCAATGGATTTAATGGAGTTACTTCCATCCTGGTTAACTAGGCCTGAGATATTACATCTTCAACTCAGAAGAAAATAATTATATCTTTACCATTCACCCAATTCCAAACCACCAATGTTTCACCCAACACAAGTTACCTCTCCATAACATCATTGTCAACATTTTTTCGTTGTATTAATGTATAAAATAAAATTAACACATAGATAATGGTCACAATCAGGGATACCAACACACATGTTTATAGATAAAAGATACCAATTATATCCAAATCATGTGATATTCCTATTAGTAGATTATTCCTCATTATATCAACTTACAGATATCCCCATGTGAGAACTTTATTAGATGATGGTTCAGTTATTATTGGTCCCCAACACCATATAGACTGAAATCACCTATGTCTAATCAATGTGATGTATTTAGACCATAGGAAATTACATTAATATTAAAATAATTTTTTCTCTCTGTTCTTACTATATCATGTGTAATACTGTAACATTTTCAAATGACATGTCAGCTATAGAAATTACAATAAATATAGTGGAAACATATGTAACACCAATATTATTTCTAGATAAAAATAAGTATATATCAAAAATTATACACATAATCGTAATAGAATAACATTAACTATTTAGGTCTTTGCTAACCACACTCAATAATAATTTTAAAATTATATTTGAGTGATTTTTTGATAATTTTTTGAAAATATGATTTTTTGATGAATAATGAAAATATTTGTTTTTATTTAGAATATTTATTTATTTTAAATAATATAAGAACTTTAAAATTTATTTTAATATGTTTTTAAATGTAAAATTAATCAAATTATATATTAATTAATCCAATTTAATTCATTTGAATATATTTCATTGTGAATTTATATATATAATTTTTCTAATATTTTTAATATTTTCTCTTTGGAAATCATGTAAGATATGAATGAGAAGGTTTTGTAGGATTTTATTGAAGTGAATTTGATGTGGGATAGATTTTTGTGGATAAAATAAGTGTAATGTAGAATGAATTTAAGGAGCGGAATGGAAAACTGACTAGAATATCAAGATTCATGGTCGATTACTTAGAAGATATTAAGGGTAAAATGCATTGGATAGTGGGATGGGGGGATGTTAACTAATGTGAGGAAAAATGGGTAGATGAAGATTTGTATTTTATAGGATTTATATAGTTGGGGGTCCATTTTAGTGAATCTATTATGTACACTAAGTTTATCATGTCTAATATTGATCATCAATAGAAATAAGAACAAGAAATTTTATTTTTGTTTGAGGAACCAAATAAATTCAGGTTCTTGGTGTCATCTTCTGGTCGGTTTAATAAGAATGATTTCCATGATCTAATTAATTTGAATAATGGAAATGATGAATATGGATAAAACATTGGGTAAAAGTAGATCCAAATAATGATAAACCTTACTTTGTGTCCAATGAGGAATAATTCAATCTTGACTACTGAGAACATGTAGAAGAATGTGGTGTCTTTGGAATCCTATGGTCATTTCTATGATATGCTAACTTTTGAAACTATTTGGAATCACTTTTTTTGTATTGAATTGTAATCTTGTATATGGAAATTCATTATAAAAGGTATGTTAATTACAATTGGTGGGGAATTTTTTTTTATTTCATGGTTTCATGGTTATACACTACTGGCAAGCGAGGTGTATAGGGGAATGTTAGATTCCAATGTTTGCAGTAACTTTTTCTGTGCTTTGGCAGGTGATTAATAATACAAGGGAGAGAAGGAGCTTGTATACAATCTTCTTCTAGGTTTGAGTAAAATCTCTCATGACATATATGGTTTTCTTATTAATGGTGGGGGGGTCTCTATTTTTTTATTTAAGGTGCTGCCTCAGTCAAAGACCAAGAAAAAGTTTATGAAATTAAATAAGAGAACTACATAAGTCTGAAATAAGGAATCTTATTACAATCCCTTTCATAAATAGGGAGACGATCAGAAGTTATATAATCCTTCCAAGTAATACCCTGTTTGATTCCCATGTTGAAAAGACCATCTACAACCATGTTCACTTCTTAAATTGTATCTGTGACAATGTAGTTGATCTCTAGAAGTGAAGCCAGGCATCTCATCCAATGGGTAAAAAGAGGCAATGCTAGACACACCAAACAATTCCAAATCGCTTGGAAAATAGTGGTTGAGTCACTCTCAATCCAAATGTTATTCCAACCCTTTTTCTTTTTGAAATATATAGCATGAATCAAACTTATCATTTATTATTCCAAATACAAGGCCATACCAAAGCTTCCAAAAAATCATCCATGGAACAACCCAGTAAAATTTATAAAGATAGCAACCCAACCCACAGGCCTTGGGTTGCCATTGAAAGATCCATCCAAATTTACTTCAGTCCATTTTGGAAGTAGAGTTTTCCAAAACACCTCAAAGGTGTGCCTCAGTTCCCTATAGAGTCCATCAACTCTAAGACAATGGAGAATCTTGAAATCACCAACGGAGTTTCCACAATGACCTTTCTTGATTGAAGCAGCATCCATAATGGAAATTATAATTCACGTCTGACCTGTATTAAGACTGAATAATTTGTTTTTATGGATATTGACATTTCTGTCATACTAGATCACGTGGATCAACTCCACCACCACCGCTAAGAATATGTTTTCTGATTTTCTATGAAGAATCAGTCTCCACACGACATTATAATTGAGAACTAATAGTGTTAAGGAGTAACCATGTACAACCAAATAGGTCAGTAATATAATTCCCAAGGGATGAAGTCGTAGCACAAGACAAAAATAGATGGTTAGCATATTCTCTATGATTGTGACAAAAGTGACACATAGAAAAAAGTTATATTCTAAAAGACTGAAGACAGACATCCATAGAAACATTGTTGTGAGAAATAAATCAAACTAGATTGACTCTCAAGGGCTTAATCTAGGGCTTATCAAAAGATTTTAACCATTTAAAATTAATATTAGGAATTGAGAGTGTGATTGTAAAAACATATTGAGTCAAGAATCCCATTGTGAGAAGGCTCCCACATAATAAAATCAGCATCAATATAAATGGTGTAATTACAAATGATATGCATGAAGTTGTCATGAATATTTATGTTACAAGATTGAATGATATCATTTATAGTATGTTTGGTGTTCACCAGGGAGGATTTAAGAGGTAACATAGAAATTATGGGGAAACCAGTCCAGTTATCTGGCCAAAAATTCATGGAAGATTTATCCCTAACCATCCATAAAAAATTAACCATAATGTGTGCAATAGATTTTTTAATAGAGGGCTAGATAAAAGATTGGATATAGTTCAAATTGCCTTTTTAATGTTTCTCAAGGAATATTCTTCTTTGAAAAGCAGTGGAGTGAGTGTTGTTAATAATTGATCTCTATGTAAGTCTATCTTGAAGGGCATAGTTAAAGAATCGAAGGTTTTTTATACCAATACCACCTTGGTCTAATGGCATGAAAAAAGTATCACAGGTTATGGATAAAAGGTTTATTTCAAGAATCCTTCCAGTACGGACAAAATTCTAGATAAGAACATTAATTTTATTTAGATGACCAAAAATACATTTATAGATCATCAGTGAGTATATCAATTTAGACAAAATTGTATATTTCACCAGAAAAATGCTTCTAGCCATGGAGAGAGATTTACCCTTCCAGGATAACAGTTGATTAACGACATGGTCGACAATAGTGGAAAAGAACATGGAATTATACCTTCCCCAAAAAATGGGAACTTATAGGTAGGTTAAAGGGAAGGATCCTTCATTGATATTCAGACTATTGATGATGTCACTTTTTTTGTTAGGAGAAAATTCTTACCAAAGAAAATAAAAGATTTACTCTAGCTGATAGATTGACCAGAGAGTTCCTCATAATGAGACAAGGCATTTTCAAGATTTTGAATATTTTTTATCACCTTTTAAAAACAGGATGATATCAGTGGCATAAAACAATGCATAGGAACACTTAAATTTCTAGCCGCCCAAATGGGTTAATATTTGTTTTCAGAAATAAGGAACATGAGGAGTCTTCGTAGGTAATATTCCTCTATGGAGAAAATAATATATGATAAGGTGTCACTTTATCTAACACCCTTTCTTCATTTAAAATAACCCTTAGGGGTTTCATTAACAAGGATGGAGATAAATGAAGATTTTAATAGGGAATTAATTCTATATATGAAAAAATCATTGAAATAAAAGGCTAACAGAACCTTGAAAATGAAGCTCCAGTCAATGGTATCAAAGTATTTCCTAATATCAATCTTAATGGAAACATTACCTCCACTGTTAGCTTTGTTTAGAGTTTTTTTTCATTCCGTTGAAAGGTAACTGCAATATTTTATATACCTTCCTTTAATAAAACCCAATTGATACAATGAAAATATTTTTCTACATAGATAAGAAAGTCTATTAGAAAGATGTTTTGTAATGAGTTTATAAAGAGAGATAATAAGAACAATGGTCTGAGGGAGATTAATTTTTGAATCATTGGCTACATTGGGAATTAGGGTAAGGAATTGATCATTAAGACCATGAGGGAGAACCGCTATAGAAAAATAGGATTTGAAATCATTATAAACATCTATGTCGGTAATCTCCAGGTAATGTTGGAAAAACCCATTTTTAAAGCCATTAGGTCCCAGGGCACTATCAGGATTCAGTCTGAAAACTGTGTCTTTTATTTCATGGTCAATGGGGATGCTTAAAAGAGAAATATTGTCTTCCTCATTCACCAAAATAGTAATAATCTCAGGGAGAAGGTTCATATTGATATTTGGTTCATTGAACATATTATCAAAATATGTGACCACATGACTAGCAATGGCCTACTCAAAGTCAAGGAGGGTGTCTTTAACCCTAAGGAAGGCTAAAGAACAACAAAATATCCTTATTATTTGAAGAGAGTTATAAAATTTAGTGTTCCTATCACAATTTGAAAGCCATTTAGTTTAGAATATTCTCTTACGAATTTTGTCTCTATGGAAAAGAAGCGTATTCAGTTTCAGGGAGATGTTGATTTCATCTTGAGGATATGAACACAAGTTAGATCTAGTGGTGATGTATTGAATCTGGTAAAGTTCATTCTCAATGACTAAGATGTCCTTGTCCATTTGTGTGTATTTAGAACTGCACCATCCCTTGAGAAAGAGTTTGAGGTGCTTTATCTTTGTAATATAGGAAAAAGAATCTTTTTGATGGTTTATAGGCTCCCAGAAATTTTTAACTATGTTAGAACATTCCAAATCAGAAGACTAGGCATTGTTGAATATAAAAGGGATAATGGGTTTCAACTTTTTGGAAATAATACTAACAAGTATGTGGTGATGGTTAGAATTATGTTTTGGTAATGTAGCGTTGAGATGGTGTCCCAATTATCCAGATCCTGAGTATTAGTGAGAGCCATATCCATTTTACTGGAAACAACCTTATTGTAGTGAATTCTATACAATTTGTACATGGAAAAAGTGATATTAATCTGTAAAAGGTTACAATCTTCAATAGATTCTCTAAATTCTCACTAGGAAATGGAAGGGATGGATGAGATGATTTTCTCACTGGAGGTAATAATAGAATCAAAATCACCTAACACAATCTAGGGGTCATGAATGATGTTAGATAAATTGAAAATATCCTACCAAAGGTCCATTCTATCCTGATATCTATTCATAGAAAATATCGTAGTAAAAAATTTATTCATACCATCATGAAATATCACATGTAAACATTTGTTCATAGTAATTGAGACCAATAACATTATGTAAAGTAGCATGAAAAAAACCCAAATAGATTCAACTACAGTCCTAGTTTTGCAAGCACATAAAAATCATAACCATACGAACACAGATGTCTAAAATTCAAAGAAAATTTGATTTTTGGTTTAGATATAACAAAAATATTAGGATTATGAGTTAAAATAAATATTTTAATAAAAGAAAAGGTTTCAGGGATCGTAATTCCCATATAGTTCCAAAATAAGTAATCCATTAAAACTTCTTGTTGGGGCTAGAACCAAATTTTTCCTTTTTTGATCCACCCGAGTCCTTCTCCATTGTGATGTTTTATCATTTTTGGATGAAGGAATACTAGACTTATTATCATGTTTACTCATATAAGAAATATATCTTTTATCAGAAGCACCTTTAATAATAGTATACTTGTTTTTTTTCCGATATTTTCACAATCACATAGGGTTCCATGTGAGCATCCCTTGTATCAATGGGGGAATTAACCTCATGTATGATAGTGGTCAATCCAATTGGTTGTGTTCCCAATACAAGAATAGGTTCCTTTGAAAAATGTAATAAAATATATTGGTACACATCTAATTTTTCATTTCAGGAATCCCTTCAAGTGGTAGTGTAATTTTTTGAAACTTGTGTGTGCTCACTACCACTACAGGTTCACTGGTAAGAGTTAAAATATTTTGCTATATTCCACCTGAATTCTCATTCCGAGTAGTCAAGAAATTGGTAGCCCATTTTTCTGGTGATACCCATGTGTCTACTTTCTGGGAGGTATTATTAAGATATTCTATGATATTGAGAGGAGAAATACATTATTTCCCATCCAAAAGAGCCAATGAAGCAGCATCCATGGAAGATTGTCCCACTTCAACCTTTTGACCCTCCACTATAGGTTTTCATGCTTCTATGTAACAATCACTACCTCAAAACTATTGGAATTTTGTCCAAAACCATTTGTAACATCAGGAGGCTCGTGGTGCATGTTTTGAGAGGAGACATCTTTAGTTTCCACAGATTTCCCATTGAGACTTCCATTGGAAGCGTCCACATGAGAGAAAAAGTATCTAGTTTCAAAATTAGTAATTAGACCTGAATCCCCTAAAGTATTATCCACCTGAGGATGTTTACATGCATCAATAACAAGCTATTATATATCTTCTAGGATGCACTGATCAATGTATGAGTTCTCCTCTTCTTCCACCAATTCACCCCATGTGTTACCCGAGCTCTCAGCTAGAATGGTGGACTTCTTCACCCAGACATCTAATTTTTTATTAGAGGCCTCCAGAATATCAGCAAAAATAGTTTTATCCTTTTTTTTGTCTTCATAATTCATTCCAACCATCATTAGTTTGCTAAGAAACACGACGTTTAAAAAATTTGACATTTAAGCAAAGTGTTTCCTAAAATTTTACAAATCTCACAATAAGGAAGCATGCATTCAAATTAAGTTCAGATCTCTGTTTTATAATCATTTTCATTAAATAAACTAACCTATGGGAGCTTAAAAGTAATATCTACTTCCACTATTACCCTATCATATAAACCTATTTTTGGAATTTAAGCTTCTTTGATCAATTTTGATATGGGTACCTTTGTAGGATGAAATGTCATTCCAAATCTTGGTATGCCAAAAAAACTAGCTATGTTAGTGAAGCCTAACCCATATTTGAACCATTTTGTTCCTAGTGTCCTGAATATTGAATGTGTAATCCCATTCAGAAATATGTAAGACAACCAGGTTTGAGTTGGAGGTTCCTGAGCATCAAGACGTGGTCAAGTTTGTCTTACGATTTTAACAGCAGATGGAAATAACCTTTTCCTATTGGCAAGATTTTCCAATCAGTGAAGCCCTAGACATGTGGGATCTTAGTTTTTAGATATGAGTTTGACCGTGGCTTCTCAACATTGAAATAAGAATTATGACCCATAAGAGAGAACATACAAAGTTGTGATCGTTGATGAAGCACTTCAGGGTCAGCCTCAACCGTAGATCTTTCATCATTGATTTTATTGCATAGAGGAGACTTCCTCAAGGTTTCTTTACATAGATTTGTGCCTTTAAGATCATCCATGAAAGATAACACTTTTGGGCCTCTCAATCGATTGGACTTCCTCATAACAAATTTTGATTTCCAGACATTCGAAGGAATTTTTTTTAATTGGGATCAAAACACGCCATGAGTGGGGTTAGGATGGTGAGGTATAATTGGGGTTCAATGGTTTTGGTATTAATCTATTTTTATGATCTATTAAATTCAATGGGAAAAGTGTAAAGGGTGGTTATCACATCCCTTTCATTATGTAGGCCTCATAATATTAATATTTGGGAAGCTGGATCTTATTCTATTATTCTGGTTGGTCTTATCCAAGGGACGCATGAAACACTATGGAAGATGAATTATATTGTTATAAATTTAAATATAATATTGACATAGGGATTCCACATTTGTCAAACATAGAGAGAATGGAACTTTGTGGTAGATGATTTAGAAAGCAATGGTAGACTAAGAGAAAGCGTTATTGTTTTATCATCGATAATATCTTTAACTAATAACTATAAGATCATTGTAATGGACAATTCTATTAAGTTTAATCACCCTTATACTTCTTTATAGATGGGTGTTTGTCTTATAATAGTACAAAAATCAAATTTTCAGTTAGTCGGTCAGTCTTTGGAAAAAAGATAATTCATTACATAAATATGATTTATTTTAAATTATGATATTCCTCATCTATGAATTGAAATTGGAAATATTTATTTCATATTGGAATGGATATACTATATATTATAAAATAAGGTTAAATTAATATTTTACCATATTTAATTGTAAAACAATTAAAAATTAATTACCACGATTAAGGTTAAAATGAGTTTACTAGGGGGTTATATTTAAAACATAAGGTTTAAAATTACATAAAAACATGTAAAACCCCTTTTATAAATATAATTTTACAATATATCATTTATTGTTGTATCATTGCCCATTTTTTAGCCTTTATTCATAAGAAAATGTGGGTACACTATTTTATATTCAAAAATTACAAGTGTACCACTCACCAGACTTATAAAAGGCCACACCTCTCCTCTCCTCACCACACTTAATAAATAAATTAGATCTACCAATAAAATAAAAAATCTCTTCCTAAAACCCATCTTACCTTTCTATATTCCCTATATTGATTGGAAATAAACCTAGGATGACTTTTTTTTCAAACCCCCATATGTTACCAGAAGAAGATGTAACATTCTCTAACAGACATATTTATATTTTTTTTCTTCCTCCACCTCATTAAAATAATATTAAACCATGATAATATAATAAAAAATATATATTTCTTATAATAATAATTCATTATACTATGGTGATTACCATAATATATCTCTTCTTCACTCAAATGGGGAACTATAATGTTTCTCATGTGTACAGTGGACTACCACATCAAGAATCAATGTGACGGTTTTTTCATCAAAACCTCACATAGTTGGGCATGATGATGGATAATATATATATATATATATTATATTTGTAACATAAATATATTTCATTATATAAAATTTCATATATACATATTTACATTCTATTTTATGGGGGTAGCATAACATCGCTCATTTGTACGGGGGACTATAGCATTGCGAAACAATGTGATTTTTTCTTCACATACACTTGAAATGGATGGTAGTAAGAATAGTAATAAATACACATTTTTTATATATATGATATAAATAATATTATATAGTCTTAATATACTGTTTTCATTAAATTGTTTTTCATCCATCAATTAGAGAAAAAACAATTTTAGGCTTACGTACAACATATCGTCTCCATGAATGGCATATTTAATTTTAAATCTGTAGATTTTTTGAATTAAAAAAAATAAATATACACTGAATATATATAATATTTATATCATGTTTAAAATTATTCATATTATATAGCCATGATCTAATTGAAACGACCAAAAACAAAAAAAAATTACATTTACATTAAGAACAATGTAGTTATTTAAGAGAACATGATATTATCAAGGAATTGTAAATAAAATAATAATAAAAAATCATAAGTATATCATATATAGATTTACATATATAATTAATGTTTATTTTTTTATTTATAATGAAATTATAATTATTATAAATTAGGCTTGAACATGTATGAAGTAATTCAAAACATAAGGTAAGGGATATGTGCCTCACTTTTATTTTCTATGAGACTTATTCCATGTAGAACATGTGCTTATTTTGTATGTTGTATATATAATATAAAATAATTCATTTAATGATTCGGGTATTTGAAATTATTTGGATTTACATATCCATTTGGGGATATCTATTTTTTGGGTTTTATAGTTGAAATGTTATCAAAGAGGATAGGTATTTTTGTCTCAATTTTCCTTCTATAAGACATATGTTATGTTATGTAGAAATCATCAATTATGAAGTCTATATTTTTTACCCTTTTAAAATTAATTTCATTAATTTTTTTATTATAATTATATTTAATGTTTTTTTATTTTATTAAATAATTAGTCTTGTGATTCAAAAGTTACTAAAGTGTTCATGGTTTCATGTTACAATCTCAATATTTATTAGTGTTGTTTATGATTATGATTTCGATGGTAAAATATTATGATATGTTTATCAATAAATTCATTTATTTTATTATACTCTCATATTTTATTTGGAAGGCATTTTTCACTTCAATTCCACTCCTTATGTTCTCAAAATGTTTTTGGATATGGAATGAAAATTATTATTTCAATGCTCACACAACTATATATGAATCACAATAATAATCCAAAGGATAAAATAGGGGGAAATGTTTGTTGAGTCTAACAAAATGTAATCTCCACCTTCTTTTAGTGTTTCCACGGATCCACTAATTTTTGAAAAAAAGATCAGTACCACTAAGATTATTTTTTCTATTCAATTGTGTTTGGAGACTAAAGAATAATTTTGGATACCTATCAATTGGCTGGAATGGAAGACTAATGGTAGACTCCCATCAAGAATAAATGTCAACATATTAAAATTATCTCTATGGAATGGGGTGTGATTATGATATTATGTTCAAAATGTACTTCTAAAATTTTAAGAGTAAAAATGGAGATGGGATTCATTGATGTAAACTTAAAGGCTAGTGAAACTATTGGTACCCATATGGAACATTTTACATGAATTTCTAGTTCTTTATATGACATAATCAACCTCCCTAAAAGTAATTTTTATTGATTCTTCATTGGAAGAAAACCAATTATCCAAATATAATTGTCCATAAATCAATTCAATAGAAAATAATAGATAACTCATTATTTAATAAACTTTGAAATAGAGAATGGAGTTTCCCAACAATCACATGGTTTTGAGAAGAAAAATAGTCGTTATTGAAGTTAAATTCCAAAAACCATGGGTAAAATAAGATGAAATTCCATTTATGATCGATGTCTTAATGAACAAATTGTCCATAATTTCTTAACGGGAGATAAAATGTTTCATGTGAAGAAGGGAATTGTCACAGGGGCCAATGCCGCGACTCCCCAAGCCCGCCACCAATAAGCCAAGGGCTGGTGAGTAGAACCAAGTAGGCATATCACTATCAGGGGAGGAATTACCTATGTAATTGTACACACACACACAACTCCATGTCTATAAATGTGGAAAATAAAAAACTACTTGGAAAAAAATGCATGAATACAATTAAACCCAGCCAACAGAGTACAACTGAAACTAATGTGTGGAAAGTAATTTAGGCCAGAATACAATCCCACCAAAAGAAAGAGTCTAAAAACAACATTGTCCAACCTATAATCAAAAAAGTGTTATTGGGACTCCTCCTCCTAGCTATAGGAACACCTCATCCAGCAAGAAACTCTGAAAGCTCGGTCTGGTTCTGGTTTGCACATGACCCCACCAAAAGGTTGCTTATTTGTACGAGACACAATATGTAAGACCAAGACCGCGTAGTGGTGAGTATAATAATACTCAGTAGGGGACCCTAAAAACCACAAACCAATATACAAAGTAATGTTATAGTCATCTCTAAACAATATATGTCTACTAGAAATATAGAAAGATAAACACATCCAGATAGACTCGAAACCCAGACCTCTAGTCTAGAGGATAGTCACTACGACTACATACCCACACTAGGGATTCACTTTGAAGATTCCAAAAACTAATCATTCTAGATAACTCACTCCATGAGTTTGAGAGATCTAATGATGTATATCAGGGAAGTATCATTTTTCGGGAATATCCATGAGAGAGATATATGCACCGATAAATCTCAATAGACAACATATACACTCATTCCGGGAGAACACACTCCTAAGTGGGTAAAGATCATGATACACAGATAAGGATTGTCTCTTGGTCCATGACAGATACCTAAACTCATCGAGATTCACCTGCTAAATAGAGGATCTATGTCATATAGTATTTTTCACGTCGATATCTGACTCTACCTAGGGTAAAGAATGGGTATAGGATTTCACTTTGGGCCTCTTAGAGGGATTTTAAATCTATCCATAATGTACTACTAGGGATCGTACTCCTGTTGATGGAAACGATACCATACCATTAGAGGAATTGGAAAAGGGGCCACTAACCCACACATAACATGTCCAAAGAATGGAGGCCATGTAAATCAAGAAATGTAAAAAAAATGTGTACAATGTGTATAAAGGTCACATGCCATGTCCTATGAACCCCGGTACTGCCGGTGCACAATGCCCCATGTCGAAGGCATGTCGTGTAAAAAGAGGTAAACATTTCATGTAGAAGAGTGACATGCCCTATTTCGCTATCTGGGGAGGACTCTCTGTATGATGGCCATGTTCTCGTACATGACTACAACCAATGTACCCTAGACTGTGTACCGTTACATGGGGGGTGTGTGTATCCAGCCAGGTCTGGCCTTGTGGGGAGTTCATGGTGTGTACTCCACCACGTATTCATGTATCTTCTGAGATACTCACCGAGTCCACATAAGGACTAACACATTGTGTGGTGATGGTAACACGTCGTGTTTCTGCTTCTCCTCACCCAAAAGTCCATCTTCTACTGATTGGGGCATGCATGCCAGTCATTCTAAGGCACATCTTTTTCTTTATCACCTGTAATGAACAATCCCTAGAAGCCACCATGTCAGTCCCATAGGACATGTTTGTAAAATTACAAACCGTCTTCTTTGAAATTTTCTAGAATGACGTGTTCTTCATTTTTTCACCCTATGGATCACTCATCTATTGATCTAGATTTCTGATAATTATGAGACTCCATGTCTGATGTTGCCTCAATATACTGAAGTTATCTATATTTTTTTAGGAATTTGATCGACCCCATATCATGCCTCGATCTTCCAGCATGAAGAACGCTCGACGAACGATCCTCATCGATCCAGGACGACATTTCATCTTCCATCACTATTTCAACTCATCAAGGTTGTTGTGATGTACGATCTCCATTTTTCAATTATTGTGTTTTGAAATGATTTTGAAATGAACTATTGTTCATCGCCCCGCGAAGAACACAAAGAACGCGGGAGGAGGAGGAAAGATATAAAAAAATAAAGGGGGAATGTGCCTCCTCCGTTGATCGTCATGACGTCAATATTCCCCCATTGATAGGTTCAACAATAGAATAAAAATTACAATTCAATAATTATCATAAAATCAATTCCTGAATCAAAACCCTAGATGAAATGGAAAACAATACCCTCCCACAAGAAAGCATGACCCATGGATCAACCTATTGGTGGGATGTTGTATGTTCGTCTTTAAATCATAGATGGGTGAAAAATCATAAACCAACCCCTACCTCAATTCGAATGAAGGATGATCACCATGTCTTGCTCCTTGGTGAGTTTCGTCGACTTCTGATGTGTGTCGATCGGTTGATCTGATGTCGGTCGTCAACGGGTTCTCCTTCATAGCTCCATTGACAGTCGTCAATTCATAGGGTTATATGGCTAACCATATGATTTTTCAATAAGAAGGTATTTAAAGGGTTAAAAATAGTTTTTTTCATCATTATCTGTTATAAAATAAATTTATTTTTTTTCTTTAAAACGTCCAAAAAGTAACTTTGACAGCCGACCCACACTGAACAATTTTAGGCCCTACCTAAGACAATGTCACTACTCTGAACATAGTGGTGACTTCAGATTTATATTCTGAGCATCCATATAAAATTTAATCCACTTTCAATAAAAACTACTTACACGCTCTGTTTAATAGTTTAATTTATTTCAAAAATTTATTCTGGGTGCTCTGGGCCTTGGAATCTCACACTGTCAAAAAGGCTGGTCTATTAATAATTCCATATAATATTTTAAAATAATAAATGGAAAATTTGAGAGATAACATTATCCGAACCCTATATATTTTTTTCCTGGAAAACCAAAGAAATTGGGCTATTAAAAATGATGAGGTTACTAGAATGAATATGATCCATCGACTCCCATGTTCTCTATTGAAGATTCTTGTGATTCCACCATACATGCTCTAAGGGAATCACTCACCCATGAAAGCTCATATCCCATCTATTCTCGATCTCCATTGGGTACTCTGCGAAGTTCAATTCCTCTTTGATGTCTAGATCCCCCTGTCGATGATGTGCAATGGGTCCTGTGCATACGTCCTTAGTTGCGAAATGTGGAAGAAATCATGTACCCAGTGAAACTACAGTGATAGAGCGAGGGGGATTCCACCCCACCAAGTCTTTTCAATATCATAAAATGGATGATGAACCTTAGTGATAACTTGATGCCCTGACCAAATCTCTATCACCCTCATTGAGTTGAGACACAAAGGAAGACAATGTCACCCTCCTCAAACTCTAGAGGTCTCTACTGTCTTTCAGCATCAGACTTTTACCAGATCAGTGCATTCTTCATCCATTCTTGTATGACATTAACCATATCAGTAGTATCTCACACCAACTTTGGATGAATTAGTGTTGACCATCCATTGTTGGTCCAGTAGAACGCTGACTATATTGTTTGCTCGTTAAGGCCTTGTGTGGTTCCATTCCAATAGTGGAGTGGTATCTTTTATTGTATGAAAACTCCACCAGTGGAAGGTGGTACTCCCAACTATGAAAAAGTCCAATATACATTCTTGCAACATATCCTCCAGAATATGAATGGTTTTCTCTATCTCGCCATCTATATAGGGATGGAAGGTTGTGCTCAAGCATAGATGAGTCCCAAATTCCTCCTGAAATCCCTTCCCCAACAAGGATGTGAAACATGTATCACTATCTGAGACTGTCATTGAATGGAATCCATGAAAAAAACATTCTCATTCACATATAGGCATCCCAAGATCATTATGAAACTATGTTCCCACATATCTAGGAAGTGGGCCGACTTGGTGAGTTGGTCAATGAACACCCATTTGGAATCATGTATCTTTGACGTCCGGGGTAATCCCATCACGAAGTCCATTGATATTATATCCCACTACCACTCTTCCACATTTAGTGGTGAGCTAACCCTTCTAGAACCTGGTGCTTGACCTTCACATGCTGGCACGTAAGGCATCGAGAAATGAACACTACTACTATCTTATTCATACCTCTACACCAAAACTGATGCTAGAGATAATGGCAAATTGTTTCCACTCTAGGATGTACCACCAAGGGGGATGCATGAAACTCCCTCAGAATCTTCTCTCACAATGCCAGTAGAACTACTGTGCATCCTCTGAAAAGGACTAAGTTGTACCTATCTTTTGAATATCCATCAGGATCATGTTCTCTGGATAACAGTGCACGTAATGTATCATAGTAGACATCCCCTAATATTGCCTCCCTGACTCGCCATAAGAGTAGAGGGGTGAAAATCATCGACTAGAGATAAGTTGCATCATCTCTATCCATGAAGGATAATTGTTGTGAGGCCAACTACTCTAATTCCTCACATAGTAGTTGTAAACTCAATATCAAACTGAGAGCATCCACTACTATGTTTGCCCTCCCAAATTTATGGATGATATCGAAGTCATAATCCTAGAGGAACTCTAGAATTTTCCTTTTCCACAGATTCAGATCCTTCTAAGCGAAGATGTACTTGAGGATCTTATGATCAAAGTAGATGATAAATCGTTATCCCATCAGGTAGGGTCGCCACATCTTCATTGAAAAAAACTACCGCTGGCAACTCAAGATCAGGGGTCTCCTTGTTTTTCTCATGCAACCATAGTTGGCGTTAAATAGAATTAATCACTACAAGCCTTTGAATTAGGACACAACCAAGCCTGATCCTTGATTTATTTCAGAATACTACGCACTCAACACCCTCATTTGGAAATATAAAGATCAGTGAACTCATTAAAATCTAACTCAACTACTAGAAAGCCTACTTTCACTTCACCTTCCATACTAAAGGCTGCCCATTTTTGGTCAAGGTTGTCATTGATGTTGATATCTGGGATAAATCAGGGATAAATCCATGTCAGTATCCTTCTATCCCAAGGATGCTCCACACCTTTATCACACTCCAGGGTGGCTCCCATGCTAACGTAGCCTCGACCTTATCAGGGTCCACTGCTACAGCCATTGTTGAGATAACATGTCCTAGAAAGGGGACCACATACATCATGAATTGGAACTTAAAGAGCTTCCCATAAAGATGGTTATCTTGGAGTACGTCTACAGCCAACCGCAGGTGTCTCACATTCTCCCCATGTGATGTCGAGTACACAAGGATGACATTTATGAAGACAAATATGAACTAGTCTATGTAATGATTGATGATCTGGACTATAAGTCCCATGAACACTTTATGGTTGTTCATCACAATTATTGACATCACTAAGTACTCATAGTGACCATAGCATCATCTGAAATCCATCTTTGATATATCCCCATACCGTACTCATAACTAGTGGCAACCTGATCAAAGGTCAAACATCAAGGACCATTTAACCCCTCTATGCTAATTGAAGAGGACATTGATCCTCACCAGTGGATAATTGTTTTTTACTGTTACCTGATTCAGGTGTCGGTAATCCATGAAGAACCACAAAATCCACTCTTCATTCATAGCAAACAAAATTAGGGGATACCCAGGGTGAAACACTGGGTCATACAATTACCTTACTCTTCAAATCCTCCAACTATTTCCTTAGCTCACGATGATAAGTAGGGGCCATCCGATACAATGATGAGGATATTAGTGTTGTCCTAAGTTGAAATTCAATGCAGAAGTCGATCCCCCAGTGGGTAGGTAATCCAAGAACATCTTCTAGAAATACATCCTTATACTCTTCCAATATTTATGGGAACTGTAAGCTCATGAAATATACTTCTTCGAGGGTTTGTCTTGCCAACTCATGAGTGATTAGATGAACCCTTCTATGCATGAGCCCATTTTGTGCTGAATGGGTTTCTTTTTCACCAAAAAAAAAGGAAAACCTCATTCCATCATTGTGGACACACCACACTATTTCCCTAAATAATTCAATATGGGCATGGACTGAGGATAACAAATCCATACCGAGAATGACATAGTAAGGCCTTGACGCTGCCACCAAGAGGTTACAACCAAAACTCTCACCTTCATGGGAAATATCACACTATCGAAAAAGATGTGTCATCATCAAGTCTCATCCCATAGGTGTCTTCATGTGTAAGGTTCGAGTCAACATATCTACAAGAATCTAACGGTGTCACACAAGACATGTGGTGAGGAAGGAATGACTTATGGTTGTGTCTATAAGTTAGACATATATGGTAGAAAAGACACATATCGTATCTTAGATCATCCCTCAAGTCCCTGGGTTATACGCCTCTACCAGAAGTATTTGTCCTCACCCATGTCACTCAGCTACCTGAGCCTAGTGCAGACCTCTTTGGGTGGTGGTGGGAATAGATAAAATCATCTTCCAACACATTCATCTCTCCCTATTACTCTGCCATGTCCGCCGCGGGGTGGGTATAAATGTTCCACTCTCTACCTCTGCATCGGTGGTCCATCCACTACCTCCCTATCAACATAACGACAGGTTGGATACTCTCTAGTGAGACATCTTCTACTATAGCACGAGTATCATCCCCACTACTGAGGATGACTGGATCCATCATAAGAGACCTAGACTGTCGATCCCTTATCTCATGTACTCCTATAACATCTCCCACTTCCCAAAACCTATGCTTGACTTCAACTCTCTATTTTCAAGTTCATTTCACCTGTCTGCCTCCTGCTAACTAGCACTCAATGTCTCTTCTCTTCTAAGAAGCTCTCGATAACCAAGGCCAACTCGAGCACTCCAGCATACGTTGAAATTCATAGAGCCATGACATTGGCTCATATTCCCTGTATTAAATGTTTCTCAAAGGTCTGACCTATAATGTACTGATCCCTAACTATATCCATTGAGTACATGGAGAGGTTGGTGAACCATAATGAATTTTCATCCACCATTAAACTTCACTACTCGAGCTGAAGAAGCTCCTGGATACACACTTCTGTCAGTGTAATTTGAGAGAAATTCTCCCCAAATATTCATTAAATCATATTCCATAAATGAGTGTCCTTGTCGAGGGTTTTCATGGTGAAACACCACCATTGTCCTATTGAACCCTGAATAAGGCTAGATCCTAGGACCAGCAACTAGTTTGTAGGTGTCGTCACAAGATTGTAAACTCAGGTCACCACCTCACTCTAGTACTCATCCGCCTAATTGTCAAGACCACCTCTGAACCTAAGGGGTCTCTGTCTCTGAAACTCAAAAAGCGGGATCAGCCTGCAGCCCCCATCTATCGGTATTTTAGGTACCACATGTGGCTCCACCGGTGGTGGTATAATTGGTGCACCACCTGAATGTAACTCCTGGGGAACAGGTCCTTGTATCAAATCCTTGTCACTGAGGTGGTAATTGTCATGATCAGTCTATTGAATCCTAGTAGGAATGTTTTGTATAAGTATCCTGTAAAGAAACAAGATGTACCATATTAAACGAGTATAACTGGATTGATGACACAATAGATATGGAAAACACAACCCATTACTATATGATTCACATACCCTTCTATTATTTCCCTAAAAATATTGATTCCATGTAACAAGTCAAAATGTTGGTTATCAGAGTCCTAGTGTATGGATATGTCAGCCACCCACACCAACATTTGGGTCCTTTTACTGAAATCTGAGCTTGAAACACATAAAATTGTTTTCAAAATCCAATCTCAAGGACTCTTGGTCCTAAGGTAGAACTTACCACCTCTGATACCACTCTATCATAACCCATCCTTTAGGGTCCATCCCGCAACTCCCCAAGCACACCTCCAATAGGCTAGGAGCTGGTGACTAGCACCGAGTAAGTATATCACTAACATGGGACGAATATCCTAAGTAACTGTACACACCCACACATATCCAAGCCCAAAATTCTGAAAACTTAAAAACCACCAATGAACAAAATTCAAGCCTGTAACTAATCACAACAAACATTGTACAATGGAATGTAAAGTGCATAAATTAAACAGGGAAATAATATAATCCCACAAAAAGAAAGAGCCTACAAACTAAAAATTCCAACCTATAAGAGAAAAGAGGTACTGGGACTACTGGTCGTAGAACATGGAACACCTCAGCCTACAGAGAACTCAGAAAGGTTATTCTAGTCCTAGTCCTCCCTGGACTCTATTAATAGGCTTCTTGTCTTCCTAAGACATGATACGTGTGAGCGAAGCCCGTGTAGGGGTGTGTATAAAAATACTCAGTAGGAGAACCTAAAAACCAAAAAGTAATACACAATGTAATGGTATAGTCATCTTGACACAATTTATTTCTACAAAACATATGTCAATATAAACACATATAGATATAATTGAAACCCAGATTCAGAGTCAAGAGGTCTGTCACAATGATGACAAACCAACACTAGGGATTCTGTTCAAATATTCCACGTAATAATCTAGTAGAACACACTCCATGAGTATTATAGCTCTGATAATGTCCATCTGAGAAGTATCGTTTGTTAGGAAAATCCATGAGAGAGATATATGCACTGATAGATCAGATGGGATAAAAGATACCCTCATTCTGGGAGAACACACACCTGAGTGTGTAAAGATCACAATACACAGATAAGGATTACTTCCATGTCCTTGGTGTATAACATGACTCATCCAGATTCACCTCCTAAGTTGAGAAATAGCATCCTATAGGATTGGTCACATTGATACCTGACTCTACATTGTGTCATGAATGGGTAGAGGATCTCTCTCTGGGCCTCTCAGTGAGACTCTGACTCTATCCAGAATGTCCATCTGAAGGGATCATACTCCTTTGGATGGAAATGATACCTAAACATCATGGGAATGAGGAAAGGGGTAACTAACCAAAAAAGAAGTTGTCCAATGAATGGAGGACAAGTAAATCAAGTCATGTACAAAAAGGTACACAATGTGTAGAATTGTCAAACACAATATCATATGACCCCAACTACTACCTATGTATAATGCCCTATGTTGAAGTAATGTTGTGTAAAAAAGGTTTACATGGTGTTTAAGAGAGTGTCACACCATGTTACACTATCTGGGGAGGACTCCGTGTATGCTGGCCATGTGCATGTACAAGGCATTAACCGATGTATCCCAGACTATGTACTAGTACACAGGGTGGTCAATGTATCTGTTGAGGTATGGTCGTGTGGTGGAGTACATGGCGTGTACTCCACCTTGTGTCTGTGTATCTTCCAATATACACACTGAGTATACGTATGGACCCACATGCCATGTGACAGTTATCACATGTCGTGTTAGTGCTTTTAATTTCCTGGAACTCCACCCGTTATTGAATGGGGCCATCACACTGTCTCTTCCTGAGGCACGATGTTTTCTTCATCGTGTGCAGTGAGAAAACCCTAACCACTACCATGCCATTACCACACAACATGTTCATTGGAGAATATGTTTTTTTTATTTAATATATTCCATAATGATGTGTTATTCATTTCCACACCCTGGGGATTTCTGATCCGTCGATCCAGTCACCCGATCATCATGACACTCCATGTCTGAGGTCTCTCCAACATACCAAATCAATCTCTAATGTTTTCGAGCCTCTTATCATCCCCATAAACACATCTTGTTTCACCCACGCAAATAATGCTTGAAGAAATATCCTTCTTGATTCAAGCCGACACATCGTCCTCCATCACCTTCGCACCTCTTCTATGATGTTGTGATTTTTTATCTCTATTTTTGGATTGTTGCATTGTGAATCTATTTTTCAATGATCCATTGTTTGCCTCCATGAAAATAACTTGAAGAACATGGAGGTGGAGCGACGAAATCAAAATACAAAGGAAGAACGAACCTCATCCATCATTCTTCATGGCATCGATATTCTCATGTTAATAAGATTAACAGGAAAATCAAAACAAAAATTCAATAATTATCATAAAATCAATTCCCAAATCAAAATCCTAGAAACAACAGAACACAACATCGTCCAAAAATAATTAACTACCCACGGGTAAACATGTTTGTGGGTTAATCCATGTTCTTCATTAAATCAAAGATAGGGGGAAACAAATTGTAAGAAAACCCCTACCTCAATTCGATTGGTGGAATATCTCCATGATGCACTCGTTTGTGAGGTTCATCGAATTCTGAGATGTGTTGATTGGTTGTTCAGACGTCATCTGCCAATGGGTTCTCCTCCACAAATCCAATGGTAATCTTCAATTCATTGGGTTATGAGGCTAACCCTAAAATTTTTCCATAATCATGAATTTAATGGTGTATAACTTGGTCATGGCATCATTAAATGTTTTAAAATTAAATAAAATATTTATATATTATATTTTCTTTAAAATGTCCAAAAATTAACTTTCACAGCTGACCCACGCCAAATAACGTTAATCCTCTCCTAATCCAAAATCATTGTTTTGAACTCAACGGTGCCCTCATATTTTTGATTCGAGCATCCATTCAGAAGTTATTCCACTTTTTTTTTAAAAAAAACCCACTCATTTGCACTATTTAAAAGATTATTTTATTTCAATCATTTTTTATGAGCACTCTCATCCTTGGAACTGTATGCCGTCAAAAATTATAGTCTCGTAATAATTCCATATAATATTTAAATAAAATACATCCAAAATTCAATACATTACAGAATGTTCGTTGACTGTGTGAATAATAGAGTGATGGGAAGAATTTATCTATTGATGGAAATAAAGAGAAATATCTAAATAATTAACCTACCACACTCTAGTACTTTAAGTACAATGAGATTAGAAATTATGTGGATCAATGACCTAAACCAAGAGTTAATGTGGATGATAATTCACAAAAACCATTATAAACAATGTACCAAAAATAAAATATTATGCAATTAAAATAGATTAAGTGAATCAGGGTAATTAGTGAAAAAAATCCTCACATACTTAGTTAGGAATTTCATTTTTGATTTCGTATAAATTATACCCTTTAATATATTATTTTTCACACCTTAATAAAATTTTATAAGGTTTTGAGAATTGATTATCACTTTTTACAGGGATTATGGAATAATGGAATCAAATTTGATATTCTATTGTTATAAGGATGATCCCAATATTCCAATGAAAATGTTTTTGTATAATATATGAGATTATCTAAGGAATAATGGTTTAATTTTATTTTCGAAGTATATATTTCTACATGTAATATTAATACATAAGTTATGAAACCCATCATTAGTTTATTTGTTTATGGTTGATCATAAGTTAAAATTCATTGACTCCCATTTTGAGGATTTGTGTGATGGTATTTTATTATGAATAAGGATAATTTAAGAGAGAATTATGGTAATTAAACTTATTTCTTTTTTATATATTTTAATAATAGTGTTAGTTGGGAAAGAATGCCTTTAAAAATTATGAACATTTGGTTAAAGGTATCTGTAACCATTATGGATTATGTTATATTTTATATTGAGGTAATTATGGGTAGTAGTCAATTACCATACGACATCATCACACATATTTTCTATCTGAGAAGATTTTTCCCTAGATCACCTTGCTTGGATATACATTAAATAAGTGTTCAGGTTGCATCAACTTTGAAATTCAATTGTATCTAATAGTGATCTGATGTTTACATCCATTTTATGGGGATGTATTTATGAATACCTTTATATAGTGTTGAGTTCAACACTAAGTATCATAATTGGATTGTTTCTCTGTCATTGAAAAAAATTCAAATCCTAGACGATATGTACAGATGTTTTTCTATGGATTTAAAAAGGTGGAAGGGATCAACACCATTTTTAGTAATATTTTACTAAGTAAATATCTTTCACATGAGGATTCATATGGCACATTATGAATACTTATAGGGAAATAAGTATGTAACTCTAATGTAATAGGTTTATTTTATAGAAATAGAACTATTAAGACCATAGATAAATGAGGAAATTGAAGAGAAAGTTAGAACTCTTAAGAAAAATAAGGGTTACACAAAGTCGATATAAAATTTCTGTTGATAATCATTTATTTGACATTGAATTTTAATTTGGTGAAAATGTGTTTCTAATATTTTCTCTATGAATTATGGATATGGGATTTGCGAAGAAACAAAAACTATTCCTTAATTATAGTAGTACCTATGTAATTATTTATTGTATTGAGATAATAGTCTTTTAGTTGGTTCTTATACCAAACCTATCTCTACCTTATCATCTGTTCTATGTATCACTTCTGAGGAAGTAAAATCATCATCCACCACATATATTTTACTCATATTTCATTACACGAAATTATTCAATATATTATGAGGAACAACTAGTAGAGATTTAGGATCATATTGAGAAAGTTCAAAGCAAAAATATCACTCACATTGTTAATATTTATTTTGGTAAAACCACTATATTTAGGAAGTTATGTGGGAATGTGAGTATGAAATGTGTCAACATGATATACTATTTATGGTATCAAGGTGATGAATTTTGAGGGAGAAATACATTTTAATAGGGGGAAGTAACACATAATGAATTTGTGAATATTTCTTAAATGAATTTAATTTTTTTTGACATTTTGTATTACACACAACACTTATTTTATCTCTAATTATACACAACACTTATTTTATCATTTTTTACATGCTACATTAATTTTATATTGTGTTACATGTATGAATGAGTTTAAAAGATAGTTGACATTATATTATAATATTTTTATTTAATATGATAGATATCACATGACCATTTTAATCATGGGTGTAAAGGGGATTTAATAAATTATAAAAATATATGGTTAAAAGAAGTGTATAAAATTATTGCATCAGTGACCAATAAATTAGAAATAAAAATAAAAGGTAATGGAAAAAAAAAATCTTTTGGTGAAAAAATATTTTTATGTGCACAAATACCTTTTATAGGAATAATTTTTTTTAAACAATTTTGGAATTATTTGAAAGAAATTTATATATTATATATTAAATAAAATATTTAGTAACCATATTATGTGTTTTATAGACCAGATATCTTAATAAATGCAATCTTTCTCAAAAAATTTATAATTTTCAAGAAATCCGTTTTTCAAACATTACACCCTAATTTTAAAATTAAAATTTCCCCCGATTATAAAATATTTTTCAAAATATAAAATTAAATATTGAAATAATAATTTCCAAATTATCTTGGACTGTATTTTATATTATTTTCTAAGAATATTAATACTTTTATCAGTAGTGAAATTGCTGGTTTTTATTTAGAATAATCATTTCTTTTAATGTATTTAAAAACATTAAAATTATTTTAAAATGGTTTTATAAGTAAAATGAGTTCAATTATATATATATTAATATAATTTATTCTAATTTAATTATTTTCATAATATATTTTTATATAAAAAACTTTTAAAACTTTAAAACATTATATCGTTATAAAATTGATTTTTCATCACTTCTACGGGTTTAATTTTAAATTGAAAACTTCCACCTATTTGAAATGAATTTAGAAATATTCATCTCATATTTGGAATCAAAATAATTTATTTTATTTAAAAATTTCAAATTAATTTCTCAGTATAGTGAATTGTAAAAATATTAAAAATAAATTGTCACGGTTATGGTTAAAATGAAGTTTTTAAGGGTTTAAACTTAAAACATAAGGGTTAAATAACATAGAATCTTTTCCAAATCATATTTTATGGAAATATTTTTACCGTAAAATATATGGTTCGAAAATTCCTCATTTTAGAGTCTTTTTTTATATGAAAAATGTGGGTACACCAATTCTTTTAAAATACTATATGTTTTACCCTTAACTCACTTATAAAAAGCCACCCCAATCCTCTCTTCAAATTTTCAAAAAAAAATTGTTTTGGTGAATCCCAACCCAAGTGAATTAATTATTTCAATAATATCATCGTATAATATTTATTTTTATCATAAATACAACCCTATAGTGATTTTGGAGAAAACCCAAGGAAATTACCAGAAGAAGAGGCTTTGTTATTCAATAAGTGTTTTTATTGTATTTATCGCTCTATCCTATTAAAATATTTTTTAACTATGATAATATAATATTCTATTTTTATTACATATAATGATATGTTATTATAAGATTTCCATAACCCACATCCATCCACTCTTCACTCAAATGGTAAAATAATTATGTATCTCGTAATTACGATGGACTGCGGCCTCACAAAATGATGTGACGTGTTCTCAATCCACATCTCTCATGGTCGGGTATAATGAGAGATATAACAAAATTTTAAGATATTTTTAACATAAATATACTTATTTAAACATGACCTTCTACAGTGGTCATGTACACTATATTGATGGTGCACACTATACCTAGTGAAACAATATCTACATAGGTCTCCTCCCACAATGAGTGGTAAACACCACCTCACCACAACTTTTCCTTTGGGCACATGGACTAGACAACACCATCGACTAACCAGAGTGAGAGGAAATGACCAATAGTCCTTACACACACCTTTGAAAAACCATCATCATCACCGATGGACCACATCACCCAAATGTGGTATCGGTTATCACTACACATGTTACCCTAATGTGCCATGTCACCTAACCTTTGGATACCAACATCACCTATGATCACATGGCCATGCCCAACACATTCCCTCAAAACCAACTATTCTATAATGTCACTTTAATAAATGTTCAAAATTGTAATCATCCATTAGAACCATCCACATAATCCAATTTTTCATATCTGATATTGTTCTTAAATCACCATAACCATTTCCCATATTAGACTAACCATAGGAACAATATGTAAAAAATGTAACCCACAACTAGTCTCACCTAGACAACCTCATTCATGTCCATTTATCACACATTAAATCTCACGTGTAGAATTAGAAAAATGATTAGACCCAATGAAATTATACCAGTACTCTTCCATTCACTGAATATCATCCTTTAATTCAGAAACAGATTTCATGAATTGAAGAAGTAGTCAAACCACTTTGAAAAAGGGATAAAAACCATAAAAACCAAACACCACAAATTAATTAAATAAAACATAAAATGATGAATACTGGGAAACAATAATATGCAGGAATACCCTCTATTATTAATGGATAAAAAAATATAAAGAATCATAGGAGTTCCCTCAATTTGAACCCTAATGATGAGGAGTTGAACCGTCACTAATAATCCAAGCTAAAATTTCCTCCCCTATTTCTCTTCTAGTTTAAAATAAATTTTATCCTACTATAATAGATTCATTTTGTGACCACATTGATCATAAAATAAATAATCGAGATAGATGAATCCTCCCATTCCCAACTCAATTCACACAATAAACCTATAGTAGATTGTTTTATTGATAAAATTTATATCTACTTAGTTGTTTCCTTGCCTATTTCTCCTAAAATTTACTGCAAGCCACTCTCAAAAATTAGGTTCACTTTAAATCATCGCCTCACATTATGAAAATAATTTCCTCTGATGAGATCCATGGTTTTACAATCACCCCACCTTTAATAGATCATCAAAAAAGTATTTGTCAATAAACTAATCTGCTCTCACACTCATCTAATGTTTCCCTCTCTCCATATTCAAAAATATTGAGGTGATACTAAATCTATCAATCATATTATCAATATCCAAAACTACATTGGATAGTAACTAAATAGCCTGATTCTTTTTATAGTACACCCCGCATTAGGAATCACCAACCCGATCACTTGTAGACTCGAGCCCCAAAATCACAAAGGTTCCATACCAACTATGCTCTTATAACTCAACTATTTGAACCATCAAACATTATCATTTCCACATCCCACTTAATTATTTTTCAATAAATATTCACACAAAATACCCATAATTTCTTCAACCACCTTTTTTGGGCAAAAATCCCTCAAGGTATCACTGAAGCTTTTTTGAGGTGATTGTGTTTGTTGACAAAGTGGACATTTGAGTAGTGATTGTTGACAAAGCAAAACAATGACATACAAATTTGTTGACAAAGAGGATTTCATGGTGGAATGTCGAGTTCAAGAGCTGAGGTCAACGATCCATGTTTGATTCAAGAATATCGATAAAAGGAATGGATGATCTGGAGGCGGTACAAAAGAACAGATAAAAGGTGGCGCCGTTTTCCAGTGTTTGCCAAATTTTAGGTCCTGAAAATCGTCAAATGAAGAAAAGTGGTTTTGCCAAAAGGACTTGCGCGTCGAGGACTTGGAGTATAGGAAACTTGCGCGCCATATGTTTTTCAAGATCAGAAGATCAAAATATGGAAAAGTAAAGAGGTTCGCGCAAGTTTGGGAGTTGGTCGTGAAAGTGTCTAAAATGATAGGGGACTTGCGCGCCGAAACTGGGTCGCACAGGTGACTTGCACGCCGTCGCGCAGGGTGGTCAGATTGCCTATAAATACTGGACCTCCCCTCCTCATTTTGAATGGATTTCAACACTTTGAGAAATCAGAGCTCCCGTCGCGCAGGTGTGGTGGTCACGCAAGTGGTGAGTGTGGGTCGCATAGGTGAATTTGTGCCCCAGTAGTTGAAGTTGTGCGCCGGTGTTAGAATTTGTGCGCCGGTTGGAAGTTGCATGCCAATATTGGTTTGGGCATAAAATTAAGAGAGTCGCGCAAGTTTGGAGTTGAGGAACCTTGAGTCGTGCAAGTGTCTGAGGAGGACTTGCGTGCCCATTGTGACTTGCACGCCGATACTTGCGCATCGAGATTGACTTGCACGCTAAGTAAGGAATTGTTCCAACGGTGCTTCTCGGACTGCATGGAAGCTGGTACGTTTCCCGATACCTTCAGTGCAAAGAGATATTCATCTACGGGTGAAAGTTGTACTTCAACAGAGCATCTACACACAGAGGAAGATGCATTCATTCATGCAAATGGAGAGACCTACAGGTCTATAAACTGTGAGTGGATTCCTTCCAAGATCAGTGAGCTTAGGAAGAGGAAGAAGGTGATCCTCCCCACCGGCAGTGATCCAGAGAGAGAGAGAAACAAGGATTTACCCTTGGGAAAAAGTTACCTGACCCTAAACTTGTAAAGGTAGTGAGCCTGGGCTTATAAGTGATCTAGCCCGAACCTTGTAATCCACAGCTAGTGAAGATTAGTGGAACAAGGTACGACTGGCAACTTGTCGGTGTATGCTCCTTGGACGTAGCCCTTTGTGGTGTACCAAGTAAAATTGTTGTGTCCTGTGCATACTTCGTTTTCTATTTACTTTGTGCAACAGGAAAAAGAGAGAAGAGAGTTTTTCTCAACAGCGAAACAAGATCAGAACGAGCATTAATTTTAAATTAGTCATACCCTTATTCACCCCCCCTCTCATGGTATTCAGCCTTGTGGACCTAACAATTTGTATCAGAGGGAAAGGTTGAAATTTTTTCTTCTCTCAATGGAGGTCACCAATCATAAAGGGATTCTGATCTTCGACGGATATAATTTTCAGATATAGAAGAATCAGATGCAACACTATTTCCGATCCATGGGAATGGATGTGTTTTCAGCAGCTATACATGGTATCACAGCTGATATTAATTGTGGTGCTTCATCAGAAGCTGAGCATAGAGAGTTGGATGCTGATTCCAAAGCAATCAATGCCTTAGGGGGAGCCCTTTCCAATCCCATCTACACGAAGGTGATGTCCTGAAAAACGTCACATGCCATGTGGGAAAAGCTTTTGAATATATATGAAGGGGACACAAAAGTCAGAGAGGCAAATCTGCAGGTGTTGTGGAACAAATATGAAGATCTGAAAATGAACCCGAATGAGTCTGTTGACGCATTCTTTGACAGGGTAAACATTGTTGTGTAAGATATGCGAGGTCTTGGATAAGTCATTGAAGACATAAAGATTGTAAAGCGCATCTTGAGGAAACTTCCACCTCGGTTCAATCCAAAAGTTTTAGTACTAGAAGATAAAGATCTAAAAGAGATGACATTGGAAAATTTGCATAGTACCTTGGTTGCATATGAAATGAGGAACGATGATAATGAGGTTTTGGAAAAGGGGAAGTCTAAAGAGGTGGAATTTAAGGCCATGAAGAAGCTCACCATTGAAGATTCTAATGAAGAAGAATAGACAGATGAGGTGATGTCATTTTTTCTTCAAATCTACAAAGAGGAAGAGGAAAATTTAAAGGTAAACTTCCACTAGCATTTTTTCGATGTGGAAAGGTTGGTCATCTTGCGGAAAGATGCCCAAAGAAGTTTCAAGATGATGATGATGATGATGAAGTTAAAATTCTCAAGAAGAAAACTTCAGCTTTTTTGAAAGCGAAGAAGCAATTCAAGAGAAATTTCTTCAAGAAAAGGAATCTTCTATCACAAGAGCATGAAAGTTCAGATGAGACTGAGGATGAAGAGGTTGAGGAAATTGAAAATTGCAGAGGTCGTGGGGTAAATGCCTTGGTGGCGATTGTTGGTTGTTCTCAAAAGGGAGAAGAAGCTGATTCTATAGAAGAAGAAGAAATTGAAGGGAGAGTTGATATGGAAGCCGAATTGGAAGAAGCTCTTGAGGAGATAGATGTTTGGAGAGACAAAATGAAAAAAGCCAATAAAGTGGTCTGTGATGCCAAACTCTATATGCAGCAACAGGATGAAGAAAAGTCTGAGCTGTTAGAAGAAATTGAAAGAATAAAATCCTCAACACCAGAGAACTCAAAAAATATTGTTGAGTATAAGCTTAAAGTTGAGGAACAAAAGAAGGAAATCGATTGTTTGAACAACATAGTAAAAGATCAGGTTAGACCTATCAAAGAGCTTGAAGAAGAAGTGGTCAGTCTGTGAAAAAAACATAAGGATCAAGATAAACTCTTAACCCCCAATGTGATATCTGAAAAGCATGCCATTCAGAAGACAGAGAAGATGAAAGCATAGCCTAGATGTTAAGTAGGGAAGAAGCAGCAATTGAGCTCAGATGTTAAGGTCTTTTCTGGGCTTAGTCAATAACAAAAATTTGTGACAATTGCAGTCAGACCGCAAGCACTCATCCGGAAAGTGAAGGTTGATTTGGGCACAAAACAGAATCAGAATATTCAGAGATCTCAAAGGGAAAATCGTAGTGTTGAAATATCATGAGGGAATGCATCCTATATCAGGTGTTATTACTGTGGGAAAATGGGACATTCACAGTATGTGTGTTCCATAGCCAAGAGATACAGAAGGGAACATGAACAGAGATGGCATCCAAACAAAGAACGGTTTTCCAGAACACATTTTGAAGGACACTGTTTTTGGTGCGGAGGATTTGGACACATGGCTAGGTATTGCACTTCAACCATTCATAGAAATGTGTCAAAGCAGAATGAAAATGTTCGCAAGAAGCATATCAATAAACCAACAAGTGAGTTAAAAGTTCAGAATAGATTTGCAGCTCTACAAGATGAGGGTGGTCCATCATACTCTGAGAAAGAATAGAAGTCTCAATCCATGCCAAGTGTGAAAGAAAAAGTATGGACCAACAAGAAGAAAATTGAGAAGGCTGTGGTGGCGGAGATTGCCCTTAAAGCATCATATCGATCTGGTGTTTGGATCCTTGATAGTGGTTGCACATCCCACATGACGGGTAATGAGGATCTTGTTACAGGCATCAAATATGAAAAAGAAGGAGTTGTCAAATTTGGAAATGATGAAGGCCTGAAGATTGTTGGATCAGGGAAATCCAAGTTTGGGGGCAAAGAGATGAGACGTGCTGATGTCTTGGTAGTAGAGGGTCTCAGTCATAACATACTCAGTGTCAGTCAACTATGTGACTCTGGACACTCTATCCAATTTACAAAGAAGATGTGTGTTGTGAAAGGAAAAGATGGAGCAGCTGTTCTGCAGGCAAAAAGGTCAAAGGGAAATCTCTACCTTGTAGGTGGGGAAGAAGGTACTTGTATTTTATCCAGAGAGGAAGAAAATCAGCTGTGGCATAAGCGACTTGGTCATCTATGCCAACCATCTATGGAGGATCTCGTAAAATTTGATGCTGCTAGAGACCTTCCCAAACTATCATGTGATCGCACTCATACGTGTCATGCTGGCCAACAAGGGAAGATCATCAGAAAGACATACAGGTCAAAGGAACAGAAATCAACTAGAGTGCTCGAATTGGTTCATGCTGATGTATGTGGACCTATTTCACCACGAGATATAAATGGGAAAAGGTACTATGTTCTTTTCATTGATGATTATAGAAGAATGGCCTGGGTATTCATCATTACCCATAAGACAGAGGTGTTCAGTTGTATAAAGCAGTATAGGAGGGAATCAGAAAATATGCTTGGGCAGAAAATCCTGAAATTTCGTACTGATAACGGTACATAATTTACAAGCAGTCAGGTTGAAAACTATCTCGAGAAACATGGGATAAGGAATCAAGTATCATCAGTAAGAACTCCCCAACAGAATGGATTGGTTGAAAGAAGAAATCAGATCATCAACAACATGGCCAGAACAATGCTTATTGATAAGGACCTACCAGATAAATTTTGGAAGGAAGCCGTTTTAACATCGGTCTATGTTTCAAATAGGTCTCTATTGTGTCCGAAGCAAGGGAAGACTCCGTATGAACTATGGTACGGAAAGAAGCCAGCGTTGAAATACTTTCGAATCTTTGGAAGTAAGTGTTTCATTCTCAACAAAGAAAATCATAGGAAGTTTGAGGCATGAGGAGATGAAGGGATATTCCTTGGCTACTCGGGGAAAAGTAAAGCATATAAATCCTTCAACAAGAGGCTCGGAAAAATCGTTGAGAGAAATGATGTCACTATAGTTAAAAATTAACAGAATACTAAACGATCCAGTGAAAAGTTCTTGGATGAAACTGATGATGAGGAAAGCAACACAGGGGGGGAAGAAGTTGCAGATGCTGACTCAGAAGAAGATACTGATGATGAACAAGAAAGTGTCAAGTCTATATCTGCAAGGAAGCCAAAGAGTCGATCTGAAATTGATAGGCAGAATATCAATGGTGACCAGACAGCACCAGTTCAGACTCGAAGAATGAAGTCATTACAGCAGACATCATTTTTATCTCAGGTGGAGCCGAAATGTTTTTCCGATGTAGCTGAAGATGAAAACTGGGTTCAAGCTATGAATGAAGAGCTTGATCAGATTGAGAAGAACTAGATGTGGGAGATTGTTTCGAGACCAGCAGACAAGAATGTCATTGGGACTAAATGGTTCTATCGCAACAAGATGAATGAATATGGAACTGTCATTCGAAACAAAGAACTACTAGTGTGCAAGGGGTACTCCCAGATCGAAGGAATAGATGTTGATGAGACATTTGCACTAGTTGCAAGGCTGGAGACAATCAGATTATTCTTGGCCATAGTAGTGCAAAGAAAGTTTAAAGTGTTCCAGATGGATGTCAAATCCGCATTCTTGAATGGGGTTCTGGAAGAAGAGGTGTACATTGAGCAGCCAGATGGTTTTCTTATTCATGAGGATGAGAATAGATTTTGCAGGCTGAAGAAGGCATTGTATGGGATGAAACAAGAACCACGAGCATAGTACTCAAGGCTTGATCAGTATTTGAAGAAGCTTGGTTTTCAGCGTGGAGGAGTTGATTACAATCTCTATTTTAGTAATGAAAGTAATCAACGGATGATGGTGCTGGTTTATGTTGATGAAATAATATTCAGAGGATCAGATGAAGCTCAATGCAGACAGTTCTCCGAATTCATGAAAAATGAGTTTGAAATGTCAATGATTGGAGAGCTAACATTTTTCCTTGGTTTATAGGTGACACAAAGAAGTAATGGCACTTTTATTTCTCAATCCAAATATGCCAAGGAGGTTCTAAGAAGGTTTGGAATGGATAATTCCAAGGAGATGAAGACTCCGGTTGCTACCAGGATGAGATTGTCAAAAGATGAGGATGGCAAGGCAGTTAATATCACAGAATATAGGAAAATTATCGGAAGTCTGTTTTACTTGACCGCGACAAGGCCTGATATTGTTTTCGCCACATGCCAAGCAGTGAGATATCAAAGTAATCCCAAGGAAAGTCACATTCTTGCAGTGAAAAGAATACTTCGGTATATCAAGGGCACAGTGGACTTCAGGCTGACATATGACGACAAGTCTCAGATAGAATTATTGGGATATACTAATGTAGACTGGGACGGTTCATCAGATGACAGGAAATCTACATCTGGAGGATCATTTTACCTTGGCGGACTATGTATTGCTTGGTTGATCAAGAAGCAGGATTTCATTTCATTAAGCACCCCAGAAGCTGAGTATATTGCAGCCACTAAAGCATGCGGACACTTATTGTGGATGAAGCAGCAGCTTGAAGATATGGGAGTTGAAGTGAAGTCTCCGATCGGAATCCAGTGTGACAACTCAAGTGCTATAAATCTTAGCAAAAATTCTGTCCATCATTCTAGGACAAAGCACATTGAGATCAAGTATCATTTCATCAAGGAGAAGGTTGAGCAGGGCATCATGAAGTTGGAGTATGTTCCTACAGGGCTACAGGTTGCAGACATTCTGACAAAGGCCTTACCCAAGGAAGCTTTTGAGAGGCATCGACTGGCTCTGGGAGTTCAGTCGATTCCCCGCACTTGAAATAGTGTGGATGTGGGACCCCCCTCTCCCCGAGGTATGGTGTCTTTTTCCCTAATGTGCTGATTTGTGTTCTCTACTATGTTACAGACTACAAAGGAGTGACCTTTGGGTTCGTTGACAAAGGGGGAGAAAATAGTGTTTGTTAAAGGGGGAGAAAATAGTGATTGGGAGACAGTGTGGCTATTTGAGAAATCATGACAGATACGGGGAGAAGGTTGAGTAGGTGGAGCAGCCAGAAAGGGGGAGTTTATTAAATCTGACGATGCTAGAAGTGATCGATCAAAGAATAGATATCATGACAACTGAGGATCGTGATAAAAGCAGAAGAGTGGTGTTGGAAAGTGGTAAGACCATTTCCAAACCAAACATTGGTCTTCCAACAAGCCTATAAACAATTGGTATCAGTTAAGTACAAATTGGTATCATTTTGGTGTCAACAGTGGATGTCAGAGATAAAGTGATTCATTGATGAACATTTCATTTACTCTTGTTTCTCACGCCGAGCATTGCTAATGTGGGCTTAGAGTATGTGTTGAGTAAATCCTTGATCGCTATCAGAATCGCAATGAGGCGAATGGAGGCTGAAGAATCAACGACGTATCTTTGTTTTGGAAGAGTTTTCAACAAACCCAAAGGGGGAGATTGTTGGGAAAAAATCCCTCAAGGTATCATTGAATCTTTTTTGAGGTGATTGTGTTTGTTGACAAAGTGGACATCTGAGTAGTGATTGTTGACAAAGAAAAAAAATGACATACAAATTTGTTGACAAAGAGGATTTCATGGTGGAATGTCGAGTTCAAGAGCTGAGGTCAACGATCTATGTTTGATTCAAGAACGTCGATAAAAGGAATGGTTGATCTGGAGGCGGTATAAAAGAACAGATACAAGGTGGCGCCGTTTTCCAGTGTTTGCCAAATTTTAGGGCCTGAAAATCGGCAAATGAAGAAATGTGTTTTTGGAAAAAGGACTTGCGTGCCGAGGACTTGGAGTATAGGAAACTTGTGAGCCATATGTTTTTCAAGATCAGAAGATCAAAATATGGAAAAGTAAAGAGGTTCGCGCATGTTTGGGAGTTGGTCGCGCAACTGTCTAAAATGACAGGGGACTTGCACGCCGAAACTGGGTCACGCAGGTGACTTGCGTGCCGTCGCGCAGGGTGGTCAGATTGCCTATAAATACTGGACCACCCCTCCTCATTTTGAACGGAGTTCAACACTTTGAGAAATTAGAGCTCTCATCATGCAGGTGTGGTGGTCGCGCAAGTTGTGAGTGTGGGTTGCGCAGGTGAATTTGCGCACTAGTAGTTGAAGTTGTGCGCCGATGTTAGAAGTTGCCCGCCGGTTGGCAGTTGCGCGCCAATATTGGTTTGGGCATAAAAGGAAGAGAGTCACACAAGTTTGGAGTTGAGGAAGCATGAGTCGCGCAAGTGTCTGAGTAGGACTTGTGCGCCGATACTTGTGCGTCGAGATTGACTTGCGCGCCAAGTAAGGAATTGTTCCAGCGGTGCTTCTCGGACTGCATGGAAGCTGGTACGTTGCCCGATACCTTCGGTGCAAAGAGATATTCATCTACAGGTGAAAGTTTAACTTCAACAGAGCATCTACACACAGAGGAAGATGCATTCATTAATGAAAATGAAGAGACCTACAGGTCTATAAACTGTGAGTGGATTCCTTACAAGAGCAGTGAGCTTAGGAAGAGGAAGAAGGTGATCCTCTCCCCCGGAAGTGAGCCATAGAGAGAGAGAAACAAGGAGGGACCCTTGGGAAAGCAGTGAGCTGACCCTAAACTTGTAAAGGTAGTGAGCCTGGGCTTAGAAGTGATCTAGCCCGAACCTTGTAATCCACAGCTAGTGAAGATTAGTGGAACTTGGTACGACTGGAAACTTGTCGGCGTATGCTCCTTGGACGTAGCCCTTTGCGGTGAACCAAGTAAAACTGATGTGTCCTGTACATACTTCGCTTTCTATTTACTTTGTGCAATAGGAAAAAGAGAGAAGAGAGTTTTTCTCAACAGCGAAACAAGATCAGAACGAGCATTAATTTTAAATTAGTCATACCATGATTCACCCCCCCCCCCTCTCAGGGTATTCAGCCTTGTGGACCTAACAACCTTTGATGCTTCCTCAAATAATTTATCTAAACTGACTCCCACATATGTCCTACAAAATATATTATAGCCAAAAAAAATAAAAATTGTAACATCCTAACCCAAGATCCACTAAACGTTTCCCGGATCTAGTGGGCCATATGGCCCCACACATTCCTCCACATATTCCATATTCTTTTGATGAGAATCATGGGCCTATAGTTTTTCTATAGGGAGACAATTCCCTCATTTCAGAGTGTAACACAAGGGTCTAAACAAATTGATGAATAGTGGAAATATAATATAATCAAGTGAATTAGTATAAACACAATCATAAGTTAGTTATAAATGTAAATAGTTCTAATGGAAATATTATATAAAAAATGAGTATGTCATGTCTCTATACAAAATTTAATTTGGAAGACATGGAAATGGGTATCCAGTATTATACATGTTTAAAAATAAGGAAGGGAAAAACTATCTTCAAATAGAATCATGATAATATCATGTTCATATTCTCACATGATCCTAACCAATGATAAAATAAAGTATTCTTATGTGGTAACATACCTTGGTCCCTACTCGAATCCATGATATATGTCAAGGTACCCAATGGTGGCCTTAACATGGGTTTCGATAACACTAAATAGCCCACCACAAACAGTTTCTATAACATTCCTAGTCTATGTATAAAACTGAAGTAGTGTGCAGTATATCATATTCATAATAGTAAGTAGTGTAAGGTGTCCTATGAAGATGTGATCCAATCTGGACAAACATGGATCCTTGTAACAACAAATAAGAAATCATTATCAAGGAGAAACTCTAATCATGAAACAGTAACCATGATATAAATTAAAAACATGATAGGGATTCCACAATGTAATATGTTGTTTAATCATGTTTTAATCATGTAAAGGATATATCCATGGTATAAAAGACCAAGTAATCTTCATCGATTACATGGATCATCTCAATGGAATCATGATAAAGACTTGGGTGGAGCCAAATGATATTGTACATGGAGCATGTCTATGGTGATTCCAAGCAAGCGTTATCCAATGGGTTGAAATTTACTTAGTTTCCAAATTAGACTAGATACAGGGAGTTGAAATGTCAATAATGATATATTGAATCAGGATTCTATGAGTTGAAAATATCATAGTCATCCACTACCATAATCAAGATCCATGTAGTAGAAATGTAAATAGAATCTAACATAATCTGGATCTGATGAGTATAAATATCCATGGTAACCACTACCATTATCGATTCATCATCTCATATAGAATTATGTGAAATGAATTCATCCAAATCATTCTACATTTCCAATATAAAATATTGAATCATTTAATACATTAAATCACATGAAGGGGAGGGATAACTCCTCTCCTTAAATTACCTATTTAAATAATTTCTACTCCCACTATAAAAGGAGTGCTCACAAACACCGAGTTGTGTGAAATAAAAAATTGATAATATGATGAAACCCCTCACAAGTTGTCTTAGTTGGGGTTCATGGACTCTAAACAAAAAAAGACACTAAGTGGGAAACCTATTCATGTTCCAAAAATTCATTCCATATACTCAATTAATTTGAGAAGTGACACAATTTGGTCCAGCATGCAACACAATGATAATATGGTATATAAAACATCAAACATTATGGATAATTTATATACCTCCTACAATATATTTGTGGTAAAACAATAATCCTGTGTACACTCTTAACACGATATGGATTGGAAGAAAATGTAGAAACATAAAAATACCACTGAAATAGGAATATAATCATTAACCAAAATAAATTCATCTATACAAAGATAAATAAAGTTACAATTTGAATGGGGAACTCAATGATGTTGATCCAAAGTGACGAATAGTGTTTGAATCATAGCCCGGATCATGAAACGACACATAATCCTATACGTTGAAGCTTAAATGTGAAAAAATGGAATCCCCTATACACTGTAATTAAAGTTGGAAAGGAGGTATTTAAATTTTTATTGTCAAATAGTTTATTTCACCAAAAGACTCTGGGTCACACGGTTTGTCCTTATGGTTGGCCAAACCATACACCAAATGTGTTCCCCTCACTACTGCAATAGGGAATGAACATGGTTCATTGACATGGTTTGGGAAACAATAATCAACTATTTTTTTAAGACTGTACTAGAAAGTACAATGCTTACTAGATAGGCGTGCATCACAGAACACATAGATAGGGAAAATCATGTTCCCTTTTCTTCTATCATTCCAACCCCACATAGTTTACTCAAACCATGTGTCCTAGGTTACCTAGTTTTTACTAACTATTTGGACCAACATCTGTTTTCAAAAACCTGATCCTCAGGATCATAATAAGTCCCATACACCACTTAAAATCATGTGGCCCAATTAGAAATCACACTATGGTGAAAACAATTAATTGAACTAAATTTAAAAAGATATATAACTTATAAGAAAACATGGGATCCTATAATATCCCCCCCATTAAATAAATTATTCATTGAATTTCTATTACAAGTGTGGTCAAGAATCATCTGGGAATTACTCTGTCCACTAAGGATGTACATCGTCTTCCAAATCCCAATTCTCATCCAATAAACAACCATTCTACCATAGTACCCATACTAGAGGAGCTGAAAATCCCTAGAAAACCTTCATGATCCAACAAAAAATAATTAAAATATTATCCCCATTGGATTCATATAATACAAATCAATATCTTCCGGCTAAAGAGTATGATATGGGCTTAAATTGGAATGACTTAGTTCAGATATATGGAAAATTTCATGCATAGCTCAGTACCTATGATGTTTCTTCAAATGATATGCTACCAGCCTAACCATCTTCATAATCATGAATGGCACAATATATCATGGTGAAAGCTTATTATGACTCCTAATCCATCTATGTCCTATACGTTGTGACATACGTTAGAAGACTTGATCCCCAGCCTCAGAAACTAGAGGTCATTGATGGCAATTGACATAGGATTTAAATCTTGAATATGTAGTGTCCATCTATTTTCATATCAAATTTACATTCTCTAATGTCTCTTGTATGATATGTAGTCTTTGAAGAAATGCCTCTCTTACCTCTAACTATTATGGGGGTGAATGGAATGTCCTACTTTACAAATCATTATAAGGTTCCCCCTTAATAGTTTCCTAAAAGCTATTTTTAAGTGAATTAAAACAGGGATATATGCCACTCCTACGATCCCCCAAAATCAAAGACACATGCCCTAATAATTTCTCCAAAACCTCTATAGTGTACTCTGGCAAGACATCAGTCTGAGCGTAGAATTTGGTGCTCAAAAGCACCTGTGTACCCAACAACATCTTTAAACGTTTACAAAACTGTAAAATAAACCAAGAAAAAAATTTATAATAACACGGTGTGAGGAATAATTTCAAGACAAAAAATATCATGTATATAATGCCTCCCAATATCATCTTCTGATAAGGTATCCCTGATCGGAAGAAAATGAGTGACATTCATGAGCCTGTCCACAATGACCCATACTGCATCACTCTCTCACAGTGACCTCGGTAACATGATCATGAAATGCATCAAAAAACATCAAATTTCATTCAGGAATAGGCAAATAATGTAAAATATTATATTTTAGATGGTGTTCCACCATCACCTACTAACAGGTGGAGCACTTAGTGAGAAAACAAGCTACTATTCATTTCATTCCATGTCACCAATACTTGTGTCATAGTTCGAGGTGCATCTTTGTTACACCATGATGTAATGTGCAGGATGAGGTTTGGAATTCTCACATCAACTCCTCACATATTTATTTTGGAACCCAAATTCTAACATTAATACATATAATTGCATCATGTTCCACACTACAACTAAGAGGTGGGTTCTCACCTTCAATTCTCTCACATGGCACTAGGACAACATCATCAGATAATTGCATCACTATGAATCAATATAGAAGTGTATAAGTCGAATCCATGTACAAAATAATATTATTTTTTTTAATATCCTTCACTTCCAATTGAATCTAAGAAAGCAAGTCATTAAACTGCAACTCACTATTGTACTAATTAACTACATGTATTTATTTTCTCATGTCCAGTGCCTTTGTAACTGAATTCCCTTTTCTTGGTGTATATTCCTACATGATGTCGAAAAACTATAGGTATTCAACCCACCATCATTTTCTATAGTTCAACTCATGTTGTGTAAATATGTACGTTAGGCTTTTGTAGTCTGTGTTCACCAAAAAACACTATCCTAATAAATATTTCCTCCAACAGTACAATCTATGTACAAGAAATACTAACTCAAGATCATGCATAAATTAATTCCTCTCATGTGGCCTCAATTGACGAGACCCATATTCCATGACATGATCATCTTTATTCGAAAATTCTCCTAGTCCGATACCTAATACATGAAAAAATATAGTATAAATTATACCCAAATCTGTAAGAATACATACCGGCACTAAAGTGAATCATTATTTTAGCTCATGAAAGGTTGTATAATAGGTATCTGAATAAAAAAACATCATGCCCTTCTTAGTCAATACATTTAGTAGTGCTACAAAGAATGATAAGTCCTATATGAAATACTTTTAATAACTGACTATCCTTAGAAAACTACATATATCCATATATTTGTAGGATCATCCAAGGAAACTATAGATCTAACCCTCTCTAGGTTAACTAATAAACATGTCTTAGGGATAACATGAAATGGGAAGTGAATATTTTCCATCTAGATGTGTAACATTGTGATCATTGTATATAACATACTCCCTCATTGTATCCAATATGATCTTAATATTTTTGGAATGTTCATGTTGAATTTAGGAATAAAAAACACATATTCCCATGAATACCACTAGAAATGAATCATGATATGGATGGAAAACCCAATTCCATAGTTATAAAAAAATTCAAGCACATTCTTAAGAACAAATGTCATAAATAGATACTCACACAGACTATAACTATTATGAAAAGTTATATGAGCAATATATGAAGTTCAAATATGCACCTTGTGATAACTGATCCTCGAATAAATATTCAATAACACCCAATATCTTATGATTTGGTTGAATAGATCAGATATCCAAGGAAGGGGATATAGGTTCTTAACCATCAACTAGTCCTATTTTCAGTAATCCACACATATCTTGTGGTTTTCATCCACCATTATATGAAAATTTTGCTAGAGAACCTAATGGAGAAGTATTTTGTTCTACAAACCCCTTTCCTTTTAAGTTTTATATCAACCTCTTGAACTCATGAAACTCTATAGTATCCATTCTATAAGGAGTAAGGGATAACTAGATCAATATAGAACTCCACCTTTGTCTCTCAAGAGGTAGACTAGAAAATTAATCTAGTAAGACATCCCTAAAATGACAAACCATGGGAGGGAATTATTCTAGATGGAAAACATAATCATCTAGATATATGGTAAAAATTTGGACTATCATCTGGTGTAGCCCATGATGCTCTGGTCTAGATCTACCATCCTAGACATCCCATTCAACCTAGTGAATAAAAACCCCACGCTCTATTTATTTAAAGGTTAGCCTCTGGTGATAGAAATAAACGTGATCTTGATAGTAATCCATCTATTCCATCATGAGAATGATTCAGAACCCTATCATCTTAAGAAAAATAGAAATACCATAGGAAGTGACTCCCACCTTCCTATAGGGGGAATTCTCAACACTGAATTTTATCATCTGAAATGATCCCAAACTTAGTATCAATTGTCATAATACCATTAGAAAACTAAACAAAGAGCTCTATTATCTCTGCAATAATTACAAATATGAATCAACAAGATGAAAATATATCAAAAAGATATTATTCTAGAGTATATGCTACTAAGATTGTACCTCTCACCAAAGACAACATGACACTCCTCTCCTCAAGTGTAGGTTATACAAAATATATCTGTATTGAACCATGACATGAAGAAAAACCCTCAATACATAGATAAATCGCAATCTACTATCATGAAACAACTAATTCTCGGATGTCACAACCATAACCACCACCTCAGAATGAACAATAATCACCAATATATCCCCCAACCTTTCATGGAGTTATTAATCCCTCCCTTGAACCTATATTCAGATTTGACCTCCTACACCTGAATGTTGGAGTGAAGGTCCTACAAAACCACTATGTAGGGAACATCTGAACAATTTCCCATTACATTAATCTGAATATATCACACTAACTCCTTATACATCCCAATCTCCCACAGTAATGACAAAATAAATAATTACGTGGATTAATAGTATATATGGTATCCCCCCCCCATTAGAAATATCAAAAAAACACTTTCTGTCACTAAAGTCTAAAACACTAAGTCATGATGTTGAACTACACTATTATGGTATTCCAACATACCTCAAATACCATTCAATAATAAAACCCTAATTCACTACCTCAATAATATTAATCAATCGAAACACATTCACCAATGACCATACATCATTATTGAGTCCCTCCTCAAAGCATCCCACCTTAGACGGATCATCAGCAAGGTACACGAGAAAAAAACATTAATGATCTATAATATTCATTGAATATTACATAATCGTCATAGATACCTACTCCATACACATAAACATGATATTCTATTTATCTCTTTGAGTCAAAGTAAAAAAATTAACCATAAAACCAAGTTTTGGATATCCCCCGAAATAATATGTTTAACCCTATCATCCTTGCTCAGAAAAAATCACCAGATCATTGAAATACCCCAAAGAATATATGTCGTGATATTTACTCTCCTCCAAAGAGGATTCTCAAGATTCTTGAAAATCAAAAAAAAATCTCAACCTATATCTCAATGGCATGTGGACCACTGTCATTAAGAAATGTGGGTGAATTCTATTAATATAACAGACGTTCCATCCTTTACATGGATGAGGTAGCCTATGGGTATCCCCAAACAATCTTAATAAAAATAGAAAACACTCAAAGAACATAGAACTATCACCCATATCCAGTACAACTACTAGTTCCTAAACCTGCTCTCTAAGAAGTTATACTAGAAGCTCAAGGTCCACCGCCTCTTTAACGCGGTCCTCACCACCCTCTTTTCACATGGCTAGAGGTCTTCATGGTGTAATGTATCTAAAATATCCAAACACACACCTTATAAAAGATTCTATATTTACCAGATCGTGGATAAAATCATAGGATAAGTCTATGACTTTAAAAATTCAAACCACACTACCAACTCCTAAACCCATGACTGTGTAATCAAAATAACCATGTGAATCTCAATAAACACTACCTACATCCCACTAAATTTTGTTGTCAATGTGAATCTATCTATTTTAAAAAATGATTCTTGGTAAATAGGCTTTACTATGTAATTGACAAATCAATTTATTGGGGACCTTCCCATTTCATAATTTAAAGCCCTTTGAATTCATATTTTATCACAATTTTCATTTAGAAATTGCATTACATAGATTATGATTTCCAACATATAAAGGTTAATAGACATGATAAATTAAATTATGGAATCCATTTAATCCTGACCATAACATGTACCAACCCTTGAAAGTAATGTTACATGGCTCAACATTCCATAGACGACTGCATAAGGTGTCTACCTTAGCCTATGTAGGAATACACTGTTAGGTTATATCAAGCACTGTAAGTATCCATTATGTTTCTCAATCACCTATAAGAGACATTTTTCAATAGCATATATATCACTCAAATAACTAGTAATAAGTGTCTTGTAATAAATCAATTCATCATATATGGCATGGAATATGCATGGCATATGCATGTCATGTGAATCCTATAAGGTGCATAAAATGATGCATCATCACTACTTCATTTCCATATCAGGATAAGGAAAACTTCAATTCATTAAGCATAGAAATAATAACATTATATTTCATGCGAATCACCCAATTGTAGAATCAATTTAACTATAATAGTTGAAAATTACAAAATCATACCCTATAATATGTAATTTGGCTTTTTCAGGTATGTTTGATAGCTTCTCCTAGGAAAACTGTATTATCAAATACTTTAACATTATTATTTTCCATTTATACCTTCACAAATACTAAGGATGAATACTTATAGAAATTAAAAATGTTGTGACACAACATTGTAACATCCCGACCCGGAAGCCGGTGAATAGATCCTTGAGCCAATCAGTCAATCGTTCTCAAGCACACCTCCAAATACACCCAATAGTGTAGACTATTAGACATGGCCTAGGGTGTGTCTATAAAGATACTATGGCCTAATTTTAGGGTGGACTATTGCAGTTTAAACATCTTGATCAATAGAGAATAAGAATATAGTCAAGTAGAGTAGTATACTATCATCCATTAAAACAATAGTAAAAGTAAATTGTGCCGACAGAAATATCATATAAAAATTAGTATTTCATGTATTAAAAAAAGGCACACTTGGAAATATGTATCTAGTAAAATACATGTGTAAATATACAAAAATACCAAAAAAAACCACTATATCCTAATTGAATCATGAGAGTAGCTTAGTCTTATGCTCCTCTACTCCTATAAAATGACCAAATCAAGAAACATAATTTTGACACATTACCAATCCATAACCACATCCCTTAAGCCTTCCAAAGTACCCCATAGAGGCCTCAAAAGGGTGTTATATAACACTCAATAGGATTCCACAAATGGTGTCTATAACTTGTCTTGTATATGTATAAATAATGAAGAAATGTGTAGTATATCACAAGTATATCATTAATAATAGTAAACTATCAATTGAATATTTGATCCTATAAATCAAAACATTGTTCCCTGTAATAATAACCAAGAACCCTAAAAAGGGAAATTTTAAACAAGCAACAATAATCACATGAAAAATAAAAATAATGATAAATTATCCACAACATCATAATACATATAATCAAGTGTCATGATTCATAGGGCTTGATATATGATTTAAATTACTAGGGAATACACTTTGAAAGTATGATGCGTCTGAATAGAAACTTGGTAAAAAAATCAATGGATCCCAATGATCATTTCTTCAGATCATGTACAAGGTGAGGGTAAGAAATATAGATCTAAAGAGTAAAAATTCCCTTATCATCAAAAGTAAAATGGATCTATAGAGTATAAATGTTAACTCTATCCTATGGAACCAGTATCCTAGTCGTATAAAATATCCTAGTTATCCACTACCATAATCAGTATCCATAGAGTAGAATTGTGATTGGAATCCAATGGAATCATTATCCAAGAAGTATAAATAGACAATATATCCACTTCAATTATCAATACGTCGTACAATAGAAAATCACAAATGACTAGTTCATCTAACTCATTATTCATTTCTAATATGAACCATTTAATCATTTAATACATTTAATCACATAATAATGAGGAAAAATTACACTCCCTAAATCACCCATTTAAATCATTATAGTCCTCTCTATAATTGGAGAGCGCACACACACCCTATAGGGTGGTATATCAAAGTTAAGATATGATAACACATATAATAGCTGGTCCGGTTAGGGGTTCAGAACCTCCAACCATAAAAATACAATAAGTTGGAAACATAACATTGTTCTAAAAAATCATTCAGTCCATTAAATTAATATTAGGACTAATTATAGAAGTTCTTACTGGTGGCACAAAGGAAACAAATTATATAAAACTCTAAACATTAAGGGAATGGTATAGAACACTTACCAAATATCTTTTTTAGTACACTCATTCAGTATTTACCCTTAACTTTTGTAGGGTTGGAAAGAAATATATAAATGTATGAATACCCAAGAAAATATTCATATTATCTTAGAAATAAATAAATTAAGGTTTAATATGATTGAAGAACTCATTAACATGGATCTACTATGAGGAGAAATGTTTGAATCAGAGTCTGAATTGTGAAACTAAACCAAGGACAAGGAGGAGAATCTTCAACATGATAAAATAACCTCCTATATTTTATGGAATGAAAGTAGGAAATAAGGGATTTATGTTGTTTTAAATTTAATGGAAAATTTGTAATTTCACCTAAAAACACTAGGTTGTATGGTTTGGCTACACAATTTTCCAAACGATGCTCTAATCGTGTGCTCATCACTACCTCAATAGAAAACCCACATTGTTAATGCACAAATTTTTTTGAAACTATAAGAAATATGTGTTGTAATAAATTGTTAAAAAAATATTGAGGTTCCTGTATGGGAATGTGCCCATATGTGCATGGTTGGGGTAAACTGTTTTCCCTTTTCTACTCACTATCCAACCCCTCATGTTTTACTCAATCTGTGTGACCTGGGGAAAATGATTTCTATAAACTATATGCTTGTCTATATTTTCCAAAAAACCTAGGATCCAGCTATAAAAAAATTTTAGACACCACTAAAACCCTTGCGACCACATTTGGCACTCACACTATGACAACCAAAAGGCATTGATATGAAATTCAATATATATGTACCTCGTATGAAAACCGAAGATCGTACCAACATCATAATTGATGCCCAAATATTCTCTCATAATATATAATGGGAATTAAAGTCTCACATAATATATTTTCATTAAAACCCCCAGTGCCATAAAATCCCCTATCTATCTTGAATTTCACCATACAATCACATAATAACCAACACTTGGTAACTTCACTTACTGTACATGCACATCATGCACTAGTATCATTAATAAAAACCAATAAATCATTTAAGCAATCGTGGAATGTGTCTAGTTTTCATATAATATCCATATTTTATTTAATATATTATCTCTACCATATGCAGTAAGCCTGATGCCTGGCAACTTCATTTGTGTACTCCTCTTGAAGTTGTACTCTCCGTCACCCACTGCCTCCACTATTGGGTTTCTCCATTCCATCTTTGTAATGTGCATGAAATATTTTTTTGACTACCATCTCCTGGTAATTCTCTTGGTCCTACCTCATAACCATTAGTCTAACCCGGTCCCTGACTCCCAAAAACCATGAGGTTTTCAGGAAAAACAACTCCAAATTCCCCTTCTAGACACATGGGAAGAACTCCATTCATGGTTGATCACACTAATCCCATTCGTATCTTATATTTACCCACTAAAAATATACTATCAATGAACCACTCTTTGGGTTCCTCCAAGAGTCATTTGGTTGACTTCCCTATTACTACTCTACATGGCCACACTTACAACTACTAGGAGTTCCAATGCCTTTGTCTCCAAATACTACTATCTGGATCATTATAGTCATGTCAATCATTTAATCACTGAAAATCAATGCATTATTCATTGCACATCTAAATGAGTTGAAATAAAATATGTTTACCTAAACCCTACAATAATGGTAGAGTCCATCCTTGAATCATCACACCATAGTAATATCGTCTCCTTCTACAGTGGGTGTGAAACACAAACTATCTGTAAACCTCTTAAATAATCCATGATTGTGGTCTAACCCTACTTAATGTTCATAAAATCCCAATCCCAATCTACCATTAATGTATTATGAATGAATTAAAAGATTAATATAGTCTCAATTTCCTTCCTTATTAATCCCTCATGCTTATGTACATGTTCTAATACATCCCACTATAACTTTACAATTTCCCTAACCATAAATGTGGTCAGATTCACCCTCTCCTCTATGGTTGTCTTGATCTAATCTAAAAATATACTACATCATCTCACCAAAAAAACTATCATATATTTCTTCCACTACATCTTTGGTACAATGAAGGGTGACATGATTGAAACTCCATGTCAAATCATCCATGGACAGGCCCTCCCCCTATGCTTCCTAGTCAATGCTCTGATGACCCCCACCATGCTCACTCGAACTTACTCATACATCCATGAACCACATTTCACTAGTTATTTTGGCACAAAATCGAGTTCGCACTATTTCTATTAATCCAACGTCGGGTTCTCAGCCTATGGATCCCTCCCACCCTCATCCTTAAGGGTCACTTCTCATGCACACCCTAGAATCACTACACTTCTTCCCTACACAGCGACCAATGAAATATATTTATGTGGAATCATATTTTAAACCAAATAATATTGTTAATAATAATATTAAATTCCATATTTATCTTATTGGTAATGTTATAATAGGAATTTCATCTCACTACCGTTACAATACTTTAGCACACCCTTGTTTCATATCACTTGGCCTCGTGGTCGCCTACCTACTCATATCAAATATTGGTAGTACATACACTATATACACATAGTATTACTTAACCATCACATTAGGAATCACAAACCAAGGATGGTAGAGTAAAATTAAACTATGATTCTATATAGGACACTATTGTTCTTCTTTTTATGGAACTTTAAACATCCCATCCTTTTTCCCCCTTTTAGAACCACAACCTTTCCATATGGTATCTAAAAATAATTCCACCAAGAGATTCTGAACTAAAACACTATATATTATATTATTAACACTTTAAACATCTCAAAACATTCATTTAATCTAGTTTTTTATAAAACAAAACATCCAAAAATATATCATATGTGACCCCTAAAATCATACCATTATGAATGAGTAACACTTCAAACCTCTCGGGATAAAGGTCCAAAAGGCAAGCTAATGGATATAAATTAACTTCAATAAAAATACACAAAAAAAACAACTTCTCTTAGTGACATAGAATTTAGATTATGCATGTTTGTGACATACAATCAATTTATCCTTTATCCCATGTTTCGTCTCCTTCCTAGGATACAGTCTACAAATAACTAAATAACATATTATTTTTCAATAAACTACTATTAATACCACATGGAAACTAGTAGAATGATGTTACAACTTGTACTCAACCTCATTATATACTACCATGTAATTTCCATTGTTTTTTATGTTACCATATTACTCAAATAGTTTTTCTTTGGAACCACTTTGTGATACCCCAACTGAGGATCCACTTAAATGGTACTCCATGTAGAAGAGTCACTAGATCTCAAGCACACATCCATATATGCCAGAGGATATGGATTATAAGTGATGATTTATTTAGTGATAGTAGTGAGAATATACCTTCTAGTGATAATAATGAAGAAAATAATAACATAATTGTGGAAGAAATAAAACAAAAAATCTAACAAAATTAAAAATAACATAAGTAATGAAATAAAATTACACATTATATATAACATTTTATATCAACATGTCAACCATGCTTTCCTTAGTAAAACTTTTCTCATATGGGATTATAATAACTATACATGAACAAAATAACTAAAAGGATCACCCACTTAGCACCGAGGATCCTCTTTGTTTGCCACCCAAAAGCCATGCCTTCACCCCTATACACCCTCTATAAGTCCCTACCCACTAAGATAATGTCTTTGATAATTATCAACTACTCAAACTCAATACCAAAAAATATACACATTCCATGAAGGTCCTAATAATGATGTGAGTATTAACAAAGTAGTCCACCACCAACGGTGTCCCATTCTTACATCCATACATACACCATAATAAGAAAAAACATAAAAATAAAAACCACACACACTGAATCCCCCAATAACCTTTTACATAGTATCTGTAAGAGATAATTTTCATACATTGACCATTTTCAGAGTATAATGAAACATCCATATTATATCATACTAGAAGAACCCTCAGTTTTCCATAAATTTTGATAACATATAGAATAACATGATAATCATCAACACATACCACATGAAACACATTCCTTTATTTCTTAATAACTAATACAAGTTAATCATATGAACCTATGTAATTTACAAAAGGCATATCATATGTCCCTAAAATTTCCACTTATTCAACTACCATAAGCTTAGCATCCCGACATCCCAATGCATTGATAAACATATCATTCATTATTCCTTCCCCATTAGACCCAATAGAGTGTCTTTCCACAACCCTCTTCTTATGGTCTCAATCACCAAAAATTAAAGACTTTTATAGTGAGTAACTCCTCCATATTAAAGGTAAACACTATCTGTTAGGACAAAAAACATATGGAGTTATACATCATTAATGATTAGTCCACAATACCACATTGGGAATTTTCTTGTGTGCGAACAACCATGATAGCCCCATCTTATAACCATGGAAGACAATAATAACCAATAGTCCTAAGAAACACCTTCATTTAACCACTTTATATTCACTAAAATAACATCACCCAACTATGTATGTAGTGATAACCACCCACCTATTCTTAATTATCCATGTTTCCTCACTTCTAGTGATCAACATCACCCATAATTTCACAGGCTATTCCCAAAGCATTCCAATGAAACCAACTCGACTATATCTCCAATTTAATAAATTTATACGATTTGAATCACCCTAAAAACCCAAAAATAAACACAATTGTCATGAATAATTTTATTAATACAACAAATGTTCCATTTCACAGCCAATAATACCAATTGGTATCTCCTTGGATCAATAGGAACAAAAAACAACACATAACTAGTCTCACCCAAACCACCCAACCCACACTCATTTATCAGGAATAATATAGCACACTAATAATCAAGATAGATAAAGGATCATCCTAAATTATACTAATAGTCACATATTAATTGAATAATAGACTCTAATTCATCTTCTAATAGAATGTAGATAAAACCTAAGGAAATAGTGAATAATGTCCATAAATCGTGCAGCCGCATAAAAGATCATCAAAAATAAAAAATAAGGACGATTGAGTTTTATACATACCCTATGATACCTCTTAAAATGAATGGAACTAAAACTAAGAATGGATTGATAGAGTTTCCTCAATTGTACCCCTATGTCAGAGGAGAGGAATTTCCACTGCTACTCCTAGATGAAATAACCCCCCCCCCCCCATTCTTATTTTCTGTTAAACATTTTTCCATTTTTATATGCTATAATAGATTCATGGTGATACATTATTGTTCGCACCATGACTAATTAGGATCAAGGGATCATCCTCTTATAGAAAAAATTCACACCATCAAACAATAGTTCACAATAAGAATGGATGAAATTTAAATCCATTCAACTTATTCCTTGTTTATTTCTCCCAAAATAGACCTCGTACCACTCCCGAAACCCATGACACCTAAAATCCTACAATATACATTGGTTCTAGACAAATTTATATAGTTCCAGTGCACTTATGATTTTTGAGTTTTTAAACATAATTATTTCATAAATATAATATATATTCATTAATTAAATTTTTAGAACCACTAATGTGATATCATGATTAAAAATAATACACATCATTTTGTGTACATGGTATTCCATAATTACACACAAGCGATGTTTTCATTTTCCTTCAAATAGAATAGAGGTAGAACATTGATGTACCCTTAACATAACAAAATCACAGAATTTTAAATATATCTATATAGTTATTTAAATTTGGATTTAGAACATTTAGATGTGGTTTAAGAAGAATGGAACATGAAAAATCCTTGAAGGAACATATTCGTCTCCTTTTTGTAACCTCCTTTGGATTTCACCTTAATCCTTCTTGAATGGTATTCTGAGAAAACCAAAACATCTATATTGATAAAATGATAATTTTTCCGTTATTTGGTTTATGATACAAAGATATAAGTTGCTAAATAAATCTGGATAATAAAGGATATGAGGTTCCCATTTGTAAGTTAGGTATATGGTTAACTTGTAAATATTAATATCATTACAGATTTATAAAATAAATTTCAATGGAAAGTAGTTTAAAAGGAGATCCATTTGAAAACATGGATCATATATGGTCTAAATCCATTCAAAAGAATAACATTTAGACAAGATTTTTGTTTTTTATCTCTTATATATTTAGTTTAACCCCCTAATTAATATCATTTAACCATTAAAGTAGTGATAAGTCATTTCTATTGTTACTATTCATTATTAGACAAAATTATGTTTACCTAATTAACTAATGTTAAAACATTTTATTCCAAATGTGGAATCCATTTTATATTATAAAATTTATATAATTTTTAAAAATTAATGTTAATATATATGTTCCAAAAATTAAAATAAAATGATTTTAAGAAAAAATCATGTTTTACGAAAAAAAAATGATTTTATTACAAAATAAAGCATAATATTGATCCCCATTTAAATAATTTTATTATTTAAATTGAAGGGTGACTTATTTTTATATCAAACCAAATAATGAAATAACTATAAGAATATTTTATTGAATGAGGTTGAACAAAAATTAAGTTCTATTTGAATAAAAATACATCATTGATTTCCAAAATGTCATACATATATTTGTTGGATAAAAATTATATTTTTATATTATTTATATTAATTATTATTATATATATATGGTATATTAAAAAAAATTCATAAATATTAAAGTTATTCTTGAGTTATTTTAACGTCATTGAAGTTAAATTATTTGTAAAATTGCAATTGTTTAACTATTCACCAAAAAATCATCTATTTATAAAAAATCTCAAAAAAATCAACCTATTGTAATTTAGATATGATGAAATAAAAAATAAATTTCATTACATAATATATAATTTCTAAATTTTGATACAAAATATTTCTAATATCTGTGCCCAAACTTCTAAATTTTTTTTAGAAAAAACATATTTTTGATTCATAAAAATAATTTATTCTCCTTCATTTCCTAGTAAAAAAATTAAATAATTGATAATTTATCTTATTGAATGTTAATAAATAAATATTTTTTAATACTTATTAAATAGTGATTAATATAATATATTAGAATAAAAATAAAATACCCACATAAACGTGGGTTTTTTAAAATTATTCATTTTTACCATAAAATGATTTTATCGTTTTTCATAAAAATAGATAATAAATTTATTAATGATTATTTATTAGTTTAAATGTATAAATAGAACATTTTATATAAATTTAATTATAATTATTTTTAATTTTATCATTTAAATGAATCTTATATGATATAAAGAAACACCATTCAATAAAAAAATGACACATTTGAAATATAATTATACAAAACATTATATGATTCAAATTATGTCAATAAAAATTGAAAAAGTATTTCCTCTAAATTAATAAATATATTTGTATTATTAAAACATTTCAACATATATTTCACAATGTTATTACTTCTATTCTTACCCTTTAATCCAATATATAGCTTATAACAATAAAATTAGAATAATAAAATTTCATTAGTATATCGTGTAACATTTAATCTTGGTGTTTAATATATAAAAATATATCTTACATAGTATTCATAAATTAAAATCTTATAGTGTTACATATTATCCAAAGATTCATTTTATTGAGCTAAAATCCTTATGATCCCATCAAAGTCTTACATTCACCACTTGAAGCCTTACATTCGGTGTAAATTTAATACAATAATTTATAAAATCCTTACTTTTAGGGATTACTCATTTTTCTGAAATATATGATCAATATTTCTATAGTTATTTTTTAACATACATCCAATTTCTCTCAATATTCTCTAGCCTTTTTCAAACCATCACCAAACATTCTCAAAGGATTATTGGAAATATTAATATTATTAAAAACCCATTCAAATATATTTTTGAGGTGTTTGATCATATATAATAAACAAAAAAGAGTATTTACATGAGTATAATTACCATCTCTGGTAAACTCTTCTTTAATCAATCATGATCAATATCTATTCACATCAACTTTCAACAAGGAGTGTGTTAACATCGATTTGAATAACATGCATGATTTGTACTATATTGATTTGTTCTTCACATCAATTATAATCACTAATGTTTTAAAACCTATTATTAATTTTTTAATAAATATTTTCACAGTTTATAGTATAGTTGTAGTGTTTGTATCCTTTTATTTCATAACCATCATGAAACCTTTTTAATACAGGCCTCACTCACCTTTAACACTTTCAAAGACATAATGTCTATCTCTTTCAACTTCCATATCTGTTGGCCACTACCTAGATTATTTATGGAATGATATTTTTATTAAATACTAGCTTCCACAACCATTTTATGCAACCTTTCTTTATCACAAAAGATAACACATTTTCATTGTCACAATGACTTGACTAATTGACAACAACTATAAAAAACATCCACCTTTTGGAACTTCATAATCCATTAGAAACGTCACATGGAAAAAATTATAGTGTATTTTTTAAATAAACCATAATAGAATATATCTATGTCTGTATTGAATTTGTTTTGTTTGACATGGTTAAAGGTATAACTACATTGTTTAGTGATGATGGGTCATAGAAGTTATTTTCATGGAAAAATGTTTCTATATTTGGTCATTAATTTTTTTTGGAGTTACACTATCCATGGTAGATAGTTTTTAGTTTAGTACATCTATTTTTTTATAGACTTTATTAGTTTGTTTTTTTCATTATTTGGTACGCTGTTTCTTTTAAATTGGTTTATTTTAATGTTGGAATTCATATTTTATGAAAATAAAAATATTTTTTGTATAGTTATCAATTTCATTAAGGTAAAATAAGTCCCATTTTATTATGTGTAGTCCCTTGGTACTTGTTTAAACCCTCAAGAAATTCTTAAATATGATTAAGTGCATATGGTGACTGATCTTGTGTCTCATGGATTAGGTATCATGTTTGAGTCATTAAATGTAGTGTCATCTTAAGTGAAAATGTTATACTTATTCATGTATTTTATGTTATAAAATGTTCAATCCCATAATATGGTATGACATCTTATACAATATATATTATCTAATTCATCATTTAATATCAATATCTATGACATGTTATACCACAAACAATAGTCACGCCTCCTTAATAACAACACAAATCATTACACGTCATATATCTGTCTCCATATTCCAATGTGCATTGATCATATAGTATTTCTAGAATTCATAATATATCAATAAATCTATGATCTATCATTAATTATTATAAATTAAAAAATAGGGTTTCATGAATGAGTAAATAAATTTCTTTTAATTAGAAGTTGAAAACCTTTATAGAATTTTGTTGAACAAAGAAATTCAATACTTCATATAATGTCTATTGTGTTATACATAAAACAACATAGAATCAATACTATTATTTTTATATAAGTGTGGACAAAATGTCAAATTATTATTAATCCACTAAGAAACACATAAAAATATCATGAAGGGTTGTATGACTTACTCCTACAATACAATATACCTTCTTATGTTGTTAACTAGATTTAAGTTTGAACCTTTAAAATTTTTCATATATTTTATGATAAAAACATGTCATCTAGGTTTTAATGAATATAAAACTTACTTTCCCTTGATTCATTATATTTTATATATTTTAAATCCATAATTGGATCTCTAGGGATGATATCCACTAAAAATATTATGAAACGAAATTATCACGATATCATTAAACAATTGAAAAATGAATCATTGGTTTTTGGGAAAATCAACATAATAAAAATATTAATGGATTATATAACCCTTATTCAAGCTATTATTTTAATAATATCCAATGATCCAGTGAATTTCATCATTTATTCATAGTTTTTATGTTAAACCATGACCATAGATCTTAAATCACAATTTTGGGATTAGATTTCTACGTGGACCAAAGTGAATGAAAAGATTAATGGAGGATAGAAAATAAAATTGAAGGATAAACATAATCATTATTGAAAACTTTTAACACAATATAAACAATTATCTAAAGGATTCATAATGAATTTTTTTATTTAGTAAATAAAACTAATACTTTAAAATATACTATTCATTATAATTGTAGAATAAACATAGTGTTGTGGAATAAAATAGTCAAAATTCATATCATGTTATGGCCAGTTAAATTGGATAGAACCCAAAAAAATGTGGGTTTTAACTCCTCCTATAATACATGACCAAATGAAACAACCTCAATCATGAAAATAACTATAAGAATCAATTTCTATTGAAAATCAAAGCTATTCCATTAACCACTCCGAATAGTTTTTTTCAGTTAAATTTTTTTTAAAAGGGATGAATTGGAATCCAAAGTAGTATGAGAGAAACCAAATACAGATCGATATACAATAAAAACCATTGATATTTTCTAAAAAATATATTGATTGTACCTTGTGTCCTCTATAAAGTCCATTGAATGGAATTGATTGTCAACTCCAATTGCTATGATATCCTCAAGAATGTGTGTAATATTATTTTAGGGTATTATGTAATCCAACATATTTATTTTCATTTAATTATATCCACGAATAAAAACTATTGGAACAATTACCTATACAAACAGTTCAAAACCATTGGTATGGTGTGTACATATAATTCAATAAATTTTTGATGATTAGGCCATCGGGATAGGCTTGTGCCCATGTTCTGACCAAACCATTGGTATTGACAACCTATACCCACATTTCATAAACTGTTGGTGTAGAAAATTTAAATGGAAATACCAATACCCATGGTTTTGTAAAACTGTGGGTATATGTCTTTTTAAAAAACAACCATTTGGAATTCATCATATCACCTACCACATATACTCCAATGACTTTACAATTATCTTACAATTTTTTGGTCCTTTAAAATATAAATAAATATATATATATTAATTTCATTATTTTTTTTCATTATTATGAAAAAATAATGGATCAACTTATACCCACGATTTATTAAAATAATGGGTATAGTTTCCTTATTAAAAAAATCCACTACTAAGAATTGATCCCAAGACTTGTACTTATAATCCAATGACTTTACCACTATCCTACCAGTCATTTGTTTATAATATATATATATATATTAAATTATTTATTTTTATTTTTATTATTATGGAAATATAATGGGACAACCTATTCCCATGGTTTGGTTAAACGATTGTTATAGGCACCAATGGTACACTCAAACCATTGGTATAGGTGCCCAGAAATATTACTTATACCTACAGTTTGGTAAAACCATGGGTATATGTTTTCCCTTTTCCCTCCTGTAAAATCCGTCCCCCGACAAAAATGATTTCTATAGTTTAAAAAACTATGTGAATAGGGGTGACCAATTCCCATGGTTTTTCGAGAACAATGGGTATAGGTCCTTTCAGTGAAATGTTTTATCTCTTTTGCTATATGGGTGACCCATAGCTAGAGTTTTGGAAAACCCCATGGGTATAGCCTATTTTCTTGTAGTGAAAGATAAAATTGTTTTCTCAATATATTGTAATATTTTAAGTCCTTTTGTCAAATTATTTCTTTCTTATGTTCATCCACTTAATATATTCATTATAATATTTAAAGAATACCTCATCATCTTTATCATCTGTAGAGTTCAAGACCATAACTATTGTGGAAGAATATTATACTATCATTTTCCTTCCTCCCTTTTGATTTTAGTATGATTTAGATAATTTTCTATATCCATAGGGCTCAGTTTTATAGTTGTTCCCAAGATTTCTTCTTGATTTTTTTATTCATATAGAAATCATTCTAGAAAGTTTGGATATAATGATTTTTCCTTAGTTCCATTCCCAGATACATTTTAAATGAGAATATTATCACTATGTACCATTTTAGAGGATCCCATTCCTTGAATTTTGCATAAAATCATTACCTAATTTTCACGTAGTCATATGTTTAGGTTTTTTGATATAGTCCTTGCAAGGCCTAGTATTTTTACCATATTAGAATAATAGTCCCCCAAATAAAAACCTCATTTTTTTATATTTTTCGTTACATTTAAAAAAAACATCCTCATTTTTATCATATTATTTATCATTGAAATCCATGTATGATGCCTCATAAAATTTATTAAATATTTCAACATATATTTCATTAGTTCAGTTTTCGACTTGCTTAACCTTGGTGTACTTGGCATTGACCAGCCTCTATTTCCTTATACGAACTATATCTTACCAAATATCTAATTCAACGTTCCAAATGTTATATTCTACCTGGTTTTGGTACATATTCTATTGTTGATCATGGATGGCAGTCCCCTTCACATCAGATGTTAAAGAGTGTGGTTGTCCAATCGTTCCCTACTCAATGAATTTTTGACTCACTAAGAGATTCCATATCTTTGGGGCTACAAATGTATCTTCTATCACTCAGATAGAATATTCTAATATAAAATTACCATGAGGTATAGAGTGATTATAATTTTCTATTCTTTCACATCAACATATAAAAGATACCTACCGTATGGATAGATCATCCTTAATATCTTAATTTTTCAATGTTCCACTATCTGTATGGCCTATGTTTTCTAGAAAAAAAACTCGTAATTTTAATTTCATCATTAATGATTACCTTACCAGTCTGATATCATATGGAATATACTACTACAAAATTATATGCATTAGGGGTTAGTATATAAATTCATAATAATACTTTTCTATAAGAAATCCACTCTATCTCATGAAAAATATATCTCAAATAATATATTAAATATTAATGAAATCAAATATCACAAGTTGAATGAAATGTAGTTTACACATAATCGTAATAAATAAATTTAGAAAATAAAAATAACTCTTATGATTTTTCATATACCCAAATCCAAATATCAATAAAAATATTACAAGATACACTATAAGTATTGAATAATTACAATATATTATTTCATATGATCATAGTTTATACTTACTATGGATTTTCATTTATGTGACTATTTATGGAATTATGGGCTCTTAGAATTTATATAGAAAAAGGTATTATTTCTTATACAATTAAAATACCCTTCCCTTTTATTCATAGTATAAATATCCTAATAATTTAACATACAGAATACATTTAATTTCCTAAAACTAGTTCACCAGATGAAACAAATTCCCCAATAACAACATTAAAAAATAATGATCCCATTGTTAAGGTTCCAAAGAAAAAACCTACATTTTTCGTAAATCAAAAAAAATAAAAGTCATCAAATATATTATTATGAAATTATTTAATAAACATGAAATACTAGAAAATAGAATAAAATGATATAAAATCTATGATCATACAACATGGTACATAGGTATGTGCAAAAAATCATGTACTCTATTATAACATGACATGATGACATGCAGAGTCATTTTTCATTGTCCCCAGGATCATCAACTTGTTCATGAATCCATCAAATAATACATGACTATAAAATCCACGATGTAATAATACTTCAAATCCTTATGCTTTAATCATTGGTATGACCAAATTATTTTTTCTCCATCAATAATGTATTTCATTACAGCTATATATAATCCAATTTTTCCCATTAGCAATATAGAGTATACATATTGTACCACAAAACTATCACCAGTGGAATTATAATTAATCTCATGAACATTTATTTCATATATGAAATACTCACCATCATATTAAATTTTCACAATCTATTATAAAAATTACAACATCACAATGAATAACATTAGATAGATAGAATAGGAACTCCATTTGATAAAAAATGAAAAAAAATGTGCACTATATTTCTGTAGCAATTTTAAATGATGATCCATGACATTATTTTTCATGATGATATTAAATGGATACAAATATTAGGGTCCCAAATTCCCTTGATTATGAAGTCACCAATGTCCTAGTAATGGTGAAACTCAAAACAATACTACATATCCAACCATAAACCTCAACATTCATCAATGATTATCAAATTATGATATTTATCAAGAATGAAATATTATAAATATCACAAATAATAATTAAAATTGGTACTTTAACTTTTGTAAAAAGAAATTTACCAAAAGGGGTATCTCCCTCAGTCAACACAATTTTGATATGCATAATATTCCAAAAATACATTTCAATAAAGATATATGTATTGGAACTTGATAATTATGGTTGAAGAAAAATTCCCCCCAAGTAATGTGATCCTACCATGATCTCCCAAAATATAGAATATCAACATAAAACTTGTCATCTATAGTTGTAATTGTATATTTTAAATATATATGTGTCTAATATTAACAAGAAATGATCATCTTAAGATGAATATAAATCAATTTCTATAACCCAATGTAATATTCAGATGTAAATAAATTATACATATCTAATATAATGGATGAAGGAACTCCTTTTATCCTAAACAGCTCTTTTATATACAACTTAAATTTGTCTTCTACAAAGAAGATATCTCAAATAGGCCTAATTTGCGAAGATGTTGAATATTAGTATATAATCACTAATATTTCATCATGATTTAATGGTGATCTAGGATAAAAATCATAAAATGTATCACAATGTCTTCCCCCTATTGAGTCATCATAGGCTAAGGTTGTAAATTTAGAACTCGAATCTGATACTCTAACATCATCTATTAAAACTTTAGTAATTAATATTTATAATTATCCCAATTTCTTTTAATATAATTCCACTTGTGGTATATTATGATTTTTGGATTTATCTTTACCACTCCAATTTTTAGTTTTCTTATAGATTTATAAAATAAACTCTTATCATTCATTCCTAGATATGGAGAAATTAATAAATCATCTCAAAACTATAGTGGATAGTCTTTTCCAAGTGAATTTAAATCAATCCTCTCATTTCCATATAATAACCACTAGTCTTATTTTGGTAAACATTGATATTTTTCCTCTTTACTTGATTCATAAGTGAAAAGGATGAATTTCTATGATGTAAAAAAATAATTATTCACTCATTATAGGCTTGAAAATAAAATTTCATAATCAAACCCATTATCTACCACTAATATTATGATTCCATTGCTAATTGAGTCTTCCTACTCCAATAATAAACTATTTCATTACCATTACCTAGTGTATATGATAAAATTAGATTAAAATTATAAATACATCTCACAAATATTATAAAACTCATGTTCATATATTATTGGGGTAAAATATAAATTAGAATTTTATAATCCAAATACATTATTAATCTATAATCAAATATACCCAAATCTTTAAGAAATAAATAACCACCTTCATCTCTAGATCATGAATGAGATAGTTTTTATAGATAAAAAATCTTATATAATATAAATAGTATATATTTAAAGATGAATAATTATTACCTAACTTAACTATCCATACTGAAATTGTTTTTTTCTAGTGCTTTTGGAAGCATGGACACATAAACGAATAGTCCACGAGTGATCTATATCATCTCTCAATATGTTCATCATAACTATAACCCTTATAAAAAATATCATACATAGTACCTTTCATCATAACCATGAGAAATGGAATATAATAAAGGGAGATCTCAGATGCTCAGTATGGGTAAACAAGAGACTAAGAAATAAATTCTATGTGTAGGGGTATGAAAACATGAGAATAACACTTGATAATCATACCCCACATGTCATTGATTTTAAAATTAATTCATGGAATACATAAAATTTGATAATAATAAATGACTCATGATGGAATAAAATAAAATGAACCAAGAGAATATAGAATTATCATAAGGCATATATTTTTAGCATACACATAAGTAGTAAAAATAATCTTCTCAATAGTTTTTGGATCGTTTCCCAGACTATCAAAATGGAAGTTGTTCACTCCCCAATCAATCATAAGATTTGATGTTCGCTACCAATTCTATCATAATGGATAAATTCCCTTACTAAACTGGGTTCACATTCCATTATATTTATTTTTATCTCATGAGATATAAACATTTACCCAATAAATTGGATGCAGATATTGGTCTCATAACTGACATCAATAATATCATATATACATTTTCTAAAATACCATAAAAATTAAACCTATTAGAACCAATATAAAATGGGTTTCATAAATATTTCATCATAATATAACTTATGGAAGAGAGATAGGGTTTTCAATCATCATATCATTTCATCAAATCATACAGAATTGAAAAAAGAAATGGTTTTCATAAGAATCATGTGATCATAATGATAATAAATTCAAATATATAATTATAGTTGTATACTTATATAATATAACCAATAAATCCTATGTGAAAACAAAACATGTCATCTTAGATAGAATATTATTTTGAAATAAAACTCACATGGAATGTTTCTTGAGAAAATATCCATTCATACAAAAACAACTTTTTAAAATTAAAATTTCATAAAATTATGTGGAAATAATTTTCCATGAAAATAAAAATTAAATAATAAACATTAATCCCAAAATAAAATAATTGTTTTGACAACTTTAAATTATTTTCATATCGTAAACATTAAAATAGTGAATCCATTCATTTTTTAATAAAATCCCAAACCTCCTTGTTTGTAAAATTACTTGATGATTCCCTTTATAATTTTTTATAAAATTCAAACCATGATAAAAATTCATTTAAAAAATCATCTGAATAATGTTAAAATCTTTTTTGAAAACTTTTTTTAGAATACATGGTTTTGGAAGAAATATTGTTTTTGATAACGAAAGAAATAAATTATAATTTTTCTTAAAAACATATTACAAACTATTAAGTAAACTTTTAGAGTAAAATGGATGGAAATATATATTTACTATAAATATATATATAATAAGAAAATATATGAGTTCGTAGAGATATTTATTATATTATTTCATAATTAAATACATAATCATGTACAATATCGATAAATGATGAGATTGTAACATAAAACCATTATCACTTAAGAAACTTTGTGTTGTATGGTCAATGAAATAGTAAAATTAAATGAAAAATTTAAAATAATTCGAATAATAAAATTCATAAAATTATATGTGAAAGGAGATATATATACCCCTCATTAAAGAAGATGGTTTCATAACATATGACACAAAAAAGTAAAATTCAAAAAAAACATCCATCACTTTAATTATTGAATCCATTCATACACATTCAACACACCTATATTATAAATATAAATATATTATAAAATTATTTTAATAACCAAAATTATATATATAATTACATATATGATTTTATTATGACCTTTTATTACATTTTTGATAACAAATATATGTTAAAATCAAATTTTGGGTAATAACTTCTTTGTTTTTAATGTATGTTTTGATTTTCTATTTTCATTAATATTAATTTTTTTATCATCCCATAATATATGTAATTTTTAAAAAAATATAAATATTATATATATTCATTATATATGTATTTTGAGTATTCTATGAATGTTAGAGATAAAAAATGAAAGGCACCATTTATTGAGACTGTATGTCGTTGGTATGCAAGAAAACTGTTTCCATTTTCTCAACAGATGTACAGAAACATGTTTAAATAATTTTTCTACACTAAAACATATATATTACATATATATTACATATAGTCATTAAATATGTCACTTAATACAATTCATGTAAAATGTATGGGAAAACGGATCACGCCGCTTCACATGGCGGTACTCAGTCGTACAAATGAACGACATTATCATATTGTCCAAAAAATAGGTTGTAAAAATTTATATGTGATGGTATATTTAAATAAATATATTTATTATATAGATAAAAACATATATATAATATCCAAAATCATACCCCACTATGAGATGGGTGGATGGAAAATGTGTCACATCAGTTCGTGATGTGGTAGTCATCTATACAAATGAGAAATGTTATCATTTCCCATTTGAAAGAATAGGATACTTATTTAGTTCATGAACTTAATGTAAAATATATTATTATATTTAATAAATTTTAGTTATTATATCATAATTTATTAATAATAATTGAAATACTTGGAGGAAGGAATAAAATATTAATTCTCCTTGAAAAACGTTACCTACTCTTCGTGTAAAATAATTGGGTTTGAACCAAAATCCTTTCTAGGATAGATTTATTATATAAGTAAAGATTATAATATTAGAGTAGTAAATTATGGAAGGTATATGTGATGTATTTGGAAACCATTGGTTATTGGTAAGGGTGAAGTGTATATATGAGGGGTGGCATTTTGTAAGTTGGGTGGGTGATACACTTGTAATATTTTAAAGTAAAAAGGTGTACCCATGTTTTTACATGAAACAGGGCTTTAAAATTATAAATTATCAAACTACAGAATTTATAAGGTCTAAATATTATAAAACAAATATTTTTGAAATATTATCCTTTTCATATTAACCATTATCATTTTATTTTATCCCCCATATAAACTCATTTTTACCATAACCATTATAAGTAATTTTTAAATTTTTTACTATTAATTATGGTAAATAGATATATTTTATAATATTAAATAATATAAATTATTCTGATTAAAATTATGGAATAAATTTTTCTATATTCCATTCAAGAATAGGAAAATTTGAATTAATAATTAATCTCACGGTCATGAAGAGAAGGTAGTCTTCCATAAAGAAATGTTCAAACGTTTAAAAAAATTATATAAAAAAGAGATATAAAAATAAATAAAATTTCTTAAACAAGATTAATTTATATAAAATTTAATTAATTTTACTTTTAAAATAATTTTAAAAATAAAATCAACCTTATATATTCGTTAAATTCAATGAAATTTTTAAATGAAGACCATTATTTTCACTATTCATCAAAAAACTAATCCATTAATAAAAATCCAAAAACATCACTATATGAAACATTTGACATTATAATTTCATAAATTATATTTATTTTATGAACTTAATTTTATGAAAATTTCGAAATTTAGTGTAATTATTCTTCATGAAATGTGATAAAAATATATTTTTGAGATAATACTCTATATGAAACACATAATGGCTTTAAAATTAATTTAGCACATTTTTAAAAAAAATTATTTATATAAATTAGTTATACAAAATATTTTAAATTTATTTGTTCATATTTAGTCCAACATGTTTAACATATGTTTAATAGAGATTATTTTTAAATAAAAATATTAAAAAAAATTCTCGGTTGGCTAAGACTTGGTGTTTCCTAATATCAATGAAATTTATGTTAATAAATAAAAAAATTCATAAAAAAATGGGGTGTTACATTATACCACCCTTAAAATGATCTTAACCCTCTAAATTCCATCCCTGTGATATAAAGAGATGAAGATACATCTGTCTCATCGTATCCTAAATTTCACACATAGCTTCATCAAACTAGTGGTTTCCCTATAGAACATTGACTAGGTGGGGGCCATTTTTATTATAAATTTCTCTATTTAATCAAGAATATCCAAAAATCGTTCCTCGTAAAAATAATATTTCTATAGAAATATGAAATCTGAGTTCAATACATGTTAAGGGTTGGATATTTACTTTCTTAGGATAGATACTTGGAAAAAATCAAAAATAATATAGTGGTTTGGTGAAATATCCAACCGATAGGCTAACATCCCAATACAATAAATAAATTGAGAGATAAAAATATACCTATGTCTTAGTTTTCTCTCATTTACAAATCTATTTAACTTATTCTATGTGAATTTTCCTAGAAACACATTACTAGCAATTTATAATTACAAATCACGTCATCGATTTTCAGTATATCTTTTCTACCATCTTTGTACCATCATTATGTGCTACGGAATGGTTCCAAAATAATCTACCATTTCTTCATCTATCTCAGGTCCCAATAGCATTATTTCTCCAAATTCATTCCATCTAGTTATACCGTTATGCTTCTTTCTATATATGGCTTCATAAGCAACCATATAAATTATTAAGTTAATGAAATATTTGTATTAAAACTAAACTATAGGATGATGTTAATACCAACCACCATTAAAATAAAATGAAACTAATATCAACCTAAAATAAAGGGTTTGAATTGTTCTCTCAGAATAACAATTATTATAAAGATGATTTGTAGTTCAGAAATATGACTCTATTTCAAGAGATACAAAAATAATTCTCTAGAACTATAATTTAAACCTCATATCTGATAAAACATAGTTTAATGTGTTACCCCAAGAAATATTAATATTCCAATTATTTATATCCTATAATGCTAATATGAATATAAATATTCTCTGATAGGGATTAATTTTTCCCACTTTTTTGGGTTATTGACTACAACCTATGTAGTATTATTTCCTTTTGATGTATTAAGGACTCTGATGACAAAATCCCTGGTGATGTTTCCCCATTTAAATTTTGGTATGGGTAATGGATGAAAAATCCCCTTAATCATTTGTCACTCTACCTTAACAAGTTTTCATTCAATGAACTAACAAATAAACTCTATAATAACTCTCTACATGTCATTCAAATAAAAGACTCATTCAAATATTTATACTTCTTTTTGTGTCTAGGATGAATAGAGAGTGAAAAACGGTTATCCTCCAGTAATAACTCCATAAAATCTTGCAATCACATAACACATAAATGATTATTAATCCTTTTTATTCCATCATAATCGTAGTTAAATTGATGAACACTTCTAACCACTTTTTTAATAATATCTTCCTTATTCACCACTTTAATATTTACATGGATAGATCAGTGAAAATTCAATTGAGAATGATATTATTTCTCCCCTTCATTTAAGATTATTATATCCACCCTTTTAAAATCTATAATTATTGGTTCTTTTGTGATTCACATCATGGATGATCTAGCATGTTAACTTCAAATCAAATCATTTACCAACTAGTTCACTTTCTCATGTTCATAATTTATTGATCATTCAAAATAATTTATCAGCTATAACCGTCATATGTAGAAAATATTCAAATCCTTCTATATGAATATATAATTTAATCATTCTTTATCAGTCTATATAACTTAATTTTTCCCTATAAAAATAAATAATATATATCTTTAGTGAACAAATAAATACAGTTTACTCAAAATCATGATTTGGGTAATTTTTCTTAAAAACCTTAAATTTTCATTAGGCATAATTTATAGCCATATAATTTTTGACAACAACACATCTCAAATCCTTCTTTAATTCATCACAATAGATTATAAACCCTTATCTACAATAGGTAAATGTATGAGTAGGTTTGATGTTAAATCATCTATAAAACTATTTAAAATTTTCTTCACACTTATCTATCAATATGAATAAGGTTCTTTTCTATGTTAACTTGGTGAATGGATTGCAAACTATGGATCTTAATCACCATGGTTGGTTTTGTTTATTATTCAATAGCCTCTATCCTAAATGGATCTACTGATATACACTCTATAGATATTATATGGAAAAAAATAAAAATAATTGTATCCAAACTTTACACTTTGTAAATTTTCAATATAGTTTCACCAACCATTTTATTTTAAGTAAAATTTTTATATGATATTCATGTTATCCCTTTTTGTTTTAATAGATAATAATATAGTCTATACTAACTATGATAAAATGATCAAGGTAAAATCTAAAGACTCTATTCATTAAATCCATTAATATATTTGGTGAAATTATAATACCTAATGTCGTCACTATATATTCATATTGTCCATAATATGTATGGAATTATATCTTAGGTGCATCCCCATTTATGACCCACAATTCACGATATTCAGAATGAAGGAAAATATATGAAATTAATTGAGCTCCATGTTGTTTATAAACTATTTCATTAATATGAGGTATAAGATACTTGTCATTTATTGATATCATGTTCATCACCTGATAATCAATGCATAGACAAAACAGTACACTTTTCTTTTTATAAACATGAATATTTGATCCCAAAGGTGTAACACATGGATAAATTAATCCATTATCAAGTGTAATATCCCAACCCTAGTTCCACACACCGGTTCCCTGAGATGGTAAGTCACATGAACTCAGCCACCCCTCCCAATATTTCGGAGGCTACCAACAAGCAGCGATGGACTAGTATCAATCATGGAGAGACAGTAACTTCTTTATCAATGTACCACAATAGTAGAAGTAAATGACAATAAATAAATGGAATAAAAAATAAAAATACCTAACAAGTATCACATGATAATAAAAAAAGTAATATGATATCCAAAACTAAAGTAGTTGATATTTCATTCCAAAGGTGTCATAATTTTTAAATGAAAAAACAAAATAAAGACACACATAATCTGTGGAGAATGTCCCAACGCACATCTAGTTACCTCATCCATGCTCCATCCTAACTCATCCATCAATCACATGACACATTCCATTATCATGTCATAAACACATGATCCATATTTGGGTACTGATCTAGTATCACAAGTAGCGTGTGAGTACAACTCTGTAAGCCACCACCAACACCATCAGATACAATATCTGTTAAATAATAGTGAATTCATTTTTATAAAAAATAATACATAGGTAAATAGTTATCATATTTATTATTCATTTAATTAATAACATAAACCACTTAGGTTCTCAAGGATGCATGATCCCTCAATGCCTTTTTTATCCCATGCTAGATATTGAACTATCCCCAAGGAATATCACATATCATAATACCATGATCATCATTTACCATTACATTTCATCTCATGACCTATTGGAACCATATTTTTAATTCCAATATCATGGATGTAGAATTTCATATCTAACATCCCATGTATATTTGGTGCCTCTATCCCTATCACAAAACTCACTATCATATATGGGTATTTTAATCCTTAATATGTATCACATGATCATTAATTACATATTGGTATTCGATTCCTCACTACCTATCCAAAACCTCATCATAACACATGGGTATTTGGAGCCACAATCCCTACCCCAAACCTCAACATCACATATATCACATCAATCAAGGATGATCAACATGAACCCCAGTATCATATTTCACATGAAGTAATTCAATTAAAATTTCTCACAACAATATGGTTCTTAAATTTTATGAGATAGAATAACATAAACAAATTACTATTAAACCATTTATCAACCTTTACCTGTATAACCCATTAATTAATTCAATTATTAATTGATCCAATTTCGAAATCAAACATCCTATTAAAAAATCCCCAATTATTTAAACTAATTTCACAATCCCTATATCCCATTAATTAATTCAACAACTAACAACTAAAATTATTCCATCCAAATAACCCATTAATTAATTCACCAATTAATTAATCCATTTTCAAAATCCTAATATACCATTAATTAATCCAACAATTAAATAATTTAGTTACACGGTCCAAATATAAATTTAATTAATTAACAAATTAATTAATCCAACTACCCAATTCCAAAATCCATTTAATTAATTTACCAATTAATTAATCCAATTCCAAAATCCCAATGTCCCATTAATTAATTAACAAATTAATTAATCCAATTCCACAATACTAATATATAATTTATTAATTCACCAATTAATTAATCAAATTATAGAATCCCAATATCCCATTAATTAATTCACTAATTAATGAATCCAATTTGAGTAGTTTTCAATTGCCCTAAATTTCAACCAAACTCATCATCACATGGAAAATAAATTAAATTAAATCCATTATCCCATAAATTAATTAATCAATTGATGTATTTCATTCAACATTAAATTTTCAAACATAACAATTTAAATCCTTTGACACATGCATTAAATTGTAATTGAATACTATGCGAAATGAATTTAGACCACCTAATTCAAAAAATTTGAAGACTATTGCCAACGCAAATACCCAATTTGATGTGGAACAACCAATATCATGAAAAAGAAAATGATCATGATTTGAAACCTAGATCCATGATAAAAATAATCAAGGTAAAACTATCTTGGATTGAGAACCCTAAAAATTATAGGAATTAAAACCTTTAAATGATGATTGACTGATATAAGAGAGAGTGAGTGAGGGTGTAACCTTATGGAATGAGTATATCTTACTATAAGGGGTGCATATCATCAATTTGGGATTTGTATCATCAATAATAGAGGTTTTAAGGTCATAAAATCCATCCAGTAGACTAAAAAATGGGAGATACCATTTTGGGTAAATTTGAGTCAAATTAGGGTAATTTATATGGGGATTGGGATTTTAAAAAACAATTTTTGGAATATTAAAAATTATGCACATGGTTTCTCAGGATGGAGCGCACTATTTTCCAAATCATGCACATTAAATACGTGCATACATGGGGGTGAATAATTACTCTTAAGAGGGAATAGGGTTTGAAAAATCTTGTTCCAACAATGTGAATCCCCTCTCTCTAGGATTTCACCATTTTCTTGGCTGGGAGTACGGTTTGGAAAACTGTGTGCCAAATGTGCACTTCCACTCTTCATTCCAAAAATCTCCAATTTTATGAAAAAACTCCGAAAGATAAAACCCAAACATTATAATCACACAAAATACAAAATATTACATGAAACCATTCTTGGGAGATCATCAAGAAAGGTTGGTATCTTACAATCTCCCCACCTAATAACATATCATACTTGATCATTGCTCACAATCATCTTTAAGATTATGAGGGAAAAAATTCAGCCAATGAGACTAAATATCTACTTCTCCCACCCATTATTCTTATTCAACAATCCCTTACCTAAAAAATATATAACATTCTAGCATTCCCTTTCTCCAGAAAATATCATCAGTATAATCAAAAACTTGTAAGGGATGCTCCCCAAAGGATGTCTCAGAATCAAGCACAACATCATTGACATCGATCAAATGACAATGTTCTTGTTGATACCAATGATGTTTTGAGAAATGAAAAAAAATAATCATATAATTCCACCTCTTAGGAAGATCCAATTTGTATGCCGCCAAAATGATTCTCTCCACAACCTCAAATGGTCTACCAAACCTGGGTGCCAACATTCCCTATATTAGTATCCAGTGGTGACTGAATCTTGATAAAACCTGAAGGAATATATGATCACCATCTGTAAAATCATGGTTTCATTTAAATCTATTATTATATAACTTCTTCATACACTGATCAACATCTATATGTTTTTAAATTAGCTAAAACTTCTCTGACGTCTCCTTCATGAGACTTGGTCCAAACAATGCTTACTCTCCTACCTCCATCAAGTATAGAGGTGATATATATATTCTACCATAAAGTTACTTATATAGTTTTATCTAAATTTTTTCATAATAACCGTTGTTATAGGTTAACCCCACCAAAGATAGGTGTTTCTCCCAAGACCTACCAATTTCAATGACATATGCCCAAATCATATCCTGAAGAAAATTTATAGTATGTTCAGACTTCCTATCTATATGTGGGTGGAAATTTGTACCCCATTGAAACTGTGTTTCATGTTATTTATAAAAACCCTTTCAAAATCACAATGTAAAATGTGAGTCCCGGTATGAAACAATACTCGGTTTCACTCCATGAAATTTTACTATCTCCCAAAACTTCAGGTCCCCAAAATTTTCCTCTGAGAAAGTCTCATGTGTAGTCAAAATATTTGTAACATTCATCATATGGTACAAACCACCCAAAAAAGTGTTATTCTTATAAGACATCCCCAAGAGACCCAGACTAAATTTGTTGGTAACTTCTTCCAAATTAAATTCAATAATGGGAATGGTATATAGTACAACATCATTTTTTATTCTTTTCCTTCACCTATTGAAAAGTGTAAAATCATGTCACAAACCAATAATTCAAATTTTTCTTGCATGACCAACAAAATTTTCATTATAGATTATGGTATATTTGGGTAACACTTCCATGTGAATCTTTCATTAAGTCATCAAACTCATAAATCCACTCCTCTCACATTCCTTTAGGCACAACCACCATCTTCATAACAAAAAGAGTCTCATATTCATCGATGATCCAATCGTATAGTGACTTTCAACTTTCATAGATTTCCCTCAAGGCCAAATATTCCAGATCCCCGTACTATATGTATCTAATCTAGCTCCAATGTGTAGACTCAATTAAAAATGATTAGAGAGTCATCTGCTCCTGACCTATTGAACATCAACTAGCATCTCATCAAGTAAATTCATCATTTTTCACTAAACACTAGAATCCTGAACTACTTTAGTTTGGGTTTTCCTGCTTAAATCTCTGTTAAATCTATTTCCATTCATAGAAATATATGCTAGGTAAAAATCCAATGAATACATATGTACATCTCGTCTCCAATTTCGGAGATCCAAATCTTTTTGTGAAAACATGATCTTTTGTCTCTTTTGATTGATATAAATAGTAAAATTCTCACCCAAAATATAATTCCACCAATACATCATGAAATAAATTGTTATTTCCATGTTGATGTCCTATGTGTGGTAGTTCCATTCATGGGGAGTCAGTTACTGAAACCCTTATGCGACAACTAAATCTCCGAGGATCAACACTTCTATGAATCATATTCAAGAATCATCACAAAATAATGTATACTCCTTTATAGGCTTAGTTAGGATCATGATTGGTGTTATTATAAATAAATTATTATCCTTTACAAGTTATTATCACATTATTTTTTCCATTCAAAATTTATCCCCTTCTTGGTCATTCCAAAAATAGGTAATTCCAAATAGGAAATGTCTTGGGTGATCCTTTGGTAAATTTATTCTATGTTCAAAAAGTTATGGATATCTAAAACATTATTGGGATTCTCCCAAGAAACAACTGCCTGAACATTATATTGGCCCACTAACACAGCTTACTCCATGATTATATTACCTAATAATTGTACCTAATGCATCCAAAACTGACACATAGGTCACTTAGGGTATTTCTAATGTTATCACATTGCTCTTAGGATGATGTCCTGATGTGGGACGTGATCATTAAGAGTTATGGAGTACACAATGATTCCATATAAAATATTACCATAAATCGGTCCAGTTATGGGTGGAAGATTTTACTCATCATGTCCATTAACACTTCTTGTGTTTTTTTCAACCCAAAAAACATCAAGAAGAACCCAAAATGACTCAACCTGCTTCTTAAAGAAGTCCCTTATATATCAGAATTTCAAAATCAAAATCTATTACACCCTGATCTCAAGTTGATCTTTGAGAAAGACAACCTTCCTTCATCTGGTCAAATTGATCTTCGATACATGGAATAGGATACTGATTCATTACTATTATCATGTAGTCAACACATAAGAACAAAGTCCCATCATCTATCTTATCAAAAAAGACTAGTGAACCCCATGTCGACATACCCGGATGGATATACCGCTTATCCATAACCTCTTCTAGTTATGTATTAAAGATTTTAATATATGTCAGTTCCATTCTGTATGGTGGAATAGAAACTGCTTTAGCCCCCCAACATGAGCTCAATTACAAAGTGCACATTTATCTCAAGTGGTTTCCTGGAGAATTATTCAAGAGGAACAATTGGAAACTAATTCACTATAGGTGGAAAGGCATCATTTATTTCACTTTTATAATCTACAAATAGACATGCAACATGGGTAGTGATATCTCCCAGTAGTTGATGAAATGCCCTTGCAGAACCCACCTTGGTATCCCATTCTCCATGGTCAACATAATTTCTAACCTCATAAGACATAAAATTAACTCACCTTAAGTAGAAATTAATTTTCACTTGGTATGATACTAACTAGTCCATAACGATAATTAGGTCAAAGCCTGACATATCAGGAATATAAATATCCCAATTGAAATGATACATCTTATCCCCAATAGAACACCCCTAACACTAAAAATTGAATCGTGAATATGCTCTAAAATGTTTATTTATCTCTATAACCCTACTCACAAACTCCACCGCCTAACTCAAATCATTCCCATGTAGTGTAGATATAAGAAATGAGAGGAAAAATTATCAAATTAGGCACTATATAGCATAGAAACTACAATAATAGTACCTATAACTATAAATGGTCCAGACTCGCTATCCCCAAAGTAGGATGAACGACATGTAGCTACGTTTCCCCTCATCCTTGTGATGCATTATAAGTCCCTTGAGATACACCACTCTACTAATGAAAGTGATCTTTCCCATAAGAACATCACCCACATCCTCTTCCTCTATGGTTAGTAGTAATCCAACTACCAGACATATACATTGTAAAAGATCACCTAACCACACTCTGGTTCTTTCTACGAACTCCATCACTACACATCTATCGTGGGTTCTTGTAGAACATCTGTAGATTTCCCATACTACCAAAAGCTCGACACTCTCTAGGGGGTTGGAGAAAATTCCTATAAACGTTGGTTTTCCGTCAAAACTAGTGAAAAAACACTCAGGTATGATCCCAAGTAACTGATCCTCCCCAAGACACCTTTCTTTCCCATGTTCTGGTTTGCATTATCTTAGAGAAACTTACTACTCCCAGAATATGTACCTCCTGATCGTCTAGTCTTAACCACATGTCCTCCACTAGATTCCTTCTTTAAGATCCCCTTAGTAATAATGGAATGATCCACCACCTCAGTAAACTTATTTGACCAAATGATGTTAACCTAGAAATTAATCTCAAACATTATGTCCCTCAGAGAAATTCATTGACAAATCTATTTCATCCTTGGATAGTGCTATAGAAAATTCATCGCGTTAGTGAAGCGACCAACATAATCCATCATGAATGCACTCCCCTAAGTCAGCTACACGAACTCAATTTCTCTATATATTCACTGGATAAAAGTTCTCCAGGAAAATATCAAAAAAATCCTTCCAACCCATGCCATCTTCGAGCCCGATCCAAGCCTGAACATCCAACTAGTGATTCACTAATCCTCACAACATGTATGTATCCAACTTGAACCTCTTCTAAAATAGAGTCTCCAAAAGTTCATGTATAGTCTACATAGACTCAATCTATAACTCGTCTACCTTAGTACCACCATCTATAATGAATGTTGGAGGGTTATCTAAATATAACTCTAATTTTATGTCGAACATACTTTTTAGAACCTGATCTGCGTATCTCTTCCTAAACTACAGGATTTCATAAAGGTTCTCATGGAACTACTATCTAGCTCCATCACCTATCATTATCACTAATAAAGCTACCAATACCAGAGGATCCTTCCCATCCAAATCATCCTACCATCCTATCAAGAATAATACTCATGGATTAATATCTCTACAATTCCAAGAACACATCTTAAGAAATATTACACAACATGAACACTTATAACAAGAGGTATTTATACAAATCCTTAACAAGTCACCCCTCAAACCCTACCACACGATCAAAACCATGGTGCTATCACTACCCTTATCCATCCTAAATCTAGTTCATGGTTAATAAATTCTCACATTCTCATAATTCATGTTTCCCATTTGACACCCATTTTTTTAAATATTTTATTATTTTATAAATTTCAATTCATCTTAGGAAGATTTTTATTCCAAAAATACAGAAGTAGTAAAAAATATTCTATTTAAAACTCACCCCAAAAATGATTTTCTCGTACATGCTTAAAATGATTCATGGCATAAAATACATTTTACTGCATCCAATGATGCATGCATGCAAAACTCTCATACCATTCTAGGACAAGAATCAAATCTCATAAAATCTCAAAAATAATATTCTCATCACCCACCAAGTGGAACCCTCGAGGTAAAATAACATGAACTAGAATAACACACATCAATAACAACAATAAATCCCTAGGTATATAGATTTTAACCAAGTACATGTGTTAGCTACTTCTATCCATGAGCCCTTATCCAAAACTTGACTAATAATATTATCTTTTCCACCGTCCCCAATTGTAATTCAAAGGAAAATAGAACAATACTAGCCTTTGATACCACTTTGTTACATCCCGGCCTAGGTTCCACACATCGGTTCCTAAATTCGGTCAGTCATAAGAACATAGGCATGCCTCCATATATGCAGAGGCTTCTTACTAGAAGCAAGTCTCTAATATCTATCATAGGGAAAATATACCCTATTTATCAAAGCAATAAAAAAGAGGGATGAAATGAAAATAACCAAATGATGTGAACAATAACCCAACCCAACAAGTATTCGTTGAAAATAAAAACGGGAATACAGTATCTAAAACTAACACATTTGATATGTCATTCCAAAGGCATAATAATTTTCAAATGAAAAACCAAAATAAAGACACATTGACACTCCTGAGTGAGTCCCAGAACCAATTTGGTTCCCTCAACCATTATCTTTCCCAACTCATCCTTCTTACATAGGACACATTCCCTTATCTGATCATGTAATCATGATGTCTATTTGGGTATCAATCAGGCCACTTGTGTGGGATGCTATTAAATATTTAATGTCCACCACAAACAGTACCAGAAAATTATCTAGTCAATAACAGTGTGTGCACATGTATAAAGAATATAGAAAACTTCATATGTAAATAGTTATCAGATTTGTTATTAATTAAACTAACCACAAAAAGCCCTATGTGTTTTAGGACAGCAGAACCCTCAATAACTAATTTTCCCAGTGATGGAGTTTAGAAAATCCCTATGGGAAATAACATATCATAACACTATGACCATCATTTATAATTTCATTTCACTTCATTCCACAATAAATTGGAACCATATTCCAATTCCAATGTCACAGGTGTAGAATTTCATGTCCAACACCCCATGGTTATTTGGAGCCTATGTCCGAATCGCACACTTCAATGTCACATATGGGTATTTGGAGCCTCAGTTCCAATCCCAAACATGTTAATCACATATTTGAATCCTTTGTCCCTGTACCAAACCCCAACATCACATATGGGTATTTGAAGCTACAGCCCTTGTCCGAAAGCTCAAAATCACATATATCACATCAATCATGGTTAATCAAACATATCCCACTCATCACATTTCACATGATGGAATTTAATTACAGCTTATGACAACAACATGGTACTTTTATTATATCACAAGGAATAATATGAAAAAATCAGAATTAATCAACATATCAACATTTTACCATAATACACATTAATTAATTCACCAATTAATTAATCCACTACAAAAATCCCAATATACCATTAATTAATTATCCAATTAATTAATCCAATTCCACAATACAAATATCCTATTTATTAATTCATCTATTAATTATTCCAATTCCACTATAATAATTCCCCATTAATAAATTCAAAAATTAATTAATCCAGCATCACAATCCCAAGTTCCCAGTAATTAATTCAACAATTAATTAATACAATTCTATAATCCCAATATAAAATTAATTAATTCACCAAATTGTTAATCCAATTTCACTAATTTCCAATTGCCCCCAAAATAAATCTATTTTATCATTACATTTGAATTAAATCAAAGAAATTCTTTGATTCTATAAAATAATTTACCAGTTACTTTATTAAATCCATGATTCAATTTTCAAATGTGCCAACTAGAATTCAATAATACATACATTAAATTTGACTTCATGTATATGGGAATTTAATTTAGGCCACCTACATAAATATTTTTTATGTTTCTCGCTAATGTTTGCCACCAATTTGATATTGAACAACCATAATCACGATGAAGAAAACTATCTAGATATGAAACACAGATCCAAGATCTAAATAATAAATATTCAAAAACCCTAGATATTTATCCATCAAAAACATTGGAATACATCCTTCCAAAGGATAAGATAACTGTTGGATAAAGATAGGAAACCCTATGGTATGAGAATCTAATACTATGAGGGGTGTAGATCATCAATCTGAGATTCTAATTATAAAGAACGGATGATGGAAGGTCTTGGAACCTATCATGGATTCTCAAAAAATGATAGAAAACATTTAGTATAAATTTTTTTTATGCTAGGGTGATGTTCGGAGGGGTTCAGGTCTTTAAAAAACAAATTCTCGAAATATTAAAAATTGTGTGCATGGTTTCCTTAGGAAGGGAACACGGTTTACCAAACCATGTGCCTTAAAAATGGTCCTCTACTAGGGGGTCCATGGTAACTCCTATGATGACACAATATTTGAAAACCCATGCACCGACTATTATAATGCTCACTTTTTAGGTTCTCACATTTTTTGGGTTCAGCGAATGGTTTTGGAAAATCGTGCACCACCTGCACATTTCCCCACTTAAATAATTATTGAATTTCTCCCAAAAAGTCCCCAAGGTAAAACCAAAACTAGATACACTCAAATAAAGCTAAAAAATACCTGTAAACATTCTTAGTAAATATCTCTAAATGTTCAGGATCATACATCAAGGTTCTTCTATAGTTAATTATTCAATTAACTCAAGCCAATTGGGGTCATTCTATAAGGTCACTTTGACAGAGTCATGGAACTATGTATGAGTTATAATGAGAAATAATCTTCATATTTATATGGATAACAAGGACAGGATTCTAGAAATACATCAAAATACTCTCAAACGATATTCATATCATCTATGTTCATTTTCTCCCCAACCATATGAGATAAAATTCTATTCTGAATAGGTATCAAAACACACAGAATAGAATTTATTTCTATAAAAAGTTGATATTTATCATATCACTAATAGATGATCATAGATTGTTTTGTAATATAAAATTTGACTTCCCTTCCTAAGAACATAATGTGTTATTTTTTAAGATAAATCTAATCCATTCCTATGATAATATCATATTCAACCAAAAGAAGAATGACGCGATTTAAAGGAAGTTTGTTCTAAAAAACATCGACTCAAGAGGAAGCGTATACCAGATATGTTATCATCATAATATATGGGTTTCTCACTACCATTTATAAGTCCGATCATATGGGTGGAATCATTATACCCATATAGAAGTATCTAGACATTAATGAATTGGTAGATCCATAATAAAATAAGACATTAACAATTATAGAGTTGATGGTAAGTGTCCCTTTCTCCACACTATTCTCGCACACTTCATCATAAATAGTAATAGCATGATATTTCAATTGGCCTCTTGGATAAATAGGTTACTATATTTGGTCATCATAATTAACCATTTCATTTGGGAATTATTTATCATAATCTCCATAACACTTACATTTGGAATACTGGAGTGTGTGTGGTGAATTATATGGTTATTTATCTCTATTTAAATAATTTAATAACTTCTTCCCATCACTTAGGCATTCTATTTCCAAATGAACATTATTTCCACACTGAAACAATTTATCATTCCTATTAATAAAACATAATCCAGGTTTCCTTCCAAATATTTAGCATAAAGAAAGTATTATCTTCTTCTTTCCATGGTTAATAATGATCCAATTGAACCTCATATTCCTATTAATATCTATACCAAGAGAATGATGGGTAAATCCAATATCTATTTCCATCGTGGGAGAACATAGAAATATTTATTCATAGATACTATCATTCATTATGGAAAATTCCATTCGTAGAGATGGTTTTAATCCATTGAATAATTGTTGAACCTCGTTTTAGGTAGGATAATAATTCCTGATGTGTTCCATGATTGTCTGGTAAAATATACCGCATCGGTACCAATAGATTCATCAACCTTATTCTTTAGATCAATATAGTCCATATCAAATTTTATAAAAAAATATTTTGGAATTACTAACTGAGAATCAAGATCTTAAAATTATCCCACTCCATGTATTCAATTTTATCATATTCCCTTGAATTATTAATGAGATTATATTGAACATCTTCTTCTTCCAAATAATAGACTACTAAAATGAATATTTCATGCTACGAACACTAGAGAATAGAAAATATATATTTTTTATGGTACTAATCCATTACTAAGAAACTAGTGTATCTTCATAACCACTAAAATAAGGTGGAACTTGCCTCATGAATGACTCAAGAAAATTTTTCTCCATATGTTTCTTGTTTGGAAGGTCATCATGATTTATGGATTAATAAAATTTTAAGATCAAATCAAAAATATTTTTTTATTCCAACTCTTATAATGTATTTAAACTCATGAGAATAATAATTTAATTATCATTTAAATCAACATTAACATGGTTGCTTCTTGTTTTAGTAATTGTGTAAATCCCAAAATAAGTGTCTATACAGAAATAATCTCATATAGGAACCATATAATCATAGAAAATCACTTATAGGATATATAAATAACAAAACCATATATTAAATTTATGAAACCATAGTTTTATCATGGGTTGTTAAAATTCATCATCTATTTAATACCTTTATGAAAGTAGTTAATGTGTTTTTGATTTTTCAATGTATATTCTCATGGAGTGTCAAACTAAAGATGAAAACGGCCTATTTGAGGTACCAGGTAATGCTAGAGTCAATACTTTTAGACTTATTACCCCAAGGAACCTAATTTCAAGACCACATAATCTTGTTGATTCCAAAAGGGATGTTATTTCTTATAAAACACACTCTCTATCCCTTAAAAAATTCCAGGACATTTTTATATACATTTCCTCATCCCTACACTTATCCTAAAACATATCCTATGGGATCTAAAAAACGTTTTTCATACATGACCTTAAACGGTTAACTAAACCATGATACGATACCAAATTTAATTACCAGAACTTCACATATATAAATATTACATCGTAAAAGGAAAATATTCATTATATAACATAATGATCCATGGAAAAATCGTTTATTTCTAGTTCCTTTAGAAACATAAACATATTAATAACTAGACCATAAGAGGGATACTTTATCTCCCACGATGTTATTCATAGATATCAACCTTATTATACATATCATATATAATAACATTAATAAAAAAATATTAAAAACAAATATAAGTAATAGTTATCTTAGATACTTAGTAAGGGTAAAAAATGTGATAGTAACATATCATGACCAGAAGGGTATGAGAACGATCTAATTACATTTGAAACGTATACCCATCATATCATACAACATATACTTGAGACATATCATAAATCAGGATACTTTATATGAAATGAATCATAATAGAAGAAAATATTATGAACCAGGAGAATATAAATTTGGAATAACACATAGATTTGTGCCATACCCATAATTATAGACAATGATATCATTAATAGTTCAAGGATCATTGATAATACTATCAAAGTGGAATGGGTTCACCACCCAAACTATAATAGTAGTCAAGGATAACTCCAAATACTATCATATTGGGATTATTACCTAACTAAAATGGGATCTCTCCCCATTCTAGTCCTTTTTATATCATGAGATATAAAACTTTACCCAATGAATTAAATTTAGATATAGGTCCCACTCATCACCTAATGAAAATCTTATATACATGATCCATAAGAATATAAAACATTAATCATATAAGAAATCATGAAAAGAGACGGGATTAAAAAAAATAAGCATATCATAACTTGTATAAAAGGAACAAGTTTCATAATAATTTAATCATTTTATCAAATCATCACTCATTGAAAGATAAGATGGTTTAATTAGAATGTTTCCATAGTATAACCAATGAAAAAAGTGGGATTCGTAAGCATCATGTTGTCATAATCATAACCCATTTAGTTATTGAATAATAATGATATATTTGAATCTTTTATATATTAAATAATAAGTAACATTAGGGGCTTCCATTTTATATGGAAAATTATTTTGATTGAAAAATCAATTGGCCCTTTTTTTGGAATGTTTTTTTTTGAAAAAAAAATAGAATAAAAATTTCTGAAATATTTTATAATTATTTTTCTTTGAAAGTAACGTTAAAAAAATATAAAGGATTATTTAAAAAATATTTTTTATCACATTGGTAAATTATATTCATTCCATAAATGTGGAAATAACTATTCCTTCCATATTATCGATAAAATAAAGGAGACACTTTTTTGAATGAATAATGAATTTTTCAGTCAATAAAATTAACAAAAAGTCAAAATATAGTAAATTATTTTTAATAAATTGTTCATAAAATGTAAAAAACATTTTTGAATGATTTTTATATAGCATGGATTTGGAAGAAATATGTTTTTCGACCGAAGAAAGAAATAAATGTAATTTTTCTTATATAAATTATTTTGAACAATTAAGTACATAAAGAAAATAAAATTATAGAAAAAACAATTATTATTAAATATATATATATATATATAATAATAAAATTATTTAGTTTCTTAAGTTATATCTCATTATATTTTATCATTATAATCATAATCATGAATAATATAGATAAATTTTGAGATTGTAACATAAAACCATTACCACTGTGGTAACATTGAATCATAAGTCCCATGAAAGAATAAAATTAACTGAAAAATATAATATCATAGTAATAAATTAATTCAATATATTACATGTAAAATGGAATTTATATACACCTAAAAGAGGAAGATTAGTGTATATCATAACATGTCTCCAAAAAGGTAAATTTAGACAAAAATGCCTTACCTTAAGTCACGACTTATAGGGTACACATTATAACCTCTTATTTAATAAATAATTTTTTTTAATATTTTTATTTTATGAAACATATTTATATAAATTATATTATAAATGATTTTATTAAGACCTTTTATTACCCATTTATTATTAATTCTATGTTAAAATTACAAATTTTGGAAATAACTGCATTATTTTTCATGTCTGTTTTGAAATTTTATTTTTAGTCCTCATACAATGGTAATAGTTCCATTATTTCCACGATGTTACAGATTATACATATATAATATATATTTATTTATATGATTCCATAAATGTTAGATATATATAAAAAATACATCATTTATGGAGACGGTAGGTCACACGTATGCAGGAACATTGATTCTATTTTCTGGAAGGTTGAAATGAAAAAAAGGTAAATAATATATTACCAATAAATATTTATATATATATATCATATATATATCACATATACTAATTAAATGTTTCCATAATTACCTTATGTTAAAAATGTAAGTGAAAAATGGTCACATCACTTCCTGAAGTAGTAGTTCCTCCTACACACGAATGATGTTATCGTATTATCTATGGAATGGAATGTAAAAAGGTGAATATGATAACATATTTATATAAGTTTAGTTATTTTAAAAAAATCACACACACAAATATATTTATATTATCCATAATTATACCAAACTGTAAGAGGTGTTGATAGAAAATGTGTCATAGTGGTTTGTGAGGTTGTAGTCCTTCATACAAACGCGCTATGTTTTTTACTTACATTTGATGAAAGATGAAATGTTTGTGTGTAATTCCATTAAAAAAAATCCCATTATATTTAAAATTATTACATTATTATATATTCTTATTTTAGTAATAATTTAAGGAGGTGGATGAAGAAATAAAATAAAAAACAAAGTTGAATAACATTAGCTCTTCTTCTGGTAACCTCACTAGGTTTTACGAAAGGCCTTAATATTTTATATTTACATCCAAAATAATGATTATAGTATGATATTATCAAATTAATTGCGTTATTTTGTTAATTATTAGTTGATCCAAATGGTTTTGAATGTGTGAAGAAGATAGGAGAGGTGGGGTCCTTTTATAAGTGAGGTTAGTGGCACACAAGAAATTTTATAAAGGAAAATGGTGTTCCCGCATTTTTTACATGAAAAAGATATATTAAATTGACCATTTTAAAAAACTGTGATAAGGCCAAAGTACCACTAGATGATGAGTTTTGAACATATGTTTAGGTAATTTTATCCCATATCGTTTTAGTTAAACTCCATTATAGACCCAATTTAACATTCACCACGGTAAGTAATATTTAATTTTTTACTATTATTTTTGGTAAAAAATTAATTTTAACTTATTAGTTATTATTTATTATTATGAAAAAAATATGGAACCAATATTTCCATTTTCAATTAATATAATTGGAAATTTTCAATTTAAAATTAAAGCAATTTTCATGAAGAGAAAAGATTTTTCCAAAGAGAAAATGTTCAAATGTTTAAAAAAAAATTACACAAAAATTCAATATTAAATTGGTTAAAAATACCTAAATTTTATTAACAAATATATAATTGAAATAATTTTACTTTTAAAATGGTTTTACATAAAAATAAATTTATAAATACATTAAATTAAAAATACATATTTCAATAAGAATCTAGTATTTAACACTATTTATTGAAAAATTAATATTTTCATAAAGATACCAAAATAACTATATACAATAATTTTAGCTAATTATTTAAAAAATTAATTTTATTTTATCCTATTAATTTTCTACATTTTTGGATAAGTAGTTTTATTGACTTTCATAAAAATAAATAATTGTTTTATATAAATTTATTTTCAAAATGTATAAAGGATTTTCCAATAATTAAGTACATTTTTATCAACAAATTTTCATTATATAAAACCATTATACATAATTTTAAAATGTTTTTATTTCTATTCAGACTAAAAAATTAAACGGGTAGGTAAAAACATTCATCGTTAAATATTAATATCAATGGTTTGTTATCGTTCATTTAAAATCAGTTTTCTGTGTGATTCAAGGTATCAATAGAATTTAATTTATTTAAAAATTATAATTCATAAAAACTCATGGTGTAACATTTTTTCTAATATCACAAAAAACTAAATAATAAAGGTAACTACTTCTATGAGAATAGATCATATTATTTTTCTAAATGAATTACATCACACTATGAACACTTCTCCATATTCAAGAAAGACCAATAGTGAGATATGGTTCTACCACTTCATCAGTTTATCATATTCTCTCTATAAATCGTTATCCTCCTAAAACATCATGCAATTATTATTCAATCCCTTCATAGGAGATAATATATTTGAAAAATAATAAATTAAGCATCAGTAGTAACCTATTATCCAAAGGAAACATTATAAATTAAGAACATCATTAGTTAAATCCAAATACATCACTACTTTAAATTTCCTCGAGTCTATTGAGACTCCCTTTATGAAATTATGAACCCCTATAACTCTATTTCCCAAATCCATATTTAATATTTCAATAATTTTGTATTAAAATTTTCCCCAAAAAAGTTTCTAAAAAATTCGCAATTGCCTTCTATGATCCTCATCACATTCATAATAAATAGGATACTATAAGAAAACACCATAATAAATGAGTCAATCGCATTATGCTTGATAAAATTCATCAAGGAAATAAAAATATAAATAGAGTTAATAAAAAAAGTTAATTTGATAAAAAATATTATTCCCACACATAATATATAAATTTGTCTTTGTAATGTCCATATCCTTCTCCCAGAGCATGTGATGTCCAAATTACTGGTTGATAATTAACAACTACATAAATATTTTCATGTGATTAATCAGATCATTGATTTTAGAAGGATTATATTAATTATTTATTTCTAAAAATTAATGTTTTGATGGTTTATGAGTGATCACATCAATAATCAACCTTCTTGTAAAATATAACTAATTCATGTCAAGGAAAAATTATTTTTCAAATGATTCATATTACCTCAATATGATAAAAAAATCATATGAAGTCGCATATTTGTAGGTATTATGTGATATATGTGTAATTATGATATAAATTTCATATAAAAACTATTAATGGATAAAACCATGTCTATATTTTATGGATTTCCAATAAAGTACAACAGAGACACATTTTAGAAATTTCTCCATATAATACAAAATTGGAATGAATTACCATATTCCAATTATATAAGAACTTTTAATAAAAAATAACACATCATAACCTTATGGTATTTACCGCTAATCCATTCTTGAGTATCATGAATGTAGCACTCCCATTTGAAATAAAAAATCTTATCTTGGGAAACGTAAAAAAAGTACATCTATAGAATTCTACGTGCTCCCAAAACAACATAATCCAATAAATAAAAATTAATTCATTGAATACATTCATCTCTAGAACCAAGGAGTCCCCTGAGATTTAAAAAACACCAAACATTGTGGAACAAGATAAAAAATAATCCCATTATTCTAGAATTCATAATATAGGCATCCTAAACATTAACGAATAAGACGCCAAGTTCATATAAAAATCAATTTGTCCACTACTTATGTAGATATATGATAATAAGTCACACATGTATCAAAAAATAAAAATTACAATATAAAAATATTAAAAAAAATATGATACACTATTTTAGTTCTTTATTTTGACTCATCTAATTCATTTATTACAATATAAATTTCTTTAATGTATTTTGATCCTCAACCTACGTAATATTCTCACAAGTTCTTGACTATGATTTTTTTATATTTATTTGATTTCATTGAATAAATCCTCTATACATATGTCTATTTGGAACCTCCAACACAAGATTCCTAATATAAGTAATTGAAAAACATATATATCTAATAAATATTACCATACTAATTGTATTTCTTCAATTTTTTAGGATATTCCCTCTTTAAGTGTGCCATTTTTTTTGCACTAATGTCACCCAAGCATCCTCTTACTTCAAGATATATTGAACACATATTCCTTCTTTGTAGCATATTTTTATTTCCCATCTAACTTTCTCTTATACATTAAAAAAACATTCCTTAATCAAGTAAAGTGGAGAAATAAATTTACTCCCATCACACTCTTCAAATCTTCTTCTTTAGTTTTTTCTTTTTTTAACACTACCACATAGGTTGGTTTCTAATGAAAAATCACCCATAATTTATTATCATATAAAACTCACATATAAAACTTCAGAACATTTATATTAGTAGTATTGATCAACTCTATAAAAACAACTCAAATATACCATGTGAGCAATATACTATCGCATGGTAATGGTTTCTAGCACTCACTGTTGGAACTAAAAATATTTCCCTATATTTTTTATCCCTATATAAAACTACTGACTTAGAATCTTTTTGATTCTAACCTAAATTAGATCCTAAAAAATTTACATCCATATCCACATCCTGACACTTGAAATTATATAATTTGAGTATTTAATGACATGATTCCTCCTCAAATGTCTCATGTGTGTGAAGGAACTATAATATTTGATTGATTTACTTCATCCAGTCCCCAACATCCTATATTCTAATATCACCCCTAAAGAGAGTAGGATGATGTTTTTGGAACATTAAAGAACAATCTAAATGATTATATCTCCCATGATCCATTTTCTTCATATGTGACTGTATAATTTGGACTAGTATATTTAACAATTTTGGAACACTCTCTATGTTCCTAGATCATCCCTCAAAAATGGGCTCACTCCCTACATACCAAGCCCCATTCACATGAACGATATCCCTAAATGAAAATATATCTACCAAACCATAAAATAAAAATCTAAAAATAAATTCTAAAAATAAATTCACTCCACTTAAACCATAGGGTTGAATGATATGTAATTAATTTTTTTTAATTTAAGTGGATCTATTCAAATTTTAATGATTCACTCTTTTTGGGGTAAAATTTCACAATAATAATGAAATTCAAACTATAAATTTCCATATTAAAATATTTTAAAAAAATATTTTTCATCACATTCAAATAATGAAGTCAATTTATTAATGATTTATGCATATTTATATCATTTATAAAAATACCTACCCAGATACATTGAAATTTTTTTTCTCCTAATCCAACATAAACATAGGCACTAACAAATCATAGGTGACAACCATCCAATAACAAATCATCAAATTTATTATTCTATAAGATCACCCTAGAAATACAAATCCAACAATAAAAAACGTTTTATTCCCATTTATGGGTAGAATTTTTTGAAAATCAAGATTGTAATTACTAAGATACATCCATGTACTCAATAATGAAATCCTAACTGTGATAACATATAATAGTATCCCAATGTTGAGATCTTGAATATTATGTTAGTGTAATGATTTCCATGTGGCCTCAGGCATGTTCCCTAATCTTCATATCCTTGAAATTTTCACTGAGGTATAAAACTAATCATTGGAGAACAATTTTTCCTTCGAAAAAATTAATAAATTAGACATAATAGAATTTTTTTCAAAAATAAGCCCTGTATATCAAACCAAACTATTTAAGGCAATAATAAAATCAAACAATTTATATTGAAAGATATATTAATAAATCCTTGAATTCCCTAATGAAATAATTAAATGATTCCGAACTAATGTGTATTATCTAACTCCTTCCATAATGTATAGAAAAACACCGTTAAATAATCATAGAAAACGTATCCTAGGATGTATCACCAATAGACATCATATCCTTTCACTTACCATTATCTTGACATAAGGAATCTAAATGAACATTGAGATGTTTTTTTGGGTGACTATGAGAATACATTGTATTATTTCCTCATGTGACTCCAATTAAAGACTTATTCTCAATTATTAAATCAATTTCATTTAAAATTTATCAAATGTTTGAAAAATAAATGTTATTAAATTTACCATAAACATACTAAAATTACTCATCATATTATTTCTAAAATGTAATAAATGAAGAGTATCAATAATCTTCATTGTTTAATGAGAAATACCAAATTATTAATGTTATTCTTAGATATTAATCATATCAGACACTTGTTATTAGTCACCACTCTTCGGAGTATTTGTAAAATTCATAGCTATAAGGTTTTATATAAATCTAGGTGGAACTTTCCTCCAATGAACATTCCTGGCCCTTTTGTAAATACCCACTACATCTTTGACAATTCTCAAACCTAATATATTTAATTTACCAAAACCATTTTACTTCATCAATTTTTTATAATACCACCACCCATATATCCAAATCTAATTATTTAGGTATAAAATTATAAAACCCAGTGTTTTTCAAATTCAAAAATATAGGTAACCCAATAAACCTTAAGAAAATTATTTGATAAGAATATAATATTGGAATGGGCTTAAAGTAGACCAATAAAAAAAGTAATTTCATTCCATAAATTTGTGAATAAGGTCAAACTACATTATATTACCACTCATCTAATTCCAAAAACCAAATTTATGGTTTCAAACCCACGATGTTATCCAATAAACACTAAAAAAAGAAAAATATATCATGACTATTCCTTTAATGATTTTATTATTTATTCTTACTCCCTAGGTCAAATCCAATAAGATAGATCATCCTAAAGAGAAAAAAAGAAGATTAAATATCTGATATGATCACAGAGATCTGGCCTTTTTTACAATGAATATTTGAAGGTTCCTAGATAAAGTCCCATTTTTTTGTAATGGGGAATGAATAATTTTCCCAAGAGAACACCTCGAAATTTCTTATGTCAAGCTAGGTCATACAAGTAAATGTTATAACATGATAATAGTGATTTAAAATTAAAATTATAGAACATGTGGTCAATTTAATGGAAATCCTACCAGGTCCCCAAATCAATGTATAAAACTATAAAGGTATATATATCCATAAAACTAGAAAGAAAAAATTTATAAAATGGTAATAATTAATATGAACTAAATTATTCATTTCTCTCTACTTAAACCTAATGGAATGCATGATTATTTTTCATGATCCCTGTGAATTTTCACTACATAATTTATCGCAGAAAACTCTTCTAAATACTTTAATTTTGAATTGAAATTACTTAAAATTAAAAAGTGGAGCTACATGGGAAACATTTAGAGATATATATTCACAAATTATTTTTATATAACCACATGTTTGCATTTTCCATTTGTGAATTTCCAATGTATTAATCTAACCCACACTTCTAGTAAAACATCTCATAGAGAAAATGTTTATATTAATATATCCATACTGTTAATGATCTCTAACGGGTGGCCACATCAAGAAAAAATTTCATCATTTTTGGTTCATGGGGTGAAACCCAGTATTACCCTCTACTAATAATATCTTCATCTTGAAAAAATATTTATCCTAGTCGGTTGGTAAACATTTACCTTGACCAAATATATGAGGATTCTAACATCTATATACAAAATTAATATTGGAAACCATGTATGCATACCACTATGTCATAATTAATTATATATATATTCATGCATTTTTTATAAATAAATATGAATAAAAGCAAAAAAAACCTAAAAATAGTTACAATATGAAGAGATATGATTTCTAGTAGTAAAAGGAAGTTATACTTTTTTGTAAATACATATGAATCAAATATAATGAAAATATAAAACTATAATAAAAACATATGAATATATATTTATATATATAGATTGAGTGATCTTCGTAACTATACAATTTCAAATGGAATTTTTTTTAATATATAGTTTGGACACAATTATTCTTGAATAGGTAGATTTTATCCTTCAATAATAATTGAGGAATGTTCTAGTTTCAATTTTTTTATGATATTTTTTTATCACATTTGATTTACTTTTTCACAATATTTACATTATGAGAAGATGTATTCTCTTATCATGTTTTTACCAAAAAAAATTATAGTCCCCTAAAAACTCAAATATATTTTTATATTCATCTCAAAATAAGATATTTGTGGTCACTAAGGTATTTCCATTGGAATTTTATACAAAAAATAACACTATTTACAGAATACATTAACAATCAGATCTAATAATGAATTATAATTCTGAATACCTTACATGAAAGGGTAATTTTTTTGTTATCCTGAAAACTAGGGAATTAAAATTAACCATTCAATTCTAATTTCATTAGGATCATTGGATGATGGTTTCATTAATCCTAAGAACTAAAAAACTATGATCTCTCACTTAGATTCAATAGGATGTAAACTAGATATCCATCTATATTTACTCAATCACTAATATATTTTTTAATACATTATTGATTTTAAGACACTAGATTTTTATTTTTTTTCTCAATGTTTAAATTTATTAATGAACAATTCATGGACTGTGATGATATATATAATGGAAGCCATTGAACATTGATAAATTAGAATATTTATCAAGGTGATTTTGTGTGTGTGTGTGATTAGTACTGAATTACATGTACAAAATAAATTATTATATCAAATTTTCAAAATAATAATTGATAAAATTTTTAGAGGATTCAATACATGAACTATGATATATTTGGTGAAATTCAAAATAATAATGTCTTAATGGGGTTTTGTTAAAATCTTAATGGAGTTTTGTTAATATATATTCAAATTATAAACCAATCACATGAACAATTTGTATATTTTATAACACTTATTGTTGTTAATAAATATTGATATATGTTTATTAAACCTATCATTCATATGAAAAATATTTTTAATAATTGATTTTAGGTTGTCACACCCTTTCCCTATTCTGATTATGAGTAAATTATTCCTCTATTTTAAAATACTTATTTTAATTTTATTGTAAAAATATTACCTATTCATAGAACTTATGATTTCAATGATGAGAAAATTGTATTAACAAAGTTAGTTAATGAATTACTAGTTTTTTGAGGGTTGATCACTATAATATTCATGATGAACAGTGATATATGTTATGTTTTAAATATTATAGACTAATGAAGACAATTTAGTGATTTTTGTATTAATTTTTGTTAAAGTAATGTAAGGAATTTATTTTTTATGATCTTAACACATTGTAATCAAACCAAAATCATGGAATTTTGGTATTTTAGAGGTAATTTTTTGAATGGGGGATTATATTACAAATATGTTTTGTTAAGGAAACCCCTTATGGAGTTATAACATTGTAGTCAATACAATAACATGATAAACTAGAACCCACAATAATGATAGACACCATTTTTTTAATGTAAATTTAATGAGGTATTGGGATAATAATCCACATCACTATATAAATCATAGTTCAACTAAAAATGAGGATTTTTCATATTCCTTATTGTTTGATCTTATAAAGATTCCCTATTATGGTTGGAACATGGGTGTCATTAGATAACCACTTTGTGGTGCTTATTTTTTCTATATGTTAGAAATTATATAACTCATGGTAAAAAAGTGTTATGAAGATTAAATACTTATTTTATTGAACACCTTCTCAAAAAATTACTAAAATGATCATGGTGAAGGTTATGGAGTTGAATATTTTCTTGTACATAGATACTGGAATCTATTAGTGTTTTGGAGAATAGAACCGTGTAATATTTTTTGGTGCACCAAATTATTTTCGGATAGTTTTTTTAAAGATTTAATAATGTAAATAATTCTATTTTATGGTTAATATGGATTTCAAGGAAATGGGTTTTTATGTAAATCCATTGATTGAAGGGAAAATTATATGTTAGATGTTGTTACATTATTATTTTTCACATTTATGACGATAAATTAGATTTGATATATTTAAATTTTATAGATAGATATGAATATTATTTATAGTTTTCACTTGAACATATAGGTTTTTTAGAGGCATTTAATTTGGTGATAAGTGAAATTTAAACAAATATAATTTTTAATGAAGATATAAAATATATATTTTTGAAAAATTATAGGAATTGGTGAGGGATAATATAGTAAATATTAAGTCTTATTTCAGTCTAAATGTTTAGGGTAATTATAGTGGTTCCTATTAGATTATTTGATCATTAAGGAATATTTATATTCAGCTAGGAAGATAGAGATAAAGTGAATCAGATATTCAGTCATGTTGTGTAGTTTTCTTAATAGGTTCATTATAAAGAACATGCATGTGGATTTCCATAAATAAAATGTATATAGTGAAGGATAGCTAAAATGAGAGAGTGATCCTTGGTTTATGTTTTATGACTAACTAAAACATTTTAATTAAAATCAGGAGTAGTGATTTATATGGTACATCAATACATCATCCATGGACACTCCTTGTACATAGCCCTTTATAACCCTGAAAAATAAGTATGTGATCTCAACTATTATTTATATGTGGAAGTTATGGATGTTTTATTGTGGTTTGATGGTTTACAAATTCATTTTCAAAATTAATAACCAATATTTCCATCATTAAGACATCTGAATGTGTAATCCCCATATCCCATTAATGTGTTTTATAACTTGTGAATTCATCCAGCTGTATTATATTCATAATGATATTTAAATAAAAAATATCCCTTACGTTTTTTAATTGAAAATATTATTCCTACAAAAAAAATTATTTTTTATTAGTTTTAACTATAAAATCTGAAATAATTTTAAGAGAACACACTAAAACACACTTCTATTTAATGTTTAGTAATATGTGGCACAAATAATTGAGTTTAAATAACATATAGAATTATTATAGTACTAGATGGACATAAATATATTTTACATTAACTTAAAAGAAACAAATGCCTTATTTTATGGCTGATAGAATCATATTTTTAAAGTGATGAGTGTCATGTATAAATATATATTTTGGAAAATCTAGTTAATATATAAAATTGTGATGGAAGAATCTTTTTTGTGGTGTAAAATAAATTCAATGACATGATGATTGTAACATCCCTACCTGACTGACCACTAAGACGGTAGTTGGACTACTAGTTCACATGGCCCCATGCATGTCTCCCTATATGCCAGAGGCCTATAACTAGTAGGGAGAATTTGACGAGGTTATAACAAGGATATTATACCCACATATCATAATCGCATAGTGGTATATCTGATAATAAATAATAAACAATAATGGAATAAGTAATAAATGAATGAAAAAGAAATTGATAGATGATATTAAACTGAATAAGAGATGGCCAACACCAATATAAAAAATAAAATTCATGAATGTCCAAATGAAGATACATAAACTAAAAAAACACATTCAGTAGGCATTGATATAGTAAATTATACATATAAAGAAAAGAAATAAAAGATAATAACCAAGGGTGATCTACATGAGAATACTGAGATCTATTTGGGTCATGTAATCCTAACTCCCAGGTACTAGAAAATAACACATGTAATCAACCATGGTCATGTGGAAATATGTTCTACTCTAGTTCCCTAGTGTAATGGTGGCCTGAACATGGTGTCAAATATAATTTCTTGTAGGTTCCCACCCACAGTGTGTACAACAAAATCTTGTCCATGTATACTGTAAAGTAGTGGAGGTTATATGAATAAATATACATTACTAAAATAAACAATAAACCCACCCAATCATATTTCTAAAGGAATCTTGGTGGTTCTACCTACTTTTTCTCATTGCTGGAAAAATTTTTTGATCAAGAAGTATATATATATTAATCATTATATATGTATGTATTGGTTATATATTCCATCCATATATATAAACCAAGTATGTATAGATGTAAGTGTCCATATACCAATATTACTAGGTGATATATGGATCAGGTCATAACTCAAACATCCATAACTAGTCTAAACAAGCCTATAAGATCAAGAAAAAGGTTACATCAGTACATCCCAATGGAGTGGTTGATATGTTCACTAGGTCAAATACCCTAAGAGTGGGGGGTGAATTAAGGTATGACATATTAAAACTACTGCCACTTCAGATCTTGTTTCCTCATTAAAAAAACACACATATCTTTTTTTCATATACAAATATATGAATAGAAATGAAATCATGCATAGGAAACAGCGAGTTTTACTTGGTAAATCCTCATAGGGATACATCCAAGCAGTATAGAATGGTGATGTTCCAATATACCAAATCCACTAATGCTCAGTGTCAATTTTAAGGTTTAGGATAGATCTTCTAAGACAAGCCTCACTACCTTTATAGGGATTAGGGTCTAATCACTACATTCCTAATGGTCACTCCTTGTGTCTCTTTTTCTGGATCACATCAAGTGTGAAATATCACCATCTTCCTCTTCCTTTTCTCATTAATTTTCAAGGGAGACACTAACTATTTATGGACATGTAGGTCCCTTCATTTGCATGAAATCACACATCCTCAACTATAGATATATCCTCTATTAATGTTCCTTTTTCACACGTACATGAATTCCACTTTTCTATGTATTGTTTGATTGGAATAAATTTATTTTTAAAACTCTTCAATATCTTTTTAATGCTTCCTTGAGTCCTCTACGAACCACCTTTCCTGTTATGAAAACTACATAGTTGGTATACTACACTGATCGCATCCTCTGCAAATTACCTCCAATTCCTTGTACCACTTTTTCATCTCATACTGCCACTCCCACATACTGCCTCCACCTACGATATTATCTACCACCTTCTCATCCCAACTCCAAGAACCTCCTCGGAATTCCACTTATGAATAATGACTCTACTTAGATAGGTGATTTTTTCCACTATGGATCACCATCCTTCCATGAACCCTTCTTCTTTTTTGGACTATAGTTCCTTGAAAAAAACCTTTTCCCTAATTTTTTTTCAAAAACTACTTTACCCTTCATAGAATTCTCCCTCGTGAACATCCTTCAGGCTTCACTGAATTCCTGAAGCATTGATTTTATCTAATGGAATCATCAAACATTAATAACAGGTTTATAACTCTTTATATAGGAAAATAAATCAAAAATATCCCATAATTTAAGAATACACAAATTTTCAATGTAGTAAATCCTTCACAGCTTACCAATTCTCCCAAAAATTGTTCTTCCCTATATAGTCCACATAATTCCTATCTTTTCCTTAGAAGTGACCTGAATCATTGTCATGTTTTCATGAACGACACCCTTCTTTGATTCTCAAATCACCACTCCATTTCCATGAATGGAAAACCATCATATGTACTACACGTCATCTGTATACCACTTGACATCACTGCGAACTGTTTTCTCCCCATGAACTATTCTCATACACAGTCTACATCTCATGCTTTATAATTCCCAACCTTTACCGATTTCCTATCATTTGCTAAAACAGCCCAATCAACATCAATATATCCCGTTAGCTCCACCTATGATTTTTTATTACACGTAAAACCTAAATCAATTGTGATCTTGATATAATAAAGTATTATTTTTAATACAAGAGTGTAGCTTTCCTTGGTATTCCATTGATATCGGGCTTCTTGACACATCGAGAAAACAATATATTTGTCGTGTTGCTCTTAAGTACCATTGAATTCCATGATTTTTTTATATTCTATGAAATTTGCCTCTTTTCCATCATCATATCAGGATAGTTTACTCAGGGTAGCCATTAGAGTATTCATCTCCTTGGAACTATCCATTATGAATATTCTCAAAACACGCTTGGCATATTTGTATCGAGAAATGGTTGTGTCCTTGTTTCCTTGTGTCACCTTTAGACCAAGGAAAAATTTCATTTCACCAATCATTGACATTTCAAACTCAAGTTTCATGAATTCATTAAACTATTCATATTGTGTTTTATCTGATCCTCCAAATATTATATCATCAACAAAAACTAGGACCATCTTCCATTGATTACTATCATGGTTGACATATAGATTATAATCAACTCCACCATGCTGAAAAATGAGATTTTGAAAAAAAAATGATCTATCCTTGATTACCATGCTCTTGGTGCTTACATCAAACCATATAAATCATTCTTCAGCAAACAAACATTGTTCAAATCTTCATGATTCAAAAAACCATCAGCCTGCTTAATATAAACTTTTTCTTCCAGAACCCCATTTAGAAATTCTGACATGACGTCCCTCTGGAAATCATTGAACCTTATTTGCACTATTCTAGCTAAGAATAATAAAACTACCTCTATCTTTGAAATAGATTAAATTATTTCATCAACTTCAATACCCTTTATCTAGGAGTTCGATTTTTTACACTATTCATGCTTTGTTTCAAATCAAAACAGCATCTTTATTCATTTTTTATGAAATGCCCATTTTGCTGTGATACCATTTTTTCTATTGGACTCAAAAAAGTCCCACATATCTTATTATTCACAATTTTTTCAATCTCTTCATTCATAGACTAAACCCAATTCTCATCACCAACTACTCCAAAGAAACATTTAGGCTATACTTGTGACAAGTATGATGTTTTCAATAGAGTCATCATCCTCTTTGTCTACACTATCATTGTATGATCACCAATTATGTTTTCTCTATAAATTTATGATTTTCTCTTCTGTCTTTATATAGATACTGATTTACCCTCATCATTCCCATCATATGAGTGTTTTTTTAAATCATCATCTAGAACTAGCACATCCCTAGATCTTCTTAATTCTTCATCACTATCCTCCTGAGACTGGTCATGTATTTGTTGAAGATTATTCTCATTTTCCACTATAGTTACATCATGGATTTCATAAATCTTTACTATCCTCCAATTAAAACATTTATATACTTTAATTTTCATTGAGTAGACAAGAAATATCCCTTCATCTCCACAGGATTCAATTTTCCTATGATTCTCCCTGATGAGAATGAAACACTTAATTCTGATGAATCGAATGTATTTCAATGATGTCTTATTTCCATACCATATCTTATGTAGATCCTTATATTATTTTGGACATAGAAAATCTGTATTTGATGTCTATACTGTTATCATCACTACTTCTTTCCCAAATATATCGGGAAGGTCATTCTCAATGAGAATTGTTATGACCATGTTATTGACAATCATATTTCTTCTCTCAACTACTCTATTCTATTATTGAGTTCTTACCACTAAAACATTATGACATATCCCATGTTTCTCAAGATAATCATAAACATGGAAATTTGTGAATTCTATTCCATTATGTGTTCGGATCTTCAGTATTGATTGACCCATCATCTTCTCAACATCCCTTTGATATGTTTTTAAGCATATGAATACCTCATATTTATTTGGGAATATTGAAACCCATTCTATTCTACTATAATGATAAATGAATAGAACAAAATATATCCTCCCATCAAGATCTCTTGGTGAACGTTTTCTGAACACATCAATATGAACCAACTCTAGCAATCTTGTTGAATGTTTCTCTTTTATTTTATATATATTTTGAATGATATTACCATATTTGTAGGAATCATATGTATGTGTATAATCATCTGATAATCTATCAAGATCTAAAGAAATATCACATTTAACCAGATATTCCATGTAAATTTTTCTTGCGCGGCCATGTTTTTTATTCCACAACATAATTTATTCTTCCCTAGAGAGAAAGAACATATCTTCTTCTCCTCCCATGAGATAATGATTCTCTTTTTTATGCTTTCCCTGCAACACAGTAGAAACTTATTTTTCCTTGATGACACATAATTTCATAGAAAATACTATGGAAAGTCTTGAGTCTCACACGTGACTTGCGCTTAATATGTGGTGACTAAAACCTTCAACAACCATGACATCTTCATGTCTCATGTCTTTTCCCCCAAAATTTTCTTTCCTAGACCCAATGGTTTTCAACCCTACAACATTACTAAATATTTAAATAAATTATTTATCTTACGTGATTCCCATCACCAGATCCATGTTTCATGTAATATAGGAGGTTCATTTACTTTCAATAATCAATATCCCAGTTCAATCTGATGCATTGAACTCAATTTCTAAAACCACTACCTGCTAAGATATTTTATTTTTTATCCATGTTTCTGGTGTCATACATGGTTTATATTGATTCTCTTTCCATTCCTCTGAATATGACATACCAACTTCATCTTGTAGAGTTTCATATTGATTTTTCATTTTCAACTCATTTGAGGATTCATTTTTCTACTACTTATAATGAACCTCCATTTTCATTAGCACATTCCTCTATATTTTTGATGAGAAATATCATTCCATGTGTCTAAATCCTCCACCCTAGAAATAGTGACCATGAAATGATGACTTGTAATATTGATCTTTGTATAATTGCATATGTTATTCTTGTTCCCATTTATAACTATTTTATATGGAATATACATTTTGTGTATGTCCCATCATTCCACAACAATAACTTCTTATGTGGGGTACCTCCATGTGTGGTAATTCATCACTAATAGTTATCTATTTGGTTCTTTGAATATTATGATTCTGTTTCATAGCCAAATCTATCTTAAATCATGGAGTAGGTTCTTGTGGTCTAACTTCAAGTGTTACTACTTTCAGTTTTCAATAAAGACCCGTACCAGCCTTATCATATGTATTTGATTATTTCTTCTATTATATTGGACAACTATTCAACACTTTATTCTTTTCTATTTCCTGTGTTATCTATTTTACTAGTGATGTTTTATGGGTCAACAATTTTTCCTGATTCAAAACACATTGTTGTAGATCGACCACTTCCTCTCCATGTTCTTTGATATACTTAATTTGATATTTTCCAGCTTCACTCAAACTACCAATATGTCTTTTCTATTCCTCAATATTTAGTTTGTACTCAACCACCTTTTCAGAGATTTCTGATGTTAAAGACTTCAGTTTTTGAACTTCCTAATTCATCTCAGACTTCTCTTCATCCTGATACTACTTATAGAGTTAGTCATTACGAACCACATTGTTAGATTATTTTATTTTATCTCTCTTAACATATATATCTTTAAGAGTATCTTCCAATGCATTCTAAAGATCCACTCTTTCTTCAACTTACCCTTTTACATTTTCACTTTTTTTGTTAAGGAATTTCCAAAAATTGCTACTGAAGGATCTACCTCCTGATACATGTAGTCCTCCAACTCCTCTTCCTCAGATTCTTCTAAACATTCATCTTCCTTTGAATGTATATTCTAATTTTTTTGAACATTCTCTTAACACTCCTCCTTCCTTTATCATTGGATAAATACTTGTTTTTGGGAATTACGTCATTAAATTCATCATCTTCATCAAACATCCTATGAAACTTTACTACAAAATGTCTGATATTTTCACATCCAAATCATGATAGAGGATGTTTACCTTTGAAATTTCATCTTCCTCTTTGCATATTTGGAGAGGAAAATGACAAGACATCATCCAACTTATCTTCTTGTTTGCTATATTCAATAGAGAGATTCTTCATGGCATGTAATTTCACTTATTTGGACATACCATTTTTCACAGCATCGTTATCATCATTTCTCATTTAAAATTAAATAGGATTACTATGAATTTTAACCAAATGTAGCTGATTTGGAACTTTTTTTTAAAGTAGGAAAGATAACATTAATGTCGAAGATCAAAAGTCGTACATAAGCAGAGACATGAAGGGTAATTGTCCAGCCAGAGCTGGTTGTCATCGAAGGGGCCTAAAGCTGCCAATTGATGGGCCACATTATTTCCTTCCCTTTCGGTAAAGGAGAAGGTTCAGCGAGAGAAGTCATGGAAAAGGAAGAAAATTCTCCTGATGATTAAGCCAAAAGAATGGAGTCCAACATCGTTGTGGTTAATAGCATCGATCACAGTAAAGTCGCCAGACTCAATGATGATATGAACCCATCCACATTCCACAATGAGAATCATACTAGCAACGATGGTAGAGGCCTCAGAAACTGTAGGTTCCCAGAAGCCATGATGTGATTCATATTTTGCAGCAATGATTTTTCCCAGATGATTGTAGTCTAGGAGACCGAGACCAACAAGCCCATCCTTGGGGAGATATGCGTCCACGTTAAGCTTAAGACTCCCTTTTGTTGGGGGTTTTTAATGAGGGGAATAGAAGGGAGTTACACCTGGCATAACATTTCCTTTGTGGTCCTTCCATCCCACAATCCATGAAATGGATCGTTCGATCTAGAAATCATGAGGTTTATGAACGTAGTGAAAAACCACATCATTACGCCGAACCCAAATGATCCAGGCCAGGGTGCAAAGAGAACCTACATTGGACAATGAAAGAGGGGAACACCAACGCATCAGAAGATCGGGGAGGTCAAAGGCAATGCCCAATGAAGCATCTGAATTCGGGTCCCATTTATTCAAAATTTCCTTAGCTCCCAGGTAGTGAATGATGGCGTGCCAAGGAGTTTCAAGAATATTTAGGCAAAAAGGACAAGACTCAGCACTGACCATATGTCGGTAAGTGAGAAGGCTCATGGTAGGTAGGGTGCTCGTGCACACCTTCCACAAAAATTTGTGAATTTTTGGGGGGACTTTGAGCTTCAAAAGCGCTTTCCATGGTCCATCATCACGGTCAACAAAGTTGATTCCAAGAGCCAGTCTGTAACCGGATCACACCGTGTAATCTCCTGAAATATCATTGGTCTAGAAAAGATGGTCGGGGCCTACATTTGGGACCCAGGGGATGATCATGATAATTCTTTGGGATCGTTCATTAAACCATTCCTAGATCCTTCCCACACACCACCCGAGGCCCTAGTCTGAAAAGAGGCAGTTGACCGTGGCGTCTTCGATCCCGGTTTGGGCAGGGGATGTGGCCCGCAAACCATCCTTGTCGACAAGCCAAGGATCGGTCCAGATGTTGATAGATGATCCATTCCCAATCCTCTAGTTCAACCCTTTTTCTAAGAGATTTCGAGTCCCCCAAATTCTTCTCTAGAGGAAGCTAGGGTGGGGGGACAAAAGAGGAAATATGGAAGTCCGTGTGGGGAATGTACTTGGCTTGGAGTACCCGCTCACAGAGAGATGATGGACGGCTAATAAGGCACCATCCTTGCTTTCCAGAATTCTTTCTCCAAGACCACCTTTGTCTTCCACTATAACATTCACCATATCAAAGAATATATCAAAAGATTAGTTTGGGTTCAATCTCAGATATTCATAATTGTTCCACAAAACCTGCATCTTTTCCTCTATAACCATTAAATCATTTTCAAATATCATCAAAATCATTTCTGTAGCACCCCTAGTTTGAGGTATTTAGCCTTTGTTTATGAATTTTTATGTATTTTAAGTTCATGGGATGAGTTGACAAGGGGTTGGGATATTTTTTATTGGTTTTGAATATGTTTGGAGGTTTTTTTTATGGACCACTGTTTGATAATGGTTAGGGGAAACCATGCGGGTTCTCCAGGAAACCGTGCAGGGGGAGATAGTAGGCTTCTCATGGCCTACACACAGTTTTCTAAACCATGCGAGGAAATTGTGTGGACCCTTTCTCTCGAGACAGTAGCATGCACATGGTTAGTGCATAGTTTGACAAACCATGCAGACTAACCGTGCGGTCACTTAAAGTTGGGGTTTATAAGTACGGGCTCCCTCGGGCTTGACCTAAAACACTCTATACTTCCCCCCACTCAATCCTCACTTGGGATTTTGGGTTCTTAGGGGTTGAAGGTGTTCTCCCACTCATTTTGGAAGTGCTTGGAAGATGTTTCTTGGTGAATTGAATGTGGTTTCTCCTGGGTAAGTCTCTCTTCTTGGCTTATTGTGGTTTTGTAACACCCCAAGATTCCACGGTACGCTTCTCTTTGAATAATACAATGGCGTGTGTTGTATGCAACTTCGAGTTCTAACACACACCACAACCTATCAAAGTAGACGTTATGAATAGTAATACCCACTTTTTGAAATTTTATACATTTTATCTTTCAAAATAAAATTCATTTTTGGATTCGGAAAATCAAAATAATCCTAGGATGAAATTTTGTTACTTTTCAGATAACTTTTATATTTTGATGAATAGTAAAAAATTAAGACATTTTTATTAAAAAAAACTTTTTTAATCAAAATAATTAGTAGTGATAAATTATGAATTTGAGTTGTTTTAAATTATATTTAGAATATATTTTTACAATTAAATAAAATGTTGGTCATTGGACATAATTTCACATTTAAACCGGACATAAACAAGTGTCAATCTTTTGATAGTTATTATCTCTTAAAAACACGTTTTTTGTTTTGACAGCGGGAATTAATTTTAAATTAATTTCTTCCACTTAAATGTTTTGAATTTGGAAAATTGGACTCCATATTTGGAATCAAGATGTCCAAATTGTGCAAATAGGTAACTTTTATTTTTAGAAATTTTGAATAATTACTTCGGTAAATATTTTATTTACCATTGTTAAAGGGTAAATCTGGTAAATAAGGGTAAAAAAATAATATTATAATAATAATAAATTACCCTAAAACGTATCTTAATCATATTGGTTGATAAATATCTGACCATGGGCATCTTTGGGCCGATTTTTGGACCCCATGGATCCACTTGTAATTGATAATGACACTTTATATTAATTAATTTAAAGTAAATACAAAAATGACATAAGCCTATATCTTTTAGAAAAACAATTTTTACATAGGGTTATATATGATATATTTTAGACTATAAATATTCATCAGAAATATAAAAAGCTTTCCTATATAATGGTATTTTATTTACAAATTTTAGACATTGAATAAGTTAATTTATTTATGACACAATGATGATGCAGTAATTACCATATTAGTGAAATATTAATCTAATTGACATTATAAATACCCAAATAAATATAATTTGAGACTTTTAATGAATTACACAAATTTTATAGGTTATTATCACATCTTATTATTAATTTAATTAAATTTTTTGGAATTAATAATGCTGTTATGATTTTCACAAAAATCAAATACCAAATAGTGTCAAAATTGACATAAAAGAGTTTTAAAACAAATATTATATTATTAATTGATATTAAATTCTTAAAAATATAAGGATCAGCCAAAGGACTTTTATCATGATAGGTGTATCATTAATGGACCACTTTGGGGTCTCTTGGAGGTATATAGTATGTTTATTAACTATATAATATAAAAATACAAACTAACATGGTAAGTGTCAAACTAATTAACGAAGAGTTATAACTAAAAGATAAAGTTAATATAATGACCCAAACTTGTCTAAAATCTATTGGTTTAAAGGATTTCGACTCATAACAACCTTAGTCTTTGAATTATCTACTTTGGAGACATTAAAAATTGAATATGAATATATTATAAAATAATACTTTATGTTTTTCCTAAAGACCCCTCCTCTCCATTATAAAAGGACACCACTTCTAACCAATTATTCACACCTTCAAAGCCTATTGGCTCGTCCAACATCTTCCCAAATATCCTCCCCGCTTCTATCACATAAATCTAGAGGCCTTATTTTGATCATAAATCCAACCTAAGGATCCCTTTTGATCAAATCAAAAAGAAGAACCTGAAGAAGATGTAATGTTTTCACCACCCTCTTTCAAGTTCCTTTACTCTTCAACTTCTTCATATCTATTTATTTATATTCTAAAAAAATAAATCATGTATCTTCTATATACTGTGATGTTATTATAAATATGGAACAATCAAATTCATTATTCTATCCATCCCTTGAAAAATATGTCTCCATACGTGCGTACGTATGGCCAACCATCACCACGTTGTGGTGTAATTGTTATTCAATATATTATTATTTAGATGGGTATAATAATGATGTATAATTCATGTAAATAATAAAAAAACATGATAAGGATTCTTTATATATGATATACCACCCAATTATATTATTAATAGAAAAATAATGTTATTTTTTCTCGTGCGTACGTACGGATTACCATCTCCACGACGCGATAAGATTCATTTCCAAGTTCACCATTCATCGACGATTATAAAAATATATATTTCTAATAATTATGTAATATATGACATAATAATGATACTGGAGTTATATATATTTATATATATAAGTATTTATGTACTTACATATATCTTATTCACTTACTTCCGTTCAATACTATATGAAAATGGAAACAGCGTTTATGCGTACGTACAGACTACCGTCTCCATAAACAGTGTTTCCCATTTCATATATATGTCTATTATAAATTTTATCTTATAAATATATATGATAAATAAATCATGTTTCATATTATGAAAGTATTTAAATCATGATCTAAGTGATACAATCAAGAGTAACAAGTTAAAACACGTACGATAAAGAAAGAGATTATTGCCCGAAATATTAATATAACATGGAAATTATTATTAAATGGGTAGTATAAACTCATAAATGAATAATTTATGATATCATAAATATTAATATGGTTCTGGTATAATTTAATAACATACTATAGTCTTTATACAGGAGGCTAAACGTACCATCGACTAAAGTAAAGTGCAAGTTAAGGGGTTTTCATCTCACTCCTTATTCTCGTGAGATTCATTCCATATTGCCACTATTACCTTTTGTGGGGTGTATGTATTGCCAATAATTTTATTATTTGTCTAATACACTTTAATATATGTGTATTTACGTATTAATAGTATGATACATATTTCATGGGTTGTATGTTTCATAAGTTACCAAATTGGTAAGGGTTTATTTCACAATCTCTTCGTTATCTGAGGTCGTTTATACGTAATTATCTACTGGGACCTCTTTATCATCCACATCCATGTATATTAAAAATATAATTTAAAACATTCTTACTATTTTATATAATATGGGTTGAAGTCATTTATGATCTTGTACTACTTTTTACAAGGGGTTTATATAGGAATCTTTCCGTCATTTTCCAAACAAAGTCCTTTTTAACCTTTTCGGCAAAATTAAGGTATGAATGGTTTTTTTAACTTATACGGCGGGTGTGGCTATTTTCCGCCATTGTAAAATATGTGATGCTTCCCTTACAATATTATAATATTGTTTTCAAAATAAAGGTTTTCTCTATAATTCTGTGACTTTTAAATGATTTCAAAAAAAGAGATATTTCTCTCAAATAGTTTTGATTTCATCTATGTCAACATCCTTTAATAAATTTTACACTTGTTTATGCTTATTTTTGAAAGTTTCCACTGTATTTCATACCCTTAATGAGCATTTGAACTCAACCCTTTCTAGGTTTTATTTTCCCAAGATTCCAAGAAGTGTATTGTGATTGATATGCAGGGTTAAGCAGATGGAATAATGGTGTTCATAAAGGATTATTTATGTTGTTTTATATGTTACAAAGTGTAATGTAACATTAATGTATGTAATCTATTTTCCAATACTACTAAACGGATCGTTCCTTCGGGACTTGATTCCTTGTAATCATGCCAATGTATTAAAATAATGCACCGACTCTGGGTAACGGGGGTCGGGGCGTTACAGTTGGTATCAGGTGAAGTTTAGCAATAACCTTGGAAACTAGATTTAGATAAACTCTTATTAGAGTACAATGCACAAAGATAGACTTTGAGGATCGGTATAGAAGAACTTCTTAGAATTTTGGTATTGTATAGATTTTGTGAGTTTTCCAAGCAATGCATCCCTGTCAGGATACGAGAAAGTAGAGGCGGCTTTGGCACAGATGTACCTAGGGGTAAAACCCGAAAACACAGCTTTATGCTAGACTCGAACGAGAACTGGTGCACAACAACGGGCCTTGCTGCACTCTTGGTTACGACACTCTTGGGGGATATGCTTAGGATAATTCTTATTTTCTTTACAAACCATTATGAAGGGATTATGAGTATATACATACTCAAAGAGAACATTTTTATGATTATAGATTATATCCATAAACTGTTTAATTTATGTTAAGTGTTTTACAAGTTTGGGATTAGGTATTTCTATTCATAAACTAATCTAGTGTATGCCATTGTTTAGAAATGGCACCCAGTAGAAGGAATGAGAACTCCAGCAATACACATGATCCAAAGAGTAAGAAAGATCATATCATTCATGGTCTTAAGCTAGAGTTTATAAGGGAAATAGTATCCTATGTGTTATCATCATATGAAGAAATAGTATCATGTGTTGATAAGATAAGTAAAGAATTCTCGGAGTTCTATGGCTTTGAAGGGAAGCTAGAGAAGGAAAGGTTGGTAGAGAAAAGGACAGATAAAGGGAACAAGGTAAAGAAGGATTTTCCCATATGTTATAACTGTGGAAAGAATCACCTTGGAAATTCTTGAAGGGAATGAGAGTATGTTTTAAGTGTGTAGAAAAAGGACCCCAAGTACGTGACTACAAGGGTAAGAAAAAGGTTTCAAAATTACAATGCTTCATCTTCAAGGAGTGGGGACACTATGCGAATCAAATGGTCTAGTCATCAGACTATGCCTAAAATGATGCTATTGGATAATAATAAGGTTATGATACTGCCACATATGAAGAGGAATGGCTAGTGTTCTTATGTTTTTATTTTAGAATTATTTCATTTAAGTGTTGTATCAATGATGTTTTGGAAATAAATAAGGATTGTACTATAGTACTATTTCATTGAGGATTTGAGATTTTATGGTACTATGAAATGTGACTATACAGTGTGTTAAACTTTTTTGGAAATTACATGGTTGAAGGAAAGATAAACCTCAATGTGGTCATAATATTGAGGTACTGATTTTGGAATAAGGTATAGTTGATTTGGGCAAACTATATTGGATATTCATGATTAAATTTAAACTGATTAATGATTTTTCATCATTGGATATTACAACATTTTTGTATAGAAGGAGTATATCTATTATTCTATAAAGAATAATGGAGCATTAATGTAATCAATAAGGTTTTATGGTAATTCAGGATGTTACCATGTTTTAAAATAATACATGATGAAGCTGTTCACATGTCATTACATGGAAAAAAGGATATTCATTATGTTTAACATCCTTTTAAATTTCGGACAGTGAGTGTGGATAGTAGTATTTTGGATAAGTCTAAAGGATGGAATAGATTACGTTTGAAAGGTTATTTTTGGATTTTTTTATAAAAGGACAACACGTAGACCGTGTGACAACCCGTTGTGTCGGACAAAGCTACGGTAATCGAACCCACAACCATAGTGCGAATGGGATTTATCACCTACCACTGGACTAAGTGATGTTCCTGGATGGTATAATGTAGTTTCTTTTTTTTAAAGGTTCGGATATGTGAATTATAAATTCATTTTATTTGGAACCCTATACGATTAGGATAAATAGAGTATATTTGAGTTGTATTATGTTTTGGGGTGAAAGATGAGTTTGTGGTATAAATTTATTAATGGATAAAACTATAATTATAAAGTAATTATATCTCCTTATGATCTTATCCAATATCATAAATAAATTCCTCAACATTAATAAAAGGAACTTAGAATAAAAATGTTGTCCTAGATGGTACCTTAGATCATCACAAATTTATGGCTTTGGGATTGTTGGCCTTTTCTTAGCCATGTTATCTACCACTCTATATCAGATATTGATGGTTATATTTCTCTTCCATATCCATATTTTCATACATGGAACCCTATTATATGTTATTTTTGGTAACCTTCATACTTACCACTCTTTATTTTAAATAGTGGCCTCATTGATCCATTTTTCGATGTGAGATTTCAACTAAGATGTTTTGAAATGTCAACCCCAAGTTTCCAATATCGAGCATAAATTGAGAGGACAAAATTTATTTAAGGAGGGGGGAATGTAACACCCCATGCTTCCACGGTACGCTTCTCTTTGAATAATACAGTAGCGTGTGTTGTACGCAACTTCGGGTTCTAACACACACCACAACCAATCAAAGTAGCCATTATGAATAGTAATACCCAATTTTTAAAATTTTATACATTTTATCATTCAAAATGGACTTCATTTTTGGATTTGGAATATATAAATTATCCTAGGATTATATTTTGGTACTTTGTGGATAACTTTTATATTTTGATGAATAGTGAAAATTACTATATTTTTATTAAAAACAAATTTTTTAATCGAAATAATTAATAGTGATAAATTATGAGTTTGAGTGGTTTTAAAGTATATTTAGAATATATTTTTACAATTTAATACAATTTTGGTCATTGGACATAATTTCACATTTAGACCGAACATAAACAAGTGTCAATCTTTTGATAGTTATTATCTCTTAAATACACGATCTTGTTTTGACAGCGGGAATTAATTTTAAATTAATTTCTGCCACTTATGTACTTTGAATTAGGAACAATGGACTCCATTTTTGTAATCAGGATTTCCAAATTGTGTAAATAGGTAAATTTTATTTTTAGACATTTTGAATAATTACTTCGGTAAATATTTTATTTACCATGGTTAAAGGGAAAATTCGGTAAATAAGGGTAAACAAATAATATTATAATATTATTACTTACCCTAAAACGTGTCTTAACCCTATTGGTTGATACATGTCTAACCATGGGAATCTTTGGGTTGATTTTAAGACCCAATGGATCCACTTTTAAGTGATAATGAAACTTTATATTAATTAAGTTAAAGTAAATACAAAAATGACAAAAGCCTATATCTTTTAGAAAAACAATTTTTACATAGGGTTATATATGTTATAGTTTTGACTATAAGTATTCATTAGAAATCTAAAAATCTTTCCTACATAACGGTGTTTTATTTATAATTTTTAGATATTAAATAATTTAATTTATTTATGACACAATGATGATGTAGTAATTACCTTATTAGTGAAATATTAAAATAAATGATATTATCAATACCCAAATAAATATAATTTGAGACTTTTAATGAATTCCAAGAATTTTATATGTTAATATTACATGTTATTATTTATTTAATTGACGTTTTTTTAATTAATCAAGCTGTTATGATTTTCAAAAAAATCAAATACCTAATAGTGTAAAAATTGACATAAAAGGGTTTTTAACACAAATATTATATTATTAATTGATATTAAATTTCTAAAAATCTAATGTTCGGCCAAAGGAATTGTATCATGATAGGTGTATCATTAATGGACCACTTGGGGGTCTTTTTGAGTTATATAGTAAGTTTATTAACTATATAATATAAAAATAAAAGTGACATGGTAAGTGTCAACCTAATTAACCAAGAGTTAAAACGAAAAGATTAGGTTAATATAATGACCCAAAACTATCTAAAATCTATTGGTTGAAAGGAATTAGACCCATCCTTTCCTTATTATTTGAATAATTCACTTTGGAGCCATTATAAACCGAATATGAATTTATTATAAAATAATATTTTATGTTTTTTCTAAAGAACCCCTCCTCCCCCTTATAAAAGGACACCACTTCTAACCAATTCTTCACACCTTCAAAGCCTTTTGGCTTGGAAAAACTCTACCACAATATCCTCCCAACATCCCTCAATTCAACCTAGAGGCCTTAATTTGATCATAAAGCCAACCTAAGGAGCCCTTTGGATCAAATCAAAAGGAAGAACCCGAAAAGAGGTAATGTTTTCACCACCCTCTTTCAAGTTCCTTTCTTCTTCAACTTCACATTTCCTTGTTATTTCTATTCTAAAATAATAAATCCAGTATCTCATATATACTGTTATGTTATTATAAATATGGAACAAACAAATTCATTATTCTATCCATCCCTTGAATAACATGTCACCATACATGCGTACGTACGACCTACCGTCTCCACGTTGTGGTGTAATTGTTATTCAATATATTATTATTTAGATGGGTATAATAATGATGCATAATTCATGTAAATAATAAATATAAAATAATAAGGATTCTTTATATATTAAATACCATCCAATTATATATTATATTAATATCAATAGAATGATATTTTCGCTCGTGCTTACGTACGGATTACCGTCTCCACGACGCGATGAGATTCATTTCCAAGTTCACCATTCATTGATGATTATAAAAATATATATTACTAATAAGTATGTTATATATGACATAATAATGATACTATAGTTATATATATTTATATACATAAGTATTTATGTACTTACATATATCTTATTCACTTAATTCCGTTCAATACTATATGAAAACGGAAACAGCATTTATGCATACGTACGGACTACCGTCTCCATAAACGGTGTCTTCCATTTCATATATACATCTATTATAAATTTCTATATTATAAATATATATGATAAATTAATCATGTTTTATATTCTGTAAGTATTTAAATCATGATCTAAGTGATACAATCAAGAGTAACAAGTTAAAACACGTACGATAAAGAAAGCGATTATTGCCCTAAATATTAATATAACATGGAAATTATTATTAAATGGGTAGTATAAACTCATAAATGAATAATGTATGATATCATAAATATTAATATGGTTTTTTTATAATTTAATAATATACTATAGTCTTCATACAAGAGGCTAAACATACCCTCGACTAAAGTAAAGTGCAAGGTAAGGGGTTTTCATCTCACTCCTTATTCTCGTGAGATTCATGCCATATTGAAACTATTAACTTTTGTGTGGTGTATGTATTTCACATAATTGTATTCTTTTTGTAATACAATTTAATTTATATGTATTTATATATTCATTGTGTGATACCTCTTTCATGGTTTGTATGATTCGTAAGTTACCAAATTGGTAAGGCTTTATTTCACAATCTCTTCATTATCTGAGGTTGTTTATACGTAATTATCTACTAGGAACTCTTTATAATCCTCATCCATGTTTATTAAAAATTAATTCCAAAACATTATTACTAATTTATAGAATATGGGTTGAAGTCATTTATACCCTTGTTCGACTTGTTACAATAGGTTTATAAAGTAATGTTTCCATCGTTTTCCAAATAGGGTATTTTTTAACCTTTTCAACAAAATTAAGGTAAGAATGGTTTTTTAACTTATACGGAGGGTGCGACTATTTTCCACCATTGTAAAATCATTGAAGCTTCCCTTACAATCTTATAAGAATGTTTTCAAAATAATGGTTTTCTCTATAATTATGTGACTTTTAAATGATTTCAAAAATACAGATATTTCGCTCAACTAGTCTTTATTTCATCTATGTCAACATCCATTAATAAATTTTAAACTTGTTTGAAGTTGATTTATTATGATAAAAATCATCCATATTGTATTTATGGTTTTGTGATATGTTGGACTATGGATGGGTTATTTTTATGCCATTAATGGTTTATGATTAATGTTTCGGCATTCTGTATTCTAGTTTTAATATGAATGTTTATGTTATATTTCATACTCTTCTTAAGATAAATGTGTTGGACTAGTATGTTCCTAGTTGGGGACTGGAAAAAGTAAGCCCTCTGGGTTGGGGTTTGGTTACAGTAGACCCTCCAGGTTGGTTTCCGGTTATTAGAGGCACTCCGGGTTGGTGTCCGGTTATTAGAGGCACTCCGGGTTGGAGTCCAGTTACAGAGGCTCCCCGGGATGGAGTCCGGTTACAAAGGTTCTCCGGGTTGGGTTTCAGTTACAGTTAGCCCTTAGGTCATGGAAAGAGGCATTGACACATAAATTAATTTTCATCATTATGCATTCCATCATTATATAAGTGGTTATTGATATTTAATGTGATTATTCGATTAGTAGAATATCCATGTGAATAAGTAAATGTCATTGTTTCATTTTATTTATGCAATATTATGAAAAATTTCATGTTTAAAAGGATTTTGTTTTAGTTTTATACATTGCCTTAAATGTTTATGCTTATTTTTGAAAGTTTCCACTGTATTACTTACCCTTACTGAGCGTTTGAGCTCAGCCCTTTCTATGTTTTATTTTCCCAGGATTCCAAGAAGTGTATTGTGATTGATATGCAGTGTTACGACAAGGGAATAATGGTGTTCATAAAGGATTATTTATGTTGTTTTCTATGTTATAAAGTGTAATATAACATTCAGGTATGTAATCTATTTTCCAAGACTGCTAAACTGATCAGTCCTTCAGGACATGATTCCTTGTAATCATGCTAATATATTAAAATAATGCTCCGACTCTGGGTAACTGGGGTTGGGGCATTACAGTTTTCCTCTAGATCTATATCTCCATCTCTCTCGTTTTTCTAGATCTTCACATTTTGTGTGTATATCTAGGGTTGTGGTGGCCTTGGATGTTGATTATAAAAATTGTGAATGTTAGGGAAGGGGATCTAGAGAGGTTTCAGTGGTGCGTTCTCTGGATTTGACGTGTGATTGCTTGTGGGTCGATTTCTAGAGAACCCTAATGGTAGGTGGATTCTCTCTCAACTCCACTTGGTTAGAAGTAGTGGTTCTTCATTACAATTAATTTTTTATCACCCCCTGTTGGAGGAATTCAGCCTTCATTTATGCCTTTTAATGTGTTTTATATTGATTCAATATGTTTTCCTTATGAATTTTCCATTTTTTCATGTTTGGGGAGATTGTTGAGTCAATAAGGGTTCCTTATGACTTTTCCATTCCTTCTTATTTTGAAAATCGTAAACAGCTTATCATATTGAAAATTTTATTTTACCATATTTTTTACTTTCATAAGGAAAATTTCCTTCCCCATTTCAAATTATAATTACCATGTTTTTTATCATTCATTTTGTCTAAGTATAAAATTCGGTTTCATATCCAAAACCTTAGAATCACATAATACATAGATATAGAGCATTCTGTTTTTAGGATCCGAATTCAGGTTCCATGTTCTCTAAATTCAAACTCCAAAATCTTATGAATTCTGACTCTAACTTCTTTGAATTCAGACTCTGAACTCTAATGAGTTCTAACTCCGAGTTATCTGAATTTATACTCTGAACTCTTATGAGTTCTGAATCTGAGTTCTCTAAATTCAAACTCCGAACTCTTATGAGTTCTAAATCCGAGTTCTCTGAATTTAGACTCCAAACTCTTATGAGTTCTGACTATGAATTCTTATGAATTCAGACTCCAGACATTGTATGTTCTGACTCTGAATTCTAATGAATTTATACTCTGAAAATTGTAAGTTCAGACTCACAATTGTTATAAATTCAGACTCTGAATTTTCTTTAAATTCATACTCTATATTCTGTATAATTCATGTTCTGAATTCCTTGGAAAACAGAATGCCAATTTTCATATATTATAGACTCCAAATGTATTTTTGGTTAGACTCCAAACTTTTTTTTCTTACACTCTGAATAATTTATTTTGGTTATGTTACCATATTTTTTCTTACTCATGTTTTGATTACAAAACGATGTCGTGCTTTCAGTTACTAACTAACCATTGTTTGAGTGACATGTGTATAGGTCCCTTCGTAATTCAATGAAACTTATGACCATTGGAGGAGGGATCCGACCATTGAAAATGTGCCTATAAATTGGATCTCATTTGAATGAGCTCAAAATATGTTGATCAATCTAGAGATTACATGTTGGTGAAGTGATTTCTAGAGAGAGAACTTCCATGCTTTGGGCATACTGAACACATTGTTCAGATTTGCTTTGTGAGACTCTGAATGTTGCTGAGTACATTCAAGGGCTTCCAGGGATAATAAGACAGAGGTGCTGACTACCTTGAAGTTGAGGGCTTGTGGGGATAGAAAGACAGACTCTGATCTTCATATCTAGGGTTTACCCTAGTGTGGGTATGAAAGAATTTCTCGAACGTATAAATCAAGGGACATTTATCCATGTTTGATTGATACCATTCTCTTTGGATTAAAAAATTTACTACTTGTTACTAGTTTTGTTTCAAGTTTTCCGCTGCATTTTTTTTGTTGAGGAAACCATAAATTTCTTATACTTCATTATACTTGTACACTCTGATTTAGTAAGATTCTATACGGTTTAAGGTAAAATCTTTATCTTTTTAAAATTTTGTTAAGTTTCATTTCTGGATTCACTTTTCCGGATCTGCATTCTTGGAATTATATTTCTGGAATCAAGAAAGTGTGTAGAATTAGAGGTGTTGTGAATTTTTTTAATACAAAATTTCTTTAAGGATTTTTTAATGAATACAATTCACCCCCCCCCCCTTGTATATTGAGTATCTACATTATCATTTTGATCCTTCAGTTGGTATCATATGAGATTATCATAATCTATACCAACTCAACAATTGGTATCAGTGGATTGGTTAAAACTGAATTAATCTCACTATTAGATTCAGAAGATAATTCTTCTTCTTCTTATTTTTGGAATCAAATTTTTGGACTCATAAAGTTCGAATTATGAGATTTCTTAGAGATACTCTAGTAATATTTTTCCATTATTAGGATATTTTTGTCTTGTTTACAAACTTTTATTACTGGCATGTTTGTGTGGAAAGATATTTTGTTTGAGATGGCAGGAATCAATGTTGGTTCCATAGAAAACCTGAATCCAACCAGACCTCCTATTTTTGATGGGAATGATTATGAGTATTGCAGAGATCATATAAAGACTTTTATTATCAATACAAGAGTGGATAGTTTTTTATGCTTACCGGGGGATATAAAATTCTTGACAAGGAAGTTATTACTTTCACCAATCAAGAAAATCATGAATGTCAACTGAATTATAAGGTATGCAATACATTGTTATGTTCTATGACTAGGAACATCTATAGTCAAATATCTTCATGTGAAGCTACAAACATTATCTGGAAAAACATGAAGTTACACATTTTGGTACTTCTAAAGTTATTGAAGACAAGAAGAGTTATGTTAAGAGCTGAATACCGTGGAATTGAATTTCCTTATGGAGAACCCATAAGTAAAGTACAATAAAGGATTATGAAAATTGTGAATAGTTTTCAATCCATGGGAGAAAACGGATTATATGATGAAACTCCTTTGGATAAAATCATAGACATCATGCCCGATGAGTGGGAATCTAAGAGAACTGATATTGATGAGAATATAAAGGTTACTTGGATTTCTCTAGATGAGCTATTTGGAACTCTTATTCAACATAAGACTAGAATGAAGAGAGATGCTGATAATATTAAAAAAAGAATGGGAATAGAGGAAATGCTTTTACAACTACATAAAATCATAGAAAATCCAAAACTCTTGAGAGAGTTACTAGATCAAAATCTAAGAAGGTTATTATCCAATACGAAGATAGTGGAAGTGAATCGTTAGAAAATGAGTTAGAAAATCTTTCTCAAAAGATGAACAAGATTGTTGGTCAGCATAATTTTAAATCCAGATATAAGAAGAAAGAAAGAAAAGATACAAAAGATTCAAGAGTCACATGTTATGAATGAAATAAAGCTGGACATATAAGACCTGATTGTCGTATACTTAAGAGAATGGAAAGAAAGGAAAATCATTCTAAGAGAAAAAAAATAAGTACTAATAAGCTAAATCTATGAAATTCTTGAAATCTAATGACACCTAGAGTGCCAGTGGTGGAGACTGTTCAGATGAATCATCAGAGTAGAAATCATCTTGACGGAAGAATCTTGTTCTAATAGCCAAACTGCTTATTGAAAATCATTGCTTAATGTCTAAGGCACACAATGTTGAATCCATTACAAATGTATCTTTGAATGTTAGTTATAGTGATAGATAATATTATAACTATTTTGATGAAGAATCTTCTTCTGATGAAGATAATACATTACCTACCTATGAAGAAGTTTCTAGGTTTTCTAAGATTTTTGAGAATGACAATTCTAAACTCAAAACAAATATTGATAAGGAAAATTCTATAATTTTTATACGTACTAATGAAATATCAGATCTTTCTAAAGATCTTGATAAGAAAACCCTTGATTTTGAATTTATTTCAAAAAATATTGAGAAAGTAAACTCTAAAAAGGATAAACTTTATAAGGATCTAGAAAATGTAATTTCTAAGAAAAATGTTTTCGAGACCTAACTCTAGTTCTAAAACTAATGTTTTGAAATATAAGAACTTAGTCATTAGACTAAAGTCAGAAATGTTTTCCTTGAGGAAGTGTTTTTGAAACTTTATCTTAGGTAAGGAAAATTTTGATAAAATGTATTATCAAATCTGACCTCTTAGGAAGAATTTTGGTTTTGGTTATACAAGTTCAAAACCGATTTTTAGCGATAATTATTTTGTTCCTGAAAGGGTTCCATTCTGCACCAAGTGTTAGTTTGGTGGAGACTGGGAAAAAATGGTTCCTTAAACAAAACCTAGTCTTTAGGATTTCATAAAGCCTATTTTTCTAAGAAAATGTGGGTACCTAAGATTTTTCTTTCTAAAATTTATGGATCCAAGAATTTTTCGATTCTGAAAGTCTAACGTTCATCTTTTCAGGAAAATAAGGAATTTACTAATATTAAGACTTAGTACATGGACAGTGGATGTTCTCGACATATGACTGGTAATAAAAACTTCTTTGAAAATTTTTTCAAGATGAAAGTTGGAAAAGTAACATTCAGAGATAATTCTAAGAGAGAAATTATTAGTATAGGTAACATCGTTATTCTTGGAAAAACATTGATTACAAATGTTTTATTTGTTAAGGGTCTTAATCACAACCTCTTAGCATAAATCAATTATGTGATGAAGGTTACCTTGTGAATTTTAGGAATGATAAGTCCTTAATACACAACTCTAAGGAAGAGTTTATTATTTCTACCCATAGGCAAGAGAATGTTTACACAGGAAACATAGAAGACATTAGGATCCAAGACTTACATTGACTTAGTGCAATGGAAGACCATTCTTGGTTGTGGAATAGAAGTTTTGGACACTATAACCTTTGGAACCTATGAAAAATTTCTATGAAATGACTAGTTAAGGATGTACAGGAGCATAGATTTGATTCTTCAAAAGTTTGTGATCCTTCTAAATTTGGAAAGAAACATAAATCAAGTTTCAAATTCGTCAGTGAAGTCTCAACCACTAATTCATTACAGTTTGTGCATATGGATCTTTTTGGCCCAACACAAACTGGAAGCAGTGGAGGCAAATATTATGTATTTTTCTTAGTTGATGATTACACTATATTTATGTGGGACTATTTTCTAGAAAATAAATATGATTCTTTTTCTTATTTCAAAATTTTTAGAGCCCATGTTAAAAATGTGAAAATCCTTCCTTTGATAACTATTCATAGTGATCATGGAGGAGAATTTCAAAATTCTAATTTTGAAACTTTTTTTAGTAGAAAAGGAATTACTCATAACTTCTCAGCACTTAGAACACCAAAACAAAATGGTGTTGTTGAAAGAAGAAATAGAATTCTTCAAGAGATATTAAGAACCGTGTTTAGTGAATATTCTATAGCCAAACATTTATGGGATGAAGCGATAAGTACTTCTTGTTATACTATAAATTGTGTTTTGATCAAACCTTTTCATAATAAAACTCATTATGAGTTATGGAATGGTAGAAACCTAAACTTTCATACTTCAAGGTTTTTGGGTGCAAGGTATTATTTTTAAATAATAAAGATAACATACACAAATTCGCTCCAAAATATGATGAAGGAATTTTCTTAGGCTACTTCACAACTTCAAAGGCTTATAAAGTTTTCAATAAAAACACTTGTACTGTTGAAGAAATAGTACATGTCAAATTTGATGAAACTGATCCATTTGTTTTTAAACAACCCCAACCTACATCTTTAGATGTGTTTTCCGAAACATACCTTTGTTAGAAGATTCTTCTGATACCGAAAATATCTAAGAAAATTTTTCTTAAGCATATACCCCAGAATATTTCCTACCCTATGTTGATGAATAGGTTTTACAAAACCTAAATCATCCGTTTCTTAAAAAGCATCCTAGTGATAGTATCATTGGTGATGTAAATCAACATGTAAGGACTAAAAGTTACTTAAGAAATAAAGTATAACATCTATCATTCCATTATCAATAAAAACAAAAAAACACTAATGAAGCTTTAGGTGATGATGATTGGATAAAATCTATGCAAGAAGAACTAAATGAATTCGAAAGGAATAAAGTCTTGTCCTTGGTTGAAAGGCTTAAAGAAACTTCTATTATTGGAGTAAAATGGGTTTTCAGAAATAAGTTTGATGAAAATGGAATCATAGTAAGAAATAAAGAAAATTTGGTTACTAAAGGCTATAATTAACAAGAAATAATAAAATATGAAGAAACCTATGACTGAGTATCTAGACATGAATCTATTCGTATTTTACACGCCTTTGCAGCATTCTTCAACTTCAAACTTTTTCAAATGGATGTGAAATGTGATTTCCTTAATGGTTTTGTACAAGAGGAGGTTTTTGTTGAACAACATCCTGGTTTTGAAGACACAAAACATCCTGAACATGTTTATAAATATACCAAATCTTTGTATGGACTTAAGAAAGACCCTCGAGCATGGTATGATATGCTTACAGTATTTTTTCTTCAAAATAATTGTGTTATGGGAAATAAAGATCCAACCGTTTTTATAAATAAAGATAAGAATAATGTTTTGATTGTTCAAATTTATGTTGATGAAATTATATTTGGTTCAACTCAGTAATCATTAACTGATTCCTTTGTGGATCTAATGAAATCTAAGTTTTAAATGAGTATGATGGGTGAGTTAACATTTTCCCTTGGTTTTCAAATTTCTCAAAAAACTAGAAGTAATATCTATATACCAACATAAGTATATTAAATATCTTCATAAAAAGTATGGGTATGACAACACTAAGAGTATTGGTACTCCCATTGGTACCTCAAGTAAACATGATCTTGATGAAGCTGGGAAACCTGTATATCAAACAACTTTTATAGGTATGATAGGAAGTCTACTTTACTTGACAGCTAGTCGTCCAGAATTAATGTTTTCAGTATGCTTATGTGCAAGATATCAATCCAATTCCAATGAATCTCATTTAAAGGTAGTGACAAGAATTTTTCGCTACTTAAAGGAAACCATGGATTTAGGATTCTTTTATACTTTTGGAAATTATTTGGTTCTAATTTTTTTTTAGATGATGAATTTGGTGGATGTAGAATGTATAGAAAGAGTACATCTGGAAAATGTCATCTCTTAGGAGATTCATTAGTTTCTTGGTCATGTAAGAAGAAACACTCAGTAGCACTTTCCACTACTGAAACTGAATATGTAGCTACTGGAAGTTGTTGGGCTCAAGTGTAGTGGATGCAAGCCAGACTCACAGACTATAGTATGTGTTTTACCAAAACACAAATTATGTGTGATAATACTAGTTCCATTTCCCTTAGTAAAAACCGTGCACATCACTCTCATGAAAAACACATATATATTAGGCATCACTTTCTAAGGGATCATACACAAAAAGGGGATATCATTCTTCAATTTATCAGAACACAAGATCAACTTGCTAATATTTCACAAAATCATTACCCTTTGATAGATTTGAACACTTTAAAAAAAAGATAGGAATGATAAACATAAGGTAATCTTCTTTACTAACATTCTATTGAAACAAATCTCCTTACAGTAATAAAATCCTTTTCATAAGGGGGGTACATTTCCTTGTTATATTTTTTCAAATTTTTTTGTAATGAAAATTTTCGTTGGCATATGTTTCAAATTTTTCATAATGAAATATTTTTTCATAGTTAAAAATTTTCAGAGTCAAATTTTTTTTCGTAATGAGGATTTTCTATGTTTTCGTAATGATGATTTTCAAATATTTCATAATGAAGATTTTCTATGTTTTTGTAATGAAGATTTTCAAAGTTTTTGTGATGAATATTTTCTAAGAATTTGTAATGATGATTTTCTAAGTCTCCGTAATGAATATTATCAATGTTTTTTGTAAAAAAGATTTTCTAACAATTTGTAGTCAGTTTTTCAAATTTCTCGTTATCAAAATTTTCCAGAATCTAAAGTTCTCCAAGACTAAATTTCCCCATTACGAATAATCTTCCTTGCAATCGGAAAGGTATGTTTCCTTTTCGGAGTTTTCATAATAATCCTTTACTTGCTAGTAGTTTCTTTTGGTTTTAAAGTTTTCGGATTTTCTTTTTCAATAAATCTGAATGTTTTTATTAAAAACCCTCAAAAGATCGGATCCAAGATTTCCTTGCGGCTATCATATCGACCGTCATATCTGATCAGAAGGATTTTCAGCCATTTGATTTTGTAAGGAAGATGAACCATCACATTAAACGCCTATATAAAGGACACCCCAATGGTTGTCCCACATCGATTCTCATGCTCTCGTGTGCTAAAGTATTTCCCTTCTACATAATCTCATTCTGAATTTTCAAGGGTTTCTCAATTCTGAATGTCTCTATAAAAATCCTCTCAGAATGATATGTCTACTGTCAAGCCAATCTCTGAGTGGAAGGTATATAGAGAAAGGTTGGTGCATCCGAACATCATAAAAAAGTATGATTTTATTATCTCTAAAAACATTAAGCTGAATGGATGGGAAAGTGTCTGCATATTAAAGATAGGTGCTCACGATTTGGTGTATCTGGATCTACTAATGGGAATTAATGAATCAGTCAGTTTATTTAAGGAAGAAGGAATAGATAAGTTTTCGTTTAAATGTTATGTAAAGACATAATATTTTTCATATAAAAAGGATACTAGTTTGATTGGTATTCCATATGAAGGGGAAGCTGATTTCTGTTCTCACAAGTTGCCCAATGTCAAAGGAATCTTTGTTAAGTTGAAAGTTATAGAGTCCCTTAATTCTTATAGATGTAAAGACTACAAAGATTGATCACTTTCCCACAAGCTATGGGATTCTCGAATTATGGGTTCAAGGATTCATCATTCTGAGAAAAGGGGACAAATATACTTTAAAGAAAAGTGAATTGTATATTTTAGATTTTCTGGTAAATCTAAGGAAGATCAATCTGGTTAAGAATATTCTCATTATGACTGAGAATATTAAGAATTGAAACATGAAGGCTCAAATACTCATGTATCCATCTATTCATTCCAAGTTAATTGTTTGGTGATTATAATTTTTTAAAATTCCTTATAGCTCAAACACATGGAATTGCAAAGTCATGCTAGTCAGTGATGACACTCTAAAGAAGATGAACATCAGTTTTTCTATGGACTTCAGAGAATTTTATGACCAACCTGAAGAAGAAGAGGAAGCTATTTTGAATAAACAAGAAGTGGTTGAACCACCCAAAAAGGCAGGAATGAAAAGGAAATTGAAGGAAGTAGAAGAGGAAGGAAACCCCCAAAAGCTAAGTAAGTCCAATCCGCACCTCCAAAGCCTAAGAAGCAAAAAATCCTATCCGGATGATGTAGTAGCTAAGTGGAGGGAAGACAAGGAAAAAAAAGGAATGTAGGGGAGCCTAGTTTTGTTCTGGATCCTGTTGAAGCAAACGCCTTAAGAGAGAAGAATACTGATGAGCTTGAAAATCCAGCCAAAGAAAAGAAGATAAATAATACGATGACTGAAGCCGAGATAGTGCAATACCTTCTGAGAGATATTGAGAAAGCATCAGAGATCATTCCGGTACCAGAATCTTTCCTCGTAGAAGCTTTACCCGAGACCCAGGGAACGAAATATGTGACTCCAGAAAAGTTCAAAGAAAAAAAGTAGAAGAAGTAGAAGAAGAAGAAGAAAAAGAGGAGGAGGAAGATGAAGGTAGTGGTGACACTACAGATTTGATTAAGCAAGTTTAATTTTTCTATGAGAAGGAAAGTCCATCCGAGAGGCTGTCAATCTGAACCTGTGAAGAAGAATCCTCAAAGTTTGCTACACCTAGGAAAGATGTGAAAGGAGTGGATAAGAAGGGAAAAAATATGTGAATAAGATGTCTGAGGAAGAAAGTTCTAACCTTGACTACATTCATCCTGAGGATACTGAGGCAAGAGCTAAGAAAGAAGACATAAAAGAAGATAATATTGTTCAGATGTCTGACAGTGAACATAAATCTCTGGATGAGGAATCCATTCTTAAAGCTAATAAGGGTAAATAGGTGGTTGCTGATACACCTACTAAAGTTGATACAAAGAAGAATAAAGATGGTGGATCTTCAAAGATAAAAATTGATGATCTAGAGAAAGATCCCTCACCTATCAAAGTTTCATATTCGAAATCATCATCCCTTGGACATGATTTTGTTGTTCAATTATTGAAGAATCTTGTTGGGACAATTCTTATTTTTCCATGCATAGACTCTAGATGACAGATGCTTCAACACACACTAAATCAGAAATCAGATTCAGTATCCATGGTGATGGATAAGTGTGTAAAGATTGAGGATGATATCAAGAATTTCTTCATTAACTATGATGCCCACAAAAGTTCATGTAAGAAAATGGTTTACAGGTCAAAAAATACAGTTGAAGATTTGAGAGAACTTTATGAGTTACAAGATGGTGTCAAGGAGGCTTTTGACAATGAAGATGGTAAGATAAAGGATCTCACAAGTAGCTTTGAGAAAAAGCTAACTCTCAAGAAGAATACTCAGATGTAATAAGTAAATGATCTGAATGGAAATCTAAGCTCATTTGGCCAATGTTGAAAGAGAGAAAGGGATCTTCATATTGAGATAGAAGGAAATCTTGTCAAGAAGGAATAAGTCCTGAAGGTTTAGGAAGAGACTCTTAAGGCTTAGGAAGATAGAATCAAAGCCTTAGAGAATAATAGAGAAGATCAAGATCATATTCTAAAGCAAGCTGAGGAACATCACAAGGAGCTTAATAAGCTCAAAACAATTGTGAAGAAACAGATGCCCAAGGAAAAGTAAGGATGATCTTGCTTAAATACGATATTTTGTTGTTTTCCTTGTATAATTTTTTTTCTATCATATTGAAACATTTGAATTCTTGTATTTTGGATGTTTTGTACTAATATTCTTGGTATGCTAATTTCTTTTCCATTCCCTCAAATTCCTTTTGGAAAATCACAAAGGGGGAAAAGGAAAAAAATAATCCTTAGAAAATAAGAAATATCCTTAAGTAAAGGGGAGTTTATCTAAGCGGAGTTTTCATTAAAATGATTTCTATATTCAAGATTATTAAAAATCTCATTCCGGAAATCTAGAATATGATCCTCAGAGTTCAAAATCCTTTGGGGGAGTTAGCCATATTCATCATTTCCCATGTGATAAGAGAGATATGTTTTATTTTCATTGTCTAGAAAAATATTTTCTATGTCCTTATACTCTTTTTAGTAGGGATGTTTGTGCTTTCCAAAAAGGGGGAGTTTGTTGAGTCACTAAGGTTTCCTTATGAATTTTCCATTGATTCATGTTTGGGGACATTATTGAGTCAATAAGGTTTCCTTATTACTTATGCATTCCTTATTATTATAAAAACCAAAAACACCTTATCTTAAGGAAAATTCCATTTTACCATATGTTTTACTTTAAGAAGGAAAATTTCCTTCCCCAAGGAAATTTATCATTACCATGTTTTTTATCGTCCATTTTTTCTATGTATAAAATTTGGTTTCGTATCCAAAACCTTGGAATCATATAATACATAGATATAGAGCATTCTGTTTTCAGGATCTGAATTCAGGGTCTAAGTTCATTGAATTCAGACTCTGAACTCTTATGAATTATGACTCCAAGTTCTCTAAATTCAGACTCCAAACCCTTATGAGTTTTGACTCCGAGTTCTCTGAATTCAGACTCCGAACTCTTATGAGTTCTGACTCCGAGTTCTCTGAATTCGGACTCCAAACTCTTATGAGTTCTAACTCTGAGTTCTCTTAATTCAGACTCCAAACTCTTATGATTTCTTACTCTGAGTTCTCTGAATTCAGACTCCTAACTCTTATGAGTTCATACTACGAATTCTTATGAATTCAGACTCTGAACTATGTATGTTCTGACTCCAAATTTTGATGAATTCAGACTCTGAACTTTGTAGGTTCATACTCTGAATTCTTATAAATTAAGACTCTGAATATCCTTGAAATTATGAATCTGAATTCTATAGAATCCAAGTTCCAAAATCCTTGGAAAACAGAATCGGAATATTCTTATATTATAGACTCTGAATGTATTTTTGGTTAGAATCTGAACAAAATTTTCTTACACTCCGAATAATTGATTTTTGTTATGTGACCATATTTTTTCTTACTCATGTTTTGATTACAAAATGATGTCGTGTTTTCCATTACTAACTAACCATTTTTTGAGTGACACATGTACAGGTCCCTCCAAAATTCAAGGAAAAATATGATCGTTGGATGAGGGATCTGACCGTTAAGAATGTGCCATAAAATAGGATCTCATTTGAACGAGCTCAAAATAAGTTGATCAATCTAGAGATTACATGATGCTAAAGTGATTTCTAGAGAGAGAGATGTTCCATGATTTTTGCATACTGAACTCCTTGGTCATATTTGCTTTGTGTGACTCCGAATGTTGCTGAGAACATTAGGGGGCTTCCAGGGATAAGAGACAGAGGTTTCGACTACAATGAAGTTGAGGGTTTGCGGGGATAGCAAGACAGACTCTGATCTTCGTATCGAGGGCTTACCCTGGTGTGGGTAAGACAGACTTTTTTTTGAAAGTATAAATTAAGGAAACTTTATCCAATGTGGTTGGATACCCTTCTCTTTGGGTTAAAAGATTTACCACTTGTTAATTTATTTGTTTCAAGTTTTCTGGTGCATTGTTTTGTTGAAGAAAGTATAAATTTCATATACATATTTATACTCGTACACTCTGATTTAGTAAGATTATATAAACTTTCTGGTAGAATATTTATCTTTGTAACCCTTTTTTATGTTTCATTTCTAGATTCACTTTTCCAGAACCACATTATCGGAATCATATTTCCGGAATCAAGTAATTTTGTAGAACTATAGGTGTTGTAAATTTTATTTATACAAAATTTCATTAATGATTTTTTAAAGTATACAAATCACCCCCCCCCCTCTTCTATATTGAGTATCTACAGTATCATTTTGATCCTTCATTTGGTATCATAGGATATTATCATACTCCATAGAAACTCAACATTTTAAGTGCATGAGATGAGTTTAGAAGAGGTTGGGAGAGTATGGAATGGTTTTGAATAAGTTTGGAGGCTTTTCTGAGGGAGCATGGTTTGAGCACAGTTTAGGAGAGACCAAGCGGGTTCTCCAGAAAACCATGCAAGGGGAGGCAGTAGGCTTTGGACGGCCTTCATATGGTTTTCCAAACCGTGCGAGGCAACCATGTGGACCCTTTCTTTCGAGAAAGTGGCATGCACATGATTAGCGCACAGTTTGACAAACCGTGCAGACTAACTGTGCGGCCACTTAAATTTGGGGTTTTTAAGTCTGGTCTCCCTTGTGCTTGACCTAAAACACTCCAAACATCCTCCCACTCGAGCCTCACTTAGGATTTTGGGTTCTCTAGGGTTGAAGGTGGTCTCCCACTCGTTTTGGAAGCACTTGGAAGAGGTTTCTTGGTGGATTGAGGGTGGTTTCTCCTGGGTAAGTCTCTCCTCTTGGATTCTTGTTGTTTCCTCTATATCTATATCTCTCTTTCCCTAGTTTTTCTATATTTACACATGTTAAGTGTAGATATAGGGTTTTAGTGGCCTTGTATATTGATTTTAAGTATTTTTAATGTTAGGGAAGGGGATCTAGAGGGGTTTCAGTGGTGCGTTTTCTTGATATGTGGTGTGATTGCATGTGGGTCGATTTCTCAGGAACCCTAAAGGTAGGTGGTTTCTCTATCGACTCCACATAGTTAGAACTAGTGGATATTGGTTACAATTAATTTTTTGGGTTTAAAATTAATTGTGTTTTGATGTGAAAATTCGGTTGGAAATCACATTGGTGATGTTTTGGGGATTTCTGGGGAAACGGGGTATTGTTGTGAAATGTTCTTGTTGTGGATTTTAAAATGGAGATTTTAAAATCGGTTTCAGTGATTTATTTCTAAAAATGGTTGATGAAAATGGTTTTCAATAATGATTTTGTTTTATTGAAATGGGGATGAGCATGGAAAATGATTTAAGGGTGGTTTCAATAGTGGGTGATTTATTGAAGTGGTTTGGCATGTTGTGGAAATTGTTATTTGCATGTTGTTGTGGGTATGGAGGGTTATATTCTTGGTTGTGCCTTGTTTAAAATGTTGGGTGGAAGTGGGAAGGAAGTACCACTATAATAAGGGTATGGTTAGTGTATGGAAGGGCCACCATCAAAGGATAAGTGGATGTGAAGTTCCATAGGTTGTAAATGGGTGAACGGGTTGGATGGAAGCTCCACCGTTTTGGTGATTTGTTTTGCATTGATTTGTAAGATGGAAATTGTGGTGATAATGTGTAAATGATGAAATGGATGGTGGCATGTTTCTTAGGCTTTCCCTTGGATACTTGGTTAGGGTAATATGGCTTGGTAAGTGTGTGTTTGGCTTCTGGTAATGGTTGCACTTGTGATTATTTTATATAAACTGTTTTATATAAATTTGCTAACGGTTTTACCCTAGTGGTGTTTGTAGGGAAGTCATTTAGGGGAAAACCTACTAAGTATTTGTACTCACCCCCTTCTTTGGAACTTTAGTGTCTTTGCAGATATCATGTACCATGATGTGGGAAAAGGTAAGGCATAACCCTCTTTTAGTGTTTCATTGTGATGTCTTGGTGGATCTTGGAGCTTGGATCTTGGAGCATGGTGTGGAGTTGTGGTGGTGTCATGGATCGTGTTGTTGTGTGGTTTTGTCTTCAACATAGTACTCTGATATCTTGTAGGATTGAATTTGTTTTGGCATGTGGGATCATTATGGATTAACTGGTTTTCTTTTGGGTAATGGATGAGTTTGGTTGTTTTGTTTACTTGCATCAGATGCTGGGGATGGTTTGGTTGGTTTTTTCTTAAGGGAAAATCATTCCCCAAATTGTTCTCGAATCCCTCAGAATTTATTACCATACATTGGCCCCTTGGGAACGTTTCATAAGGCCAAGTAACCATCACTTCCTTCTTCAGATAATGAGGAATGGGAGGGGTGTTACAATTTGTATCATCTTGTTCGGTCCTTCGGAGTTTATTCTTGGATTTGGAGTTGGCATTCGTTGTGGTATATTCCTTGATTTGGAATGGTAGCAAGGCATAGGAATTTTGGAACTTGGAATTTATAGCATAAGAGGATGTAGTTAACCATTTTATTCTGAGCTTCAAGTTACCAGGGAGTTGGGTACATAAGTGGTTGGAGACACTTATAGGCATTGGATATCTCATTGTCATGGGTGTATCCAATGAGATGACCATGGAATGAAGGGTAGAAAAGACTTCCCACTAGGTTGGATATTTCATTGGGGTATAATGATTTATGGTGTGATTTGAATGTGTGGATTTTGAAAAAAAAATCTGAATTGGGTTTCAAAACGGAATGATTTGAAACATGGAAACTGGTAGAATTTTGAAAATGGTTTGGTTTTCAAAAAAATGGTGAAACGTGGGAAATGTGGAAAGGTGGAAAGTCTCATTGTGATAGTGTTGTCTATTGTGATTTGAATTGGAAATTATTGATGTATATAGAAGTTATACTAATGGTTATTTTTTTCTGTTTATAGAAATGGCACCGGGTAGGCGTCGTAGAGACCAACTGGAGGAGGCTGCTGAAAATGTGGTTGCACCTGAGCCCTAGTTAAACCAGCAACTAGTGAAAATTATAGTGCACGCTATCCAGGCTATGTAAAGTGTAAATAATACAGATGAGCCAAGACATGTGGATCATGCGATTCAGTTTCAAAAGCATAATCCACCTATCTTCAAGGGTGATTTAGATCCAGTGAGGGCAGAATCATGGTTGAATAGAATGAACAAGATCTTTGAATTCTTGGGAACATCAGTAGAGTTGAAAGTGAATTTGGCCATGTATATATTGGAAGATATTTCCCTTCAGTGGTGGGAGTTGGTAGTCCAAGCTAGAACGGACCAGAGTATGACGTGGGAAGGCTTTGAGGAATTGTTTAACAAACAATTATACCCCCATACATTCATAATTCAGTGGAAAACTGATTTCTTTAGTTTGAAGCAACAGCATATGTCTATGACAGAGTATGAAACTATGTTTATAAACCTAGAGTGTTTTTCACCTAAGGTGGTGGGTAGAACGTCGTAGAAGGCAAGGATCTTTGAAGTAGTGTTAAAAAAATAAATTTATTCTAAGATAATGGTTCTGTGTATAGATGATTATCAGAGATAGTGAATAGAGCCTCGGTGGCTGATCAGGATCTGTTGGGAGCTCCGGGCAGAGGAAGCATGATGGTACCCATGGGGAATAGTGGGAACTATAATTCTGGGTTCAAGAAGAGGATGGACACTTATTCCCAGGGTGGGAGTATGGAACATAATCTGATGGCAGGATCGGAAAATCTTCCTCCGAATCCCCAGAGAAAACCAGGATGTTTTCAGTGTGGCTCTACGGCACACATCAAGCGGGATTGTACAACATAACCTCAATCATACCACAATTGGAAGAAGATAGGGCATATTCAGCGCTACTGTTGGAATGCTCTGAGATCTGGTGCGCGTGACACTACTCAAGGATCGCAGACGTCGTATGCTTCAATGGGACGGGGATAATATCATACCCCTCGTCAGTAGAGAAAAGTCAGTTATGGTGATTCTCATAACACCTCAACTCTTCATAAGGGTAATAAAGAGAAGACTGTGGTAACCAAGGCATTTTTCAAAGCCGAGCAGGTTGTGGTGGATGATCAATCGGGACTATCCACGGTGTGAGGTACAATTCTTTTAAATTCTACATTGATTCAAGTTCTGTTTGATACGATTGCTTCACACTCTTTTATTGCTACACATGTGGTTCATTTTCTCGGTTTAAGGGTAGAAATTATGCCATCAGTTTTGAATCTTCAAACTCCTCTCTGTCGAAGAGAGAGTCGAGCCTTCTTGTGTAGAGCATGGTGTATCTTTGTGGGTGAGATTGAGTAAATGTGAAATTTCTCAGTATTTGAGAAGGATTGTTATGATGTAATCCTAGGAATGGATTTTCTGGTGGCGTTTAAGGGCCTCATCGACTGTAATGAGAGAACAGTGGCTTTTATGAAACAGGATTGTGTTAGACATCTCTTTAAATGAGAGAGGTATGAAAGGTAGGGTGAAACGTGTTTTTTGGCACCAGTAGTCAGCACGTTATCGTATCAGTTGGCAGTGTCATCACTGGAATCAGTAGAGGGTGTTGAGTAGAGTGTTCATCCGAAAGTGGTGGATCAGTTCAAGGATGTTTTTTCCAAAGAATTGGCTGGGTAACCTCCTATAAGATAATTGGATTTTATGCTTAATCTCTTTTCAGGGACCAGTCCTATCTCGCTTTTATCTTACCGGATGCCACCTACTGAATTATGGGAATTTAATGTCTAGTTGGAAGAGTTTAAAAACCAAGGTTTTATCCAACCTAGAACATCTTTATGGGAAGCTTCAGTATTTTTTGTGAAAAAGGTGGATGGAACCTTGAGGATTTATGTTGATTATCATATACTTAACCAAGTTATGATAAATAATAGATATCCACTTCCACAAATTAATGATTTTTTCGACTAGTTGAGGGGATCCCAGTGGTTCTCCAAGATCGATCTGAGGTCGGGATATCACCAGTTACGAGTGATGAAAGACGATATTCCTAAAACATCTTTCAGAAGTAGATATGGCCATTATGAATATGTGGTTATTCCCTTTGGCCTAACAAATGCTCCAGCGGTGTTCATGGAATTTATGAATCGGATATTTCATAGATATCTGGATTCATTTGTGGTGGTGTTTGTCGATGATATTCTGGTGTATTCAAAGGAAAGGGTGGAGCATGAGTAGCACTTAGTGACAGTTCTTGGGATCTTGAGGGATCATCAGTGGTATGGAAAATTTTCAAAGTGTGACTTTTGGATATAGGAAGTCTATTTTCTTGTCCTTGTGATTTCTGAAAGGGGTGTTTTAGTGGATTCGCAAAAGATAGAGTCTGTTATCTCGTGGAAATAGCCAAAGAATGTGTTTTAGGTATGATGTTTCCTCAGTCTAGCTGGGTATTATTGGAGTTTTGATCGTGATTTTTCACATTTGGCTTCTCTGAGGATAGCTTTGACAAGAAAGAATTTTTTATTCCAGTTTAATGTATAGTGTCAGTAGTGTTTCGAAGAGCTAAAGGGCCGCCTTACATCTGAACCAATCATAGTTTTTCCAGAACCAGGAAAAGGGTACGTGGTGTATTGTGATGCTTCAGAATTATGGTTGGGGTACGTTCTCATGCAAGGGAAACATGTGGTTGCATATGGCTCACATAAATTGAGGTTGAATGAGAAGAACTAACCAACTCATGATTTGGAATTCTCAGTAGTGGTCTATGCTTTAAATGTGTGGCATCATTATCTCTTCAGTGAGAAATTCACGGTATATACAAATCATAAGAGCTTGAAGCACATTTTCTCACAAAGGGATTTGAACTTGAGGCAAAGGAGATGGATGGAATATATCCAGATATTTTATTTTGACATGATTTACACACAGGGTAAGAGAAATTCAGTGACAGGTGCATTAATTAGAAAATCATTTCCACAAGTGGTGAAATAGGCATCAGACCAGTGTTTGTTGATGTCGGTTATAGCTGACATGCGGTTGGAATGTGAGGACCAGGGTGATAGAGAAGTCTTCTTTACAGTTTTGTTAATTCCGTACTTTGTTGGCCAGGATAAAGAGGCATAGATATCTAATTCTGAGTGTGTGGCCATGAGGTAGAAAATCACTTGTAGAGAGAACATTGAGGGTTGGAAACTGAATGGAGATTCAGTTTTGTATTTTTGGAATAAGATGGTTGTACTAGTTGCTTTTCAGGAGGATCTTCTAAGGGCGTAGCATCATTCAAGATGGTCTATTCATCCTAGAATTCAAAAAAATTATAAAGAGTTGAAAGCATATATCTGATGGACTAGTATGAAAAGAAGAGTGGCTATGTTTGTTTCGAGATGCTTGACTTGCCAGTAGGTCAAGGCCAAGCATTAGAGGCCAGTAGGAATGTTACATTCCTTACCAATCCCTGTTTAGAAGTGGGAGAAAATAGCAATGGATTTTTTCACAGGTCTCCAAAGAATGGTCAGGAAGCATGATGCCATTTGGGTGATAGTGGATCGGCTAATGAAGTCGGCCCATTTCATCCTGATTCTTGAATCTCAAAAAGGGGAGGATCTGTCCAAAATCTATATCTGGGAGGTGGTAAAGAGGCATGGTGTTCAAATTTTGATCATATCTAATAGAGATTTGAGGTTCATATCTCATTTTTTAAAGTCCTTTCAATAAGCCCTTGGGACACAGTTGACTATGAGCACAGCGTATCACCCTCAGACGGATGGTCAATCCAAGAGGATGATATAAAAATTGGAGGACATGTTGCGGGCTTGTGTCATGTATTTTGGTGGCTTGTGAGAGTAGAACTTGTCGTTTTTTGAGTTCTCGAACAATAATAGTTATCAGGCATCCATATATATGGCTCTGTTTGAAGCTTTGTATGGGTGGCCATGTTGTTCTCCACTATGCTGGGTGGAAACGGGCGAGTCCTCGATGGTTGGACTGATCCTTGTCCAGGAAACAAGGGAGAAAATCAGGTTAATCAAGAAGAGAATGGAGATGGATCAGAGTCTTCAGTAATCGTACGTGGATCATCGTCGATGGTTGTTATCATTTGAGGTGAGTGATCATGTTTTATTGAGGTTCTCTCCTAGGTTGGGACATCATCGGTTTCGGAAGCAGGGAAAGTTATCTCGAATGTATATTGGACCTTTTGAGATTATTGAGCGGGTAAGTGAGGTGGCCTATCGTTTGGATTTTCCACCAAGATTCAGTGTGGTGCATAATGTGTTTCAAGTGTCACTATTGAAAAAGTATCAGTCGGATCCAGGCCAGGTTATTCGATGGGATCATGTTGAGCTAGATTCAGATGCTTTGTTGGTGCACGTTCCAGTGTGGGTTGTGGATAGGAAAGAGAAAGTCTTACGGGGTAAAATCATCATTCTAATTTCGGTTTTGTTGCACCATGGCCAGAACCAAGAGGAGACTTGGGAGCGGGAGAAAGAGATGGTCGAGCAATGTCACGAGCTCTTTCGGTAAAGGGTGTGTTCACTACTTTCTGAGGATGGAATGTCCAATGGTGGGGAGAATGTATCACCCCCGGTTTGAGGTATGTATCCTTCATTTATTCCTTCTTATGTGTTTCAAGTGCATGGGATGAGTTGAGAAGAGGTTTGAGAGTTTGTAATGGTTTTGAATAAGTTTGGAGGCTTTTCTTAGAGAGTATGGTTTGAGAACAGTTAGGGGAAACCATGTGGGATATCTAAGAAACCATGCTTGGGGAGGAAGTAGGCTTTTCACAGCCTATGCACGGTTTTCCAAACCATGTGAGGAAACCATGCGAACCCTTGCTCTTGAGAAAGTAGTGTGTGCATAGTTGGCATATGTTTTGACAAACTGTGCAGACTTACCATGCAGACACTTAAAGTTGGGGTTTTTAAGTCAGGGCTCCCTTGGGCTTGAACTAAAACACTCCAAATATCCTCCCACTCGATCCTCACTCTGGATTTTGGGTTCTCATGGGTTGAAGGTGTTCTCCCATTCATTTTGGAAGCGTTTTGAAGAGGTTTCTAGGTGGATTGATGGTGGTTTCTCCCAGGTAAGTCTTTCCTCTTGGATTCTTATGGTTTCCTCCAGATCTATATCTCATTATCTCTCTCATTTTTCTATATCTACATATTTTGTGTGTAGATCTAGGGTTGTAGTGGCCTTATATGTTTATTTTAAGGATTTTGAATGTTAGGGAAGGGGATCTAGAGAGGTTTCAGTGGTGCGTTATCCAGATTTGAGGTGTGATTGCTTGTGGGTCGATTTCCTAAGAACCCTAAAGGTAGGTGGCTTCTCACTTAACTCCATATGTTTAGAACTAGTGGTTCTTGGTTACAATTAATTTGTTTTGTTTAAAACTAATTTTTTTTCGATGTGAAAATTTTGTTGGAAATCCCTTTGGAAATGTTTTGGGGATTTGTGGGAAAATGGGTTTTGTGGTGAAATGTTCTTGTTGTGGATTTTAAAATAGAGATTTTAAAATTGGTTGTTGTGATTGATACGTGAAATTGGTTGATGAAAATTGTTTTCAATAAAGAATTTGTTTTATTGAAATGGGGTTTGTCATGGATAATGATTTAAGGGTGGTTTAAATAATGGGTGATTTATTGAAGTGGTTTTGCATGTTGTGGAAATGGTCATTTGCATGTTGTTGTGGAAATGGTGGATTATATGCATGGTTATGCCTCGTTTGAAATTTTTTGTGGAAGTGGGAGGTAAGTACCACTATAATATGGGGATAATTAGTGGACGGAAGGGCCACCATCAAAGGATAAGTGGACGAGAAGTGTCGCTAGTTGTGAATGGGTGAACAGGTTGGACGGAAGCTCCACTATTTTGGTTTTTTGTTGTGCATTTCATTGTAAGATGGAAATTGTGGTGCTAATGTGTAAATGATGAAATGGATTATGGAATGTTTTTTTGGCTTTCCCTTGTATACATGGCTTGGGTGAGATGTCTTGGTATGGGTGTGTTTGAATTATGGTAATGGTTTCACTAGTGATTATTTTATATAAACTGATTTATATAAATGTGCTAACGGTTTTATCCTAGTGGCGTGTGTAGGGATGTCATTTGGGGAAAACCTACTGAGTAGTTGTACTCACCGCCTACTTTGTAACTTTGTTGTCTTTGAAGATTTCATGTACCTTGACGTGAGAAAAGGTAAGGCATCACCCTCCTTTAGTGGTGCATTGTGATGTCTTGGTGGAGCTTGGAGCTCGGAGCTTGGTGTGGAGCCGTGGTGGTGCCATGGCTCTTGGTTTTGTGTGGTTAATCTTCCGCATAGTACACTGATATCATCTTGGATTGTATTGGTTTTGGAATGTGGGATCATTATGGATTAACTAGTTTTCTTTTAGGTGATGGATGAGTTTTTTTGTTTTGTTGACTTGCATCATATTTTGGGGATGGTTTGGTTGGTTTTGTCTGAAGGGAAAATCATTCTCCAATTTGTTCTTAAAGCCCTTGGAATTTATTGCCAGCCGTTGGCACCTTGGGAACATGACATAAGGCCAAGTAACCCTCAACGCCTCCACAAGACAATTAGGTAGGGGTAGGGAATTACATTTTCCCACTTAGCATGTGATGTTTTACATGAAATCACATTTGTATAAATTTTATTTGATATGGAACCCCCTAAAGAATTGATCCCTCTAGAGTCTATACCCAATTCTCTTCTTTCAAATTTTAATAAATCACAACTATTGATATCAACGGATATTCCAGGTATAGATAATTTAAAGACATCGATTCCTAATTATTGGAAGTAATTCTGCATCCAGTTATTCTATAGTGGCAAATTGTTAATGTCGAAAATAGGTATTCCTTTTTGATTGACCCTTATGGGGATACCTACAAGGAGAATACAATGATGATGTGCCAATGTATGAAATCCACTAAATCTTACTACCAATTACAAGGTTAGGGATATATATTCTATTCTCATGATCACTAAAATTACAAGGTTTTGGGCCTGCTCACTACATTACTAACATACACTCCCTATGTCTCTTACTTTGGTATATTACTGGTGGGAAGGATAACCGGTTTCCTCTTCCTTTTCTCACTGTTCTTGGAAGGGATCCACTCCCAGTTTATAGTCTTGTAGGTCCCTTTATTTTCATGAAATAATTCTTCCTCAATAATAGATATATTCTCTGTTGAAGTTTATTTTTCACCGATAGATGAATTCCACTTTTCCACATATAGTTAGGTTAGTGGAAATTGATCTCGCAAACTATTCTAGATCCTTTTCAAGATTCCTTGAGTACTTCTAGGACCACATTTTCTATTCTGTGAATACATAGCGGTTATGCTACGTAGATCTCATCCTCTGTGAATTGCCTCCAATTCTGTATACAATTCCTTCCCTTTTGATTGCTTCTCTCATGGAGTACCTCCACATGAAATATCACATACCACCTTCATGTACCGACTCTGCAAATTGCCTATGTGTACCGAATCTACTTTTGCAGGTGAGTTCTTTCTCTATAGACCACATTCCATCTACATAACCATCTTTCTTTTTGGGATATAATTCCTAGGAAAAATCCTTTTCAATAATTTCTTACATGCAAACTACTTTAACCTTCGTAGAATTCTCCCTCGTAAACTTCCTTTGGACTTCACTAAAATTTGGAAGTGATGATTCTATCTAATGGAATTATATCAATTTAATAATTGGATTATAGCTCCTTATATAGGAAAATAAATCCTAAAAATCTAATAATCTGAGATTACCCAAATCTTTAATGTGGTACAACCTTCACCATGTACCGCTTCTCTTGTGAATTGTTCTTCCCAATGTGGTACATGTTCTGCCTATCTTCCTTCAGAACGACCCAAATCACCATAACATTTTTGTGAATGAAACTCTTTAGGGATTCTAAAATCACTACTTATTGTTTGCAAATAACAAGCCTTTTGACGTACTATAAGCCTTCCTCATATCACATGACTATGTTGGGAACTGTTTTCTCCCTGTGAATTATTCATGTACGCGGTCCACATCTCGTGCTTCATGGTTCCCTACATTTTCATATTTCCTTTGACATTATATGTACAACTTTTTTAATCCATGAACTATGCTTCATCACCTACCTATTATGTTCCCCTATACGGAAATCACCCATTGAAGAAAACCAAACTCCCAATTTGGAGGCCCAAAAATTTGGCACACATCGAGAAACTACACCACCTTAAACAACTGCTTCAGAAAACACCAAAAATGATCATTTTTTGTCATCTATAATCCATCACTATCATATCCAAAACATACGGAGAGGACACCTTAAGGTATTTTTACCCAACAATGAGTGACATCATTCTACAACACTCAGGAAGACAAGTGATCATCCATTGAAACACACTAATCATGGAATGTGGAATGTAAATCCCATCACCCATAGAGTATCACTACTATGAGATGCCATACTCAACACCTGAAGTAAGGGGTCATGATTATTCACCATGCTCAACATCCCTTACCATCATCCACAACCCAAATAAAGGAGTATTCATTTAATATAAATCATGAGGCAAAACCACTCATGCAACTTATTATTCAAGACCATATATGTATACAGGAAAGGGGTAAATATTTGTATGACATAACATATAATGTGATACATCTCATTACTTACATTCATCGAGACCATAGAAATTCATAATTACAATTATAATATAATAGATATTGTAATACTCCTTATTCATTAAAAAATATAAGTTCAATTTCATTAAAACCTTACAGTTCATATAAGCATTTACAAAGAACATGAAATTGGCATGGCCTTTCCACACATAAAAATAAATTAAAGGGATCCATTCAATTAAAACTATTTAATATCATTTAAGATATAGAACCCCATCATGCATATTATATTTGTCTTTAAACATTCCATAAAATTAATAAATTCATGGAAATTTATTTTAAAAGGTTCAAAGAGGTACTTAGAATGTACCATGGTCATTTTGGAAAATACCAACATGGGAATTCCCATTTATAAATAAATTTAAGACCTTATAAGAATATTGATTCATGGGTCATTTAGATAGTAGTAAATATAATTTAATAACATCAAAATAGGAAATATCCTAGACAATCCACAATTCAGAAAACAACCAAACCTTAGGTAACTCGAAAATCCAGAAAGGCCAGGAATGATTTAAGCAACTAATAACTAATTCTATGTTTAGAAGACAATGAACCTCATTTTAAGGGTTTTACTATAAAAACATGACATTGTTTATCAAATAGTTCATTTTACATATTTATGCATCATATTCAAATTCCATAACACAAATCACATAAATGAATCACTTCAATAAAACTACTCAATGTTGAAAATAAATTCCTAAAGGTCAATCATTGAACTTAGATTGTGTGATTACCAATTAAAAACCCTAAAAGGTTTGATTTCATTCATAATCAATGTTAAACACTAAATAAGAATTATGGTCATTTAAAAAATTAATATTAAAGGAGAAATATAAGACAGAACAACCGAGGGTTATCCATAATTGAGGTTGTCATCCCCAAATCACATAACAAGGAATGTAGGGGGTGTATATAGGTTCATTGATCAATTTGATATAATGGATTCATGTTTAAGGAAACACATAAGAAAGGCTGGTGTGTGGTGAAAAGATGTTATTCAAATTTTTGTTAAAATTTATGAAAAAGTCATAAACCACCGACCTTAATCTTAGGACATATCACTCATCCAATACTCAGCTATGATTCGGTACAGTTGTTAAGAAATATTGTAAATGTACATCCAACCTAAAAATAGGGTGAATGAGATCACACCAAAATATCACAGCTGATACTGAACTAAATGAGGAACAAAAAATGGAAATAAGAGATTACTAATGTTGATACATTTAAATCAACTGTGCTTGAATTAGATGATGGAAAGAGGAGATATTTTGAAGCCTATACTAGGATTGGAGGAGAGGACAAAGGTTCTTGTAGGAGATCTCATATAGGATGAGTAGAAGAAAGGAATAGTAATAATGAAATAAAAACATTAAGTGCGGAAACATAATTTTACACTAAAAACAAGGGCACATGGTTTGGTCACATAGTTTTACCCAACTACATACCAAATGTGCGATAAGTTGTGAGAGGGTTGTATATAAGTACACTGCCTATTCTAAAATGGTTCATGGTATTGGTAAACTCTGTGTATCGCTTATGGGGTGTTTTTTCTCCTTTGTTGCAGTCTCACGGTTTTCTGCTGATGGGTTTCACAGTTTTAGAAAAACCATGTTCTAGATACATACCCTACAAACCATTGATTTCTAGACGTTGGTTCTCTCAAAAAATAGTGAGACATCCAAGGGACCTCCTATGAATTTACCTAAGTAAAAAACACATTGAAGTGTTCCAACTCTCAAAATTAGGTTCTGATGCTCAGTTCTCAAAATGACCCATCAAACAAATGCAAAGATTCAAATTCCATTGGATTTTCATTTGGTTTAAAAACATGGGTCATTAAAACCTCCCCATCGTAGAACATATCATCCCATATAATCCTTCAGGGACAAAAGAAACATCACACTACCTTCTAGAGCTGTTAAGTCTCATTCAAATGGTCATTCTATTCTTCCAAACACCTAATTCACCTCCATCAATTAACTTAATCAAACAGCACTTAAGCCATCATTACACGAGCCAATTCTCATTTCCTAAATGAATCACCAAAATAAAGCTTAACTAATATAGATTAGCTAGATACATGATCATGTCTTCATCTCACTAAACACTGGGCCAAAATTTCTCCCTGCCTTAGGATTTATTATAATAAGGGGCCAATTCCAAGCCACGGTGTTTCCACCATCAGAATTTCTTTACAAGGCATGCCTTTGAGAATCATATCAATGTTTTACGAATGATTTCTTTAACTAAGTAACCCTATTATAGTTGTGGTCATAACAAATACCTCACTATAATAAATGGTCCAATTTCGATCAACCAAGATGAAACCAATTCGTTCAGGATTTCTATGAAATATGTTGTTGACCCCTTTAAACCACACCTTCCATACGTACAAATGCACTTCAAAATATTTGATCATATTATTGACATTAATAGGGAAGGATAACAAGTTTATCCACCTATGGATGAACTTTCTCAATATTCTCGTCTTAGATGGAAGATTATTTTGCAACTAAACTCTAACGCTTTCTCCAAATGAGTCTCGTATTTAGCGCATAAATATTCACTAAATCTCATACCCATATTCCAGTGATGTTCCTCTTTCAACCAATAACATTCCCCTTTATTTCATCATGCCTCGGTATGAATAATGTATAACTCAGCTCTATCCCTTCTAGAATAACCACCCTTTATAAAACACTTTTGAGCCCTAATATATGTCATAGATAACCTCATTTTCAATGGAATGTTGTCCAAGGAACTAACCCAAGGTATTCCACACTCCGATCTTACAAGAGAGATGTAGGAACAAGGCCACAACATCCTCCATATATCATTGAATGATCCTAGAGGGGCATCCACTTTGTGGTAAGATCATAGAATATGGTTGGTGTCCAAGGGTCTATCTAAGGTGTTCCATCACGGGAACACAGGTATCACTCTAGACTAACTAGACCAATTTAAAAAAACCACGTATCTAGCACATAACTCTGATAAATCTCACATCCCAAAACCAATAGCTTTTAAAACTTATGTAGTGTACAAAAGACACTATCTTGGTGCATCAAGGATTATGTAAAGAGAGGAGACATGATCGTCTATTAAAAAGAGTACACTAAGAGAAAACCAGGGAAGATAAAATAATATCAGTCCATTCACTACTAGTTCACTTTTTGAAAGAAACTCGTCTTAACCTACCAATGCATCATCATCAACTGATCACCAAGACTTTCCACCCATAAAATTCTGTGAACATTAAAGATTTACCATCAATGATCATCCAATTACAACTTTGTTTCTCAAGGGTTTCATGAACATACAACTATATCAACATCATGTTTCAAAGAAAGAACTGAAATGATTTAAAACATGAAAGCATGAAATGCATTCTAGAAAAACTAAAAATTTCCAAATGTTCCTTTTTTGAATGTGATCCTTATACGTGGAATGACACATAACCACTATAACCAATGTTATGCTTCCCACTATAAGATTTTCCTATTTAGTAAATAAGAGATACACACTATATACTCCCAAGCACACAAGATCAGGTCCACTTTAATCACATGTGTGTCTCTCCTCATAGTCACGATCAACACGTAATAGAATCAATGCATTAGACATGAAATCCCAAACCAACATAAATGAGATGTTAAAAAACAAGATCCTTTGGAATGTCATGTTGACCATTGGGATAAAACTGATTATTTTAATTCTCAAGTCAATATACTATGGAGTTGACTTGAGAAATTAATCAATATCTTAAAGCTCAAGTATTTCACTGAACTCAACTAGTTCATTACATCATTTTACACACGACAGACACTACATATGTGAATGCATACTAACTTGAATTTTCTAAAGCCATATAACACAGCCTCATTATTTTAAATAGGTTGTCTACCCTACACATCCACGTATCAAGTGCTTTGTAAAATATATTTTTTCCAAAGACAAATTTCCCTATATGACCATTTACGGAGATGATGATATACCAATCCATCCATCACTGAAGAAGAAAAAGAATAAGTAGAGAGGGTCGCACGACCTACAAAGTGGCAGAAAATTCCCATGGTATTTATAACATTATAAGACCAAGCATTACATGATCCTCACACCCAGAAAAAAGTACAAGAAATACATTACCCCCTATCCAAAGAAGGGTATCAATTTAAAATAACAAGACCAACTAGGTTCAAAAACACTAAAATTACAACAATCATCAGAAATATCACAGAAAAATAATTGAATTTAATCTCTAAGGGTGATTCCTACCATGTTTTAGACCCTAACAGAAGAAAATGTGTCAACCATATCTATAGTTCACACCAAACATATTTCACTAGGCTCAATAACCTTCCATTTTTTCAATTTCTAAAAAGTAGAAACCCTATGGAAAATGATTGTAGATTCCTTCCACAGAAACTCAAAGAGATATGTTAAACTTCCCTTACACAAGGGATCTAAATGAAGGATTCCATCTTGGATTACATATTTCATGTCTTTACATTGATTTAATTAAATATTTAAACCAATAATAGATATTAAAACAAAACCCTAAGGGATAGGGATAAGTCTTTAAAAACATCCTCTTTATGTTATAATACATTTATTGACATACCATCATATTTTAGGAAATTTACCATATAAAATATTATTTTAATAAATAAGGCTGCCTATGAGGGTCCAACTAAGCCATCCTGGGTTCATCAAAATGAAACCCAATTGTAGTTTCTTAGTTATCAATGATCATAACACCTGTAGCGGGTTATCTTAAAAAAGAATGCCCCCACTAACCTACTTGGGTCTGACTGTGCATTTAGGTGTTTAACAAATTAATTTCATATTAAATTTGAACATCTTTTCCATTTAAAAACATATCAAAATATATGATGGTTAGATAAAAAAGGATAGATTATATGGTTTCCACCACCCCAATCTATAAAGCAGCCATACAATATTAGACCAAAGTCTAGCTCCCAATTAATAGAAATCAATTTCTTTTCCAAATATATCATGCACATATATAATACCTCTGTTATGTGGGTTTCCATCTCCAAATCTGTAAACCACACATACATGATATAGTTTTAAATTTGGCTCCAATTAGTCAAAAAAAATTCACATTAACATTTAAACATTAACAACCTTTAATTATAACAAATGTATATATATATATTTAAATGATGGTTTGAGTATATTGGTTACCTTTTATGAATTATAAGGTGCCCATACACCTTAAAACTATAAATAGTTCCTCTTTTTATTGCAACCAGTTTATTAATCCCATGAATCCATTTACATATATAAAAATAAAAAACTAGAATGTTATAATGATAAATAAATGAAGAGAAACATACTATATATATAGAAATAAATTCATATAATCACCTAAACATGGAATTAGATTCAAATTTTGAAAATAACACCCAATAATTTTATATAAATAGGTAGTCTTAAGTGCCAAAAAGTTGAAATATTCATATGTCATTAAAAATAACTAACAGGGCACATAATAGGGACAAAATAACTATCATAAAACAACCTAAAATACAACTACATGGCATGTGATATACATATAATTTTAATTTCTATGAGTATATAATGATTTATGTAATGATTCAACATTACCATGCTAGGCCAAGTATAAAATACCATTAATCTAATGAATCAATAAGTAGCAGATTTACACCATTCAAAAATGGTTAAATAAAAATCAATTTTAATAGTAAATAGCATGAACATCATTCTCATCCCAGGACAATTGGACTTTTCCCCATGAGTGGGGTGGTTACTCCCATACATGGATATTTACCATGTGATAAAACATTTATAGTATCATATATACCAACACAAAACATTATTAAAAAGGAAAAAAAACCCCTATGATACTAATTTAGAAAATCCTGGCCAACTTACCACTAATACGGTAGTCGTGTCGGTGGGTCATGTGGCCTTAGTCACACCACCTTGTATGCCAAAGGCTTCTGACATGTTGAGAGGTCCTAAGGAGGTTATATCAGGGAGAATATAACCTCATATCAGATTATCACAATGGTGTTTCAGATATTAAATAACAAATAAAATAGGGAGTCGTAATAAATTAATTACAGGGTAGTAGAAGAATAATAATAAATTGAAAATGATATGGCCATTGCCAAAATACCAAAAAATGAATGCATGTCGACATGATGTTACAAAAACAAGAAAGAAGACATAAATTAGTTAGTAATGTAGTAAATTACATGAATAAAGAAGATAAATAAAATAAAATGCCTAAGGTAAATCTCCACGAGCATCCTAAGTGAATTTTCCCTGTCATGATCTAATTATCACTGAGAGAAGGAGGGGTGAATCAGTGATATATTTTTCTTTTATGTTTCCTTACTTTTGAAAAATCATTCACATCCTATTAAATAGTTCCTTCCCTGATCAATGAAATTCAAACACAAATCTATAGGGAGACAATAATTTATAATGGTCATTACTCAACAAGAGTAGCTGCATCCTTGATATTGTATGGAAATAATCCTATACCACCAAATCCACAATAAAATAACCCTTTTATGTGGAATATATTAATTATGATATTAATTTACACTCATGTAGCATGATTTCAATAATCCAATAGTGTGTGTGTGCTTCTTTTAGCACAAAATGATTCAGTGAAATGTAACAGTGATTATTGATCCACTTCCACAAATTTGATCTTTCAAAACAATTCTTCTCTCTCCTACCTAGAGCTAGAAAGAACCTCATGGTGAAAACAAATTGTGCACCACTCCTTTATTTCACACCTCCCTGCTTGCTCACCTCCTGTATTTCAAACCACTCATTGCATTTGCACCTATATTGTGCAAAACTAACAACTTTTGCACCACTTTGGGATTATATTCCAAAATAACTAATTGCACACAACTCCCTTATTACATGAAACTCAGAACATTCATGCCACTTATGCTTGTGGGCCACTTACTACTTACGTTCCACTTCCTATTAGGTGATCAACACATAAATTTTCCCTAAGTATAGAGCTACATTGAAATGAGCTGGGTAGAAATCTATTTATAGGTTTTTTGGTGACCCTCTGTGTGAGACGCACAACTCACCTTGTGCGCCACTCCATAACTTGTGCACCACTCCATAACATGTGTGCCACTCCATAACATGCATACCACACTCTCCTTTTTGAAATTTTATTGTTCTTGTTTTTTAAAATGAATTATGTGCAAAATTTGAAACATCATTAATACTAGACCGCAACTCCCTTTTCTAGAAACACTATTATCCATTCTCAAATTTTTGGACCAAAAATTTGGAAAACACTAGACACAACCCTACTATAAAATATAATTCCGTAAGAACCCCCATACTTTTTTACTATCATTGGGAATAGTAAAAAATAAACTTATTTCATCACAAACCTTATCTATCATGATTTATAGTCTTTGATCGATCACCCTAGGTATTATACGGTTTTACAAGGAATGTGTTGTAACTCTCCAGTCTCCTAGCACCAATATTATTTTCAATCAAACCCGAATATGATTTGGAGCACCTTTTCACCTTCTTTCCTTCATAAGGATTTCATAATAAGTTTTCCAAAAAACTTATAGTATTTGGTGAATATAAATCATAAAAACACCATTATATTTTGAAATACCTTTTACAATGTTAATTGAGTTATCATTTTTGAAAACCAAAGACAATACTCTGCAAAAGAAAACTCTTCTTACTTATTTATCCTCCCAACATGGCCCTAACTCCAGGCTTTGACTCATTCCTATGATCTTAATTCAAATTTTTTAGTAAATAGAATAATCAATAAACCATGGTCTTGCAAACAGAAGGTCAACTCGGCTAACCATGTGAAAAGGAGGCACAAGCAAGGTGTGATATATAAATCACAGTAGGTTCCAACCCACAGTGTGTATTACTGAATCCATACCATGTATAAAGTAATGAAGTATATATAATATGAATTGATGAACAATACTGAAATAAACAACAACCATTCCACCAAGGATTCTAAAGTAAAACTGGAAGTTCTACCTAATTCGTCTCATGTTTGAAATAAATATTTGGTTCAGAACTATATATATATTTGAGTTTTATATTACATCCACCTATATGAACAATGTAGGTGCGGACATATATGGCCATATGTATGGAATACTAGGTGTTTTTTGTACCGAGGTGTTACTTAGACATCCATAACCTATCTAAATGAGCCTATAAGAACATGAAATAGGTTATATTCTCTACATCCCAATAGAGTGTGGGATGTCATGATACAACACTCTGGATGGAGAGTGAGCCTCTATGGAAACACTCTCATCGTTGAATGTTGTGCTTAAATCACATCACCCATATAGTATCACTAGGGTGAGATTCCATAATCAACATAATATATATGGAATCATGATTAACCACCATGCTCAACACCCCTTTCAATCATCTATAGCCCATATGTAGGCGCATTGATTAAATATAAGGCATGAGGAAAAACAAGTCATGAAACTCATTATTCAATCTCACATATATAAGAAATACATAATTATCCTTATAACACTACACATAAGGAAACACATATCATTCCTTATATTCATCAATACTATATAAACAAATCATTACATTTATAATATAATACATAAGTAAATACCTCGTATGCATTACAAAATCCAAGGTTAATTCCACAAATACATAACAGTTTATATAAGAATTACAAATCACAAGAAATAGGTGTGGCCTTACCACCCTTATAAACCATTTCAAGGAAGGAATTCCATTTAAACTATTTAATTTCATTTATGATAATGTAAAAAATCATTTATATGTAATTCCATTTTAAACCTTCCATAAATGTAATCAAAACATAGAAATTAATTTTACAAGATTCAAAGAGGTACTTAGAAGGTATAAATGTCATTTAGGAAAATAACTATATTGGAAATCCAATTAATATATAAATACAAGCCCTTAGATGGCCCTTGGTTCATTGGTCATTTTGATTGCATTAAACTCTTTTTAATAACATCAAAACATTTAATATCCAGTACATGTCATAATTATAAAAAAAATAAGTAATATAAATATCTATAAAGACCATGCATGATTCAACCAACCAATTAATACTTTTTAGTTTATAATATAAACCACCACATTCTAGTGGTTTTAATATAAAGACATAACATTTTTGTCAAATAATTTATTTAACATATTTAATAATGAGATTCAATTATCATAACTCAAATCACATTCAATAAAAATTTTAGCAAAACTAACCAACATGAAAAAATCAATCCCTAAAGGTTTATCACAGGACTTAGAAGTTCAAATTATCAATTTAACAAAATCCTAAAATGGTAAATTTGATTAGTAATAAATGATTAATTCTTAGGAGGAATTCCACGCATTCAACCAATTAATTTAAATGGGGAAATATAAGTCTTCAAACCCAATGGGTGTCTGTAATTGAGGTCAGCATCCCCAATTCACATAACCCGGATTTTTAAGAGTGTATCCATGTATATTGATCAATTTAATGTGACAGAACCAATTTTACATCAATTCTCGGCAAAGGCCAACACGTGGAGCAACGACGCTATAAAATTGAGATAGAAATTTAGGAAATATCCATAGACCACATACTATAATTTTAGGAAATATCACTCATCCAATAAAATGCCATGATTTCTTATAGTTTTGAAGAAATCTATGAAACTGACATCCTCCCAAAAATAGGGAAAATTACCTCTCACCAAAATAGTTTCTCAGATACCAAACTAAATGAGGAATGTAAAAAAATTAAAGAAGACCTTACGTATATGTATCCATAGAGATTTATTGCTCTCATATCGGATGACAGAAAGAAGAGGTTTTTTTGAATGTTATCATAGGCTTAGAGGAGATGCCAAAGGCTCCTAAAGGATAGCTCATAGGGGAGGAGGAAAATAAATGAAATTGAAGAAATAAATTAAACTCATTAAGGGAATATATGATATTTTACCCTCAAAACTGGGTCACATAGTTTCACCACACGATTTGGCCAAAATGGTAAAAAATTGTTTGGCACCCTCAGCCTTAGAAACCCAACTCACAATGTTATGCCACATGGTTTGACCTAACCTTACATTAATCAAGAAATGTAGAGTCCAGGGGTACTACCTAATTGGATCAACCTCTGTAGAAAAGGAACACATTTTGGGTAAACCATGCACAGCCCATGTGAGGAATTTCTCCTCCTTTGTTGTAGCCACATGATTTTCTACAAAGGGGATACACAGTTTTAAACAAACCATGAAGCCTATACATACCACCCATACCTTTTATATATCGACCCTGATGCTCTTGAAACTCAAAGAGGCATCCAAGGGATCCCTCAGGACATTACTTACACTATAAAACAACACATTGAAGTGTTTCAACTCTGAGAATTATGTTCTAAGGATCGGTTCAAAAAATGGACAATCCACCATGTTCAAAAATTCAAATTCCTTTTTATTTTCTACTATTTCACAAACATGGGTCATTACAAAGATATATTTGAACAAAAAAATTTATATATTCTTCCAAAAAATAAACTTTTTTTAGATCCATTTAGGGGATCATTTAAGAGAAAAATTATATTATAATTGTACATAATATATAATTATAATTAATACTTTTATAAAATATAATGGTATAAAACATAAAAAATTATACATGTAGAATATTTTATTTAAAAACATATAATGTAGTTTTGACGATTATGAGATATGTGTGAAACTTGAAGGATTATGAAATCATTTATTGATGGATATTTATTTCAATGTTTTATATAATCTTGAAATTAGAGAAATTGAAGAAAAAAAAATCCTTCTACTCATAAATTCATAACATTGGTGGAAAAAATTATAATAAAGAAAAGTAATATTTGATGGAAAGATACAATTATCTTTTTTCAAATGTGTAATGGTTAAGTTGATATGCCTCAAACAAAATATACATTTGATATATATTTTCCATATATTATGTGATGATATAGGCATATAATTATTTATCATATATATGTATATAGAATGATTTGATGGTATATATTTCAATATGGTAAATAGATATTTTATTTTCTATTATTGGAAAAGTATAGTGTAACGAATCTTATAATATGATTTACATAAACACCCTACGATTATTAATGTTACCAAATGTAAATTTTTAATGTTAAAATAATATTGTTTGTATGCAATCATTTATAACATATTCTTTATATGTTGAAGCCTATGGTTGTACTTGACAAACTTAATATTACTATTGTTGTAACCATATACCATTAACTAGTATATTACGAACATATAAATAAATTTGTGGGAATTTCAAAAAGTATCCCCACTTATTTTATAAAGGGGAAAGTAATCCTAATATAGGTTTTTTTATCTAAAAAAGCATTCACTACTAATCTTTTCCTTTTAAAATCTCTCTTCCCCCAATTATTATCTCCATAGAGATACAAGAATACAATTTAAGAAATGAGTGTATTTTCAAATTATTTAGTTTTTAAATTGGAAAATATATACATCATAGAGTAAGGAACATTTTGGTTTATCCTCATGGGTCTATTTAAAGTATTGTGATTGACGAATAATGTATGACTATTTATAAAGAAAGGTATATGTTAATTATTTATCATTACCTGGTTTCAATTTTTCATATCTTAGTGATCTTTGGAATTTTAGTTTTTTTATGTATACTTGTAAATTATAATGGTTTTTTTTATCCTTAGATATCATTCAATGGTATATAAAAATTCAAATAGACTAAACTGATTCCTGGGAAAACACACACATAGTACGTCATGAAGTGTGTCTCTCCACTCATAAGAACCATTATAGATGTCAAGAGTATCATTGAATATATAGTTATTGAAAGGGATTTCTTTTCTTGGTTCATATAGATATCATGTAAGAAATGTTCATATCATATATTTTATATCACCATTAGTGGTATTAGTGCTTCACTATGCTTATTGATTCTCAAAATTATTTTGTCAAAAAATATTATTATCATTTTAAAGTTGTATTTAATATCATAAAAATAATATAGAATATTTATTATGGATTTATTTATGAATTAGGATGCCTGAAACCATGATTTGTTCTTGGCATATTATATTGGATATCAGTATCATTCTCATGGTTCAATTCGGTTTTTTTCACATATTATAATGTATTACATGTGGATCCTAGTCGACCATCGGGATGATCTGTGCTTAAAAATAGAGTATCATATCTTTGATATGATATAGCAGATATCATAAAATTTGAAATCCCACATATAGAATGTTATATCATAGGATGGGGATTTTCTATCATAAAATATGTTTTAAAATGATGCCACTTTGGTTTTAAGATATAGAGTATAACATAGAATGTGATATACATGAAAGTTATTATTTTTTATCTTTCAACATTGAATTGAATTATAAAATTTAAAAAATACTTTTAAAATAAATAAAAAGATTTTTTGTGATATTTATTTAGTTTATAAAGTTTATATATATTTATGAATTATAATTTTTTAATAATTAGTTATTAAATTTTCATCAATCATTAATTAAACTGATATTTGTAATATTAATTATTAATAGCAAATAACATTTGAAATTATATTACATGATATATGATTTCTATATAAAATGTTTATATAAAAATTTTAGGTGTAATAAATATAATTTTATTACTATTTAAAAAATAAGATAATATATAAATAATTATGTATTTAAAATTATGAATTGTTCATAATTATTAGTTTTAATTGTTTAAATTAAAAGGAATTATTTGGGAAATTATATATACAATATTATTTTTTATAATTGATGCGATCATAATTCAAAAAATATTTAATTTTTTATATTATTAAATTTTATATAATATATAAATATTTCATATACATTTATAATTATTATATTTTCAATATGAATTGTTCAAATTAAATTCCATGTAATGAGTTAATATTAAGAAGTTCATATTAGATATAAATATAAAGTTTTAGTATTAATTGTAGTTATGGAATGTCAATAATTCATAGTTAAATTATAATGTGTTTATAGTTTCTTAATTTAATTATTTACATAAATATTTTATCTCATTTCTGAACATTTAAATTGTTTATTTGTTTTCTTTATTCAATAATTTATTCTTGAATATTATTATTATATTACAAATGGTTGTATGATTTATTTAAAATTGTTAAACATCTTATATAAATTGTAAAACATGTGTATAAGGAGTCAAAAACATAGTATGAGCTCAAGATTAATTTTTGGTAGTATTTTAAACATATTAGGTATTATAATTACTATAGAATTGAATTCTCTCTAGAGTAATGTAACCATTGGTATAGGGAATTTGTGTGTAACTTCTCAATAGCATAGAGTCATCTATTTTATCTAAAAAAGTTAAGGTTGACTATCTATTAGATTATTCATTTGAGGATTATTATTTTTATTTTTTTATTATTATTTAGATGATATATTATCATGTACCATATCTAACAGATGCATTTGGATATATATAAAACATATATGGAATTTTATTTTGGTTAGGAACAAAAATATTGAATTTTTTAATGCGCTATATATCAATATGGATTCAACTTATAGATTTTTTTTAAATAAACAAGATTCCAAAATAAATCATTATAAGTATTAATAAATTTAAATAAAATACATAATGTTAGATGGTGAGATTAAATCCATTTAAAAATACTAAGTGTGAATTACCTTCCATAGAGTACACTAGTCAACACCTTGATCATCCAAATGGATAGAATCTGGCAATGTAGGATTCCTCTACATTATCTTGTGTATGTAACTCATGTAATGAGGCTACCCTAAGAGTTATTTTCCTTATGTTTTTGTACATTTATTTTGGTTTCACGTAGGTGGGAAACCCTATGAATTACAATACCATAAGTATTTTTCTGAATTTTTCTAAATAATGGATGGAGAAAAGGGTTATTCTCTCAACCATATAAGATTCATCTGAGATATTATTGTAATAATGGTCTTCCATAATAAAAATGTTGCAATATGAATGAAAATATAGATTCATTAGATACTACAAATAGATCTTGAACAACTGATGTATATGATGAGTTTAAAAAGGGACTTCATTTTAAATGGATTCATTTGAACAAAAGAACCTATTAACAAATTGAATGTTTGATACTCATCTGATAAAAGATTCTATTGTAAATAAATGTAATCATTATCATTGAAAATTATTTTTACATTGGTCTTTTAAATGAGAAGATTAACTTAAAAAGGCAATTAATTATTATATAAACATAAGAATAGATCTTTTGTGAGAATAAATCTGTATATGTTATAGAAACTACCATCAGTAACCTAATTCTTAAGTTGTTCAATAAATAGATCTATATTTTTATGAGATTCATAAAAGGGTAAACTTACTATTTTAAATATCACTAGACACATGATGACTAAATGATATATATTCTTCATATATATACTAAATTTGATTGAGTGTGTCAATTACTTGGTGAGGTAGAACACATCCTATACGTCTTGAAATGGATTTGGAATCTATTTAATATATTTGTTTGAAACATTAAGACATTTTGAATAAGTTAAAACGATGTTTATCCACTTTTACCAATTTTTTCAGTATAAATGAGCATACCATGTAGTGTATAGTCTCTTATTATTTGTTTAAAGTACATGTGAGTAAGCATTCAATCCATAAAATTAAAACTTACTGGTGAATTCAAAGAATATTTCTTTAAGTAAAAAAGACATAGTATTTAAATCCTAAATTATGATTTTGGAAGGAGAGTAGTGTTTATTTATGAGATGGGATTATATATGATAACTGAATTATTTTTAAAATCCCATGGAAATTTAATGTAACGTATTAGTTTTATAGAAATAAATTCAATGATACTGAAGAATATATAATAAAAGAAGTGTGTGTTACAATTGTTTTAAATATAACATAGTTATAAGTCAAGGAATTTAATGATATATCTTGTATTTCACATTCAAATTTTTAAGAGATGTGTTGTTGAATCTTAGATTACAATATAAAATAAAATATCAAGCACATATGAATCCATATAAATTATGTGTGTTTTTAACATGCACCTCTTATATGATAAGTCAATATATTTGTAAACAAATATTTTTTTAAGGCCAACATGTGATGATGGTTTTAATGATCATGGATTATGATTCCCCAGTTTTAACACCCCAAGCTTCCACAATACTCTTCTCTTTGAATAATAAAATAGCTTGCATTGTATGCAAATTCGAGTTCTAACATACCATGACCAATCAAACTAGCCATTTGAAAAACATTTATGAATAGTAATACCAACTTTTTTAAATTTTATAAATTATGTTTTTCAAAATGGTTTTCATTTATTGATTCAGAATATCAAAACTAGCTTAGAGTGATTTTTTGAATTTTTCTGAAAAATATAAATTTTTCGATTAATAGTGAAAACACTATGTTATTGTTCAAAACCAACTATTATTTAAATAATTATAATTTTTGTTTATATTTATTTTAATGTTTAAAATAGATACCTAATACCTATATTAGTTCAACTTAATTAATTGGAATCATTTAATAATAATATTAGATATATAAAATTTTATTGAACTATTTATCACCTTTCACCAACCTTCTAAGAACATTTTCAAATTTTCATAAAACATAATTTTCCCACTACATTAAATTTAATTTTAAAAATATGAGAGTTTCAGTTGAAATCAATAAATAAAATTTGGTTCAATAGGGTGAAAATAATTTTTGATGAATAATACCTTTTAAATTTCATTTACCCCGATTAAAAGTAAATATGGTAATTGAAGGTAAAAATGATATTATAATTACCCTAAAACATGTCATTAAACAATTGGATAAATTTATTTCAATGAGAAGTAGCTTTAGGAATGAAATATTATTCTTTTTGATCCACTTGGATTATATTAAGACATTAATTATTATTTTATGTAAAGAATTGTTAAAAGTATTAAATAAATATTTTAATAAATAACCCATTTTTAATATATGGTTATACATAAGATAAATTATACTACAAATATTATATAAAAAGATAAAAAAAATTAATACATTATGGTATTATATTTATTATTTTTATACATTAAATAATTAAATTTATTTATGACACAATGATGATGTTGTAATTACATTATTATTGAAAGATTAATATAATTAATATTATAAATAACCAAATAAATTAAAGTTGAGACTTTTGATTCATTAAAATAATTTTATACGTTAATATTACATGTTATTATTTATTTAATGTATTTTGTTCAAATTAATCAAGTTTTTTTGACTTTCACAAAAACCAAATACTAAATAGTGTCAAAATTGACATAAATGACTATTTAAAACAAATACTATATTATTAAATGATATAATATTCCTTAAAATATAATTTTAATACAAAGGATTATATAATGATATATATGTCATTAATGAACCACTTAAGGTTCTATTTTCATTTTATAGTATGTTTATTAACCATGTAATATAAAAATACATGAAGACATTGTAAAAGTTAAACTATTTAACCAAGAGTTAAATATAAAAGATAAGTTTAATATGATGACCTAAACTTTTATAAAACCTATTTTTTAGGGGATTTCGTCTCATCCACACCTTATCCTAGAAAAATATCTATTTTGAGCCATTATAAACCAAAAATTATTTTATAATAAACTAATATTTCAATCTTTTCTTAAAGAGACCCTCACCTCTCTTATAAAAGGGCACTTCACCTTCTATCAAAATCTCACCTCCAAATCCATTTAGAATGGCCAAAACCTACTCAAATATATTCCCAACAACCATAACCTAAACCTAGAGGCAATACTTTGATCAGAAATAATACCTAAGGACCCCTTTTCCTCAAATCAAAATGGAAGCACCTGAAAAGGATGTAATAATTTCATCACCTCTTAAAACATTTTTTTCTTCTTCCACGTCCTCTTTCATTGTTTTTTACATAAAATATAATAACTCCATAACCTTATAAATATTTTTATGTTATTATAAATATGGTAAAACCATATTCCTAATTCTATCCATCCTATGAATGACAAATTCACCATTCGTGCGTACGTAGGGCTTATCGTCTCCACATCGTGCTGTAATTTGTTATTCAACACTTCATTTTTTTGATGAGTATAATAATGATTATAATTGATGTAAATAATAAATATAACATGTTAATTATTCTATATATGTAATATATCATACAATTATTTATTATATCACCATCAATAGAATGATATTATTGCTCGTACATACGTACAGATTACCGTCTCCAAGAACGCGATAAGATTCATTCCCCTTTACAAAAATTCAAGAATAATTTTTATTTTATGTTTAAAATAATGTTTAATAAGTAAATATCATTCTTAATATGAATCATATAAATCCTATCCATAACTAAAATTACATATGTAACAAAACATATAAAGGAAAATGATTATGTTAACACTCAAAATATTGATACAACTAAAATATTATTAACAAAGAAATATTAGAAGATTATATATGATATAATATTTATGGAAGTGGTTCTTGTATAATTTAATAATAATTATTTAACTATTATACAGGAGGTTAACTTACCCTCTACTAAGGAAAAGTACAAGGTAAAGGTTAATTTTACAATCTCTTTATTTTTTGAAGATGTTTATATGTAAGCATCTACTGGGAATTCCTTATCATCATCGTTCGTGTTTCTTAAAAATTTATTTCAGAACATATTTACTATTTACTAGAATGTTGGTTAAATTAATTTATATATTTTTTTATAATTTTTATGAAATGTTTTGAATGGAATCTTTTCGTTATTTTCAAAATTGAGTACTTTAAGACCTTTTGGAAAAATTAAGGTAAGAGTTTTTTGACTTATACGGTGGGTGCAGCTATTATCCACAATTATAACACATTTGAAGATTACTTTACAAGCTTAAAAGATTATTTTCAAAATAAATGTTTTTTTATAATTATTTTAATTTTAAATGATTTCAAAATATAAAGAGATATTTCTCTGAAATACAATTGATTTCATCTATGTCAACATCATTTGATGGATTTTACACTTGTTTGAAGTTGATTTATTATGATACAATCTTCCATATTATATAGAAGGGTTTGTGAAATGTTTCACTGTTGATGTGATATTTTTATACCATTCATGGTTTAGGGTTAATGTATTGACATTTTGTATGCTAGTTTTAATACGAATGTTTATGTTATGTTTCAACATTTTCATATGAAGAATGCATTGGACATAGTAAGTGTCCAGTGGAGCCCGTTATAGCTCCTCGATGCATCGGTAGGTCTCATGAGACAAACTAGTGTCTTGGCACAAGGCCTTGACAAAATATTATTTTTTGTCTTGGAATGAGGCCTTAACTATTTGTTTATGATGTCTGGAAATATGAATTATATCATTGTGAAATTAGTTATTGATATTACATGTGATTATTAGACTAGTAGAATATCTATGTTAATAAGTAAATGGTTTTATTTTATTTATATTTTCTATATTATACTGAATTTTATGTTTAAAATGATTTTTTTTAGTCTTATACATTTCTTTAAGTGATTATAATTATTTATAATAGTTTTCACTATATTTCTATTCTTACTGAGCATCTGATATCACCCCTTTCATATGTTTTAATTTTCCCAAGATGTGAGGATGTATATTATGATTAACCTTGCGGGATAGGACAAAGGATATGAATTTTTAAAAAGGGTAAACAATGTTGTTTTTTATTTCATAATGTAATGTAAAACTTATGAATATATCTAGTATACTAAAGGATAATAAACTAATCGGTCATTCTAGACATGATCTCTTATGATCATGCTATTGTTATATAATAATGCACCAACTCTGGGTAACCATGGTCGGGGTGTTATGTTGGTATCATAGGAAGTTTAGTAAATACCTTGGAAACTAGATTTAGAAAAACTCGGATTAGAGGTTATTAACCTAATATAGACATTGAGGATTAGTATAGAAGAACTTCCTAGTATTTCAGTAATCTAGAAATTTTAATGAATTTTCCATAAAATACATCCCTATCTGGATACGAGTAGGTTGAGGTGGCTGTGACATAGATGTATCTTTGGTTAAAATCCGAAAACACCACTTTGAGTTAGACTCGATTGGAAACTGATGCATGACAACAGGCCTTGTTTCACTCTTGGTTACGACTCTCCCGTGGGATATGATTATGATAATTCAAATTTTCTTTATAAGACATAATGACGGATTTATGAGTAAGTACTTCCTCAAATAAAACAAATTTTTAGGATTAGGGATTATATGTGTAAACAATTAAATTTATGTTATATACTTTACTAGTTTGGAATTATGTATTTTGATTCATAAAATAATCTAGTGTATTCTAATGTCTAAAAATTATGCCAAGTGGAAGGAATGGAAACCGTATCAACATAGATAATCCATGTAGAGATTTCCCTCCTACTCAAGAAAATTATAGTGGATCTAGTGATGCAACTGGTGCTGAACAGCTTATAACCACTCTGGGATAACTCGATCAGGTTTTGAATAATAACCATACCTGTATGGAGCTCCCTAATCTACAATGTGAAGGATCAATGTTAAATCTCTTAATGATGCCACAACCACCCACATTAAATGAGACTACAAATCCATTTGTAGTATAAAAATGGATAAGTTCCTTAGTGAAAATTATTTATGCTTTGGGGAGTATAGAAATTGAAAAAGTTGTCATGGAAATTTATCATCTCGCAGGATATGAAAATCAATGGTGGTCATTAATTTCAAACACAAATGAGGATGAAGAAGTGTCAAATATGGAATAGAGGGAGTATAAAGACATTTTCTTATAAAAATAGTTTCCTCGAGGCCATTGAGCTGATATGGAAAGACAATTTCTAAGTCTAAGGAAAAAATAGGATGAGAAAGTTGCAAAGTATGAGGCTATCATTAAAAGGTTAGCGAGGCATGCTGCAGATTATATACATAACCCAATGAGTAATATTGATCAATTATTTAATGGGCTAAAACAATCTCTCCATTGAGCATTATTCTCACAACCCTTCTCATCGTATGAAGATATTGTATCATGTGATATCAAGATAGAAAATAAATTATCTAAGCCATATGAATTTAAAGAAATGAAAGAGAAGAAGATATCTTTTGAACACTCAAGATATAGAAATAAGGAGATCAAGGGAAAAATTTAATTTCCATCCTATAATAAATGTGGGATGAAACACATCGGTACTTTCCTTAAGGGAGTGGGAGTCTGTTACAAGTGTGCAGAAAAAGGCCACCAAGATCATGATTTCAAAGGGAAGAAATAGGATGTCAATGTTGAAATCATCAGTTTTAAAGAAATGGGTCAATATGAAAATGAATGTCCTAAGCGTCAAAAAAAATTTACCTCAGAAAAGGCCAAGGGAGAAAGGCAAATCATATGTGATCACAACTGCAGAGGTTGAAGTTCTGAATGACATGGTGGAAGGTAAATTAATCCTTTCCATAAATTTATCCAATTATTTATTTGATTCTAGATCATCACATTCTTTCATATCTTCCCAATTTTCCAAGAAATATTGATTTTTCCAATTTGATTTAATAAGGTATTTTTTTTTTCAAAACTCCTATGTAATTATCATTGCAACAATGTTTTTTGAATTAGTTTCCATTATGGAATATATATGTGCTTTATCTTTTTATCTCATCATTATTCCCATGATTGAACTTCATATAATCTAATGTATGGATTAGATTTCAGACCATGATGAAAATAATTATTGTAAGAAGAATGAGGATACAATTTTTAATGATGATAAGGAATACCTTATCTTTAGAGTAGAAAAATCACCATTTGATTCTCATATAGATCCACCCCCATTAGCTCCTCTAAATTCAATTATAGGGGAGGATGATAATGAAATAACTATGGGTGAGGAAATGAATGTTCAAATAGAGTATGCACCTATTGTGCAAGAATATGTTGATGTGTTTCCAGAGGATTTACTTGGACATCCTCCAGAATGAGAAATTAAGTTTTCCATTAATATAATTCCTGGTTCAAAGCCCATATCAAAGGCCCCTTATAGAATGTCCACTATGGAATTATATAAAATAAATAAACAACTAGAATAATTGAGTAATAAAGGATTTATTCACCCTAGTGTTTCTCCATGGGGATCCCCTATTCATTTTGTTAAAAAGAAAGATGGATCTATGAGGTTTTATATTGACTAAAGGGAGATCAATGTTATAACAATAAATAAAAAGTATCCCCTACCTCTCATTAAATATTTATTTGATAAAATTCATGGAGCTAAATATTTTTCAAAGATTGGCCTTCGATCTGGATATCATCAGATCTGTGTGAAGAAGGAAGAAATTTTGAAGACAATATTTCATACCAAGAATGGGCATTACGAGTTTACATAAATGCATTTAGGAATGACTAATTCACCCTCTATCTTTATGGATATAATGAATTGATTTTTCAATAAATATCTTTTGAATTTGTAGTATTATTTATTGATGATATCTTGGTATGCTCCAAAAGCTACGATGATCATGAAAATCACTTGAACACCATTCTAAAGACTCGTAAATGAAACTAATTTTATGGGAACTTTAGAATGTGTGAATTATGGTGTTAGGATATTTCTTTTCATGAAAATATTTTATCTGAAAATGGATTCTATTTTTATCCTTCTGGGACAGGAGAAATAAAATAATTTCCAGCACTATTGAGTATAACTGAGGTACGTAGTTTTATTGGTTTAGAAGATTATTATCGGTGTTTTGTCCAGAATTTTTATTGATTGGATAACCCATTATCCAAGGTCCCATGTAAAGGGGTTAAATTTGTTTGTAAAAAATAGTGTGAATAATGTTTTGAAGAACTGAAGAGAAGATTATTCAACGCTCTTATATTTACTCTGCCATCAGGGAATGATGGGTTTGTTATTTATAGTGATGATTCAAAAAAATAATTGGTTGCATCCTTATAAATAATGATAGAGTTATTTCCTATGCATCATGGCAGATAAAATTAATGAACAAAAATATTCTACTCATGATATTGAATTATCAGCTATAATCCTTTCTTTAAAAATATGGGACACTATCTCTATGATGAAAAAGTGAGATATATACCGATAACAAGAGTTTGAAAAATATTTTCTCCCAAAAATAACTCAACATGAAGCAATTATGTTGGCTTGAACTACTCAAGGATTATGCTTACACTATACACTACCACTCAGGAAAGGGAAATAAGGTGGAAGATGCTTTGAGTAGAATGGATCATGGAGTTTTGAACAAGTTGGGGGTTAAAAGGGGTCATATGTTCATGGATCTAGTAAAAATGAATATGGGAATAATCATGGAATGTGAAACATCAATACTTTTTCAAATGGTTTTCAAACCATCATTAATAGAAATGATAAAAAGTTCTCAAACTAATTATAAGGAGTTTCAAAAGAAAATTAATGTTATGGGTGATGGTAGATTGATTGACTTCATATATGAAGATGGAATTTTGAAAATTGGGAGAAGACATTTTATTCCCAAAATACCTGATCTAAAAAGGGAATTGTTGGATGATTCTCATGGATCCAATTTCCCTATACACCCTAGTATCACTAAGATGTATAGAGATTTGAGGGAATGTTTTTGGTGGGACAACATAAATTGGGATATTTCTAATTATGTGTCAAGATGTATGGTTTTTCAACAGGTTAAGACTGGAAGACAACATCCTGGAGGAGTCATGCAACCTCTTCCATTACTTGAGTTCAAGTTGGATGATATTATGATGGAATTTATCATGGTGCTACCAACGATTCCTAGAAGGAATGACTTAATATTGGAAATTGGTGATCATCTTACCATGTCAGCACATTTTCTTGTTATAAGAGAATATTTACCACTTGAAAATTTAGAAAGACTATATATTAATGAAGTTTTAAGACTTCATGGAGTTCCCCTATCAATTGTTTCTGAAATTGATCCCCATTACACATCATGATTCTGGAAAAGTCTTCAAAAATCTCTAGACATTGAATGTCGTTTGAGAACTACCTACCACCCTCAAACTGATGTAAAATCAGAACGAACTATTCAAACATTATAAGACATGTTGAGATCTTTGTCACTTTACTTTCAAGGTATATGGGATCAATATTTACCTATGTTAGAATTTACCAATAACAAATCTTCCATTCAAGAATTCAGATGGCACCATATGAATCATTATATGGAAGGTGATTTAACTCACCAACTTATTGGGATGATATTGGTGAAAGAAAAATTGTAGCCCCAGAACATGGTATGTAAACAATGGAAAATGTGAAGAATATCGAAACCCACATTTGAGAAGCTCAAATTTGGAAAAAGAGATACAACGATAACCAAAGGAATTATTTGGAATCTCAAGTAGGAGATCATGTTTTCTTAAAGTTATCTCCATGGAAGGGTGTTATACAAATCGGTTATTGGTAAATTATGTCCTAGGTACATAAAACCTTTTTAAATTCTAAAAAAAATTGGAGTTGTAGCTTACCATTTGGAAATGCCTCCATGTCTCTCCAAATTACTTGATGTGTTTCACATATCACTATTGAGAAAATACATGCCTGACCCAATGCATGTACTCACCTATGAAAAAATGGAACTAGAACCTGATCAGTCTTATTGAGAAGAGCCCGTCAAGATTCATGATACCATAGAACAAGTGTTGAGAAACTCAATGACTCGTATGGTAAAAGTTATATGGAGAAACCATAAGATTGAAGAGGCAACGTGGAAACACATGGAACATCTGATGAAGAACCACACAATTCTTTTTATTTAGTAATATTCAAGAAATTTTTAGGAAACAATTATTTGAAGGAGGTAAGAATGTAACACCCCAAGCTTCTACGGTACTCCTCCCTTTGAATAATACAACAGCTTGTGTTGTACTCAACTTTGAGTTCTAGAACCCCACGACCAATCAAACTAGCCATTTAAAAAAATAGTTGTGAATAGTAATATCCACATTTTGAAATTTTATAAATTTAATTTCTCAAAATGGACATCATTTTTTGATTCGGAATATCAATATTAGCTTAGGGTGAAGTTTTGGTATTTTTCGGAAAACTTTCAATTTTTGATGAATAGTGAAAAACCCTATGTTATTGTTTAAAACCAACTTCTATTTAAATAATTATTATTTCTATTTAAATTTATTTTAAATTCAATATAAATACAAAATACCTATATTAGTTAAATTTAATTCATTACAGTCATTTTATAATATTATATTATATATAAAAGTTTATTGAACTATCTATCACCCTTTACCCACCTTCTATGCACATTTAAAAATTTACATAAAATGAAATTTTATCCCTTCTATGAATTGAATTTCAATAATATGAGAGACATAGTTGACATCAACAAGTATAATGTGCTTAAATAGGGTGAAAATAAATTTTTTGAATAATAACATTGAATTTTATTTACCACGGTTAAAAGTAAATAGAGTAATTAAAGGTAAAAATTATATTACTGTTACCCTAAAACATGTCCTAAATTTATTGTATATGTTTATTTTGAACAAAATAAACCTTAGGAGAAAAATATGATCATTTTTTATCTACTTGTCTTAGATTGGGACATTTATTATTATTTTATTTAAATAAGAGTTAAAAGTGTTAAATTCAAATTTTAATAAATAAACCATTTTTAATATAGAGTTATACATATGATAAATTAGATTATAAATATTATTTATAAAGATAAAAAAATTTACTACATAATTTTATTTTTTTTATAATTTTTAGACATTAAATAATTAATCTTATTTATGACACAATGATGATACAGTAATTACCTTACTATTGAAAGATTAAAATAATTAATATTATAAATATCCAAATAAATGTAAATTTAGACATTAGATGCATAAAAATCATTTTATAACATAATATGACATGTTATGATTGATTTAATTTATTTTTTATAAGTAATCAAGTTTTTTTGACATTCACAAAAACAAAATACTAAATAGTGTCAACATTGACATAAATGAGTTTTTTATAAACTTATATATTATTAAATGATATAACATTCCTAAAAAATATAATATTTTTGACAAAATACTTATATAATGATAGATATGTCATTATTTAACCACTTTAGGTTCTCTTGGCAATTTATAGTATGTTTATTAACCATGTAATATAAAAATACTAGAAGACATTATAAAAGTTAAACTATTTAACTAAGAGTTAAATCTAAAAGATAGGGTTAATATAGTGACCTAAACTTGCCTAAAACCTATTGGTTGATATGATATCGACCCATTTCAACCGTATCCTCAAAATATATCCCTTTGGAGACATTATAAACTGAAAATAATTTTATAATAAAATAATATATCAATCTTTTCCTAAAGTGACCCTCATCTCTCATATAAAAGGGTACATCCCCTTCTTTGAGAATCACACCTACAAATTCAACTGCTTCAGCCAACCCCTCATCAAATAACTTACCAACTAACCCAAATTCTACCTATATGCCTTAATTTGATCAGAAATCCAACCTAAGGATCCCTTTTGATCAAATCAAAAAAGAATCACCCGAAGAAGAGGCAATAATTCCATCACCTCTTTCAAAGTTCATTTCTTCTTCCACATCCTCTATCTTTGTTGTTCCCATACCAAAATAATAAATCGATTATCTTCTACATAATTTGATGTTATTATAAATATGGTAAAACCAAATTGATTATTCTACCCATCCTATGAATGAAAAAGTTACCATACATGTGTACGTACGGCTTACTGTCTCCACGTGATGGTGTAGTTTGTTTTTCAACACTTAATAATTTTGACGTGTATAATAATGGTTATAATTGATTTAATTAATAAATTTACATGTCAATTATTCTGAATATATAATATAACATCAAATAAAAATGATATCATCATCAATAGAATGATATTGTCACTCTTGCATATGTATAGATTACCATCTCCACGATCGTGGTGAGATTCATTCCCCATCATAACCATTCAAGAATAATTTTAATTTTATGATTAAAAATAAGTTTAAGAACTTAATATAATTTTGAATATGAATCAAATACATTCTATCCATAACAAACATGACTTACGTAACAACACATATAATGTAAAATGAATCAGTTATCACCCAAAACAATGGTACTACTAAAATATTATTAACAAATAAATATTAGAAGATCATTTATGATATCATATTTATATATGTGATTCTTGTATATTTTAATTGCAATGATATACCTATTATAAAGGAGTATAATGTACCCTTGACTAAGGAAAAGTGCAATTTAAGTGTTAATTTTACAATCTCTTTATTATCTAATGTTATTAATACATACACATCAACAAGGAATTATTTATCATCCTCATCTGTGTTTCTTAGAAATGTATTTCAAAACATTTTTACTATTTCCTAGAATATGGGTTAAATTCATTTATTCCGTTGTTTTACTTTTTATAAATTTTTTGAAAGGAATCTTTCCAACATTTTACAAACAAGGTACTTTATGGCCTTTTCGACAAATTAATGTAAGAGTGTTTTTTTAACTTATACAAAAGGTACAGTTATTATTTTTCTTTATAACACCTTCAAAGATTACCATACAATCTTATAATAAAATTTTAAAAATTAGTATTTTCTTTATTAATTATGTGACTTTTAAAATATTTCAAAATAGACAGAGATATATCTCTCATATAGTTTTGATTTCATCAATGTCTACATCCTTTGATGGATTTTACACTTGTTTGATGTTGATTTATTATGATAGAGTCTTCCATATTGTTTTTAAGGTTTTGTGATATTTTTGACTGTGGATGTGTTGTTTTTATACAATTCATGGTTTATGATTATGGTATTACCATTTCATACGCTAGTTTTAATACGAATATTTATTTTATGTTTCAACCTTTTTATATGAGGAATGCATTGGACTCAGTAAGTGATAGGTGGATCCTGTTATAGCTCCTTTATTCATCGGTAGGTCTCATGAGACAAAATAGTGTCTTGCCACAAGGCCTTGACAAAATCTTATTAATAGTTTTGGAATGAGTCCTTGAATATGTGGTTATGATGTCCGTAATTATGCATTCTATCAGTATGAAATTAGCTATGGATATTACATGTGATTATTCGACTAGTAGAATATCAATGTGAATAAGTAAATTGAATTTTTTGATTTATCTTTTCAATGTTATGGGGAATTAAAGTTTAAAAATATTTTTTTTGTATTATACATTGACTAAAATATTTAGGTTTATTTATAATAGTTTCCACTATATTTTTATCTTTACTGAGCAATTGAGCTCACCCCTTTACCATGGATTAATTTTTCCATGTTGTGGAGAAGTATATTATGATTAACCTGTTGGGATAGGTGAAAGGATATGTGTGTGTTTAAAGGGGGTTAAATTTTTTATTATTATTTCATGGGGTAATGTAGAACTTATGTATGTATCTAGTACATCCAAGGATACTAACCTAATCAGTATTTTAAAACCTGATCTCTTGTGATTATTCCAATGTTATGAAATAATGCACCAACTCTGGGTAACTAGGGTCAGGGTGTTACAAAAGATTATTTAAAATTCATGAATGAAATATGAATATTAAAATATTTTATCAATGATAAAAGATATTAAAAATGTGTTGTTTAAAATATGAGGGATATGATTACACCAATCATCAGTGGAATATTTTAAATTTTATTATATGTTTTATAAAAATTATCAAAAGATTCAAAATCCCACATTTTATTTATAAATAATAATTTATTTATAAAATATTTCCAATAAAGTAAATAAATATTATTTCTATAACATAATAGAGTCTATATATCATATTATGAAAAATTGATAATAATTTAGTTTCTAATAGACTCAAGGGACACTATTTGGAAATAGGGTACTTCATGCAAAATAATGAAAAATCACACCAATCAAAATAAAACTTATGAGGCACTTAATATCCTTAAAGATCCTTAGGTATATCAGTAAAGAGAATAATTTAAATGACACATTAATTAAAAAAAGTATATCAGTGAATTTTTGTTAAATCATATTATAATATTGATGAATAATAACATATAAAGTGTTATAAGTGTTAAAAATATGTTAATAAAAATGTAACATATGCAGTTGTGAATAAATTATTTTGAATACATGTTCAATGTGTTAAGTGTTTGGAATATTATTCTAATGTATCACCATTTGTCATAAAAAAATTCTATAATGTTTTTACTCATTAAAATAGTTTTTTCAGATAATTTAGTCATATGGTAAAATAGATATGTTGTAGGAGTTACAGTGATATGTAATGTGTTCAATGAAAACCAAAAAATAGTGCAACCATTAGTATTATTGAGAAGCCTATTTTATATAATTTGATGAGAGGGGAATTTATAAAAAAATCAGCCTCCACTTCAACAATATTTCATTTTTGTTCACATACTTATGAGGTGAAATTATAATTATCCTCACAAAGTAAGTATTTGTTTTATCCCATACTAATGTTTATCATCGATTAATTGTTCTTGTGATAAAACATTAAAGTTATTGTGAGTATGATTTCATATAGGGATATGGGATGTGTTCATTCAGAACAAAATGAGTTTTTTTGTAATAAATGAATAGCCAACCAAACCACATTGAGTGTAATATACTATATCTTTGGTATTATCTATTTCTATGTTTTATAATTAAATTTCCCCAATAACATAGGTTCACTTAATACCAAGTATGAAAAGATTTCATAATTTCATACATTTATTATGAAATCCTTGAGGTTTAGCTAATCAATGGTAGGTTGGATATGTTATTGATCATGTTAATGGTTCTAGCTCATGCAATATGGGATTTATCCTCTCATATGATATGTATCAACATTTAACCCTATATTTAGATAAAATGAATAAGTGTATATAAAAAAATATTAGGTATATGTGATGTGCTTATCTACCTAGATGAGGTCTAGGTGAATTCCTTGTATTCTTCGATGAATGGCATGTGAATTAGAAGACTTGGTCAGTCTATACCCAATGAATATACAAAAAATGATGATACCATATTGGATTGTCATAATATACATATCTTTTTCACTCAGTACATTGGACAAAAGGATCATATGAAAATGAATTCCTATATATGATTTAACTGGGGTACACTAGTATAGAGATATATGGTTTTATATAGGGATTGATAGATCCAATTTTTTGCTTTAGTATAATTTTTTCTTTGTTAGTGGCCTCTCATGGATTCCATCTATAAATTCATGAATTCATTTTTTTAATAAATTCCTTAAAGGCATGTGGGTGATACATTCAGTTTTTCTATATGGGGATTAAATTTTATAAATCACAAAGAGACTCTCTGCTAGTCTTTTAGAGTTTATCTAGATGTATTTTAAGATGGATATAAAAAAATATTTCAAATGATATAATTTAATCTGATGTTAAAGATTTTATTCAAAATTTGTTTTCAAATATATCTAAATAAAAATAAATTTGGTTTCAATGGTTATTTTATGTTGTACAATATATATTGAAATGAAACAATGCCTAATTGAATTTAGTGAAAGTTGGAGATTTATGGAGATATTCCCTAAATCATATATATATATATATATAAGATGTATATATGTCATATAATATGTAATTATATGGGTATGTCATATGGTTTCATATATATGGATTTAATAAATTGTTTTAGTATATCCTTCAATATTGTATAGAGATAAAATATTTTCTCTTGTTAGAATATCATATTCTAATGATTTGTATTATAATACTCACATAAACACATTATATTCCATAAAGAAACATAACTTCCAATAAAAAAATTTAAAAACATTTATACATATCACATTATTTATAAAATATTTTTCATTTCAACAAGCTATGGGAGTATTTTATCACCCTAGTGACATAAGTATTGAAACCACAAGTCATTTACTCATTCATTATAATGGTATGAGTAACTTCTTAAGGTGGTAGGAAGTATCTGGAAGGACTATATAATTAAGATAGTATCCATGAGAATGGTTGTGGTTCTCTACCAAAGCATTCACTCCCAATTTCATCCTTCTGTGTGCTATCATCCCCCTCCTTCCATATCTTCTGATATATACTGGAATATCATGGAATAAATGGGGATCTTGGATAAATGTTTAGGCTCTTCAATTTGACCATGGATAATACATAAACGGATGAACTCATAGGTTTCTTCTTATAGATCTTCACAAACTATAGTGTTTGAAGAAGGGGTCTCAGCTATCCATATTGAGTGATATAAGTTATTATTGTATCGTTAAATGGTTTATGTTTTTCATAGAATGGTGATCTTTGGATTTGAGTATTATACTAAATTTATTTGTGTTTATAAAGTGTTTCATGATCATAATAATACCTTAAAATGTTTGGCTATATATTTTGTATATTTCTCATGATTCATTAAGGATATATTTATGGTTTTGATTACCTAAAAAAATAATAAAGATTATTTCCCATAAAAATATTAAAAAACATAAATTTCATCCAAAATTATGTTTCAATGAAATTTAATTGTTAATATAATGTTTGAATATGATGAAATTTATCCTTAATGAGTTTATAATGAGTTTAAATATTTTTCATTATATATCATGATGGCTATTATGATGAAATATAATATTTAGAATGGAGAAGATAATCAACTCAAGTTACTTTTTTACCTAAAGTAATAACATTATGATGTTTGTGAGGAATATTATTTTCAATCAAAGATGTATAGAAATATTATTGTTCTATTTGAGGATAACCTATAATATATCATCCATCTAGAATCCATAATTACTCATTTATGAAAGGTTAGGTAAACCATGTTTCATTACTAGAATAATTTGGAGAATATATTAATTTTAACTGAAAAATTATATTGTATGCTAAGGTAATCAATGACCTTATTTCTTGTATTCAGAATATATGTAAGTGTATTAAATTTCTATAGTATGAAGTGGTTATATTGAATAACAATTTTGAATCTCAAATGAAAATGGAAGGTTCAAAGAAGAACTATATTTTTTAGAAGTCTCAAATGATGATGTTAAAGAAAAATTAGAAATAGGGGGAAGGGGTTTTTAGATGTGTTTGAATTATCAGAGGTCTAACAAGAAAACAAAAGTTGTAATTGGTCTAGATGGACTATTTTAAAGACACATATAATAAGTATTAATGTGGATGAAAATAAATAGTTTTTTGATAACTTTCAAAAATTGAAGTGTTATAAATAATTATAAAACTATTCAAAGGCCAAAAACAAAATATGAACCCAAAATATTATTTAGTTTTTTGATACTTGGGCCAAAATATGACTTCTAGAATATAATTAAAGAAGGTACATATAAGGAGATTCACCTAGAGACTAATAATGGAGGATAAAAAATCCAAGATCTCTAAATATAAATAAATATTTTGGATACTATTTTAATAAAACTCATTTTGGTTACAAAGCATGGGTTTGTATATAATAAAATAAATTAAATTAAATTATTAAAATATTAAGTATATTATATTATAAATCAATGAACTAAAATCTATTGAGGAATAAATCCTTCAAATTAATATATTATGATTAATAATTCTGTAACAATTATGAAAAGAACCCAGAGATACCCACATGAGTCTCAACTCAACTAAGAGTGTCCTAGATGGAAGGGAAATATGATTTGAAGTAAATATTTTTGAGATTATACCTAGGTTGATAAAAAAATATTATAATATATAGATTCATAAGAGTGGGTGTTTATCCAAAAAATCATAGAAAATGAACATATTGAATAATGTGAATGTTTGTATTGATGGTATAGTCAAATATAGAAATGATAGTATTTTAAAGATTAAGAACGATGGATAAAATAGTATTATTATATATTAATTTAAAATCATTAAATTATTCTACAAACATCACTTTGAACATGTATTAGACACACATAGTGGTCACTACCTATTACTCAAGTGATAGTTTGGATGGTCGTCGTCACAGTAATCCTATATCCAATTTCCAATTAAGAATCTAGGGTTCCATTAAATCAAAAACATTATGTTTGGTTCTAGTTAGTGTGATGGAATCCCCTTCCCCAATGATACCATAACTAAAGAACATTTTGGTATAGTAAATATAGATCTTTCACTTTTTTTAGAGTTCATCTAATCTGGTAAAGTATTGCCTTCTGTTGCTCAAGTTATCTTGTCTTCTTTTTGACGTGTGTCATTCCATATGGACACTAGCACACAACAAATTCAGAAACCCTTTAATAGTTGATCTAGATGAACCTAGAGTTAAGTGTCCCAATATATTTAAAATAACAATATTTTGAAATTACTAAAATAAGGAAACTATTTCTTGATCTAAGAAAATATTTGACTTGTAGGAAGTGGGACGTCTAAAAAAACTCCCTCACATTTTTTGCAGAAGGATATTCCAAAGACAATGACCTCCGTTTTATTTATTATTTTATAAAAAAAATTATATTTATTAATTTTATATTGTTTAAATATATATATATATATAATAAAAATAATTATTAAAATATTTTTATATTAGGTGTCACATTAATTAAGGTGTTTTGAAAATATTACATAAAATATCTACTAATCTGTAAATTATAATTTTTTGGACCTTGATCTTGTAATTTTTAAGTGTGGGAGTTAGAAACCTCTTTTTCAAAACATTAAGTTAATAATATATTCGTTATAGTTAGCACATAGATTATATTTGATTTATCATTTAGTAACATAATGAATAATAACTATAAATTCAATATAATGATTATTACTAATGTCTTTAATGTTATTAAAATTATAATTAAAAATTAGAAACATAATTTGAATGATTTAATTAACAGCCAAATTTATTAAAAAATGAAATTATTAAAAATTTATAATAAGAAATATTAATAATATAATTTATATTATTATTAATTTTACATTTAAAATTAATAATTAATAGTTTTTAATATAAATAATATTAACATTAATTATTGATAATTTAATTTGAAATTTTAATTAATAAAAATTTAACTAAAAATTAATGTTAATATATTTATTAAAAGATAACAATAATAAATAATAATATTTTTATTATCAATAATTAGTACTAAACACTAATGTTTTGTGTAATGTAACTTATTTTTTTCTTATCATATTTAGGAATGATAATAATTATAAAAATAAAATAGATTTATAATAAAATCATGGTGATAAATTAATCATGGTAATATGATTAATAATAAACTCATGGTAATAATTGTAGTACCAAATAGTTCTTGTATCAAAAAATAAAATATAATATAGTCCTAATATTAAAATAATGATAATAATGTTATGATAATGAATACATTATAACAATGTTATCATAATAATTTGATGATATAATTAATAACATCAAAGTAATTAACTATTTTTAAACTCATGATAATATTATTATTATTATTTATAAATTAAAAATAGGCTCGAGTCAGTATCATTTTATAAATAAAACAAAACAATAATAAAAACTGGTATATGGTCTGATAGGGAAACATGCACTCAATTCAAAAAGAACGAAACAAGCTGAAAAAGGAAAAGCCCATACTATAGGAGTTATTGTTCATGGATATAAGTATTCATGCTTGTGCTTACTAGATTGTCAGGTGGAGATCAAAGAATTCTATTGTGATAATCCCCATGAATCCCCCATTCATATTGATTTAATCATGATATAAATGTTTTAGAGTGATTACATCAATTAGATTTCACATTTGGATTCTAATTTTATTAAATAGGGATGTTATCATGATCCACAACTTCCCTAGTAGAAAAGACCACATTCTGGCCTCTAATTAATTCCATTTTTTCCATAACATCTAACTTAAAAATCATTATATCTTGATTCTTCATATCCTCTAAATTTGTCACATCATTAAGTGAAAAATATAGTTTTTGTTTAATCGTGACACATAAACTTATTTCACACATGAGAACATAGGATCATTCAATTGTGTCTATCACATTATAATAATTTTGTATCATATTGTTTGGAAGATCTAGTATGAATGCTTTAAATCTAGACATACCCTTCAATCTAAAGACACTTTTCCCATAATAATGTATGGAAGTTCCAAACTTTACTCGGTTATGGGAGAATCATACAATTTTCTGTAAAATTACTTAGCCTTTATTGAGTTAAAAATATCATTTGGATCCACATTCAATAAAAAGGAGTTAAATTCATGGGCCACGACTTCCCTATTAGACCAATAAACTTGTTGAAATCCTATTAGGGCACTAGGTTCCAAGAGATTAAATCTCAGATTATGAGAAACTCCATCCAAGGTATTTTCCACTTGTATCAGCACATAAGCTTCGTCATGCTGACAGGAAGCTTTGGCATCACAATACCCCGAGAGAGATTCCCTAAAAACAGAAAAAAAAACTCTCAAGTATTAGATTTGGACTTGAACATTTTTATAAAGGAGGCTCCTATGTATATACTAAAATTATGCTTAATAAATTATGTTCCTTATTTAATAAGGCTATGTCCAACCTCATTTTCCCTTTTTTTTGATTATTAGAAAAAAATAATATTTTTCTCCTATTATAATTCATTATAAATACCCCTTTATCCCTATAATTCATAATTTGGTTTCCCACCAAAAGAATTATAATCTCTAGGATCTTAACAAACTCCATTAATGAGAGAATCTAAAATGTAATCACCTACGTAAAGAGTATAATAATCCACTACAATATCAACGATCAATTGATAAGACCCCTAGGTTGGAAATCATGAACTATACATTCTTATTACCTATTAATTAAAAAACCTGAAGTCCCAATAGCCTTACCATCCTGAACTAGAGAGAGGTACCTAGTGAGATGGAAAGTAGTATAAAAAGTAGAAGCGTGCTCCTTATTCTAATGTGACTTCCCCTGGCCTACAATTGACTATCCAAAGTCCCCAGTCCTACCATTTCTATTATCAGAATGCTTCGCATCCCTCAATAGAGAAACATTATCATCTATATCAGTATCTCTAGATAAAATACTTTCAATCCTACCATAAATTTACCAAATATACTATACATTTCCTATTTTAAAACCTTGGTCCTTGGTGTTTTTACCCTTAGTTTTGCAACAACATGACTTTTCCAAGTGACATACTAAACCATAAGTCTCCCTATAAATATTCAGGTGGCATTCCTCATTCAACATCTCCACTATATTAAAAATCAATATAAAACATGTTATACTTTCTCATACTCTATACTATGATGAATATCATTAGAGGGAGAAGAGATGCTTACCTTTTTTAATGAGTGTTTCTAAAAATAAAATGAATGAACTAAACTTGTTGTATCTATAACACCATAAGATTTTGTGGAATTTTATTTCAATAAATTTAATCCTTTTGGTGTTTTTTGTTAAATGAAACACCAAGTTCATCTTGCATTATATGAAAACCCACGTTTATTATAATTTACACGAAACACTAATTTTAAATGAAATATGATATACTATTAAAGTATTATTAGTTAACAAGATAGTTATCACATATTCATTATAATGGATGGTATTAATAGTATTGACTAAATTATGAAAATTTATGGTATACACATGTATATATAAATAATTCCTTGGTGATAAGTTAATTAAAAATGAAAATAAAAATATTTTAAAATAAAGGAAATGTTTTTCTAAAAAATAATTTTATCCACAAAAAGATATTTTATCTCAATAAATTAAAAAATTATCTTTTGGTGAATGAAATTAATTATATTTATATATTATATACTAAATCAAATTGTTAAAATTTATCTTGTGCTTTTTCTAGACAAGAGATAAAAATAAATCTATTTTTACACTTAAAAAATATTTTTTAAAAAAGATTTATTTCCTTTTGTTCAATTACATTGTAGTTGAATTTCTCCAAATTTGGAAAATTTATTTCAAAAAATGAAATCATTATTTCAAATCATAATTTAAAATTTATATTTGATTTAATGTTTGAATATTTTATAAGAAGATAAAATTTTTTATGAATAGTGAAAAATACTGGTTTTATTAAAATTTACCATTTCATGTAAAGAATTTAAAAACAAAAAAATAGTTTTATATGGTTTTGATTGGTAAAATTTGTTCAATTATATAACAATAGATCTAATATAGGTCATTGAAATCAATTTAATATTGAATTTTTACATAAAAACTTTTTAAACTTTTGAACATTTTCACTTTGGAAAAATACTTTATAATAGTGTTTTTGGGATTAACTTTAAGTTAAATATTTCATATTATTTTGATTTAATTTGTAAAAAGGGTTTAATAATTATAATTTATAATTATTTTCATTGTCTAATAATTCCAAATTAATGTTTTAAGATATTAATTTGTAAAATCTGAAAAAATTATTTACTACGGGTAAGATAAAAATAGATTTATCAAGGGAAAAACATATCCAACATTACTGTTTTAGAAATATTTATACCATATATCTTAAAGGTTCTAGAATTTTCCATTTTGATATCTTTTTAATGTTAAGAACATGGGAACACCATTATATTTTTAAAAACATACATTTGTGCCACCCAACTCACTTATAAAAGGACACCTTTTCCCCTCTCATATTAGAACATCCCGAAAAAATTGATTCAATCAATGCTTGAAAAAATAAATTATTTTATTCCTTAATCTAATAAATTAATCATTTAATTTTTTATAAATCAAAAATAATATTCTTTTTTTGTGAAAACTAAAATAATTTGTTTGAAGAAGAGGTAACACCCATAACTGATCATTTAATTTTATTTCATTCTCAATATAATTAAACTATTATTAAACCTTGATTGTAGTAACACCTTATCGTATTAATTATTATTATATTTTATTATGTTAATTTAAAAACCAATACCTATCTCTTATTCCATAAAATGGTTTATAAAATATATATTCATGTGTATATTGGATTTCCGCCTCCTGAAGTGTTGTGATTTTTTACCGCTTTACACGGAAGGTAATAAACATATTTTTAAGTAAAATATGTTATATATGTGGTATAAATCAGATTATATAATGTTAATATATTATTTACCATTATTTTTATATTTCCATTCATAAAATGGAAACAGTTTTCATGTGTACATATGGCTGACGATCTCCAAGAATGTTGTAATTCAGTTTCCATATATAGTTTTTATGGATCACAATAAATACCAAAATATTTAATATATATGATTTTTGTTAAATTTTTAACATTATTGAACTTATTTAACAATGATAAAACTTTGAGGGTGAAAATTAATAAATCAAAAATTTCGTGAAAAAATAAGCAGTTATTACTCAAAAACCTATCTTTAACATGAAATTGTTAAAAAAATTGAAATAAAAGGACATAAGTAAATCATAAATGGTATGATATATATATTTATGGATAAATAATATATTTATAATAAAAAAAATTAATATACAAGTGGTTCAAATTTTTTTGAAGGGTTCCATGACTTATGGTAAGATATTTTCATCTCACTTTTTACTTTTGTGAGACACATCCCATATTCACCACCTATTTCTTTTATGTATTGTATATACTAAAAATGAATATATTTTATAATTGTTCAAAAAAATATTGGGATTTATATATAATATTGGGTGTCACACTTTCATTGGGTTTACACATTACATCAAAACTAGGTTTTTACAGTACTAGTAAAGGGCCTTTATTAGTACTTATAAAATGATGACTACGAACAATATGTTAATATCCCACCATTATATGCACTAGAAAAAAGTGCACACAAGGGGGAAATTTATACTCACTTTTTATTACGGTTGATAAGGGACCATATATCAGCACTATTACTTAGAGCCGATGATGGTAGAATTTATCAGTTCTTTTTTAGTGTTGATAAATGGTGTCTTCATCAGCACATTATTCTACCACTCATAAAAAATAAAAAAAATTCCTTTTATCATCACATGATAACAACTTTTCTCAGTTCCCCACCAACAACCCCACACCCACCCACTTCCTTTTCGATGGATAGCTACTCACTCACCACTGCACACTCTTGGATTTGATCCCAGGTCTTCCATGTACAAATCAAAACCCTTTACCACTTTCCTTCCTTGCATTATTGTGTATTATGATATAATTTCTATTTATTTGTATATATATATATATATATATATATATATATATTATTCATATATATATATAACTACATTTATAAAATATATGTTTGTGTGAGTGTGGATGTGTGTATTATTTATATATATAGAAATTCATTTAAATATATTACATATTGATATCAATTTACAAATATTAGTAGATAAATACAAATATGAATTTTTTATCGATATACATAGATAAATACAGAAATTATAAATATATATGTATATATATTCAAATAGTTTAATTGTAAATTCATTTGTATACTATATTTAATTATAATGATATAATTCTATAAAATACTTTTTTATATAATGTATACAGATTATATTGATACACACATAGGTACACACATATTTACAAACATAAGAAAACATTTATATTTCTCACCATCACGTAGAAATATTAACATATATATGTATTCATTTACATATATATTTATATAAACATCAATATTTGTTTTTTATATTGACTCACACGTGTTTATATATAAACATATTTACTTGTATAGGTACATATATAAATATTTTTTCATTTTTATAATTTAAATAAAATGGATATTATTTATCTTAAATGAAATTAATAATAAATATTTATTTCTATATGGTTTATATATTTAGAAACAAAATTTATTTTAAATATGTATTTATAAAATTGAATTATTATAAGTAAGCCTAAAAAAATCATATATTTAATTATATATAAATCAATATTATGAAGCATGATAAAACTTCAAAAGAATAATATCAATATGTATATAAAAATTGGGAATAAATTTTTTCTCTACAGAAAACATATAATAAGACCCCCTTATACAAGGAAAAAATTCCATTTAATGTTACAAAATTGGGAAACACCGACTGAAAACTCAGTTTTAGAGGTCTTCTAGGACATTTTCAGCATCCAAAAATGGCCAAGGGCTCCCATAGGTCACCATAGAATATATCACTTCATAGGATTTTATTTTACAGGTTATAGAGCCCATATGGAAAGTAGGATCAAATTATTTGGACGTTTTATGTTAATGTCATGATTTCAACTTATATTTTAATGTTCATTAGTTCATTTAATTTTTATCTAATCAAATTTTTATTAAACAACTAACACTCAATAATAATTGTAAATATTTTAATTAATATGATTTTTAATTAGTTTATGATCCCTTTATTATTAAATAACTTCTATAATAATTCTAGATGCATATTTAGTCTTATATAAATCATATTTAAAAATATATTATATTTTAATAAATATCAAAATAATATTCTTAATAAAATGTAGTTTTTTAAAGGAAAGATTAAACTTTTCATCCCATGTAAAAAAGTGTTGATATGGCCCCCTATTATCCCTCATTTTACTATCATTATCAACTATTTTTTTAGAGCTGATAAAATCCCATCTTTATCAATGGGTTTTTATTAGAATTTATAATGTTCCCCTTTTACAACACGTTTTCACTAAAACTGATAAAGGGACCCCTTTATCCGCTCTTTTTATTAGAATTGATAAAGGGGCCCCTTTATGAGTGATTTTACGAACTGATAAAGACCACCTTTATGAAAAAAATTATCACTGATAATGGGTTCCTTTAAGATAAATTTTAGATATTACTGATAATATATTGGGATATTATGTCCAAGGGGAAAGCACGAGGTAAGGGATTTCACCTCCATTTACACTCTATTGAAACTTATTCATTATTGTGCACAAATTTACTTTTAAATGGTATATATAATTCATATTAAAATGTAATATTGAGAAAATTTTATTTTTTAAGGTACTTTATGATTCAATTAGAAATATTTCATCTAATGGTATTTGACTTAAATGTTACCAAGTGATAAAAATTATAATAACTCATTTTTGTTTCACTAAGTTATATCACTCCTTCATTTCCATTGAAATTATAATATTATATGTGTAATGAATTTTATTAAATATTGTTTTATTTCTACTTTTCTATGTTTATTTAAATTTGATACACATAATATATTCAATGATTAATAAGCCCTTTAATTTTCATTTCCACTATTAATTCATTATATATTTTTATTTTTATTAAATATTTTCCACTATTTGGTATGTAAAATGTTCTAGAGACCCTTTTAAAGAAAGCACCACTTCATCCCTCTCTTCTGTAAGAAGTCTGTTTTTCATGAAAAATTTCATGTTTTCTAAAAATAATATTTTTTAAAATTTTTAAAAATATTTACCAAAGGATTTTGTAATTTAAAAAATATTTTATTTTTTAAAAATTTATTTTTTTAGGAAATGAATTTTCAAAATGATATTCAAAACAAAAAAAATGTATTTTCCCCTAGAATATTTTTAACGAACATTTAGGTTATTTCTATGTCATCAATGAAAAAGAAACGTATATTTTACTCTAACGGGTATACATTGTATTGAAACCATTTTAAATATTTTTCTTGATTTATTTTAATTATTTTTACTCAGGATGGTATTGACAATAACTTCCATGAATCATTCATATAGTCTTTAACAAAAACAATAATTATTCACTCTCATGTGATCAATGAACATTAATTTCCCAGAAATATTCACATTATTTATCATGGATAATATTATTTCCTAAACTATATACCATTTTTATATATGTTGTTTACATTTAAAGTTATATCATTTATTTGGGAAATATTGGAAAATATGTGTCCTTTATTCAATACATATATTTGAAAACGCACATTGTTTATTATTTTAATTGATCATTAAACATGTGTGTAATGATTTTAACATGAAATATATGGTTTGGGACTAGTTAATTAAAACCCATGAATTCATCGGTAGTCTCATAGGATGAATTCTGTAGGCGAAAAATCCTCTACGTTTCATTCCACTGTGTTTAAATCTTTCTAGAGGATATATCTTGATAGTAATTATCTTAAGAATAGATATTGATATTTTAAAAATTATTTTACTCAATGAACTAAACTATCTTGAGGATATATCATGATTTTAACTATCTTCAGAATAGATTTTGATAGCTCAGATGTTTGATATTATGCATTACACAATTATTTTAATTCTATCTGAATATTTTATTAGTTAGAATATACATGGTAAAAATTAATGATCAAGATATTATTTATATGAAATTATTAAATCATACTTTATTTATCACATATTTATTATGATCTATCGAGTTATTTAATGGATATTAGGATTAGTAATCTACCATTCCATTTTGTTTATTCTCATTGGTTAATTATTGACTATAGTGTACCAAAACCTTATAAAGAATTTGAGTATACCATTAAATTTTTTCATATCCCTTGAATTACATGTAGTATACTATGATTTATTTAGAGGGTTACTCTAGATGGAATAAAGTTATCATCTAAAAAGTTGTTTTTTTAATTTGTGTATTAAAATGTAATTTAAGACTCATGTATGTATCTACATTACCTGTAACACCCCCGGTAAGTAAAGAATATGAAATTTTCATATTTATCCATATTTTTGAATAAAATATTAATATTACTTTAAAGGGGATGCTATGCTCGATGGCGTACCCAACACACAACAACGAGTTTCTTGGGAATCTTACGTTGCACTCTAATAATAAAATAATATTATTTTAAATGGAAGTTAAAAAAGTAGCCATTGTATTGGAAAGAATGGATATAAATAACTAAAATATGATTATATATGTTTTTAAATGTTTTTACATTTATCCAATAAAGGATAAAGGCTTCAAATACGGAAAGAATTCAATTTTAGGCGTATATGCCCTAGTTTTCACTAAAGGTTCCCTTATCGCCTTTTGATGGCGAACCGTCATTAAATATAGTTTTGTTCACTCTTATAAATTCTATTTGGACCAAATAAAACTCTTATTTTGAATCGGGACATCAAAATTTACTTTGTGTAAATTTTTGGTATCTTTCCGATAAAGTTCATTTTTTTTAATGAATAGTGTAAAATGTTGTATTTTAATTCAAAACCACTTTTTAATCTCATTTATTTATATGATTAGATTATATTTTTAATTGGTTTTAAAGTGAAATTAGAATATATTTTTATCATTAAATCCAATAGTGGTCGTTGGAATTAATTTCACCTTGAAATCGGACTTAAACTAGTGTCAAACTTTTGATACTTATTGTTTCATAAAAACACGCTATTTGTCATGACAGCGGGAATTAATTATTAAATTAATTAATGTGACTTATATGTTTAGAATTTTGTAAAAAATACTTCATTTTTGAATTCCGAATATCAAATATAGCTTAGGGTGAATTTTTGGTAATTTTCTGAAAAACATCAATTTTTGATGAATAGTGAAACCACTAAGTGGTACTTATAAAAACTGATTTTCCGTTTAAATGAAATTTTTCCACCTTTGTGTTTTGAATTTCAAAAATCCTACATACATGGTTGTAATTGAGAAGTAAAATTTGGTTCAATTGGATTAAAATAATTCTTTGATGAATAGTAACTTATTAAGTTTTTAATCACGATTAGAGGTAATTAATGTAGTTTAAGGTAAAAATAATGTTTTAATAATATGAAATGAACATGAAACATGTACTAACCTCATTGGATGTGTTATGGACGACCAAGAAAACCCATGGGTCAACTTTGGGACCCCATGAAGCCACTTTGGTTGGAAAATTACATTAATATCTTTTTATTTAAAGTTAAAGTAAAAATGAGACAACCATAAAATGTTTTACTAAAACAATTTTTAAATGGGGTTATACACATCAGATTTTTGACTATAAATATTCATTGGAAATATAAAACGATTTCCTACATCATAGTATTTTTATTTTATAATTTTTTGACATTAAATAAATTAAATTATTTATGACATCATGATGATGCAGCGATGACCTCATTATTTAACGATTTAAATAAAATGGAAAGATAATGTAATATCTAAGACCTACACATGTCCAAAACCTATTGGATGAGTTGATTTCTAACCCTTATCACCTTATCCTCGAAACACATCAATGTGGGACCACCTAAATCAGAATAGCATTTTCCAATAAAGTAACATTTGCTTACTTTCCAAGAGTGCCCCTCCTCTCCTCTTATAAAAGGCCCCCACCTCTACCTCCTTACCCACACTCCCAAAGCCTTTTTCTCGTCCAACCCTTGCCCATTTTGTCTCTCCACTTCCCTCTCTTACACCTTGAAGCCTCACTTTGGGCAGAAGTCTTCTCAAGGAATCCTTTGAGCTCAAACCAAAGGGAGTTACCCGATTTTAAGGTAATGTGTTCACTTGAGTGCTTTTGTTTTATTTTGCCTCTCCAACCCCCTAAACTCTTTTTATTCATTTATTTTGTAACAACTACATTATATTCAATATAATAGGATTTTTTTATAATAAGGATTCGAGATAAACTTACACAAACCTACATATAATGGCTAAAGAACATACTGTTTCCGTGGATGGAGAAATTCTGCCTCCTGAAAAGATGATTGTTCAATACTCATTTAACACCTTCATAGGTGGCCATTATGATGTCACTATTTTTATATATGATATATAATATGTTTACTCTTTCCTTAAGCTTATGTATTTTTTATTTATGGTATACCATTATTGTTTCCATTATGGGTAAACATGATATCTTCATTTTAGGAAGTGCGGACTACCGCCCCCTGAAAGTGATTTGATTCGTTAATACCATATGTGGGATGTGTAAAGGATAAAGTTAATGATATTATATATGTTATTATACTGGAATTGTAATATACTCTTATATAATGATGATTCCATTCCAGAAAATATGAAATAGAAATGGAAGTAGCGTTCATGTGTACGTACGGCTTACCGTCTCCATGAACGGTACATTTCATTTCTTATCTCAAAATAATATGTACTATTATAATTACATATATATAATGGATATATATGATGTATGATACATCTAAATGATTTATATAATTATGGAATTAAAATATACATACCTCTCATATAGTTTTAATTCCATTAATATGACATAGAAATGAAAATAGTATTCATGCGTACGTACGTCTTACCGTCTCCATGAACGGTGCATTTCATTGCTTTCCTCTAAATGATTAGGTGATACTATAAATACATGTATATTCTGGATATATATGATATATATGATATCCAAATCAGGAATGTCATTCTGTATATAAAGAACCTTTGACCACATGAACAACATGTAATTATAAGAAGTCCACTTTCGACTTAAGAACTAAATATCAACAAAACAATCATTATTAACTTAATGATTACATAATGTTTATAACATGGAAATAAGTGATATAAAAGGAATAATAATCTTTAAAAAGGTTCTTAATCAAGTATAAATTAACTCAAGTTTATTATTCAGGAGATTAAAGAACGATCGAGTCAAGTCAGACCCGAGGTAAGGGATCCTACTCCACTCTTTCTTTTTAAGTACACTCTTTTATGTCATTACTTTTAAAGCTCATATTTCTTGTTATTGGGATGTTCTTTTATATTAATCTTACTGTAATTTTTATGTTAATGTGATGAGAGACCCTATTCTCTCTCATCAATCCATTTTGGAAGTTTTGAGTGGCACCGTTAGGCTGCCGAATTTTCGTAAGAGATCCAACCTCTCTCTTTCTTTTTAAGTACTCTCTTTTATGTCACATCTTTTAAGCTCCTCTTTGTTATGTTGGGGGATGTTATTTTATATTCCTCTTTCTATAAAGTTTAAGTTAATATGATGAGATATCCTATTTGATCTCATCAATCCATTTTTGTATGTTTTATGTGGCGCCGTTAGGCTGTCTAGTTTTCGTAAGGGATTTTTCATCTCACTTTTATTCCCGTGATATTTATGCTACATTTGCCACAATTTCCTTTGAGTGGTGTATGTACTACCCATTATTTTACTCATTGTGTAATATAAATTCTTTTATGATTATTTACATCAATGTTGTATTGTCCTTCTTTCACGAGGTGTATGTTTCGAAAGATACCCATGTCGGTAAGGGAACCTTTCACCCTCCTCTTTTTAAAAGACTTCTTTTGTTGGGTCTTTTAATTTACATATTTTTATGTTGTGATATGTTCTCATATATCCTTATTGATGTAAATTTTATGTCCAAGTGATGAGATACACTTTTTATCTGTCATCAACTCATTTTTATGTGACGCTGTTAGGCTGTCAAGGGAACTTCTTAACCCAATTTCGATTTATTTGGGTTCAACATGTAGTTATTGAATATGTCATCCTTTGAATATGTGTGAATGACCTTTTATTGTTTTACACTTAATATCGAATTATATTGGGTGTATTTATATTTGTCACACATAATTTTGATATTGATTTATCCTTAATTTAAGGATACCTTTTTTATAAGGGATTCCATCACATTTTACATCTCTATAGAGACTTCATTGTTGTTATGCACCAATTCACTCTTATATGGTGTATATACTGTCATTTGGAATATTATATCATGAATCCATTTATTCTCATGATATTATAAAGTTCTGATTAAATGTTATTCCTCAATTATTGTATTCAAGTGTCTCTAATTTTGGTAAAAACCCTTTAACCAAAATATCGCTTTAAATGTTTTAATGATTTGTTCTTATTAATATCCATGTTTTCAAAATGGTTTTCAGGATTTATTTATATGGATATTAATGGTTTAAAATGTTAAAATCTTCAAGGTGGTATGGGACACATTGATTCAAAAATCTCTTTATTAAATGTTTTAAATGGTTTTGAAAATGGTTTTTTAATGGATTCATTATTTCAATATCATAAAATGTTATATTGTGATTGAAATGTGGAAATGTTATGTTTGTTTCATTCATGTTTTATGTGATATGATTATGTTATGGTTATTGGGAATTGTTATGAAGAACGGGTGGTTCCGTGATAAACTAAGGGCGGGTGAGCCCGATATAGCTCTCCAATGCATTGGGTAACGCGAAGGAGTGAAACGTTAAGGTTTCTCCAAAGAGATTTATGGAATATACTGTGATGGGTATTCCAAACGGAACCAAGAGGGTTACTCCCTATTTAAGAATGTTATGAATGCCTCAAGTTACCTTTATGTCTTATGATTTCTTTGATTTATTCATGGTTTGATGAGGTATATTAAAGTGCCTATGTTTTATGGGTAAAGTATGATTTCATTCTTATGTATATATGAACTCATGTTTCCTTTCCATATTTTGATAACCCTTACTGAGCTTTTTATGCTCATCCCATGTTTTTGAAATGTTTTTCACAGGTCAAGGTAAAGGTACATGATGTGATGATAATGTCAAGGATGTGTCAAGAAAGAATCCGTGTTTTATTTTAAATATGTTTCCGTTGATGGGAAGAATGAATATTGTCCTTTATGTAACCACTTTGTTTAAATGTAGAATGTAATGCAGGTTTCATGATCTAATTCTCTAAAACTCTAAACCTGAAAAGATCCTCAATGTGTAATCTTGTAATAACTCAAGATTAAGTAAGGTTTAAGGATGGGGCCTTATAGTTGGTATCAAAGGTCGGTTTAGATAACATTAGAGGATAGGGTGTTCTCTAAGCATAAGTGACATTACCATAATGGTTAGGATTTCAGAAAGAGTCCTAGTTTTATATAAAGATAATGAGTAAGTATATCTTAGTGTTTACCTTCCTCATTAGTACATGATGGTTTTGTTGATATACTCACACTGACATTTCTGTTTTTAGTGAATGGCTGGATCTAGCAGGCACCAAAGTGACAATGGGTTTGAAGGAAACTGTGGTGGTTCTCTGATTAAGAGACTTGATGAAATGGGGTATTCAATGAGGAAACTCGTGGTTGTTCTAATAAAAATATCAAGGAGTCGTGATCAACCACGTGAACCTTGGTGTGTTCTGTAATGCATCATGTACGAGATGACCAATTGTTGTGGATGTCCAGGTAATAATTATAAAGGTAACCATTATGGTTTATATGATCCTTACTTTTGAGGTAATTATGGGTTATTATATGTTATGATGGAAAATGAAAGGCATGAGATAAACTTGAGGTTAAAATATTTTATGATTATTTTTGAAGATTTTATCTCGTTTTGGGGAATGTTTTGAGAATTATATAGCTTTGTAAAAAGGACAACATGCGGACCGTGTGACAACCCGTCGCGTCGGACAATGCTGCGGGAATTGAACCCACAACGAAAGTGTGACTGGTATTTATCGCCTACCACTGGACTACGTGAATTCCCTGGTTATTTTGACTGATTCATTCTAGTTATTTGATTTTATGAATTAAGAGTAAGTTGATTTTGGGTTATTTATGAAAATTATTAACCTATCATGGAGGATATGTGATTAGGTTAATTACTTTTCAATACGAGACTTTAGGAGCAACTGATGTTGTTTGGAGATAAATGTTACGATTTAACTTGGAAGACTATGTGACTAAATCCTTCAAATATTTGGGTTTCAATCTTAGATTGGTTTACTTTGAAGAATTTTATGGAAAAATTGTTTATCGAATGTTCCTCATTGAACTTTGGGTTTTGTTGGACAAATTTTGGAGATTAAGAATATATTTTCTTTTTATAAAGGGTTATCCTTTTCTGGATTATCTGATCTTGTAATAACCTTTTTGGTTTTGGTTTTGGTTAAAGTATAAATACATGGTAAGTATACAGTTCTCTTTTGTGGATTAGGTGATTCTCTAGAAGTTGATTATAGTACTCTTAATGTGAACAAGTCTTCCTAAATACTCGTCTTTTGGATAAAATATGAGTTTGTGTAAGGAATTTAATAAAAGTTGAAAGTCAACATGATAAGTGATTATGTTTCCTTATGAATAAATTCCTCAATAAAAAGTAACCTAAAAGAAAAATGTTGTCTATTAACTTTTCCTACTGGGGAATCAAATACCGTTTAACCCATCACAAGTTTGTGATTTTTTCATGGTTAACTCTCTTTTAAACATGTTTTCTATCACTCTCCATCAGAACATGATCCGTTGTTTTTTCCTCCATGTCCATATTTTCATACTTGGAATCCTAGTATGGGTTAACTCAGGTGACCTTTGTACTTATCTTTATTTATTTTAAAGAGATTGTTTTATCGACTCTTGTTCTGATGTGGGACTTTCAAGGATGTTTCCAAGCGCAATTTTAAAATTGTGAGGACGCAATTTCCAAAAGGGGGGAAGGATGTAACACCCCAGGTAAATAAAGAATATGACATTTTCATATTTATCCATATTTGTGAATAAAATATTAATATGACTTTAAAGGGGATTCTATGCTCGATGGCGTACCCAACACGCAACAACGAGTTTCTTGGTAATCTTACGTTGCACTCTAATAATAAAATAATATTATTTTAAATGGCAGTTAACATGTAGTCGTTGTATTGGTGGTAATGGATAGAAATAACTAAAATATGATTATATATGTTTTTAAATGTTTTTACTTTTATCCAATAAAGGATAAAGGCTTAAAATACGGAAAGAATTCAATTTTAGGCGTATATGCCCTAGTTTTCACTAAAGGTTCACTTATCGCCTTTTGATGGCGAACCTCATTAAATATAGTTTTGTTCACTCTTATACATTATATTTGGACCAAATAAAACTCTTCTTTTGAATCGGGACATCAAAATTTACTTTGTGTAAATTTTTGGTATCTTTCCGATAAAGTTCATTTTTTTAATGTATAGTGTAAAATGTTGTATTTTAATTCAAAACCTATTTTAAATATAATTTATTTATATGATTAGATTATCTTTTTAATTGGTTTTAAAGTGAAATTATAATATATTTTTACCATGAAATCCAATAGTGGTCGTTGGAATTAATTTCACCTTGAAATCGGACTTAAACTAGTGTCAAACTTTTAATACTTATTATTTCATAAAAACACGCTATTTGTCATGACAGCGGGAATTAATTATTAGATTAATTAATGTGACTTATATGTTTTGAATTTTGTAAAATATACTTCATTTCTGAATTCAGAATATCAAATATAGCATAGGGTGAATTTTTGGTAATTTTCTGAAAAACTTTAATTTTTGATGAATAGTGAAACCACTAAGTGGTACTTATAAAAACTGATTTTCCGTTTAAATGAAATTTTGCCACCTTTGCGTTTTGAATTTCAAAAATCCGACATACATGGTTTTCATTAGGAAGTAAAATGTGGTTCAATTGGATTAAAATAATTTTTTGGTGAATAGTAACTTATTAAGTTTTTAATCGCGATTAGAGGTAATTAATGTAGTTGAAGGTAAAAATAATGTTTTAATAATATTAAATGAACCTGACACATGTCCTAACCTCATTGGATGTGTCATGGCCGACTATGAATACTCATGGGTCAACTTAGGGACCCCATGAAGCCACTTTGGTTGGAAAATGACATTAATATCTTTTTATTTAAAGTTAAAGTAAAAATGAGACAAACATGAAATGTTTTACTAAAACAATTTTTACATGTGGTTATACAAATCAGAGTTTTGACTATAAATATTCATTGGAAATCTAAAAATATTTCCTACATCACAGTATTTTTATTTTATAATTTTTTGAAATTAAATAAATTAAATTATTTATGACATCATGATGATGCAGTGATGACCTCATTATTTAATGATTTAAATAAAATGGAAAGATAATGTAATATCTAATACCTACACATGTCCAAAACCTATTAGATGAGCATATTTCGAACCCTTATCACCTTATCCACGAAACACATCAATGTGGGACCTCCTAAATCCGAATACCATTTTCAAATAAAGTAACATTTCCTTACTTTCCAAGAGTGCCCCTCCTCTCCTCTTATAAAAGGCCCCCACCTCTACCTCCTTACCCACACTCCCAAAGCCTTTTTCTCGGAAAAACCCTGCCCATTTTGTCTCTCCACTTACCTCTCTTACACCTTGAAGCCTCACTATGGGCAGAAGTCCTCCCAAGGAAGCCTTTGAGCTCAAACCAAAGGGAGTTACCCGATTTTAAGGTAATGTGTTCATTTGAGTCCTTTTGTTTTATTTTGCCTCCCCAACCCCCTAAACTCTTTTTATTCATTTATTTTGTAACAACTCCAGTATCTTCAATATACTAAGATGTTGTTATAATAATGATTTGAGATACACTTACAAACACGTACATCTAATGGCTAAAGAACATACTGTTTTTGTGGATAGCGAAATTCTGCCTCCTGAAACGATGATTGTTCAATACTCATTTAACAGCTTCAAAGGAGGCCATTATGATGTCACTATTTTTATTTATGATATATAATATTTTTAATCTTTCCTTAAGCTTCTTTATTTTTCATTTATGGTATACCATTATTGTTTCCATTATGGGTAAACACGATATCTTCATTTAAGGAACTGCGGACTACCGCCCCCTGAAAGTGATTTGATTCATTAATACCATATGTGGGATGTTTAAAGGATAAAGTTAATGATATTATATATGTTATTATACTGGAATTATAATATACTCTTATATAATTATGATTCCATTCCAGAAAATATGAAATAGAAATGGAAGTAGCGTTCATGCGTACGTACGGCTTACCGTCTCCATGAACTGTACATTTAATTTCTTATCTCAAAATATTATATACTATTATAAGTACATATATATAATGGATATATATGATGTATTATACATCCAAATGATTAATATAATTCTGGAATTAAAATATACATACCTCTCATATAGTTTTAATTCCATTAATACGACATAGAAATGAGAGTAGCATTCATGCGTACGTACGGCTTACCGTCTCCATGAACGGTGCATTTCATTTCTTTCCTCTAAATGATTATGTGATATTATAAATACATGTATATTCTGGATATATATGATATATATGATATCCAAATCAGGAATGTCATTCTGGATATAAAGAACCTTTGACCACATGAACAACATGTAATTGTAAGAAGTCCACTTTCGACGTAAGAACCAAATAACGACAAAACAATCATTATTAACTTAATGATTACATAATGTTTATAACATGGAAATAAGTGATATAAAAGGAATAATAAGCTTGAAAAAAGTTCTTAATCAAGTATAAATTAACTCAAGTTTATTATTCAGGAGATTAAAGAACGATCGAGTCAAGTCAGACCCGAGGTAAGGGATCCTACTCCACTTTTTCTTTTTAAGTACACTCTTTTAGGTCATTCCTTTTAAAGCTCATATTTCTTGTTATTGGGATGTTATTTTATATTAATATTACTTAATTTTTATGTTCATGTGATGAGAGACCATATTCTCTCTCATCAATCCATTTTGGAAGTTTTGAGTGGCACCGTTAGGCTGCCGAATTTTCGTAAGAGATCCAACCTCTCTCTTTCTTTTTAAGTACTCTCTTTTATGTCACTTCTTTTAAGCTCCTCTTTGTTATGTTGGGGGATGTTATTTTATATTCCTCTTTCTATAAAGTTTAATTTAATATGATGAGATACCCTATTTGATCTCATCAATCCATTTTTGTATGTTTTATGTGGCTCCGTTAGGCTGCCAAGTTTGCATAAGGGATTTTTCATCTCACTTTTATTCCCGTGAGATTTATGCTACATTTTCCACAATTTCCTTTGAGTGGTGTATGTAATGCCCATTATTTTACTCATTGTGTAATATACTTTCTTTTATGAGTATTTACATCAATGTTTTATTGTCTTTCTTTCACGAGGTGTGTGTTTCAAAAGATACCCATGTCGGTAAGGGAACCTTTCACCCTCCTCTTTTTAAAAGACTTATTTTGTTGGGTCTTTTAATTTACATATTGTTATGTTTGGATATGTTCTCATATATCCTTATTGATGTAAATTTTATGTCCAAGTGATGATATACACTTTTTATCTCTCATCAACTAATTTTTATGTGACGTCGTTAGGCTGTCAAGGGAACTTCTTAACCCAATTTCGATTTCTTTGGGTTCAACATGTAGTTATTGAATATGTCATCCTTTGAATATGTGTGAATGACCTTTTATTGTATTACACTTAATATACAATTATATTGGGTGTATTTATATTTTTCACACATAATTTTGAGATTGATTTATCTTTAATTTAAGGATACCTTTTTTATAAGGGATTTCATCACATTTTACATCTCTATTGAGACTTCATTGTTGTTATGCACCAATTCACTCTTATATGGTGTATATACTGTCCTTTGGAATATTATATCATGAATCCATTTATTCTCATGATATTATAAAGTTCTGATTAAATGTTATTCATCAATTATTGTATTCAAGTGTCTCTAATTTTGGTAAAAACCCTTTAACCAAAATATCGCTTTAAATGTTTTAATGATTTGTTCTTATTAATATCCATGTTTTCAAAATGGTTTTAAGGATTTATTTATATGGATATTAATGGTTTAAAATTTTAAATTATTCAAGGTGGTATGGGAAACTTTGATTCAAAAATCTCTTTATTAAATGTTTTAAATGGTTTTGAAAATGGTTTTTTAATGGATTCATTATTTCAATATCCTAAAATGTTATACAGTGATTGAAATGTGGAAATGTTATGTTTCGTTTATTCATGTTTTATGTGATACGATTATGTTATGGTTCTTGAGCATTATTATGAAGAAAGGGTGGTTCCGTGATAAACTAAGGGCGGGTGAGCCCGATATAGCTCTCCAATGCATTGGGTAACGCGAAGGAGTGAAAAGTTAAGGTTTCTCCGAAGAGATTTAGGGAATATACTGTGATGGGTATTCCAAACGTAACCAAGAGGGTTACTCCCTATGTAAGAATGTTATGAATGCCTCAAGTTACCTTTATGTCTTATGATTTCTATGATTTATTCATGGTTTGATTAGGTATGTTAAAGTGCCTATGTTTTATGGGTAAAGTATGATTTCATTCTTATGTATATATGAACTCATGTTTCCTTTCCATATTTTGATAACCCTTACTGAGCTTTTTATGCTCATACCATGTTTTCGAAATGTTTTTCACAGGTCAAGGTAAAGGTACATGATGTGATGATAGTGTCAAGGATGTGTCAAGAATCTGTGTTTTATTTTAAATATGTTTCCGTTGATGGGAAGAATGAATATTGTCTTTTATGTAACCACTTTGTTTAAATGTGGAATGTAATGCAAGTTTCATGATCTAATTCTCTAAAACACAAAACCTGAAAAGATCCTCAATGTGTAATCTTGTAATAACTCAAATTTAAGTAAGGTTTAAGGCCGCGGCCTTATATTACCAAAAAATAAAAAATGGCCAATCCTTCATGTTTTGATTTTTTTTAGTTATGGCAATGTAATTATTGAAGTAATTAGCTCTGATCATACTAGGGTTGCATCACTATATATGGTATTAGAGGAACTTTAGTAGAACCCCTTGGAACTATATTTTGGAAAACATATATAAGGGAACATAACCATAAGATATACTTTGAGGATTAACATACAAGCACATATTTTTTATTTAACATAAGAGTTATAGATACCATCACTTAATTATGAGGTTGACCAAATGTTCTATGTCCTAAAAACCTCATTTTATGTTTATGTAATGTGAGTCTACAAATATTAAGGATATTTTGAAATACATTTTATGTAAATAGAACACATTATTTTAGTACATGTTTTAGTGATAAATTTGTATTGTCTTTACATTTTATATACATGATTTTAATGGTATTAAAAAACATTAATATTATTTTGATCATTAATGGAATTGTAAAAATAATCAACTTATATTATCAGGCTTTGAAAAAAAAATTATGGAAAACTATAGAATAAAAGGGTATTTAATGATTAAATTTAATGTATCTCCATTATATTTTTGGAATGTACTAAGAATTATATTAATACATCTTATAAAATATAAAACCCATATGCAGGGTGACAACTCGTTGCATCTTCAAAGGAGGTGGGGATTGAACCCATGACCAAAGGAAGATAAGGATTTCACAGCTACCACTAGCCTACTCGATATCCTTGTTAAAATTTTATTATTTTTAGTAAAATAATTCAATGACTAATTATTAATGATAAAATAATAGTATAGTTTTTTCTAGATTATGTTATTGACCATATTGATTTTTGAAAATAGTTAGAGAAAATTATAAACACTTGTTTTATGAAACTTATGATCGGTTAAAAGAAAATTTTAGTTTATCTAGAATAGAAATTTATTTTTGGATATTGATTTCATAAACTTGTTTATGAAATATAAATTCAATGAACCACACACAAAGGATGAAATTTTTTTATTTCTATATATTCTTCGGTAGTGAAAGAATTTCTCAATATTAGAAAAATGATCAAATAAAATTTTATCCTAATACCTAAATTTATACCTCACCAATAGTCTTTTAAAGAATAACATTTTTTTGAGGCCCTTAAAATAAAATTTATCTCTAACTTTATTATTATCAATGACCTAAATCGCTCTCTATAAATATTAACACTTTTCCTCCATGTCTATATCTTCACATGTCCTCAAATTTATCAAACCTAAAAAACTAGTTATGTGTTATTCTAGATGAATTTTATACTTACATTTCACTCATATTAAGATGATATTTTATTAAATCTTTTATTATGTGGGTTTTTCAACAATGGAATTTCCAAATTTCGAACACTTGATTACCAATAGGATTTTTAAATTGTGAGGACACAATTTATTTAAGGTGGGGAGAATGTAACACCTAGAAAAATATAAAAAAATATCTTATATTCAATAGTATGTATGACTTGCAAGACCAAGTGTATAAATTATTATAATACACAATAACTTAATATATATTTATTCTTTTAAATTAATTCAATTTATTTTATTGACTATAATGCTAGAAACAATATGTTAGCTTCTGTTACCCGCACGATCGAGTTTTACCGAACAATATCATATTATTAAAACATTATTATTTAATATAATAAGACATAAACTGGCCATTAAATTGGTATTTATGAATATAATTATCTAACTTTTGGAAATATATGGATTACAAATAATATTTAAAGTATTCAATTCTAAATAATAAATTCTAAATGAAAACAAAAAACAATTAAATATAAAGGAACTATTTTTATAAAAATATATATCTATTCTCTCATAAATTTTTTGTTTTAATAAATTAAATTGTTTAAAATTTTAGAATTATGTTAATGAAATATTTATATTATATATTAAATAATATTTTTTAGAATTCATCAAATAAGTTTTATAGCTATCATATAATAACAAACTAAATTTTACCCATAAAAAGATATATTTTTTAAAATATAGTTTTACCATCTTAAAATGAAGAATCTAATTTAAAACTATATTATTAAAAAAAAATTACTCTAAAAAAAGTGAATTTTTGAAATTGGAATTTAAAAATTATCTTTGGGTGAATATTTTTCTAAGAAACTTTATTTTTTCATGAATATTGAAATATATTTAATTTTAATTGAAAACATGATTTTTGTCTAAATAATATTTCATGTAAAATTATATTTTGAATTGGTTTTAAATTATAATTATATCATTTAAGCACAAAGAAATCCAATTGAGGGACTTTTATTCAATTGAAAATTGAAATTGGATATAAAAAATATTTCAAACTTTTGAACATTTTTACATTAAGAACTTTCTTTCTTGTCACGCCTCTGAGATTAATTTTCGATTAAATCATGTGAATTATTTGATTTAAATTTGGAAAACTGAAATACAAATTTATGACCATAATAATTTATAGTGTCAACTCGGGTAAACTTATTTTTTTTACTAAAAATATTATTGAATGAAATTAACATTAATTACAACATATAATTAAATTTGAGTTTACTTTATAGTTACAATTTAATATAAGGTGTTCAAATGACCTATAAACTAGTAAAAATAAGTTATATGATAAAAATTATATAATATTCCTTGTTTTATCTAATTTGGTTCACTAGTGGAGGATCCCGATGTTAGGTATACTTCCCAATAGTTTTTTCCTATTTATATTTACTAGAGGGACACTCCTCCTCCAATAAAAAAAAGCACTCTACACCATCACTTATTAATACCTTTAAAGCCATTTTTATTAACCAAGACCTTCAAAAATAACTTACCTACTTCACTAAACTCATCTTAAAATCCTTAATTTGGACATAAAGAAAACCAAGTGATTTCCATGGTGAAATCCAAAAGGAGTTACTTGAAAAAAGTTACCATTCTTCAACAAACTCTTTTGTTTTATTTATTTCTACAGCAATTATATTATTTTGTTATATTTAACATATAATAAAATTAGAATCCAAAATATAATATGATTTTTTAATATTAAAGTAATAACCTACACCAACACGCCCATCCATCATATGGGATACACAACCATCATTTGTGTGTGCAGTGGACTATTGCCACACGAACTAATGCCATTCTATCTTCCATTACCACCTTTCAAGGTCAGAAATAATGATAGATTTTTTATCAATATATTAAATATAAATATATATAATGTATTTATGCCTCTAGAATTATTACATATAAGATACCTTAATGATTTCAATTTTGTGGTAATATGATAACATCATTTTTGGTTGGGTGGACTATCGCCACCTCAAAGTGATATGATACGTTCGCACATTACATGGAATGCATTACAGATGGGTTTAATAAATTTAGGTGATATATATGACATAAATATGAAAATTTAATGATTATATACATATTTATCATTTACTTCTACTTATTTTTATATGATAAGAAAATGGAAGCAACATTTATGCATATGTACGACCTACCATATCCATGAACGGTAAAATTCATCTGCTATCACTAAATATTATGAATTATAATTAATAAATATATTATAAATGTATATGATATTTAGAAAATTATTTATAGTCTGAATATGATTAAATATTAATCTATGTATGATTAATAAAAATTACTAGTCAAAAAATCTCAAAAAATAAAGTAGATATTATACGAAGCGATGAAAATAATCGTAGGTTATTAATGAATAGGTAATTATATGTTTATAAAATATATAATAAATTTTAAAATGGTTCTCATATAATTTAATAACATTTTTAAAACCAATATTCATGAGGTTATAGAATGTAAGACCAAAATTAAAGTGTGGTGTAATGGAATTCATCTATATTTAAATTTCATTGAGAGTTGTTTGTTATTATGCACCAATTCACTTTTATATGGTGTATATACTACCCATTGAAATATAATATCCTGAAAAGTTTATTTTTTTATTTTTTGTTTGAATATTAAATATTTTATCCAAGGGGATTTGACATAATTGTATCTAAGTGGTAAATAAATTAATAATTCAATATTGTTTCATTGGGTTATATCACTCCTTCATTGTCTAGGACATTCTTAGACTATGTTTGTAATAAGATTTAATAACTATTTTTCACTTTCTACTTGTTTTATATGGATTTAAGGTTCAAAAAAATAATCTAGTCATTGATTAATTATCCCTTCAATGTTATATTTTTTTTAATGTTTTTTCTCAATCTCATTCTAATCAAGATTCTGTATACTTGAATTTCAATTAAAGGATATTTTTTGAAATTTTTTTAATAAAAAATTTATTTTATTATCCTCTATTAATTTAAGATATTTTTGTATTTATAGTAACATTTTTTGAATCATTCGTAATTAAAACATTTTAGAATATATTTTCAATAAAACCCAACAATATTTATCTCTTATATTAAAAATATGTTTTTCTTACAAAAACATGTTTTCTAAACCAGGTTTTCAAAAAATGCCTCTAAACTGTTTCAAAATGATTTGTCAAAGTATGTTTCACCCTTTAATTTTTTTTATATTTCTAAAAGTGATTTTTCCATGAAAATATTCCACTAACAATTTTTCAAAAAAATGATATTTTACTCAAGAATGTTTTGAATGAAATTTTATGGTATTTATTTTTCATCAATGACCAAAACCAATTCCTTTTAACATAATGGGTATAAGTTATATTGATACAATATTTATTGTTTTTCTGTATAGATTATGGTTATTTTGACTAAGGATTGTGTTGAAAATCACGTCCTTGAATCATCCTTGTAGTCCTTAACTTCCCCTTGAATTATTCACTTTCTTGTGATCACTAAACATCATATTTCCCAAAAATATCCACATTATTTATCATGGATATGATCATTTCATAAACCATATATGATTTTTACATACGATGTTTCTTTTGAAAGTTATATGGTTTATTGGGAAAATATTGATAAATCAGCATGCTTTACACAATGATGATTTTTGATAAGGAACATTTTTTTATATTTAAATTGATTATTCAACGTGAGAGGAATGTTTAATACATAAAATATACAACTTGGGGAATGGTTAATACAATCCTAATATTACATTGGTAGTCACATGGAATTAATTAATTTAGAGAAACTCCTTCACGTTTCTTTCCATGAAGTTTTAATCTCTATAGAGGATAGATCTTGAAAGAAACTATGTTTATGATTGTACCTGAAAGTTTTGATGGTTTTCTACACACAATATTAAACTATCTTGAGAATATATATTGACAGTTACTATCATGATGATATAGCAGGAAATCTAAGATGTCCAACATTATGCATTCCATCATTACTGTAATTCCATGTGATAATTTGATTAGTTAGAATATCCATAGTCATGGTTTCATCTCATGTGATAATTTATGTGGTATTTTTTTATCATCATTTTTTATTTCCATCTTGATTATGCTTTATACATTTATTTAAATGCATGTGTGATAAGTTTTTTACCATTCCATGTAGATTATTCTCATTGATTCATTATTTCATATGATGTACATAACCAATACTGATCAATTGATATTACCCTTATTTTTTTCATTTCCCTATGATTTCATGATGATTACTATCACTGATTTATAGGGATACTCAAAATTAAATACATTTATCCTAAAAAATATTATGTTTTAATTTTTTTCAAGATAATGTAAGACACATGTAAGTATCTAGTTTTCTAACACTACAAAATAGATTGATCCATTGGGATTTTATTCCTTGTAATCATGCCAATTTAATTTGTAGTAGTTGTCAACACCGAGCATACTGGGGTTGGGTCACTACACATGTAACACCTAACTCCATTAATAATTGATTCACAATGATCTCTAGATCTAGTTTCTGAAGGCATAAGAACTTCACAATCCCTCAGATCGTCTTTGATAGTTTGAAGAACTAACTAACAAGGCCCTCCAAACTATATATTAAATGAAAATAATTTTTTAATTTCCATAGTAGTAAAAACCCTTAGTGATAAATTATTTCTCCAAGGATGAGCTCATAAACACTATTATCCCTTCCCCCTTATTTACGAATAGTATTATTAATAATGGAGAAAATTGTAATGTCATTAATAAATATTATTAATTAATAATATCATATTATTAATTATGAATTTAATAATAATAATAATAATAATTTATTTAATAATTGTTAATAACTATAATAAATAATAAATATTAATTATTAAGTATTAATTATTTCATTATTTTATTATTATTAAATCTGATATTATTATTAATAATTTAAATTTTATATTTATTATTTTTATGACTTTTTTTATTTTTATTAGTTCATATGTTATATGTGTATTTAATAAGTTTAATTTTTCAAAAAACATTTAATTTATATTTTATAAGATTATAAAATCCCCTACTTTTATAAAAGTGTAATAATTTATCTTCAAAATAATAATATTTTTTTCACCTACTAGAAACATAACAAAACATATTATATTTCGAGTAGGTAAATTTGAAATATTTTCAAATAAAAATGATATGTAAAATCAAAATAAAACATAAAACATACACTAAGAATACAAAGTACTGTTGACAATAAATATAATTTCTAAAATATAAATAAAAAAATAATTTACATGAAAAAACATTAATTTTAAAATACATATCATTTACACTTTAATGGAATTATGCACAAAATTATTATTATTATTATGAAAACAATTTTTATTTTAATTATCATTAATATTTTATAATATATTTACAATTTATTAATTAATAACTAAATAATATTTAATAATAATAACATAAGTAATAAATATTAATAGAATAATTATTTATTTAGAATAGTAAAATATATACCCTAAAGGATCTATCCAGTTTATTAGAAGAAATCAAAGTATAAGGAATGAAGATGATGATGGTGTCATACACGGAATACCACCCTCATTAAAAATGATGAGAACTAAAAAGTGCCCAAGGAAAAAAAATTCTTATTTTTACCTCTATAACCCATATGTTTAGGTTTTCCTATACCTCAAGGATAATGTACTACTCTCTATTTTTTGGTGTTCTATCGGAGATCTAGAAAATAATTAGATGACTTAACATAATTTACCCTCAAAAATAATTGGACACTAAATTTCTATTTTATATCTCTAATTTCAAAGTCTAATTTAGATTGAAAATTCTCATAGATGTGAGAGAAAATAGATTCCAAGACTTTGAGGTAGTCATTAAAGATAAAGGAAGAATGTTTTTTAAAAAATAATTATACTCCTTTAGAATATCAATTAAATCTTTGAGGTTAGTACATTGGACTAGGTCTATCCTAACTTGTTTTATATCCTTTAGTGGTTTGAATCATAGGTTTTTATATAAGAATTAAAAATAACAAAATAAAAAAAGACACCAAAGGATAGTCTTGATCTAGGGATATATGCCCTTGTACCGACCCACCCAAAACACCCACACGAATGTAGGGTGTAAATAATTACTAATTAATATTATAAAAAATAAAAAATATTATGTTTCGAAACAAAAAATTTCTATCATTTAATTTGTGTTTATTGTTTTAATATTTCTTACTATCAATTATTTTTTATGTTGATTTTAAATGTTTTCAGTTTTTTATAATGTTTATTTTCATTTTATATTTTATAATACTTCAATCTCAACTGCATGAAATAAATTTATGATTCATGTGTGTGACTCTTCAATGTTATAAAATATAAACTATTAATACAACCTAAATGAAATTTTAAACATTTACTAAACTATTAAAAAAATATTTAGTCGTTAAAAAATTTCAAAAAAAAATTATTATTAATAAAATAATTATTAATTTAACTACATAAATTTTTTTAAAGGGAGATATTATCTTGTTATTTTCTGTTCCGAAACTAATGGAAAGACAATTGATATTAATCAACTTAGTGGAAAAGACAAGGAACTCATGATATGGAAACACTGAAAAAGAGAAAGGCGACCAGTATGTTTTCTACAAATAATTTATTCACCTTTATTGTTTAAAATAGTATATATATATATATCATGATTCCCCTATGGATAATGATATTGCATTGAATGTATTAAATGATAGAATTTTTTTAATGGTCTTAGAAGATCTATAGAACTCTTGGAAAATAGTCAACACATTGACATGTGGTTGGTGCCCATGTGGGTGGGGTGGAAAGGGTGCTTATCACTATTGGAATACCATCTCTAAGACTAGAAAATTTTAATTACTGTATTAGATATGCCTGACCAGGAAGGGGTAGGCAAGGGAACCTTTTCTATTTCTCTATGTTTGGTGTAGATGATGGAGCTGGAAACATGTGTGATGTCAAGGAGGTTCCCATTTCTATCACTCCCACAAAAAGGGACTCTCACCTTTTTGTAAAAGGAAAAAATAGACATAACGAAGGAATCAATATAGATAGGGATCATGGGTTATTCATTCCAATATGATCAATTTCTTATTAGGATTATTATTTAGTGAAGTTGGGAGTTACATGAATATGATATTACTTTGGTTTTGTTAACATTTGGAATTTTGGATTCTATAATGATGGATGGTTTTTCTATCTTAACCCATCATTCTCTTTTCATTATTTATTTTTTTTTTAATATAGGGACCCAACTCCATCATATTTCAAAGTAATAATTATGTTTTATATATTATTAATTTAATTAATATTTATTTTCATTAATATTATTAAATATATAATTAGTTATATTAATATTTATATACTATAAATAGATTCTAAATGAAGTTGAAGACATACACATAACACATATAAAATAATGGAAATATAAAAAACCCAAAAATAATACATTGAAAAATATATCATTACTAAAAAATATTCACTACAACAAAAGCTGCATTCAATAGTGCTATATTAGACCTTTATTGGCTCTAAAAAGGTGATGACTACATTAGCATGGTTAAAATAACTACTCTTTTATCAATTCCAAAAAAGAACTAATATTAATACTTTTAGATACACTGATAAAAGACAATATTTTCTAGCTCTTTTATTTAGTGGTGATAAATTTCTACATTATTAGTGCTTCAACAAAAACTCTTAAAGGTATCCTTTAACAGTGGTAATAAATGTGCCGATAAAGGGGTCATTTATCAGTGGTACTAAATCTGATGATAAAGGGTAATGCTTTTTGTTATGCTAGAGCACACTACAGCACCAAAAACAAGGCGTACTACAGTTCACTATGATAAAAACCGCATCAACAAAACTTCACCTCAAATTAGAAAAAGCATATATAAATATATAATTTAAAAGAAACATAATTCACAAGACAAATATAGGGGAGACTATATTATAGAGAAAAAAATGAACATGTATAAGAGACTAAAACACCCCAAATCATGAATCAGAATGCACCAATATACGAAAACAATTCTTATGTTTTAAACAATACAATGAAATAAACTATATATAATGTTTTTATTTTATACATAACTTTGAGCCATACTACCAATAATTTATATCATATATTTTTTTGGAGTTGATTCTTGAACGTCACAACATTTATATTCTATCTTCAAACATTATCACTTTAAAAATAAAATAAATTATTATAAGATAAAAATGATAAGGAAATTAATTACTTAATTACAGATAGAATGATATAATACAATCTAGGCTATTTTTCTCAGTTTTGGTGATGTGATTCTTATTTTAAAAAAAATAAAATAATATATTGAAATGATGCACATGGAGTCATTTCAGTCAAACCATTCATTTGATTGAGGTGAATATGATTCTCATATGTACCAAATTACATATGGATTTATATCAAAAAAATATCAAAAAAACATGAATTCTTTTCCTCGGTTTCGAGTATGTCACTTCTGTTTTTTAATAAAGTGACATTTTAAAGTAAAAATGTACATTTTAAGTGATTTTAGTCACATCATTTATGGTTTTTAATTAAGGAAGATTTCTAAATTTCCATAATTAATTATGAATATTTTTACAAAATAAACAATCTAACACAATTGTTTTTTCTCAGTTATCCTTAAGTTAAACTTTGGAACTAACATGTCAATTTTAAATTGATAGCATAAAATTTGAGTCATTCTATGAACATCATGTATCATATTTTTGGTGATGATTATTCTTACACATAAATAATAATTTATGGATCCTTTCACTAAATTATCAAATTAATATGAATTTGTTTCTTATTTTTGAGAATGTCAATTTTCTTTTCTAGTAACATTAATGTCAATTTTTAATAAAATGAAGTATTTAGAGTCATATATGTCACATAATGAATTAGATTGATGTTTTTATTATTTCTACATGTCCTAAATGGATTATTTATCATTTTAATAAAGTATCAAAACAATACGAATGTGTTTTCTTGGTTTTGAGTACACCACTTGAGTTTTTTACTAAAATTTCATTTTAATCTAGAAAACACACTTTGACTAATAATGGTCCCATTGTGTTTTGTTATGATTTTATATTTATTCAAACACATCAAAAATGAATTAAAAATCATTTTACTAAATTTTTAATACAATCTGAGTATTTTTTTTCTTTTGTTTTATTGAGTGATACTTTTTTTTCTAAAAGGAAGTTTTTAATCTTATAACAGACACATTGAGTCATAATGGGAACCTCATGTATAATATTGATCTATGGATGATTTATACACATAAATTCTAACTTATGTACCATTTTCCTAAGTATAAAAATAATAAAAATGTGCTTTCTCGATTTTGAGTATTCATGTTTTCTCTTTTAGAAATATTAATGTTAATTTTTTTGAAAAAATAAGATGCACTTGGAATCATACATGTCACACCATACATCATATTGAGATGCGGATGATTCCTAAAAATAACAAATGAAAAAATGGATCATTTTACTAATGTATCAGTATAATCCAAATGTGTTTCCTTTTTTTGAGTACATCACTTCCGTTTTTTACTAAAATATCATTTTAAACAAGAAACACACACTTTGAGTCAAATTGGTCACATTGTGTGTGGGTTTTGAGTAATACTACTTTATACATTTCAAAAATTAATTTTGAATTGTTTTTATAAATTTTAATTATAATCTGAGTGTGTTTTCTTTATTTTTTGTTCAGAACACTATTTCAAAAAATATATAAATTTTAAAAAAATATAAAACGTGTTGAGTCAAATCAAGAAAATTATATATCAGATTAAGATTTGGATTATTCATAATCATCTCAAATGACATATGGATAATTTAATTAAATTAACAAAATACTCCAAATGTGTCTTATCAGTTATCTGTTTGTCCGTTTTCTTTTTTAGTAAAATTAATTTCAATTTTAAATAACAAGATATACTCTGATTCATACTAGTCACACTGTGTGTCATATTGAGGAGTTTAGGATCACTACAATCTAAAATGACTTATGGATTATTTTACTAACATATAAAATAAATACAAATTAGTTTTCAATGTTTTTAGTAATCAACATGTTTTTTAACAAAAATTTTCATTTTAAACTAGAAACACACAATTTGAGTCATACTAGTCACATCGTGTATTCGTTTTATGTTATATTGATTCCTACAAAACACAAATTAATTATTAATTTTTTTCATAAATTATCAAGATAATCCGAATGGGTTTTATTGGTTTTTATTGACTAATATTTTCTGGTCTAAAATGGAAATTTTAAAATGATAATGGACACACTGAGTCATATATAGTACATCATTTATCAGATTGATGTGTTTTTGATTCCTACACATCATAAATAAAATATCAATTTTATTTAATGTGTCCAAATAATAATAATATTTTTTTTTGGTTTAGAGTATGTGATATATATTTTAAACTAAAATGTAAATTAAAAAGTAAAAAATAAATTGTTCAAGTTATTCAGGTCACACTGTGCATCAGATTAATGTGTGGATGATTTATTATGTTATGTGTTTTTTTAGTTAAATGGTCTTAAAAATGTCATAAAATAAATAAATGTTTGATTTGGATAGAAGAGGAAACCCCATGCTTCAGGAAATGCCTCATCCAAAATCACAATGATCCCTCTTTTCTGGATTCTGGTAGATGATTGAAGGAAAAAATGACTTACCAAAAAATCAGTGAAAACAATTAAAATATAATAATAATAATAATAATAAAATTTAATTTAAAATTGTAGATAAAATGGTGAAATAATTAACTAAATATGTAGTAGGAATTCACCTTTCTATGATGGTTGTATATATTGTTGACACTTTCTTTAGTGTTGTTATCCTAGTTTTAGCCTCGAAGTCCAGTCTCTAAAGATCATGAGTAGATTAAAAAACCACCCCAACTTGAGAAAAATAATCCACATGTATAATAAAAAATTATTCTATTATTAATACTAAAAAATAGTATATTAATCATAAATATGAAACAATACATTAACAAATGCCAATTTTAAACAGAAACAACATTGTTTGTGGCATACGAGGTACATTGTGTATTTTGTTGAGGTATGGTTAATTCCATTGTTTATCTTTAGCCTCAAATGACATCAACACTCTAGTTCATCTAATAATATTATAGTTTGATAACCCATAATGTTGAATGCATTATAGAATAAAAAATATGATTCATCATTAGTGAATCATCCTTGTTGAGTGCATGCTCATAGTACATGAGTGAATCATCCTTTTTTAAGAATTAATTTATTCCTAGAAAACATTAACCAGTACTTTATAGCTACCAACATTTCATGATTTTACTAAAATAAATATTTACTTATGAGTTTTTGTGAAAATAATAAAATCTCTCTTACCCTTATCCAGTATAGAGAGTGAAAACTCTATGATAAACCATTTACCTTCTCTGATGAAAAAAACTTCATTATGACAAATTATGTATTTCCATAAGAAACTAAACTACACTATAAAATTTTTACCTCTTTTTAAAAGAATTAAACATTCGTATATCCCTTTATATCATCCAGATGAAACTAAAATATATGGAATTTATATTTCCATATTGGATTGTTTAATATAATTGTACATAATTTTTAAAATTCTTCATGATGGTAAAATATATCATAACATCATAATTATATGATTATCAAAATGGTAATATCCCCAACCTCTTGTAATTTTTATTGAGAATAATGATGAGTTTTTTATTAATGAAATTTTGATCATGGATAATTTTACTTAATGAATGTCAACATGCATAATGATTGTCACTTGTATGGATTTAAAAAGAATTTGTGATATTATATCATGCATCTAATTAATGATAAAATAACCCAAATAATTCAACTTTTATGCAATTTGAAACCACTGTATTGTTCTTTTCTAAAAATGAATGATTCATTTGAGTAAATTCTGTATTTATTTATTTTTTTTATATAGGTGTTGGATCTAGCTACTAGCTTCATTATCAAAGGTTTATTAATTTATATCTTCAGTACTTCCATATTTTATTTGAATCATGCCTTTCATTTTCAGGGTTTTTCATGAGGATGTCTTTTTTCATTTGATGTACTTTTTTCATTTACATGATCCCTCATTTATGACCATGATCTCTCAATGTTTTTTTCAATAGTTATAACAAACTCTCTATGTCTTTTATGGTTGATTATAAAAATATTTATTCAAATATTTGAATTATATTATATACATATTTGAGGATTGTATTGGTTTTTTATGAATCTAAAGGGAATATTGGATCCAACACTATGACCCTTTCTTTTCAATGTAGACAAGTCATTAGTAATAGAGTATATCTATTTTTAGTTTGTTTTTAGAGTGGAATTTAATTCACAGATCATTAATATTTTATTGTAATTGGAATATGATAAAAAAATTGTTTCTCATGATAATCATTTTGAAAAAATAATTGGGGTTTCATATGTTTCTGAAAAAATTCCCCCACATAAATTCCTATATAAAATCACATAAACAAGTTGTGAAAAAATCAATAATCAACCTAAAACACTTGAAAAATGAATCTTAATTTATGTGATGATTGTTGTGTACACTTTTCAAAACATTTTCACAAATAAAACCCTGGTTTGATCCGCCTTATATTAAATTTCCTAACAATTTTATTGTTTTCATAAATTTTTTCATCTCCTCCCCTACTGTAGGCTCCGCCACTTCATCATCCACCTCGATATATAACTCCACCATGGACTATGCCTCCACCTTCGCCACCACCTCCACCATTTCCCAACAATTTAATTTTTTGTAGGTCATCAATTCTAAATAAATTTATTTCTTCCATTACGCTTATCACTGAGAAATAGATCATAAATATTATATAATCATTCAAACAGTAATTATTCACACCGAAAATATATTTCTAAGGACACATATCATAATAGATCACAAACAATGAAGGTATTCTCCTAAATGTTTTCAGAAAACATTCTAACAACATGTATGTTACCCACTCATCTTAAAATAAATTTTGTTATACATTTAATTATGAAGGTTGTTAGAAATCATGATAGTACTAAGGAAATATATATAAATAATATAATAATAAATATATTTAATGGAATTATAAATACCATCATAAATTACCTATTGTGTGATGGTGGGATTTTCATGCTTTATAATCTCTCTCATAAATTCTCAATCATAATATCCACAATCAGTTCTATTATCTTGCTTAAGACTCTACATACACATTAACCAAAATAATGTTTTTTTGAAATTTTTTTTGATAAATAAATAGTTTTATATATAACATAATATGTTTCGATTTGTATTGATCCACATACACTATCTGTACAAACATAGACTTCATTCCATGGTTTTACCTATATTTAGTGATTGCCCTACCATAACTAAATTCTTATTAAAACATATACTAGAATATATAATTTGATGTATATCTATAAAATTTCAATTTTACTATATTAAAAATTCAAAATACACATAATGTGTGGTCACGGTTTTGGATATCCATAAATTGTACTGGAAAAATAAATATTTTTACTATCTATATTAACTACGATCCGCACCTAGTACAGCCTAAAAACATAAAATAAGAAATAAAAAAATTATGAGATTTGATTTTAGAATTTTACTTCATCATTATAGGCATAAAAAATTGTCTTTTATCTAATATTTTTCTCACAAATGCTTTGAGTATCTCATCCTTTTTATTCTTAATTTTATCTTTGTCCAAAGTAATTTATTTGTGGAAATGATACAATGATTAATGAATCTAAATCATTCATCGCACAGTTTTACCATTATATATTAATAATATAAACACCTTTATAAAAAAATATCTTTATTTTCTTTAATGAAAATATTACCTCACTATTTGGACAAACGTATTATGAAAATGTGCCTTATGTAAGTATTCAAAACTGATTCTACCAGCCTTTCACAATGAGGAATATCAATTGTCATATTAAGACCAATTATGTATTTCTTTAAAGTTACATGTAATTATTTATCATATACAATATAAGACTTGTTTTCATCTTTATCTATGGTATCCGCATGAATTTTAAATTATAAAAAATGATCCTCTAGAACATGTGGAGAAAAGGTACATCTGGAAGGTCATTTTGATTTCTTGGACGATTCACTAAACTATCTTGATCTGACCTTATGTTTCCCAATTTCATTATCTATTTGTAATATCAAACCTCACATTAGATCTTTTTCATTAAAAGTATCATGTTTTTCATTAAAAAAATTGATAAATAAATAGACCATGTAATTTAATAATATTATATATTCATGGTATAAATGTTCAATTAGCATCTTTGACCATTTTATTATTCATATCATCAAGTGTAACAGAAATCCAATAATTCGGCTAATTAGGTACCTCAACCCCCACTCTAATGTGGTCTTGTGGGAGGTTTTAATGGTGTATATTTTCTTCTTGGATATTATACACCATTCGCTTCACAACAAGGAGTTTTTTTGTGTTGATAGATACAAATTCCATATAATTCTAACCTGTATAATTTTTGTAATATATCATTATTGGAATTTTTATTCACATTTATTAGAGAGAGTAATGAAAATTTTTATTACATCAGGTAAGGAATGATGTTGAAGAGAATGACTACCATCATTGCTAGTGGGGTCATTTGGGTCATGATTGGATATTTGTTTCGCAACCTTTTTGTTTTGATACTTTCTCATACGTTGGCCTTCCAAATCAAACCAAACAATAAGATCTTATAGTAAGTCTATTTGTCTCTATAATAATCTCCCCATATTATATATATTCATTTGGTTTTCTCTACTTGAAATATATTCTAAGTAACAATCCAAAACATAATCATCTAACGTGATAATATTGATTTGGCTTCTTCAAAGCAATTAGAAGTAGTTTTTCTTTAGGTATGGTCACTGCTGATTATTGTGTCTAAAAAATATAAAAAAAATATGCTCATAAATAGATATTTTTAGGTAATACGATTATAAAACATAATTATTTACAGTTATGTCCTACTTACACAAGTTTACAATACTAAATTTACTATTCATCAAATAGATTATCCTCCATGTTTACGTGATCCACCTTCCATTTCACATGACATGATATGGAAGTGGATATATATTTTGATTCATCAATCTAAAAATAACTAACCGAACATTTTTTAAATATCTCGTAAATCTATTATTTTTTATTTAAAATACATAACAATTTTTTCACTAGTGAAGAATTTACATCCTATCTTGTGATAGGGGTACATTGGTTTTGATGGACATTATTTATTTTTATCACTCTTTTGGTGTTTCATAGATTAAAAATTTTGAATAAAATTGGATAAAATAAATAATTTCAAATAATATATTATCAACTAAAATTCACCTAAAATTATTCTCAATTGAGATTATTGAAGAAATAATTTCATGTTTCATGCTTTATTATTTGTTTATAACTTACTAGTGGGTGGGGCTTTACTTTCCCTTCATCATCCCTATGATGTAACTTCATAAGAATATTTTGGAAGCCACTATGGGTTTTTCCTAAGGCCATTAGGAAAAATTTCTTGTTTAAATCTTCTAAAATTAAAAAAAATCCTCAAGGAATAAAGAAAATTAAATAAATGTTTTATTATATAATATTTCAATAAAATTGAGAAATTATATCATAAAATAAACATAATTCATTTCCAAATGGCTTCCTTTATTATAGGTTTTACATAAAACCATGAATCAATATCAATCAGCACATTTATCATCATTGTAAAGACCCGTAAAATTCAAGGGAAATTTTTTCTTAATTTTCTTTAGAATTTTACAAGAGCGCGGTTTCAGACGGCACCTGATTCCGAGGCCCGGAGTGCCCGGAATTAATTTCTGAAGTTTGGCTCGGGTACGCTCAGTGAACGAACGAGCGGGTTTTCCTAACTTTTGATTCGATGCTCGGAATTGAAATCCGAGGGCACCGATGAACTCGTAGCACCGATATTCGCTTAAAGAGACCTTTTTGGAAGTTGCGTTTGTTGCGGGTTGAAAGTTAGTTTTGGGGTTTTTAGTTTGAGTTAAATAAAATTTTGTGAAGAACAAATTTTATTATAACATGATAAAACCGACCAAAGGGGGTTGGAAGTGGGACCCACACCCACTTAACCTCCCTTGGGAGGATTAAGTGTGGTGGGACCCACACGAACCCCTAGACCTTTCATATTCTCCCAACTCCCTTAACGCCTCATTAAATGACTTGAGTTACTTATTTAATTATGGGAGTTAATCCTTTTGAATTTCAAACATTTGAAATTCTAGTGTGTTATGTGATAATAAAATAAGATGTTGTCTTATTTTATTTTGGTTAATTGTTTGTCTTCTTGAGAGGTGGAGAGATTTTTCTTCTTCTTCTTCATCTCTGACGAAGATCATGAAGAACGCTCAACTTGACGAAGAACGCTCAAGTCCCGACGAAGAACGCCGCTCCGCTCTTCTTCGTCTTCCGTGTCAACGAAAGGGGACGCCACTTCTTCCTCGGACAACCTTCGTCGGCGTACAAGTATTCGCCAACTACGTGTCTCTTCGGACGCACCCCCTTCGTCATCAGATTTGACGAACGGCTACCGCGACGCCCGACCTCCGCGACGTCGACTTCCGCGGAACGTTGACAATCGTCGAACCTTATACCAAGGTAGGGGTTGTTATTTTATTCTTTAATTATTCCATTTCTTGATCGTGGATCTCGCATGTCAAACATGAGGCTTTTGAATGTTTAAGTTGAGTTATTTATTTAACGTGAGGGGGTCGGACCGCATGAACACGGACGAACCCCCCTCCATCGTTCTTGTTGTTTATTCTTGCGGGTGGAAGCAAAGTGGCGTGGTGCCGTCGCACCACGCGGATAATCGTGCAATTATTTTACGCGGCGCCGTCGCGCCACGCCGAGGAAGAATCTTCAAGAACGCGACGCCGTCGCGCCGCGTTGAAAGGAATCAAGGCACGGCGAAAGGGCGCGGTGCCATCGCACCGCGCCGGACGACGAACACCGCGGCCGGTTCCGGGCCGCGGCGGGACGAGGAGACCGCGGCCGGTTCCGGGCCGCGGCGGGATGAGAAGACTGGCGGCCGGGCCGCCGGCGTCGGAAGCCGAAGAGGGGACCGGAATTTCCGGTCCCGTTGGAGAAAACCGGCCGCCCAGCTGGCCGGCCGGATGACGTTAAACCGGGGAAAATTAATTCCCCGGCCAACGTTCAAAACCCCCCTCATTATGAGGGGGGCAGTTACATGAAGGGAGGGGGGCAGCAGCCCCCCGGTTTTATTTTTCCAGCCGGCCCCCACGTGCGGGGGCCGTTTTCTTGCAAAGGGCGCGGCACAAAGGCCGCGCCGCCATCCCAGGAAGCGGGGGCTTAGCCCCCGCGTGCAGCCACCTCGCGGCGCCAAGCCGCCGCGGCCCCCCGCGCCGCCGCCGCGCCGCCGGCCGGCCGGGTCGCCCAGGGGGGGTCGGGCCGGGTCGGCCCGGACCCGGACCCCCCCGTTTCGAATCGTTTTCGATCATTTGGCCATAACTTGAGCCTCGGACCTCCGATTGACGAACCGTCTGCGGCAACGCGATCCTTGGATCGAGACGGTCGTTTCGGTATATTGTACTCAAGGTTTAGGATTACTTTGAGTTCGGCCGGGTTGGTTCGTTCACGAAACCAACCGGGCCTTCGGAGCGGAAACGCTCATATCTTGAGCTACGGACGTCCGATTGACGTGCCGTCAGCCGTGTTGTGTTCCTCTTAGTGAGACGGATCTTTTATCATACTCCGCCCGAGGTTTGGACGCAGGTAGAGTACGGTCGGGTTGGTTTTGCCTTAAAAACCAACCGGGCCCCGGAGACGAAAATGCCAATAACTCTCAGACCGGGCGTCCGATCGACGCGCCGTCTGTTGCGTTGAGTTTCTGTTGACGATACGGAACTTTTGGATACATCAACTCTTGTCTTTGTGACAGTTGATGTATCAGCCTCTCGGCACGTGGAGCGGACCCTCCGAACGAGCTCGCTGTGTGCGGGAACCCTAGTGCTGGCTGCGACTGTTACTGTGACTACTACTGCTGCGACTGTTACTGTGACTACTACTGCTACGACTGCTACTGTGACTGCGACGACGACAGTACAGAGATCCTGTGTGGATTCAACAATGACGACTTCAGTACTCAGCGATCCTACGTGGATCGGTGCTACAGGTCCTGTGTGGGCCCGATCCTGTGTGGGTCTGATCCTGTGTGGATCCGCGCTCAGCGGTTCTGTGTGAGCCAGCGCCTACAGGTCCTGTGTGGGCCCGATCCTGTGTGGTCTTTGCGGGGGTTAGTTACCTATCGATCCTTCGTGGGTCCGACGACATAGATGGATCAGTGATCATCTTTATCGTCCTTTGAAGAAGTATACCTGTGTGAGCTGAATCCTATTGCTTTCCTGTGTGGATTGTGTTGTGCAATCCTGTGTGGATTACGTTTTGCTTTCCTGTGTGGAATACGTTTACTTTCCTGTGTGGACTGAGTTGTACTTGGGCTCGGAGGTTGGAGCGTATTTGAATTGATGACTTAGGTATATGTATGGGTATATACCTAAGCAGTGTCGGTTGTTACTTCGTGATTGTACCTTTCTTCGTGGTTTATCCTTTGTGGATTTTGAGAGACCTTCAGGGGTCTCGGGGTTCCTACTGAGTAGCTTATACTCACCCCTGCACGGGCTTTGCCCGCACTACGTTGTGTTGGTTGCAGACGATGGACAGCGTTGACCTTAGCTGAGGCTTGCAGAGCGGGACGGTACCCGGAGGTGGACCACTGGGCGGGACGTGCTCGGAGCGGACGGCGGGACCCGTGGAGTAGAGGAGCTATCTGTACCCACCCTTCAGGTGGGATTTCCTGTGGACAGCTCGGAGTAGCGGCTTTTACTTTTCAGTTGTTGTTTTCCCTTTCGAGTTGTACTTTACTTTCAGTTTGGGTTTGTATTCTGGCCCTTTTTCTTTTTCCGCACTTTCAGTTGTACTCTGCTTTTGTTTAGTGTTTACTTTCCGCTTGTTTACTCTGTGGTATTTGTTTACCTTACAAAGGCAATGCCTTCCCTTTTTATCAAGATTTACGCCTTGGTGCTAGTCTCCAGCCCCTGGCCTATGGAAGGCGGGCTTGGGGTAGTCACGGCACGGACTCCGAGGGCGGGTCGTGACAAATTGGTATCAGAGGAGTTCGGTTCTACCGCGAACTCTGATCTTTTCTATGTGAAGCAATAATGTTTAGCGTATTGAGTGTGGTTATCAGTCCAGGGAGTCCAGTGTTGGTGCGGCGGCCGACGTATCCGTACACCAGGACCCTGACTTCTGATTTCCGACTTAATGCACGAAAACATTGGTTGCGTGTGTGTTTGAAAGTTTTCTTTGAGATTACTTATATCAGATCACCAGGTATACTGTTCTAACCGTGGCGCACCTGTTTCCTTTTCAGGATGGCCCCACGACGGTAGCCAGCTAGGGTTCCAAGAGTCGAGCGAGACGACAACCCACCGAGCGACGAGGCCTCGGTACAGGGCCCTTTGCCAGTAGTGGCACCAGCGGTAGCTTTACCCGCCGAGCCCCCGATGCTTCCAGCAGCAGCCGCTGACGATGCACGTCGCCTCAGCGCACTGCATGAGTTTCAGCGCCAGCGACCACCCAGGTTTCGCGGGGAGACGGATCCCCAAGCCGCAGAGGACTGGCTGGAGGCAGTGGTTCGAGTGTTTAGGCTAGTGAGGACACCAGCAGACCTCATGGTGATCCTCGCTGCGAGCCTACTACACGCAGCAGCAGGACGATGGTGGAGCTTGATGCTCCAGGTGCACGATGAGGCATCTCTACTTTGGACGGACTTTGAGAGCCTCTTCCGCTCGGAGTTCGTCCCAGCCACCCTTCGTGCGGTACGTATCCAGGAGCTTCTACAGCTGCGGCAGGGCAGCATGACGGTCGCTCAGTACTCGGCGAGATTTACCGATCTCTCGCGCTACTCGACCGACATGGTACGGGACCCATTCTTCCGGGCCCGAACCTTCGAGCAGGGTTTGAGACACGAGATCAGGGCATTGCTGATCTCCCTCAGCATACCGACTCAGACAAGAGTACTGGAGCGGGATCTTCTGATCGAGATCTTCCTTGCTGAGTCTACACCAGCATAGCGACCCACCGCAGGGCGGCACGTGGCTGAGTCATCTGCAGCAGGCAGTCGACGGAAGACTCAGGGGTCCAGACAGACCAAACCTTCGGGCAGACGACCTCAGGACACTGGCTCAGCAGTTCGGGGTACACAGCACGGAGCCAGTCTTACGAGAGGCAGACAGTGCTACTCGTGCGGCGGGCAGGGCCACATGGCTCGTGACTTCCCGACCCGCCGTGCCGAGGAGCAGCAGACGGTTGAGGGACCACTGAGGCAGAGGCAGAGGGTCGACCGTGGCGGTCCGCAGGGAGGAGGCGGACGAGGAAGAGGAGCTGAACGAGCAGCCGATGGTGGCCGACGCTTTGAGGCTCTACCACCACCACCACCAGGAGGTCCACCCCGACCACAGGGAGCTGGCGGGCAGCGACAGGCACAGCTCCAGGCAGCAGAGGCCTACGACCACGGCGCACCCGAGATGATTCGAGGTACTATCTGTGTCTATTCCACCCTTGATGCAGTTCTTATAGACACAGGAGCGAGTCACTCTTTCATAGCCGCTGCCCTTGTTCGGAGCTCGGAGATTCCGACAGAGCCATTGGCTCGATCCTTACGGCTAGAGACTCCTACGGGAGCAGACTCGACGATTACGCACTGGTGCCGGCAGTGTGAGCTTACTCTAGGAGGCGAGAGCTTCGGCTGGGATCTTCTTGTAGCAGCGTCGAGGCCTTACGATGTCATCTTGGGCATGGATTGGCTATCTACGGTCCATGCACATATTGACTGTTTTAGGCGCAATGTGCGATGTGCACGCACCGACGGGAGCAGGTTCACCTTCACCGGCGAGAAGGGAGCCTTAGAAGCACAGGATGGACTTCCGCGGAGGAGAGGACAGCCCATCACTCATCAGTTGGCTAGCCTCATCCTTGGAGCAGTTGACGTGCGGAGTCCTGGTTTTCCTGCAGTGGTGGATCAGTTTGCGGACGTTTTTCCTGACGATGTTCCAGGGCTACCTCCTCGCAGAGAGGTAGACTTTTATATTTACTTGTACCCCGGGACAGCCCCGATATCCACTCCAGCATATCGGATGGCCCCCTCCGAGCTTCGAGAGCTACGGGTACAGTTGGAGGACTTGCAGGGCAAGGGGTTCATCCGACCCAGTGTTTCACCCTGGGCTTCCCCGATTTTGTTCGCCAAGAAGGCGGACGGGAGCTTGCGACTTTGTGTTGACTATCGTCGCCTGAACCAGGTGACAGTGAGGAACAAGTATCCGCTGCCGAGGATTGATGACCTCTTTGATCAGCTCAAGGGAGTACGGTGGTTCTTGAAGATAGACCTCAGGTCAGGCTATCATCAGCTCAGAGTCAGAGACGAGGATGTGCAGAAGACGGCCTTCAGATGTCGGTATGGCCACTATGAGTTCTTGGTTATGCCTTTCGGTGTAACCAATGCTCCAGCAGTGTTCATGGCTCTCATGAACAGGATCTTTCAGCCATACCTCGATCGGTTTGTCGTGGTCTTCATCGACGACATTCTGATTTACTCTACGACAGAGGAGGAGCACGCCTATCACTTGCGAGTTGTTCTTGACACACTGCGAGAGCACCAGCTTTATGGTAAGCTCTCGAAGTGCCAGTTCTGGATACGTGAGGTCCACTTTTTGGGACACGTTATCTCTGAGGCGGGAGTTGCAGTGGATCCCACGAAGATTGAGGCTGTGTTAGCTTGGGAGCCACCCAGGAGCGTGACTGAGGTTCGGAGTTTCTTGGGACTAGCTGGATACTATCGGAGATTCGTGCCAGACTTCTCTAGAGTCGCGTCATCACTCACAGCTTTGACGAATAAGGGGAAACCCTTCGTGTGGTCAGACATATGTCAGCAGAGCTTCCAGGAGCTGAGACAGAGATTGACTAGTGCACCTATCTTGAGGTTTCCTGAGGAGGGAGTAGGGTACGTAGTCTACTGCGATGCATCAGGAACCGGACTCGGATGTGTTCTGATGCAGGAGCAGGCTGTGATCGCCTATGGATCACGTCAGTTGAGACCGCATGAGCAGAACTACGCTACCCATGACCTGGAGTTAGCAGCAGTGGTCTTCGCTCTGAAGACATGGTGACACTATCTGATGGGAGAGCGCTTTACAGCCTTTTCCGATCATCAGAGTCTCAGGTATATCTTCTCGCAGAAGGACCTAAACCTGAGACAGCGGCGATGGCTCGAGTTCCTCCAGGACTATGACGTTGAGATAGTCCATACTCCTGGGAAGGGGAACGTAGTAGCCGATGCCCTCAGCAGGAGGACGAGCATTCAGCTACTTGAGGAGGCGACGGAGCAGCTAGCCTCTTTACAGATATCCTTCGTGGATAGAGATGGAGCAGCCTTTCTTCAGTCTCTCACAGTCACTCCTCCACTACTTCAGCGAGTCAGGGAGGCACAGCGCGTGGACGCTGACTGTGAGACACGGCGTGCACAGATATCCTCGGGACGGGCACCTGATGGTTTCTCCTTTGGAGCAGAGCACGACATCCTTTTCAGAGGACGTAACATGGTACCAGTCTCTTTGCGAGAGGAAGTGCTGAGGGAGTTTCACACTTCACCTTTGGCGGTACATCCTGGAGTGGCGAAGATGTACCAGGACCTCAGACGACAGCACTGGTGGCCGGGCATGAAGAAGGCTGTAGCAGAGTTCGTTTCTCGATGCCTCACCTGTCAGCAGGTGAAGGCAGAGCATCAGGTACCAGCGGGCTTGGTACAGCCCTTGGAGGTTTCGGAGTGGAAGTGGGACGGAATATCTATGGACTTCGTGACTGGTCTTCCACGCACTTCCAGAGGTCACGACTCCATCTGGGTGATTGTTGACCGACTCACCAAGTCGGCACACTTCTTACCCATCAGAGAGTAGGGCTCAGTGGAGAGCTTGGGACGTCTCTACGTTTAAGAGATTGTGCGGCTCCATGGTGTGCCATCATCTATCATATCCGATCGAGATGCTCGCTTTACTTCCCGGCTTTGGAAGGGGTTGCAGGAGGCGTTCGGGACGCAGCTACGTCTTAGCACAACTTTTCACCCTTAGACGGATGGTCAGACGGAGAGGACCATTCAGACTCTCGAAGACATGCTCCGCGCATGTGTCCTCGACTTTGGTCGTAGCTGGGAGGACCACCTACCCTTAGTGGAGTTTGCGTACAACAACAGCTACCACTCCACTATCGGGATGGCACCGTACGAGGCGTTGTACGGCCGACCATGTAGGTCTCCTTTGTGCTGGACAGACCCTGGGGAGTCAGCACTGGTGGGACCGGAGATGGTCCAGGCCACGACAGAGAAGGTCCAGGTCATCCAGGAGCGGATGAGGACAGCTCAGAGCCGGCAGAAGTCATACGCTGACAGGAGGCGGAGGCCACTGGAGTTTGAGGATGGCGACCACGTTTTCTTGCGGGTCTCACCTCAACGTGGTATTCGGAGATTTGGCCGAGGCGGTAAGTTATCTCCGCGCTTCATCGGACCCTTCCAGATTCTCAGCAGGATTGGTGAGGTGGCTTATCGCCTGGCTCTACCACCTCAATTGCACCGGGTGCACGACGTCTTCCACGTATCCCAGCTGAGAAGATACGTGCACGACCCGACACACATCATTGACCATGGGGAGCTTGACGTTGACGATGGGGCGACTTTTACGGAGGTCCCGGTGGAGATAGAGGATCGACAGGAGCGGGTCCTGCATGGGCGATCGATTCCTCTTGGGCGCATCAGATGGCAGCACGGGAATCTCCAGGAGAGCACATGGGAGCGGGAGGCTCAGATGCGTGCTCAGTACCCTCATTTGTTTCCCTAGTTTTTGATGTATCTTTACGGGGACGTAAAGCCCTGAGGTGGGGGTAATGTAAAGACCCGTAAAATTCAAGGAAAATTTTTTCTTAATTTTCTTTAGAATTTTACAAGAGCGCGGTTTCAGACGGCACCTGATTCCGAGGCCCGGAGTGCCAGGAATTAATTTCTGAAGTTTGGCTCGGGTACGTTCAGTGAACGAACGAGTGGGTTTTCCTAACTTTTGATTCGTTGCTCGGAATTGAAATCTGAGGGCACCGATGAACTCGCAGCACCGATATTCGCTTAAAGAGACCTTTTCGGAAGTTGCGTTTGTTGCGGGTTGAAAGTTAGTTTTGGGGTTTTTAGTTTGAGTTAAATAAAATTTTGTGAAGAACAAATTTTATTATAACTTGATAAAACCTACCAAAGGGGGTTGGAAGTGGGACCCACACCCACTTAACCTCCCTTGGGAGGATTAAGTGTGGTGGGACCCACACGAACCCCTAGACCTTTCATATTCTCCCAACTCCCTTAACGCCTCATTAAATGACTTGAGTTACTTATTTAATTATGGGAGTTAATCCTTTTGAATTTCAAACATTTGAAATTCTAGTGTGTTATGTGATAATAAAATAAGATGTTGTCTTATTTTATTTTGGTTAATTGTTTGTCTTCTTGAGAGGTGGAGAGCTTTTTCTTCTTCTTCTTCATCTCTGACGAAGATCACGAAGAACGCTCAACTTGACGAAGAACGCTCAAGTCCCGACGAAGAACGCCGCTCCGCTCTTCTTCGTCTTCCGTGTCAACGAAAGGGGACGCCACTTCTTCCTCGGACAACCTTCGTCGGCGTACAAGTATTCGCCAACGACGTGTCTCTTCGGACGCACCCCCTTCGTCATCGGATTTGACGAACGGCTACCGCGACGCCCGACCTCCGCGACGTCGACTTCCGCGGAACGTTGACAATCGTCGAACCTTATACCAAGGTAGGGGTTGTTATTTTATTCTTTAATTATTCCATTTCTTGATCGTGGATCTCGCATGTCAAACATGAGGCTTTTGAATGTTTAAGTTGAGTTATTTATTTAACGTGAGGGGGCCGGACCGCATGAACACGGCCGAACCCCCCTCCATCGTTCTTGTTGTTTATTCTTGCGGGTGGAAGCAAAGTGGCGTGGTGCCGTCGCACCACGCGGATAATCGTGCAATTATTTTACGCGGCGCCGTCGAGCCACGCCGAGGAAGAATCTTCAAGAACGTGACGCTGTCGCGCCGCGTTGAAAGGAATCAAGGCACGGCGAAAGGGCGCGGTGCCGTCGCACCGCGCCGGACGACGAACACCGCGGCCGGTTCCGGGCCGCGGCGGGACGAGGAGACCGCGGCCGGTTCCGGGCCGCGGCGGGATGAGAAGACCGGCGGCCGGGCCGCCGGCGTCGGAAGCCGAAGAGGGGACCGGAATTTCCGGTCCCGTTGGAGAAAACTGGCCGACCAGCTGGCCGGCCGGATGACGTTAAACCGGGGAAAATTAATTCCCCGGCCAACGTTCAAAACCCCCCTCATTATGAGGGGGGCGGTTACATGAAGGGAGGGGGGCAGCAGCCCCCCGGTTTTATTTTTCCAGCCGGCCCCCACGTGCGGGGGCCGTTTTCTTGCAAAGGGCGCGGCACAAAGGTCGCGCCGCCATCCCAGGAAGCGGGGGCTTAGCCCCCGCGTGCAGCCACCTCGAGGCGCCAAGCCGCCGCGGCCCCCCGCGCCGCCGCGCCGCAGCCGGCCGCCGCCGCCCGCCGCCGCGCCACCGCCGCGCCGCCGGCCTGCCGGCCGGCCAGGTCGCCCAGGGGGGGGGGGGGTCGGGCCGGGTCGGCCCGGACCCGGACCCCCCCGTTTCGAATAGTTTTCGGTCTTTTGGCCATAACTTGAGCCTCGGACCTCCGATTGACGAACCGTCTGCGGCAACGCGATCTTTGGATCGAGACGGTCGTTTCGGTATATCGCACTCAAGGTTTCGGATTACTTTGAGTTCGGCCGGGTTGGTTCATTCACGAAACCAACCGGGCCTTCGGAGCGGAAACGCTCATATCTTGAGCTACGGACGTCCGATTGACGTGCCGTCAGCCGTGTTGTGTTCCTCTTAGTGAGACGGATCTTTTGGCATACTCCGCCCGAGGTTTGGACGCAGGTGGAGTACGGTCGGGTTGGTTTTGCCTTAAAAACCAACCGGGCCCCGGAGACGAAAATGCCAATAACTCTCAGACCGGGCGTCCGATCGACGCGCCGTCTGTTGCGTTGAGTTCCTGTTGACGATATGGAACTTTTGGATACATCAACTCTGGTCTTTGTGACAGTTGATGTATCAGCCTCTCGGCTCGTGGAGCGGACCCTCCGAACGAGCTTGTTGTGTGCGGGAACCCTAGTGCTGGCTGCGACTGTTACTGTGACTACTACTACTGCGACTGTTACTGTGATTGCTACTGCTACGACTGCTACTGTGACTGCGACGACGACAGTGCAGAGATCCTGTGTGGATTCGACAACGATGACTTCAGCACTCAGCGATCCTACGTGGATCTGTGCTACAGGTCCTGTGTGGGCCCGATCCTGTGTGGGTCCGATCCTGTGTGGATCCGCGCTCAGCAGTTCTGTGTGAGCCAGAGCCTACAGGTCCTGTGTGGGCCCGATCCTGTGTGGTCTTTGCGGGGGTTAGTTACCTATCGATCCTTCGTGGGTCCGATGACATAGATGGATCAGTGATCATCTTTATCATCCTTTCATGAAGTATACCTGTGTGAGCTGAATCCTATTGCTTTCCTGTGTGGATTGTGTTGTGCAATCCTGTGTGGATTACGTTTTGCTTTCCTGTGTGGAATACGTTTACTTTCCTATGTGGACTGAGTTGTACTTGGGCTCGGAGGTTGGAGCGTATTTGAATTGATGACTTAGGTATATGTATGGGCATATACCTAAGCAGTGTCGGTTGTTACTTCGTGATTGTACCTTTCTTCGTGGTTTATCCTTTGTGGATTTTGAGAGACCTTCAGGGGTCTCGGGGTCCCTACTGAGTAGCTTATACTCACCCCTGCACGGGCTTTGCCCGCACTACATTGTGTTGGTTGCAGACGACGGACAGTGTTGACCTTAGCTGAGGCTTGCAGAGCGGGACGGTACCCGGAGGTGGACCCCTGGGCGGGACGTGCTCGGAGCGGATGGCGGGACCCGTGGAGTAGAGGAGCTATCTGTACCCACCCTTCAGGTGGGATTTCCTGTGGACAGCTCGGAGTAGCGGCTTTTACTTTTCAGTTGCTGTTTTCCCTTTCGAGTTGTACTTTACATTCAGTTTGGGTTTGTATTCTGGCCCTTTTTCTTTTTCCGCACTTTCAGTTGTACTCTGCTTTTGTTTAGTGTTTACTTTCCGCTTGTTTACTCTGTGGTATTTGTTTACCTTACAAAGGCAATGCCTTCCCTTTTTATCAGGATTTACGCCTTGGTGCTAGTCGCCAGCCCCTGGCCTATGGAAGGCGGGCTTGGGGTAGTCACGGCACGGACTCCGAGGGCGGGTCGTGACAATCATTGTGATAGAAACATAACTAATGAACGTTGGATTTTTGGGTCAATAGTTTGGGCACATTGATTCCAATTAACCTCAAATTTTATACCCTAACTTTCTTCCTTGATACTTTTATTAAACACTATGATTTGGCTTTATAGTTGTTTTTTCATCAATATAGAGTTGATCCCATAATAATTTTTCATTTTCATAATCAACAGTATATTCTTTCTTGGGATTAGTAGAATCATCATGCGTAGAATACATTGTATGCATGAGTATTCAAAAAAAATAATTTGTCTAGAATAAAAAACATAAACCCAAACCAAGGACTCGAGAATGGTTGCATGCATGCTATATTTCAAACATGATTAACTCTCTAACTCCTTCTTCATAATCTTTTTTCAAATTATTAGCATGCATCCATTTATTTGGAAATTGGAAATTGATTTTAAGAAAATAATGACTCCACTATGGTATGTGGTATCCTTTGAATTCATTTATAGGTTATAGTTATAGACAACTACCATCCTTATCAGCTCTATCAACCAAATAATTATTATTCAATTTTATTTCTTGAGCCTCATCTTTCATATCTTTTGGACATGAACCTATGTTTCTTGAACTACTATACAAATTACACTTATGATACTGGGTACCCATGATCATTATAGATGACTACAACTCAGCATACATCATGAATCGTATAATAGATAGGGGATGAGTCTCAGGAAACAAAAATTAAAAATAAGTATTCAATAGATGAAGCTATTGAGGATGAAAGGTTTCTCCTTAAATTATTTTAAATTAGAACATATTAATTTAAAATTTCAAATCTCATCTGAAAATGATAAAATGTGAACGACACAACCATGAGGACATCAACTCATCTTAACTAAGCTACACCAACTCTAATATATGTTACTAGTCCTTTCCCCAACCTATATCTCAAATATAAGAGCTCTATATTCATAATGATTCATGTGCAGGGTGTGAGTATAATAATAATCAAGTAAATACTAACAAGGCCTAAATAATATAGAGAATTGTATATATTTGTCTATATGTTCAAAGTATTAACACTCAAAAATCAGATTTATGTCAATTCATTGTGTACAAACCAGTACACCATGATAATCAAATGTACCGACTTAATTTCATACAAATGAATTATACTAATCGTACCCCATATTTAAACAATGGGTTTTACTTGAAATTTATATAAATTCACTAATAAGTTATTAAAATTTGAATAATAGGACGAATAAAAATTATTTATCTCCCTCTCAAAATAACCACGACATAGGTACCATGATATTCTCTCTCAGACCCCTACCATCCAAGACCATCCCTTAGGCATAACTGTCACATGTAATTAGTGCATCTAAATCAAGATGTGAGTATAACATATAGAAATTTATTAAGAAGTTGATTTAAAATTTTGGGAAGTCATGAAATAATTGGTTCCCTTTAGAAAGAACTAAATAATGGGTTCCACAATAAATTGGTTAAACCTAACAAATGAAAACCCATAAAGAAGAACAAACAACAACACAAATGTCACATCACCCTCACCCTAGCTCTTGGTGGTTTACTAACATGTCTATAGTAAATAACATTATAACAAACCATACATGTAACTCACATTAGACCAATAATATTATAATATATGATAAAAATTATATTTATGACATCCACACATGTATTTTATATTGAAAAATGTAATAATAATAAATTGAGAGTTATATTAAAAATCTTTTTAAATAATATCAGTTCATTCTTCAAGGAAAATATTATAATGAAAAGTTTATCCAAATTTAACAACTAAATTTGTTAAATAATATGTTTCATAATATAATTTAAAAAATACTCTAGAGAACATATTATTAGACCAGAAAACAAAAAACATTAGTAAAAAATCATTAAAAATGTATATAAAGATAAAAATGATAATTTTTGGAATAAAATTTCAATAATCATTCCATTTCCTAAAATTTAAAACTCTATAAAGAAACCATGTCACATTTTATAATAATTTATATAGTTCCCTAAGTCAAAAAAAATATTTACAAATGTATGTTGGTCCATTTTACAATCTAAATATTATTATAACTATATTTGTGTATGATTAAAGTAAAATAATTTGATGAATATATTTATCCTATCAATATATATATATTATCAAAAATTTCATATGAAAATTAAAATACTTAATATATATATGTATAAACTATAACTATTCAAGTAACATAAAAATACAATTCCTTTATTGAAGAATAAAATGTCATAATCACTTAAATATTTCTATTATTGCAAGTTTAATACATAATAATTGATATAAACTAAATATAATGAATGTTTTTCTCAAATCTATCATAATTAAAAACATTGAATTTCATTGATTATGTTCAAAAGAAAACTAAAATATTTATCAATGGAGTATGTTATTTATTATTGAAATATTTAAATCATGAATTAGATATTTAAATGAACAATAAATAATAAAATCTATTTTAAAAAAATACTCCAAAATCAATACATTATAAACTCTTACATATCCTTCACGATCTAATTATTTTGTAATGAATTAGAATTCCAAAATGGACAATTGTTTTTCACCATGCCATTGTGAAAGGAATTTTGAGGTAGAAGACTTCATATGAAAAATGATTAAGCCTAAAATTGGCATAGTGGATGGTGTATTGAATGTAGAAGACTTCTCTAAAAGTTGATCTAAAATAACTTGAAACTAACCCTATGTTGTGGATATTAGTGCGTCAACTTGAAATGGAACCAATGAGAAATGGTGAATCTAAATAAGGAATTTTGAAGACCATGTGTAAAGACATGAAGTAAATAGATGGACTACTTAAAGGTATTTTATGATTTTTCTGTAAAGTAAAATCAGTCTATATAAAGATCATGTGAAATCAAAATGGGCAGTGAGGATGGATCATCATGTATTAGTCACTTGGTTGGAATTATAATTCGACTATGAGAAATGGGTAGCACTTTATGGGAATTTTAGAAGAGTATGGATTCTGGATGAGGTGATGGAGAGAATGAGGAGACAATTTAGCCCATATTGAAGAACATACCAAAGTTAATATGCATAAGGAATCATTGTTGTCCTATGAAAAAGTATCATTCATCATGGTTGAGAACATCACAAAAATAAAAACTGTAGAACCCCAACAAGAAATCAATGAGAGAGGAATAGGGGAAAATTACATACCTTGGATTCTAGCTGTGATTCTTCTCAGAGAACATAGAAGAGCAGCACCGACAACAGGGGAGTTCCATAAGATGTTGAGAATCACAACTGAATCATTCATAGTAAGGGTTTATTTAAATATATCAGTTATAATTTTACAAGTTCTTACAAAACTTAACAGATAAAGATACCTTTTATCATTGATAAATTGATAAGCATTGATAAAGAACACTCTTTATCATCTCCAAAAAATGCGCTAATAAAATTCATCTTTATCGATGCTAATGTTTTAGCACAAATAAACCACCATCTTTATCAATGCTAAATAAGTGCTGATAAAATAAATCTTTATAAGCTCTAAAACATTACTTCTAATAAATGATTTATAATTTTGAATATAAATAAAAAATTGAAATATATTTATATAGTAATATATTTGTTTATTATAATTTCATAATAATTTAAACATATAATTATTTATAATTACATGAATTTTTTTTAAGAAAATTATATTTTTTATTTATAATTTTTAATATATAATTTTATAAATATAGTAAATATATGTTTATAAATATATTTAAAATTATCAATTTATAATTTTCTTTTATTTATATCATTATATATATTAATATCATTATACACACACACACACACATATATATATATATAATATATAGTAAATATATTCATTATTTAAATAAATTTATTATTATTTTATAATTGTAATTATATTTATATTATTATACATATTTGTATATATATATATATATATATTTGATAAATTCAAATAAGAATATAAATATAGCATATATATATTCCTTATTATAATATATTTATTACAATTTTATATATTTTTAAATATGTAACTATTTATTTATAAATATAAAAACTTTTTTAAAAAATAATATTTGTATATTTATGTCATTATATTAATTTATATAATTATATATATAGAGTGTAGCTAAGTGGTTGTTTTCTCTGTGGGTCTTAGTGAGCTCTCGAGTTTGAGACTCGATGAGTATGTCACTAAATTGTATGTTTCCAACTTTACACAGTAATATATCCCCTTTCCCTGAATAAACTAAGGCTTCGACCTCAATATTTTTATATACAATAAATATAAAAATAAATATATTTTATAAATATAGAATATTTCTTATTTACATAAATTTATTATAATTTTTAAAATTATTTAAATATATATAATTATATTGTTAGGATTATATAGATAATTTTTAAAAGAATAATTTTTATTTATTTGTAATACTTATAAGTATATAAATTTATAAATATAGAAAATATAAACTAATAAAAATATTTATTTACAAATATTTTTTTATTGATGAATATATAAACTTAAATACATGTATTTTAAAAATGGTTGATGTTGAATAATAAAAAATGAGTACACTTTAAAAATATTGAAAAATGGTCATGTTTTATTAATTAAAAAATATAAAAAAAATATGGATATTAATTTATGTTATGATAAATAAATATAGAACACTCTAAAGTACAATAAATATATATATATATATAATAGAAAATTATTAAACTCAAAAAAAGGAATAATATTAAAATATTATAAAAAATAAATAATTGTAATAATTTAAAAAAAATAACCGATTAAAAACATAATATATTAAATGTGTAATGTTATTATGAAATTATAAAATATACTAAAAATTGAATAGATTTCATAAATATTAGGTGTTTTTCTTTCTATATAATATTTGAATAATTCAGTAATTATTTGGGTGTGTTGTATATTAAAATGAATTAATATGTATATATATGTGAAATCAAGGTTAGATGAATTTTATATATGTTAAATTGAAAAGTCAAACAACATTAAAAATGAATAAGACATTAATATGTTTTTAATGATTACATTTTCTTTATTTTTATATATTTAATAGTTAATATATATTATTTTATATTATTTATAATTAATATATATATATATATATTAAAATTTTAAATTTTTATTAATAATTGTTTCATTAATAATTTTTCTAGTTTTTTTAAATTTATTCATTTTTAATTTTGTGTTTAATTATTATAATTTATTCATTTTTACATTTTTAATTTAATTGTTAAAATTTATTCATAATATATATATTATTAATATATATTAGTTAATAATATTTAATATATATATATATATATATATATTTATTAATTTTATTTGTTTTTATTAATAATTAATTATTTATTAAAATGTTTAATATTTTTCTTCATTTACTCTTTTTATTTTTATTTTTATTAACTATTTCATTTTATTCATTTTTCATTTCTAATATTTTTAATATATATTAAATATTAATTTTTAAAATTTATATGTATATATATATATTCAATTTATTAATATTTAGCAATATTTATTTACTTAATAAAATTGTAAGTATTAATTAATTTTTATCTTTTAAATTAATTCATTTTTTTCTAAATCATTATTATTGCTAAAAATGCACCCATAAATTTGACCCTTTATCAGTGTTAAAAATAATACTCTAATAAATGGTACCTTCTTTCAGCTCTATATAATGTCTTTGATAATGTTCACCCATTATCGACACTAAAAAAATCACTGATAAATTGAACATTTTATCAAGGCTTTTTTTAGTGCTGAAAAACTCCATCACTAATAATCATCCTTTTTTAAAAGTTATGGGACTTAGTAATTACTTTATTTATTAATTTATTGATTAATTAAACAAATATGAATAATTTTGTCTTCTAATTATTATTATTATTATTAAATTCATAATTATTCAATTAATTATTACTAAAGTAATAATTAAATAATATTTTATAAATCATTTCATTGAAAATAATATTATATGATAATAATTATTAAGAATAATAAAATACTTAATGAATTCTTAATAATATATATGCACTTGTTACAAGGTTTAATTAATTGATTTATTTTATTAATAAATTATTAGTTATGACTTAATGATGTAATAATTGATATATGAATTAATAAATCTATAATTAAAACCTAGACACAATACATAAATATATTAAAAATAGTTTAAAATAAATAATTGTGGGTATAAATTTTATTATTATTATTAAACACAAAATTAAGTCAAATAAATTATACACATAATTATTATTGTTTAATAATAATATTTAATAATATTATAAATATAAATTAGTTGAAAATAAAAATGAAAATATTAATTATTTTAATAAATAATCAGAAAATATTTTATTAATAATAAAAATATTATAATAACAATAATCTAAAATAATAATATCATTATCAGTAATAATAATAATAATAATCTAAATAAAATTCAACTAAAAGTATTTATACAAATAATTATTATTTATGCTATGTATAGGATATTGAAAACTCCATCCAACTCACCAACCTAGGTACCCTAGTGGGTCAAGCCTCATCCATCTCCACAATAAACATAAAACACCCGTTTGACTTATTTAATTACATTTACAATGGCATGAGGAACATATGTAATTAAAACCCATTTTCCATTCACTATTAGAAACCCCACAGATAGTCACGGACCTACAACAATGGTCGGACTTGTCTTTAGGTATAACCCACCTATAGCCAGATGTAATATTATTTTTTTCTATATCCCAACAATATCCATGGGTGTGAGAGGCAATACCCCTGGGAATTACATGTGGTTATATGCCACATATAACCACAATTTGGATGGGCTATATCCACAGATATTGTGTGTGGTTATATCTAATTTGTGAAGGTATATTTTGTGATAGAAAACATGGGAAATTTTTTTCCACCAAATAGTCATGTGAAAATGCCTATAGATATAGGCATAATAAGCCTGTGGCTATAGCCCCTTACGAGAATATATATATATAGCCCTAAGAATTAGTGCATATGGTTATACACTTACGACATTAGCACCTATAGCCATGAATATAATGCTCGTGGCTATTGGTCGGTCCTTGTAGAGCAAAAAAAATTATATATATATATATATATATATATATTTGTGTGTGTGTGTGTTTATATATATATTTTTAAAATATGGTGTAGAATAGTGGTAGTGTACATGTTCAATAAAAAATAGAAGTGATATTGAAACTCATGGGTTTTAAAAAAATACATTCATAACCATGGGAATATGGATCATAGAAATAGGTTGATCTATATGGATTCTCTATTTCCATATTCATCCTTAAAAGCTTCCATGAGAAGCACCCATGTCTATAGACTACCCAACTGGGAAATTCTCATTTCGTACCCTATAGCCATGGATGTTTCCCTTGGATATATCTAAGGATGCATTTGGATATTGATTTTAGGCTATAGCCACCCCAATAAGAGTAATGGGTGCCATGTTTGTGGAAATATCCAAATTTTATACATGTGTTGGCTGAAAGTCCCATGGCCCGAAGTTCCAAATAAATGTAGCCCATAAAACCCAAAAGAAGATGACCTAAATTCTATAAATAAGTAATCTAAATCATGTCATGAACCTAATCTCAAGTCACTCTACTACTTTCAAAATTCATTTTATATGTGTTACCAGTATTGAATGATGTTTCACCCATCTTTTGAGTCGTTGCAATGTGCTTCGAAAAATGCACCATGATAGGGTACCAATCATTCCCACAAGAGTGTATTAGAGGAAGGACAGATGATAGATTCAATAACACTTACACATATTTTGAGTCTCTCATGAGACAGTGCATGTATGGCACCTAACTACACCACCACCTTAATACATAACATTAATATTTTTTATTAAAATTATTATTAATTATATTTTCCAAATTAATTATATTATTTATTAAAGAATCTAAAAATATATTTTTTCATAAATTATTGTTACAGATCTATTAATTAAATTTATAATAATAATTACCATGGCTTCATTGACTACTATTTATTACTTAATGAAATAATAATTAATTTTAAAAAAAAATTACAATTAATTTATTATTATCATTAATATGTTATTATAAATAATATATTAGTTAGTTAATGATTTAAAATATGTGTTTTTATCCCACATTTAAAAACTAGAAAAGATATCGAGGACTGTAGCCTTACAAAATGGGGTTTGGGTGCAATTTTATGTAACATTTTTGAAATAATATAATTATAGTAATACCGAATATAAAAATAGAAAAATAATATCTTATATTTTTTGTTTTAAATATACAGAAACATAGCAAATCAAATCAAAAAATAATAAGAAGAAAAGTAAAATAGAAAAATTTATCTCAGACAACACCTTATTTGAGAGTTTTTCAAATATGGGATTTTCTAAGAAAATATATCTTTATAATATTACTATGTTAACTGTTCTCAAAGAATAAACTGACCCATATATAAAAAAACATGTCCACCCCCATCATAATATTGGGAAATAGTTTCTCAATATACCTATTTCAAGAAAATAATTACCCTAAAATTGATAATCATTTTCATGGATTCAGTGTTCACCTCGAGAAACCCTACAATAGTGGTGGAAAATATCTATGTTATATGTATTTCTATTATCGACCCAAGTTATGGTGATATTTTTATAACCCTGGAATCCCTAAAATTTCATATTATTGACCCAAGTGATATCATTCAGAGTGAAATGCTTTATTTTTTATTAGTAATACCTTGTGTGATGGCATTATGGAACCCCAGTGTGGTTATTCCATAAACTATTCCCATTATAAGGGAAACTTTTACATTTATCCTTTCCCAAAAACATGTTGATTCACCTCAATCTAGTCATAATTACTCCTCACTCATTCCCAAGTGATAGGCGGACTTGTCCTTACTTGGATTAAGTGGGAAGATATTGTCACAATTGTATAGTGATCAATTCTATGTACTCTTTTTGGATGGTGTGGAATGCTATGGAGTGGTTCATGGTAGTTCTATAATGATATTAATATGTTGTGATTGATTATGTTTGGATGGTTTCTCCTATATTTATATTATGTTATTTTTGTTTGATGTTTTCAAGTGTTTCCCTTTCCATGATTACCATCAGTAGTTTATATTTTTGATATCCTTAGACTTATTTCCTCCCATTTCCATAGTTGATTCCTTCTATGGTGGGAGTTTTTCAATGGACTGGGATGGTGACCAAGCCCCATATCATTCTTATATGGTGAATGAGTGTTTCATCATCATAATTATGATCTCTTTCCATATTATTCATGTTTGATCTCTTTGGAATTTGTTTTCTTGATGGATTATACTGTTTGTGAACTATATTTAGTGCTTGAATTTATAAATTTCTTATTATTTTCCTATTTTTGGGTTTTTAAGACCCATTAATCCCATTTTCTTAGGTGTTTTGGACACTATGTGTTCTCTCAACCCAGTTAGTGCAGCCAAAATAGTGTTTTTATTGTATTTCTAGACATGTAATGCTTTCAGAATAAAAAAAATGGTAAATCTATATAGAAAAAAATGAAAATATCATGCTTCATTCTTGGTCTCCTTGATTTATACCTATTTCTTCAATTCAATGTTATATCCATGAACACAAGGAGAAATATATTTCATCATATACATGGATGAATGCACTAGTGTAGGTAATATTATTTTTATAAAAATAAAAAAGGAAGTAATATAATTCACCAAAAGGGATGTGAGGAATGTTGATAGAAAAAACAATAAAATATTGTTCACAATTATTAGATCAGAAAATATCATCACATAAACATTGATTTAGGTGCTTAACTACTTTTAAAAACATGAAATCAAACATATATTATCATTAGTAATGACTCCACAACATAATTTATTTTTTCAAAAGAAAAAATATATGGTAAAAAATATAGTAAAACATTACTCATTTATAGTGGCATTTCATTTCAGTATTAGAAAGAAGTAGTGGAAGTGGTGGTATATACTCAAAAAATGGAATTTTTATGTCCTTGTGGGAATAGAACACCATGTGAAATTTTTCATAGTATAAATCTAAATCTATTAATGTTTTGGGGAATTTTCTTATTATTTAAAATAATAAAATGAATCAAGTTGAGTTTGGAGATACGACTACGAAAAGTATTATTCATAGCTATTCAACCCTATGTAAATCAAGTAATTCATTCAATAATAAGGTCAAACAATTAAGTAAACAAATGATATTTATATTATCAAATACAAGTCTAGAAAAAAATCATAAATCCTCGACATGAATCAAACATATTAATAAGAGGATAATCCCGATGTAAATTTTATAGAACTAGAAATCATATCTCAAAAGGAACACTCAGTGGATAAAATAAGGGATTATGTAAGTTAATAAGAGAGTCAGTTATTGACTCAAAGATATAATAGGATATCTACAATCAATGAATTCAACATTATTAGAGATAAAATTTCACTCTTAATAGACTAAAGAATGAGGAGTGTTGAGGATATTGATCCATTATCACAGGTGGATCTGGTAATATTCTAGGAATTTAAAAATTATGAATCAAGATTTAACCCATTAATAAGGAAACCAAAAATAATAATAAATTTTGTGAGATTATGAAAACTTCTATTTATAACAATGTCATCATAAATTCTTTATATTTCAATCATATAAATTATAGGCATTGGAATGTGATATGTAACAAAGTTAGGTAGGTTTGAAAAATATATTCTCTAATTGTTGGAATATACATGGAATACAAATTTCCTCCATTGGAAAAGCATGATATAATTAATCTTTTCATTGTGGTTTCAATAAAAAAATTATATATGTTTAATTTATATAAATATTTCAATTTTGAATGGAGTTCCTAAAGAATAAATCTTTACTTAGAATCCAGTGGGTTTTTAAATCAATTATGATGAATGAAATGAGTGTTTATTTAATAATAAAATATATGGTTTAGATTAAACACCACAATATTTTTATTATTATTTAGAATCATATTTTATTAATCCTTGACTAAATAGAGGAGGAATTGATCAAAATATTTATGTGAAATCAATGAATGAAAATTAGTTATTAAACATTTTGTGTGATGATATAATATTGTTTCAAAAGAATATGGAATCGATATAATAGTTTTATAAATTTATTTTTTTGTAATTTAAAATTTAAATTATAATTAAACTCACTTGTTTTCCTGGGAATAGAATCCATAAAAAGGCTGAGCTATGATTTATATATTAGGAAAATTATTTACATAATTTTCTGGTAATGTTTAATATAATTTATTGCAAACTAGTTGCAACTCCATTGATAATTAAAAATAATCATGGAAAGTAAAAAAAATTATTGTTTAGTAAATGATACTTTCTATTGATGATTTATTGGAGTAATTTTTTACTAGATAATAACAAGGATATACAATCATTACTCGACATGATTGGTTAATAGATTTATATGAAATCAAAAGGAATAACATATCACAATAGTGTCAAAATGAATCATTATGTATATACATGGTTCTTTTAATTATGGTTCATTATTTCAATAAGAAAATTCTAATAATTGATTTCATTATAATATATAAATTATATTTTATATTTTCAAGATTTAAAATCTATAAATGAAGGATTGTCTTTTGTTGGACACAAGTTTATTTGATGGATTGACAATAAGAAAGTGCATCAATCATAATAGATAAACCTGAGTATATTACGAAATTTAAAAAAATAGTAAAATCATGGTATTTTTTTACATTACGTATATTTATTTTCTCAAATGAGAGTATTATTTAGTTAATGATGAATCTGGTGTCTTTCTCATGTAAAATTTTGATTGAGATTCAGAATAATTTCATTAATGAAAAGTTATATAAATGAATATTCAATTAAAATAACATTACAATGCATGAAAAAATGGTGTATATATTTTTAATACATGTTCATACACCATTATATGAAATATATTTCTGTAATCATAGTGACTAAATGCCTCCTAAAACATATGGAAGTTAAGAAAATCCCCTCTACACAATAATTTTGTTTCTTAATTTTCATATTCTTACATGAATAGATTTTTTATTTTTTTATATTGGTTAGGGGGAATTTATCGAATTGGGAGAGAAAAATAATTTCGAATTTAAAATGTTGAATCAATGAATCATTTAACAAGTGGAATCTTACTTTCAAGTGAAATTACAATATCACTATCATATCAAGGGAGAGGAATATTTTTAACTCTATAGGGGGTGAATGGTTTATGAATTAGGGGAATATGAAATATATATCTAATAATGTTAATAATATATGAATATAGATTGAACAATGTAAATTAAATGGCTTATAAGTAGTTGATTGTAAATAATTGTCAAATGTAACTATTGGGGTATACTATTCTCACTTGTACACTTGTATTCTGAACTAAGTGTTACTCATTTGTTCTTAGAGTATAGTTATGTTTTAAAACTACTATTTCATTCTTCTAGAGTATAAGAAGACTTTAATTTCATATATAATTTTAAAAATTTCCAAAAAGTTTACAATTTTTGGCATTATTATTTAAATGAAATAATTGTGGATTATATGAGTTGGTTGATGAATCATGGATAAATATCGTTACATTTTTTATAAAAAACATCATTATTATATATGAAGGGAATCATATGTAATATGTAAATAATGGAGATGAATGGATTTTATTTTGTAAGGATAGGATATGTTTTTATTGAAGGAACTGAAACCACATAATTTTTGTTGTCCCACTTGGTTAATTTTTTCACATCACATTTATGTTTTTTTTTAGTTTTAGAGTTAATTATTTAAAGGATAGATTAAATTATCATGAATTAAAGTTAATAGAAAACTATGATGAGTGATAATAACTATGTAAAGGTAAAAAAAGTATAATATATTGGTCAAAATCATTATATGTGAAATTTTTAAAAAGGAAATTTTGGGAGGCCATGGGATCATAAACTGGAACATGTTTTATATCACGGTATAGTGAAAATTAGGTTTCATCATGGTAATCCGAGCATGTATTATAATCCATTACAAGTATATAATTTTAATTAAATTTGATGTGTTTTAATGTTCTTAATTTTTCATTAAATACTCTCTTATTTGAGTATCAAATTTAAACTTCATTTATCATCATATACGAAATTCATGTTTAATGATTATTAATCTTGGTCCATTTCTGTAAAGACCTGGAATTTCCATGTAATTTTGTTTAAATATATAGGAATTTTATGAGTCTGTGAAATCTAACGGCATGCGATTCCGAGGCCCGGAGTACCCGAAATGATCCGTGGAATTTTTGTTAATCTTATGTTAATGTCCGTAAGCAGTTTTCCTGAGAAAGTGGAATAACTCTTAAACTCTGACTCAGATCAGAAATCGGAGGGCACTGTTGTGCTCAAGATGACGGGTTTACCCTAAGCACGCCTTTAGATTAGTCGGCACGGGCCTCCTGTAAGAAAACACAAAAATCTCATAATTGTAAATAAAATAATTAAATAAATTATTTTATTTTTCAAATTCTTATAACTCACAAATGGTAAGTTTGATTAAAAATTTGGGACCATTCCTAAACTTGTTAGGGTATGTTCTCTGTATGAAGATACTAACATTGGCTAGCACGAGCCACTAGAGAAAGTTATTTTTTGGCCGCAAATAAAATAATCAAGTAAACATTATTTTATTGTAAAATTCATAACATCTAAACGGTAATGCAGATTAAAAATCCGAGAGTACCATTGGGTTCGATGGGGTGTGTTTTACCTAGGTAGAGCCTAACCTTGACTGTAAAGGGTCTAGGGTGACTGATAATATTTTTCAGAACATTGTTTTCGCGTACATTCAATAAACGTGCGAGCGGTGTTTTATAGCGTTTGAACCGGTGATCGGAATTGAAATCTAAGGGCACCGTTGAACTCCCAATGTCGGTATTATCATAAGGATACTTTCACCACAATGGAAGTGGGTCGAGAATGAAAGTTGTTTTATGGGTTTTTCGTTGAAAATAATTAAATAAAATGATCTCCATTTTATTTTATTTTGAGCTTCCATGTGAATATTTCCGGTGGGGTCCATCAAAGATAAACCTCCACATGGAAGTTGGTAGTGGGGACCACCACACCTTAACCTCCCATGAGAGGTTATGGTAGTGGGGATCACCCGAACCATAACCTCCCATTAGAGGTTATGGTGTTGGGGACCAGCTCGGTTTTTAAAACTCCATGAAACCTCCCATTAATTTAGAGAAACCTCTCAAGTCCCTATTAAATGTGGGGGGAAACCTCTTGGTATTCTCCTAATAATTATAGCCAACACACCTCTTAAATTACGCCAGCATATTTTAATTTTATTGCAGCTTTTAAATTTAAATAACTGTGTCATTGGAATTTAGTATGGTTTCTAATAAATGAACCGTCATTAATTCCAAGGATCGTTACCTACCTACCTCCCTCTCTTATATATAGGAAGATTAGAAGTGGGTTTTGGGACATCTTCCCCAAGTGACGAAGCACTGGTAAAGTGACGTGACGCCCAACACTTGGAAGATTATGTTTCCTCCATGAAGAACACATTATTCCAATGAAGAACACCAGTTAAGAGAGACTTCGAATTTATTCCTCGGATCCTACTCCAGCATAGGACGTCTTCGACTATGACGATCCGGTGCACAAACTGACAATCGAGGAAAACACTGATGACACCGACATCCGTCTTTTCCCAACTATTAATCTTCTTCCCCGTGCCAACGTCGACAAACATTGAACAAAGGTAAGAGTTTATTTTCATGTTAATGCTTTCCTTGATATTCTTTTCCAGATTGGAAAAGAATTTTTGTGGAAGCTGTAGACTTTGAAGTTCATCGTTCTCTTTTGTTGATGGACCGATTACTATCATCCTAAAAGTGGAGGGTGCGAGCCAAACTAACATGGCCCGACTCCCTCTGCTGATCTCTTTGCAATGTTCCTCGGCATGGAGATGAAACGATGAGGCGATGGAGGTGACGAAGGTGATAGGAAATGACAGCGCTACCCGCAGACTCCGCAACCCGCACCTCTCTCGCGGTGCTTCGGCCGAACTGGCTTCCGTCCACCGCCGGCCTCCGATGTGCCCGTCGGCTACCCCGCCGCTGCTGGCCTCCCAGCTCCCGACCCCCATCGGCCTCCCAGGTGCCCGCCGGCCACCCATCTTCCCGCCGGCTTCCAGGAAGCCGGCCGTCACCAGCCTCCTCTGTGCCCGCTGGCCGTTGGTCTCTCGTGCGCCCACCGGTCTCCTGGCTTCTTGCTGGCCTCCCAGGCCGAGCCACTCGAGCCGCACCCCTCGTAGCATTGGCCGAACTGGCCTTGTCCATCCAGGCTAAGCCGCCGAGCCACGTTCCATGTGCGCCTTGCTGAGCTGGCCTTCTGTGCCCCCTGCGGCGCCTCCGGGTCGAACCGTCCTTACACTGACCCAGACCGGGTCAGCCCAGATGGGGTCAGTCTGACCTGACCTAGGCCCACTTCGACCCATTTACGCTCCTTCGACTATATCTTTAGCACCGGACATCATTTTTACGAACCATCAGTGGCACTGTAAATCATGGAGTTTGATGGTCCCTTAGAGTATACCCCACTGGAGTATGGGGTATAGTTGAGATACTGTCATGTCGGATCGTGCACGAATCCAACCGGGCCCCCAGGACTAAAAGGATAATAACTCTCAGACCGTGAGTCTGATTGACGTGTCGTTTGTTATGTTTAGACCCCTATGATGAGGAGGACCATTGGGATATTTCTTCATTGGACTTCATGGAAGTTGATATGTCGACACTTGGCTTTAGAATTGGACCCTCCCGGAATCAAGCGTGCTTGTACGGAAAACTTGTGGCTCACTGCTCTCTGACTACTGTTCCGGGATCCTATGTGGGTTTGACAGCTCTGACAACTATTCATGGATCATGTGTGGGTTTGATAGTTCCGAATACTATTCCTGGATACTGTGTGGGATCAAAATTTCTGACTACTGTTCTTGGATATTATGTGGGTTCAACTATTCTGAATACTGTTCTTGGATCCTATGTGGGTTTGATAGTTCTGACTACTATTCCTCGATCCTGTGTGGGTTCGACGATTCTGAATACTATTCCTAGATCCTGTGTGGGTATGACAACTTTGACTACTATTCCTAGATCCTGTGTGGGTTTGAAAACTCTGACTTCTATTCTTGGACCCTGTGTGGGTTTGAGAGCTCTTACTACTGTTCCTGGATCCTATGTGGGTTCAACAGCTCTAAATACTATCCCTGGATCCTGTGTGGGTTCGACAGTTCTGATTTCTATACCAGGATCCTACATGGGTTCGACAGAATATATGTCTTAGTGGTTACATCTAATCATCTCTAACTCTCAACGGAAGTTGTATACCTGTGTGACCTAAGTTAGTAAATTTTGTGTTTTCCTTATGATTGAGATGGATTACTTGATAACATAGGTATATGCATGGTAATATACCTAAATGGGGTCATCTATTGTTTTTATACTTTGTGATTTATCCTTGTTAGATTTTGTGAGACCTTGGGGGTCTCATGGTCCCTACTGAGTATCTTTATACTCACCCCTGCATGGGCTATGCCCGCTCCTCATTTTTTTTGGATTCCGACGACGAACAACACTGACGAATGCTGAGAGCACTAGGACCGGACGGTACCCGAAGGTGGACCATATGGCGTGAAGATACTCAAAGGAGACGAATGGACCTGGTGTGATAAGGAGGCGATATGTACCGACCCTTCAGGTAAAATCCTCAGAGTACGACCCGACGGTGGCTTTTTTTCAGTTCTACTTTTTGTTTCCTTGTACTTACAATTGGGATTGTATTTCTGGCCCCCTTTTACTTTCAGTACACCTTGTTATATTGTTTTACATAGTTTTTGGCTTCCATCATGTACTCTATTCTGTGCATTTTCAGGTTATAAAGGCAATGTATTCCCAGATTTAGGGATTTACTCCTTTGGTTATAGTCATCATCCCATGCCCTATGGAAGGCGGGATTGAGGTATTCACGGCACAGGACCCGAGGGATAGGTCGTGACAAATTGGTATCAGAGGAGTCGGTTCTACGGTAGAACATAGGACTCTGATATTTCATTTTAACAGAAATAGTGTTTAATGTAGTGAGTGTGGTTATCAGTTTAGGGAATCCAGTGTTGTTGCAGAGGATCACGTATCCATACACCAGGACCCTGACTTCTGATTTATGACTTAGTGCACGAAAACACTGATTGCATGTGTGTGTGTTTTCAAGAGTTTTCTGGTATTTCCTTGAGTCATCTCACTAGGTATAACTTAATGACCATGGTGCACCTATTCCTTATCAGGATATCGCTGCGTAAACAACCAGCTAGGATTCCAGAAAGAGTACATGATGACAGCCCACCGAGCGACAAGGCTCCGATGTAGGGCCCTCTTACTATTTTGGAACCTCTGGGTGGTATACCAGCAACACCACCACCCGTCAAGCAGTAGTTACCACCAGTCGCACTAGAAGATGGTGTACACCAACTGAGCGTGTTTCACAAGTTCCAATGGCAAAGGCCTCTGAGGTTTAGATGTGAGACAGATTCCCACATAGCTGAGGGCTGGGTGGAGGCGATTACTATAGCTTTCTGCCTAGATGAGACATCAGTTGAGAAGATGATGATCTTATCTACTAGTATTTTAAGTGATTGACCAGGAAGATGTTCCTCTTAGTAATGAGGATTCAGTACGTAGACCATTTCCCGAGATAGCACCTTCGGGTAGTGTGCCAACTATATCACTTCCCATTGGTCTGCATTTACAACCGGCGGTACTGGTAGAGGACACATGTAGGCTTAGTGCGTTACACGTGTTTTATCATCAGATACCCCTCAGGTTCCGAAGCGAGCCCGACTCACAAGCTGTTGAGCACTAGCTCGAGGTGGTGGCTGAGAGTTCTCTAGAACTTCTACAGCTTTGGCAGGAAGACATATCGGTAGTTGAGTATTCATCGAGGTGTAATGATATTTTATGGTACTCGATGAATACGATATGATCAGTGATTCAGGGCTCAAACTTCCAAAAGAGGAGTTTTTAATGGAAATCCAAGCCTATACTATTCCTCTATGCTTTACTACTTATGCTAGGGTGCTATAGATAACCTTTGTGGTTGAATTTTCTTTGGCTGAACAGATACAGCCTGTGAATGTTAGCAGTGGGAAAGCAGGGAACTCATGCCAGTCTCAGAGACCTGGGAATGTAAAATGTGTTAGGGACAGATGAATCTGCAGGGCAGAAGATGTGGAAGCATAGCTAAGAGAGCAGCATGTGGTGGTGTGTTTTTCGACATGTTACAACCACCCCCATTTATGGTCCCCACCAGGCTCATGGAGCTGGTGGACGGGGGGAAAATAGTAGCTGCATGTGGTCAAGGAAAGAGACCCAAGGTCTCTAGGAATGATTTGAGGTACGATCTATGTCTATAACTAGTTGTCATATCAATAGACATAGGTACTAATCATTCATTCCACGAATCTTGTACAAGACATAGAGCTTCTGGTTAAACTGTTTACTTGACCCTCATGTTAGGAGATACCTTTAGGAGGAGACTCGATAATCACACTTACGCCGATGGTGTGATATGGCCCTTCAAGTGATAGTTTTAGTTGGAACATCTTGGTGGCAGCGTCGAGGCCTTATGACGTTATTTTAGGTTTGAACTGGACATCTATAGTTCACACTCAGATTGACTGTATAAGGTAAAGAGGTTGTGGTTTATCTACAGCATTGGTATGTGGTTTTCCTTGGTCCACAAAAAAGGAAATGCAAGAAGCATAGGAAAAATTCATTTATAGAGGGGTGTATCCAATCACTCTTGAATCATCCAACCTCACCATATTGGGAGTATAAGTTGACATTGAGATATTCTATAGTCCTAGGAAGGGGAACTTGGTACCAAATGCACGCAGCAAGAGGTCTGGACTGCATCTTCTAAGTGAGGCGACAGAGCATCTGGCTGCTTTACAGATATCCTTTAGGGATAGAGATGGAGCAGCTTTCCTTCAGTCTCTTACAGTCAGTCCCCCACTTATTCAGTGATTAAGGGAGGCATAGCATGGGGACGCTAACTATGAGACACGACGTGTTCATATATCCGTAGGGTAGGCACCTGATGGATTTTCTGAAGGTGGGGAGCACATCCTCCACTTTAGAGGTCGTACCATGCTACCAGTGTCAATTCAAGAGGAAGTGATGAGGGAGTTTCACATGTCCCCTCCATCGGTACATCTAAGAGTGGAGAATATGTATCAGGACCTTTGACAATAGCACTGGTGGCCAAAAATGAAGAAGGCAATAACAGATTTTGTCTCTCAATGTCTCACTTGTCAGCAAGTGAAGGCGAAGCATTAGGTACCAGTAGGCTTGGTTCAGCCTTTAGAGGTCCTAGAGTAGAAGTGGGATGGGATATCTATGGATTTTGTGACAAGACTTCCACGTACATCCAAAGGTCATGTCTTAATTTGGGTGATCGTCAACCGACTGACTAAGTCGTCCCACTTCCTACCGATCAAAGAATAGGGTTCCGTACAGAGCTTGGGATGCCCTTATGTGCAGGAGATTGTGCGGTTACATGGAGTTCCTTCAACGATTGTCTCCGAACATGATGTACCTTTTACTTCCCGGCTATGGAAGGGGTTGCCGGAAGATTTCGGGATGCATCTTTGTTTGAGCACCTCCTTTCATCCTCATTTAGATGGTCAGACAAAGCGGACAATTTAGACCCTCGAGGACATGATGCGTGCTTGAGTCCTCGACTTTGTTTGCAGTTGGGATGATCACTTACCTTTGGTTTATTTTTCATACAACAATAATTATCACTCCACCATAGGGATGGAACCTTTTCAGGAATTGTATGGGCGACCTTGTAGATCAACATTGTGTTGGACTGACCTAGGGGAGTTAGCACTAGTGGGACCGGAGATGGTACGACCTACCACAGAGAAGATGCAGATCATCCAAGAGTTGATGAAGACTACACTGAGTAGGTACAAGTCGTATGCTGATAGGAGATGGAGAACTCTAGAGTTTGAGTATGGTGACCATGTCCTTCTACGTCTCTCACCTCGATGAGGTTTGCGGAGATTTGGCCGAGGTGACAAGTTATCTCCGAGAATAATCAGACCTTTTCAGGTCCTTGGCAGATTTGGGGAGGTAGAATACCCCTTAGCTCTTCCACCTCAGTTGCACCGGGTGCATGATGTCTTCCACGTATCCCAACTGAGGAGATATGTGCATGACCCTACCCACATCATCGACCAGGGTGAGCTGGACATCGACGATGGGGCGACTCTTACGAAGGTTCTAGTCGTGATTGAGGATCGATAGAAGTGGGTCCTTCATGGATGGTCGATACCTCTGGTGCTCATTCGTTGGCAACACGGGAACCTCCAAGAGAGAAAATCGGAGCGGGAGGCTCAGATGCATTCTCAGTACCCCCACTTGTTTTCTTTATTTTGAGTTGTGGCTTATGGGGGAATAGAGCCCTGAGGTGGGTAGAATGTAAATCCTGGAATTTATATGTAATTTTTTTAAATATATTGGAATTTTATGAGTCTGTGAAATCTGACTACGTGCGATTCTGAAGCTCGGAGTGCCCGAAATGATCCGTCAATGTTTTGTTAGGCTTAAGTTAACGCGTGTAAGCAGTTTTCCTGAGAAAGTGGAATAACTCTTAAATGGATACTCGGATCATAAATACTAGGGCACCGTTATGGTCAAGATGGCAGGTTTACCCTAATAGTGACTTTAGATTAGTCGGCACGGGCCTCCTGTGAGAAAACACAAAAATGGCATAATCATAAATAAAATAATTAAATAAAATATTTTATTTTTCAAATGATTATAACTCACAAACGGTAACTCGGATTGAAAATCTGAGACCACCACTGAAATAGTGTGGTTATGCTTTCTTTAAGAAGTTACTAACTTTGGAAGGCATGAGCAACCAGAGAAAGTTAGTTTTTAGCCGCAAATAAAGTAATTAAGTGACAAATATTTTATTGTAAAATTCATAACGTCTAAACAGTAACTCAGATTGAAAATCCGAGAGTACAGTTGGGTTCCTTGGGGTGTGTTTCACCTAGGCAGAGCCTAAACTCAACCAGCATGGGTCGAGGGTGACTAATAATATTTTTCTGAACTTTTTTTTTGGGTACTTTCAAAAAACGTGTGAGTGGCGTTTTATAACTTTTGAACCATTGATCGGAATAGAAATCTGAGGGCACCTTTGAACTCACAGCACAAGTATTTGCTTAATGAGACATTCACGTCAACGGTAGTGGGTCGAGAATGAAAGTTTGTTTTTGGGGTTTTCGTGGAAAACAATAAAATCAAATGATCTCCAATTTATTTTATTTTGAGCATCCATGTGGATATTTTAGGTGGGGTCCATCTAAGCTAAACCACCACATGGATGTTGGAAGTGGAGACGACCACACCTTAACCTCCCATGAGAGGTTATGGTGGTGGGGACCACCCGGGTTTTTAAACCTCCTTGAAACCACCCATTGATTGGGAGAAACCTATCAAGCCCTCATTAAATGTGGGGGAGCCTATTGGTATCCTACCAATAATTATAGAAAATACACCTCTTAAATTGTTCCAGCATAATTTAATTAACTTTCTCCTTTTAAATTTAAATAACGGCGTCGATGGAATTTAGGAAGGTTCCTAATAAATGAACCATCATAAATTCCAAAAATTGTTACCAAACTCCCTCCCACTCTTATATATATGAAGCTTGGGAGGAGGATTTGGGACTGCTTCACCATGTGACGAAGCGCTGGTAAATTGACGTGACGCCCAACACTTGGAGTATTATGCTTCCTCCATGAAGAACTCATTCTTCCAATGAAGAACACTGGCGAGGAGTGACTTCGACTACCTTCCCCGGAACCTACTCTGGCATAGGATGTCTTCAACTATGACGAGCCGGTGCACAAACTAATGATCGAGGAAAATGTCGACGACACTAACGTCTGTCTTTTCCAAATGACCCATCTTCTTCTACACGCCAACATCAACAAACATCGAACAATGTTATGGGGTTTATTTACATGTTAATTCTTTCCTTGATTTTATTTTTCAGATTGAAAAAGAATCATTGCGGAGGCTGTAGAAATTGAAGTTCATCGTTCTCTTTTCTTGATGGACCGATTGCTATCATCCTAAACGTGGAGGGTACGGGCCAAAATAAAATGGCCTGACTCCCACCACCGATATCGTTGTACTGTTCTATGTCATGGCGAGGAAACAATAAGGAAATGGAGGTGAAAGGCAATGACCACGCTACCCGCGGACACTGCGACCCGCGCCGCCCTTTTGGCGCTTCGGCCTAACTGGCTCTCGGCCACTGCCGGCCTCCCGTGCACGAGATGGCCACCCGGTCACCACCGACCTCCCAGTACTTGGTCACCGCCGGCCTCTTGTGCGCCCGCCGGCCACCAGCCGTCCTCCTGGATCACACCCGTCGTCGGCCTCTCGAGCGCCCGCCGGTCTCCCGGCCGCCCGCTATCCTTCTGGGCCGAGCTACCCGAGCTGCGCCCCACGCAGCTTTGGCCAAAATTCCCTCGTCCATCCGGGCCGAGCCACACCCCACACGCGCCTGGCTGAGTCAGCCTTCTACACCTCGCACGGCTCCTCCGGGCCGAACCGCCCTTACACCGATGTGCGGCTGGTTCGTGCCATCATGACAGGTCTGTGCCCTCGTGCTACTCATGGCCTTTTCTTCCTACTGGCCCAGGCCCAGCAGGCCGACCCAGACTAGGTCAGCCCAGATGGGGTTAGTTTGACCTGGTCAGATCGGACCCGGGCCCACTTCGACCCATTTACGCTCCTTTGGCCATATCTTTATCCCCAAACGTCCATTTGACGAACCGTCAGCGGCGCTGGAAATCATGGAGCATGAAGATCCATTAGAGTATACCCCAAAGGATTTTGGGGTATAGTTGAGATACGGTCAGGTTGGATCGTCCATGAATCCAAGTGGGCCCCTGGGACTAAAAGGATAATAACTCTCAGACCGGGCGTCTGATTGACGGGCCGTCTTTTGCATTGAGACCCCTATGAGAGGCGAAACATTGGGATATTTCTTCACGGGACTTATTGAAAGTTGATGTATTGACACTTGGCTTGAGGAGTGGACCTTCCCAGAATCAAGCGTGCTTGTGCGGAAACCATGTGGCTGGCTACTCTCTGACTACAGTTCCTGGATCCTGTGTGGGTTCGACAGCTCTGACTACTGTTTATTGATCCTATGTGGGTTCGAAAGTTCTAACTACTGTTCCTGGATCCTGTATGGGTTCAATAGTTCTGAATATTGTTCCTGGATCCTGTGTGGGTTTGAAAGTTCTGACTACTATTCTCGGATCCTTTGTGGGTTCGACAACTCTGACTATTGTTACTAGATCCTGTGTGGTTTCGACAACTCTGACTATTGTTCCAGGATCCTGTGTGGTTTCGATATCTCTGACTTCTTTTCCTGGATCCTCTCTGGGTTTGAAAGCTCTGACTACTATTCCTGGATCCTTTGTGTTTTTGACAACTCTAAATACTATTTCTGGATCCTGTGTGGGTTCGACGGTTCTAATTTCTATACTAGGATCCTACATGGGTTCGACAGAATAGATTTTTTAGTGGTTACATCTAATCATCTCTAACTCTCAACAAAATTTGTATACCTGTGTGAGCTGAGTCAGTAAATTTTGAGTTTTATTCATGATTGAGATTGATTACTTGATAACTTAGGTATATGTATGGGCATATACCTAAGTGTGGATATCTAATGATTTCATACTTTTTGATTTATCCTTGTTGGATTTTGTGAGAACTTGAGGGTCTCGGGATCCCTACTGAGTATTGTTATACTCACCCCTACAAATGATATGCCCACACCTCATTGTGTTGGATGAAGACGATGGAAAACACTGACTGGGGTTGAGAGCATCAGGATCAGATGGTACCCGGACGTGGACCATATGGTGTGACGATACACGGAGGAGATAGACGGACCTGGAGAGCTTAGGAGGTGATCTGTACCTATCCTTCAGGTAGGAAGCTCGGAGGATGACCCAGTGGCCAGTTTTCTTTTTTTCCAGTTGTACTTTCCATTTACTTGTACTTACAGTTGGGCTTGTATTTCCGGTCCCCTTTTACTTTCAAAACACCTTGTTATATATATTTACTTAGTGTTTTTCTTTTAGCTTGTACTCTGTTGTGTGCATTTTCAGGTTATAAAGGAAATTCCTTCCCAGTTTTTAGGGATTTACGCCCTTGGTGCTAGTCACCAGCCCCTGGCCTATTGAAGGTGGGCTTGGGGTAGTCGCGGAATAGGCCTCGGGGAATGGTTCATGACAATTTCATCTTCAACCTCTAGAACACATTATATTTAGGATTTGAATATTAAATTTTTGTATTTTTTTAATATTTATGGATTTTATTTTTATGATGGACCTTAAGTTTATTCTCAATAGAAGAAGGTAATATTGGGATTAAACTTTATACATTTATAGGAAAAGAATATTAGAAATGAAGACCATAAAATGGATGTGTATCCATCAAATATGGTCTAATAAAGATTTAATTTTAAATCATGATAGAAACATAAAAGGAGAATAGTTAACTATACTATTTCAATATATAATTTTGATGTTTTTAGGGTGATAGAGGTTTTCCAAGTTGAAGTATAAATTATGGGTCCAGTTTGAAGCCTAAAAAGATATCCAAAATTTTTGATCTCAACATCTATATGGATGATCTAACTAGAAATAAATTTTATCATATATTATTAGAAATGTCAACCAATATTATTCCCTTCTCCAACAAATCCTCACTAGTTTTCTATATAGTTAATTATATCACATCAATGAGGATAGATAAATAGCATGAAATATATCTTGGATAAGATGAATGATTTATTCTCCACATTCCTATCTCCACCCTTTTCCCTACCTAAATAAATAATTCAGATGTTTTATTATTTTCATGAATAATGAGATCATAAGATCTATTAAATTTTTATTTTTTATAGAAATGACAAGATTTGGAGTTCAATTATTTCATTATAATGTTATTTCTTGATTTTTTATTCAGTGTTCTCTTTATTTGTATGTTCTTTATTTTCACTGTTATGTTTTAATTAAATGATATTAAATATTCTAAATTAATCTTCATCTAATCCTTATAACTATATATTTATTCATTTTATGGTGTGAATACATTAAAAAAATAAAATAATTGTTTTTTCTTCTTTCATACCTCTCCAATAAGATAACTACCATATTCCACTGAGATATTTCATTTATTGAATAATAACCCTATAGTGGGTTTATTACATGAAGTTCTATGTGGTTGGATTGGATGTTGCTTGATGTGAGTTTCAATCAACTATAATTTCAAGAATTTAATAGTTTCATTTTATGTATTTTTTCTTACTCTTCATTGCAAATTTTAGCGATTAGTCATTTTGAGTATGACTTTGATCCAATTCCTTGGAGTGGTCACAAAAAATAATCCTCTAGTTACACTTATGATTAGCATCAGTATTGTATAAATATTAACAGAGTGAAAGATTATTTTAATTCAACTAATATTATCTTTATTAAATAAAAACCCCTTTTTTCTTTAAAAAACATCCTAAATATTTTTCACTCTATATACAAGATACACTATAATTTTGAGTTTATAAAGGGTCACTTATTCATTTTTCATGGGTTTTTCCCCTTAGTGTACAAAAACAACAACTTCTATCTACAGGGTAAATTCTGACAAAACTAAAATTTGGAACCATTATCATTAAACCTTGTAAGTAACATAGATACTTTGATTCCATTCTCATACAATGTTCTCCTTTCTCACCCACATGTCTCTTATATTTTCCCATTTTCTATTTATTTACTTTTACACATGAGCTAATTCAAATGAATTAGTAGGGGTTATAATATGATGAGTGATGAATCAAGTAAACCTATGGGTCATCAACATTTACATCCTAATTATCTTGAGAATACTAAATCTAAATATCAATCCATTCCATCAAAGTTTCATCTAAATAACCCCATATTAATCCATGTAAGGAATCAAATGATAAATATTTATGAGGAATCCCCTAATATAGGTAATGTGGTTTATCAATCCAAAAATGACTACCTCACACTTTCTTGAACCAAAACACCCTCATGTATTATACATGATTACCAAATATTTTGTACTATTTTATTAACACCAAATATCCTAAAAAACCTTCAAACATTTCATGTGATGCATCTATAAACATCATACATTCATGTCAATGAATTCAATAAAAGTTTTGAATTTCTGTTCCTAAAACATCATCATGATTCATTTGAGATTAGTTTATTTTATTTTTCATTGAAGGATCAGATAAATAATTTTCAAAAAAAATATAATACCACCATCCATACATTCATGGGACCAATATAAATTAAAATTATAAAAAAATTACTCCACAATCACAAAAAAATTAATATATAAAGATTGTGTAGGACTTGTTTGGAAAATATGGGCAACCATTTTGTGAAACATAGGAATGAAACCAGGACACAAATAACTTTGTGTATCTCTTAGAATTAAAATCCCATAATGTGTAAGAATATTTTATAAAGGGATAGCACCCATAAATAAATAATTTCATTTCATGATATACATTGTAACCTTTGAAAATAAATCCCAAAATCACTTTTTTGAGTATTGGGATGGTCTGGATGAATGGTACCAAACCTGGGAAACCTCACCATAAAATGGGAAGCCTCCCAAATTTTGTATGATTCAAAATCATAGGGATAAATGATGACTTATGGATAAACTTATATCCCTATCTAAGATGTTCAAATAGATAGATCTTAAGAAATTCCATGATGTTCAAACTATTGAACTTGTTTTATAATTTGAGATAAACATGACCCTAAGAATGATGATTTTTCAATAATACCATTAATCAAGGAATTCATTCTTAGAGGACCATTTATGGAGGTGAATGATCAAAATTTTCAAATTCCCTAAAACCTAAATAATTTCAATCCATTGTGTAACGACTATCCTGGATTTTTTAGAGGGATAATATATAACCAAGTCAACTAAAAGTTTAAAATCTCCACCACCCAAAACAATTTCCACCCCATTATATGTTCCAATAAACAATTCCAACACATTCATCCACCAATCCTGTACCAAGGACACATCCAAAAACCAAAATATCCACTTATAATAAAACAATGAACTCAAACCCGAACCCACACAGTCTGTCTCCAATTACATAAAAAAATAAAATGAATAGAGAAAATGATTTATAAACTGACATACTATAAACATTATTTGAAAACCATTAAAAATGAAAAATAAAACAATCATGATTTTGTGGTCCAATCCCTAACCATAAGGGAATAATCTAGTATAACATAATCATCTCTTGAACAACTCAAATCAGGGACCATATTATAAAGTGGTAAATCCATTGAGAAACATTAATCAATCATTCAAGAACAATATAGAGATTCAATGTCTTATTAAAATAAAAGAGAACCACTCATTGAATTTAAAAAATATGGTGAAAATGTTAATGAAGCTACTCCTCCAGAATAAAAATTGGCAACCAACTCCATTCCCTCAAATAATGTGAGGGAAATATAAACCCGTGTAAACTAAAAAATTGGGGAAATTTTTTCTTAATATATGTTGAAAATTACCATTCCAGGTGAAATAAAAAATACGAATACATAATCAACGTACCTAAAAGAATTTATCAAATTAAAATTTATGTTCATTAAAAAAATAGGTACTTTAAGAAACTTATGTTATAACCACCATCCAAGGAACCATGACTCCATTGTTGAATGTTCTAGGATCCCCATACATAATTGTTAAAATATGTAAAAAAATCAATGCCTTGTGTGATCAATGTTCCATTTTGAACCTCATTCCATGGGTTGTGTATTGTTATTTATGAACCGAGGAACTCCAACCCATGACTATCACTCTATAACTTGATGATCAAACTATTTATATTTATAACAGTTTCTAAAGGATTATTCAGGTGAAATTTAATAACATAATATAAACTTCTGACTTCATTTCCTTGAATATTTTTCAAACCTGATAATGAGAAAAAAAACTAAAATCATCCATGGACATCCCTTCCTATAAATAATGAACCCAGTTATCCATGTTATGAATAGAAACAAGAAAATAACCTTCAGAAACATGATCCATGATTTCAATATCCATAACCAAAGCTCTCAAATTATAAAGGATAAGGAGGTTTCTGATTTGAAATATTTATTTATTGTTCAAATTGATCTAGATGAAAATCAAGTAAATGTAAATTGATTATTATTTGATGAAGAAATTTATTTTTTATATTCATAATATGGAAATTTTTATTCTTATATTTAATCTATTTTATATAGAATCAATGATGAAATTTCATGAACGCCAATTAGAAAACCCTATAAAGGAACCATAAAATGTGATTTTATACATATTCTTACACTAAACCATATATTTTAGAAGCAAAAAAATCAGTTCTAAATTAATTTATCTACCATAATTCCAATTAAAAATCTATGTCATGTGATTTTTACTAAACCAAAAATGAACTCAATTTCATCCCTTCCACTATAAAGTATTCATTCATAGGTGATAACCAATACCTTTTTGTTTTCAATTATCTTCTCTCAAATCAATATAATAGATAATTCTTCATGATAACTGATGTAGTAATAATAAAGTAGTTGGATAATCACATTTTAATACTATATATATTATACCACTCACTATGACATATATGATTCTTTTGGAATCATATTTTAAATCCTTATTTAAAATAATAGTTTATAATCTATCTCAATCTAATGGATGTGAAAGAAAATAAAATCCTTAAGTTGTTGAAATTCAGTGAAGGGTATATTTTTATGTCTATGTCAAAATTATAACATTAAACTAATCTATTTTTAGTACAAAAACAAATATAATTTTATTTTATCTTTATATTTTTTGTTTTAGTATATTAAATAAAATAATTATCATTCATTTGGTATTGGGTACACCTTAGGGTTTCAAATATGATCAAATGTTTTTTAGTGTGATATTTAGAAGATAAAGAAGACATGTATTTTTAATGGAGCCAATTTCTATCCGAAGGTATATATTGATCTTCAATCATCCATGAGGATACAATATATGACATGTAATAGAAATATATAAATCTTTTATAATGGATATTCATCTTCAAACTTATTGATTTATATCTATGATATCAATTCCAATCCCATTACTAATATTCTCTCCCCTAATTTCATTCCAATTATGAACTCTATTTTCTCTTCTCATTCATCACTGATGGGTATGTCAATTTACATTTGGGGTGAAAATATGAATATTTTTAACCAAATTTTAAAAAATTGGGATTTATAGAAAATATGTTTTCAATGACCTTTATACTTATAATGTACTTTGTGAAAAGGGAAAACTGGATGTCAAATGATTTTGAATGCCTTGATTCTAATCTTTATTCAGGTATCAGTTCATGGTAATAATCTTTGTTGGCATGGTCAATATAATGTAATTTTTCACAATTATTTTTTCATATATTAAATCAATATGTAAAAATGTAGATCCATTGAATTTTTGGTATTTGTTTGAGATTATTGTCCATTTCATTGTATCATATGATTTGGGATCACATTATGTTTGATTTGAGTATCACTAAACATACTCAAAATAATAATAATTTAAAAAACAAAAAAAATATTGATCATATAGGGAAATTTTGTATCCTAGTGTGTATAGTTCAACATATGGGGAGTCTGGCTATATAGTTTCATTTCCCAAAAATAGTCTTAATACATCAATTATAGAGAAAGTAATTAACAAAATTTGGGTCTTTAGGAACTTAGGGATCACAAATATATAGTTATTTTCCACATATTTTTCCTTTTCGTCTCAATTATGGTTCAAAAATCGAAAACAAACACATGAAAAAAACAAAAGAAAATTAATACTCATCTTAAAGTTGAATTTTATTTCTATATATTACTTCCACCCCCCCCCAAATGAACTCCTATCTTTTTGGTGTTTCACAACACATCTTCATGCATAATTGTGGATGGATAAACTATAGTGGTGAATTTGAATAAATGAATCTTTTTAGACTTTGTAGATGACTTTTACATGGATTTTGGTAATAATTTGGATAAAATTTATTCTTTTTTATGTGAGGGGATTATGGAAGACATCTTCTACTAAATGTTTTTAGGAGATGGGAATTGAATTTTAATTTATGTAAATTTTCTAGGGATGAGAAAAAATAATATTGGGGCATGATTATACACTAAAATTATTTAAAATTCATTACATTTTGATATGTTAAAAATTACTTCAATGTTCATTAAATCCTAGTTTATTTCTATTAACAATTTGAACATTATGTCAAATCATTTGTGCAATTAGTATTTAAATTTTATTAATCTTTTTTCACTTCATCCATAAATTTTCTAACACATTATATTAATAATTTGAATTTAAAATATTAGGATATTATATCTCAAAATGTGTAGATTATATTTTTTGATGGAATAGTAGTTTATTATTATAGAAAGATAAACATTTTTGACCTAATATATGAAAATTTTGGGGAGAAGAATATTGGACAACTGTCCCACAAAAAATATTTGGATCCCTTAAATAAATTCTAATTAATCTTAAAGTTTAACTAAATATAAAATATTCCAAGGATACTTTCAATTGAAATGTTAACTATAAAAATTATATGATTTTCAATGTGATTAAGGTGTCCCATGTTGGAATATAAAGTATGAGCCAAATTTTATGTCTAATAACTTATCCCATCATTTCCATCATAACATCTAAATGGATAATCCAAATGGGATAAAATTCTATATATATTATAGAAAATGGTGAGCATTTATTTTCACTTTTACGAACATGCATAATTTTTTCTCAATCATGGTATTTAGGGAATGTAAATTTGGTGGCAGAAAAGGCAGGAGATCTATCTTGTAAATGATAAAAGACTAATTCTCTACCAAATTTCCACCACCCATAAACATCCATGGTGAATTATTCCAATTTTTTATGATTCTGTCAACCAAATGGGATATGAAGATCTATTAAAGGTATATTTTGAGTGTAAATGATTTTTTTAGATATATCCTTTCTTTATAATGTTATTTTTTGATTTTTTTTGTCTTTAGTGTGATACTTACTTTTATATTGTTTAATTTCACTCTAGTTTTCAAATTTTATGTTATTTTTTATTCATTTACGTTATTTATATCAACATTACCATTGTATAACCCATCATTTTATGGTCTAAAACCTTTCAAAAAATAAATAATGTGATTTTTATCTTGTTTTTTTCTCTTCTTCAATTTAGATTCTATACCTTAAATAATATATTCCATTAAGAGCTTTGGATACATTGAAATACAACACTCATTTAGGGGGATTCTATAGTAATTCATAAAGATATTTTCGATATTTTTTGATGTGTCTGTAAATATATACTCATTATATTTCCTTAATATTTCTATTCAATGAATTATTTTCCTATTAATCATTAGATATTTTAAATATTACACATTTTCAGTGCTAGTATGATCCAATATTTTGGAGTGACCATGAATGTGATACTCAATATCAATTGAGGATTAGACTCCAAATTGTGTAGGGATTAAATTTATAAATGATGTTAGGGACTTATCTCATTATTTAAATATAGAATCAGCCAATGTTTTAAGTGATATTAAAGTGACATCTATGATTTTTATAGTTAAAAATTTGACTAAAAAATCAATGAACTATTATATATGACCACATCATGGTTTATGAAATTTATGAATATATTCTAGATTAAAAACAAATAAAATTTATGGAATCATATGATTCAATATGGGAGCCTAGACAATAGTATAATAGATGTTTCATAGGTTGATTTTTTGTGAAAGGTAACATTTTATGAATTGAAATTTAAGATAAAGTGATGGAAAAAATTAAAAGAAATACAATAGGAATTGGTGAGCGGTAGTACAAAAATACAAGATACATAATTCAATCTAAAATTTTAGAGACATTCTTATGAATCTTGTAAGATTATTTAGTCATTATTTAATATTTCAAATTAATTATGAATATTTAACTAAAATGAAACACAAATTCTATTTTCATATGTTGATTTATATAAAAATAGTCATTATAAATTTTTCAAATAAAGACTTATTATGCAACTCTATCCTTAAGTGATTAGTGGATAGTTTAAAAAGTGAGTAAACATTGGTCTTAGTAGTAAAAATAATCATAATATTATGATCATGATAGTTGGTAGTGCTTTTTTGAGTACATTAACACCTCATTAGGGTATTATCATTGAATATATCCCTTTTTACTAAACTAAATAAATTCATTATATCATTATATTTACATTAAAAATAAGTATATTGAGGGCATCTGATTGAGTTTTGTTGGTTTAGGACACTCTTGTAAAGGTAATGAACTAATCCATTAATTGTTAAATAAGTTTGACACTTTATTATATTTATTTGGAATAGTAGAATAAGTTTTTCATTATAATATTTATTATATTTCTTTGAAAAAATATTTATTTAATCATTTTTATTATGGATTTTATGCTAATGTGTTTTTAAGAACATAATAAATATTGCTTAATTTTTTAAACTTTTTATCATAAGTAATATTTTTTGTAGGAAATTTTCAACAGGTGTTGTCAAACATATATAGATTAATGTTTGAAAACACTAGTTGAAATCTATCTAGAACACTTTCTACATATGATAAGTGATTCAATATAATTTATCCCATAATTTTAATTTATAGTTTTATATCCCATTTAGTTTATTTGTTTTTTTTAAAAAAAGTTTTCTTAATTTAAAACATACTACAATAAATGTTCCCAAATTACTAAATGGAAATGTGTTTTCCTAAAACATTATATATGGTAAATTGTTCTTAATGATTTTTTTATTGAGGATAGAAAAAAAAGGTTACAAGAGTCGAAAGGATGGAAGTTTCCTACAATCATTGTCATAAAGCTGAAAAAGATCAAGAGGGAGTGCATCAATCCACGTCATCTCCTGATTAACTCCCATGTTTGCAAGCACATCAGAAACATTGTTAGCTTCTCTAAAAACATGTGTGGCAATAAGATTGAACTGCAGAAGAGTGTCGAGGCACTTCATCCAGTGAGTAGTGAGGGGCCAGGAAAGGTGAGTCATCCCCTTCCAGATTGATTGAATAACGGTGGTCGAGTCACTTTCAATACAAATCTTCCTCGATCCTTTTTTGAGGGCATAGTTGATAGCGTGGATCACACCCATCATTTCAGATTCTAATGAAGAGATGGTGCCACAACCAGTGAAAAAACAACCATGGAATATACCAAGATGGTCTCTGAAGATTGCTCCGTAACCGGCAGGGCCTGGGTTTCCCTTGGAGGCACCATCAACGTTCACCTTGATCCATCCTGGAAGCGGAGCCTGCCAGAATACTTCAAAGGTGTGTTTGGGTTCCTTGAAGATGACTTCAATGTGAAGTCTCTGAAGGATCTCAATGTCTCTAATAGTATTATTGCAGTGAGCCTTTTGGATAGAGGCAGCATCACGCGTCGCAAGGAGGATATGGGCTTTACCTGCATTACGATTTGATGAAGATTTATTATGAATCATATTGTTTCTATCATACCAGATCACATGAATAATCTCAGCAATGGAAGAGAGGAAGATATTCTTGATTTGTTGTGATTCCTATTGCTGAACACATCTTTTTAATTGAGATCCAATAGTATCATAAATAATCCATCTACATCCAAATAATTCAAGATTATAATTCCAAAGAGCAGAAGCTATAGCACAAGACAGAAAGAGATTATTCGCATCTTCCCTGTGTTGGTTGCAGAAGAGACATTTTGAGCATAGCTGAATACCAAGAGATTGTATGCAAACTTCAGTAGGAATTCTATAATGTTCAATTCTCCAAATAAGTGTAAATCTTGACGGTTTAATCCATGGTTTGTTAAAATGGACCAACCATTCAAAGTTGGAGTCAGTGTTTATGAAATTATGCTCATAGTAACTTTTTGAGTCCAGGATTCCATTATTAGCAGGTTACCAGATAAGGAAATCATCAATAATGGAGAAATTATAACTATCAATGACATGCATAATGTTATCAGGGATATCACTGTTGTGAGAGTGAATAACATATTTAATGGTAAGGTTGGTGTTTTCAATAGTTTCATTAGAAGATAGCATAGAGATTATGGGGGGTTCTAGTCCTATTGTTCTTAATGATTCTTTTATGATTAAATTTTTCTAAAAAAATGATACACTTTATTTGTATGGTGATAAAATTTATGGGTAGTCTTTATGAATAATAAAAAAATGTGTCTTTTTTCAAAACCTCTTATATTATTTTAGCTGATGATCAATACTAAAAATTGGTATTAATATATATATAATTTCTACATTAGTGATAATTAATTTAAAGTAAATTTTAAAAAACCATAAATTTTATTTTTATATGTTTTGTACATCTTAAATTAAATACAGTGGACTACACATTAATAAATATGTTGTCATCTTCGTTTTAGGTTGATTATTATTGAAAAAATGAACTTGAGATTTATTTTTTACAATGTATAAATATATTTTATTTTCATTCATTGAACAATTTTTAATAAATAATTCCATATTTCTTATGAAAAATTTCTGTGTTTCCTTATAATTGATATAATTCCTAATATAAGTATTTAAATTTTTATGTTAGTGTAATATTAATATTATTATACATTTTTTTATTTTTATTATAATGTATTGGAAAAGTATTTATAATTAAATTTTAGAAAAAATGAAATGTATGATCAATTATTTTTCTAAACCATTATATATTAATAATAATATATAACTAATCATTGTTTATGGTGTCATGGTTGAGTGGTTTCTCTATAGAACCCAAATGAAAAAAGACAAGGGATTGAATCTTAGACTCCCCTTAGGGAATTAATGATGTCATAACTAACACAAGGTGTGGTGACATAGGAATGCTCCATGTTTTGATATATGAATAATTTAGGCTAGCGTGTTGACCCATGTAATTTCTAATGTAGGGAGAAACTTTCATACCATTAAATGAAGGGGATTTAGAGTCATCCAATGGTGAAACTTTGAACCATTTAATGTGGGTATTTGGGCCATTAAAAAATTTTAAAGGGTGGAATGATACGTTATCCCTTACTGGCTATGACTTATCCACCCCAACCCATTGGTGTGGGTTTGTGTATGTGTCTTTAATAGTATTACACCACCAAAAAAATGAAATCATATATATATATATATATAATATTTTAACTATTTTCAATAATAAAAAATGGAATATTATATATTTGATGACATCATATTTGAAAATTAATAGTTACGTATATAATAGTCCGATATAATATACTTTTCATTACTTATTTGATGTTTAATATTTTGGGATTACAGAACATTAGTATCAAAAGAATAAATTATTTATAATCATGTTTTGTATAAAAAATGTTCTTCATGTAGTTGTTAAAAGAGAATAAAAAGATTTAAATAGGTCTTTTTAAACACTATGATGGGTGAATCAAGGTTAATATTATTTTCAATAGACATATATTCATAACTGGTTATTCAGTAGGTGTCACATAAAATTAAAATAATGTAAAAATATATATATGAAGCAGAATCTACTCACAATCGAAGATCGCCATCATATGGATGACCGCAACCCTCCTATATGGTGGCTTTTCTCCAACTAAATCTCAATAATAATTTTATTATCTAGAGGTAAATAAGAAAGTGTATGAACAAGATCCTAATTTAAGATATCTGTGCATACCACAAAAGGGAGAAAACTATATACTTTGAAAAAAACAATCTAAAATCACTAAATAAATATTATCTATACAATGATGAGAATATTTTGACTCGAAATATTGAGATATTAACAACATATTTATAACATTATAAAATATAAAAAAAATATGAGAAAACTAGTAAATCCTTAAAACACACTTACCTATTAATTAAATTAAATTTTTTATCATCATTAAGTGCAATAATATTTCCTTTCCAAAGGATAAACTTAAATAATTCCTTAACACCCCAAAAAAATAATAAATATTTATTATATTAACCTACCAAAAAATTAACATTGATGTACTGAATCATTAATATAAGCTTCCCAATGATCATATTTTTTCATCACAACATCAAATCTACTATAATTTACTCTACATCAATCCCTCATTACCTTAGTAACTCAATCATAATCCTAAAAACACTAACATGATAGAAGGGATGTATAAGGAAGAAGATCCATAAAAAAAAATTCCTTAATCTATATGATCATGGTCTTATGAGGTGAGGAAATAAAATGTAGTTAATGGTTCACCCTAAGACACCAAGAGAAACCCAAGGGTTTTTAGGAGTCATAAGGATGGGATGGAAATAGAATAGAATTTGTGAAACCAATAAAATTGGTAAATAATAATGAAATTAAAAATGTTATCATATAAAACCTTATGTAATCGTGAAACATGGGATTTCTAGTTGGATATATGAATGTCACAATTCACCTACACACATATTTCATGATTAAAACCATTCAATTTCAATTATATCATGATAATCTATAGTCTAATAAACTATATTATAGGATAATTAATAAGGCCTCTAATATTCATGGATAAACTCTCCCTTCCCTTCAATTCTATAGATTCCTCATTCCTTAAACACAAAATCCCATAAAACGTATATAATTTAATCATGACATACATAGATAGAATAAAATACTTTTTAAAATTCCAATCTATTCACTCCCTTATAATGACCATTATAGATATTAACTCTTCCCACCATTTATAATTATGGAATAATGAAATACACCATATCGCAATGTGATATACCACAGTGCTTGGAATAGTATCTAATAAAAAAAGTGACACCTCTTCTCTAGATTATTACCAAATAATTACAAACCAGTAATAAATCATAGTGAAATGGTAATAGTTATTGAATTATTTATATATATTTAGAAATTTCACCCAAAACTGAACATCTTTCCCATAATTCACCTCTAATATAATTACAAACATATCCTGCGCCTAAAAACAAAGAGTGATTTATCATGAAAAATCATGACTTCTATATTAAAAACCATTGAAATGGTTCTCATTTTTGATATTGAAACTGAATATATGGATGAATAAATAAAATAAAATATAAACACCCTATATTATATGTAATGATCTATTTTTTGAACTGGATGAAAATGTAACACCATGATATTTTGGGAATTTTTTTTTGAATTAATTTTACCTTTTTAAAATTTTTAATTTCATGCAGCAGTGAAGATAGTTTATTTTATATTAAATCACTATGTCTATCTTCGATTATACACAACACTATGTTAATCATACACTATATACAACATAAACATTTAAATGATCTAGACGTAACACTGATGTTAACTTACGTTATATGTAATAATGTTTTTCTTTGATGACTTCTATAACATGTGATACCTAGGATTAACGTATACTAATATATTATTAAAATATTATTATTTAATAAAATAACATAAAAACGTGACAAAAATTTATAGGTTAGTAATAATATTAACTAATTTATGAAAATATATGGTTTATATAATATAATATGAATTCAATGTTTACTAATTAATAATAAATGAATATGAAAACCTATTGAATATAAAAGGAAATATTATTATGGTAACAAATATTTTTTCCCTAATAAATTAAATTATCATTTATGTATTGAAATTTACTAATTCAAATATTCTTATCACATGGAACAATGATTTAGAGTATGTTAAACACAATACTGAGTTTTTACAAAACATCATTTTATTCTGATAATTGTTTAAATGATTTAGTTTTAACCTAAACATTAAAAAATTGTAATATTAATAGTAACAACTACTTATCAAATATTTTCTATAATTATTTATATAAATAAAAAATATTGATAATGAATGATATGATTTTTGGTAATGTTTTTTTTTGTTTAAAAATATCGTTTTCTCTAATGAACCACTTTTAATTTCCTTCTTTAAAGATTAATAAAATCAATTTTTTTAAAAATTTAGAAATTTAATTGGATAAAATAAACATAATTTTTTAATTCATAACATTGAAATTATCTTAGGATGAATTTTCGGGATTTTTCTGAGAAACTTCTTTTTTGAAGAATAATGATAAATCCTGCTTATTAGATAAAAACATACTTTTTTAATTAATTTTTAATGTAAGATGATATTGTAATGAAATTTATGGAAAATTAGATAAATATAACATATATTAAAAAAATTATTTCATTAGAATATATTTCACTTTTAAATTGATTGTAAAATATTAAAAAACATTTGAACATTTTTCTACTTTATAAACTCGTTATTTCATCCCTTCTACAGGATTAACATGAATCTGAATTTTTTTGTTTCTATATTTTGAATTTAAAAAATCCCAACACAAACCATTGTATTCATTATAATATTTAGATTATAATAATACAAAGTTAATTTTTAATGAAAATATTAATTAAAGTGATTAAATTTAATCACAGTGATTAAGGCCAAATTAATCAAAATTAGAGACTAAACCTTTAAATTAAGGTACCAAATGATATATCCGCATCTCCAACACCCATTTTCTATCCATATTTCATCCATAAACCGTAAATTATTATGTTTTTTTCGTTTTTAATGACTTTTATTAGGTGAGAAAATGTGTGCACCTTACTTGTCTCTAACAATTCCAAGTGAGTCATTTTCTTGGCAAATAAAAAGAAACTTCCTCTCCCACTTCCTCATACCTCCAAAAACCTCTTATATTTGGAAAATAACATCCCAAACCTCTTAAAAAAATATTCAATTACTACTAGAAGTACTCCCTTTGTAATAAGGTAATCCAAGGATTCCATTTGGCAGAAACCAAAAGGAGTTACCCGAATAAGAGGTAACATCTTCTCTCAAGTCATTTATTTTATTTTACTTATCAACACACTACAACTCCATTTTATATATTCTTACATAAAAAATAATTATAATAAATAAAAAATTATATTTTTATGAAATTTTTTTGATCAACACTTACACACCCCTCCATCTAATGGTTAACCAACATAATATTTCGGTGTTTGTCGAACTACTGCCTCACGAAATTATGATTGTTTTTTTTTCATTACCACCTATCATGGTGGCCATTATTATAGGAAATATATTTATATATGATATTTATTATATTAATAATGTCTTTATGCTTCTTTAATTTTTATTTGGGACATACCTTTATGCTTTCCATCTTATGTAAATATGATAATTTTATTTGATGAAGTGTGGACTACTGCCCCCTCAAAGTTATATGATTCATTTAAACACCACATGGATTATACTAAGGATGGTGTTAGTGAATATATTTGATATATATGATATAATAAATATAATTTAACAATTATATATATATATATATTTCTTTTACTTTGTTTCTCTCAAAATGAAAATTAAATGAAAATAGCATTTATGGGTACGCACGGCCTACCATCTCCATAAATAGTATATTATATTTCATACTAATATATTATATAGATTATTATAAAACACATATAATATATATTAATTATATTTATGTCATGGTTTAAATTATTTAATCATTATACAAGTATAAGGACCAACAATATACCAAATTAAGACACATAAAAAACAAAGCGAATATTACCCGAAGTGAAACTATAACATTGAATGGTTAAAAATAGGTTAATATAAGGTCATAATAAAACATTATATGGTATTATATATATACATATGGTTATTAAAAATATTTATAATAAATTTATATTTATTATAAAAGTGGTTAGAATGAGTATGAAGAGATTCAACACACAAAGTAAGGGGATTTCATCTCACTTTTTATTCCTCTGAGAGACATGCTATGCCCACCACTCATTTCTTTTGTGTGGTGTATGTACTTAATATGATCATATTATATGAATCTTGAAAATAAATTTATGGGTGTCCAAATATCCATTTTATTACCTTTTTTCCATGGGGTATGTGTTTCATAAGTTATACAACCAATAAAATAGTTTTTCCTCAGTTATCTTTCTTTGGGACTCCTGCTTTGTTATGCACATAATTATTTTTTTAGGTGTATATACTTATATTTTACATTTTTACCATTAATCCCTAACTTTTCATGAAATTTAATGATTCATTTTATTTCATTTTTCTTACATAGCGAATATTTTCACATGTTTCTATTTTATAAGAGTATATTGAAACAATCTTATCACTTTTTGAGATTAATTATATTCAAGATTTATTTGATGGAATATTTTGATAAATCTCTCAATAAAATTAATGAATTTTATCATCCTCTATATATTCATAATATAAACATGTTTTGGTATCATTTTTCTAGTTTTTGGTACATAAGATATATAAGAATTTGTTTTTAGGAAATCCCAACATTACCCTCTCTTTGGTTAGAAATTTTTTTTCTTTCAAAATCACTTTTACTAAAAGAGTTTTCTAATAATATTATTCTAATCCCCAAAGATCAATTAAATCCATTATTACCCTTTTTTATTTTACCAATTTTCAATTTAATCTTCTTATCTCTTTTCAATCAAGAAATGTTTTTATTCTTTTTTACCATGAGAAATGAATATTCGTTTTACCTCATATGACATATAGAGATTTATCAGCCTTCATTTATATAAATATTTTTTTTCATTTCTTAGGTATAATTTTTAAGAACATTGTTTTTTTTTAAAATATTTTAAAGAAAAATGTTTTACAAAACTTTTTCAAGTTAATTTTATAATTTTTCCTGAAAAAATGTTTTCAAAATGTTTTTAAGTTTATTATATAAGTATTCAATAATAAAATCGAAAGAAATTCAGGATTATATTATTATTTTTCAGGTAAAATGGTATCCAAGTCATTCTCAATCTTTCTTTATATGTTTTCAAAGTATTTTTAAAGAAAATGTTTTTAAAAATGTTTTGAATATTATTTTATATGTTTTCAATGAAAAATATTTTCAAATGATTTTAAGTATTCATTAAATATTTTAAAGGTATTTTTAAGAAAATGATTGTCAAATAATTTTATGTATTAAATGTTTTTTATATAATAAAGGATAATTTTCTCAAAAAACAATTCTGAAAGATATTTCCAAATTAATTTCCATCTAAGATGACATCCATTGATTTTTCTCATTCCATTTTAAGAAATGATCTAAACTTTATAGTCATATTTCTTCTATGAATGGGTTATTCTTATTGTCGTGGTCTTCATGAGACCGGTTTTTCGTTCATGGGTTATAGTCTTTTGAAATATTCATCATTTCATTAGTTATGATTATGATGAAATGATTATAGAACCTTTATTTTTTCACAGGTTAAAATAAGTTTACATTTTTATAATTCCCATTTCATTTCATGGGTTTTGATATAATTATTTATGAACTTGTGGAAAATTTATGTGTGATTTAATAATGAGACGGTTGGTACCTATATCTCTCAGAAATACATTTCATAAAGATTTATATCTCATGTGATAGACAAAGATGGTCATAGGAGTAAACAATGACAACTAACATGACTATGGCAGTGAACCATGACTGTCCAGATAGTATGATGAGTGTCCTAATTATACTAAGAAGACCATGGGAGTGAACTATGAATACTAATATTGTATGGGGAGAGAACTCATAATACCTAGATGGTCTTAAAAGAAATTCCTTTTCTACAATTTAAATAATATTATATGCTTGTGTGTTTTCCAAAATCCTATGTTTTGTTCCTATGTTATGCATTAATGGATTTTGTTCTTTATTTCATTGTGATTCATGTCTTATAAACTATCATTATTTATTAAATGATTCATGTATGTGGTATTTTATATGAAGGGTATGATATTATATTTTCATGATAATATACTCATACCCTTATGCTCATGGTTGTGCTTACATATCTCCCTAATTTAAACTTTTTGAGAGTTTGAGATCACCCCTTTCTTATGTTTCCTATCCCCATGTTATGAATAATTATTTTAGTTAGAATTACTAAAGGTGGAGATATTTATGGAAGATGTTGGAGATTTTTCACCAGGATAGCTGATTTTGTTTCCAAGATTCCAAATACACTAAACCATTATGGTCCTCAAGAATGTATTATTGTAATGTACTACATATAAATTTAAAATAATGTAATATTCATGTATTTCAAGCCTGGGATGGTATATTTGGAATAAAAGTAATGGTTTAGTAAACTTTTTGAATCTTGGATGAGAAAACCATAGTGATATCCCTAGGTATATTACTAAGGATATGTCTAAGGATATCTCTAATGATAAACATAAGGACGATTCAATATTTATAAAAATGTACAAGAATTTTGGTAAAGTGTAGATTTATTGGTTTCTTAGAAATAGATCTATATCTGAATATTATAAGTTGATGTGTTTCTGGCATAAATGTACCTAGGTTAACAACTCGGATAAGATGTTTTAGAAATTACTTGGGGTAATATGGTACACAACAATGGGCCTTGATACACATCTGGTTTGACACTCCTAGGAATATTCTGAGTAAATTCAAAAACTATTCATGAACCATCATAACGTATTTCGATATAAGTTGGCTATGAATAACCTAGGTTGTATCTAGGTTGTCATATATTAAGGAAGGTGTCATGATTTTGAAATCCCAAAAGTAAATAATTTTATGAATGTTTGGATTTCTACAATGATAATTAATGATCACACTATGCTTCTTGTTTTATTCATTGGTAGGAACCAAAACCAAATGGATTAATGTTGAATGTGATGGATAATTTTCTGATTAACAGTCAAGTGGGAAGATCACGAGAGTGAAAGATGTTTTAATCATGCATAATCAGTTTTCAAAGAACATGATTAACATTGTCTACCATATCTAACTCTCAGACTCATCAAGTAAGATAAAGAAGTATTTCACTGAGAGTTTAGGTAATGGTGACCATGGAGGAAATAAGGGTTGGTATACTTTATCAAGATTATGGAAAGAAACACCTATGTGAATTCCTTATAAAAACAAGAAAATGTTTTGACTATGTAAAATGACACAAATAAAGTGAATAAAAGGGAAAAATTAAGAATTATGATAATGAAATGGATGATAATGTTGTCATCCCTAAGTTTTCATCAATGGATAAGTGTTTTAAGGGTGGAATAAATGGCCATTATGAAACTAAATTTCCCAATAAGAATGATCCTGAAGAAAATCAGCAAGGTGGTGAGAATAATAGTAACATTACTAGCGATGAAGAGACTTAAAATGAAATGTGAAAGTAAATATGTACTATGTATTAGGATTGGGTAGAATTTTTAATGGATTAAGGATGATATAGTCGATGTTCTTTTGTATTTAGTTTTAAAAAACATTGATGATGTAGCATACAAGGATTGTTCTACTTATGTTTTTCTCTTAGTATTTGAAATTTTATTTTTCATGTTCCTGGTGGATGAGGGAAGTGATTTGATGACAAGGTGATATTTTTATTAAGGAAAGGCAATAGTTAATATTTTATTTCTGTTAAGATAATTTTGTTTGGATAAATATATGTGGGATATGAATAAGTAAATCAGATAGTACAGATTACCTTAGAGCTGATCATTGAAATAATTTTCTATTTCATCAAGGAAGAAGTTTATATCATTTTTTGATTTGAGGAATATATCCAATATATATGGGAATAAGGAATGATGCATGATTTCCGAATGGCTTTATGGTAATTCAGGTTGTTACCATGTTCCAAGATAAATTACCACAAGTGTATTCACATATTTGGAATTCGACAATCGAGAGCAACATTGTGATATATGGGGGACCAATTTGAAGATTGCTTTTTGACTTTATTTCTATGCTTTTGTATTTTATCTTTCATAAGGGTTGTAAGTTTATCTTTCCATGAGAAGTTTTTTAAACCTATGGAGGATGTATTAATGCCCACAGATTGTATTGAAAACCATTATTAAAAGTCTAGTTCATGATTTACCTTATTAAAAGGATGTCCATATTATTTTCGAAACTATATTAGATTGGTTTTTGAAAAGTAAATAATGTATATCAGGTGACAACCAATCATGTTCGGCCAGGCCACGGGTCTTGAACCGATGACCAAACAATGAAAAGGGTTTCACACCTACCACTGGCCTATGCGATGTCCTAGTTAATGTATAATTATTTTGTTTAATAAATATTTATGATGAAATTGCATTATTTCTATTATGTTTAGATATTCATGTATTACCTATATTTATTTTTAATAATATTTATAAATACTCATATTTCTCTTTCTTTTATAGGCCTTATTATATGCTAAAAGTTTATTTTTTACTTCATGCATCAATGTTAATTATTGGATTTCCATTACAAAAAGTAATGGATGAATTTAAAATTTATAAAAAACAACTAAAGATTAATATTTTGTTAATATTAATATATCATGCATGTATAAATACTTATATTCTTGGTCAATAAAATAATTACACAACATTTGGATAATGTTCGAAAGAAAATGTGTTGTCATCATACATTAATTATGTTGAACAGATGGAATTTTAAATCATTAAATATTTATTCCTATGAGGCCCTCAACATTTATGTGACTATTCACTTGTTCGTTAATGACATACTCAATCACTCCCTATAAATATTTACACTTTTTCTCCACATCCAATCATCACTTCCAACCTAATTTCTCATATGTTGAAACAATGTTATTTGTTACTTTGGGTAACCATTATGGTTCCAACATTCCATTATTAAAGGTCAAGTTTGTATTAATTTTTATGATATGGTTTTCAATTAATGAAACTTTCAAATATTATTCCTTTGATAATCCAAAAAAAATTCAAAGGTGAAATTCATTTTATGGGAGTAGAATTTAACATCTTGAGATTTTGTGATTTGTTTTGAATTTATTTATCCTTTTTGATATTTGACATTTCATAAAAAACTAAAGATAGTTTATTTTAAATTAAAGCACAATGTTGGAATTATGTTATACTCACCACCATGTTAATCATACTCTAGATGCAATATAACATTGGTGTGATCTATATGGAACACTGAGGTTGGATTGCGTTATACACAATAATGAATTTGCTCAATTACTTGCGTAACACGCAAGTCCAAGGTTTACTGATCAATAATATATTAATAAAATATGATTATTTAATATAATAATATAAAATCCTGATGTTAAATTAGATTTTATGAATTTTATTAACTCATTTATTAAAATATATGGTTTATAGAATATAATATGAATTCATAGGTTTCCAATTAATTATAAATGAATATGAAAACAAGCTAAATAAAGAAGGGAAATATTATTATGGTAAAAAATATGTTTTACCCAAATAAATTAAATATTCATTTATGTCTTATGATAAACTAAATCAAGAATTCATTTTACAATGAACATCGACTTGGTGTACGTTACCAGCAATATTGTGTTTCTACAAAATATCATTTTTTTTATTATAATCATTTATATGGGTTAGTTATAACCTAGCCATTAAAAAATTATAATAACAATAGTAATAAATTCATATAAAATTTTTTTTATAAATTTTTATATAAATAAAAAATATTTCACATGAATGATATTTTTTTGTAAAGTCCTTTTATGTTTAAAAAAGTAGTTTTATCGAATGAACTACTTTCAATGTCCTTATCTAAAAAAATATTAATTTTAAACACATTTATAAATTTATTTTAATAAAAAAAATTATATTTTTTAATTTGGAAGATTGAAATTATATTTGGTCGATTTTATGGCATTTTTCTGAGAAATTTCATTTTTTAATGAATAGTGAAAATACTACATTTTAGTTCAAAACACTCTTTTTTTAGTTGATTATTAATGTTAAATGATATTAAAAATTATTTACGGTCACATTAGATAACTATTACATATATAATAAAATTTAACTGACTAGAATTTATTTCACTTCGAAACTGAGTATAAATTCTTAACAAATGTTATATTATTTTTCTACTTTAAAAACATGTTATTTCAACCACTCTATATAATTAGCATTAATTATAACTTTACATCCTCTAGGATTTGAATTTATAAAAACATAAATACAAAATTTTATTCAATATAATACTTATATTCTAATAACACAAATTTAATATTTGACCAACATTATTAGTAAAAGTGATAAAAAAGTAATGACATCCATTAATGCCAAAATAATATTAATTAGGGACTAAACCTTAAAATTAAGGGACCAAATGATCTATCATATTGTACAAAATCCATTGTATTTCGATACTTTTTCTATAAAACTTCCATTATTGGGATTTGTTTTGTTTTGTTTTTTGAATTTTTTTAGATATGAACATGTTTACACAAAACATTTTTTTGAAAAATCTATGTGGGTCATTTCCCTTCCCTATAAAAAGTTGCCACCTCTCTCACTTACTCCACCACTAAAACCAATTAATATCAGAAAATAACTTCTCCAAACACTTCCCATAAATCATATCTTACTATTAAGATCCTTACATTATTTATAAGGAAATCCAAGGAATCCTTTTGGCACGATCTAAAATGAGTTACCTGATTAAGAGGTAACAACATCTCTCAAGTCCTTTATTTTATTTATCTTCTCCACCACCTACAACTATATCTATTCTATGATTATATAAAAAATATATTCTCAATATATAAGGACTTTTTTATGTAAAGTTTTTGACCTACATTTGAACACACCTCCATCTAATGGGTAATGAACAAATTCTTTCTATGTATAGTGAACTACTGCCTCATGAAATGACAATTATTCAGTATTCCATTACCACATATAATGGGGTACATTACGATGGAAAATATTTTTATATATGATATATATTGTATTTATATTGTATTTATTATTCTATATTTTTTATATGGAACATACCTTTATGCTTTCTATATTATGTAAATATGATAATTTCATTTCAGAAAGTGTGGACTACCACCCCCTCAAAGTGATATGATTCATTCATACACTATATAAATTGTATTAATGATGATATTAGTGAATTAATATTATATATATTATATCATAAATTTACTTTAATAAATATATATATATATATGTCTTCCAATTCCTTCTCTCAACATGAAAATTAAACAGAAATAGCATTAATGCATATATATGGCCTATCATCCCCCTGAATAGTGTATTTCAACGCATAAATATATATTATATAGATTATTATAATACAAATTGAAATTATATAAATGATATTTATATCATGGTTTACATTCTCTAATCAGGATATAAGTTTAAGGAAAAATGATATAACAAATTAAGATACGTATGAAAAACAAAGAAAATATTACCTAAAGTGAAACCTTAAACTAGGATGGTTAACAATCGATTAATATAAATTCATAATTAAAAAATATATGGTATTATATATAATAATGAGTTTCACTAAAAAATTTATAACAAATTTATATTAATTATACATGTCGTTTGAACGAGTGCGATGACAGTCAAAACACAAGGTAAGGGGATTTCATCTCACTTTTTATTTTTGTGTGATACATGCTATGTTAAACACTCTTTACTTTTGTGAGGTGTATGTACATACCATGATTTTATTATATGTATATTTTACATAAATTTATGGTTATTAACATATCCATTTTATGATATTTAATTCATGGGTTTTAAGTTTCAAAAGTTACAAAATTAGTAAAATAGTTTTTTTCTCAATTATCCTTTTATGTGACTCATGTTTTATTGTGAACGTAAATTATTATTTGAGGTGTATATACATCCAATTTTCATGTTATATACTAAATCAACTACTCTTCATAATATTTTAAAATTCAGTTAATTTCTATTTTATTATATACAGATTATGATCCCATTTTATGAAGTTATAAGAGTTTATTGAAATAGTGTCAACACATTTCGAGATTCTCTATGTTTATGGTTTCTTTGATGATATATTATGATAAATAACTAAATAAAATTAATGAATTTTCCTATCCTATATATATTCCAAAAATTAATAGTTTATCGGTACCATTTTATACCCTTTGGTAAATTAGATAGTTATGAAATTGTTTTTACAAAATCCTTAATTTACCCTATCTTCAGTTAGAAATATTTGTTCTTTCTAAGCCATGTTTTTAAAAAGGGTTTCCAAGAATATTCATAAAATATCCTATTATCCTTAAAATACATTTTTCCCCTTTTGTATTTTATCAATTTCCAAAGGAATATTATTGATAATTTCTGATCAAGACATTTTTCAAGCCATTTTTACATGAAAAAGAAATATTTCTTTTACCTTGTATGACATGTACAGATTTACCTACTGTAATTTCTATGAAACATCATTTGTGTGTCTAAATAGTTAATATTTTAGAATGTTTTTTAAAATGTTTTTTAATTAAAATTCATTTTCTAAAAATTTTCTGGTTTCTTTTATAAGTTTTTAATTAAAAAGGTTTTCACATCATTTTCAATTTTCTTTTATAAGTTTTCAATAAAAATGGTTTTTAAAATGTTTTCAAGATTCTTTTATATGTTTTCAAGAAAAATGGGTTTCAAAAAAATTTCAATATTTTTTTATATTTTTAATGTGTTTTAATAAAAAAGTTTTTTAAAATCATTTGAATATTATTTTATATGTTCTCAAGGAAAAAAAATTTCAAACGATTTCAATTCCTCTTTATAAGTTTTCAAGATATTTTATATGAAAAATATTTTTAAATGGTTCTATTTATTAAAAAATAATTTTTCATCAAATAGCAGGTTTTCCCCCAAGAAACATTTTAGAAATATATTTCAAAATTATGTTCCATCTATGATGACATTTATTGATGTTACTCATTGCATTTTAGGAAATCATCTAAAGGTTTTATTCATACTCTTTCATTTAATGGGTTAAGCTTAATGTCATGGTCTTAATGAAACCAATTTCTATTTCAGAATTATATTATTTTTAGAACCACTTATTTTCAAAGGTTTTGTTATATAATTAAGTGATTATAAAAACTATATTTTTTCATAGGTTATGAAATTTTTACATGTTTATAATACCCCTTTCATTTCATGCGTTATGATATGATTATTTATGATCTGGTAGAACATTGATATATAATTTCTTTATGAGAAAAGTGGGATCTATATCTCCCTATAATGCATTTGGTAAATATTTATATCTCATGATATAGACTAAGATGTTCTTGGGATTAAACCTTGACTAATAATATAGACATGCGATTGAATGATGACTACCAAGATGGTATAAGGAGTTAAATAATATTGTTAAGATGGTTATGGGAGTGATCTATGACTACCAATATGGTATGTGGAGTGAACTCATACTACCAAAATGGTATTGGAACTATTGCCTTGGATACTAAATAAATCATATTATAATCTTATGTGTCTTCCAAAATCACATGTTTTATTCCGATGTTATTCTTTCATAGATTATTTTCTTTATTTACTTATGATTCATGTCTTATGAACTTCCATTATTAATGCCATGATGCGGGTATATGATCTTTGATATGCAGGGTATGCACTTCTGTTTTCATGATCATGTTTTCATACCATTGTTATCATGATTATTATTACATTTCTCCCTTATTTACCCTTATTTTGAATTTTAGATCACCCCTTTCTAATGATTCCTTTCCTCGTGTCATAAAGAATGGTTTTATGTAGAAGTATTAAAGGTGGAGATCTTTATGGGAGATATTGAAGATCATTCACTGTGGTTGAACATTCTGTTTTCAAGTTTACAAAGACACTAAAATAATATAGTCCTCAAGAATTTAATATTTTAGTGTAGTTAATATTCATATAATATTATGTATTATACATGTATGTGAAGCATGGGTTTATATGGAAAAGGTAAATCGTTTTGAACTTTTTCGTTTATCGAATAGGGTGTTTTTAAAACCAATATTTTTAATTGAATTAATATATTTGGAACACTTTTAAGTGATGTTTTAGGACTTGTTTAAAGTATTTAGAAGTTTTCATAGGTGACTTTTGGAGTTTTAAGAGCACCGGGACAGGAACAAATTGTCTTGAAGGAACTGCAATGGGTGCATGGTTTGTCTGAAACGATGCAGCCCACTATTGAAAACCGGGTTCAAAGGGTATAGTGGTGATGTGCTTCAGCTACACCCAGTTTCCCAACAATGTGTATAGACCACATTGTGTGCTCTATAGGTAGTATCCCTGCACTATACATTGCTTGGTTTGGGCATGGTCTAGAAAACTGTTTGGGTCAAACAGTGTGGTTTACCCAGTTTTAAAAATATATTTAATTTAATTAAAATAAAACTAAAAAATAAATATATTAGTCCCTCTCCCCTCTATCCCACAAGTCACGACACCCCCCTAAGAAGGATTCCCTTTTTACATGTGTCTACCCTCTACTGGCTCTCTCTTAGATAACTATTTTAATCTGAATCTTCTTCTATTTCTTATCTGATCCACTAAGGTATGTTCATATGCTCTTCCTTATTATTGTTTTTGTCTTATTTTCTACCTCTCCATCACCCTACGGAATTTTTCAGAACCTAGTGATTGATGGGATGACCTATTTTGGTTTTCTTCTGGTTTAGGGTTTTAGGAATGGTCTCCCAAAACCTATTCTTTTGGATTACGTAATATTCCACATAATCCGAAGTGGTTCGGATTATTTTGGTTCACCACCACCATCCGAGGTGAGGTTTTATTCTTGTTTCATGGTTTTGAACCGTCTATTTTATGGCATTTAATTGTTTTAAGGTTCCTATTTATTTTTGGGTAGTGTGTTGGACCCTGTTTTTTGATGTCAAGTCACCGGGTCTAAGGTGACTCACCCGCATATTCATATGTATGTAAATATATATATATATATATATATATATATAAGTTCCCCCGTAATGTTTCTATCTATCTATTTTATAAAATATACATTTATGTGGCTAGGTAATCATATGTATATGTATGAAACATTATTACATAGGTGATTAGAGACTAGTATATTCATATAAACATATATGTATGGATCCCCTTGCACATGTTCATGGCTATAAGTACGTGTGTATAGGATTTAGGTGTCTTAAAATGTATATAGTGCATGTGTTTAGTAGGGGATCAACATCTTCTATTTAGAAAGATATAAGAGATGGAATATTTTGTTTGGTTGCACCCTAAGTTAGGATCTTTTTTGATGCCCTTTAAATTCAAGTTCTTCTTTAATTTGGATAAATAATGATTCCTTTGGATAAATTGAACTCTATGCATAGAATTAAATGATGTAAAATGAAAAAAATTTTGTTTGATAAGTAAAGTCATGATTTTATAATAAAACCCCTCTGATGGAGTTAGACTTCCATCAAGATAAATATGTAGTGATCAACTTTTAAAAGTTTTTTCCTTTTTTATTTGTGATTATCTTTATTCTTAGTGATAGTGTTTAAAGGACATGTTTAGGTTCTTGGACCTTTTTGTTTCATGTTCTTAGGTGGGTAAATGCGTTGTTGATATAACACCAACCCTCTATACTTGATCCCTGGAAATGTAGTATTCATGTCTTATCAAGTTAAATGAATTTGTTAAGTTAAATGATCTTCATAGGATGCATAGTAAGGATATCATCATCCTATATCTATATACATATTAATTGAACATTTTACTTCACATTGACCTTGAGCATCAATAGTGGTTTTGGAATGAGTTGGTATAAACCAAGAAAATGATATTAAATGGAATAAACCCAATGGATAGTAATACCATGCCATTTTTATTCTTTAAAAAATATTTGACATGAGTTGCAATGTTTTAAAAGAAATTAGACGCCTCTTAGATTGACATTTAAGAGGTTTTTTCATATGTATTAAATTTTGAATGACAAAATTACAAATGAAATACATGATAGGTCTTTGACTCATGTAATGATTTAAATGTGACCATGACAAATTTGATGTTTTAATTGAAATTATTAATATGTTTTTCCTTATGTAAAAGTATTATAATCGATATGTAAGGGAGGAATTTGTACCCCATTCCAGTTTTATAATTGATATGTAAGGGAGGCATTCTTTATCCCATGATAGTATTATAAATGATTCATGTATAGGATTCATTCTTACCCCATGCCAGTATTCAAATCGATGTGGATGGAAGGAATTATTACCCCACACCATTTTTATAAATGATTTATAGATGGGAGGAATTCTTACCCCATACCACTATTATAAACTATTATGGATACAGGGAATTATAACCCCATTTTAGCTAGGTAAACAATTTTGGATGGGAGGTATTGTTACCCCATGATAATTATAATCTATTTATGGGTGGGCGGTATTATTCCCCACACAATTTAAGATATATATATATATATATATAGTGAATTAATAATACTATTATCCATGCAACGAGATGAAGATGGTATAGTCATCAGGTGTCCCATAGGATCTCGGATGGGTGTTATTTATTTATGTTGTTCGGTTTATTAAATTCTTCATAAATGCACACCATATAATTTATATTCCACTATATTAGTCTTGAAATCATGGTTTCCTCCTACTATGATTTCATCTAACACGATTCTTAGGTACCCTTGGTACCTGAGTATACCTCATATTAATAAGAACTAGGTTTATTATTGTATTTCTTATACCCATGAGTTAGGAGGAAAGGACCGAACAACAGCTCAGGATCCTCATAGATATCTCCCTTGGGGATTTTATGTCTTTTATTTATTACATTACAATATTGTAAAGCATGATGAATTTTTTACTCCTTCTTGTTATGCATCATATATCATACATGAATTTATCTGTTATATAAACTGGCATTGGGAGCATTTATTAGATTGAATATATTATTCTTCCACTACTCTTTTATCTATTAATTTACTTCTTCCATTTTTTTCTTATATTTATATACTGATATACCACTATAAAAATCTAATATGATGGTATAGTCTCCTCACTATAACCTCCTGAGAATCTCGCTACTAGTCGGCAGCCTCTGGTGTACGGGTAGATGCGTTTGAGGCCATGTGACCTACCAGTCCGGTGACTAGGTTAATGGTCAGTCAAGTCGGGATGTTACAAAGTGTTATCAGAGTTTTTTTTATTTCTATTATATTATTGTTTTGGGTATGTAGATATGAGTGTAGGAAAGTGTTGGCATGTGGTTAATAGTCATACTTCGGACCGATCACCCCATGTATGGGAAATGACCATGTGACTAGGGAGGGTTTTATTTATCATGATGTTTTCTATTACAATTTATATGATTTCACCTAGATTGATTATTGTACATTCTGCTTCTTGTGATTTATAGAACTAAGGGAATTTTAACCTTGGTCTGATATGGAATGAAAGTCGCATTGCATTCATCATATAGGCACATAGGAAATTCACATACCATGCATATACCAATCCATATAGTTTCATATGTAGAATGAATTTTGATTTTTAATTTGGGTCGTGAGTGTTATTCCATGTTATGTATTTTAATAACATACTTAGATTTTTCTCTTTATTAGGTAATTTTTAAGTATGATTTCCTATTTTTTTAACATGCATATATGATTAGTATGTCATTCTTAAGATTCTTTATCATGCCTTTCATATTCACATACCATGCTTCTGTGGTATAGCATGTTTTTTGTTTATTTATTATAATGGAATATTTATATTCTTTTATATATGTGGGTTTTTAATGAATGGGAACCAATTTTTTATTGTAAGGTGTATGAGATCCTTAAAACCTCGAAAGGGTAACCCATATATTCAAACGATTTTGAGCATAATATAAATACATTTTACGGGTATTTATAAAATGTTAATGTTAAGGAAGTTTAAATGAATTGGTAAATATTATTTTATTAAATGGGAGCCAAATTCCAAACTATAAAGTGTATGGGGACATTATAGATTGGTATATGGCTACCCTAATGACTAGGAAGTATTATTTGAATATGTTAAAATCTAAAATGAAATTTGATTTAATTAGTAGGATCAAATTTTTAATCCATGAAGTTGATGGTCATTTCATGAGTCAGAAAATAGTATCCCGTATTAATTTAAATGGAATCATGTATTGTGAAATGTATAAATTTAAAGAGCATTTCATTTTTTTGGTATAAAGAAAATTGGTTTAATGGGACCCTTTTGGGCCTCCTTAAAAATTAAAAGGATTTTATTATCAAATATTTCCCACAAATGAATGGATTTCCTAAGCTATTAAATGTTTTAAAAATTGGATTTTTATGAAACTTTACTTCTTTGTCATTATGTATTAGTTGAATATTTTAAATGGTTATAGATTAAAATGTTATTAAATATTATGCTCTTAGAAATGGAACATGTAGTTGTGTCCTAGGTTGAGACCCTCATGAAAGGGTAGTGTTTCTGTTTCTCTTTTGATATGCCTTGGAATGAAACTATAGGTATTTTTCATATGTGTTGTTCTTATTTTTAGTAATGGATTAGATGTTAGGATCCTGAGCTTCTGACATTTTTTTTGTGTAAAAAAATTATTGGTTCAACGCTTGTTTTTGTTACTGGTTGGTATGTGGTATGTAACTACCATAGAAATCGATGCATTTCTGATCCTATAAACTATCTTAAATTTGGGGTCATTCGTGCACCATTGTCCCATACAGGACAATGAGTTTCTAATGATAGCTTTGTTCAGATGTGTGGTCATTATTTCGTTGATCTTCTTATGGGCATGATCATTGGGTAATGCTCATTTTTATTTGGTTAGGCATGCCTCAGGCATGGTCAGCTACTTCGTAGGTCATTTGACACTTTCTTCTTCTTAGATACAGGCGAGTGGTTTTGGTGTCATCCTGGGAAGTGGGAGTATGTGGAAGTATGAATCTAAAATATATATCTTGTACTATTGAGTGTGGTCTCAGGTCATCACCTTGGTAGAGTGACTTGAGTGTTAAAGAATCAGTTCATCCCAAAGCTCGAGAGGAATTTCCATATACATAGGTTCTATGACACACCAGTCATTCTATTTTGGGTTTCAAATAGGTTTTGACCATATTATACACATTGATGGTGTGATCATGGCTCAGAGGAGCACCACATGTTCCTTTGAGTTATTATGATCTAGTTCACTTGTGAGTAGCTAGTCATTCCTTTATTCAAATAAGCTGAAAATTATAATGTGGGATTCATCATGTTGGTTATGATAAAAGTGTCATTCATAGTAGAAGGAACACCAAAGAGGACCATTGAAAGATGTTCAGATCTACATGGAATACTTTGAGTCTTGTGGGCTTAATTTGTGTTAGTTCTTGCTTGGTAGTATGACGTTCTTATGGTTGGCTAGGAATGTGACCCTTACAAAACATCATTGGTCATAGAGGACTTTGGGGGTAAATCATGAGTCATCATGAAAATACATTGGAGGTAAAGGCTTGTGAATGGTTGTAATGACATGTCAGTAGGTGAAGCTGAGTCCCTTATTTGTAGTCGACTAGTGGTTGTTTGAACATTCCTCCATCCAGTAGTGTAGATTGATTTACTAGAAACCGTTAAAAACCTCTTAGTTCACTCTACTAAGAGACGATCATGTCCCCTATCTTGTCGTCATCCAAGATGCACCAAGGTAGCATCATTGTTACACCACAAAGTAGTTTAAAATAATTTTTATCTTGTTATGTGGTTTTCATTTGGTGTTTCATGCTATATGCACGTTTTTTTATCATAAATGTCAATTTATGTTGGGTATGTATTTCGGTGGATGTTTTTTTGTAAATGTGAGATGCCTTTATAGAAGGAATCAAAGTTCAGTTGGTAAAACATTGTTCATCTAAGCTAGTAATGTTCTTAAATAGTTGTATGATTTGGCCCAACTCTTTTCCTTTCCTGCTTAATGATTATTATTGGTGGTGTAAGAAACTAGATCATCATTTTAGGTATGGATGTTTATTTCAGGTTTTTTTGAGGAAAAAGGAATAAATTGGAAGATTTATAAGAACACACAGTGGACTTTTGAGTACACACCGTGTAGTTTTGATTACACACTATGTGCTTTTGAGTACACATTGTGTGCTTTTGAGTACACATTATGTACCTGAGTACTAAGTATAGTTGTGTACTAGCCGTATAATGTCCGGGTATATGGTCGTGTAGGTGGAAAAGTAGAGTTCCTAAATTATAGGCCAGTTGTGGATATTACATGGCATTTACATTAAATGAACATGCCATGAACACTTCTTTTTATTTAATATATTGGTGTGTGGTTGTGTCTCACGTCCAGAACACTCTTCTTCTAACCATGGTCCATACAAGAGCGTCATAGAGAAACTGACGAACTTTGATCCCTCTTGGTTCTCTGTCCGAGCACCGATTGAGACGCTTCCATGTGTTTTGGATTTCCATTGTTGAGTTCTCTCATACTATAGATAATTTCTTCTTGATTCCTCCTCTCCTGTGACTTATTAAGGGTTGATCATTTATAACTCTTTTTTAGATCTACATCGTTCTAGGCCAATTCAAGGCTCGACGTTAAATATTTTTTATTTCACAACATCAAGGTAGGTGGTTTATGTCTTTTTTTGATTTTATTTGGATTACATATTCCTAAATTTACGAATACCAATGTTTTAGGTATTGTGTATTTTGGAATTTGACCATGTTTAATTCCTTCTATGGTTTGTTTGTTTGATAAATGGCAATTACTTATGTGTAAGATTTTATAACTTTCTATCAGACAAACCATGGGTTTTTTTCCCTGTTTGACTATTTATGACCATTTTTCCTAGGTTTTCTATGAGGAATACCTATTAACATGCCTTGAATTATTTAGGAGTGAGTTGATTGATTACATGAATTGCACGTGTTATGATTATAAATGTTAGTCATGTAATAGTTATAGATTACATGTGCTACCTTGTTATGATATGCACCCTGATCATCCAATGGAAAGTGAGAGCCTTGGAATAGAAAAACTGTGGGCTTATCCATGTTTAATTACACAATACCATGAGAGACTTGGTGTAGACTTTGACCCAGGGGTATTGACTATGAGGTCTACCAAGGAGGTTTTTTGTGTTTATTTGAGCTATGTTGACCCAGGTGGTATTGACCGTGAGAGCTACATCGAGACCATTATAATTTATTAATTCCATTTTGAACTAGTGGTATTGACCATGAGAGATTCCCAGGTGGTTAGCTGTTTTTTATTAGTGTTATGTTAAACAAAAGGGGTTAAACCGTGAGATATTTCCCAGAGGGTTATTTTGAATAATTTAATGACTGTGACGAGTCTTTCAATCCAATGAACAAGATTGGACTTTGTCTTACTTGATTCTTTAGATGGTCTTATGAGACATCTATTGTTACTAATATATTGGGGGATACATAGCATAGGCTATATCCCATGATTCATTTTTCAAGGGTTTGAATTATAAATAAATGAAAATGAATGTAATTGAAAACTGTAAGATTATTTACTTTTGAGTATCTCCTTGTTTGTTACTTCATTTATGCATATTTCCTACTATATATATTCAATAATTATACGACACAAATCTTTTGGTGGTTTCCTAATGGTATTCATCTCACACCGTGTTTGTATCATGATTTTGGAACCAAACAGATTATATGGTGGTAGGTATAGATAAGTGCAAGCACCCTTCTTCATGAGGAACTTGATTAATGTTGGAGCTGGAGATCATGGGATAAATCTGAGGCTTGAGATGATTTTGGAGCTTAATATTTTTATGTATTTTGGTTTCATTATTGCCTTTATAACATTGTGACTTGTTTGGCTACATTCCTAGACACATGTGACATGGATCATTTATACATTCTCTAATTGTGATATTACTCTTAGTCTTCCACGGTTTACTTTTGTTGAATGGTAACACTGCTTCCACTGTTGTTTACTATTGTTATTCCACTATGTAAACTCTACCAATGAGGGAAATCTTTCCCCATTATCAGACCTTGGCCTTCACTCCTAATCAGTAGCCTCTGGCATTTGTGGAAATTCCATTGAGATCGTGTGAAAAACTGGGTTTGAGGCACCTTTGGGAGGAACCTGAATCTGGAATGTTACAAAGTTGTATCATAGGATGTTTCTTTTTGGATTTGTCTTATTTTTTGGAACCTATATATGGGGATAGTAAGGAATTGATAGTTGGTATCAAGATATTCCTGAGAGTAGCTAACCCATGTAATGGAAAAGCCAAGTTACCTCGAATATTTTAATTTTCTGGTTTTCCAATTTTCACTTTTGATCTGATTTCACTGTTGGGTGACACACTTGTTTTGGGGTGTTATTATTGATATCATTTGGGTATATATTTCTATTTCAACCCAATGAGATGAGGTAATTCCATCACATGCATCATATAGGCACTTTCTAGATAGCACATGTCATGCATTCTTGTCATTCCATTTAGGATGCATTACTGATTGCATGTTTTTGTGATAGATGTTGCACTAGATATGCAAGTTATTGTGATAAATGTTGTGATATAATACCATATATTTTGATATGGTATTGGAATATGTAATTTTTTATTTGGATGGATGCCAAACTTTGGTCCTTGAGGGGTTATGGGCCCTCTAGGGTCGGAAATTGGTGGATCATCTTTGAACATTAATTGAATTTTGTCATGTATTGATATAAATAAAGAATAAAACATTGATTTGTGGGTGTATGGGCTCCCACATGTTGGAATTTTTCCTACCATGGACAAAATTATTGGTTTTTAATGGTATCAGAGAAGTTTTAGAGTCTTATTGTCCGGAAACACAGACAACACAGTGTGTGATGTTTTGAACACATGCCATGTGTTCTTCTGTTCTAGAACAAACAACTTTTCATAATTAAAAATCGTGTACTGGAAGTATATGTATTGTAGTGCTTGACTACGTGAATGACTGTGTGATCAGAGACACGAGGTTGGGAAACTTTTTGTAGAAGACGCTCTGTCTAGATTGTACAAGTCGTGTGGTAAAGAAACATATATTCGTTCATGTGACCAATGACATTGGTGGAAAAAACATTGGTTGTACACACTTTGTCTTATTTATGTACAGCAAGTAGAGTCGAATGTGTATCTGCCGTGTGGCCAACGAAATGGGTAGATAGAATGTAACTATTACACATTGTGTCCAGGGTGAACACAATGTGTAGTGTTACCCAGGAGAGAACCGTGTATTTTTAGATGTGTAGAAGAACTTGGGAAGGAAGGAAAATCGAAGTAAATTCTATATCTTAGGATGAACATGTCATGTATAGGTTGTTACATGACCAGGATCAGAAGAGGAACACACCATGTTAAAAGCCTAAGGGAACACTCAGTGTAGATTATATACACACCGTGTAACCATGTGTTTGTAAAACTTGAATGTTTTTCTTTTTCTATTCTGTTATTGGACATCTAAGTTTTTATCCTTGATAATATTGATCTGAGGTGTGAGCTTGACCTTGCGGATTCATACCACCTAGATTTCCTCTGGTTGTACGCGAGGTGTAGAGTGACTACCATACACTGGATAAGATAGATCAGGGATGACTAGTAGATCCTCCCATCGGTTCCATCGTAGCCACAGCTATTATACCAAATGTAGGTGTTGATGCATAGTTTCCTGAAGGCTTTATAAAGATGATGCAGACATTTCAAGAAGCACTACATCCTACCCCGTCTGTGGCCGACTTGACCTGGGTGATCCAATAGCATCATCCTCCAACTTTCTCAAGGGATGGAAGACCACAGGCTGCAGAGTCATGGTTGGAGTCCATGCTTCCCCTAGTTGAACATATAGAGATGCCTTCTAAGAGGAGGGTGAAGCTCACGACGTACATGATATGTGATTCTTCCAAGAGACAATGATATGTTTTCCCATAAGAGGGACATCATCAGGATATGGTTTGGGAAGAGTTCTAGAGGACCTTCTATGATTACTTCTACCTAGAGACATTGAGGGCCGATCGAGCCCAAGATTCCATGCATTTGGAGCAGGGTGCTCCTTTAATGATGGGTTACACTTCTCATTTTAAAAAGATTCAGTGCTTCACACTTGTTCTAGAAGGTGACGAGTTATCTTTGGCTAGGAGGTTTGAGTATGGTCTCAGGTATGACATCTTCTTGCAGGTGAATTTTTTCAGGATTACTTTGGTGATGTCTATTGTGAACCAGGCACTGATTATCAAGGGCAATCTGAGGGAGTTGGGATCTGCGATCTAGGACGGCTCAACATCCAGGGATGGTAATCCTTCATTTGATAGCAGTAAGTACCTTAGGGAGCCTTAACATGGTGATAATAGTAGAAGGGATGTATCTACATGTAGCTAGGTGAGGTGATACCGATGTGGGAAGAGTAGGAACAAAAGACCTCAGTTATCGATAGACCTAGTTGAGTGCCGATCTGGTGGCAAGATGGGTCATCTTCAATGTTATTTCCAATTTTTCTTCCTAGATACTTGTGAGAGGAGATCATTTATGACTCCATGATCAGGAGAAGGACCACCAGTTTCTCCATAGTCATGGAACTAGAGTTCATCAGGTCGTTCATGCTGAGGATGTGTTCATGGTTGTGGCATCCAGATGGTGGTTTTTCAGTGATAGTAGGGTGGATCAGCTCATGGTAGTCAGGCAGGGTCACAAGACCATGGTACATTTCATACATTTATAGAGGATTAGACCCAATAAGAGAAGGATCCTAGACCCTCTATGGTTAGAAGTACGATTCTAGTTGTCGTAGTTTTAGCTTCTACTCTTTTTGATATAGGGGCATCCCATATTTTCATATATGTTGCCATTGTGAAGAGCCTTAGGTAAAGCATCTTTACATCTGATGATTTTATGACATTACACACTTCATTTGGTTTTAGGTTGGTTAGTGTAAATTAGATCATGGAGTACCCTCTTGAGGCTGGTGAGTGTCACTTATTATGTATCCTCTATGTCTTAGAGATGATAGGCTTCAATTTCATTCTCAGAATTAACTTGTTGGTCTCTTTCTAGGAATTTTTCTACTGCTATTTCCGTAAGGTGGGTTTCATGACACTAGAGGGTGGATATTTTTTACATAAAGGTGAATGGGATATCTAGGTGAGAAGAGATAGATCCGAGCATCATGGGTTGGGAGGAATTACAGCCTAGATTGCTAGTTTATATCTGGATGACCAGGGGATTTTGATGATGAACTTTCCTCCAGTGGTGGATTGTTTTCGAGAAGTATTTCTAGATGACTTTTCATGTTTAACTCTGAAAATATAGGTGGATTTCTATATTGATTTTGTGAAAGGAGTGGCACTAGTGTCTATGCCTCCTTATAAGATGGCTACACCAGAGATACAAGAGTTCAAGAAGAAGTTAGATGAGTTACAGGAAAAGAGTTTCATCTGACCCAGTACTTCTCTTTGGGAATTTATTGTAATTTTCTTGAAAAAGCCGAATGGTACCCCCAGACTTTGTGTGGATTATTGGAAGCTGAACCAATTGATGGTCAAGAACTGATATCCCTTACTGAGGATTGATGATATCTTTGATCATCTTTGAGAATCCCAGGTGTTCTCGAATATTTACTTGAGATCCTATTATCATCAGTAGCACGTTAGAGCATTATATAAAGCTATTATAGCCTTTCTAAGTAGGTAAGGTCTATACAAGTATTTTGTTATGTCGTAGGGTCTCACAAACGTGCCAAAAAATAATTATGGAATTGATGAACCAAGAGTTCGATTCTTACTTGGATTCTTTTGTTGTATTCTTCATGGATGATATCTTGGTGTACTCCCACACTCTACACGACCATGATACCCACCTTGAGAGAATTTTGAGTACACTGAGAGAGCATTAGTTCTATATTAGGCTCTAAAAATTCTACTTTTTGATGGATTAGATTCACTTCATGGGGCATGTTATCTCAGAGAAAGACGTATCAGTCGACCTTGATAATGTTAGAGCAGTAGTTTCCTAGAATCAGTTGAAGAACGTCTTTGAGGTACAAAGTTTCTTAGGGCTGGATGGTTACTACAGGTGCTTTATACAGGACTTTCAACGCATAGCAGTGCCACTGACGGACCTGAATAAGAAGGGTTCACAGTACTTGGGGATAGATTCCAATGATTCTACCTTTCAAGAGCTAAAAAAATATTGACATCAGTATGAATACTAATTTTTTCAGAGCTAGTAATGTGTAAGACTATTTATTGTGATGCATTAGGTATCAGCCTGGGATCAGTTATTATGTAGGGGGAAGTAGTTGTTACATATGGGTCTTAGCAGTTGAGGCTGCATGAGTGGAATTACCCAATGCACAATCCCGAGTTAGCAGCATTTGTACATGCTTTGTACTGTTGGGGACATTATCTTTTGTGAGAACATTTTATGGTATACCCTGAACACAAAAGTCTCAAGTGTATATTTACTCAGTGATACCTAAATTTGAGACATCGAAGGTGGGTTTAGTAACTTAAATATTTTGACTTTGAGCTTCCCTACATTCCTGGGAAAGGAAACATTGCGGATGATGTGTTGAGGAGGACTCAGATACAGGCAGTTCAGGTGGCCAGTAGTGAGTGGCATCTTATGGATCTATTCTATGAGATGCATTTGGAGGTGACTGAAATACAGGGGAATAAGTTTCTTTATTTTGTAGCTATTACCTCTAATCTTCTGTATCGAGTACGAAAGATGAAACTATCAAATTCCTATGGCCTAGTCTTATGGGAAATTTTGTGAGGATAAGACCCTACTCCTGGGTGGACCATATGTTAGGATGATGAAATTAATTTTGATGGATGTGTATGGGTTCCAAAAGATATACGTGATGATTTGATATAAAATTTTCATTCCTTAGATTTGACAGTTTATCCTAGTGTCACCATCATGTATCAAGATCTACACCATTAGTATTGGTCTCTAGGTATGAAGAGGGTGTATCTAGTTTTGTTGTGATATATTCCACCTGTAGCTGGTGAAGGTGGAGCATCAGCGATCGGTAGGGCTTTTAGAGTAGTTACCCATTCCCATGTGGAAGTGTAATGATGTTGTGATAGATTTCATGATGGGTTTAGCGAGGAATCCATGGGGGAATTATGTGGTTTGGGTTGTTTTTGACCGACTCCTGAATGTTGGACATTTCTTGTCGATCAAGGAAACATTCAGTGTTTATGAGTTTGGAAGTTTCTACATCCGAGATATTATACATTTTCATGGGTATCCACTCTTTATCATTTCAAAAATGGATTTCTATTTTACTCCTCGTGTTTGGTAGGGACTACAGAGGCCTTTGAGTACAAAGGTACTTCTGAGTACAGATTACCACCCCCAGACAGATGGCTAGTCTGAGCATACGATTCGAGTTTGGGAGGACCTACTTTGGGCATGCATCCTGGATTTTGGGGGATCATGGGAGAGACACATACCTCTAATGAAGTTTTCCAACAATAATAGTTTATCGGGAATGATTGAGATGGAATATTATGAGGCTTTTTACCATAGGACATTCCAATCATCCCTATGTTGGCTGGAGGCAGGAGGGGAATCTATGTTGGGTCCTCATCTTATCCAAGAGACCAATGAGTAGGTGGATTTGATTTAGAAAATGATGGCTATTGCACAATCTCACCCAAAGTCTTAGGATGATCAATGGAGATATCCTCTAGATTTCGAGGTTAGATATCATGTTTTCTTATGTGTCATATTGAGGTTGGTCCATTGGAGGATTATGAGATATGGGAAGCATTCATTGAGATACGTCAGGTCGTTTGAGGTTTTGGAGAGATTCGGGCTGGTTTCCTATTGGTTTCAGTTACATCAGAGGTATCGGGCTATGCATGATTTCTTTCATGTTTCTTAGCTATGATGTTACATTTCAGACCCATCTCACATTTTTCAACCCAAGGAGGATGAGTTAAATGTGGATGCATCCTTCGAGGGGAACCCTAGTCATATTTTGGATCATAGCACAAAGGTTCTCTATGGTCGGTCTTTTCCTATACTACGAGTGATATGGCAGCATAGGTGAGTACAATATGAGACATAGGAGAGGGAGGCTGATGTATGATCACATTGGCCATAGATGTTTGAAGTTTCTTTTTCACCACCCCTGGAAGGGAAATTCAGGGACAAATTATTTTAAGGAGGGAAGTTTGTAAGAACCCATATGTTCATTTTAGTTTTGGATCTTTATTTTTGGTTTTTTAGGTAAAGGTAAGAAATTGAAAATTTTCTATGTACATTCCATGTACTTTTGAGTACATGTCGTGTACTTGGGTACCAAATATAATTGTGTACTATCCGTGTAACGGCTCAGTACATAGCCATATAGGTGAACTGGTAGAGCGCCTAATATGAGGGTCAGTTGAAGCTTGTACACGGTGTGTACATTAAATGAACATGTCATAAACATTTTTTCTTATTTTATATATCTAAGTGGTGTCATGTCTCGTATCCAGAACACCCTTATTCTAACCTTGGTTCATACAGGAGCATCGCAGAACAACAGATGATCCTCGAGCCCTCCCGATTCTCCATCTGTGCTCTGATTGTGACGTTTCTAGGTGTGTTGGATTACCTATGGTAAGTTCTCTCTTCCCCTAGATATTTTCTTCCCGATTCCTCCTCTCTCATGAGTTATCGAGGGTTGATCATTTTTTCTCTCTTCTTAGATATACATTGTCCTAGGTTGATTCAAGAGATGATGTTCAAGAGTGTTCATCATTAAACATCAAGGAAGGTGGTTTGTACCTTTAATCAATTGTATTTGGATTATATATGCTTAAAGTATCGAATACCCATGTTTGGGGTATTGCATATTTTGGAATATGACCCTGTTTAATTCCTTTTATGGTTTGTTTGTTTGAGAATGGGTGATTCGTTATGTGCAAGGTTTTAAACCTTTTTATGGTACACCCCAAGGGTATATTTCTCTATTTGGATATTTATGGCCATTTGGCCTAGGTTTCCTAGGGGGCATACCTTGTTTCTATGCCTAGAAATGTTTAGGATGGAGTTGATTGATTATATGAATTTTTTGTGTTATTCTTGTGAATGTTAGCCATGTAATAGTTATATATTACATGTGATTCCTTGTTTTGATATAAGCGTTGATCATCTAATGGACCATGAGAGCCTTAGACTAGGAGAACTATGGGATTTTCCATATTTATTTAATTTGGACTGTGAGAGCCTTGGTGTAGACTTTGACCTTGGGGTATTGACTATGAGAGATACCTAGGAAGTTGTTTATGTTTATTTTTTCTATGTTGACCCATGGTTTATTGACCACGAGAGCTACCTGGAGGTTGTTATAATTTATTTATGCCATGTTAACCTAGGGGTATTGACCTTGAGAGAAACTCAGGTGTTCGGTTGTGTTTGATTAGTGTTATCTTAAAGAAAATGGGTTAGATCGTGAGAGCTTTCCAAGAGGGTTGTTGTGAATAATTGAATGATTGTAAAGAGTCTTCCAAGACAAAGCACAGGATTATACTCGATCATACTTGATTATTCAGATGGTCTTTTGAGACATCTATTATTAATATTTTATAAGGGGATACATAGATTTGTATAGATCATGGGATTAATTATTCAATGGATTGAATAATTAATAAATGAAAATGAATGTAATTGAAAACTGCAGGATTAATAAATTTTGAGTATCTCATAGTTTATTACTTCATTTCTTCATATTTCATGCTATATATATATATATATATTCACTGACTTTTAGGCATTGGTCATTTTTTGGTTGCCTTTTAGGATTCGTATCACACCCTATTTAGGTAATTCTTTTGGGCCCAAGTAGATTATATGGTTGTAGGTATAGATAAAGGCAAGCACCCTTCTTCATTAGGTACTTGATTACTATTAGAGGTGGAGAGCATGGGACTAAGCTGAAGCTTGTGATGCTATTGGAGTTTATAGTTTTTCTATATTTTGGTTTCAGTATTGTCTTCCCATCATTTTGACTTGTTTGGCTGTTTTCCTAGACACATGTGACATGAATATTTTATACATGCTCCAGTTTTTATATTACTATCAGTATTCTATTGATTACTTAGTTGTATGGTATCCATGATTCTACTATTGGTTACTATTGTAATTTCTCTTTGTATTCTTTGGAGAATATTTTCCCCATTATCAGACCATGGACCTCACTACTAGTCTGTATCCTATAGTGTTTGGGGAAATATGCTTGAGTTCAGGTGACCAACTGGGTTCATGGCACCTTGGGGTGGCACCCAGATCCATGATGTTACAGGTGGATGACCATTTTCGAGCACTTCTTTTAAAGGATGCATTTGTGGTTTGTGTCATCTATGTATTTTCATAAAAACCTATCTAGATAAGGGCTTTGAGGTCAATGGGGAATTAACCATTTTATTGTTTTAAAATCATGCTAGGATCATTGTAAAAATACTTGAAGCTTTATTTGAAAGGTAATCCCAATTGTGTAAAGTGTCGTGGCTTGGAATTGGCCCTTTTTAACGTTAAGGAATAAGGTGGGATGTACATTTGAAAATTTTCTTGATGACACAATGGAGGGATCATGTATCTGCCTAAATGGGATTGGGTAAGTGTTGTATTGATGTATGATTGGGAAATGATTGTTGGCTCGAGTTTTAATTGATTAAGTGTCATTTTCCATTGAAATTATTAAGGGTGTTTTGGATGTTTGGAAACACAAGGTACTATTTCAATTAATCTACACAACCCTAGTTGGTCAGGTGAGGTGTATGTTTCTCCAAAAGGCTTCATAGGGATGATAATTTCTATTTTGGGAAGTTTGTAACAATCCACATTTTGAACCAAATTATAAAGAAGTATTTTAAACTTTTTCATTTAATAAACAAAATTTTTTTAAAACCAAGATTTTTAATTTAATTCCGAGTGTTGGAACGCATTTAAGTGATGTTTTTGGACTTGGGTGAAGGAATGGGAAGTATCCCAAATGACACAAGGAGTTTCAAGAGTTTGAGACCTAGAAAATAATGTCTTTGAAGGAACTATAGAGGGCACTAGTTTTTTCTTAAACCGTGCATCCCCCTAGAGTAAATCATATGGAATTGATGAAATGGGATAGTGGTGGTGCACACTAGTTGTGAATAGTTTTCCAAACAATGCGCTTATCACACATAGTGTTCTCTGAAGGTAGTAGTCTTGCACTGTAAATTGCACAATTTGTGTATGATCTGGACAACTTTGTGGTTCAAACTATGTGATTTCCTATTTTTAAAAATACAATATTTTTAATTAAGTTAAAATAAAATAAAAACCTAAAACTAAAACTCCCTCACCAATATCTCTTACAATTCTTGATGCACCCCTCGGGGAAGGGTTTCCATTTGACGCCTGATAACCCACTCCTGGCTCCCTCCTTAGATCTCCATTTTCATATGAATCTTCTTCCATTTCTTGTCTGATCCTCCATGGTAAGGCCCTATACACTACCTTCTTGTTTTTTTCTTTGTTTCGGCCTCTCAATCACCCTATGGATTACTACTAATCTTACTATTTGATGGGTTTATATAACCTTAGATTTCTTTTGGTTTAGGGTTGTGAAAATGGTCTCCCATAACCTATTCTTATGAATTCCATCAACCAGCACCAAAGGGGAAGCTTTTTGGATTGTTTCTATTCACTACTGCCATTTGAGGTGAGTTTTTATTCTTGTTTCTTAGATTCACTCCATATATTATAGGGTCTTCAATTATTTTATGGATCTCATTAATTATTGTGTTTTTCATTCGAATCTGTAGTGTAGTGTCTTGTTTTCAAGTCTAAGGATTCCTGACTACATATTAATGTGTATGTATATATATATATATATATTCCCACTTTATATGTATATTCATCCATGGTAGTGAATATACATGTATGGGGGATATGTGTTCCTATCTATATATATGAAAAATTCATATGTAGGTGAGTGGAGAATAGTATATCCATATATTCTTATTTGTACGGATCCCCATGCACACGTTCATGTCCATGAAGATGTGTGCATAGGGGATAGTTATCCTTATATGTATGTGAATGGGGATATACTCAGTTGGAGAAAAGCAACATCATATTAGAAAGCACCTTGAGCTGAAATATTTGGATTCTTTGCACCCTATTGTTGGATCCCTTTCCATGCACTTTAAATTCATATAATGCTTTAATTAGGTTGAATTATGATTTCTTTTGATAATTTAAGCAGTTAACCTTGAATTAAATGATGAAACATTAAAAATGTTTTGTTTGAAAAGTAAATTCATGATTTCATAATAAATCCCCTCCAACTGAGGTGTTCTACCTTCATGATAAAAATGGAATGATATAATTTTATACGTTCATACATTTATTCTTTACTATTATATTTATGCATGAGTTATAATAATTAAAAAAAAATTGGTTTGGCCTTTTTTATTCATGTTCCCATACTTGAAAATGCTTTGTTTATATAACACCTCTCCACTACACTTGAGCTCTTGAAATGTAGTTTCCATGCCTTAAAGAGTTAAATGAATTGGTTAAGGTAAATGGTAATTATATGAAGGCTAGGTAGGATATCATCATCGTAAATATACATATAAATTAAACATGGTACTTTTCACTGACCTTGGGCTTCAATATTTGTTTTGGAATGTGTTGGTATAAACCATGAAAATAACAATAAATGGAAGAACCCTGAGGGATGGTAGGACCTTTCCCTTTATTATGATTTATAAAATATTTTACATGAGTTGCGATTTTTTGAAATAAATTGGACTCCTCCTAGTTTGACATGTTAGAATTTATGTCATAAGTATTAAATTATGAATGTATAAATTACTAATCACATACCTGAGAGGTTTTTCTCTCATGTAATGATTTAAATTTTACCAATCCCAAGTTTACTATTTAATTGAAATTCTTATGATGATTTTCCATATATACAAGTATTATAATCGATATGGATGGGAGGAATTCATACCATGTTCTAGTGTTATAAATTATTTATGGATGGGAGATATCATTACCCCATACCAGTATTATAATATATAAATATGGGAGGCATTCTGACCACAATCTAGTATTATAAATGATTTATGGATGGGAGGTATTATTACCCCAGGCTACTATTATAAATGATTTTGGATAGGGGGAATTCATACCCAATTACACCTATGTAAACAATTATGGATGGGAGGCATTCGTAACCCATGATAGTATTATAAATTATTATGTATGGGAGTAATTATTACCCCATGACATTTATCTTCTATTTTTGTGTTGGAGTCATTCTTAACCCACACCATTTATGACCTATATATATATATAGTGACATGATCCGGCTATTATATTGGCAATGAGCTAAAGCTGGTATAGCCTTTAAGTGTCCCTTAGGAACCTATATTGGTGTTATTTATTTATGTTGTTCTATATATTAAATTCTACACACCTACACACTATCTAATTTATATTCCATAAGATTGGGATTGATTTCATGGGTATTGGCCTATAGAGATTTCATCTCACACCTTGCTCTGGTAAACTTGGTACCCGATTTGACCATATATTTTCAGGACCTAGGTTGATTTTTGTATTTCTTGTACTCAGGAGTTAGGATCTAATGACCGAGCTAGAGAGAATGATGCTCACTGATATTTCTTGGGGGGGGGGGATTTTCTATATTTTATTTATTACAATACTGTATTGTAAATCATTCTTATTTTTTACAACTTCCAATTATGGATCGTCAAGCATACATTAATTCATCTATTATATAAACTGGAGTTTGTCACATTTTTAGATTGAACATATTATTATTATGCTTCCCAATTATCTATTTAATTAATAATTCCATAGTTTTATTCTATTTGTATAAAGATATACAATTATTTAAACTCGGGTATGAGGGTATAGTCTCTACACTTTCACCTCTTGAGACCCTCACTACTAGTCGGTAGGCTCTAGTGTAAGGGAAGACCTGTATGGTGTAAAGACCCGTAAAATTCAAGGAAAATTTTTTCTTAATTTTCTTTAGAATTTTACAAGAGCGCGGTTTCAGACGGCACCTTATTCCGAGGCCCGGAGTGCCCGGAATTAATTTCCGAAGTTTAGCTCGGGTACGTTCAGTGAACGAACGAGCGGGAATTCCTAACTTTTGATCCGGTGCTCGGAATTGAAATCCGAGGGCACCGATGAACTCGCAGCGCCGATATTCGCTTAAAGAGTCCTTTTCGGGAGTTGCGTTTGTTGCGGGTTGAGAGTTTCGTTTTGGGGTTTTTAGTTTGAGTTAAATAAAATTGTGTAGAACAATTTTATTTTTAACTTGTTAAAACCTATCTAAGGTGGTTGGGAGTGGGACCCACACCCACTTAACCTCCCTTGGGAGGATTAAGTGTGGTGGGGCCCACACGAACCCCCACCTTTTCAACTCCCCACTCTCCCTCTTAATGGCTTGACAAGTTAACTTATATTTAATTATACAATTCATTATATTAAATAAGTGAGTTAAATGTGGAGTTATCTCTTTTGAATTTCAAACTTTTGAAATTCTTTTATGTTTTGTAATAATAAAATAAGATGTTATCTTATTTTATTTTGGGTTGATCGTTTGTCTTCTTGAGAGGTGGAGAGCTCCTCTTCTTCTTCTTCAACCTCAACGAAGAACGCGAAGAACGTCGTTCTTCAACGAAGAACTTCTCCGCCGAAGAACACGATCCATCCGCGACGCCGTATCCGCGACGCGACGTTCTTCTTCCTCGTCATCCCTTCCGCGACGGTTTTCCGCGACGAACGCCTTCGACAACGACTCTTCCTCCGACGTCAAAGGAATCGACACCGATATTCCACGACTCCGTCAACGTGCGACTATCGAGGTAAGGGTTCTTGAGTTCGTTGTTTCCTTTTTAATTTGACTTTCCTCAAGACTTGACGAGGAACGCTCTATTTTCCGACGAAGAACGCCGCAACTCCTTTCTTCGTTCACCGTGACAACGAAGGGGACGCCATCTCTTCTTCGGACAACCTTCGTCGGCAAACGAAGATCCGCCATCGTCGTGTCTCTTCGGGCATAGCACTTCGTCAACGGATTTGACGAACGACGACCGCGACGCCCGACCTCCGCGACGCCGTCTTCCGCGGAGCGTAGCCGAACCTTGAATCTTATACCGAGGTAGGGGTTGTTGGTTCAATATTTCTTTATTCTTTTTCCTTGAACGTGGATCTCGCATGTCTAACTTGATGCTTGATTGTTTAAGTTGCGTTATTAATTTAACGTGAGGGGGCCGGACCGCACGAACACGGCCGAACCCCCCTCCAACGTTCATGTTTATTCATGCGGGTGGAAGCAAGTAGCGTGGTGCCGTCGCACCACGCGGATGATCGTACAATTAATTTACGTGGCGCCGTCGCGCCACGCCGAGGGAAAATCTTCAAGAACGCGACGCCGTCGCGCCGCGTTGAAAAGAATCGAAGCACGGCGAAGGGGCGCGGTGCCGACGCACCGCGCCGGATGACGAACGTCGCGGCCAGTTCCGGGCCGCGGCGGGACGAGAAGACCGCGGCCGGTTCCGGGCCGCGGCGGAAGGGAAGACCGGCGGCCGGGCCGCCGGCGTCGGAAGCCGAAGAGGGGACCGGAAATTCCGGTCCCGTTGGAGAAAACCGGCCGGCCAGCTGGCCGGCCGGATGCCGTTGAACCGGGGAATTAATTCCCCGGCCAGCCCTAAAACCCCCCTCTTTAAGAGGGGGGGGCGGTCCATGAAAGGGGGGCAGCAGCCCCCCGGTTTGATCCTCCAAAACCGGCCCCCACGTGGGGCCGATTTGATACCCAGGCGCGGCACAAAGGCCGCGCCACCTTATACAAGCGGGGGGGGCTTTGCCCCCCGTTCCCTTTCAATCAAGCCCCCCACGTGGGGGGGGGGGGGCGGTTTGTAAAAAAAAAACAAAGGGGCGCGGCTTTATGCCGCGCCGACACCCAGGAACCGCGGGGCATAGCCCCGCGTGCGCAGCCCGTGCGGCGCACCCCGCCGCCAGCGCGGCCCGCTGCCGCCGCCGGCGCGGCCCGCCGCCGCCGCCAGCGCGGCCCGCCGCCGCCGCCGCCGCGGTCCGTCGCGCCGCCGCCCGCCGCCGCCGCGCACCGCCGCCGGCCACCGCGCCGCCGCCGTCCGCCGCCGCCGGCCGCCGCCGCCGGCCCCCGCGCCGCCCAGGGGGGGGTCGGGCCGGGTCGGCCCGGACCCGGACCCCCCCGTTTCGAACCAGATTCGGTTTTTGGCTCATAACTTGAGCCTCGGACCTCCGAATGACGAACCGTCTGCGGCAACGCGATCCTTGGATCGAGACGGTCGTTTCGGTATATCGCACTCAAGGTTTCGGGTTACTTTGAGTTCGGCTGGGTTGGTTCGTTCACGAAACCAACCGGGCCTTCGGAGCGGAAACGCTCATATCTTGAGCCACGAACGTCCGATTGACGCGCCGTCAGTCGCGTTGTGTTCCTCTTAGTGAGTCGGATCTTTTGGCATACTCCGCCCGAGGTTTGGACGCAGGTGGAGTACGGTCGGGTTGGTTTTTCCTTAAAAACCAACCGGGCCCTGGAGACGAAAATGCCAATAACTCACAGACCGGGCGTCCGATTGACGCGCCGTCTGTTTCGTTGACTTCCTCTTGACGAGACGGACCTTTGAGGCACTTCTTCGTGGGACTTTGTGATACTTGGAGTATCGACCAGTAGCTCGTGGAGCGGACCCTCCCGGAGACGAGCGTGCAGAGTACGGAGACCGTGTAGCCGGCTGAGACCTGACGACTGCTTGACCGACTCGACTTAGAGTGAGTCGACTAGCCCAGTGGACGGAGCGCCCGGTACTTGGCGGCAGACCCACGGCGGACGGAGCGCCTGGTAGTTGGCAGCAGACCCGCGGTACTCGACAGGAGGAGTACCTCAGTAGGCTATCTGGGTAGCGCCCGGTATTTGGCAGCAGACCCTCAGCGGACGGAGCGCCTGGTAGTTGGCAGCAGACCCGCAGTACTCGACAGGAGGAGTACTTCAGCAGTCCTAGGTTAGTGAGCGGCAGCCTCGGAGTCGTGACAGGACCACTGTACACTCTAGAGACGGAGCTCTTCAGCAGTTACGGTTTCGATAATGAAAATCCTGGTTTGAGCTGAGTCTTTTGACCTTGTGTTTACCTCATGATTGAGATGGGTCACTTGCTAACTTTGGTATATGTATGGGCATATACCCGAGTAGTGGTTATTCGTCGTTTTCACAATCCTTGTGTTTCCTCATGATTGAGATGGGTTACTTGATAACTTAGGTATATGTATGGGCATATACCTAAGTAGAGTTTATCTGTTGAGATCTTCTTGTGTTTATCCTTGTTGGTTTTAGTGAGACCTTGAGGGTCTCGGGGTCCCTACTGAGTATCGTTATACTCACCCCTGCACGGGCTATGCCCGCACCTCGTTGTGTTGGTTGCAGACGACGGACAGTGCTAACAGAAGCCGAAGGTTCGAGGCTGGACGGTACCTGGAGGTGGACTATACGACGAGGTGGTAACCGGAGGAGGACCACTGGGCGGAACATACTCGGAGCGGATGGCGGGACCCGAGGAGCAGAGGAGCTATCTGTACCCACCCTTCAGGTGGGATTTCCAGTGGACATCTCAACGTAGCAGCTTTACTTTTCAGTCGTTGTTTTCCCTTTCGAGTTGTACTTTACTGTTGGGCTTGTATTTCCGGCCCCTTTTACTTTTCAGCTCTCCTTTTTGTACTTAGTGTTTTACTTCCGCTTGTACTCTGTGGTGCTTGTTTTCTTTTATAAAGGCAATGCCTTCCCAGTTAACGGGATTTTACGCCTTTGGTGCTAGTCGCCAGCCCCTGGCCTAAGGGGACGCCATCTCTTCTTCGGACAACCTTCGTCGGCAAACGAAGATCCGCCATCGTCGTGTCTCTTCGGGCATAGCACTTCGTCAACGGATTTGACGAACGACGACCGCGACGCCCGACCTCCGCGACGCCGTCTTCCGCGGAGCGTAGCCGAACCTTGAATCTTATACCGAGGTAGGGGTTGTTGGTTCAATATTTCTTTATTCTTTTTCCTTGAACGTGGATCTCGCATGTCTAACTTGATGCTTGATTGTTTAAGTTGCGTTATTAATTTAACGTGAGGGGGCCGGACCGCACGAACACGGCCGAACCCCCCTCCAACGTTCATGTTTATTCATGCGGGTGGAAGCAAGTAGCGTGGTGCCGTCGCACCACGCGGATGATCGTACAATTAATTTACGTGGCGCCGTCGCGCCACGCCGAGGGAAAATCTTCAAGAACGCGACGCCGTCGCGCCGCGTCAGGACCCTGACAACTGATTTCCGACTTTGTGCACGAAAACACTGATTGCGTGTGTGTTTTCAAAGGTTTTTCCCCTTAAAACAGCTCAAACCAGGTCAGCTCACCAGGTATAATCGTTTGATCGTGTTACGTTGTTTCTTTCAGGATGGCCCCACGACGGCAGCCAGTTAGGGTTCCGAGAAACGAACGTGACGACAGCCCACCGAGCGACGAGGCCTCGGTGCAGGGCCCTTTGTCAGCAGTGGCACCGGCGGTAGCTCTACCCGCCGAGCCCCCGATGCTTCCAGCAGCAGCCGCTGACGATGCACGTCGCCTCAGCGCACTGCATGAGTTTCAGCGCCAGCGACCGCCCAGGTTTCGCGGGGAGACGGATCCCCAGGCTGCAGAGGACTGGATGGAGGCAGTAGTTCGAGTGTTTAGGCTAGTGAGGACACCAGCAGACCTCATGGTGATCCTCGCTGCGAGCCTATTACACGCAGCAGCAGGACGATGGTGGAGCCTGATGCTCCAGGTGCACGATGAGGCATCTCTTCTCTGGACAGACTTCGAGAGCCTCTTCCGCTCTGAGTTCGTCCCGGCCACCCTCTGAGCGGTGCGCATCCAGGAGCTTCTTCAGCTGCGGCAGGGCAGCATGACGGTCGCTCAGTACTCGGCGAGATTTACCGATCTCTCGCGCTACTCGACCGACATGGTACGGGACCCATTCTTCCGGGCCCGGACCTTCGAGCAGGGTTTGAGACACGAGATCAGGGCATCGCTGATCTCCCTCAGCTTACCGACTCAGACTGGAGTACTGGAGCGGGCCCTTCTGATTGAGAGCTTCCTTGCTGAGTCTTCACCAGCGCAGCGACCCACCGCAGGGCGGCACGTAGCGGAGTCTTCGGTAGCAGGTAGCCGACAGATGACTCAGGGGTCCAGACAGACCAGACCTTCAGGCAGACGACCTCAGGGCACTGGCTCAGCAGTGCAGGGCACACAGCGCGGAGCCAGTCTTTTGAGTGGAAGACAGTGCTTTGCATGCGGCGGGCAAGGCCACATGGCTCGTGACTGCCCGACCCGCCATGCGAAGGAGCAGCAGACGGTTGAGGAACCACCTAGGCAGAGGCAGAGGTTCGACCGTGGCGGTCCGCAGGGAGGAGGCGGACGAGGCAGAGGAGCTGGCCGAGCAGCAGGTGGTGGACGACGCTTTGAGGCACTGCCACCACCACCACCAGGAGGTCCACCCCGACCACAGGGAGTAGGTGGACATGCGAGAGCACAGCTTCAGGCAGCTGAAGCTTACGATCATGGAGATCTGGGAGCAGGTGGACAGGGAAGGAACTAGTGGATACGTCTTTTGTACTTCTAGTTCCATGTTGATGTTGCTTTTGTGTAGCGTCTTGTATTATGAGCTGCAATAATAAAAGACGCATCCTTTGTGATGTTTTCATTCCTGTCCTCTTTTGTGATGTTACTAAGAGGTTCCAGTTGACTGTTGACTTGACCCTCACTTGTGAGACATCTACTGGAGGAGACCAGTTACCACACACTGATGCCGACAGTGTGACTCAACCCTTGGAGGCGAGAGTAACGGTTGGATCTCTTAGTAGTAGCGTCGAGGCCTTACGACGTCATCCTTGGTATGGATTAATATCATCCATGTTAGGATTGACTGTTTTAGGCAAAGAATGTGGTTCATCCAGGGGATGAGACCAGGTTTCTCTTTTCGGCAAAGAAGAAATCTTGCAGCTCTTGTGGGACCAGAGATGGTCCGGACCACGTCAAAAGAGGTCCATGTCATCCAGGAGCGGGTCCTACATGGACGATCGATTCCTCTTGTACGCAACAGATGGCGGCACGGGAATCTCCAGGAGAGCACATGGGAGCGGGAGGCTCAGATGCGTGCTCAGTATCCTCTCTTTTGATTCCCTAGTTTTTGATGTAGCTTTACGGGGACGTAAAGCCCTGAGGTGGGAGTAATGTAAAGACCCGTAAAATTCAAGGAAAATTTTTTCTTAATTTTCTTTAGAATTTTACAAGAGCGCGGTTTCAGACGGCACCTGATTCCGAGGCCCGGAGTGCCCGGAATTAATTTCCGAAGTTTAGCTCGGGTACGTTCAGTGAACGAACGAGCGGGAATTCCTAACTTTTGATCCGGTGCTCGGAATTGAAATCTGAGGGCACCGATGAACTCGCAGCGCCGATATTCGCTTAAAGAGTCCTTTTCGGGAGTTGCGTTTGTTGCGGGTTGAGAGTTTCGTTTTGGGGTTTTTAGTTTGAGTTAAATAAAATTGTGTAGAACAATTTTATTTTTAACTTGTTAAAACCTATCTAAGGTGGTTGGGAGTGGGACCCACACCCACTTAACCTCCCTTGGGAGGATTAAGTGTGGTGGGGCCCACACGAACCCCCACCTTTTCAACTCCCCACTCTCCCTCTTAATGGCTTGACAAGTTAACTTATATTTAATTATACAATTCATGTATATTAAATAAGTGAGTTAAATGTGGAGTTATCTCTTTTGAATTTCAAACTTTTGAAATTCTTTTATGTTTTGTAATAATAAAATAAGATGTTATCTTATTTTATTTTGGGTTGATCGTTTGTCTTCTTGAGAGGTGGAGAGCTCCTCTTCTTCTTCTTCAACCTCAACGAAGAACGCGAAGAACGTCGTTCTTCAACTAAGAACTTCTCCGCCGAAGAACACGATCCATCCGCGACGCCGTATCCGCGACGCGACGTTCTTCTTCCTCGTCATCCCTTCCGCGACGGTTTTCCGCGACGAACGCCTTCGACAACGACTCTTCCTCCAACGTCAAAGGAATCGACACCGATATTCCACGACTCCGTCAACGTGCGACTATCGAGGTAAGGGTTCTTGAGTTCGTTGTTTCCTTTTTAATTTGACTTTCCTCAAGACTTGACGAGGAACGCTCTCTTTTCCGACGAAGAACGCCGCAACTCCTTTCTTCGTTCACCGTGACAACGAAGGGGACGCCATCTCTTCTTCGGACAACCTTCGTCGGCAAACGAAGATCCGCCATCGTCGTGTCTCTTCGGGCATAGCACTTCGTCAACGGATTTGACGAACGACGACCGCGACGCCCGACCTCCGCGACGCCGTCTTCCGCGGAGCGTAGCCGAACCTTGAATCTTATACCGAGGTAGGGGTTGTTGGTTCAATATTTCTTTATTCTTTTTCCTTGAACGTGGATCTCGCATGTCTAACTTGATGCTTGATTGTTTAAGTTGCGTTATTAATTTAACGTGAGGGGGCCGGACCGCACGAACACGGCCGAACCCCCCTCCAACGTTCATGTTTATTCATGCGGGTGGAAGAAAGTAGCGTGGTGCCGTCGCACCACGCGGATGATCGTACAATTAATTTACGTGGCGCCGTCGCGCCACGCCGAGGGAAAATCTTCAAGAACGCGACGCCGTCGCGCCGCGTTGAAAAGAATCGAAGCACGGCGAAGGGGCGCGGTGCCGACGCACCGCGCCGGATGACGAACGCCGCGGCCGGTTCCGGGCCGCGGCGGGACGAGAAGACCGCGGCCGGTTCCGGGCCGCGGCGGAAGGGAAGACCGGCGGCCGGGCCGCCGGCGTCGGAAGCCGAAGAGGGGACCGGAAATTCCGGTCCCGTTGGAGAAAACCGGCCGGCCAGCTGGCCGGCCGGATGCCGTTGAACCGGGGAATTAATTCCCCGGCCAGCCCTAAAACCCCCCTCTTTAAGAGGGGGGGGCGGTCCATGAAAGGGGGGCAGCAGCCCCCCGGTTTGATCCTCCAAAACCGGCCCCCACGTGCGGCCGATTTGATACCCAGGCGCGGCACAAAGGCCGCGCCACCTTATACAAGCGGGGGGGGGGGGCTTTGCCCCCCGTTCCCTTTCAATCAAGCCCCCCACGTGGGGGGGGGGGGCGGTTTGTAAAAAAAACAAAGGGGCGCGGCTTTATGCCGCGCCGACACCCAGGAACCGCGGGGCATAGCCCCGCGTGCGCAGCCCGTGCGGCGCACCCCGCCGCCAGCGCGGCCCGCTGCCGCCGCCGGCGCGGCCCGCCGCCGCCGCCAGCGCGGCCCGCCGCCGCCGCCGGCGCGGCCCGCCGCCGCCGCCCGCGCGGCCCGCCGCCGCCGCGCGCCGCCGCCGGCCACCGCGCCGCCGCCGTCCGCCGCCGCCGCCCAGGGGGGGGTCGGGCCGGGTCGGCCCGGACCCGGACCCCCCCGTTTCGAACCAGATTCGGTTTTTGGCTCATAACTTGAGCCTCGGACCTCCGAATGACGAACCGTCTGCGGAAACGCGATCCTTGGATCGAGACGGTCGTTTCGGTATATCGCACTCAAGGTTTCGGGTTACTTTGAGTTCGGCCGGGTTGGTTCGTTCACGAAACCAACCGGGCTTTCGGAGCGGAAACGCTCATATCTTGAGCCACGAACGTCCGATTGACGCGCCGTCAGTCGCGTTGTGTTCCTCTTAGTGAGTCGGATCTTTTGGCATACTCCGCCCGAGGTTTGGACGCAGGTGGAGTACGGTCGGGTTGGTTTTTCCTTAAAAACCAACCGGGCCCCGGAGACGAAAATGCCAATAACTCACAGACCGGGCGTCCGATTGACGCGCCGTCTGTTTCGTTGACTTCCTCTTGACGAGACGGACCTTTGAGGCACTTCTTCGTGGGACTTTGTGATACTTGGAGTATTGACCAGTAGCTCGTGGAGCGGACCCTCCCGGAGACGAGCGTGCAGAGTACGGAGACCGTGTAGCCGGCTGAGACCTGACGACTGCTTGACCGACTCGACTTGGAGTGAGTCGACTAGCCCAGTGGACGGAGCGCCCGGTACTTGGCGGCAGACCCACGGCGGACGGAGCGCCTGGTAGTTGGCAGCAGACCCGCGGTACTCGACAGGAGGAGTACCTCAGTAGGCTATCTGGGTAGCGCCCGGTAATTGGCAGCAGACCCTCAGCGGACGGAGCGCCTGGTAGTTGGCAGCAGACCCGCAGTACTCGACAGGAGGAGTACTTCAGCAGTCCTAGGTTAGTGAGCGGCAGCCTCGGAGTCGTGACAGGACCACTGTACACTCTAGAGACGGAGCTCTTCAGCAGTTACGGTTTCGATAATGAAAATCCTGGTTTGAGCTGAGTCTTTTGACCTTGTGTTTACCTCATGATTGAGATGGGTCACTTGCTAACTTTGGTATATGTATGGGCATATACCCGAGTAGTGGTTATCCGTCGTTTTCACAATCCTTGTGTTTCCTCATGATTGAGATGGGTTACTTGATAACTTAGGTATATGTATGGGCATATACCTAAGTAGAGTTTATCTGTTGAGATCTTCTTGTGTTTATCCTTGTTGGTTTTAGTGAGACCTTGAGGGTCTCGGGGTCCCTACTGAGTATCGTTATACTCACCCCTGCACGGGCTATGCCCGCACCTCGTTGTGTTGGTTGCAGACGACGGACAGTGCTAACAGAAGCCGAAGGTTCGAGGCTGGACGGTACCTGGAGGTGGACTATACGACGAGGCGGTAACCGGAGGAGGACCACTGGGCGGAACATACTCGGAGCGGATGGCGGGACCCGAGGAGCAGAGGAGCTATCTGTACCCACCCTTCAGGTGGGATTTCCAGTGGACATCTCAACGTAGCAGCTTTACTTTTCGGTCGCTGTTTTCCCTTTCGAGTTGTACTTTACTGTTGGGCTTGTATTTCCGGCCCCTTTTACTTTTCAGCTCTTCTTTTTGTACTTAGTGTTTTACTTCCGCTTGTACTCTGTGGTGCTTGTTTTCTTTTATAAAGGCAATGCCTTCCCAGTTAACGGGATTTTACGCCTTTGGTGCTAGTCGCCAGCCCCTGGCCTAAGGGGACGCCATCTCTTCTTCGGACAACCTTCGTCGGCAAACGAAGATCCGCCATCGTCGTGTCTCTTCGGGCATAGCACTTCGTCAACGGATTTGACGAACGACGACCGCGACGCCCGACCTCCGCGACGCCGTCTTCCGCGGAGCGTAGCCGAACCTTGAATCTTATACCGAGGTAGGGGTTGTTGGTTCAATATTTCTTTATTCTTTTTCCTTGAACGTGGATCTCGCATGTCTAACTTGATGCTTGATTGTTTAAGTTGCGTTATTAATTTAACGTGAGGGGGCCGGACCGCACGAACACGGCCGAACCCCCCTCCAACGTTCATGTTTATTCATGCGGGTGGAAGCAAGTAGCGTGGTGCCGTCGCACCACGCGGATGATCGTACAATTAATTTACGTGGCGCCGTCGCGCCACGCCGAGGGAAAATCTTCAAGAACGCGACGTCGTCGCGCCGCGTCAGGACCCTGACAACTGATTTCCGACTTTGTGTACGAAAACACTGATTGCGTGTGTGTTTTCAAAGGTTTTTCCCCTTAAAACAGCTCAAACCAGGTCAGCTCACCAGGTATAATCGTTTGATCGTGTTACGTTGTTTCTTTCAGGATGGCCCCACGACGGCAGCCAGTTAGGGTTCCGAGAAACGAACGTGACGACAGCCCACCGAGCGACGAGGCCTCGGTGCAGGGCCCTTTGTCAGCAGTGGCACCGGCGGTAGCTCTACCCGCCGAGCCCCCGATGCTTCCAGCAGCAGCCGCTGACGATGCACGTCGCCTCAGCGCACTGCATGAGTTTCAGCGCCAGCGACCGCCCAGGTTTCGCGGGGAGACGGATCCCCAGGCTGCAGAGGACTGGCTGGAGGCAGTAGTTCGAGTGTTTAGGCTAGTGAGGACACCAGCAGACCTCATGGTGATCCTCGCTGCGAGCCTATTACACGCAGCAGCAGGACGATGGTGGAGCCTGATGCTCCAGGTGCACGATGAGGCATCTCTTCTCTGGACAGACTTCGAGAGCCTCTTCCGCTCTGAGTTCGTCCCGGCCACCCTCCGAGCGGTGCGCATCCAGGAGCTTCTTCAGCTGCGGCAGGGCAGCATGACGGTCGCTCAGTACTCGGCGAGATTTACCGATCTCTCGCGCTACTCGACCGACATGGTACGGGACCCATTCTTCCGGGCCCGGACCTTCGAGCAGGGTTTGAGACACGAGATCAGGGCATCGCTGATCTCCCTCAGCTTACCGACTCAGACTGGAGTACTGGAGCGGGCCCTTCTGATTGAGAGCTTCCTTGCTGAGTCTTCACCAGCGCAGCGACCCACCGCAGGGCGGCACGTAGCGGAGTCTTCGGTAGCAGGTAGCCGACAGATGACTCAGGGGTCCAGACAGACCAGACCTTCAGGCAGACGACCTCAGGGCACTGGCTCAGCAGTGCAGGGCACACAGCGCGGAGCCAGTCTTTTGAGTGGAAGACAGTGCTTTGCATGCGGCGGGCAAGGCCACATGGCTCGTGACTGCCCGACCCGCCATGCGAAGGAGCAGCAGACGGTTGAGGAACCACCTAGGCAGAGGCAGAGGTTCGACCGTGGCGGTCCGCAGGGAGGAGGCGGACGAGGCAGAGGAGCTGGCCGAGCAGCAGGTGGTGGACGATGCTTTGAGGCACTGCCACCACCACCACCAGGAGGTCCACCCCGACCACAGGGAGTAGGTGGACATGCGAGAGCACAGCTTCAGGCAGCTAAAGCTTACGATCATGGAGATCTGGGAGCAGGTGGACAGGGAAGGAACTAGTGGATACGTCTTTTGTACTTCTAGTTCCATGTTGATGTTGCTTTTGTGTAGCGTCTTGTATTATGAGCTGCAATAATAAAAGACGCATCCTTTGTGATGTTTTCATTCCTGTCCTCTTTTGTGATGTTACTAAGAGGTTCCAGTTGACTGTTGACTTGACCCTCACTTGTGAGACATCTACTGGAGGAGACCAGTTACCACACACTGATGCCGACAGTGTGACTCAACCCTTGGAGGCGAGAGTAACGGTTGGATCTCTTAGTAGTAGCGTCGAGGCCTTACGACGTCATCCTTGGTATGGATTAATATCATCCATGTTAGGATTGACTGTTTTAGGCAAAGAATGTGGTTCATCAAGGGGATGAGACCAGGTTTCTCTTTTCGGCAAAGAAGAAATCTTGCAGCTCTTGTGGGACCAGAGATGGTCCGGACCACGTCAAAAGAGGTCCATGTCATCCAGGAGCGGGTCCTACATGGACGATCGATTCCTCTTGTACGCAACAGATGGCGGCACGGAAATCTCCAGGAGAGCACATGGGAGCGGGAGGCTCAGATGCGTGCTCAGTATCCTCTCTTTTGATTCCCTAGTTTTTGATGTAGCTTTACGGGGACGTAAAGCCCTGAGGTGGGAGTAATGTAAAGACCCGTAAAATTCAAGGAAAATTTTTTCTTAATTTTCTTTAGAATTTTACAAGAGCGCGGTTTCAGACGGCACCTGATTCCGAGGCCCGGAGTGCCCGGAATTAATTTCCGAAGTTTAGCTCGGGTACGTTCAGTGAACGAACGAGCGGGAATTCCTAACTTTTGATCCGGTGCTCGGAATTGAAATCCGAGGGCACCGATGAACTCGCAGCGCCGATATTCTCTTAAAGAGTCCTTTTCGGGAGTTGCGTTTGTTGCGGGTTGAGAGTTTTGTTTTGGGGTTTTTAGTTTGAGTTAAATAAAATTGTGTAGAACAATTTTATTTTTAACTTGTTAAAACCTATCTAAGGTGGTTGGGAGTGGGACCCACACCCACTTAACCTCCCTTGGGAGGATTAAGTGTGGTGGGGCCCACACGAACCCCCACCTTTTCAACTCCCCACTCTCCCTCTTAATGGCTTGACAAGTTAACTTATATTTAATTATACAATTCAGGTATATTAAATAAGTGAGTTAAATGTGGAGTTATCTCTTTTGAATTTCAAACTTTTGAAATTCTTTTATGTTTTGTAATAATAAAATAAGATGTTATCTTATTTTATTTTGGGTTGATCGTTTGTCTTCTTGAGAGGTGGAGAGCTCCTCTTCCTCTTCTTCAACCTCAACGAAGAACGCGAAGAACGTCGTTCTTCAACGAAGAACTTCTCCGCCGAAGAACATGATCCATCCGCGACGCCGTATCCGCGACGCGACGTTCTTCTTCCTCGTCATCCCTTCCGCGACGGTTTTCCGCGACGAACGCCTTCGACAACGACTCTTCCTCCGACGTCAAAGGAATCGACACCGATATTCCACGACTCCGTCAACGTGCGACTATCGAGGTAAGGGTTCTTGAGTTCGTTGTTTCCTTTTTAATTTGACTTTCCTCAAGACTTGATGAGGAACGCTCTCTTTTCCGACGAAGAACGCCGCAACTCCTTTCTTCGTTCACCGTGACAACGAAGGGGACGCCATCTCTTCTTCGGACAACCTTCGTCGGCAAACGAAGATCCGCCATCGTCGTGTCTCTTCGGGCATAGCACTTCGTCAACGGATTTGACGAACGACGACCGCGACGCCCGACCTCCGCGACGCCGTCTTCCGCGGAGCGTAGCCGAACCTTGAATCTTATACCGAGGTAGGGGTTGTTGGTTCAATATTTCTTTATTCTTTTTCCTTGAACGTGGATCTCGCATGTCTAACTTGATGCTTGATTGTTTAAGTTGCGTTATTAATTTAACGTGAGGGGGCCGGACCGCACGAACACGGCCGAACCCCCCTCCAACGTTCATGTTTATTCATGCGGGTGGAAGCAAGTAGCGTGGTGCCGTCTCACCACGCGGATGATCGTACAATTAATTTACGTGGCGCCGTCGCGCCACGCCGAGGGAAAATCTTCAAGAACGCGACGTCGTCGCGCCGTGTTGAAAAGAATCGAAGCACGGCGAAGGGGCGCGGTGCCGACGCACCGCGCCGGATGACGAACGCCGCGGCCGGTTCCGGGCCGCGGCGGGACGAGAAGACCGCGGCCGGTTCCGGGCCGCGGCGGAAGGGAAGACCGGCGGCCGGGCCGCCGGCGTCGGAAGCCGAAGAGGGGACCGGAAATTCCGGTCCCGTTGGAGAAAACCGGCCGGCCAGCTGGCCGGCCGGATGCCGTTGAACCGGGGAATTAATTCCCCGGCCAGCCCTAAAACCCCCCTCTTTAAGAGGGGGGGGGGGGGGGCGGTCCATGAAAGGGGGGCAGCAGCCCCCCGGTTTGATCCTCCAAAACCGGCCCCCACGTGGGGCCGATTTGATACCCAGGCGCGGCACAAAGGCCGCGCCACCTTATACAAGCGGGGGGGGGGCTTTGCCCCCCGTTCCCTTTCAATCAAGCCCCCCACGTGGGGGGGGGGGGGGGGGCGGTTTGTAAAAAAAAACAAAGGGGCGCGGCTTTATGCCGCGCCGACACCCAGGAACCACGGGGCATAGCCCCGCGTGCGCAGCCCGTGCGGCGCACCCCGCCGCCAGCGCGGCCCGCTGCCGCCGCCAGCGCGGCCCGCCGCCGCCGCCAGCGCGGCCCGCCGCCGCCGCCGCCGCGGTCCGTCGCGCCGCCGCCCGCCGCCGCCGCGCGCCGCCGCCGGCCACCGCGCCGCCGCCGTCCGCCGCCGCCGGCCGCCGCCGCCGGCCACCGCGCCGCCCAGGGGGGGGTCGGGCCGGGTCGGCCCGGACCCGGACCCCCCCGTTTCGAACCAGATTCGGTTTTTGGCTCATAACTTTAGCCTCGGACCTCCGAATGACGAACCGTCTGCGGCAACGCGATCCTTGGATCGAGACGGTCGTTTCGGTATATCGCACTCAAGGTTTCGGGTTACTTTGAGTTCGGCCGGGTTGGTTCGTTCACGAAACCAACCGGGCCTTCGGAGCGGAAACGCTCATATCTTGAGCCACGAACGTCCGATTGACGCGCCTTCAGTCGCGTTGTGTTCCTCTTAGTGAGTCGGATCTTTTGGCATACTCCGCCCGAGGTTTGGACGCAGGTGGAGTACGGTCGGGTTGGTTTTTCCTTAAAAACCAACCGGGCCCCGGAGACGAAAATGCCAATAACTCACAGACCGGGCGTCCGATTGACGCGCCGTCTGTTTCGTTGACTTCCTCTTGACGAGACGGACCTTTGAGGCACTTCTTCGTGGGACTTTGTGATACTTGGAGTATCGACCAGTAGCTCGTGGAGCGGACCCTCCCGGAGACGAGCGTGCAGAGTACGGAGACCGTGTAGCCGGCTGAGACCTGACGACTGCTTGACCGACTCGACTTGGAGTGAGTCGACTAGCCCAGTGGACGGAGCGCCCGGTACTTGGCGGCAGACCCACGGCGGACGGAGCGCCTGGTAGTTGGCAGCAGACCCGCGGTACTCGACAGGAGGAGTACCTCAGTAGGCTATCTGGGTAGCGCCCGGTATTTGGCAGCAGACCCTCAGCGGACGGAGCGCCTGGTAGTTGGCAGCAGACCCGCAGTACTCGACAGGAGGAGTACTTCAGCAGTCCTAGGTTAGTGAGCGGCAGCCTCGGAGTCGTGACAGGACCACTGTACACTCTAGAGACGGAGCTCTTCAGCAGTTACGGTTTCGATAATGAAAATCCTGGTTTGAGCTGAGTCTTTTGACCTTGTGTTTACCTCATGATTGAGATGGGTCACTTGCTAACTTTGGTATATGTATGGGCATATACCCGAGTAGTGGTTATCCGTCGTTTTCACAATCCTTGTGTTTCCTCATGATTGAGATGGGTTACTTGATAACTTAGGTATATGTATGGGCATATACCTAAGTAGAGTTTATATGTTGAGATCTTCTTGTGTTTATCCTTGTTGGTTTTAGTGAGACCTTGAGGGTCTCGGGGTCCCTACTGAGTATCGTTATACTCACCCCTGCACGGGCTATGCCCGCACCTCGTTGTGTTGGTTGCAGACGACGGACAGTGCTAACAGAAGCCGAAGGTTCGAGGCTGGACGGTACCTGGAGGTGGACTATACGACGAGGCGGTAACCGGAGGAGGACCACTGGGCGGAACATACTCGGAGCGGATGGCGGGACCCGAGGAGCAGAGGAGCTATCTGTACCCACCCTTCAGGTGGGATTTCCAGTGGACATCTCAACGTAGCAGCTTTACTTTTCAGTCGCTGTTTTCCCTTTCGATTTGTACTTTACTGTTGGGCTTGTATTTCCGGCCCCTTTTACTTTTCAGCTCTCCTTTTTGTACTTAGTGTTTTACTTCCGCTTGTACTCTGTGGTGCTTGTTTTCTTTTATAAAGGCAATGCCTTCCCAGTTAACGGGATTTTACGCCTTTGGTGCTAGTCGCCAGCCCCTGGCCTATGGAAGGCGGGCTTGGGGTAGTCACGGCACGGGCCCCGAGGACGGGTCGTGACATATGGGGTAATGTGACCTATCGGTCTGGCTACTGGGTTAATGGTCAGTCTGGTCGGGACATTACATTATACCTCCTAAATATGAAACTTTTTATCTCAATGAAATAATAACATAAAATATAAGAAATTAATTCAATCATTAAATTATAAAATCAAATATCAGAATCACTATATGAAAATAAATATCAACGGAATATTGATATGAACACTACATCTATGAATCTTGTTCCCATGTAAATTACTATAAACCACCATGCCTCCATAAAATACAAACAATATCAATTGCATTTCCTCACAAGACCTTCCATTAATAATATATATTATTCATAGTCCACTCCATGAATGTTTTGTTAATCTCAATGTTTAACCCACATCAATCAATGACATGGGATTCATCATGAATATCTAGTTAAAATTATGAAATTAGGAAGAAATTATTATTATGATTAATCTAATGTGGAATTGAAAACTGATATGAAACCTATCTAACTCAATCAAGTACCTTAAAATTCCAAAGAAATAATAAATTAATCTTTCCAACTATACCAAACATGAATTCTACACGATAAGAATAAACATTCAAAAAACACATGATTTCCAAACATTAAATCTACACCTATAATCTATATATGACTTTTGAAATTCCAAGGAAGTTGATCCCATTTATATTTATTTACTTCTAATAGATTAAAATTATTTAGAATTTTTGTTTCTTAGAGTAAAAGTAACTAAAAATTCATTTAATGACATAAGTATGAAGTTGACCTCATAGAGAACAAGTAATGTTGGTTATGAATTTGAAAATTATTTATATATATTAATTGTTTTCATGGGATTATGAAAAAACTAAATTAAAAGTTACTATATTAATGTGTTAAAAATGAGGAGATAATATAAATGTAGGTGAATCAATTTCAATGATAGTATTTCTTTAATGAAATCAATTTAAATTCACTCAAAATATCCATTAAATTATTCGTTTTTGAATAAAAATTATAATTGGAATATTTTAATCAATTTCCACCAATTATAATTTAATATCTCAAATATTAGTTTTCAAGAGAATCAAAATAATTAAAGTGCATTAAGATAAAATAATATGATCTATAAAATAATCCAATTCATTGCCATTAAATAACATCCTCTAGAATGTTGGGTTTCATTCAATAAGAAATAAATATCTAGATGATCCAATAATTAATGATATATAAAACCATTCTACTAAAAAATGATATTATTAAATAGGACTATCTCATGAGAAAATATAAATTTAAAACATATCAATGGTATACTTTCCCTTTGATATTATTTACTCAATTGAGTTTACGTACTCATTTTCAATTGGATATCAAGAAAATTTGAATTACACAGCATAGAAGATAATTAAAACTAAAATTACTATGAAGTGACATATTAATGTTTGAAGGAATACATGAAAAAAGAATCATCCAAAATAGAAATACCATTATTCCCAATAGAAAAATAAATAAAATAAGAAAATAAAAGAAATCCAATCATGTTATATATATCATGGTATCCTATAATTTTTTAAAATTGTGCCTCAACTAATGTGCCCAAGGATAATTTATTTAAAAAAATTAATGGGTTATGAGAGTCCAAAGATGGGTATTTTAAAACAATAAATTTTATAAAATTACATCAAATCGAAAGGGATTTTATCCACCCATTACAGTTCCATGTCAATTCCTTTATTGGATATATCATCCACCACATTAATTCACCTCTCAATAAGAATGTTTGATAATTTTGTTGAAGTAGAAGACATGTTCCATGAATTTCAACTATCATGCAGTGTGTCTCTATGTGAAATGCATCACACCATTTATAATTGACTGAACAATTGTACTGGAATCACTTTAAAATAATAATTTGGTCCACAATTTTGATCTAAAAATTGAATACATTAACTATCTAATAATTTCTACCACAAGTGATGTTTCCAAACCACATGAACCATAAACACATATGATAACATTCCCATTATGATCATGAAATATAGTATGGAATCCTCCCTTGATGTGTAAAAACTTGATAAATATGCATTTATAGGTATATAATATCTTTTAACTATATCATATTAGGTGGCCTATTCATTCCCCGCAAATCATGATCCATGTTTTATAGAGATAGATATATATCTATATCTATAATATCATTAAAACCCATCCTTTTTCTCATAAAATTTAAATTATTTCACATTCTCACTTATATTAGTTTATAAAAGTCATCTGAGAACCACCAAATGTAATCTTAAATATAAATAATTGTTTTTATATCTTTTTTAGCATTTAAAACATGAAAAAATATCTTTTGGAATAGTTTTGTGAAGAAACACACATGTATAATGTCGTGACACATAATTAATAGTTATTCCTATAGAGATATAACATAACCTGTCTAAAATCATCTTCCGTCAACATCACCTTCAGTGTTTTTATCAACATATCCTTATAAATATATACCTACCATAAATCACAATTACATATCATTTTCCCCTTTATGTATCTCAACACACATGCCACAGTCTCCCTAGGAATGTTTCCTATATTTTTCATATTTTTGATAACCACTCCCACTACATGTGTGATGTATATTTCAATAAAAACCAATACATGCATCAAAATCCCTATTTTGAATCATATGTTAGTTTATCTAGTTTACATTGTTCATCATCTACTAATAGTAATTTCCCCTTTGATAATTTTGAGATACATGTAAAAGGAATTGAAATGGTTTTTTCCTCTAACATGTTGATCCTACTCAAAACTATTTCAATATTGGTTACTTGTGCCAACTATAAGGTTATAGTGGTATGATATCCTATGATCCAAATTCCAAGAATCTATTTCACCACATAGAGTTCCTTTATTTCAAAATATTATTATTATTTCATTTTAAACAAATTTTCCTATTCTCAAAATCCCGTAAAATGATAATATCATTCATATGCAATAACATTAAGATATATAAATTGAAAAATTATTTGAAATAGAAACACTAATCCATATCACATTTCCTATATACATTCCATAACATGAATTACTTGAATTTATGATTCTGATCGCTCAATACCTACTTCATCACATATTGACTATTGTTACATTTTCAAATAGTATACTCTTTTTTGACTCAATAAACCCTTCTGGTTTAACCTTATATATATCCTACCCCAAGTATCTAAGAAAGAGGTTTTCCTTAAAATATATTTATTGTAAATATAACAACTCTAATTCTAATGTACTCAATATAATTCCGGTAGTGGTAACCTTAAAAATAGAATAAATAATTTATACTATAATATACACTCTTTATACATGGAAATACCTTTACCACTTATCATTCCTTATACCTTCCACATAAATCATGTTCTTTCATGACACAGTATACCCATTTCACTATAAAATAAGTTAAATTTGCCATGATTTATGAAAAAATGGATAATTTTTACATTATTCATGTTTTCTTTAAAAAAAATGGAAGAGTTTATTCACACAAGGGATCTGTTGTTTAACGGCCTCGAAGACATCATCATGGAGTACCTGGGGACACAGTTAAGTACATTTTATTGTAAATTGATTAGGGAAAATTATTCTAATTGACTAATTTTAGAATTTAATAGTATTGTGAAATCATCTAGTGTGTGAAACCTATTTCTATTGTAT